>CP136055.1:315727225-318127225 GCA_032464435.1 Aegilops umbellulata | reverse complement strand
AGTCTATCTATGAATAATATTTGAATCTTCTCTGAATTCTTTTATGTATGATTGATTATCTTTGCAAGTCTCTTCGAATTATCAGTTTGGTTTGGCCTACTAGATTGGTTTTTCTTGCCATGGGAGAAGTGCTTAGCTTTGGGTTCGATCTTGCGGCGTCCTTTCTCAGTGACAGAAGGGGCAGCAAGGCACGTATACATATTGTATCGTTGCCATCGAGGATAACAAGATGGGGTTTATTTCATATTGCATGAATTTATCTCTCTACGTCATGTCTCTTGCTTAAGGCGTTACTCTGTTTTTAACTTAATACTCTAGATGCATGCTGGATAGCGGTCGATGAGTGGAGTAATAGTAGTAGATGCAGAATCGTTTCGGTCTACTTGTCACGGACGTGATGCCTATATACATGATCATGCCTAGATATTCTCATAACTATGCTCAATTCTGTCAATTGCTCAACAGTAATTTGTTCACCCACCATAGAATACTTATGCTCTTGAGAGAAGCCACTAGTGAAACCTATGGCCCCCGGGTCTATTCTCATCATATCAATCTCCATCACTTTAATCTTGCTTTGCTTTTTACTTTTCATTTTGCATCTCTATACCAAAAATATCAGAAATACTATCTATCAGATCTCACTCTCGTAAGTGACCGTGAAGGGATTGACAACCCCTAATCGTGTTGGTTGCGAGTAGCTATCGTTTTGTGCAGGTACGAGCGACTTGAGTGTGGCCTCCTACTGGATTGATACCTTGGTTATAAAAAACTGAGGGAAATACTTACGCTATTTTGATGCATCATCCTCTCCTCTTCGGGGAAAACCAACGCAAGCTCAAGAGGTAGCAGTCATGCACGTAGAGAAGAACGCATGTGAAAGCATCCTTTTTTACTCTGCTCAATATTAAAGGTAAAAGAAAGGATGGTGACGGTTCACGGCTCGATATGCTTGGTGATCAATCACAACGCAAGAGTGAAGCAGAAGATGATGACAAATTCATCAAATCTCGCAAGAGTTACAATTTCAGTACAAAAGAAGCAACACAGTTCTTCACCTATTTCTTGTCAGTTAAGACACCCTCTTCCTACTCCGCAAACATCAGAAGTCTCATGGATGTGAGCTCAGGTAAAATGAAGTTGGGACACATGAATTCACATGATTGCCACGTAATGTTGACACAAATCCTCCCGGTGGCCATCAGGAATCTGGTGGACAAAGATATAAGAAACACACTCATTGACCTCTGTGATTTCTTCAACCAACTATGGCAGAAAGTTTTAGATCCAGAAGAGTTGGATCATATGCAAGATGATATTGCAAGAATATTGTCCAACCTAGAGATGTTTTTCCCACTGTCACTCTTTGATATCATGGTCCATCTCACTGTGCACCTTGTCGAAGAGATAAAGTATTGTGGTCCTGTGTTTCTTTGCAACATGTATCCCTTCGAGCGGTTCATGGGAATCCTGAACCGCTTTTGTCAGAACCGCAACCATCCAGAGGCAAGAATCCTACACGGTTATACCGCGGAGGAGGTGGTTGAGTTTTGCACCGAATACATGAAACAAAGACCTATAGGTTTGCCCCTCTCTCGCCACGAGGGAAGGCTGAAAGGTAAGGCAGTCCTTGCTGGCATGCAAATGGATGCACCCGGAGAATTGGCAGAGAAAGCCCATTTGACGGTATTGCTCAACAACCCAGTTCTCATCGCTTATGCCGAAGAACACTTGGCGGAGACATGCCAAAGATTCTTACCAATGGTGCCTTCATCACAGGTGGAGATGAAGGAGCACACTAGGAAGTACACCGAATGGCTGAAGAATCGTTTGGCACAAGGATCCATCGATGACATTGCTACATGGTTTGCACAAAAGCCATCACCTACGGTGCGGACGTACCAAGCATATGACATAAATGGATACACGTTCTACACTGAGGAACGTGATAAGAAGACCTCGTATCAGAACAGCTCTGTTCGAATAGAATGCATGACTATAAATGAAGTTGATAAAAGGGTATACTATGGAACCATCAAAGAGATTTGGGAGCTTGACTATGTGAAAGTTAAGGTGGCATTATTCAGGTGCGCATGGATCCCTCTTGGCCAGGTAAGGATTGATGAGTACTGGAAGACCCGTGTTAATAGGACAACGATGGCATATCACGCGGACCCATTCATTCTTGCCAGCGATGCTACCCAGATTTTCTTTGTGGAAGACCCCTTGAATAAGAACGGCCATTTAGCGATGCATGGGAAGAGAAGGGTATTGGGTGTTGACGATGTTGCCGATCAGGACGAGTACGATGAATTTGATGAGTTGCCAACCAAGGGATGACACACCAGTGCAACAGAGAAGAAGTTTAAAATCATCAAAAACCCCAAGTTCATTCGGGGTCAACTTAATGATCCTAGTTCCCACATGTACATGTGAATTAAGCTGTAAGACTAGTCTTTGTGCCTACCCTGCAACTTAATTCGTTCAATTTAGAACTGTCGCATGTACTGAATTTGTGAGTTATGCCCGGTTTTCTATTGATGTAAGAACCGTTAATATGTTGACCTTGATATGCTGTCAGCTCAGGCAATGAATATGAACTGTTTTTTGTTATCATCATCATCATCATCATCATCATCATCATCATCATCATCATCATCATCATCATCATCATCATCATCATCATTATTATTATTATTATTATTATTATTATTATTATTATTATTATTATTATTATTATTATTATTATTATATCATAGAGGTAGCACACTCAATCGATCTCACTACAGTATGTGTGAACAAAAATATGCAATCTGGTTTGCGAATAGCATACGGTTCGTTTATGAAAGCCGTGTGCCGACCAAACCCCGCCACCACCCCGCCCACGATCTGAGTCGTGCTTTCGGATTGGCCAGAACCCAAACCCCACGGATCGTACGTCTGCACGTTGGATGCTCCCAGATCGAACGGCGATCCTCATCCCTTTCGACAGCACATGCAGTTCCGGTTGTAATTTTATTTTTATGCACAAAATGCACGTTAATATCAAAAAGTGTCTTAAATATAGCTAACGATACCCGAAATGCGCCAGAAAATCAAACACGTGGTATAATTGTGATTGTGTACCGTGGAAATTTTTATGAGGCCAAACGATGAAGCCACCGGCCACAGGAGTTTGAATTGACACGTCTCCTTTTGGAAAACCATGATCCTTCATGTGAGATGCTTCGGTTTGGAAGGAGCGGTCATCAAAACTTGTGCCAAACTTTACAAATTTTTTCCACGGGGTCGTGAGAGCACGCCACAGGCACACATCGATTTTGATGATGTCCGAACTCCATCTGAATTTTCTGTAATTAAAATACCAACTAGGCCTACGCCAGTGGACGCACCTCGTGGCCGAAATGTTTGAAACTTCTCCCCGCTTCTCGAACAAATGGATGAAAACTCACAAAGTGACGCACAAATGATCTGTACACCTTTGCTAGGCTGATAGTAAGGGGGTATCATAGCTAGTATCATGCATGCCAACTAGGCAATTTTGATGAGCTGTCATAGAATTAATTAAATGAAAAAAAGAGGGTTAAGTATCATATCATGAAACCGTATCATAATGAATGTTATGCTACTATGTGTCATGCATGAAAATATAAATAAAGTACTACATATGATACTAGCTACTCTATGATACTATGCATTATTAGAGCAAGTAAGTACACAATAGAGTGACGTAAGACTAGCCATAATGGGTAGTAACATAGAATATTACTAGTCTATGTTACTACCTCTATAGTGGGGAGTAACATATGTGTAGTAACATGCAACACTTCATTTATTAGGCTATAGACTCATCTTGCCTTGAGATGTGTAATGTTACTCAGACTAGCCACAATGGGTAGTACCATAGACTAGTAACATGCCCATGTGTTACACTAGTCTAGTTACTACCTCTATAGTGGGGAGTAACATATATGTGTGGTAACATGCAACACTTCATTTATTAGGCTATAGACACATCTTGCCTTGATGTGTACATGTGATGTTACTCATACTACTAGTAACTAGCTATGTTACTACTTTCCTCTCTTTGTTCATTTATTGCTTGCCACATCATCTACTTTATCTAGATATGTGTGATGTTACTACCTATGTTACTCCCATTGTGGGTAGTCTCATACTATAGTAAGACTATATACCGTACCCATAGTGGGAGTAACATAGGTAGTAACATCACACATATCCACTTTCCTCCATTTCTTCATTTATTGCTTGCCACATCATCTATTTTATCTAGATATGTGTGATGTTACTACCTATGTTACTCCCACTGTGGGTACGTAGTCTGGATATAAGGAATAGAATAATATATATGTGCTTATTAGTTCGAGGAAAGAGAAGTGAAGCGGGCTCTTGGTTAGTAGAGCTAGCTGCAACAGGAGACCCAAGACACTTTGTGAGGATGTAAGGTGGGGCAACTATTGATAAACTAGTACGTATATTAAACTTATTATTGTACATACCCGCTAAGAGGTTGGCTTATATGACATGTCAACTTCTTATAGTCGACCCTTGGCTGTATTATTAACTATGCTCTTAGTGAGGTAGCTAGTATATCATAGAGACTAGCTAGTATCAGACTAGCCACAGTGGGAGTAACTTCAGCAGTAACACCGACTCCAACTCAGCAAACTTGCTTATGTGGTAATAAGTTAATGAGGAGAGAGATAGTTTCAGTAACTCATAGTTATTGTAGCATCACATGTCCCAATGCAATATGCATGAGTCTGTAACCTAAGAAATGAAGCTCTGCATGACACTACACTTATGTTACTACCCACTATGAAGGTAGTAACATATATAGTCTAGGGATATGTGTATGTTACTAGTGTACTACTCTCCATTGTGGCTAGCTAGTCTCATACTCTCCTCCTTTCCGGTTTAGCTAGGCTGGTTGTAATGGTATTATCATAAGCTGCATCATGCATGCCAACTAGACTTTCTAGATGATGTGGCACACAAGAGAGGATGTGGTATCATATCATGATACCGTGTCATATTAAATGTTTTATTACTACTTTATGTGATTAGTAAGGCAACCTAGCTACACTATCATATATATGCATGATACTACTAGTATATATATATGATACTTTCCATTACAACCAGCCTTATAGGGATCAATTCAAAAATCTCACCAACCAAGGTAGATGGTGAGTGGTGGAATACCTTTTGTAGTTTGCAAGAACACCCAATTAATGATTTTGTTTTCCCAAAAATTTATGTTTTTCAATGTATTAATTGCAATACATGCATGCATATATAAAGTACATGCATTGGTCAACTTTCTCTTACTACTTGCATGCAATGATTTAATGCACCTTGGAATCTAGACATGTGATGGGGAACAACCAAATTGAGCCTTATAAAATGGAAAAACTAAAATTTTGAGATAAGCCTATAAACTGGAAAGGAGGGAGTATATATGCATGATACTAGTATATGATCGGCAATACCTCCGTAATGCGCGCATGCATAGTATCATGAGTTAGTCTCTTAGGTTCCTTATTAATTACCATGCATGACACAAAGTAGTACAACATTTAATATGATACGGTATCATGATATGATACCACACACCCTCTCTTTCATCATTTAACTGTGTGCCACATCATCCAAAAAGTCTAGTTGGCATGCATCATACCGATTGATACTCCCATATTACGACCAACCTTATTAGGGTGGCCATAGTGGGGGTATCATAGACGGTATCATGCACCGGGAATAGAAAATATGACGATGTGGCAAAGAAGCAGTAACATAGGTAGATACCGTAACACACACACACACACACATATATATATATATATATATATGTGTGTGTGTGTGTGTGTGTGTGTGTGTGTGTGTGTGTATATGTGTGTGTGTGTGTGTGTGTATATATATATATATATATATATATATAATGCTATACTATTTTCTGTCATGCATGGCGATAAATACGGTCATCTATGATATATACTCCCTCCGTAAACTAATATAAGAGCCTTTAGGTCACTAGTAATCTAAACGCTCTTATATTAGTTTACAGAGGGAGGTAGTACTACTCTATGATACTATATATGCACTATGAAAGTACGTACATAGTATCATACACTTGTATCATATGCATGATACTATATATATATAGTACTATATGATATTCCCTATATAAGGCTGGCCATAGTGGTGGTATCATAGCCGACGATGTCATGCACTTGGAAATAGCAAGTATATATGCTGATGTGGCAATGAATTAAATATATATAAAGAGGGTTAGAGTAACATATAGTAGGTAGATACCGTATCATGTTAAATGCAATTTTGTGTCATGCATGGCAATAAATATGATATATATATATATATGATATACTATACTCTATGTATTATACTAGCTATGCGCTATAATTAATTAAAGGTAGTATCATATGTACTGTATATTCATGATACTAGTATATGAACTCTCCACTATACTCATGATTTCTTACCATGGAAAAAAATTGGAGGCGAAACGATGAACTCATGTTTTCATTTGAACAAAAATATGATGTTAGGTAATGTAAATGTTTTCAAAGAGCACACGGTTCACTCAGGAAAGCTGTGTGTCCACTAAACCGTGGACGATGCACCCCCACCCCTCTGCCACGCGCGTGATCTGAGTCGTGCGTTCTGATTGGCCAGAACCCAAACCCCACGGATCATACGCCTGCACCGTTTTATGATAAAGATGCAAAGTAAAATAAAAGCAAAGGAAATAACTAAGTGTTGGAAGATTAATATGATGAAGATAGACCCGGGGGCCATAGGTTTCACTAGTGGCTTCTCTCAAGAGCATAAGTATTTTACGGTGGGTGAACGAATTACTATTGAGCAATTGAAAGAATTGAGCATAGTTATGAGAATATCTAGGTATGATCATGTATATAGGCATCACGTCCGATACAAGTAGGCCGACTCCTGCCTGCATCTACTACTATTACTCCACTCATCGACCACTATCCAGCATGCATCTAGAGTATTAAGTTCATGAAAACAGAGTAACGCCTTAAGCAAGATGATATGATGTAGAGGGATAAATTCATGCAATATGATAAAAACCCCATCTTGTTATCCTCGATGGCAACAATACAATACGTGCCTTGCTGCCCCTACTGTCACTGGGAAAGGACACCGCAAGATTGAACCCAAAGCTCAGCACTTCTCCCATTGCAAGAAAGATCAATCTAGTAGGCCAAACCAAACTGATAATTCGAAGAGACTTGCAAAGATAACCAATCATACATAAAAGAATTCAGAAGATTCAAATATTGTTCATAGATAAACTTGATCATAAACCCATAATTCATCGGTCTCAACAAACACACCGCAAAAGAAGATTACATCGAATAGATCTCCACGAGAGAGGGGGAGAACATTGTATTGAGATCCAAAAAGAGAGAAGAAGCCATCTAGCTACTAACTATGGACCCGAAAGTCTGAGGTAAACTACTCACACTTCATCGGAGAGGCTATGGTCTTGATGTAGAAGCCCTCCGTGATGGATGCCCCCTCCGGCGGAGCTCCGGAACAGGCCCCAAGATGGGATCTCGTGGGTACAGAAGGTTGCGGCGGTGGAATTAGGTTTTTGGCTCCGTATCTGATCGTTTGGGGGTACGTAGGTATATATAGGAGGAAGGAGTACGTCGGTGGAGCAACAGGGGGCCCACGAGGGTGGAGGGCGCGCCCTGGGGGGAGGGGGGTAGGCGCGCCCCCCTACCTCGTGGCCTCCTCTTTTGTTTCTTGACGTAGGTTCCAAGTCTCCTGGATCATATTCTTCCTAAAAATCACGTTCCCGAAGGTTTCATTCCGTTTGGACTACGTTTGATATTCCTTTTCTGCGAAACTCTGAAATAGGCAAAAAACAACAATTCTGGGTTGGGCCTCCGGTTAATAGGTTAGTCCCAAAAGTAATATAAAAGTGAATAATAAAGCCCAATAATGTCCAAAACAGTAGATAATATAGCATGGAGCAATCAAAAATTATAGATACGTTGGAGACGTATCAGGCATCCCCAGGCTTAATTTCTGCTCGTCCTCGAGTAGGTAAATGATAAAAACAGAATTTTTGATGCGGAGTGCTACTTGGCATGATTTCAATGTAATTCTTCTTAATTGTGGTATGAATATTCAGATCCAAAAGATTCAAGATAAAAGATTAATATTGACATAAAAATAATAATACTTCAAGCATACTAACTAAGCAATCATGTCTTCTCAAAATAACATGGCCAAAGAAAGTTATCCCTACAAAATCATATAGTGTGGCTATGCTCTATCTTCACCACACAAAGTATTTAAATCATGCACAACCCCGATGACAAGCCAAGCAATTGTTTCATACTTTTGACGTTCTCAAACTTTTTCAATCTTCACGCAATACATGAGCGTTAGTCATTGACATAGCACTATATGTTGAATAGAATGGTGGTTGTGGAGAAGACAAAAAAGGGAGAAGATAGTCTCACATCAACTAGGCATATCAACGGGCTCTGGAGATGCCGATCAATAGATATCAATATGAGTGAGTAAGGATTGCCATGCAATGGATGCACTAGAGCTATAAGTATATGAAAGCTCAACAAAATAAACTAAGTGGGTGTGCATCCAACTTGCTTGCTCACGAAGACCTAGGGCATTTTGAGGAAGCTCATCATTGGAATATACAAGCCAAGTTCTATAATGAAAAATTCCCACTAGTATATGAAAGTGACAAAATGAGAGACTCTCTATCATGAAGATCATGGTGATACTTTGAAGCACAAGTGTGGTAAAAGGATAGTAACATTGTCCCTTCTCTCTTTTTCTCTCATTTTTTTATTTGGGCCTTTTCTCTCTTTTTTTATGGCCTCTTTTTTTTTCGTCCGGAGTCTCATCCAGACTTGTGGGAGAATCATAGTCTCCATCATACTTTTCCTCACTTGGGACAATGCTCTAAAAATGAAGATCATCACACTTTTATTTTCTTACAACTCAACAATTACAACTCGATACTTAGAACAAAATATGACTCTATATGAATGCCTCAGCGGTGTACCGGGATATGCAATGAATCAAGAGTGACATGTATGAAAGAATTATGAACGGTGGCTTTGCCACAAATACGATGTCAACTACATGATCATGCAAAGGAATATGACAATGATGGAGCGTGTCATAATAAACGGAATAGTGGAAAGTTGCATGGCAATATATCTCAGAATGGCTATGGAAATGCCATGATAGGTAGGTATGGTGGCTGTTTTGAGGAAGGTTTATGGTGGGTGTATGATACCGGCGAAAAGTGTGCGGTATTAGAGAGGCTAGCAATGGTGGAAGGAAGAAGGGTGTGTATAATCCATGGGCTCAACATTAGTCATAAAGAACTCGTATATTTATTGCAAAGATCTTTAAGTTATCAAAGCAAAGTATTACGCGCATGCTCCTAGGGGGATAGATTGGTAGGAAAAGACCATCGATCGTCCTCGACCGCCACTCATAAGGAAGACAAACAATAAATAAATCATGCTCCGACTTCATCACATAACGGTTCACCATACGTGCATGCTACGGGAATCACAAAATTTAACACAAGTATTTCTCAAATTCACAACTACTCAACTAGCATGACTCTAATATCACCATCTTTACATCTCAAAACAATTATCAAGCATCAAACTTTTCTTAGCATTCAACACACTCATAAGAAAGTTTTTACTAATCTTGAATACCAAGCATATTAGGATTATTTAAGCAAATTACCATGCTATTTAAGACTCTCAAAATAATCTAAGTGAAGCATGAGAGATCAATAGTTTCTATAAAACAAATCCACCACCGTGCTCTAAAAGATATAAGTAAGTACTAGAGCAAAACTATATAACTCAAAAGATATAAGCGAAGCACATAGAGTATTCTAACAAATTCTAAATCATGTGTGGCTCTCTCAAAAGGTGTGTACAACAAGGATGATTGTGGTAAACTAAAAAGCAAAGATTCAAATCATACAAGACGCTCCAAGCAAAACACATATCATGTGGTGAATAAAAATATAGCTCCAAGTAAAGTTACCGATGGAAGTAGATGAAAGAGGGGATGCCTTCCGGGGCATCCCCAAGCTTTGGCTTTATGGTGTCCTTATATTATCTTGGGGGTGCCATGGGAATCCCCAAGCTTAAGCTCTTGCCACTCCTTGTTCCATAATCCATCAAATCTTTTTCCCAAAACTTGAAAACTTCACAACACAAAACTCAACAGAAAATCTCGTGAGGTCCGTTAGCGAAAGAAAACAAAAGACCACTTCAAGGTACTGTAATGAACTCATTCTTTATTTATATTGGTGTTAAACCTACTGTATTCTAACTTCTATATGGTTTATACACTATTTTACTAGCCATAGATTCATCAAAATAAGCAAACAACACACGAAAAATAGAATCTGTCAAAAACAGAACAGTCTGTAGTAATCTGTAACTAACGCAAACTTCTGGAACTCCAAAAAAATCAGGCAATAGGACGGCTTAGAAAATTTGTTTATTGATCACCAGCAATTGGAATCACTATTTTATCACGTTCTGGTGATTTGTAACAATTATTTTCGTGAACAGAAAGTTTCTGGAAATTACAGCAAGATCAAATAATTATCATCTGAGAAGATCCTATAGGTTTAACTTGGCACAAACACTAATTAAAACATAAAAATACATCTAACTAGAGGCTAGAACAAATATTTATTCATAAACAGAAACAAAAAGCAAAAAAACTAAAAATAAAATTGGGTTGCCTCCCAACAAGCGCTATCGTTTAACGCCCCTAGCTAGGCATAAAAGCAAGGATAGATCTAGGTATTGCCATCTTTGGTAGGCAATCCATAAGTGGCTATCATGATAGATTCATATGGTAATTTTATTTTCTTCCTAGGGAAGTGTTCCATGCCTTCCTTTAATGGAAATTGGAATCTAATATTCCCTTCCTTCATATCAATAATTGCACCAATCGTTCTAAGGAAAGGTCTACCAAGAATAATAGGACATGAAGGATTGCAATCTATATCAAGAACGATAAAATCTACGGGTACATAGTTCATATTTTCAACAATAAGAACATCATTAATTCTTCCCATAGGTTTCTTAATAGTGGAATCCGCAAGGTGCAAGTTTAGAGAGCAATCATCAAAATCACGGAAATCTAGCAAATCGCACAAGGTTTTGGGAATAGTGGAAACACTAGCACCCAAATCACATAAAGCATAGAGCTCATGATCCTTAGTCTTAATTTTAATAGTAGGTTCTCACTCATCATAAAGTTTTCTAGGGATAGAAACTTCCAACTCAAGCTTTTCTTCATAAGATTGCATCAAGGCATCAACAATATGTTTAGTAAATGCTTTATTTTGACTATAAGCATGCGGAGAATTTAGCACGGATTGCAACAAGGAAATACAATCTATCAAAGAGCAATTTTCATAATTAAATTCCTTGAAATCCAAAATAGTGGGTTTATTAGCATCTAGGGTTTTGATTTCTTCAATCCCACTTTTATCAAATTTAGCATCAAGATCTAAAAACCCCGAATTTTTGGAACACCTTTTAGGTAGAGGTGGATCATATTCAGTCCCATCATTACCAAGTTTCATATTGCAAATCAAAGATTTAATAGGGGACACATCAATAACTTTTAGATATTCATCTTTATTTTCATAGAAATTTGAAGAACACGCTTTCATAAAGCAATCTTTCTTAGCACGCATCCTAGCGGTTCTTTCTTTGCACTCATCAATGGAAATTCTCATGGCTTTGAGAGACTCATTGATATCATGCTTAGGAGGAATATATCTAAGCTTTAAAGAATCAACATCAAGAGAAATTCTATCAACGTTCCTAGCCAATTCATCAACTTTAAGCAATTTCTCTTCAAGCAAAGCATTGAAATTCTTTTGCGAATTCATAAACTCTTTAACACTAGTCTCAAATTCAGAGGGCATCTTATTAAAATTTCCATAAGAGTTGTTGTAGGAATTACCATAATTATTAGAGGAATTACTAGGATAAGGCCTAGGATTAAAGTTTCCTCTATACGCGTTGTTACCAAAATTATTCCTACCAATAAAATTCACATCCATAGATTCATTATTATTCTCAATCAAAGTAGACAAAGGCATATCATTAGAATCAGAAGAAACATTCTTAGTAGCAAATAATTTCATAAGTTCATCCATCTTTCCACTCAAAACATTAATTTCTTGTATCGCATGCACTTTTTTATTAGTAGATCTTTCAATGTGCCATTGAGAATAATTAACCATAATATTATCTAGGAGTTTAGTAGCTTATCCTAAAGTGATTTCCGTAAAAGTGCCTCCCGCGGCCGAATCTAAAAGATTTCTAGATGCAAAATTCAATCCGGCATAATTTTTTTGTATAATCATCCACAAATTCAAACCATAAGTAGGGCGATTTCGTATCATTAATTTCATCCTCTCCCAAGCATGTGCAACACGTTCATGATCAAGTTGCTTAAAATTCATAATATCGTTTCTAAGAGAGATGATCTTAGCAGGAGGAAAATACTTAGAAATAAAAGCATCTTTGCACTTGTTCCAAGAATCAATACTATTTTTAGGCAAAGACGAAAACCAAGCTTTAGCACGATCTCTAAGCGAAAAAGGAAATAGCTTCAATTTAACAATATCATTGTTAACATATTTCTTCTTTTGAATATCACATAAATCAACGAAGCTATTTAGATGAGTAGTGGCATCTTCACTAGGAAGGCCGGCGAATTGATCTTTCATGACAAGATTCAACAAAGTAGCATTGATTTCACAAGATTCAGTATTGGTAAGAGGAGCAATCGGAGTGCTAAGGAAATCATTATTGTTGGTATTGGTAAATTCACATAATTTGGTGTTATCTCGAGCCACCGTGACAGACAAGCAATCCAACACACGAGCAAACAAAAAGCAAGCGAAAAAAGGCAAACGGAAAAGAGAGGGCGAATAAACGGCAAGGGTGAAGTGGGGAAGAGGAAAACGAGAGGCAAATGGCAAATAATGTAATGCGGGAGATAAGGGATTGTGATGGGTACTTGGTATGTTGACTTTTGCGTAGATCTCCCCGGCAACGAAGCCAGAAATCCTTCTTGCTACCTCTTGAGCACTGCGTTGGTTTTCCCTTGAAGAGGAAAGGGTGATGCAACAAAGTAGCATAAGTATTTCCCTCAGTTTTTGGGAACCAAGGTATCAATCCAGTAGGAGGCTACGCGCGAGTCCCTCACACCTACACAAAACAAATAAATCCTCGCAACCAACACGATAAGGGGTTGTCAATCCCTTCACGGTCACTTACGAGAGTGAGATTTGATAGATATGATAGGATAATATTTTTGGTATTTTTATGATAAAGATGCAAAGTAAAATAAAAGCAAAGGAAATAACTAAGTGTTGGAAGATTAATATGATGAAGATAGACCCGGGGGCCATAGGTTTCACTAGTGGCTTCTCTCAAGAGCATAAGTATTTTACGGTGGGTGAACGAATTACTGTTGAGCAATTGACATAATTGAGCATAGTTATGAGAATATCTAGGTATGATCATGTATATAGGCATCACGTCCGAGACAAGTAGGCCGACTCCTGCCTGCATCTACTACTATTACTCCACTCATCGACCGCTATCCAGCATGCATCTAGAGTATTAAGTTCATGAAAACAGGGTAACGCCTTAAGCAAGATGACATGATGTAGAGGGATAAATTCATGCAATATGATAAAAACCCCATCTTGTTATCCTCGATGGCAACAATACAATACGTGCCTTGCTGCCCCTATTGTCATGGGGAAAGGACACCGCAAGATTGAACCCAAAGCTAAGCACTTCTCCCATTTCAAGAAAGATCAATCTAGTAGGCCAAACCAAACTGATAATTTGAAGAGACTTGCAAAGATAACCAATCATACATAAAAGAATTCAAAAGATTCAAATATTGTTCATAGATAAACTTGATCATAAACCCACAATTCATCGGTCTCAACAAACACACCGCAAAAGAAGATTACATCGAATAGATCTCCACGAGAGAGGGGGAGAAAATTGTATTGAGATCCAAAAAGAGAGAACAAGCCATCTAGCTACTAACTATGGACTCGAAGGTCTGAGGTAAACTACTCACACTTCATCAGAGAGGCTATGGTGTTGATGTAGAAGCCCTCCGTGATGGATGCGCCCTCCGGCGGAGCTCCGGAATAGGCCCCAAGATGGGATCTCGTGTGTATAGAAGGTTGCGGCGGTGGAATTAGGTTTTTGGCTCCGTATCTGATTGTTTGGGGGTACGTAGGTATATATAGGAGGAAGGAGTACGTCGGTGGAGCAACAGGGGGCCCACGAGGGTGGAGGGCGCGCCCTGGGGGGTAGGCGCGCCCCCTACCTCGTGGCCTCCTCTTTTGTTTCTTGACGTAGGGTCCAAGTCTCCTGGATCATATTCTTCCTAAAAATTACGTTCCCGAAGGCTTCATTCCGTTTTGACTCCGTTTGATATTCTTTTTCTGCGAAACTCTGAAATAGGCAAAAACCAACAATTCTGGGCTAGGCCTCCGGCTAATAGGTTAGTCCCAAAAGTAATATAAAAGTGAATAATAAAGCCCAATAATGTCCAAAACAGTAGATAATATAGCATGGAGCAATCAAAAATTATAGATACGTTGGAGACGTATCACCGTGCTCACCCCAGCCGTGTGCCCGTTCTTCGGCATCAAGCCTACCTCCACTACCGTTCCCAACACGCAACGGCCCGCGCCTCGTCGTCTTCGTTTGCTCGCCAACCACCCTCGAGCATATCGATGCAGTAACCCTCGCCTCTCCTGTGGTCCGGCTGGGTTTGCATTAAGAAGCATGTTAGTTACTGCTCTCCATCGCGGTGAGGCATATTTCCTCGCAATCCCTCTTCCAATTTCATCCTGTATGTTCCCAAATTGGCTATAAAATAACGGAGAGCGTATATATGTTCATTATCTACCTTCCTTACTACATATAAGCTATATTTGTTCCAATAAGTTACTGCCTATTTACAGATCGCGGGCGCCCGAGTCACACAGACTTAACAAATTAGCCATACGATTTCTAAAGTATTGCATGGCATGTTTAGAAAGCTTGATACCAAGTTGTTAGTTTTATGCTTATCCTCCTTTCCTGAGTTTCGCATGTGTTCTCTGTAGATGCCGAGTAGCAGCGACATCACTCATTCCGGCCATGTATCTTCATCTGATTCGGACAACCCTAGGTCTTCAACAGATTGTGAGGGATCAAGTAGTCTTGAACAGGATAGAGCTGCAGCAATTACCCTTCGGGCCAGGACACGAAGGAACGCTCCAAGGAAGCCCACACACCAGCCTAAAGGTGTATATGAAGTAAACGAGATTGATTTAAAGTCCTGGGCTCCAACTAAACCAGATAAAGCACGCATGAGGTTCAGGAGTGTGTGTGGATTTGTTGGCAGGGCAAGGCTCAACATTAATCTGCCGGGGTTTCAGAAGGCTGACACAGAAACACGGCGAAGGATAGTCCTGGAGTCATGGATCACTTCAACGTTCTAGAGCAGTGGAGAATGCAGGTGAAACACGCTGCACTGAAGAAGGCTAGGGATGCTTGGAGAAACTGGAAGCACGTGCTGTACAAGAAGTACTTGAGTGAAGGCAAGGACCCAATCCCTGCATACCCCCAAATTACAAAGGCAGACTGGGCAGAATTCAAAAGGGTCAGGGCAACTCCAGAGTTTGATATGAAGAGTTTCAAGCAATCGGAACTTCAGAAGAACATACACCCCCACTGTATGGGTGTGGTAGGATACTACGGCATGGAACTGATATGGGAACAGGAGGACAAGGAAGCAGTAGCGGCGGGTGGGAGTCCGGCCTTTAGTGAAATCAAGGGCGAACGCGCCAGAGACTACTTTTGGGCACGTGCAAAGAGGCGTGATGACGGAACTTATTACTTTGAAAACGCACGTGACGCCAAACTGTATGAAGTGATGGTAGAGGCTTCCAAGATCCCTGGAAGGTTCTACAGGAACTTAGGGCCATGTGACATTCTGTCCATTGCTCTAAACACAAAAGAGCCCCCTGGCCGTGCAAGGGGTATAGGCGTTATTGTCCCGCATAAGAGGGCTTTCACACTCAGCAAAGAAGAGGGGCTCAGCATGAAAAAAGCGAGGAGTGAAATGAAGCAGAATGCATTGTTTGAAAAGTTGAAGAAGGAGATTTATCCGGCTGTTCGAAAGGATGTTGAGGAGTCAATGATGATGATGCAGAAGACTCTAACACTAATAGATAGCCAGCAGATGGGAGGGGAGGCAGGCATGAATGATGCTCCTTATTGTGCCACAACACTGCACAAGAGTATCTATGCATCAGCTGACCCCAGCGACACTGAGACTGCAGCTGCTCGTGATGATGCTATATCTGATCTATCTCGAATGAAAGACAGATTGAAGGGTGTGCTTACACATTATGAAGGTACATTAAAATGTGCAATAGCCTGGGTTTGCCCACCCTTCTTGGAAGATGGCCTCTTCTTGGACAATGTGCTATTGAAGCCGGGCTGTGTGAAGTGCTACGTGACTGAAGTAAAGCCTGGATTCAATGAATTTTCCCTAAAGAATGTCCTAGGAGACTTCGATGAGCAAAGGACCTTGGGAGAAACACTGTTACATCACATCCAGTGGCCACGAAAGGAAATAGAGTTCATCGACGAGATTCCTGAAGCCCCGCCAAGAGAAACCACTGTCGCCCCTCAACCGGTGACGCTCTCCTTGCCAGAGGAGCTCTCGCGGGCTGATGCATCAACCTGTGATCAGCTGGACTGACTTTGTGGCGTACAGGTGATGTCATCCAACGCCCCAAAGCAGCGAGTGGTAAGGCCTACAACTGCTGATGACGCACCACCGGTTCAGTTGCCAGTCGCTGAACCAGTGGGGGGAGACCCGGCTGCAGCACATGCTCAGCAGACCAACCTGGTGGAACAGACTGCTAAGCAGTCTGATGCTTCAGAACCGCCTGCTAAGCAGTCTGTAGGTCCAGAACCGACTGCTCAGCAGTCCGTCGGTCTGTAGGCACGTGATCAACATACCAATGCGTCAGCACTTCCTTCTCAGCAAACCAACGCGTTGGCATGGCCTCCTCAGCACACCGACAAGTTGGCACCACCTGCGCAGAAACCCGACATAGCTTCAACGCGTGGTCGAAAGTCATATGCCTCTGCTCCTACAGCCCAGCAGTCCGTCACTGTAGCACCGCCAGCTCAGCGGTCCAGCATAGATAAACAGTCTGCTAAGAAGTCCGTCCAAGCTTCACCGTCTGCTCGGTAGTCTACCGTGCAGGCAACGAGACGTTCTACCAGAAATGCTTCAAGTACCAAGAAGGAACTGGCCAAAAATGCTACACCCACGACCACGAGGAAGCGCAGTGGGAAAGTGAAGAGGAAAGAGAACGATTGCCTCTTACTTAAAGCACTCATCGCCCAGAACCAAATTAGCAGCAACTTGTTCGAATCAGGGAGTAATATTATTTCGGACGCCATGGATGATGAACCAGTAGAATTGTTGCTTGCTAAAAGAAAAGCAGACGTACTTGAAGCACGCAATTACGTCCATGGTCAGGCATTTTTTGTTGGCGAATACTTTGATGAGTGCAGCTCCAGTTGCCGCGAGTTACATGAATATTGCATGGATCAAATGTCAGAAGGTCATCATTATTTGCTAGTCCACTACAACAGAGATCATTTCCGACACGATGCTGGTTCCATCATTGTGAGTTTCGAGGACTTACATCTCTTCTTCAACTTCAACGTGCTCGATGCCACTCTTGTTAGATGCGTGATTTTGTAAGTACTTAACAAACTCTGATCAACTTCTCCATACAAGGCTGTAAATGATAAACAACTAACTGCATTTTATTCCTCTCAGGGGATTGAACGCGCAGAGAAGACAAAGTGAGAGTGTGTATTTCATAGATCCTGCATTAGCAAATGGCACAACATTACATGAAAAGGACTGACAGGACTGGGCCGTTAACAGGTCGTTCGTATCTTCGAAAACACGTCCCATGCAAAAATCATTTCTCTGCCCATATCATGAAGGGTAAGTCAAGTAGACAACCACGCATACACTGATTGTCTTTCAGATTTATCATTCGTACGTTCATGGCTTTCTTAATATGTAGCAATCGCTGGATATTGGTATTCATTGTTCCAAACAAGAACACAGTTTACTACATTGATTCTCTCAGAGAGTCAACAAACGCTCAGGATCTGACACATCTTCAACAATTCTTGGATAGGTATTGAATTCTATGATGTTGAAATTAATTTGCATTCATATCTGGTTCAATAATTGATGTTGTCAAAATTCATCATCATTTGCAGTGTGCTCGCATTGTGGGAAACTAAAACAGGGAACCTGTTCAAGAGGAAACTACCTCTGCAATACGAGATCGTTTCTCTGGTAACACACCTAATGTCGGGGAAACTGCCTCCGCGAACACCTATGGGGACGGAGCCCCTTTTCGGTTTGGCGGGGGGCAGAGGTCGCACGAAGAGCAGATCGAGGTGGAGCACACGAGCGGTTTACCCAGCTTCGGAGCTCTCCGGAGAGATAATACTCCTACTACTGCTTTGTGGTTTGTATTGAGTTCTTGCTCGGGAGCGCTGAGTGCTACAGTACGCACCAGCAGCTAACGAGACCGAGCGTGAGTGTTCTACTGTTCGTCCTCCCCCCCCCCTCCGTTGCGCATGGGCCTCCTTTTATATGCTCAAGGGGTCACCGACAGGTGGCAACGTAGGCAAGGGCAAAAATGGAAAAGGTGTTGTGGTTGGTACAGCTACCTGCACCGTGTATCATACCTAACCCTGACGGCAGGGGACAAAGGTATTAAATGCCTATCTACGTCGCCCAAACAGTGCAGAAAAGGGACCGTCAGGGACGCCACCGCTCGCCACGATGGCGATCTTGTCAGCGCCGCTTGCCACAGTGTACCCCTGGCTGCACAGCCTCCCGCCACGTACGCCTGGAAGGGTCCCAGAGCGACAGGTTGGTGGATGCGCTGGAGTGTGGGTACAGAGTGGTTGCTCGCCGCGGCAAGCGCCTTGCCACGGCCGTTGTCTTGTTGCGTCCGGAAGCTTGCCGCTCACCGGACCCTGCCGGGACGCATGGCGCGTCGCGGCAAGTTCCTTGAGATGCCTTGGTTGGCCTTCTCGGCAAGCTCCTCTTGCCGGGGACTTGTCTCCTTGGCTTAAATACTTTGTTCTTGAATGGCTCAAAAGGAGCCACTGAGGATATTGGCGGTCACCCAGCAAGCCTTGCCGCGGGACGCTGCGACTGCCCGTGCACAAGTTCGGGATACTAGGGTACCCCTACTCTAGTACACCGACAGGAGCCCCCGGGCCTGGGCCATACACGGTGCTGAGCGCTGTTGGGCCAGGCCCAAAACAAGGCACGGGCACGCGCGGCCTGGGTCACGCCGTATCTTACTCCGTATCCACCGCGCCCTCCTCGAACGGCACGCGTCGATTGCGGCGTCGTGGGAGAGGTCGTGGGTGGTTTCTTTATTCGGAAAGGCGGAACGTCCTTCCCCTCCCTCCTTATAAGCAGGGGAAACAGGGGCAGTTCGCCCATCTGCCCGTTGCTATTCCTTCCTCGAGAATCTCCGCCACTCCCCTTCTTCTTTTCTTGTCACTGCTAATCATGTTATGAAAACAGTCTATTAGAGCCGCGACAAGCTATCTTGTAATATATAACTTTATTTTGGGTAGCAATTGCAATGTTATTTCCTTTACTTGATTCCTTCATTTGTATGTTTTTGCCCTATGCTTTTAGGGAACTTGCCGGCGCAGGCACCCTTGCCGCGAGCGCTGAGTGCGGGACATCAGCAGCCTGCTGGCAGTGCCGTTGCCGACAAGAAACCTTGTCGTAACTAGCCGCAGCTCGCTTAAGTTGTTGAGCGAACTCAAAACAAAGTAAGGGCGCGACTCTAGTCGCAGCATGCTTAAACTGTTGAGCGAACTCGAAACAAAGTAAGGGCGCAACTAGCCACGAGCCGGTTCCTTCGCGCACAGGTTTTCCATACAAAGCATGGTCGTTCAAGGAAGATAACTTAAAAAATTTAAAAACATCTGATTGCTCAAACTTTGGCAACTTAGCTTTTCTGTCGTTTGCTTCCCGGCAAGGCGAGACTTTCTTGAACGACGCCTGGTCCATACCATTATCTTCCCCTTCCCCCCGGCAAACTTGTGGGCGAAGGAACCTGCCTTTCCTTGAGAAAAGAGAGAAGAGAAAATAATGATATGGAGCCTTATGGCTCGTTATTGCTTACCGGGGGTGTTCGCTGCACAAAGTGTCAGATAACTCATGCAAAAAATAAGAAGCATGAAATTGACAAGATGTGCGGAGCACATGAGCTTCATTTATGCACAGGGTCCGCGCCTGGCTTTGTACAAAGGATCACATGCAACAGCGGCAAGAATTGTACAAAAGGTGGTTGCTGGAACAGGGTCCGGCAACCGCGCCTTACGGGTAAAACTTACGAAGATGCTCGATGTTCCAGGAGTTGCTCACCGGAATGCCATCTTCAGTCTCAAGGCGGACAGTGCCAGGCCTAGTGACTCGTTTCACCCGATAAGGGCCTTCCCACTTTGGCGTCAACTTGTTGGAATTCTTGGCGGACTGAACGCGCCGAAGAACAAGGTCGCCTTCCTCGAGACTTCTGGCGTTAACTTTGCGGCTATGGTAGCGGCGCAAAGCTTGCTGGTAGCGAGCAGCTCGTACAGCAGCTTGAAGACGGTCTTCCTCAAGGAGCAACGCGTCATCTTGTCGCAGCTGCTCTTGCTCAAGCTCATCATAAGTGAGCACTCGAGGCGACCCGTATACGAGTTCCGTGGGGAGAACTGCCTCTGCTCCATAGACTAGAGCGAAAGGTGTCTGGCCAGTGGCTCGATTTGGCGTCGTCCTGATCGACCAAAGAACCACCGGCAGCTCCTCAATCCAGTTTCTTCCGCACCCGTGCAGCCTGTCGAAAGTCCTGGTCTTGAGTCCATGCAGCACTTCAGCATTTGCCCTCTCCGCTTGACCGTTGCTCCTGGGGTGAGCAACAGAAGCGAAACAGACCTTGGCGCCAAGACCTTGGACGTACTGCATGAAGGTGCGGCTCGTGAATCGCGTACCGTTGTCGGTGATGATCCTGTTAGGGATCCCGAAGTGGCAAAGAATCGACCTGAAGAACTTGACTGCTGACTGTGCTGTCACCTTCCTCACTGCTTCCACTTCTGGCCACTTTGTGAACTTGTCGATTGCGACGTACAAGTACTCAAAGCCCCCGACTGCTCGGGGGAAGGGGCCGAGGATGTCGAGCCCCCAGACCGAAAATGGCCAGGATAAAGGGATCGTCTGGAGAGCTTGAGCTGGCTGGTGTATCTGCTTGGAATGGAACTGGCACGCTTCACACTTGGTTACTTGTGCAGTCGCATCCTGGAGGGCTGTCGGCCAGAAGAAACCTTGCCGGAATGCTTTGCCGGCAAGCGCTCTTGCGCCAATGTGGTGACCACATATGCCTCCATGTATCTCTGCCAACAGCTTCTGTCCATCTTCCCGGTGAATACACTTCAATTTCACACCGTTGAGTCTTCTTCTGTACAGTGTGTTGTCGACAAACTGGTACATACTTGACTGTTGGGCTACTCTTTCCGCTTCTTCTCGCTCTTCGGGAAGTTCTCCTGTCTGAAGGAAACGGACGATCCGCTGTGCCCATGCTGGAGCTTGTGGCTCGACAACAAGGACTAAAGGCACATCTGCTGCTGTGGGAACATCCGCTTCTTCGGCGAGAAACTGCGGCTCAGCCGGAGCTTGACGTTCCCCGGCAAGCTTGCCGGAGCAAAACTTGTCGGGAGCGTCTGCTTCACCGGAACAAACCCTGGGGTTTGCCGGAGCAGACTGCTCCCCGGCACTCTTGGCGTTGATCTTGGGGACCTTCTTGGCGGCGGCTTCGGGAAGCTCTGCCGGAAGATAGTTACCAGAAATCAACTTCCTCTTCTTGCTCTGTCCAGTTGATGGCGTCACGGACGGTTGAGTCAGCTTGAGCACAAAGATCCCTGGTTCCACAGATAACTTAAGTGTTGCGCACTTTGATAGGCCGTCAGCAATGTCGTTCTGAGCTCTTGGAACATGTTCCATCTGTAGGACGACAAAGTGCTCTTCTAGCTTCCTCACTTCATCAACATAAGCTTCCATCAACGGACTCTGATAATTCTTATTCACTTGGCGGATGACAAGCTGCGAGTCACCCCTGACAATGAGCTGCTTGATCCCAAGGTCTGCCGCGATCCTGAGACCGGCAAGCAATCCTTCATACTCTGCAGTATTGTTTGTTGCTTGCTCCTTGGGGAAGTGCATCTAGACTACGTACTTAAGGTGCTCTCCGATAGGTGGGACAAGCAGCACGCCAACACCAGCGCCTTGCAACGAGAAAGCACCATCAAAGTACATCAGCCACTCTTTGCTTGCTTCCTTGACGGGGATGCTCGTTTCTGGAATTTCTTCATCTGGTGTTGGCGTCCACTCTGCTATGAATTCTGCCAATGCTCTGCTTTGGATAGTTGAACTGCTCTCAAACTTGAGGCCAAAGCTTGACAGTTCCAGTGCCCACTCGACAATCCTGCCTGTTGCTTCTGGATTCTGCAGTATCCTCTTCAGCGGAAAATGAGTGACAACTATTATCTCATGTGCTTGGAAGTAATGGCGCAGCTTTCTCGAGGCCATGAGAAGGCCGAAAAGCAATTTCTGCACACCAGAGTACCTTGAGCTAGCCCCCTGCAGAAGGGAAGTGACAAAGTAGACTGGGCGCTGCACCATTCTCTTCTGCTGTATCTCTTCGCACATCTGCGCAGATCCATCTTTGCCGGGACCAGAGCTTGTCGAGGAAGCCCCCTGCTTGTCGCTGGATGTGCTTGCCGCGGTCGCTGGCTCATCATCAGCCTCCCTCTCCGCTACTAACGCAGCACTAACCACTTGATTGGTTGCCGCCAGATACAGCAGCAACTTCTCTTGTGGTTTAGGTGCGACAAGTATTGGAGTGGAGGACAAGTATCTCTTCAAGTCCTGCAGCGCAGCCTCCGCTTCCGGAGTCCATTTCATTGGACCTGCCTTTTTCAAAATTTTGAAAAACGGCAGGGCGCGCTCAGCAGACTTAGAGATAAACCTGCTGAGAGCCGCCACGCAGCCGGCAAGTCTCCATACATCCTTGACGCGCTTCGGTGCTTCAATCTGCTCAATGGCCCTGATCTTGTCGGGATTGGCTTCAATTCCCCTCTGAGACACGAAGAACCTGAGAAGCTTGCCGGAAGGGACTCCAAACACGCACTTCTCGGGGTTGAGCTTGAGGCTGATCTTGCGTAGATTTGCGAAAGTTTCTTCTAAATCTTGAATCAGAGTTGCTCTGTCCCTGCTCTTGACCAATATATCATCCATGTAGGCTTCCACATTTCTGTGTATTTGCGGTTCAAAAGCGGTATGGACTACTCTTGCAAATGTTGAACCAGCATTCTTCAAACCGAAAGGCATCCGTATGAAACAGTACGTGCCACATGGAGTGATGAATGCGGTCTTCTCCTCATCTTCTTCTGCCATGAAGATCTGATGGTATCCTGAGTATGTGTCAAGAAATGAAAGCAAGTCACATCCAGCCGTGGAGTCAACAATCTGGTCAATGCGCGGCAAGGGAAATGGATCTTTGGGACAAGCTTTGTTAACATCGGTAAAGTCGATACAAAGCCTCCACTTCCCTTTTGCCTTGCGCACGACTACATGATTGGCCAACCACGTAGGATGGAGCACTCCTCTGACAAGGCCTGCTGCTTCCAACTTCTCGATCTCTTCTGCTATGAATTCTTGGCGCTCCACTGCTTGCTTTGTGACTTTCTGCTTGACGGGCCGCGCATGAGGACAGACGACAAGGTGGTGCTCAGTTACTTTCCTGGGAACACCGGGGATGTCAGACGGTTGCCACGCAAACACATCGACATTCGCCCGCAGGAAAGCAATGAGCACGCTTTCCTATTTAGGGTCGAGAGTGGCACTGATGGTGAAGGTACCACCAGTGCCGTCCTCCTTGGCGGACACCTTCTTGGTCGCTGGAGGAGCTGCCATTGTCTTCTTACACTTGCCGGTGGAGCTCGATGGTGCGTCCTCGACGGTAGTGCAGCACTCCGAAGAGGTGCGCTTGCCGGAGTGGGCATCAGGACTCTTGCCGGACTTGGTCTTCTTCTTCCCCCCGGGAGCTTCAGCGGCAAGTGTCTCGCGATCCGTTGCGGCTGCTGCTTCCCGATAGATCTTGTCGGCACAGATAAGAGCATCTTTCTTGTCGCCAGGGACAGAGGTGACACTTATCGAGCCCGGCATCTGCAGCATGTTGTACGCGTAGTGAGAGGCCGCCATGAACTTGGCGAGCGCTGGACGGCCAAGAATCCCATTGTAAGGCAATGGAAAATCGGCAACATCAAAAGTAATCCTCTCAGTCCTGAAGTTCAACTCGCTGCCAAATGTCACCGGCAGCGTGATCTTCCCCTTCGGCTTGCTCCTTCCCGGGTTGATTCCTTGGAATGTGCCGGTCTCTTCGAGCTCGCTGTCAGGGACTTGGAGTTTCCGGAGCACAGCGGAGGAGATCAGGTTCAAGCCGGCCCCGCCGTCAACTAGCATCTTAGTGACCTTGAGGTTGCGGATAGTTGGTGAGACCAACATCGGCAAACACCCGACCGCAGTTGTGCGATCAGGGTGGTCCTCAATATCAAAGATGATAGGCGTGATGGACCATTTCAGAATCTTGCGTGACTCAACGGGTGGTTCTGCCGCATTGACTTCCCGCACCCACTGCTTGAGTTGGTGGTGTGAAGTATGCAGAGAAGCACCGCCGTCAACGCACAAGACCTCTGTGGCTTTCTGGAACTCCTGCTCACTGGTCTCGTCATCATCCATGTCTTCGTCGTCGTCGTCATCTTCGTCCTTGTCGCTTCCGCGGGGAGGTCTGTCTCCTTGCCGCTGCTTGGCTTTGCCACGGCGTCCTCCCCGGACGGTGCGCTTCGTACCGGATCCTCCAGCACCTGCTTGGGCTTTCTCCTTGTCGCATCGCTCGTACTCGGCCTTTTGCAGCTCGACAAGCTACTCGACCTTCTTGCAGCTCTGGAGGTCATGGCCCTTGGTGCGGTGGATCTTGCAGTACTGTTTGTTGGTGCCTTCCTGCTTGTCGGCGGCCGCCACAGCCTGGCAGTTGGCGCATGCGGCAACCTCCTTGCCGGAGCTACCATCTTTGGCTTTCTTGGCGCCACCGTCGTTGCCGGACTGCTCAACAACTAGCACGTCTTTGCCTTTCCTCTTCCTGTTGTTCCGCTGCCGGTTTTTATTTGCCGGGGCAGCATCCTCGCTGTCAGATCCTCCTACTCCTGCATCCTCTCCGGGGAGTTTCCTCCCTTCCTCAGCACGTGCACACTTGTCGGCCAGGGCATACAGCTCGCTGACGTCTCTGATCTTGCACATCGCCATCTCCTCCCGCATCCTGCGGTTACGCACGTTCTGGTGGAACGCGCTGATGACCGCGGCAGGGTGGACATCCGGGATGTTGCGTTGCACTTGGCTGAATGTCTGGATGTACTTGCGCAAGGGCTCTCCTTCCTTCTGGGCAAGCAGGTGAAGGTCACTCTCCTGGCCATGAGGTTTGTGGCCGCCCGTAAAGGCGCCGACAAACTGATGGCATAGGTCTGCCCAGGAAGATATGGAGTTTTCCGGCAAGTGCATGAGCCAGGATCTGACGTTGGGCTTGAGCACCAGCGGGAAGTAGTTGGCAAGGATCTTGTCGTCCCACCCCCCAGCAGCTTGCACCGCGATGGTGTAGATGCTGAGGGACTCCGATGGATGCAACTTGCCGTCGTACTTCTCCGGTACGTCTGGCTTGAAATTCTTCGTGCTGGGCCACTGGACTTGCCGCAGCTCACGGGTAAACGCAGGGCAACCTACCGCGTACGGCAGGTCGCCTGGTTCCCCTGGCGCATGCATGTCAACAGTGGGTCCAGCGCGCCGGTCTGATTGACGCCGCGCTTCTCTTCGGCGCTCGATGCGAGTACGAGCGCCTTCTTGCTGCCGTTCGTGAAGAACTTGGCGCTGATCGTGGCGAGCTCGCGGATCTGATGAAGCGGTGGAGTCGCTGTCGTGGCGGACCCGGCGAGTCGGCGATCTCGGCCTTCGGGGCGGAGAGTGCACGGTGGTTGCACCCCCACCGGTCTTGTCGCCATCGGCTCGCACCTGGCTGACTTGCCGCGGCTGCGATGCAGTCGGCTGCCGCGGAGTGTCGCCGTTGGCGAAGCCGATGAGGCTCTGAATGGTGGCCCTCCAGTCGTTGATATTGTCCGCCGTTGGAGGGAAGTCTAGGAGCAGTTGTGCTCGCGCCAAAGCTTCTGCTGGAGTGGCGGGTAGCGGTGGTGAACGGTGTGAGGAGCGGGACATGCTCGGACTTC
Organism: Aegilops umbellulata; assembly: GCA_032464435.1. Taxonomy (NCBI): domain Eukaryota; kingdom Viridiplantae; phylum Streptophyta; class Magnoliopsida; order Poales; family Poaceae; genus Aegilops; species Aegilops umbellulata. The sequence continues at coordinate 318,100,634 of CP136055.1, read as the reverse complement.
CAACGATGTTAGAAGGAGCAGTATTCCATCCAGGCGATCGTGCCTCGCTCGCGCCAGCACGTTGGCGTGCATGCTGGCCTTGAGCATCCCGAGATCCGCCAGCTTGATTTGGGTCCAGCAAGCGTATGGTATCGTGAGTACCATGACGTTGCCGGTCCCGCGCCTCCTGAGATGGGCGCGGAGCATCCACGGACGCCCGGTCATCGTGGGAGCCTGCTACGCCGCCGACGGGCAGCGCAGCCTTGTCCTTGGACCTGGCGGCACCGTGGGCTCCCTCGTCGACGCCCGTTCTTTCGCGGGCGTCTTCCCCACCAGCCGTTTGCTCCGGCGGCGGTGGGTTCGACGCGGACGGAGCAGCCGCCTCCGAAGCCTTCTTCTTCGGCGGCATGTCGATGAAGATGTTGAAGATCTAGCTCGTGTGAACGCCGGATCAGGTTCGCACAACCTCGACTCCCCCTACCTGGCGCGCCAAAGATGTCGGGGAACGAGCGGTTTACCCAGCTTCGGAGCTCTCCGGGGAGATAATACTCCTACTGCTGCTTTGTGGTTTGTATTGAGTTCTTGCTCGGGAGCGCTGAGTGCTACAGTACGCACCAGCAGCTAACGAGACCGAGCGTGAGTGTTCTACTGTTCGCCCCCCCCTCCGTTGCGCATGGGCCTCCTTTTATATGCTCAAGGGGTCACCGACAGGTGGCAACATAGGCAAGGGCAAAAATGGAAAAGGTGTTGTGGTTGGTACAACTACCTGCACAGTGTATCATACCTAACCCTGACGGCAGGGGACAAAGGTATTAAATGCCTATCTACGTCGCCCAAACAGAGCAGAAAAAGGACCGTCAGGGACGCCACCGCTCGCCACGATGGCGATCTTGTCAGCGCCGCTTGCCACAGTGTACCCCTGGTTGCACAGCCTCCCGCCACGTACGCCTGGAAGGGTCCCAGAGCGACACGTTGGTGGATGCGCTGGAGCGTGGGTACAGAGTGGTTGCTCGCCGCGGCAAGCGCCTTGCCGCGGCCGTTGTCTTGTTGCGTCCAGAAGCTTGTCGCTCACCGGACCCTGCCGGGATGCGTGGCGCGTCGCGGCAAGTTCCTTGAGATGCCTTGGTTGGCCTTCCCGGCAAGCTCCTCTTGCCGGGGACTTGTGTCCTTGGCTTAAATACTTTGTTCTTGAATGGCTCAAAAGGAGCCACTGAGGATATTGGCGGTCACCCGGCAAGCCTTGCCGCGGGACGCTGCGACTGCCCGTGCACAAGTTCGGGATACTAGGGTACCCCTACTCTAGTACACCGACACCTAAATCCATTATTTTTGGAAAATTTATCCAACAGTCTGCAAATACCTTTCCTTACGCTAGTCAAATGTTCAAGCTTCTAAATAAACCTCTTTATATTTTGTCCAAAGAAAAAATAATACATCTAACACCGGTTAGGTTGTTCCTAACATGACAAATTCATGACTAATTTCGTACAAAAAATTTCAGTGTCCTTAGCAAGAAGCAGGGACTAACCTTTGTGGATACTATGTTTGCAGACACATGATCTCCATCTGCAAATCTGTTGATAGTTGTGACGATCCTCGCGAATTAGTACCAGTAAGTCTATCTTAATTAATATCTTCTACTCCACTCATATGGCACATTCTGATCTTAAAAATACTGCAACTCATCTTAAAACCGAGGACCCCTGAATTGCTCCCGACTGGTGAATTGCTGATGGTTCAGATATTTATCAACGACTTCTTCCTGGATCACTACATCAATCCCACTGGTGATGATGAAGATTTCATCATGGTTTCTCCTGAAACATTGAGTAAGAGTTAGCCGCTAAACATATAACACATGGATCCATTATTTTCCATCTGATGAGGTCTTCGTATTTCGTACACTATGATTAATTATGTAATGCATATATGTGTGGACAAATCATTGGAATTTAGCTACCATATGTTCAATTGCAATTGTTGCGAAATCTGATGAATATTCTTCCTGTGGACACTATTTGTTCATTTGAATATTGTGGCGAATTTGCTTTTTGCATGCCGATTCAAAATGGGATATTTTTGTTTATTTGTTCAATTGAATATTGTGGCAAATTTTCTTTTTGCGTGCCGATTCAAAATGGGATATTTTTGTTTTAACCTAGCAATTGCTCCACACACAGTTCAAATAAATCAGTGTGTGCGATCCACATCAGAAAGCATACGTCAATCGTATTGGAACCGTCGGTGATACACAGCAGATCGCAAACGATTCGCAGTGCTACTATGTATGCGTAGGTTCTCCAGAACCATTTGTGATGTCGCGTTATCGCACACGAGAACTGGGAGTAAACCGTGCCCAATGCAAAATACAATCTCAGTCATATTTTTTTCAGGAAACGTGTGGGATCCCAAACGAAAAGCACACGCCACTCTTGCAGCAACCGTCGGTGATACCTAAGAAATCACAAATTGTCTGCAACACTTGTATGTGTGCGAAGGGGCTCCTGAACCATTTGTGATAGAACATTATCGCAGATGGTAATTGTTGGAAAACGTGTGTGATGGAGTCTAGCATGGCAGACGGGTTACGCAGAAAACTCGTGTGCGATAGGGCACAAATCACACACAGTTCATATGTTGGCCCGTGTGCCTTACATACCATTTCCCAAACGGTTTGTTACGATATACCGTATGGTTTCACAGCATCATTAGAAACGCTTAATCACCGATACCACACGTGTGAAAGAATTTAGTGTGTGCTGCATCGCACACGATTACATTTTGGAAGGCCTCTGGATCACTGTTCCATATCCCCGACGGTTTTTGGGTCGTGTGGGAAGGACCCCCTATCGCACACACTCACTTGGCGACGGTTCCGAAGGCTGTCGCGGAAAGGGGTAAAAAACCGTTTGTTTAGGACCAAAGCACTAGTGCTTCCTCGAGAGCTGCACTCTCTTTCTGAGTCAGAAGAATACGGTACGCCGATTTAACAGTGTATAAGCCTGATCGCTCAAACAACCAAGCCAGGGAGTCCGCACCATCGTCCGTGCTTAGAGGATATTAAGGATTGTCTGTGCATCAGTTGCAATGAACGTGTCATAAACCAATTGTTCATTCCATCTACCAATCTCTGGATCTATCAAATCTGCAACTCGATCCACACTGGTGTTGGCTGGTTTCACCAACGGTTTCATGGAATTCATCCATGGTATCCATTTATCATCCCATACTGAGATAGAATTTCCATCACCAACTCGTGTTATAAGACCAGCATCAAGTGCTTCCCTTCCTACAATAATTTCCCTCCAAGTAGCCGAAGCTGATCGGGGACATGTTGCTGGCATGAAGTCTGTGTCCAGGAAGTACCTACCTTTGAACACTCTTGCACATAAGGAATCTGGCTTTGTCATAAAATGTCATCCGTTTTTTCCCAGCAGTGCAAGATTAAACTGATGCAAATCTCGGAATCCCAGGCCGCCCTTGCATTTTGGTGTCGCAAGATTTTGCCAGGATACCCAGTGCATTGATTTCTTGTCAAGAGAGCTACTCCAAAAGTATTTTGCCATGGGAGTAGTCAAACTCTTACATACCTTCTTGGTGAATAGGAAAGTACTCATCGGATAGGTCGGGATTGCTTGCACAACAGATTTCAACGAGGTTTCTCTACCCGCACAAGCAAGGAGCTTTTCTGACCACCCTTGGAACTTTCCTCTCACCTTATCACTGATATACTCAAAAGTGCCACTAGTGATCCTCCCCACCATAGTGGGAAGACCCAAGTATCTCTCATTGGAAGCCTCCACTTGTATATCCAAAATCCCCTTTAGGGTATTTTTCAAAGCATCGGGAGTGTTTGTACTGAAAAATATAGCACTCTTATCACGATTAACACATTGTCCCGAGGTAGCCCCATAAATTTGAAGAATCGTGTAAAGGCAAATTGCACTATCTTCATTTGCATTGATAAAGATTAAACTACACTACAAAAAAAATACACTTCCGTGATGATACGTGTTTGTCACAGTAGGTCGCTTTTTTTGTCATGCATGTACATCCATGACAAATTTATGACAGAATCAAGATAGTCATACCTGTGCTATCGTAGAAGTGTTCCATGACATTACCAAAATTATCATCATGGAAGTGTCCACTTCCATGACGATAAATCGCGCGTCACAGAAGTGCTTTCGTCAAGGGTGACCGACACGTGGCATCCACCGTAACGTAACACCGTTAAGCTATCGGGTCGGGTTTTGGATCCGATAACCCGTTAACTAAAGGAAATATGCCCTAGAGGCAATAATAAAGTTATTATTTATTTCCTTATATCATGATAAATGTTTATTATTCATGCTAGAATTGTATTAACTGGAAACATAATACATGTGTGAATACATAGACAAACAGAGTGTCACTAGTATGCCTCTACTTGACTAGCTCATTAATCAAAGATGGTTATGTTTCCTAGCCATGAACAAAGAGTTGTTATTTGATTAACGAGATCACATCATTAGTTGAATGATCTGATTGACATGACCCATTCCATTAGCATAGCACCCGATCGTTTAGTATGTTGCTATTGCTTTTATCCATGACTTATACATGTTCCTTTAACTATGAGATTATGCAACTCCCGTTTGCCGTAGGAAACACTTTGTGTGCTACCAAACGTCACAACGTAACTGGGTGATTATAAAGGTGCTCTACAGGTGTCTCCGAAGGTACATATTGGGTTGGCATATTTCAAGATGAGGATTTGTCACTCCGATTGTCGGAGAGGTATCTCAGGGCCTTCTCGGTAATGCACATCACATAAAGCCTTGCAAGCATTGCAACCAATGAGTTAGTTGCGAGATGATGTATTACGGAACGAGTAAAGAGACTTGCCGGTAACGAGATTGAACTAGGTATTGGATACCGACGATCGAATCTCGGGCAAGTAACATACCGATGACAAAGGGAACAACGTATGTTGTTATGCGGTCTGACCGATAAAGATCTTCGTAGAATATGTAGGAGCCAATATGGGCATCCAGGTCCCGCTATTGGTTATTGACCGGAGACGTGTCTCGGTCATGTCTACATTGTTCTCGAACCGTAGGGTCCGCACGCTTAACGTTACGATGACAATTATTATGAGTTTATACATTTTGATGTACCGAAGGAGTTCGGAGTCCCGGATGTGATCACGAACATGACGAGGAGTCTCGAAATGGTCGAGACATAAAGAATGATATATTGGAAGCCTATGTTTGGACATCGGATGCATTTCAGGTGAAATAAGGATTTTACCGGAATACCGGGAGGGTTACCGGAACCCCCCAGGAGCATAATGGGCCAACATGGGCCTTGGAGGAGAGGTGAGAGGGCTGCCCTCATGGGCTGCGCGCCTCCCCCCTTCCCCTAGTCCTATTAGGACTAGGAGAGGTGGGCGCCCCCCCCCCTCTCTCTCTCCCCCTTGGAGAATCCTAGTCCAACTAGGATTGGGGGGGGGAATCCTACTCCCAGAGGGAGTAGGACTCTCTGGCGCGCCAGGCTTGGCCGGCCAGCCCCTCCCCCTTGGCTCCTTTATATACGGGGGCAGGGGGCACCCCATAGACACACAAGTTGATCTACGGATCGTTCCTTAGCCGTGTGCGGTGCCCCCTTCCACCAAATTCCACCTCGGTCATATCGTTGTAGTGCTTAGGCGAAGCCCTGCGCCGGTAACACATCAAGATCGTCACCACGCCGTCGTGCTGACGGAACTCTTCCCCGACGCTTTGCTGGATCGGAGCCCGGGGATCGTCATCGAGCTGAACGTGTGCCAAGAACTCGGAGGTGCTGGAGTAACGGTACTTGGATCGGTCGGATCGCGAGGAGAACGTACGACTACTTCCTCTACGTTGTGTCAACGCTTCCGCTTCGGTCTACGAGGGTACGTAGACAACACTCTCCCCTCTCGTTGCTATGCATCACCATGATCTTGCGTGTGCGTAGGAAATTTTTTGAAATTACTACGTTCCCCAACAGTGGCATCTGAGCCTAGGTTTTTATGGTATGATGTTATTTGCACGAGTAGAACACAAGTGAGTTGTGGACGATACAAGTCATACTGCCTACCAGCATGTCATACTTTGGTTCAGCGGTATTGTTGGACGAGACGATCCGGACCAACCTTACGCGTACGCTTATGCGAGACCGGTTCCCTCGACGTGCTTTGCACATAGATGGCTTGCGGAAGACTGTCTCTCCAACTTTAGTTGAACCGAGTGTGGCTACGCCCGGTCCTTGAGAAGGTTAAAACGGAGTCTATTTGACAAACTATCGTTGTGGTATTGATGCGTAGGTAAGATGAGTTCTTGCTTAAGCCCGTAGCAGCCACGTAAAACTTGCAACAACAAAGTAGAGGACGTCTAACTTGTTTTTGCGGGGCATGCTGTGATGTGATATGGTCAAGACATGATGCTAAATTTTATTGTATGAGATGATCATGTTTTGTAACCGAGTTATCGGCAACTGGCAGGAGCCATATGGTTGTCGCTTTATTGTATGCAATGCAATCGCGATGTAATGCTTTACTTTATTACTAAACGGTAGTGATAGTCGTGGAAGCATAAGATTGGCGAGACGACAACGATGCTGCGATGAAGATCAAGGTGTCGCGCCGGTGACGATGGTGATCATGACGGTGCTTCGAAGATGGAGATCACAAGCACAAGATGATGATGACCATATCATATCACTTATATTGATTGCATGTGATGTTTATCCTTTTATGCATCTTATCTTGCTTTGATTGATGGTAGCATTATAAGATGATCGCTCACTAAATTATCAAGAAGTGTTCTCCCTGAGTATGCACCGTTGCAAAAGTTCTTCGTGCTGAGACACCACGTGATGATCGGGTGTGATAGGCTCTACGTTCAAATACAACAGGTGCAAAACAGTTGCACACGCGGAATACTCAGGTTTAACTTGACGAGCCTAGCATATACAGATATGGCCTCGGAACACAGAGACCGAAAGGTTGAGCGTGAATCATATAGTAGATATGATCAACATAGTGATGTTCACCATTGAAACTACTCTATCTCACGTGATGATCGGACATGGTTTAGTTGATTTGGATCACGTGATCACTTAGAGGATTAGAGGGATGTCTATCTAAGTGGGAGTTCTTAAGTAATATGATTAATTGAACTTAAATTTATCATGAACTTAGTACCTGATAGTATCTTGCTTGTCTATGTTGTGTAGATAGATGGCTCGTGCTGTTGTTCCGTTGAATTTTAATGCGTTCCTTGAGAAAGCAAAGTTGAAAGATGATGGTAGCAATTACACGGACTGGGTCCGTAACTTGAGGATTATCCTCATTGCTGCACAGAAGAATTACGTCCTGGAAGCACCGCTAGGTGCCAGGCCTGGTGCAAGAGCTACGCCAGATGTTGTGAACGTCTGGCAAAGCAAAGCTGATGACTACTCTATAGTTCAGTGTGCCATGCTTTACGGCTTAGAACCGGGACTTCAACGACGTTTTGAACACCATGGAGCATATGAGATGTTCCAGGAGTTGAAGTTAATATTTCAACCAAATGCCCGGATTGAGAGATATGAAGTCTCCAATAAGTTCTATAGCTATAAAATGGAGGAGAACAGTTCTGTCAGTGAGCATATACTCAGAATGTCTGGGTATAACAATCACTTGATTCAACTGGGAGTTAATCTTCCGGATGATTGCGTTATTGACAGAATTCTCCAATCACTGCCACCAAGCTACAAGAGCTTCGTGATGAACTATAATATGCAAGGGATGACCAAAACTATGCCTGAGCTCTTCGCGATGCTAAAAGCCGCGGAGGTAGAAATCAAAAAGGAGCATCAAGTGTTGATGGTTAACAAAACCACTAGTTTCAAGAAAAAGGGCAAAGGGAAGAAAAAGGGGAACTTCAAAAAGAACAGCAAGCAAGTTGCTAATCAAGAGAAGAAACCCAAGTCTGGACCTAAGCCTGAAACTGAGTGCTTCTATTGCAAGCAGACTGGTCACTGGAAGCGGAACTGCCCCAAGTATTTGGCGGATAAGAAGGATGGCAAGGTTAACAAAGGTATATATGATATACATGTTATTGATGTGTACCTTACTAATTCTCGCACTAGCACCTGGGTATTTGATACTGATTCTGTTGCTAATATTTGCAACTCAAAACAGGGGCTACGGATTAAGCGAAGATTGGCTAAGGACGAGGTGACGATGCGCGTGGGAAATGGTTCCAAAGTCGATGTGATCGCGGTCGGCACGCTACCTCTACATCTACCTTCGGGATTAATATTAGATCTAAATAATTGTTATTTAGTACCAGCGTTGAGCATGAACATTATATCTGGATCTTGTTTGATGCGAGACGGTTATTCATTTAAATCAGAGAATAATGGTTGTTCTATTTATATGAGTAATATCTTTTATGGTCATGCGACATTAAAGAATGGTTTGTTCTTACTTAATCTCGATAGTAGTAATACACATATTCATAATGTTGAAGCCAAAAGATGCAGAGTTGATAATGATGGTGCAACTTATTTGTGGCACTGCCGTTTAGGTCATATCGGTGTAAAACGCATGAAGAAACTCCATACTGATGGACTTTTGGAGTCACTTGATTATGAATCACTTGGCACTTGCGAACCGTGCCTTATGGGCAAGATGACTAAAACACCGTTCTCCGGTACTGTGGAGAGAGCAACAGATTTATTGGAAATCATACATACTGATGTATGTGGTCCAATGAATGTTGAGGCTCGTGGCGGATATCGTTATTTTCTCACCTTCACTGATGATTTAAGCAGATATGGGTATATCTACTTAATGAAACACAAGTCTGAAACATTTGAAAAGTTCAAAGAATTTCAGAGTGAAGTGGAAAATCATCGTAACAAGAAAATAAAGTTTCTACGATCTGATCGTGGAGGAGAATATTTGAGTTACGAGTTTGGTCTACATTTGAAACAATGCGGAATAGTTTCGCAACTCACGCCACCCGGAACACCACAACGTAATGGTGTGTCCGAACGTCGTAATCGTACTTTACTGGATATGGTGCGATCTATGATGTCTCTTACCGATTTACCGCTATCTTTTTGGGGTTATGCTCTAGAGACGGCCGCATTCACGTTAATTAGGGCACCATCAAAATCCGTTGAGACGACGCCTTATGAACTGTGGTTTGGCAAGAAACCAAAGTTGTCGTTTCTTAAAGTTTGGGGCTGCGATGCTTATGTGAAAAAGCTTCAACCTGATAAGCTCGAACCCAAATCGGAAAAATGTGTCTTCATAGGATACCCAAAGGAGACTATTGGGTATACCTTCTATCACAGATCCGAAGGCAAAAATTTTGTTGCTAAAATCGGAAACTTTCTGGAGAAGGAGTTTCTCTCGAAAGAAGTGAGTGGGAGGAAAGTAGAACTTGATGAGATAACAGTATCTACTCCCTTATTGAGAAGTAGTACATCACAGAAATCTGTTTCTGTGACACCTACATCAAATAGGGAGGAAGCTAATGATAATGATCATGAAACTTCAGATCAAGTTTCTACTGAACTTCGTAGATCAACCAGAGTAAGATCCGCACCAGAGTGGTACGGTAATCCTATTTTGGAAGTCATGTTACTAGACCATGATGAACCTACGAACTATGAAGAAGCGATGGTGAGCCCAGATTCCGCAAAGTGGCTTGAGGCCATGAAATCTGAGATGGGATCCATGTATGAGAACAAAGTGTGGACTTTGGTTGACTTGCCCGATGATCGGCAAGCAATTGAGAATAAATGGATTTTTAAGAAGAAGACTGACGCTGATGGTAATGTTACTGTCTATAAAGCTCGACTTGTTGCAAAAGGTTTTCGACAAGTTCAAGGGATTGACTACGATGAGACTTTCTCACCCGTAGCGATGCTTAAGTCTGTCCGAATCATGTTAGCAGTTGCCGCATTTTATGATTATGAAATTTGGCAAATGGATGTCAAAACTGCATTCCTGAATGGATTTCTGGAAGAAGAGTTGTATATGATGCAACCAGAAGGTTTTGTCGATCCAAAGGGAGCTAACAAAGTGTGCAAGCTGCAGCGATCCATTTATGGACTGGTGCAAGCCTCTCGGAGTTGGAATAAACGCTTTGATAGTGTGATCAAAGCATTTGGATTTATACAGACTTTTGGAGAAGCCTGTATTTACAAGAAAGTGAGTGGGAGCTCTGTAGCATTTCTGATATTATATGTGGATGACATATTGCTGATCGGAAATAATATAGAATTTCTGGATAGCATAAAGGGATACTTGAATAAGAGTTTTTCAATGAAAGACCTCGGTGAAGCTGCTTACATATTGGGCATTAAGATCTATAGAGATAGATCAAGACGCTTAATAGGACTTTCACAAAGCACATACCTTGACAAAGTTTTGAAAAAGTTCAAAATGGATCAGGCAAAGAAAGGGTTCTTGCCTGTGGCACAAGGTGTGAAGTTGAGTAAGACTCAATGCCCGACCACCGCAGAAGATAGAGAGAAAATGAAAAATGTTCCCTATGCTTCAGCCATAGGCTCTATCATGTATGCAATGCTGTGTACCAGACCTGATGTGTGCCTTGCTGTAAGTTTAGCAGGAAGGTACCAAAGTAATCCAGGAGTGGATCACTGGACAGCGGTCAAGAACATCCTTAAGTACTTAAGAAGGACTAAGGATATGTTTCTCATTTATGGAGGTGACAAAGAGCTCGTCGTAAACGGTTATGTCGATGCGAGCTTTGACACTGATCCGGACGATTCTAAATCGCAAACCGGATACGTATTTACATTAAACGGTGGAGCTGTCAGTTGGTGCAGTTCTAAACAAAGCGTCGTGGCGGGATCTACATGTGAAGCTGAGTACATAGCCGCTTCGGAAGCAGCTAATGAAGGAGTCTGGATGAAAGAGTTCATATCCGATCTAGGTGTTGTACCTAGCGTATCGGGTCCAATGAAAATCTTTTGTGACAATACTGGTGCAATTGCCTTGGCAAAGGAATCCAGATTTCACAAAAGAACCAAACACATCAAGAGACGCTTCAACTCCATCCGGGATTTGGTCCAGGTGGGAGACATAGAGATATGCAAGATACATACGGATCTGAATATTGCAGACCCGTTGACTAAGCCTCTTCCACGAGCAAAACATGATCAGCACCAAGACTCCATGGGTGTTAGAATCATTACTTTGTAATCTAGATTATTGACTCTAGTGCAAGTGGGAGACTGAAGGAAATATGCCCTAGAGGCAATAATAAAGTTATTATTTATTTCCTTATATCATGATAAATGTTTATTATTCATGCTAGAATTGTATTAACTGGAAACATAATACATGTGTGAATACATAGACAAACAGAGTGTCACTAGTATGCCTCTACTTGACTAGCTCATTAATCAAAGATGGTTATGTTTCCTAGCCATGAACAAAGAGTTGTTATTTGATTAACGAGATCACATCATTAGTTGAATGATCTGATTGACATGACCCATTCCATTAGCATAGCACCCGATCGTTTAGTATGTTGCTATTGCTTTTATCCATGACTTATACATGTTCCTTTAACTATGAGATTATGCAACTCCCGTTTGCCGTAGGAAACACTTTGTGTGCTACCAAACGTCACAACGTAACTGGGTGATTATAAAGGTGCTCTACAGGTGTCTCCGAAGGTACATATTGGGTTGGCATATTTCAAGATGAGGATTTGTCACTCCGATTGTCGGAGAGGTATCTCAGGGCCTTCTCGGTAATGCACATCACATAAAGCCTTGCAAGCATTGCAACCAATGAGTTAGTTGCGAGATGATGTATTACGGAACGAGTAAAGAGACTTGCCGGTAACGAGATTGAACTAGGTATTGGATACCGACGATCGAATCTCGGGTAAGTAACATACCGATGACAAAGGGAACAACGTATGTTGTTATGCGGTCTGACCGATAAAGATCTTCGTAGAATATGTAGGAGCCAATATGGGCATCCAGGTCCCGCTGTTGGTTATTGACCGGAGACGTGTCTCGGTCATGTCTACATTGTTCTCAAACCGTAGGGTCCGCACGCTTAACGTTACGATGACAGTTATTATGAGTTTATACATTTTGATGTACCGAAGGAGTTCGGAGTCCCGGATGTGATCACGAACATGACGAGGAGTCTCGAAATGGTCGAGACATAAAGAATGATATATTGGAAGCCTATGTTTGGACATCGGATGCATTTCAGGTGAAATAAGGATTTTACCGGAATACCGGGAGGGTTACCGGAACCCCCCAGGAGCATAATGGGCCAACATGGGCCTTGGAGGAGAGGTGAGAGGGATGCCCTCATGGGCTGCGCGCCTCCCCCCTTCCCCTAGTCCTATTAGGACTAGGAGAGGTGGGCGCCCCCCCTCTCTCTCTCCCCCTAGGAGAATCCTAGTCCAACTAGGATTGGGGGGGGGGGAGGAATCCTACTCCCAGAGGGAGTAGGACTCTCTGGCGCGCCAGGCTTGGCCGGCCAGCCCCTCCCCCTTGGCTCCTTTATATACGGGGGCAGGGGGCACCCCATAGACACACAAGTTGATCTACGGATCGTTCCTTAGCCGTGTGCGGTGCCCCCTTCCACCAAATTCCACCTCGGTCATATCGTTGTAGTGCTTAGGCGAAGCCCTGCGCCGGTAACACATCAAGATCGTCACCACGCCGTCGTGCTGACGGAAATCTTCCCTGACGCTTTGCTGGATCGGAGCCCGGGGATCGTCATTTAGCTGAACGTGTGCCAAGAACTCGGAGGTGCCGGAGTAACGGTACTTGGATCGGTCGGATCGCGAGGAGAACGTACGACTACTTCCTCTACGTTGTGTCAACGCTTCCGCTTCGGTCTACGAGGGTACGTAGACAACACTCTCCCCTCTCATTGCTATGCATCACCATGATCTTGCGTGTGCGTAGGAAATTTTTTGAAATTACTACGTTCCCCAACAGCCCCGACCAATGGGAAATTTCCACGTGTAAAATTCTTATTGGCCGGAAGAAACACGTGTCAGCTCGTCAGTGGGTCAGATAGGCGCCTATGATACGTCGACACATGGCACGGCCCAATAGAGGCCCATTCCCGTGAAAAGGCCGGCCCATTTGACTTGGTCAAAAGCTGGCGGGCCTGTTAACGGCCTATTCGCATATAGCCCATTTACAACCCGCTAACCCAAGGCCCGTTACGCCTTATCCAAATTAGGCCCAGTAGCGTCATCTGGGCCATTCAATATGATTCCAACCTGTTTTCACTTCTGGCCCATGTATGGCCCATGACGTCTTTCGGCCCATACGAGGCCCTATGTAACTCTTGGCCTATTAACGGCCTGTGGTGAAACTGGCCCGTAATGAACAGTGTATCACTTTACACCCATTAACGGCCTGTGGTGAAACTGGCCCGTAATGAACGGTGTCACTTTATACCCATTAACGGCATGTTATTCCGTTGGGCCGTTTCCAGCCCATGTTATCTTTCGGCCTTCTCAGACCCCATTTATTCTTGGGCTCATTTCCAGCATTCGTTTACTTATGGCCCGTTACTGTCATTTTCTGCTTGTGGGCCAAATTCAGCCCGTGGTTACAGTCGGCCCGTTTGTGGTCCATTAATACGTTGGGCCGTTTTCATAGCGTCATCAAATACGGCCTATTAACGATGGCCCGTTACGGTCGGCCCATGAACGGATGATTCCAACTCTAGCCCGTTTACGGCCATAATGCGGCCTGAATTGGCCCATGTTTGGCCAATCGATCATATGGCCCATATAAGGCCCATTGATGATACGGCCCGTAGAAGGCCCATTGTTTCTACGGCCCGTAGAAGGCCTACTATTTCTACGGCCCGTAGAAGGCCCACTGTTTCTACGTCCCGTAAGAGGCCCAGTGTCACTATAGTAAATATTAGCCCATGGTTATTGTGGCCTAGTTTTAAAAAATAGGTTATTGCAGCCACTAGTTAACCGCGGAAAAGTAACTGCAATGATTAGAAGCAAACAAATAAACAAGACAACAAGGAAATAAATAAGCAAGAAACTAACGCTAGGCTATCACGGCTATTACACATATACATCCACTGGCCATCAAAGTTCGCCACCAGTGCAAATATAGGGAACAAAGCAACATATCATATACACTGGCCTTCAAAATTGCTACCAATGCAAATAAACGCGGCAGCAAAACAAGAGCATAACTGAAACAACTTCAGAAGAGCTCAAGAAACGTTATCCTGTGTATCCACCATGCTGGCAATAAGCTTAGCAAGTTGATTAGCTTTGTCCTGTTTGGCGCTAAAATCCTCCAACGCTTGCTGTTGCACCAGAAAGTATGAATCTGAATGCTCCAGGGACTTCCGCAGTCCTTCCGCTTCTTGTCGCAACACAGCTGATCGATGTCTTTCAGCTTGTAGTTGAGACTCAACAAACCGAACTGATTCAGACAGTGAGTTTGAATAGCTTGTGCAAGCGGTAGTGGCCAGTAACTCCAACACTAAACCAAGACAGGATGTGTCACTATCCTGAACCTTATCTGCATTACTTCCTTTACTGTTGCTTAATAAGGAACTCTTCCCCAATATTCTTTCAGCATTCTAAAAGAAGAAACAAGTAGACACATAACAAGTTTAGCATGTACTAGTATATGAAACTCATTTCGGTGAACCAGTTCATTAGTAAGGTGGACAGGATTAAACTACGAAGTCTTCTATTGCCAAGTACTAGTACATAATAAAAGCATCAAACAAACATATATCTATGTCCTATGGTAGCAATGGAATCTTAAATTAGAACAGTTGTTCTTCAGGTTTAGGCACTTGTTCTACATGAAGAGATTACAATAAGACGCAACAATATAATACTTAAAAATAGAAAATGAGCTCAATGACCTTACCACATTCTTGGTTCGGGACCAGTACAGAACAAGGCGTTCCCAGTCATCGTCCAGTAAATGTGTCTGAGGAGAACGTAAGGGAATTTGATGAGTTTCTTTGCCGATGAAGTACGTTTTCTTCAGGTAATTCCGATACTGCCACCAAGCATTCTTGAAGATAGCAGAGGTATTAGCACAGGTTACCTCATCCCGAGTTTCCAAATCGGTCCTTCTCTATAGAGAAAAATGGGAAAAAATTTCTGTATTATAACCATCATGGAGGTAGGATGTATGGGACGAAGAAGTAATGACCATGAATAACATTACTTACACATAACTCCTGGACAAACACCTGCAACTGGCATTTTCCTTCATCTTCAGTATAATATTTCCAAGATGGGAAGATACACACATACGATTTAACAACATCAAATGTGATAGATGCTAAACTACGACTAGCTGGTTGTGCTTCCTCCACAGGAATAGGCGTACTAACTGGCGGAGTTGGGGTTCGCCGTGATAGTACTGGCCCTTTGGGCACTGGAGCTGCCTTACTAACTACTCTTGTTTGGGAGCTCTGTGGTGGAGATGGTGCTGTGTCAACAGGAACTAGGTTACTATCGGCTGGGGTTGGGGTTAGATTGGGTGAAGCTGGTTCACTGTCCATCGTAGTAGGGGTACAATTTGCGAGAGTTTGGGTTATGTGTGGTAGGGCTGGTTCTTGTGCATGTACAACTGGGGTGCTATCTCCACCAAGAGGTAGCACTGTTTTATTTGAAGACCGTGTTTTTAGTCCGCTAGATACTGGCATCACCCACTCCAATTCAAATGGCTAATAAACAGGAAACATAGTTGAATGTACAGACATTGTATGAGAGACAGATGCAATAGATAGTGTGGAAAAAGAGGGCATGAAATAGTTGACATGTATATTGTTTAACTAAAACGGATAGCATGACATAATTTCACATATATGATGTCTATCTAAACTGGATAGCATAGCATAACATAATTCAAAGATATGATGAATAACTAAACAGGATCGCCTGACATAATTCACCTACATGTTATCTAAGTAATCAGGATCGCATCATTTAATTCACATATATGATTTATATGCTAAACAAAGGGCATTCGATATGATGTCTGAACTAAGAACATGGTGTTGGTATTGTGTATATGATGTCTAAACTATACAATGCAAGACACCGTATGCATGATATGAGCAGTATAACCGTGCCAAGTTAGAGCATACACCTCAGTGGGGGGATAGGACTGGTCATCTGTCTCTGAATCCATCTTTGAGGAGCTATCGGGACCCAACAAGAGATCTGCTTCGACATGTAGCACTGTCTGCTCTGAAGGCCTTGTTTTCACTCCAGATTTTTCCATCTCCCACCCAAATGGCTGATTCACAGGAAGAGTAGTTTAATGTACAAACATTGTCGACAAATGGAAATGTAATGAAGAAAAGGATGGGCAAGATATCATTCAAATATATGATGCCTGGTTAAACAGGATGGCATTGCACATTTCACATATATTATGGCTGGCTAAAAGACATGAGACTGCATAATTCCCATATATCATATAGAAACTAAACAGGTGGCATTACAGAACATGTCTAAACTAAGCAGATGACACATATGATGTCAAAAGTAGGCACTGCAAGGCAACATATGCATGATATGACTAACATCATCATGCCAAGGTAGAGCAAACACCTTGGGGGCAAATAGAAGTGGTCAGCGGCGTCCGAATCCGCCTCAGAACAGATATCTTCCTCTGGATTACAATCTGGAGAGGGGTGGGGAGGGTTTGCCATTGAACCCACCATGGAGCGATGTCTGCATGACATTGTATTGCCGCGCAAAACTCTTCTCTTTTTCTCTACATGTTCAACATGACTATGTACAATATCTGACATGCATACGAAAAAATATGGTGAGATTATGTAAGGAGAGCATGCAGAAATTTAGAGTGATGGTAACAGCCAGTGGATCGATGTTTTTCCGTTGAACCAAAATAGCCCTAATGGATCGACGTGAATGTATAGTAATAAGTGATGCAACAAGTGTACAACCTCTTTGCCGTAGCTGTGTCGACCTCAGCATCATTGGGTTGGTCATTGAAGCAGTTGAGGCAGAGGTGGCTATTGGAGGTGTGGAGGAAGATCTGAGGAATCTGTAGATGGCGTCCAGGGCACTGCTCTGTTGTGATGGATCATTCTGTCATTGGAGCAGCTCCGGCGAGCCATAAGACATCAAGGCTGAAGCAGCACAAGACAGACATCGTCAATCTCAAGTGGGATTCTAATAGCATCTCCAATAGATGATGTAAAATGGATGTAAAATTAACATCACCAAAAACCACCTGACTACAACAGATGAGGTAAAAACTATTGACTCTGAACTTAACTGTCAAAACTGAAATTTACTGTGGAATCTGAATGCTACTGTCGAAACTGAACGCAATGGTAGCAGAGAGGCACTTGACATGTAGTTTAGGGAGGGCATGCAATTCATCTTCAACCTGCACCCCCCTGAGCCGCCGGCCACCACCGGCCGAACCGCCGGCCCCAGCGCCGCCTCGCCGCCCCAAAACAACTCGCCACCGCCGCCCCGGCCAGCCCTCTAGGACCCCCGCCCCCCATCGTGAACCCTAAGATAGATAGTGGGGTACCTCTCCGGCGAGCCCCCGTCCCCGCTGCGGGTGGTTCTTCCTTAACTCCGGCGAGCCCCCCAACCCCTGAAAATCGACTGACCCAAAAGTCGATTCAGTCGACTGAAGTGTGGCTTAATCGGAGCAGAGCAGCAGCACGAGGGGAGAGCAGCAGCAGCAGCCGGGCGAGCGAGCGATCGAGCGAGAGCCGGAGCAGCAGCAGCAGATCTGGCTGGTATGGAGGCCGCTGCCGAAGGGGCCTCGCACTGGGGAGAGCCGCCATGGAGATGTCGCCCGCGGCGCCGGCTTCAAGGTAGCCGCTCCATGGGGTGCGGGATGGAGCACCGTCGGTGCCGGGAGGTCGAGTTAAGGAGAAGGTGCGATGCGATGAGTGTACAGCCTCTTTGGTGGCGCCGAGTAGGCCTCGGCTTCGTCCGAGGAGTCGGTGAGGATGCTGCGGTTCCGGTGGAGCAGGTTAAGGCGGCGCTGTGGGGATGGAGTAGCCGCGATAGACGAGGCGATCGTCGGAGCAGCTCCTTGGAGGTGGAGGACGGGGCGGCTGAACCGGCGGGATGGCGAGATGGACGACGGATCCTCATCCGGGGAGGTGGACGAGGGACGTCGAGCTGTTGCGGTGGACGACATCGTCGGGGAAGAGGCTCCGGCTGGGCAGCGGTGACGTGGCGGAAGGAGGAGGGTGGGGTTTCGCGGCTGGAGCGGAGAGGTTATGGCGGTCTGGGATTTCGAATGGCAAAAAGGGGGTGATGGGTGGGGGTGAAGCATGACTTAGGAACGCGCTTGTCCAAAATGTAGGGTGTGTTACAAAAGTACCCCCCACCGATTTGAACTAGCGGCGCTTTCGGCTCAGGGTTAGAAGGGGGATTTCGCGTGTCGGGATTTGGCAGCTGAAGGGAGTTTTCGCACGTGTTGTAATTTCGGGATAGCAAGGCGCGGGTTGTGAAGGCGCCAGTTTTGGGAGCACGATATCTGAATTTTCGGGATATAACAAGACGCGGGTTGAATTTTAGGGACAAGCCTAACGTGTCGTAATATTGTACTTGTACGTACCAAATCAATTCGCACTTCCCTCAACCAAAAAGAAAACGAAAAAATAAAACTATTCACTCCACACAAAGAGAGAGTCTTTCCCCGTTTTACTATACAAATGCTATTCAAAGCTACTCCCTCCTTCCATCTATATAGGGCCTAATGCGTTTTTCAATGCTAACTTTGACCAAATATTAGAGCAATGACATATGACATGCAACTTACACAAAGCACACCGTTAAATTCGTCTGTGAAAGTTTCTTTCAATGATATAATTTTTGACATTGTGCATGTCATGTACTATTAATCTTGTCAATAGTCAAAGGCGGTCTTAAAAATTTCATTACGCCCTATGTAGATGGAAGGAGGGAGTATGAATCCATGTTATGTCCGATTAATTTTTTTTGCTTGCCGTATAATGCATGTAACCTACTCATACCAACATTTTAGTGCATTCCAAATGTCTATACTACCGCTGCAATTCGTTTCTCTATTTCAATAAGAATCTACAATCATGATTGTTGCCAACTTCAACCATCATAGTTTCCTTGCTATCTGCCAGATATAAATCAGATAGCCTATAATGCTGGATGGCAGGCACACCATCATCAACAACTCCGTTTTTTATAAGAGTAGAGATAAAATATATTAAATGTAGTATACCATGTTCATAACCACACCATGTGTATCACCGTTATATATATTCACACATCCGTCGGTTTGAAACACTATGATAAATTCTTCAAATATCTGAATTCACTTTTTATAATGAAGTATATATGATCTCTATTCGTCTTTTACACCCACACAGCCCTCTTATCTTTGTAGCTAGCGCTAACTTTCTCTTGTGCATGCACACGCCCGCATCCCCCTCACCCTCCCTCAGCATTCTCTAGCTCCATCGCGCAAATTCGCCTTTTCACTTTAGGTCGTTCACCCACGGTGTGTGTAGGCCCCCAGCTCCTTCTTTACGGCACACATCGATCGATATGCCTCTCTAGCCAGGTGTGCCTAGCACAAACACAAGCTTCCCCTCTTCTCTTGTCACCATCCATGCCTCACTCCCACCACTCTTTTCATCGTTCTCGTACTCGCACACTCCTCCCCCTCGATATAGTATGCCTCTCGTACCACCTCCTACATGCATCCCTCTCTCTCTATCCTTCTCCTTGTGCCTCATTTGATTCTAACACACACATGCATGTATACCGATCGATCTCCCAACATATACCTAGATCGACTTTAACTACCCCCCCCATCGATCGACGTACCTCACAAGTTATGTCTCTCCTTTCTCTTACAAAGGGCAATTAATCTTCCTATGTAGTTACGTCTGCTTACCACAGCCACATCGCCCCCCTCATCATTCGTGCACGCCTCCTGACCCGTCTCTCACACGCACGTGCACAGACAACAAGCAGCCATCTCCTCTCTTATTGATATTGCGGGCGTGCCCTCCGTTTGTCTAGCAAGCCTATCCCACCATTTGTTAGAAGCAAATCCACTACCACCCCCTCCAACACTCTAGCTCTGTCTCTCTCCCAACCTTATTCATCTCCTGCACATATGCATGGATGCCGATCGATCTCCCTTAACACATGAGGCAGATCGATCTCCTTAATACATGAGGTAGGCCTCTCTCCTCCTCCACACATATACCAGCCATTGTACCTCTATAGTTAATTGGGCCTCCCTCTTCCCCACCCACACACCGATAGTCGAGCGATGCAGGTAGGTATCCATGCCACAGAGACAAACTGCACATGTCCCATCTCACATTCCAGTAGGCCAGCCACTCTATATCTTTGACATGGGCACACACAAATTTGATGGCACTCTTTATCGATCGCGCGCGCGCACACACACACACACACATCATCCCTCTCTTCGATTCTATAGACACCTCAAGCCGATGATACCTCCACTCTCTTCTCGTGGATCGCCCCCTCTATATATATGTTATATCCAGGACTCTATTTCACACACATTGCATATGTTAAATTTTTTGATTGACCCCCCCCCCCCCAAAAAAACTCTCAAGAACCCACACACTATATCTCTGTAGGTTTGTATCTCTCTCACACAACCCCACGTAGGTGGTGTACGTATACAAGAAGAGAATAGGTGCACCGTGCACGTACTCATGCTTCATGCCCAGCCACACCCGCACGGGTACACGGTGGAGCTCATTTCTTTACGAAATGGCAGCCCACGTGCTAATTTGAACGCCTGTAGCGGTTGTTTACCTAGGGAGGTCGTGTACCACATGTGCACGAAACAAAGTTCGACTTGACGTGTTGCCGCGTTATTTTTAAATAAAGTTATAGCTCTCAATGGCACGTACACAGAATATAAAACGATTTTTATGGAGGAAAAGGTAGTCCGCTCCTCAGAGTATCTAACACAAGGCTCCGGTGGCCTCTCTCTCTCTCTCTCTCACCGTTGGTCACTGATCCGGCCGCATCCCATCCGCCGGGGGAAAGGGAGTGCGGTGGCCTCTCTCTCTCACCGTTGGTCACTGATCCGGCCGCATCCCGTCCGCTGGGGGAAAGGGAGTGCGGTGGCCTCTCTCTCTCTCTCTCACCGTTGGTCACTGATTCGGTCGCATCCCGTCCGCCGGGGGAAAGGAAGGAAGCGCATCGTTTCTCCGTTCGACGGCGCCGAGGCAGTACGTCCCGATCTGTGGTACACGCCGTTCTCTCTGACCAAGCTCCGGCGCGGCAGGGCCTACGGCACCTGCTCGCAGATTCCGCCCGCCGCCGCTCACCTAGTTACATCTCGACGACCTCCAGGTATCCCCTCCAGCCTTGCTCCACTGCCCGTTTTCCCACGTCACTGCATGTGGATCTTCCATAGTTCTTTGCCCAAAACATAGCTCGTCCGGTGTACTTTCCATATTGCATTCTCGTCCTCACACCGTTTTAGACAAGCACAACCGTGTTGTTATCTTCCCTTAGGACAAGGAATATGCTTCTTTTTTGTCGTCGCATGTGTCATCAACTGTTATTGGCCAGTAATTGTTTCCTTTCTACCTTTTTTTGCAAACAGGGCTATCCATTTCACCTCGTTGCTATTGCGACCTTTTGGTGAACTGCACAAATCACTTTTTTCTTAAGAGTGTTTTGTGCAGTTGTACTAAAATGTCACACGGGCAACGTCTCTACATTTCAGTGCGACTGCACAAAGGGAGATTGGTTTTGCTCTATCCTCCTCATCCAACTCCGAGCCTAATCTTCTCCAACTAGCTAGTCTTAAGAGAGACCGCAAAGGTGACCAGCTTCTATTTGTGTGTTTATTGTTTCATCATCAGTCCTCTATTATCGTAATCACACTTGATATCTTTGGAACAGGGACGCTCAGCTCTATTTTAGTGGAACTGCACAAAATGATCGGAATGTTGCATGCTCCAGACAACTACTTTTTCCCAACATGCCTTGTTGATTTAGACAGAGCTGGGGGGACGTTGCTGCCAATGAAAGCATGGATCAATTTTAATTTAACACCTTCTCACAACTTTGTCTTCAGTTGTGATGTAATTATTAGCTCTGATCTGCTAATAATTGACATGCATTAGCAAGGAAGTTAGTTTTTTATTGTTTCCGAAAGAGCATCGATGGCAAGACACGCGAAACAAAAGCTGAAAGCTCACACCATTGTACAATTTCATGTCGCTGGAAAATTATTTGTATAGTACGTCAATTATGTAAACAAATGATGGAAGCTTGGTAGCATTGCCAGAAGCCTCTTCATCATCCGGGTCCATGTGCCATGCACG
This sequence comes from Aegilops umbellulata, assembly GCA_032464435.1. NCBI lineage: Eukaryota > Viridiplantae > Streptophyta > Magnoliopsida > Poales > Poaceae > Aegilops > Aegilops umbellulata. The sequence continues at coordinate 318,078,262 of CP136055.1, read as the reverse complement.
AAATTATACTCCTTCATTCCTAAATATTTGTCTTTTTACAAATTTCAAACGGGCATATTTTAGAGTGTAGATTCACTCATTTTGCTTCGTATGTGTACTCCCTCCGTTCCTAAATATTCTATTCGTCTTAACAGAGATTTCAACATATTTTAGAAAGACAAATACTCCGGAGTATATTTAAGAACCGAGGGGGTAGTGCACAACCGCATGGGAGACTCAGCCCGGTCGTTGCGCCGCATTAATAGTGAGTAATGAGCAGTCAAATCATTAGCCCCACCTTTCCCACTGTAAGTTGCTCTGAAGAAGCAACCATCAATACACACTTCTTTGAATCCGCTCATACTACTCCATCCGTCACTGTTTATACAGCACGCTTCAGAAAAAAGAAAAAAAATCTGTGGGACCAAGGCGACTAGCGATCGGCCTGAAAAATAGCATTGGTAGTTATAGCACGTCGTCTATTACTAGAGGGAATAATGCGTACACACATGCATGCAGTGCTTCCACCCCGGGTACACACATGCATGCACTCCGTAGTAGTACAGTACATGGAGAGAAAATTGTGGACTTGATTGCGGTTACCACGTCCTAATTAATTGAGCATTAAACCAAACATGTCTAAAGTCTCTCTGGTGATGAAAATGCATTGAGAGAAATGCATCATAATGAAGCGCGCCCTGTAAACGGTGACGGAGGGTGGAGTAGTACTCCCTCCGTCTAGGTGAGTAAGTCACCTTACGAAATCCAGATTTTCCCAAAACCATAAGGCGTGTAACATTGAATTCTCCTCGATCCCCTCCTAGGCTCATTCATGAGTGCTCTCTTTCCTCCTCGTTTCCCTTCGCTGCCTCATTCTCCTCCCTGTAGAAACCACTGCATGCGTTGCGGCTGTGCGTTGATTAGAGAAAAGATTGAAGACGGTTTTGCATGCATGCATTGATTACGGAGTACGTGGGCCTGCACGGAGAGCTGAAAAGGCATGAGATTAAATGCTGATTTTGCTTTCCTTTGTCCCGGTGCTGTCATTGGAAGTTTAGCTCATCCCGGCGCTCCTCTTCGCCCAATCTAAATCCACCTAGGTCGCGCTGCTACTCCTAAGGTGACTTACTCACCTAGACGGAGGGAGTATGAAGGTGAAAAACCAAGTACGCGTACTAGTACTGCGCTTGGCTCTTCGCCCCTTCGTGAAGTCGAACAATGATGGTACTCCGCATGTTGGGTACTACAGTGCATGCCTCTGACAATCTGACACCAGATGGACTGATGCATGTCCACCGAGGGTAGGTTGCATTAGTCAAAAGGCGTAAGCGAGCTTCACCTTGTCCTGCAAGCTTCTCCTTGTTCTGCGAGTTGACGGGACACACCAAAAAGTAGTGCTAGTCCATACTCCCTCCTTTCCGGTTAATATGGCTTAATCTTTTTTGCGGGTAAATGAGAGAGCTTTATTCATATATAAGCATTCTTAGGACGATCAGCCAAGACACTAGTCACTAGGAAGCCAAAAAAAGAAGTAGGAAGTGAGGTGTTTCATCAAGCCGGCTCTCGGCCACATTCAAAGTGCAGCAAGCACGGTTCGCATGAAGATGCGCCGCAAGGTTTGCTGACCTGTTTACATGCTGAATAACAAAAAAAGAGGAAATATTACTGAGTGCTACTATTTGTAACAGGATATGAGCCAGAATTGAGCGAGAATTGTGGCGAGTGTTCCATGCAATCAACTTCCATTATCACATGCGAGAACCCTCGAAAAGAACCAAATGTGTTGAAGATTGCTTTATCACATTTTAAAATTATAATAAGAGTGCAGACGCTCCTCCATCCGGTTCCTAGTAGTATAGTGTAGTATGCTTCTGGCAATCTGACACCGAATTAACTGTTGCACGTCCACCGCCTTGCATTAATCAAAAGTTTCTCCTTGTCCTGCGAGCCACCACGCGCAAGCTTCTCCCGTCCTGCAACCTTCTCCTCGTTCGGCAAGTTGACGGGTCACAACAAAGTAATGCTAGTCCACGCTGCCTCCTCTCCGGTTAACATGGCTTAATTTCAAACGAGATAAATACACTGCCTGTCACTGTATATTTGTAAAAATACGGTCAGTGGACTTCATAATACGCTCATTGCGCTCAATATATATATTTTCCGGTGTTCATACGATCACTAGCTCACCCTGACTGAGTATGTGTGTGCATGCACGTGTAGGTTGAGCACTTGAGCGTCACCGTGTGTGTTCCGTCGTGTGCTCGGACATGCATGCATTAGGGCGTCGCGCGCGTTTTTGCGTCCATGTGTACGTGTGACTGTTGCATACACATAGGGGGAGTACGTGTAGGGGCCACTAAGGAGCAGTCAAATCACACAGTAAATTAGTCGGAAGAAGCAACCATCATTTCACTCTTGAATGACACGTACGCAATATAAAATGGTTGATATGGAGAGAAAAAGAGAACCACTATATATACACTAGCAGGGTGCGTGTGAGAGACGGGTCAGGAGGTGAATGACACGTGGCCCCAGGGGGTGGCTGGCCCACCTATCATACAGCCAAAGGCAGGTGCAGTAGAGGGCCGAGGAGTAGTACCAAATCCTACGCACCTACGCACGCTAACCAAGGGCTGAATGATCACTTGAATCGCAAGATCAGTTGACTAGAAGCTACGCTAGACCCATGGAGGCGATGAGCGCGAGCATCAGCCGGCTGTGCCAGATGGTCCACGACGCCGGCCTGCGGCCCGGCAGGTAGTATTGCTTGAGGCCGCTAGGGCGAGGGGGCGTTTGGACGATAGCTTCGTCTCCTTGTTCGACGAGGTCCTCGTCGGTTTCCTCGACAAGTTCACCGTCGTCAAGAAGCTTGCGGACGACTTTGACGTAAGCCTCCAGCCGACGCGCCCAGGCTCTGCGATGCCCGCCACCCTCAACGGCCACTATGGTAACAACCTCTTCGACGCACTGGTGGCCCTGCGAATGCCCGCCATCGCGCCGGAGAATGTCCACCTCGAGGTCGCGCTCGCCGCACAGCGCCTGGCGCAGCAAGACACCATCGACATAATCACCCACGTCTACGTGCAAATCGTCCACAAGGACTAGTACATGCAAGAGGAGGACGATAGGACGCTGGCCTTCTTGGAGCGCAGGGCAACCTTGGACGGCACTGTTCAAAAGCACGTTGAGCTCGCCACCAACGCCGCTGCTCCTCACACGTCGGTTGGTGACCCGGCGCACTAGGGCATGAGGATGTCGTTGAACGTTGATGGATCCGTATGTATTTTTATCCTTCCGTCAAATCCATGTAGTAGTATATGATACTATAGTAATTATCTTACCTTTCGCATCAACTTCATAATTTTCGTACGTACTCCATGCATGAATGGCGCCAGAAGCAAACTTCTCATTACTCTAGGCAAAATCGTTATTTTCTATCTATCGGTCGCGCCATGGAGCAGAACCAAATTTTACAAGTTACGAGTTCAAAAGGAAAAGCTTGCCGTGTTCGCGTCGCACCCCCACACGGTTGGTCCGGCACGCTGCTCAAGCGGGAATGCGTGCGGTGTTGCATTTTCACTTACAAGTGGGACCGCAGTTGAGCAAACCGACTATCGGCAAACCCCCACCCCTCCCACCGCGCGATGGCTGAGAAAAGAGGACAGGAGGGAGAAGAGGTGGTTGTAGCACGGACTCCAAGAAAATTGGTGTCGGATGGGACTTGTGTGGGTGGCGTGTGCCGTACTGCTAGACGTGAATGCTGTTATGGCCCATGCCACCCCACTATATCGAGCCTATATCAAGGTACGTAGAACAAATTTCCCGCAGTCCGTTATCAGCCGTCCTCTATCTCTCTTCTCAGCAAGCCAGCGGACGCGCGGAGCCCATCGTCTGTTTGCTCACATGCGGCCCCACATGTCAGTGAAAACACAAGAGGACCCACTGAACCTGCACATCTTTCACCTCGACGTGCTGGTGATGAAAAACAAATCCAAGAAAGATCTTAGGTGGCCGCTTTTGGAGTTACTCAAGAGCAGTAAGATTCTATTTGCAGTTTAACCCAAGATGCACATCTCGTGGCTTCAACTACTACTCTATTTTCTTTCATGACACGACCTGGATGCTGGATGTCCCACATGTCGGCAAAAGGAGGAAGAACTCGACCAAATCTTCGGTTCTGCTCTCGGATTAGACTAGTTGTGCTAACTTAAAAATTTTATTGTGTACTCCCTGCGTTCCAAAATACTTGACTTCCATTTGTCCAAAAATGGATGTACCTATATACTAAGACATGTCTACATACATATATATTTTGACAAATAGAAGGCATGTATTGTGGAACGGAGGGAGTAGAATGGATGTACCTATATACTAAGACATGTCTAGATACATATATATATTGACAAATAGAAGGCATGTAGTATTGTGCAACGGAGGGAGTAGAATGGATGCAAGTTTTTGTATTGAGAAGAAGAGTACATCCATATATTGACAGAGCGCAATTTAGTAGATGTTCTATCACTTTTAGCTAGTATAGAATAGAGGCTAGACATGAGACTAGATGCGAAGAAGCAACGTCTACTTCTTTACACTCGAAGAAGAAAGAAGCACGCAAGATCGAGCCTCCGCAGATCAACAATGAATACATCGAGAAGGCACTAATCCAACTTACTACAGGAGTAGTCAAATGTATTCTTGTGGTTCTTGTTTTCTTTGGTCTTGCTTTTCTAGTCAAAATTATCGTTGGAGTTCATGCAAAATGGAGGTCCGTTTGGGGTCGTGCGTTGGAGTTGGCCTTACAAGTGGGACCGCAGTTAAGGAAACCGACTATCGGCAAACCCCCACCTCGCCCGCCGCGCGATGGCTGAAGTTAGAGAAATACTCTAACTCAGTTAGAGGTTAGAGTTAGATTCTAACCCTGAACTAACCCTAAACTAACTCTAGCCAAAGAGGTGTTTGGATGGCAGGGTTAGATGGAACGCGGATACGGCGAGGCGCCTTCACGGGTGATGCGAGAGAGAGGGAGGGAAAGGATGAGAAGCTTCGAGGAAGTGGAGAGGGATCTGCTACGGGGAGAGCGAGAGAAAAAAATGTGTTTTTTCATGATCCCAAGAAGAACTAACCCAAATAAACACCTCTTGGATGGGTTAGATTTTTTGGATGGGTTAGATGCATCTAACCCAAACTAACCCTCCTGTTTGGATACTTTTGAGTTAGTTGAGTACAAACTAACTCAAACTAACTCTAACCTATGGATCCAAACAGGGCCGCGAGGTTGAAGAGATTGCTCTCGCACGGACTTCAAGAAATAATATGGTGTTAGATGGATGTCGTGGTGGTGGCGTGTGCCGTACTCCTGGACGTGAATGCTTGTTCTGGCCCATGCCACCCTACTACTCCTACTACTTACTCCTACTATATACTATACTACTAGTATATCGAGGATTCGAGGTGCTGGTTACTTACAACGAACACATTAACATATGGCTATAGTAAAAACACCCGCCCGACGCGCGAAGCATGTGAAGCTAGTACAAATAGTGTACTACTATTGTTGATTGGCCTCATCCGATAACCTGTTGCAATGCACGTACAATTATGTATTCGGAAAATATTTTTTTGCCTCGTCGCACCACTCACTCAGAGACGCGACTCGAAAGCCATTCATAAATTTAGTATAGTAAGTTTATCACAAGCATATCATTTTATTACATAGTACAACAAGTCATCAACCCACATCGACAACGAGGATACATTATAAATACTAAAGTTTTCACCACACAACAAATAACAAGCCATGAAATGAACTTCAACACAACCATTCCGCGGCATTGGAAACGCTTGCTTTGAACCACAAGTGATTCTCTGGGACGGGCCATCCGTTGTCGATCTGGAGACCAACGCAGGACTGATCATCCAGTCTCAAGCGGCCTACTGTATCAGTACCAGGGTAGGGAACCACCCAAATGTCCGAGGTATAGACACAGTTCCTTCTCATAAATGTGTCAACAGCAGTTGGATCGCCTTTCACCATCATCGGATAGTTTTGTCCAAGGAAGAGCAGGTTTTCTCCAAGACTATCAATTCTGTGCCAGGGAGAAGGAGTTGGCGCTAGCACACTAGTATCCATCCCGAATACCATGCAACGGGTATTGGAATAGGTCCGGAGAGTGCGACCATGGGAGACTACGCCTGCTTCCTTAGCAGTAACATCATTAGTGGGCTGTATACTCACAAGAAGAGGTGATCCATCGGAATTAGTTGCCAGGCGCCATAGAGTATATCGGTGCTGCTCGTCCTCATGCTCGTGATCATCACCATCGTCATCTCCCCCTTGGTTATAAAAATCTTCAAGTATAGGTGGTGGGATGTTCACAGGACCTTGGAAACACAAGAAGAAGGTTAATTGGTAAAGGGAAACTTGCTAACCCGCATGCATGTGGATGAAACAATTATAATTACGGTGGAAGACAAACGTACCAAAACAACGAGGATGCCATGCATAAAGAGTGCCACGAGTGGTGGCAGCAAACACAAGGCCCTCGTATTGAATTGCATCACAGTACTCCTTCGTGCACAGAAACTGATTTTTGAGCAATATCCATCGAGTGAAACCATCAAGGACGGCAACAAGCTTGTCGAAGATAGCAACAACATCATAGTTTTTGTAATTCCAAGAGCGGTTGGGAACTCGACAAATTGCTATCTTCCGTAGAAGACAGTCACCATGATCATATTTGAAGGTGCGTACATTACCGGTGTGCTCAACCTCTGGGCAGTGTGCTGAGATTTTTGTAAGTGGAACCCGGTGACGAGTGTACCCAATGTAAACAACCCAATCTCCATTTGCGCCAGCCCAAGCCTTGCCCTCAAGCGATGGCATCTTAACATCACATGTATCATTATCAAGCGGCATCAACTTGCACAAGGCGAGGTCTCCGTCGTCCCGACGCCAGTCATCATGGTCACGACGAAGAAGATAGGGGAGATCAAACCACTCCTTGACCCTTGGGTTCCTTGCAATAATGTTATTAGTTGAGTCGAGAATGGGCTTGAACGAACCTGCCATGCTAGCCGAGGTGATGACGTCGCACCGATCAATGAGTTCCTCCACCACGTCATCTTTCAGATTGGGGCAAGAATAACGGGGTCGTTTCCGGCTTGTTCCCTCCATGGAGAAGACGATCGAACAATGGCAGAAGAAAGGGTGAAGGGCTGAAGGAAAATGGAGGAGGGAGAGGAAGAGTGTGCGACAGCAGTTCCAAATCGAGAGGGAAAGGCAAAGAGTCGGTGGACGGTTGCGAGTTTGCTACGGTTCACGAAGAGGCACCCCGGCCTACACGTCCGTTCGGAAATACTCCTACTACTCGCTGTCGTCTCCCTGATATGTTGGAACGGGACCACATGTCAACGAAACATGGTGTGTAATTTCTCGTGCAAAATGCGATCTGGCCGCGTTGGCCCGAGGTGCCGCATTAGTTATCGACCTTTATTTTTTTAATGGCGTGCCGATCAGTTTTGAAGCACGACTAATTGGTACTGTATGCAGAGAAAATATAAACTACTCTACCACTCCCCCACCTCCAGTACTAGTAGTATAAAAAAGATATATAGACTGGAGCTTCAGCGCTTTCTTGCTAAGGGTTGCCCACTTGCTTCTCACACTTCCACCCTCTCTCCAGATCTAAAAAAGACGGCCCCTCTCTCCCTCCTCACCGGTGGTCACAGATCCGCCGGGGAAGAGAAGGACGTGCAGCGTTGACGCACTCGTCGTCGGCGAGCGAGGTCACGCACTGACGACAAGGCCGTCCTCTCAGACCTAGCGCCCGCGCGGGATGGCCTCCGTCCCCAAGCTCGCTGTCGTAGTGTGTGCGGAGGACGACGACCACGAGCGAAGCCACTTCCCGCCGACCCTCAGGTATGCTACCTCTTTTCGAGCCATAACCTTGTTCTATTGCCCCATCTGCTACGTCGTTGCATGTGAATCTTTTTCCACTCCACCATCTTCCCAATTTGCTATCCTCTACTCTGCTGGCCACGCAGACGAAAACCATAATTTGCGCTATTAAAGGAAACCCTACTTCATGCAGACTAATCCATGTCTGGGTTGAATAAGGAAAGGAAGGGAGACTGTACTTTCCAAGAGAGTAGGTATCGAACCCGCATCCAAGTTGAAAAGGGGAAAATCAGTAGCTAAGGAACAAGTCTCGTGTCTCTTGGTTGAAGAAGGATAGAAAGGCATGACAACGCAATAGAGAATGACCAGGTCGATCGGTTTGTTGTCCTCGCATAGGAAAAAGGTGGCTAAAGAGAACAAAAATGGGACCGTAATCCACATATGCTGCCTGGATATTTGTTGCTCTGGGCAACCATACCTCCCTCACCACTTTGCGTCCGTGGAGGTACATCGTACTGGTGCGCCCACTGTCCAAATGGGCCTCCCATGCTCTTATTGCCACTTTTTTTGCTGTTAGTATAATGCCAGCAGTCAAGTCAAGCAATGCTACTGCTAAAGTGATGCCACATTTAACTAATGCCGCTCTCAGTCTAATGCCACCCATAAATTTAAGCAATGCCATTTAATGTCACTGGATTATTTCAGGATGTATTAAAGATTTTTCAGCTATAAGGCATTCTAATGCAGTTGCACAGCCAGTATACCCACGATGAAACTTGTTACTCCCATCAGATTTTTGCACTGTTAATGCTTATAGATTACATACCTCACTTTCATGAGATAAGTTATTTTTTTTATACAGTGTCACCAAAATGCCAAGGCGCTGATGTCATTTTATTCTGGTTAAACTGCACAGAAAATTATGAAGACAAGAGGAAAGGTCAAGAGTGGGCACCTCCTCCTCCAGCTGTTCTCTTGAGGAGGTTTGTATGTTTGTCTCTAATGCCTGTCGACTACATACCTGACATCATGATGTAATGTTAAGTCATTTCCTTTTGTACAGTGTCACTGAATTGTCAAGGCGGTGACGACATTTTATTTTAGTAGAACTGCACAAAATTTGCTTAAAAGAAGAGGAAAGGTCAGGAATGGCTCACTTTTCCAGAAAAAACTATGTATGCCTTACTCACATCAGCCGATGTTGCTTTATTTATTCCTTCAAACAGGTGGTTAGAAACAATCTTGCTACCTTTTCCCATTAACAAATTGGAATGCTTATATTTGTGAGTCTATGCTTCAACTAGTGCCACTTTTAGAGTAATCACACTTTCAATATCTACGCAAACAGGGATGCTCGATTTTAGTGGAACTGCAAAAAAGTCCAACTGGTTCAACATTAGGAGCATGTTTTTCCCAACCTTTATATCCAATTGGTGGCACTATGAGCTGTTCATTACGAAGGTACATGGTTTGCTACTATCTTGCTACTCTTTTTGTACTGTCATTAGATAGTAATACTAGTGGTTTGCATGTGAATTTATTGGCAGGGTGGACCTACATTGGAGGTGCAGGACATGATTCAGTGATTGGATGCTCAATTTGGTTGTATCGATTTCACCTCTTCCATCACTGTGAACATGGATATCCTTGGTCTGATGAAGAATAGGCGCTATATTTCTGCTCTGAACCAGCAAATCAATTCAGTATGAAATTGTCCAGGGCAAAACATAACTGTATCAGATTGTCCAGTGCAGAACATGACAGATGCTAAGCGGAAGAGACATGTTTAAACCGAAAATACAAGGTGTGGTATATGTTTACTAGCTGCTTGATATTTGTGCAGACGGAGATGTCTGCCCGTTGCTATTTGGCAAACCAACAAAGTGCCCGCAATTTTGGTTGAACTGCACAAGAGAATAGTATAGTCACTGCATGCAGTGCCATTTGAAAATAGACACAGAAAGATTGGATAGTCACTTCATGGACTACAGAAAAGTAGTACTGTACTATTTATTGGCCAACACTAGGTTCTTCATTGCTTTGGTCTAATTATACAATGGGCATCATTTTGCCTAAGTTAAAGTTTGTATTCTGAAAATAGTCTCGCAGTGTGATCGAGGGAAGACCAAATCATATTGCAGTGCATGTTCCTCCATCATGTCTGGTTCATTCTCATGGTTCCAGCTGTTGGTGAAACCACTTACGTTTGCAAGAGGAATTGTAGACTTCACAAACAAATTTGTCTTTCAGTCTGTACTGAATGTTGGCCAAGAGAAGCATCCATGTTAGTAGGAAGAATAGATGTTTTTTCTAGATCTTTGCTTTTGGAGCTACATATTTGTATATGATCTGTGAGTCATTGAGATGCATTAACATGTTGATCTTATGTATGGGAATCATACTAGTTAGTTTTAGTTGCGACGCAAGATCCGAAGTGGATGATCTTTGCTTTTGGAGCTACATATTTGTATATGATCTGTGAATCATTGAGATGCATTAACAGTTACTTATTTCTGTTCGCTCAGTGTTTACAAGTTACTGATCGATCACTAGCTAGCCTACAAATGCGTTCCTGGCAGTTTTATTTGCGACGCAAGATGCGAAGTGGCAGTTTTTTGAATAAAAATGCCTACCTCTGAAGAAACTGACAAGCTCGTACGCAAGCAAGTGCCTCCTTATTTCAAGCCAATAGAAAAAATGGCTCCTCCTAGTGGATTTCTAACATTTTGGTCCCATGCCATTGTCAACGTAGTCAATAAACGAGAGAATTGCACAACGAGCGGCTGACACCAGGTACCCAGCAGCTCGCCCAGTTATTTTTGTTTTGGGTTAATTTGATAAATGCCACTCCAAATCTGGTGTATCCGAGAAATGCCACTGTAATTTCCAAACTTTGAAAAATGCCATTTCATGCCATTTCTAGTGGCATATTTCGAAGTCTGGAGTGGCGTTTTTCAAAGTTTGCAAAAATTGCAGTGGCATTTTTCAAAGTTTGGAAATTGCAGTGACATTTTTATGAATCGCCATAATTGGAGTGGCATTTATCTAATTTGTTTTTGAGACGGAAGCAGGGTGTCAACTGGGCTGTGCGGGACACTCTGGCCTGTCTAGACAGCCTTTTCTTTTATGTTTACCACAGACCAGCCCAGTAGTTTTTTTTCTTTCTGAAAATGGCTAGCCCAGTTTTTTTGTGATTTGTCAAGTAAGTCACTTTATCAGGCCTGTTGGGCTGCAAATCTTTCAAGACGAGGAGAGCTTCATTCGGCTGGCCGAGAAAATGGCCTATCAGTAATGAGAAATGGGATATGCATTTTTAAAACACATCAAACCGGCAATTATTTTCAAATATCTTTTTTTCATTTCGAGATTTTAAATTGCATTGATTTTTATGCGTGGAGAATTTATTGGATTTTATATTGATATACATTTATTTTTAAAATCAGTCTGAATGTGACTCGAAATTTCGGGATTAAAAACAGTTCAGACCGCACCGACATATGCAAAATTTTGTATAATTTTTTAACCGTGGCCACAATATGGGCTGTAATGCTAACATAAAGAATATGGGCTCCAAAAAAACCCGTAAGAATTAGCAAATGGGCTGTAAATTATTTGAAATAATGGCAGATGGGCTGTATGCTGTTTTCCATAGATTTGAGGCTTTCCACAGATGGCCTGTATACTGTTGGATGTCCATCCAACGGCCATCGTGCTTCTTCAATCTCTGCTCTTCCTGCTCCAGCCGCTCAAACAAGCGCCGGCGGGACTGCTTGCTCCCTCCTCCCCATGGCCGGCTGTGCTGCCGCGCAGGCCTAGCCATCCCTCTACTCACCCACACCTAATGTTATTCTCCGGAGACGGCAGACGAACCAGTAAACCCTCGTACAGTCGTACTCCCCTCCGCGTGGCAAACAAAAACAACGGCCGAGTCTTCCCTGCCTCCGTGTCGTTCCCTTCCTAGGCCTCGCCGTCGTCCACCGCCCTGGTGCTCTCGGCATGGCGTGGTCAGCGTGGTCAACGACCGACATGCATCTGAAGTGGACTATACGTGGAGAGGCTGACAGCTGGGTCAACGGCCGCACGCAAGGAAATGCCTCCTTATTACGCGCAAAATAATGATTTCCTCCACCTGAAATCTGGGACCCACCGAAACGGCCTCTGTATTTCACGAAAAAAACGTTACCGCCGCTGACAGCTCGGACCCACCAGCTATATCTTCGCACGCAAGGAAGTGCCTCCTTATTACGCACAAAAAAATGAATACTGCCCCTGCTAGCTGGGACCCAGTATAGTGGGCCTACTAAGTTGACGGGGACGAAGGGCTTTGTCAACTTAGTCAATATGCACGATTCTAGCTCGACTGACCGTATGATGTCCATCCAACGGCCGTAGTGCTTCTTCAACCTTTGGTCTTCTTGCTCCAGCCGCCCAAAGCAGCGTCGGTCGTGCCGCCTGCTCCTGCCTCCCGTGGCTGGCTGTGCTGCCGCGGAGGCCTCACCGCCCCAATACTACTCCCACCGCTGGCCAGGCCATCCCTCCACTCCACTCACCCACACCCCCTGTTATTCCACGGCGACGGAAGCGCAGCCAAACCAGTGAACCCTCGTACTCCTCCCCGCGTGGGCATCTACTGCCGCGTCTTCCCCGGCTCCGCGTCGTCCCCTCCCTAGGCCTCGCCGTCATCCACCGCCGTGGTGCTGTCGGCGCGGCGTGGTCAATGTGGTCAACGACCGAATTCCATCGGAAGAATACTGTACGTGGAGAGGCTGACAACTGGGTCCATGGCAGCCGCAAGGAAGTGCCTCCTTATTACGCGGAAAATAATTATTCCTCCACCTGACAGCAGGGACCCACCAGATGCCCGCCAGTATATTGCGAAAAAAACTTTTGCCCCTGACTGTTGGGACCCACCCGACGGGCCACCGTATTACGCGAAAAAAACTTTCCCCCTGCTGTTAGCTCGGACCCACCGGAAGTGCCTCCTTATTACGCAGAAAAAATGAATACCCCCCTGCTAGCTAGGACCCGCTTTGGTGGGAGGCTGACTTGTGGGCCTACTAAGTTGACGGGGACGGAGGGCTTTGTCAACTTAGTCAATATGCACGATTCTAGCTCCATTGACAGTACGATGTCCATCCAACGGCCGTAGTGCTTCTTCAACCTCTGGTCCTCTTGCTCCAGCCGCCCAAAGCAGCGCCGGTCGTGCCGCCTACTCCTGCCTCCCGTGGCCGGCTGTGCTGCCACGAAGGCCTCACCGCCCCCTACTATTCCCACCGCTGGCCAGGCCCTGCGGCGACGGCAGCCTCACACCGCAGCCGAACAAGTGAACCCTCATACTCCTCTCCGCGTGGGCATCCACTGCCGCGTCTTCACCGGCTCCGCGTCGTCCCCTTCCTAGGCCTCGCCGTCGTCCACCGCCCTGGTGCTCTCGGCGCGGCGTGGTCAACGCTGTCAAGGAACGACTTCCATCGGACGTGGACTGTACGTGGAGAGGCTGACAGCTGGGTCCACGGCCGCAGCAAGGAAGTTCCTCCTTATTACGCGGAAAATAATGTTTCCTCCACCTGACAGCAGGGACCCACCGGACGGGCCACCGTATTTCGTGAAAAAATGTTTCCTCCTGACTGCTGGGACCCACCAGCTACACCTTCGCACGCAAGGAAGTGCGTCCGGGCAAAAAAAAACGATTCACCCCCTGACTGCTGGGACCCACCAGCTACATCTTCGCACGCAAGGAAGTGCGTCCGGACAAAAAAGAAAACCAAAACGATTCGCCCCCCTGACTGCTGGGACCCACCGGCCCCCCGACTGCTGGGACCCACCAGCTACATCTTCACAAGCAAGGAAGTGCCTGACAGTCCGGGCCCACCTGGTCGAAGCGTACGTAGCGTTGTCATTCTGGTCGCGAACGTGTACGTACATATATACTGGTCGATGTAGAGGCGTGCACGTGTCGTAGTAGAGGCGCGCATGTGTTGTAGTAGAGGCGTGCACGTAGCATGTACACGTACGTACAACGGCCAGGGTGCAAGAAAGAAAATACGGCCACATATGTGTACATACGAGCGGGGTCTCGAACGCCTACTCGCGCATACGTACGACGAGGGCTCGTTGACATGGCTGGGTCGGAACGGAGAAACAACGTCGTCGTCGTGTTCATTGGGAGGCAACGGAATGCGTCGTGTTCATCGACAGGCAACGCAGCTGGGTCGGAACGGAATGCGTGGTCGTGTTCATCGGGAGGGCTTGGACGGAAGAGGCGATGGAAACGAGGCCTGGCGTACTGCACAACGGAGGAAACGAACCTCCTACGGTCGAAACGGGGGTCCTGTTGATCGGGAGGGGTGTGGCGTACCACAAAACGGAGGAAACGGACCTCCTACGGTCGAAACGGGGGTCCTGTTGATCGGGAGGGGTGTGGCGTACCACAAAACGGAGGAAACGGACCTCCTACGGTCGAAACGGGGGTCCTGTTGATTGGGAGGGGTGTGGCGTACCAAAAAACGGAGGAAACAGACTTGTGTTGGAGCGCTACGGTCGAAACAGGGGTCCTGTTCATCGGGAGGGGTGTGGCGTACTGCAAAACGGGACTCCACGGGATACTGTTCATCTCCACCGTCCACCCCCTCCAGCCTCCACGAGCTACTTTTCATCCACCGTCGACCTCCTCCAGCCTCCACGCGCTCCTGTTCATCCAGCCTCCACCGCGCGCTACTCCACCGGCTACTGTTCAACCACCCCTCCACCATCTACTAGTCATCCAGCCCTCCACACCACGGGGTCCTGTTCAACCACCCCTCCACTGTCTACTATTCATCCTGCCCTCCACACCATGGGGTCCTGTTCAACCACCCCTCCACGGGCACCCCTCCACCGTCTACTGTTCATCCTGCCCTCCACACCACGGGGTCCTGTTCATCCACCCCTCCACGGGCACCCCTCCACCGTCTACTATTCATCCAGCCCTCCACCACACCACGGGGTCCTGTTCATCCAGAGGCAACGCCACCGCTCACTGTTCATCCAACCCCCCCCCCCCCCCGCAACGCTCACTGTTCATCCAGAGGCAGCATCGATCCACTTCAGTTAGCAGCAGTAGCCAAGGAATCGCTCGATCGGGTTCAGTTAACAGCCATCGATCGATCGCTCGGGTTCAGTAACGTGTAGCCTGCAGTGCAATCGCTCGGGTTCAGTTAGAGCCCAACGCCTCGCTCGGGTTTAGTTAGAGCCAACGCCTCGCACACACGCGCGTACATGTACGAGAGAAACGCGTATCGCTCGGCCCCCGACCTCCCACCGTAACCGGGAACTCCCTGAAATTTTCCTCCCCCTCGCTTCTACCATGGTTTTTTCCGTCATGGACGGCCCAAAGAATGTCATGCAGCTGCATCTCCGGCCCGCCCAGGACGAAAAGCCCATTTTCTATCATGATTTTTTGTCATAGAAGTAGGAGCCCACCACATCTATGATGATACCGGGTTTTGTCACAATTATCGTCATAGAAGTGTCATATGTATGACAGGAAAAAAATTCGTTCGGCCCAAAATGTCACAGATGTGTCTTTTTTTTGTAGTGCTATCATCAGCAAACAAAAGATGGCTAACCCATGGAGCTCTATAGCTTATTCTGATCCCTCTATCAATCCATCCCACATTGTAAAATTTGAGTAATGAGGAAAAACCTTCCGCACAAAGAAGGAAAAGATATGGGGAAACTGGATTGCCTTGCCAAAGCCCTTCGAAGGGTAAAGTACGACAAGAGCTCCCCATTTACTCTAACCAAAAATCTGACTGAAGTAACACATTTCATAATTAGCCTGACAAAGCCCATGCAATATCCTAACTTCAGCAGAATGGCCTCAAGATAATTCCACTCGACTGGATTATAGGCCTTCATCATATCAAGTTTGACAGCGGATGAGAAGTTTTTCCCTTTCTTCCGTCGCTTCATAGTGTGAATAGTCTCATAGGATACCAGAACATTATCGGTAATGAGATGCCCTGGTACAAATCCACTTTGTTCTTCACTAATTACCTCATCCAGATCATCTCTCATTCGGTTTGCCACCGCCTTTGCTGCAATTTTGTATAGCACCAGACAGAGAGCAATCGGACGGTACTGTGTAATTGACTGAGGGTGTTGTACCTTAGGGATAAGTGTTATGGAAGTATCATTGAGACCCGCCGGTAATTCGCCTCCATTCAAAAAATCAAGCACCCCCTGGGTCACATCATCACCAACAAGTGCCCAGTGTCGTTGAAAAAACCCAGCTGTGTAACCATCTACTCCAGGAGCCTTAGAAGGCGCCATCTGAAATAAAGCTTTCCGTACCTCTGCTGGTGTAAAAGGTTTTGTAAGTTCCCTGTTCATCTCCTCGGAGATTTTGACAGGAACAAACTGAAGAAGTCCACTAGGATCAACCAATCCTTGGGAAGTATACAAATTTTGATAGAAAGACTGCACTTCTACCTTATCTTCACTTTCATTCATACAAACAGAGCCATCTGGACACATTAGGCCCTGAATTTTATTGATTCATTTCCTTTGAGCTGCCTAAGCATGAAAATATCATGTATTACCAATGCCATCTCAAAGCCAAGGAACTCGTGAATGCTCCCAGACCCAGATCTCTTCTTGATGTAATGCTTCACACAGCTTTTGGGCAATACTCCTTTCCTCGTCATTGGGACCACGTCCGACCGACCGCAGCCGGAGTTTATCCAATATTTTCTGCAACTGACGAACTTTCAAGTTAAACCCCCAAACTCCTTGACACTCCACGGTTCTAGAACCCCTTGAAGATGTTTCAGGGAATCAGCGAGGCCTTGGAGACTGGGGAACGTGTTTGGCTTCTCCACATATCGGCCACCATGCAATCATAGTCAATATGCGTTTGCCAAACGTTCTCATACCTAAACTGTTTGGCTGACCTGGACCGAAAAGAGTGAGAAGAACGTAATTCAACAACCACAAAACGGTGACCAGACTCGATCGAACATAGATGTCGCACTCTTATGTGTTGGAAATTTTGCCGAAATTCCTCATTAGCAAACACTCTATCCAGCTTTGCTTTTACATTAGTCTCTCCGGATTGTTGGTTGCCCATGTATAAGCTGTGGCAGACCAACCTAAATCCTGGAAGGCAATATCATCAATAACTTCTCGGAAGGCTCTCATTTGTCCCTCAGGCCGTAGCGATCTACTGAAGTGCTCCCAAGCATAGAGCGTTTCATTGAAGTCTCCCATACAAAGCCATGCCTGATGCTGCAAGGCATGCAACGTACGCATGGAGTGCCAGCTATTATGCATATCTGTTGCTCTGGGTGCTCCATAGAAACCGGTGAAGCTCCAAACCGGCGAGTTCATATCTTTATTCTGCACTAGGACATCTATATGAGAGGTGCTATAATTCTTACGTTCAACTTTAACATCTTTAGACCAAAAAAGGCCAACTCCACCACTTAACCCAACGCTGTCCACTGCAAAACATCCTCCAAGGCCAAGAGTATGCTGCAAATCCTCCACTCTTTTACCTCTTATCTTCGTTTCCATAACAAAGACAAGAGAGGCGCCTTCTAGCTTCATAATGATGCGAAGCTCTCGAACTGCCTCGGGGTTCCCAAGCCCCCGGCAGTTCCAACTGATACAACTCATTACGACTAGCAGGATCGCAGCGCGGTATCAGCCGAATTGTCAGGTGTAGGCTTCTTCTTCTTGGGATCTCGCTCAAGCTCAGTATCATCCTCCTTAGTCCCTTCTGGACCTGGCTGCTGCTCTTCATGCGGTGAATCAGTGATCATGAGCGTGTTTTTGGCTTATAGACTTGAACCAGAGCGTCCTTTCTTTTGTTCTGAGATTGGCGCTTGGCGTCCCTTGTCCCTGGAGTTTGACAGTATAACCCGAGTGCCCTAGACGACCACACGAGAAACAAAAATATGGAATTTGCACATATTGGAAGTCATAAGGATCCACCGTCTTCCTGCTGGCTGAGTCAAGCAAAATCCACCTCCGCAGAGGCTTGTCCACATCTATAGTGACCCTGGCCCGGAGCTATCCTCCAACATGATCAAAGCTAGCTGTCCTTACCTGATTATCAATTTGTTTGGCAATCGGAACAGCCCATGCATCATCCCTCAAATTGTAGGGGAGATTCATAACCCTAGCCAACACTTGGAGCCGGTTAAACTTCACTTCATCTGGTCTCATACAATCTTCAAACTCTGCCAAGATTACTCCGTTCTTGTTCAAGTGCCAAGCTGATCCTGCCCAAACTCTATCCCTGTCCCTCTGGTTCTCAAATTCCGCCACAAACATGTTGACACCCACTGAGGGAGTCCTAGATTAGGGGGTATCCGGACAGCCGGACTATATCCTTTGGCCGGACTGTTGGACTATGAAGATACAAGATTGAAGACTTCATCCTGTGTCCGGATGGGACTCTCCTTGGCGTGGAAGGCAAGCTTGGCAATACGGATATGTAGATCTCCTCCCATGTAACCGACTCTGTGCAACCCTAGCCCCCGCTGGTGTCTATATAAACCGGAGAGTTTAGTCCATAGGACGACAACAATCATACCATAGGAGAGCTTCTAGGGTTTACCCTCTACGATCTCGTGGTAGATCAACTCTTGTAGTACTCATATCATCAAGATCAATCAAGCAGGAAGTAGGGTATTACCTCCATCGAGAGGGCCCGAACCTGGGTAAACATCGTGTCCCCTTCCTCCTGTTACCATCCGCCTTAGACGCACAGTTCGGGATCCCCTACCCGAGATCCGCCGGTTTTGACACCGACGTTGGTGCTTTCATTGAGAGTTCCACTGTGCCGTCACCGCAAGGAAGGATGCCTCGTCTCGTTGTCAAGGATAACGTCACCTCTGGGGGAGCCCTTGCTATCGGCTAAACTCTCCGGCTAGGCGGCTTCGTCATGACCGCCCGTTCGGCTGCTGCACCGACGATGACTTCTCGGGTCATCAAAAACAACCTCCACGTCGGCTTGGAATTTGCCGAGCCGATGAATCCAATGGAGCTCTCTTCGCTAAGCCAGCTCTTGGATCACATCGCCACTTTGGGAGTTGCTACGGACTATGATCGGATTGGGCTTAAACCCGACCAAAGGGATATTAGCTCTCCGCCGGTCACCCATCTGATAGCGGTGGTGGAGGAACCATGCGGCGATTCTTCCTCTATTTTGAGGACAAACTATGTCCGGATTCCCGAACTCTCCGAGGCGGATACCGGTTTACGGAAGGACATCGCCCAAGCCCTGAACCTAGAATCAGGCAGCGGGCTAGACTTATTGGGCAACATCCCGGAGCCTGAACTTCCTAGACTGGAAACTCCTTTGCCCCTGGGTCTCAGACCGGGTCAGGGTTCAGACTCAAATCCACCAACCCACCCAGATATAAATGATCTTTCCCACATTAGGCAAGAGCCCCAGGAAACAGTACACCATTATTGGGCCAAATTCCTCCTTGTAATGAACAAGGTCAAGGACTGTCGCGAGGAAGACGCAATCTCATTTTTCTGCAATAATTGCACGGACAAGGGAATCCTTAACGCCTTAAGTTGCCGTGACATAGCATACTTCGCTGACTTGGCGGGCATAGTACGGAAGTACTATGCGATGGAAAGTGCCTGGAAAACCAAAATAAAATTCTGGGATAATCCGGCTCTGACTAAACACTCAGTCTGAATCAAAAGGGTGCACTCTCATAAGACGCCCGACTCAATTACAAAGAAGCAAAAGCCCACTACAGGGCGTCGAACCGTATTGGAGGGATGGCTTAACGGGCCCTGCAAAATTCATAGTACAGCGGATACCATACCAACACACAGCCTTAGAGCATGTTGGGTACTCCGGCAGGTGGCCAAGAGCGGTGAGGACCTCCTCATTCCAAACACCGCAGAGCACCATCCCGGGGATAACAATATGGTACTGACAGTCTTCGAGACCTTCGCCTCAAATAATAGGCGCAAGCGAGCACTCCGTAGCCTTGCCGAAGTCTGCCACGTGGCAGCAATAAATCCATGGAGCGACACGGCTATCACCTTCAATGCCAGTGACGAACCTAAATTCCGAACAGCCCGAGCACCAGCCGCATTGGTCCTTATTCCAATTCTGGATGACTTTCGGCTTACTAACGTGCTCATGGACGGCGGCAGCGGATTAAACCTCATTTATGAGGAAACTCTTCAAAAAGTGGAAATAGACAGGAACTGCATTGAGCAAAGCAGCACGACCTTCATAGGAATCATCCCTAGTCGGGAGGCACGCTGCGCCGGGAAAATCACACTAGATGTGTTATTCGGCACTCCGAAGAATTATAGGTCCAAAGAAATTGCATTCCAAGTGGCCCCGTTCAGTAGCGGATATCACGCCCTTCTAGGGCGGGAGGCATTTACGATCTTCCAAGCTATACCCCATTATGGGTACATGAAGCTCAAAATGCCCGGGCCCAATGGAATCATCACTCTAGCTAGTGATCCGGACATAGCGCTCCGCGCCGAAAACAAAACAGCCGCACTGGCCCTCGAGGCATTATCCGAAGCCCTCGCGGCAGAGGAATTAAATGCGCTATGCTCAACAGTGGACAGGGATGATGTGATACTTGACAAAAGACCCAAATCCACTTCTTTTAAACCAGCGGATGAAATAGTCAAATTCCAAGTCCACCCAACGGACCCTACAAAAACAGCCTCCATCGGGGCACAGTTAAACCCTGTTGTAGACGCCGCACTACGGGAGTTCCTGCGCGAGAATTGGGACATATTCGCCTGGCATCCCTCAGATATGCCAGGAATCCCACGCAAGCTGGCCGAGCATAGCCTTAACATTTTAAAGGGATTCAAGCCGGTCAAGTAGACTCTTCGGCGTTTCACTGAACCTAAGAGACAAGCCATGGGGGAGGAACTAGCCAAGTTATTGGAGGTCGGATTCATTAGAGAAATAAAACATCCGGATTGGCTAGCAAACCTGGTGATGGTACCAAAGAAGGACAAATCCTGGCGCCTATGTGTCGATTTTAAGGACCTCAACAAGGCTTGCCCAAAGGATCCCTTCCCCCTCCCTCGCATCGATAAAATTATCGATGCTACCGTAGGACACGACTCATTGTGCTTCCACGACGCATACTCCGGCTACCACCAAATTAAGGTGGCGGAGTCTGACCAAGCCGCAACGGCATTTATCACGCCATACGGCCCTTTTTGTTTCAACACAATGCCCTTCGGGCTCAAAAATGCCGGCGCAACGTATCAACTCATGATTCAGACATGTCTGGAAAAGCAGATCGGCAAAACAGTGGAGGCATATATAGATGATGTGGTCGTCAAAACCAGACACGTCGACTCTTTAATAGATGACTTGAGGCTCATGTTCGACAATCTCCGAACATACGACATCAAGCTCAATCCGGAAAAATGCGTTTTCGGCGTACCCGCCGGAAAGCTCCTGGGCTTCGTCGTCTCCAGTAGAGGAATTGAAGCAAATCCGGCTAAAATCCGAGCCCTGTCACAGTTGGCTATTCCAACGGACCTCAAACAAATCCAGAAATTAACTGGATGCGTGGCGGCCTTACGCCGCTTTATCTCCCGATTAGGAGAAAAGGCACTACCCCTTTATCGCCTTCTTCGGCACACCAAACACTTCGAGTGGACGGATGCTGCCACGGCCGGATTGGAAGAAATAAAAGCCATACTGGCCACCAACCCAATCCTGGCCGCGCCAAACATCGGCGAACCAATGCTGCTATATATAGCGGCAACTCATCAAGTTGTAAGCACAGTGCTCGTCGTCGAACGAGAAACAGACAGACATAAATTCCCCCTTCAAAAGTCGGTATATTATGTATCCACTGTCTTCACTCCATGCAAATCATGGTACCCGCATTATCAAAAGATAGCATATGCGGTATTCATGGCATCCCGGAAACTATGACACTACTTTCAAGAGTGTTCAAGTACAGTGGCCTCGGAAGTGCCACTCAACGATATAATAAACAACCGCGACGCCACGGGCCGGATTGCCAAATGGGCCATTGAGCCCCTCCCGTTTGACATAACATATAAACCTCGGCGAGCCATTAAGTCGCAAGTATTGGCCGATTTTGTCGCCAAATGGACAGAAGACAAACTCCCTAAAGAGTACGGCGCATACTCTAATTGGATCATGCACTTCGACGGCTCTAAGATGTTGGCTGGTCTGGGGGCTGGCGTCGTCCTGACCTCCCCCATCGGAGATACAGTCCAATATGTACTCCAAATACTATACACAGACTCCAACAACGCAGCCGAATACGAGGCCCTGTTACATGGTCTTCGGATGGCAGTCTCCATGGGCATTCGACGCCTCGAGGTGCGTGGGGACTCGAACCTCGCAATATCCCAAATAAATGGAGACTTCGGTGCCAAGAATCCAAAAATGGCGGCTTATCGTAACGCCGTCCTCAAGATGTCAGCTCGGTTCGAGGGGCTCGAATTACACCATGTGGCTCAGGAAAACAATCAGGCGGCGGATATCCTCGCCCGTATCGGCGGTAAGCGCGACGCGGTCCCACCTAACATCTTCTTGGAAAGGCTGTTCAAGCCAGCCGTGGTATGGGAAGGGGACACCGGTAACAACAGTCTGGACCCGGCCACAACACCAGATACCGAACACTCTAACATAATCGGAGGCGCTGCCACCGAAATAACACCTTCAACCCACGTAATAATGGCCGTCATCGCCCCGTGGACTGAACCATTCCTGGCCTACCTAACCAGGCAGGAACTTCCCGAGGACCAAAATGAGGCACGCTGCATAGTGCGGCGATCTAAAGCCTACAAGGTCCACGAGGGAGAGCTTTATAAGAAAAGCACTACCGGAGTCCTTCAAAGGTGCATCTCCGAAGAGGAAGGGCGGAAGCTTTTGGCAGAAATCCATGCTGGACTCCGTGGCCACCATGCCGTAGCCCGGGCCCTTGTAAGCAAGGCCTTTCGTACAGGATTCTATTGGCCGACGGCCCGGGCAGATGCACAGGACTTGGTCCAACGCTACGTCGGTTGCTAGCTTTTTGCAAACCAAAGCCATATGCCGCCCACCGCTCTCCAAACAATCCCCATTACCTGGCCCTTCGCGGTCTGGGGGCTTGATATGGTCGGACCCCTTAAAGGGGGAACCCATAAGAAAAAATACTTACTGGTCATGGTGGATAAATTCACCAAATGGATAGAAGCCAAACCCGTTAAAACGGCTAAATCCGAACCGGTGATAGACTTCATATCTGGGGTTGTACACCATTTTGGCGTCCCCCACAACATCATCACTGACAACGACACGAACTTTACAACCGACGAGGTAAAACTTTGGTGCAACAACATGGGCATCAAGCTCGATTATGCTTCTGTCTATCACCCGAAAACTAACGGTCAAGTCGAGCGAGCAAATGGTCTTATCATGAGCGGCATCAAACCCAGATTAGTGCGGTCCTTAAAGGAGTCTAACACGCACTGGGTAGAGGAGCTCGACTCCGTCTTATGGGAGCTGCGGACCACACCGAATCGCACTACCGGATACACAACGTTCTTTATGGTGTACAACGCAGAGGTGGTTCTGCCATGTGACATAATTCATGACTCACCTCGAGTGCGCATGTATGAAGAAAAAGAGGCCGAGCTTGATCAGCAGGACAGTTTGGACGCCCTGGAGGAGGAGCGTGACGTGGCAAAAGCCTGTTCCGCATTCTATCAGCAACAGGCCCGAAGATACCAAAGCAGAGAAGTATGGGCCAAAACTTATAACGTTGGTGAACTAGTTCTACGCCTGCCGGAGAAGAAAAAGAACAAGCTTAAGCCTAAATGGGAAGGTCCCTTCATTATTGACCAAGTTCTGACCGGCGGAGCGTACCGTCTGCGGGATGCATCGAACAATCAACTTGTGCCAAACTCATGGAACGCAGCTAGACTCCGAAGATTCTACGCCTAGTGCCGAACTCTATGTTCGTCTCCTTCCCCCTGTCCATTTTTCGCATGTACATTATCTGTCTTTTCTCTCTCTCTTTCTTCTTTTTTCCTTCCCCCCAAGGCCTTCAAAGGCCAACTTGTGTATTGCTTACACACCATTAACGCGCTAGCCGCGCTCATTATACCTGGGGACTTCTTATACAGAATCTTAATTATTTTTCTGGGCTTCATGCCCCGCACATGTGTTATTCTTCCGCATGTACCTTTGTTCGCCATTATATGCATCAATATGACTTAAGTTTTGGCCAAGCTGGGTTGCCTGGCTCTTGTATTTATGCCCTACATTCCCGTTAATTCGGCTAGGGCATAAGGGGAGAACCTATGCGATTGTTACTGCCGGGTCAGCCGGATGTGTACCTCAGACTGGGTGAAGCCGAAAGCTAGCATTCTCATGGGAATATTTGGTCGGTGAACAAAAGATGACTTTTATTTATTTTGATACATGCCCCCATATGTTTTTTGCCTGCGTCTCTTCTCGCAGTCCGGACATGCACATTATGGCATGCATACCCAGGGAAAGGAACCCTTAACGGAACTATTCTCCCTGGAAGATGTTTCTTACTATCCATGTAATATAACATAACTAGTTGGGTACTTGTCTGTTCAAGAACTTATGACCCCTACGCCTGGTTTCCACACATACCCCGGTTTTTACATAACTGAGCGCGTACTTGTCTGTTGGCATCTTGGAGATCGTTTTTCTCCTGCCTAACTTTCGTAAGCACGCGCTCGCCAGCCTGTAGCTGCCGTATGGCATGTTGTTCATCCGGATTCACCCCGGAGCCATCTGCAATATTCATCGTCAGATTTGCAGGGCTGCCACACTCTATATGGTACCTATCATTCTTTAAAACAAGTATTACCAGAGGGGGCCTTCTCGGACTCCTTCAATGCGGCAACTGCGGCCCGTAGCTGGGCCTTGCACTCTTCTAGCTCTTGAGACAATTGGGTATTCTTCTCTATAAGAACCTGCAAAAATAATGATCCTTAAATCAGTTGTGCCAACTGTTTCAAGTGCCAGGGGCTACTGATATATATAATCATCAAATTTTCTTACCCGTATATCCTTTACATACTGTTCCGTGGCTCTGGCAATACCATTTTGAGCAGCACGGGTGTACGCGTCTCCTGAGTTGAAGGCATCAAACGCCTCTTGGAAGAAACAAGCATCATGGAGTACGGCCCGACGACGCCTGTGATTCATGGCGCTCTCCGCTTCGGAATTTGTAGCAGATATTTTATCCGCATCCTCTGTAGCAGGAGCATCCGGCGCGTGCCCCGTGTTAGCTTCCGCCTCTGTGTCCGGCCCTGGAGCCCAACTAGTGGAGGCGTGATCGGCAACCTCTCCGGATATAGTCCGGCGAGCATTTTTCCTTCTAGGAAACATGGGTGTCACTATGTTTTAAAAGACGACAACCACGGAGTGAGGTTTTGTATCATACCTCTGCGCCGACGTCTCCGTCCAGACCGCCTTCCTTTTTAGCCTGCCCGGCTTCAGCGCCCCTTCTTGGGGAGTCACCGCTGGTTCGGCATGGCGTCCCGAGGACCTCCCCTGTAAAACACCATACAGGTATGGTAGGCGAAGTGCATATAAGGGGATCCTTCTCGGAAGTCGGGACTCTGGTTTTACTTACCTGCGAGGCGGGGAGTAGCCCAGGATAGTTAGCTATAATGGCCACCATGGCATCATCACAGCTTAATTGATAGAATATCCTGTCAATCAGCTCCACAAATATGTCCAGATCCTCTTCGAGGCCGGGGTCGAGGGCCCGGTCAGGATCCTTCGGTTGTGGAGGTGGGCTATTGATCTCCCTTACAGCCTTACGTAGTTCCTGCTATGAAATGGCAAGGTAAATACTTATTACAAAAATGCGGGAAGGATGGGAGTAAAAAGTGGTAGCTCACCCAGCTTGGAGGGTTGTACATGGAGAATCCATCCCGTGGCTTGATGTGGAGGAACTCCTCTTCCTCTCCCTTGTACAAATCGAACAGAATTCTTGCTAGAGAAGCAACTGAGTCCGGTCCCTTGCGACCGCAGTGAGTGGCATCATCTTCCCCGTTAAAGTGCCACATGGGGTGGCCTCGATATTGAAGTGGCTGCACCCCCCACATAATGCATATTGACATAACCTCGGTTATTTTCAATCCTGATTGAGCCAGCACCTTTATCTGGCCCATCAGGTAAAGGACGTCTCTGTCATCTTCCTCCTAAGGGCTCCGTGGGCGCCAGCTTAGGTGTTTCTTCAAAGGGGCATTGTCGAACTCGGGAAGGCTAATCCGAATAGGATCCGGAAGGGGGACGTCCTCCATATAAAACCACTCCAAAGCCAGTCTTCGGATGTCTTCTTCGGGGTACCGGACAGGTATCCGGTCCCGGCGATGCGCCATACTTCGGCTCCGCCCACTTGATATATTAAGCCCCTCTGTGTACGGGGCACAAGGCAGAATAGCTTCTTCCATAGCGCGAAATGAGCTTCGCAGCCCAGAAATAGCTCACAAAGGGCTACATAACCAGCGATGTGTAAAATGGAAGTAGGGGTGAGGTTATGCAACTGGAGGCCATAAAACTCCAGGAGCCCTCGTAGGAATGGATGGATTGGAAATCCGAGTCTCCTTAATAAATAAGGGACGAGGCATACCCGCTCCCCCTTGGAGGGGTTGGGAAAGCTCTCCGCTTGCTCCCTGCCATTATAGGTGGCGAGCCCGGCTCGAACGGGGACCATATACGCTGGAGGGAGGAATCCCTGGGTCTATAGCTCCACTAATTGACTGTGTGGGACGGAACACTTCTTATAATCTCTGGGCTTAAGGCTACGGGAGCAAGAGGAGGAGCTGTGCTGGCCGGCCATGTTGGGATGGATTTTTTTTGGGCGTGCTCCGATGAATGCTCGCTGAGGGAGGATTGTGTGATTTGGATCTGAGAATCCCCGTCTCTTTAAATAGACAGTTTATTCACATAGCTGGGGTGACAAATGTAAAAACGCCCTGGCTTCCCGCATTCGCTCGACACGTGGAAGGTAGCCATTATTGGACGTGGAAGCCAAGAAGCGCAACATTTATGAGAAGCCGGACACTATTCAACAGGTATTCAGGATTTGGAGAAGAACCCGCCTTGCAATGCCGAACACAATTTGCACGCCGGACTCGTCGTCATTGAAGCCTGGTTCGGGGGCTACCGAGGGAGTCCTGGATTAGGGGGTATTCGGACAGCCGGACTATATCCTTTGGCCGGACTGTTGGACTATGAAGATACAAGATTGAAGACTTCGTCCCGTGTCCGGATGGGACTCTCCTTGGCGTGGAAGGCAAGCTTGGCAATACGGATATGTAGATCTCCTCCCTTGTAACCGACTCTGTGTAACCCTAGCCCCCTCCGGTGTCTATATAAACCGGAGGGTTTAGTCCGTAGGACGACAACAATTATACCATAGGCTAGCTTCTAGGGTTTAGCCTCTACGATCTCGTGGTAGATCAAATCTTGTAATACTCATATCATCAAGATCAATCAAGCAGGAAGTAGGGTATTACCTCCATCGAGAGGGCCCGAACCTGGGTAAACATTGTCCCCTGCCTCCTGTTACCATCCGCCTTAGACGCACAGTTCGGGACCCCCTACTCGAGATCCGCCAGTTTTGACACCACCCACCGATCGAAATTGGAGCCCTCGCGGGTTACCCCACGCCGGACGTAGTGCGTTGGTGATAGTTTGGATGTGATATTGATTTCGATACAAGACCTTACCAGCCAACAAGAACTTCGCTGGACCATCCTTGACGCGGTCATCAATCACCAATGGCGTTGCTTTTTCCTCAGATATATCCAATTTTTCTAGTGCCTCTTCAAGTTGCGATCTCGCCGATCTGGAAGTCCCTCCTCCCGTATCCGTCTGGGCATCGCCGGTAGGAGCGGGTGTCGCCATCTCCTCCCCTGATCACACCCGAGCTTCCCACCGATGAGATCCGCGAGCGTCAGCAAGTTCCATGTCAAACCCTAGTCGCCACCAAGGGTCCCTAGGTTTCGGGGAAAAACTTTCCTTCTGGTAGTGTGGGAAATGCCTAGTTGAAAATGCCTAGTTGAACGTACGATCTCTAGGAACTTTTCCATATGTTTCTAAATATAGGACATTTTAGAGATTTCAATATGTACTACATAGATGTATATAGACGTATTTTAGAGTGTAGATCGCTCATTTTACTTCGTATGTAATATATATTGAAATCTAAAAAACACATATATTTAGGAACAGACGGAGTAGATGATATCTATATGCGGTAGGGGAATAGGTTGACTGCATGAATACTATGAGAACTATAGTAAAAACATATATGATTTATTGTCTTTAACTATTGTTGTGTGGGCCTTTCCCATGCATATTTGCATGTTGATACGAGTCTTTGCTGGAGCGTTGCTATCGGGACGACACTTACCAGCCGAAAACCACACGACATCCCATATCAAACCAATCATGAGAAGGTCTAAGAGCAACTCTAGCAGACCGCGCAAAATCTCGACCCGCAAAACGCGTTTGCAGTTTCACGAAGATCTCGTTTGCAGGTCGAAAACTAGCACGGCCGAACAGAAACCCTAGATGAAACTGCATAATCCGAAAAAACAGTTTTGCGGGAGAAATTGCACCTCGTGGATGCGAGTAGTTCATCACGTACTACATATATTTTACATGATGAAACACTACAAACACTAGTTCATACTACATACTACATCAATACTAGTACTAGAGGGGTGGGGATCTCACGGCGGAGAGCTCATGGCCATGGACGACGCTGTGGAGGAGCTCAATCCTCCTTGCCGGAGCTACAGAGGTCGATGTACTTCGCCATCTGCTCCTCGCAGATGCGCCGCCACTCGTCGTCCTTCTCCCTGGGGGCGAGGTTGGCCGCGACCGCCTGCCACCACTACAGGTCTTCGAGCTCCTCAGCATGGCGTCGGCGCTCCGCCTCCTCGCGACGCTCCGCTCGACAATGGCGGCCGCAACCGCGTCGACGTCGGCGACGATGTCCTCCGGCCCGACGACTTTGTGGGGGCCGAGCTCCTCGGGCTCCTCCTTGACGTGGACGAACTCGAAGTCCTCTGGCTCCTCCGACCACTCCCTCTTCACGGGGAGAAGGCCCGCGCCGGACTCCCGGCTTAGGAAGATCTCGCCGCGGAGAAGAAGGACACGACAGAGGATAGGGTACGGCCGTGCTGACGGTCGTACTCCTCCGTCTCGCGGACACGGAAGCTCGCCGGCGGCGAAAGGCCGCGGTTGATCCACTTCGTCGCCCCGCGCTTCCTCGCGCCGTCCGACCGGGCGCGCCGCTCACGCTCGGGGTCGCTTCCGTCGCCGGATCTGCTGCCGGAGCCGCGTGCGGAGCTCCATATGCGGCCCCACATGGTAGCTAGAGGCGGGAGGTGGTCGCCGGCGACGAGAAATGTGGAGAAGGGGGGTGGGGAATTGCGTGGCTCAGTGGCGGCCGGGGATAGGGTTTCGACCGGCAAACGCGCCGCGGAACCGTAGATATAGTGGTTGGGGCATGCGGTTTGCGGGCCGTGGCAAATTTTTTATGGGCCGGGCAAGTATGCGGGCTCTGTTCTGGCTGGAAAATTGGGCCGAGCCCGCATACTTGCCAAATTTTGTGGTTTCACGTCTTTTGCAGGGTCTGCTAGAGTTGCTCTAAACAGCAGCGAAGGTTGGTGCGACTATTTGAGAGGTCGGTCAGGCAGTGGTGGCATTTTCCTTCCTGGGTTACCAGAAGGGATACGCTACTGGATGGTTAGCTATTGGGTGTGGATTTGTGTCCTACAGTAGATGTATGAATGTTGGTTTCTATTAATAAAAATCAGAGAGGGTTGAGCCCTTCTTTTAACAAAAAAAAGTCTAAACAACAACAAACAACTAGATTAGCAATTGTGCTAGTGTCGTTCAGCGCTAGGTCGTGTGTGAAGCACTTCCGGTCTTTACTGCATGTTTACATGATGAGATGACATGTGTGTATGGTGAAAGAAATAGATTAGTGGTTGCTAGCTATTTAGATATAAAAGATACGCCATCATTTACTCGGTTGTAACTAATGAATAGGTAAGTATCAGCTCGCCAATGGACAACTTCGAGCTGACGTGATCCTTGGTGAACGTTCAATGGACATCAGAAGTATCATATGATGAAGTGAGTTGATATAGTCTTCCCTAAGGATCAGAGATCCGGGTATTCCAGCATCTCGACATATGGATTTGATCCTCATGTTGAGGTTGGTGTAGCGGATTCTTAGGGATGAGGGGGTGGGCATGGTTGCAACTCACTAGTAGAGGATCGACCATTAGTCCCGGTTCGTAAGGGTCTTTAGTCCCGGTTCACCAACCGGGACTAATAAGTCGGGACTAAAGGCCCCCACCATTTAGTTCTGGTTGGCCACGATCCGGGACTAAATCCCTTCCACGTGGTCGGCGGCGCACTAGGGGCTAGGGACCTTTAGTCCCGGTTGGTGACACCAATAGGGACTAGAGGTTTAGGGGTTTAAGGGTTTCATTTCATTTTGTGTTTGTCATTTAATTTTTTTTTTTATTTTTGTGTTTTAGGGTTTACGGTTTAGTAACTGATCCAAAAGAAAGATAAAACAATTTAGTATTCAAATGCATCTCAAATAATATCACTAATACATGCATCATTGAATATTATCGAATATAATCTCGAATATTATCACTAATACATCTTCAATAATCCAGTTAATGCATCATCGAATATTATCAAATATAATCTCGAATACATCTGGAGTATTATCACTAATTGTCGGATTCAGGGCTCCGCAGACCCAAGATATGTTCGAACTCTGGGGTGCGTGCGAAGAACTCAATCTCCCCAGTCTGCCAACTCGTCAATCTCACGGCCTAGCTCGATGAACTGGAAAGGAAAGGGACACGATAGTTTACCCAAGTTCAGGCCACCTTGCAGTGTAATACCCTACTCCTGCTTTGTGGTGGATTAGCCTCGCGATGGGCAGAGGATGAACAAGTGCAGGGGAAGAACAACCTTAGGAGGTGTGTTCTTGTGTTGGTGTGAGCTGGTGAGCGTGCGGATGGTCTCAATCGATCCGTCCCCTTCTATGGGGGTGGCTAGGCCATATTTATAGTGGCCTTGGTCCTCTTCCGCCAAAATGAAGGCGGGAAGGGATCTCACAATGGCCAAGTTTGAAGGGGGACAACTAGTATATCTTATCTTGATGAAGGTGTTCTTCGTCTGCAAAGCTTCTGGCCGTGACACCCTGGTGGGCTCGGCGATGACCTCCGTCCTGCCGCCCTGGCGGTCTTGGTCTTGTAGCACCGAAATTGAAACCTTTGGCTGATTCCTCAGGACTCCGCGCCTGTGCTTGCCTCTTTAGCACCAAAGAGGAAACCTGTTGTACTGCGCCCGCTGGCGCCCGCCTGGCCTTGGTCGTCATGGCTTGCATCACCTTAACCTCAGGAGGTGGGTGTCTGCGTAGAAATCTCCGCTCCTCAGAAGCCGGCCTAGGGCGGCCACTCCTGGAGGTCTTGGTGTTGTCCGCCTCACGAGGCTTGGCCCCTCGCGAGGGTCTTGTGTTGTTGATGCTGAAGATGGGCCGTACCAGGCCATCGATGGCGCCATGCCGTGGGCCGCAGGCAGGCAAGTCTGGGTACCCCGGTTCTCAGAATGCCGACAGTAGCCCCCGGGCCCAAGGCGCGCTCGGACTTGGCATCGAGGCGAAGCCAAAGGGAAAGGGGGAAGCGCCGCGGGCCCCAACCACCTGCGTACTCGGTCGATGCGTGGCTCTTGGTGGGCTGTGGGTGTCTCCGCTTCCCCACGCTTCCTAGGCAACCGTTGGACTTGACAAGAGCCTGCTGCATGCAAAAAATATCATCATTACTGGGGATCGTGGAGGCCGGCGGTTGGCCTCCTCCTGGCTATAAAAGGGGGAGGGGGCGGAGCCCCCTGCCCATCTCCATCTTCCCGTTGCTTGCTCCTTCTTCTTCCTTCTTGTTTTCACCGTCCTGTCGCAGCACCCATGGCGCCGATAAGGAGGTTTTCGCGGTGGAGAAGGGGAAAACCCTCGGGAGGACCTCAGGCCACTTCCGCCGAAGAAGAGGCTCGGCCGCTCCCACGATGCCGTCCGGGCGCCCAAGGTGACGTGGCCTTGGCACGAGCGGCCTACATCGGGCTTCCCGATTCCCATGAACGCCCGTGCGCAGGGCCCTGGGCACGAGGGAGAGGCCCAACGCCGTGAGGTTCGGGGTCGCGGAGGAGGATAGGCGGTGGCTGCACGGCCACCCGGCTCGCGCACCCATGCCGAAGGCATAGCGCGCTAGTTTGTGCTGTGGCCTGATACGTCTCCAACGTATATATAATTTTTTATTGTTCCATGCTATTATATTATCTGTTTTGGATGTTTAATGGGCTTTAATATACCTTTTTATATTATTTTTGGCACTAACCTATTAACCGAAGGCCCAGTGCAAATTGCTGTTTTTTTTGCCTATTTCAGTATTTCGCAGAAAAAGAATATCAAACGAAATCCAAATGGAACGAAACCTTCGCGAGGATCTTCTTTGGAACAAATGCAATCCAGGAGACTTGGAGTGGAAGTCAAGGAAGCAACGAGGCGACCATGAGGCAGGAGGGCGCGCCCAGGGGGGGTAGGCGCGCCCCCACCCTCGCGGGCCCCTCGTAGCTCCACCGACCTACTTCTTTTGCCTATATATACTCTTATACCCTGAAACCATCGGGGGGAGGCACGAAACCACTTTTCCACCGCCGCAACCTTCTGTACCCATGAGATCCCATCTTGGGGCCTTTTCCGGCGATCGTCCGAAGGGGGATTCGGTCATGGAGGGCTTCTACATCAACACCATAGCCTCTCCGATGATGTGTGAGTAGTTTACCACAGACCTTCGGGTCCACAGTTATTAGCTATATGGCTACTTCTCTCTTTTTGGATCTCAATACAAAGTTCTCCTCGATCTTCTTGGAGATCTATTCGATGTAATTCATTTTGCGGTGTGTTTGTCAAGATCCGATGAATTGTGGGTTTATGATCAAGATTATCTATGAACAATATTTGATTCTTCTCTGAATTATTTTATGCATGATTTATATATCTTTGCAAGTCTCTTCGAATTATCGGTTTAGTTTGGCCTACTAGATTGATCTTTCTTGCAATGGGATAAGTGCTTAGCTTTGGGTTCAATCTTGCGGTGCTCGATTCCAGTGACAGAAAGGGAAACGACACATATTGTATTGTTGCCATCGAGGATAAAAAGATGGGGTTTATATCATATTGTTGAGTTTATCCCTCTACATCATGTCATCTTGCCTAATGTGTTACTCTGTTCTTATGAACTTAATACTCTAGATGCATGCTGGATAGCGGTCGACGTGTGGAGTAATAGTAGTAGATGCAGAATCGTTTCGGTCTACTTGTCACGGACGTGATGCCTATGTTCATGATCATGCCTAGATATTCTCATTATTATGCACTTTTCTATCAATTGCTCGACAGTAATTTGTTCACCCACCATAATACATGTTATCTTGAGAGAAGCCACTAGTGAAACCTATGGCCCCCGGGTGTACTTTACATCATATAAGTTTCCAATCTACAATTCTAGTTTACTATTTATTTTGCAATCTTTACTTTTCCAATCTATACAACAAAAGTACCAAAAATATTTATCTTATTATCTTTATCAGATATCACTTTTGCATGTGGCCGTGAAGGGGTTGACAACCCGTTTATCATGTTGGTTGCAAGGTTCTTGATTGTTTGTGCAGGTACTAGGCGATTTGCGTGTAGTCTCCTACTGGATTGATACCTTGGTTCTCAAAAACTGAGGGAAATACTTATGCTACTTTGCTGCATCACCCTTTCCTCTTCAAGGGAAAACCAATGCATACTCAAGAGGTAGGAAGAAGGATTTATGGCGTCGTTACCAGGGAGATCTACGCCAAGTCAAGACATACCAAGTACCCATCACAAACTCTTCTCCCTCGCAATACATTATTTGCCATTTGCCTCTCGTTTTCCTCTCCCCCGCTTCACCTTTGCCGTGTTATTCGCCCTTTTTTCGTTCTCCTCTTTTCACTCGCTTCGTGTTTGCTTGTGTGTTGGTCTGATTGTCCGTCACGATGGGTCAACATAATACTAAATTGTGTGACTTTTCCAATACCAACAATAATGATTTTATTAGCACTCCGATTGCTCCTACTACCGATACTGAATCTTGCGAAATCAATACCGCTTTGTTGAATCTTGTTATGAAAGATCGGTTTTCTGGCCTTCCTAGTGAAGATGCCGCTACCCATCTGAACAACTTCGTTGATTTGTGCGATATGCAAAAGTAGAAAGATGTGGATAATGATATTGTTAAATTGAAGTTATTTATGTTTTCGCTTAGCGATCGTGCAAAAACTTGGTTTACTTCTTTGCCTTAAAATAGTATTGATTTATGGAATAAGTGCAAAGATGCTTTTATATCTAAGTATTTCCCTCCCGCTAAGATCATCTCTCTTAGAAATGATATTATGAATTTTAAGCAACTTAAGCATGAGCATGTTGCACAAGCTTGGGAGAGGATGAAATTAATGATACGTAATTGCCCTACACATGGTTTGAATTTATGGATGATTATACAAAAAAAATTATGCCGGATTGAATTTTGCTTCTAGAAATCTTTTAGATTCAGCCGCAGGAGGCACTTTTATGGAAATCACTTTAGGAGAAGCTACTAAACTCCTAAATAATATTATCGTTAATTATTCTCAATGGCACACCAAAAGATCCACTAGTAAAAAAGTTCATGCTATTGAAGATATTAATGTTTTGAGTGGAAAGATGGATGAACTTATGAAATTGTTTGCTAATAAGAGTGTATCTTCTGATCCTAATGATATGCCTTTGTCCACTTTGATTGAGAATAATAATGAATCTATGGATGTGAATTTTTTTGGTAGGAACAATTTTGGTAACAACGCGTATAGAGGAAATTTCAACTCTAGGCCGTTCCCTAGTAATGCCTCTAATAATTATGGTAATTCCTACAACAACTCTTATGGAAATTTTAATAAAATGCCCTATGATTTTGAGACTAGTGTTAAATAATTTATGATTTCTCAATAGAATTTCAATGCTTTGCTGGAAGAAAAATTGCCTAAGAGTGATAAGTTGTCTAGGAACGTGGATTTAATTTCTCTTGATGTTCATTCTTTGAAACTTAGATCTATTCCACCTAAGCATGATATTAATGAGTCTCTCAAATCTATGAGAATTTCCATTGATGAGTGCAAAGAAAGAACCGCTAGGATGCGTGCTAAAAAAGATTGCTTTGTAAAAGCGTGTTCTTCTAGTTTTCATGACAATAATGATGAAGATCTAAAAGTGATTGATGTGTCCCCTATTAAATCTTTGTTTTACAATATGAATCTTGATAAAGATGGGAATGGAGATGAGTCAACTTTAGTTAAAAGGCGTCCCAATGATTCGGAGTTTTTAGATCTTGATGCAAAAATTGGTAAAAGTAGGATTGAAGAGGTCAAAACTTTACATAGCAATGAACCCACTATTTTGGATTTGAAGGAATTTAATTATGATAATTGTTCTTTGATATATTTTATTTCCTTGTTGCAATCCGTGTTAAATTCTCCTCATGCTTATGCTCAAAATAAAGCTTTTACCAAACACATCGTTGATGCTTTAATGCAATCCTATGAAGAAAAGTTTGAATTAGAAGTTTCTATCCCTAGAAAAATTTATGATGAGTGGGAACCTACTATTAAAATTAATATTAAAGATCATGAATGCTATGCTTTATGTGATTTGGGTGCTAGTGTTTCCACGATTCCAAAAACTTTGTGTGATGTGCTAGGTTTCCGTTAATTTGATGATTGTTCTTTAAATTTGCACCTTGCGGATTCCACCATTAAGAAACCTATGGGAAGGATTAATTATGTTCTTATTGTTGCAAATAGTAATTATGTGCCCATAGATTTCATTTTTCTTGATATAGATTGCAATCCTTCATGTCCTATTATTCTTGGTAGACCTTTCCTTAGAATGATTGGTGCAATTATTGATATGAAAGAAGGAAATGTTAGATTCCAATTTCCATTAAGGAAAGGCATGGAACACTTTCCTAGGAAGAAAATTAAATTGCCTTATGAATCTATTATGAGAGCCACTTATGGATTGCATACCAAAGATGACAATACCTAGATCTATTCTTGTTTTTATGCCTAGCTAGGGGCGTTAAACGATAGCGCTTGTTGGGAGGCAACCCAATTTTATTTTTGTTTCTTGCTTTTGTTTCTGTTTAGTAATAGATAATTCTCTATCTTCTGTTTAGATGTGGTTTTATGTTTTAAATTAGTGTTTGTGCCAAATAGAACCATTGGGAAGACTTGGGTGAAGTCTTTATGATCTTGTTGTAAAAACAAAAACTTTAGCGCTCACGAGATTAGCTGCCATTTTTTCACTGGAGAGTGCTTTTAGGTTGATTGTTTTTGCAGATGATTAATAGACAAATTCCTCACGTCCACCAATTTATTTAAGATTTTGTGGAGTTACAGAAGTATACGTTTGATACAGATTACTACAGACTGTTCTGTTTTTGACAGATTCTGTTTTTCGTGTGTTGTTTGCTTATTTTGAGGAATCTATGGCTAGTATCTGGGGGTATGAACCATAGATAAGTTGGAATATAGTAGGTTTAACACCAATATAAATAAAGAATGAGTTAATTACAGTACCCTACAGTGGTTATTTGTTTTCTTACACTAACGGAGCTCATGAGATTTTCTGTTTAAGTTTTGTGTTGTGAAGTTTTCAAGTTTTTGGGTAAAGATTTGATGGATTCTGGAACAAGGAATGGCGAGAGCCTAAGCTTGGGGATGCCCAAGGCACCCCAAGGTAAAATTCAAGGACAACCAAAAGCCTAAGCTTGGGTATGCCCCAGAAGGCATCCCCTCTTTCGTCTTCGTCTATCGGTAACTTTAGTTGAGGCTATATTTGTATTCACCACATGATATGTGTTTTGCTTGGAGTGTCTTGTATGACTTGAGTCTTTGATTTTTAGTTTACCACAATCATCCTTGCTATACACACCTTTTCGAGAGACACACATGTATCGGAATTTATTAGAATACTCTATGTGCTTCACTTATATCTTTTTAGAGCACGGTGGTGGTTTTATTTTATAGAAATAATTGATCTCTCATGCTTCACTTATATTATTTTGAGAGTCTTTTAGAACAGCATTGTAATTTGCTTTGGTTATAAAATTAGTCCTAATATGATAGGCATCCAAGATGGGTATAATAAAAACATCCATATAGAGTGCATTGAATACTATGAGATGTTTGATACTTGATGATTGTTTTGAGATATGAAGATGGTAATATTAGAGTCGTGCTAGTTGAGTAATTGTGGAATTGAGAAATACTTATGTTGAGGTTTGCAAGTCCCATAGCATGCACGTATGGTAAACGTTGTGTGAAAAATTTGAAGCATGAGGTGTTATTTGATTGCTTTCCTTATGAGTGGTGGTCGGGGACGAGCGATGGTCCTTTCCTACCAATCAATCCCCCTAGGAGCATGTGTGTAGTGCTTGGTTTTGTTGACTTGTAGATTTTTGCAATAAGTATGTGAGTTCATTTTGACTAATGTCGAGTCCATGGATTATACGCACTCTCACCCTTCCATCATTGCTAGCCTCTTCGGTATCGTGCATTGCCCTTTCTCACCTTGAGAGTTGGTGCAAACTTTGCCGGTGCATCCAAACCCCATGATATGATACACTCTATCACACATAAGCCTCCTTATATCTTCCTTAAAACAGCTACCATACCTACCTATTATGGCATTTCCATAGACATTCTGAGATATATTGCCATGCAACTTTCCACCGTTCCATTCATATATAATATAAAAAGGTATATTGCATGATAATGTAGTTGACATCGTATTAGTGGCAAGGCCACCATGCATAATTTTTTCATATATGTCACTCTTGATTCATTGCCCATCCCGGTACACCACCGGAGGCATTCATATAGAGTCACATTTTGTTCGAGTATCGAGTTGTAATCCTTGAGATGTAAATAAATAGAAGTGTGATGATCATCATTATTAGAGCATTGTCCCGAAAAAAGAAAAAAAGAAAGGCCAAATGAAAAAGAAAGAAAGAAAGGCCCAATAAAAAAAAAAGAAGGGACCAATGCTACTATCCATTTTCCACACTTGTGCTTCAAAGTAGCACCATGATCTTCATGATAGAGAGTCTCTCATTTTGTCACTTTCATATAATAGTGGGAATTTTTCATTATAGAACTTGGCTTGTATATTCCAACGATGGGCTTCATCAAATGCCCTAGGTCTTCATGAGCAAGCAAGTTGGATGAACACCCACTTAGTTTCTTTTGTTCAGCTTTCATACATTTATAGCTCTAGTGCATCTGTTGCAGGCAATCCCTACTCCTCGCATTGACATCAATTGATGGGCATCTCCATAGCCCGTTGATTAGCCGCGTCAGTGTGAGACTTTCTCTTTTTTGTCTTCTCCATACAACCCCCATCATTATATTCTATTCCACCCATAGTGTTATGTCCATGGCTCACGCTCATGTATTGCGTGAAAGTTGAAAAGGTTTGAGAATACTAAAGTATGAAACAATTGCTTGGCTTGTCGTCGGGGTTGTGCATGATGAGAACATTTTTGTGTGATGAAAATGAAGCATGGCCAAACTATATGATTTTGTAGGGATGAGCTTTCTTTGGCTATGTTATTTTGTTAAGAAATAATTGCTTAGTTAGTATGCTTGAAGTATTATTATTTTTATGTCAATATTAAACTTTTGTCTTGAATCTTTTGGATCTGAACATTCATGCCAGAATAAATAAAATTACATTAAAATAATGCTAGGTAGCATTCCACATCAAAAATTCTATTTTTATCATTTACCTACTCGAGGACGAGCAAAAATTAAGCTTGGGGATGCTCGATACGTCTCCAACGTATCTATAATTTTTTATTGTTCCATGCTATTATATTATCTGTTTTGGATGTTTAATGGGCTTTAATATACCTTTTTATATTATTTTTGGGACTAACCTATTAACCGAAGGCCCAATGCAAATTGTTGATTTTCCCCCTATTTCAGTGTTTCACAGAAAAGGAATATCAAACGGAATCCAAACGGAACGAGACCTTCGCGAGGATCTTTTTTGGAACAGATGCAATCCAGGAGAATTGGAGTGGAAGTCAAGGAAGCAACGAGGTGGCCACGAGACAGGAGGGCGCGCCCCCATCCTCGTGGGCCCATCGTAGCTCCACCGCCTACTTCTTTCGAATATATATACTCTTATACCCTGAAACCATCGGGGGAGCCACGAAACCACTTTTCCACCACCGCAACCTTATGTACCCGTGAGATCCCATATTGGGGCCTTTTCCGGTGATCTGCCGGAGGGGGATTCAATCACGGAGGGCTTCTACATCAACACCATAGCCTCTCCGATGATGTGTGAGTAGCTTACCACAGACCTTCAGGTCCATAGTTATTAGCTAGATGGCTTCTTCTCTCTCTTTGGATCTCAATACAAAGTTCTCCTCGATATTCTTGGAGATCTATTCGATATAATTCTTTTTGCGGTGTGTTTGAAAAGATTCGATGTATTGTGGGTTTATGATCAAGATTATCTATGAACAATATTTGATTCTTCTCTGAATTCTTTTATGCATGATTTAAATATCTTTGCAAGTCTCATTGAATTATCGGTTTAGTTTGGCCTACTAGATTGATCTTTCTTGCAATGGGGGAAGTGCTTAGCTTAGGGTTCAATCTTGCGGTGCTCGATCCCAGTGACAGAAAGGGAAACGACACGTATTGTATTGTTGCCATCAAGGATAAAATGATGAGGTTTATATCATATTGCTTGAGTTTATCCCTCTACATCATATCATCTTGCCTAATGCGTTACTCTGTTCTTATGAACTTAATACTCTAGATGCATGCTGGATAGCGGTCGATGTGTGAAGTAATAGTAGTAGAGCAGAATCGTTTCGGTCTACTTGTCACGGACGTGATGCCTATGTTCATGATCATTCCTAGATATTCTCATAATTATGCACTTTTCTATCAATTGCCTGACAGTAATTTGTTCGCCCACCGTAATGCATGTTATCTTGAGAGAAGCCACTAGTGAAATCTATGGCCCCCGGGTCTA
Source organism: Aegilops umbellulata (assembly GCA_032464435.1). Lineage (NCBI taxonomy): Eukaryota > Viridiplantae > Streptophyta > Magnoliopsida > Poales > Poaceae > Aegilops > Aegilops umbellulata. Next base: position 318,038,161 of record CP136055.1, on the reverse strand, counting down.
CTTTACATCATATAAGTTTCCAATCTACAATTATAGATTACTATTTATTTTGCAATCTTTACTTTTACAATCTATACAACAAAAATACCAAAAATATTTATCTTATTATATTTATCAGATCTCGCTTTTGCAAGTCGCCGTGAAGGGATTGACAACCCCTTTATCGCGTTGGTTGCAAGGTTCTTGATTGTTTGTGTAGGTACTAAGCGATTTGCATGTAGTCTCCTACTGGATTGATACCTTACTTCTCAAAAACTAAGGGAAATACTTATGCTACTTTGCTGCATCACCCTTTCCTCTTCAAGGGAAAACCAACACATGCTCAAGAGGTAGCATGGCCGGCAATGCCACCGCACACCTGGATCCGACTCCCGCGGTTCTTCGCACAGGAGATACCGCCGAGAGGGCTGCCGAGCTGTGGCCGCAACATGCTGGGTGCTGCAGCCAAGCCACCAAAGCGGTGGTCGAGGTCGTCCCCCCGGGCGACGTCCTCATGACTCGAGGATGAGGCGAGATCGCCTGGGCCTGCTGCCCAGCAGGGGCCCTCGCCATCCATTTTGAATATGACGGAACCTCGATGCTTTTCTTCAAGGTGTTCGGTGTGGACGGTCGGCGCCTGGAGTGCTGCTCCGGAAGAGGAGATCCACGCGGCACGGCCACGGGCGCTGAACTAGCCTTTGGCCTTGCCAGCAGCTCCTCCAGCAGTAGCAGCGACTCTCCGGAATCCAGCGATTCTCCGGAGTCAAGTTACGACGACAACTACGAGCCGCCGAGCTCCCGCCGTGCCTTCATCATGGCAACGGCATCGACTCGGCACCATCGGTGATGCCACTAAGGCTGGGGTTCTTTTGGATCCCTTCTTTTGCTTTCCCTGCGCGGAATAATGACAAGCCCAGTGGGGGTCTGTAAAAACCGTAATGCTTTTGCCTTAATGTTATTGCCCCTAGTTAGGTGTTGTGAGTGCGTATCATGCCTCGGCATTGTGTCCTCTTTCATTCTCGTGGTAACTTAGTGCTCTATGCTGATAGGACCCAGTCCCTAGGCAGGCTTCAGCCGTCGCTGGTATGCCAAGTCGCGATGCCGTGGTCAAGGTCAGGAGGTGAGCGGCCCGAGGTCCGGTAAGAGCCCCTGAGGCGCGATGCTCAGGAGGTCCCCTTTAGCGCACAAGCGGCCCCCTGAAGGTCGAAAGGTAAAACGGTCTTCCCAGGCGAGATCGCGAGAGTCAAAATACTGAATCATGAGGTTTGCGCCAGCGGGTATGTGGTGATTTATCTTGGCGAACCCGCTGTGGTTCTCTTGCATTGAAGACAGTTGTTGTGCAACACCCAGCTGCGCCCTGGTGGTGGTACATGATACGTCTCCAACGTATCTAACTTTTCCAAACACTTTTGCCCTTGTTTTGGACTCTAACTTGCATGATTTGAATGGAACTAACCCGGACTAACGCTGTTTTCAGCAGAATTGCCATAGTGTTATTTTTGTGCAGAAATAAAAGTTCTCGGAATGTCCTGAAACTTCAAGGAGAATATTTTTGGAATTAATAACAAATACTGGTGAAAGAATCAACACCAGGGGGGCCACACCCTGTCCACAAGGGTGGAGGGCGCGCCCCTGCCTCGTGGGCCCCCTGAGGCTCCACCGACCTCAACTCCAACTCTATATATTCACGTTCGGGGAGAAAAATTAGAGAGAAGGATTCATCACGTTTTACGATATGGAGCCGCCGCCAAGCCCTAATCTCTCTCGGGAGGGGTTAATCTGGAGTCTGTTCGGGGCTCCGAAGAGGGGAATCCGTCGCCGTCATCATCATCGACCTTCCTCCATCACCAATTTCATGATGCTCACCGCCGTGCGTGAGTAATTCCATCATAGGCTTGCTGGACGGTGATGGGTTGGACGAGATTTATCATGTAATCGAGTTAGTTATGTTAGGGTTTGATCCCTAGTATCCACTATGTTCTGAGATTGATGTTGCTATGACTTTGCTATGCTTAATGCTTTTCACTAGGGCCTGAGTGTAATGATTTTAGATCTGAACCTATTATCTTTTCATGAATATATGTGAGTTCTTGATCCTATCCTGCAAGACAATAGTCACCTACTATGTGTTATGATCCGGTAACCCCGAAGTGACAATAATCGGGACCACTCCCGGTGATGACCGTAGTTTGAGGAGTTCATGTATTCACTATGTGTTAATGCTTTGGTCCGGTACTCTAGTGAAAGGAGGCCTTAATATCCCTTAGTTTCCAATAGGACCCCGCTGCCAGGGAGGGTAGGACAAAAGATGTCATGCAAGTTCTTTTCCATAAGCATGTATGACTATATTCGAAATACATGCATACATTACATTGATGAACTGGAGCTAGTTATGTGTCATCCTATGTTATAACTGTTGCATGAGGAATTGCATCCAACATAATTATCCATCACTAATCCATTGCCTACAAGATTTTCACATATTGATCTTTGCTTAGTTAATTCTCCGTTGCCACCGTTACAATTACTGCAAAACTGCTACTGTTACTTTTGCCACCATTACCGTTACTTCCATACTACTTTGCTACTAAATACTTTGCTGCAGATATTAAGTTTTCCGGGTGTGGTTGAATTGACAACTCAACTGCTAATACTTGAGAATATTCTTTGGCTCCCCTTGTGTCGAATCAATAAATTTGGGTTGAATACTCTACCCTCGAAAACTGTTGCGATCGCCTACTTGTGGGTTATCAAGACTATTTTCTGGCGCCGTTGCCAGGGAGCATAGCTCTATTCTTTGAGTCACTTGGGATTTATATCTGTTTATCACTATGAGGAACTTGAAAGATGAAAGAACCAAGATTTTTCCCTCAACTACGAGGGGAGGTAAGGAACTGTCATCTAGCTCTGCACTTGATTCACCTTCTGTTATGAGTAAATTTGCGACACCTACACCTGCTATTGATTCTGATATGTCGCATGTTATTGATGATGCCACTTCTTCTATGCATAATGCATATAATGAAACTACTTCTATTCTTGATAATACTATGCCACCAGGTGACTTTCTTGATGAACAACTTGCTAGGGTTAGAGAGAATGAAATTATTGAACTGGTAATATTGATGCTCTTGTGCTGTGCCTGAGGGTTATTGTTGGATTTCAGGTTCTGGCAAAACCCTTGATGTTCGAACACTGGGGTGCGCACGAACATCTCTCCCTACCTAATCACGCCCTCGCCCTCACCGCGATCTCAAAGCTTGGCGCGTCGAACCCGCAGAAAGAGAGACACAAGAGTTTATACTGGTTCATGCCACCGATGTGGTGTAATACCCTACTCCAGTGTGGTGTGGTGGATTGCCTCTTGGGATGAGGATGAACAGTACAAGGGAAGAACAGCCTCCTGAGGAGAGGTGCTCTTGTGCTTGGCGAACCTGTGTGGTTGGGGGTGATCTGAATGACCCGTCCCTCTATGGTGGTGGCTAGTCCTATTTATAGAGGCCCCGGTCCTCTCCCCAAATATTGAGTGGGAAGGGATCCAACAATGGCCAAATTCGAAGGGAGTCAACTAGTACAAGTCATCCTAACTAAAGGTAGTCTTCGCCTGCCAAAGGCTCTAGTGGTGACGCCGTCTTGGGCTCCAAGGTGACTTCCGTCCTGTCGTCCTACTGGTCTTGGTCTCGTTGCACCGATATGCAAACCTTTGCCTGATGCCTCGGGACTCCTTGCCTGCGCTTGCCTCTTTAGCACCAAAGAGGAAACAAGGACACTACGCGCGCTGGCGCCCGCCTGGCGCCGGTCGTCATGGCTTGCGTCATAGAAACCTCGCGAGGTATCCCTTGCCTTGATCTCTTCGCCCCTCGCGAGCCAGCCTGGTGAGGCAGCCCCCGAGGAGGTCTTGTGTCATTCGCCTCATGAGGCTTGGCCCCTCGCGAGGGTCTTGAGTGTTTGCTGGTGAAGATGGGTCGTACAGGGCCGCTGGTGGAGCCACGCCGTGGGCCGCAGGCAGGAAAGTCTGGGGACCCCCGTTCCCAGGACGCCGATAGTAGCCCCCGGGCCCAAGGCGCACTCGGACTTGGCTTCGAGGCGTAGCCAAAGGGCAAGTGTGTAGCGCCGCGGGCCCAATAGCCTGCGGCCCCGCTTGACACGTGGCGATTGATTGGACATGGGCGTCTCCGCTTCCCCACGCTGCCTCGGCAACTGCCCGATTTGACGAGTCCCGGCTACATGCAGAGAAAAACTATCATTACCTATGATCGCGGGGGTCGCTGGTTGGCATTCTCCCGCTATGAATGAGGAGGGGGCGGAGCCCCCGTTGCTCATCTCTTCCTGCTCCATTCGCTTCTTCTTCCTTGCTTCATCGCCAGTAGCGGCTCCCATGGTGCCTATGAAGAGGTTCTCGGCTGTGGAGAAGGGGAAGGCCCGCCAACAGGGGCACGGCTCTCCGCCGCCCAAGCGTGGGCGCGACCGTCCCCGTAAGCATGTCGCAACCCACGCCACGGCCCCTCGCGGCCGCGGCGGCGCCTCTTCTCTTGGTGGGACACGCCCGGATCGTGACAGCCCCATCGATGAAGGGAGGTGCGCCATGGTTGCACGGCCTCCCCGGCCGTGCTTCCACTCAGCGGAGGTGCTGCCGGAGTTCGTCGTATGGTCGGAGAACCCGGCCGGCACCTGGCTTCAGCTCCCACGCTTCTTCACCGGTGAGCTGCCGGCCACAGGTCTGGGCGGGATCTGGCTGCAGGCGGACGGCTGCTGCAGCAAAGCTTCGTGGGTCGCAGTCGAGGTCTCCATCACCGGCAACGCAGCCCTGGCCCACGACTGGCAGACTTTTGCCCACACGCGCGGCCTGGGCAGGTGGTGCACCCTCCATTTCATGTATGACGGCAACGTGACCCTCTACGTGAGGGTGTTCAGAGAAGACGGCCGCCGCGTCGGGTGCTGCCCCGAGGACAACGACGGCGATGAGGTGCTCGGCCATGGTGATGGTCGAGACGAGGGTGAGGATGATCTCGCTTTCGGTGTGGGCCGCTGCCCGCCCAGCTACGGCGACTCTCCCTCCGGCGATAGCTCCAGCAGCGGCGGCTACGACCAGCCGCCATGCTCGCTTCAAGGGTGGTAGCGGGTCGTCTCGTCGCCGTGCCCGAGTGAAGCGCGAGGAGGGGTCCGGCTAAGCTCAGGAGAGCGTCATGGGTCCATCCTCGCGATCTGCTGCAGGGGCATGCACCGTTTTTGTTTTGTTCTTCCTTTTCTTCCTGCATTAAGAGAGAGAAAAGTATGGGGGCCCGTAGGGGCGTGCAACGAACCATGATTTCCGAGTTGCTATGCTATGTTATGTTTATTGTTCCTGTGTCGTGTTGCAGCATTAACGTTTGATGTAGGCGCATAAAAATAACTTAGCTTGACACACTCGAAGTAGTTTTCACCTCGTGAGGTGCGCCTTTCCCAGTACCCGGTGAGGCCTCCTTGGTCTGGGAGGCGTCCAGGAACTGCAAAAATTCGTTAGGAAACTCTTATTCTTCCGAGCCCTAGTCATAGGCGCCGCTGGCCACGATCCAGCGCTTTGCATCACGGTACCCAAGGGGCACGGATTGGGAGGAGTGCACCAGCTTAATTACGAGCTCGAACAAGGGTGCCTCGCAAAAAATACGAAAAACCCTCACGAGGGCGCCTGTCCAGCCCCCTCACGAGGCATGCGGGAGAGAGTACAGGTCGAAAGAAGGAACCAAAAGCGGAAAAGGGAGGCAAAAGGCGACGGAACCAAACCAGCAAGGAACACCAGAAACCAAATTTTCATTAAGGAGAGGCAAGCCAACTACGGAAACCAAATGAAAAGCCGCGTCCGGCACCTAGTCTAGTCTTCTTGTCTTCTCACCAGCGTGGGGCTAAGTGCTACCACTAGGACGTGGGAGGGAGCCCCCGAGGCCCGAGGGCGGCACTCCTGAGACTCTCGGGCGTGTACAGCCCCACTCATTATTACGTGAGAGTGTCACGAGCGGAGACCTTCATAGGCACTAGGCCTTCTTCACAAGTGCTGGGCCTTTCTTCATGGGTAGAACTTCCGGAGGTGCTGCATGTTCCATGCATTCTGGATAGGTACCCCGTCCTGTGTCTCGAGGCGCATAGCGCCAGGCCTGGAGACGTGGCCGACCTTAAACGGGCCCTCCCACATGGGCGAGAGCTTGTGCAGCCCTTCCCTGGAGAGCACCCGCCTTAGGACGAGGTCACCCACCTCGAGTGTCCTGGAGGGGACGCTGCGGTAGTGATACCGCCGCAGCGCCTGCTGGTATCTTGTCGGCCGGAGCGTGGCTTCACGGCGGCATTCCTCCCCTAGCATGAGGTCCATCCCCCGAATGGCGTCCTGCTGCACCTCGTCAAACACCAGGACCCACGCGGATCGATGCTTGACCTCGTGAGGGAGAACCGCTTCTGCTCCGTAGATGAGGAAGAACGGGGTCTTGCCTGTTGGCTTGGTGGCGGTGGTGCGGATGGACCACAGCACAGACTAGAGCTCGTCATGCCAGCCCCTGCCGTAGGCCTCGAGCTTCTTTTTGAAGGTCCTGGTCTTGAGGCCTCTCAGGACCTCTGCGTTGGCGCGTTCGGCCTGAACATTGCTCCTGGGGTGTGCCACCGAGGCGTAGCAGATCTGCGTTCCCAGATTAGCACAATATGTCTTGAAGAGATTGCTAGTAAACTGCAAGCCATTGTCGGTGATGATGCGGTTGGGGACCCCGGACCGACTCACGAGGCCCTTGATGAACTTGACCGCGGACCCGGCTGGGATGGTGCGGACGGCTTCTGCCTCCGCCCACTTGGTGAACTTGTCGATGGCGACGTAGAGGTAGCGGTAGCCCCCAGGCGCTTGAGGGAATGGGCCCAAGATATCCAGCCCCTAGACCGTGAATGGCCACGAGAGCGGGATGGTTTGGAGGCCCTAAGCTGGCTGATGGATCTGCTTGGCGTGGAATTGACACGCTTCACAGGACTTCACCAGCTCAGTCGCGTCGTTGAGTGCCGTAGTCCCGTAGAACCCGCTGCGGAACGCCATGTCGACGAGGGTTCATGACGACGAGTGGTGCCCGCATTCCCCGCCGTGTATGTCAGCTAGCAGCTCTTTCCCCTGTTCCCTGGAGATACAACGCAGGGAAATGTCATTCAGCCGCTTCCCGTATAACTCACCGTCTTGGATGCAGTATGCCGTGGCCTGCCGCGCTACGCACTCCGCATCTTCCTCCTTCTCTGGCAGCGTCCCTTGCGTCAGGTACTCCTTGAACTCCTTGGTCCAGCACCCCTCCTGAGGCTCGAGCACCAAGAGTAGGCGCGCTCCCGATGTCGGGCCGCAGGCCGGGGCTCCCGAGGCAGGTGGTTGGGGGTGCTCCTCCCGAGGCAGCGCCGTCCTTGAAAGTGGTGGCGTTGCCGATGGCTTGAAGAGCCGCTCCTCGAAGACCCCAGGCTCTTGGGGTAGCCGCTTGGATGCTCTCTTGGCGATGTCATCGGCTTCCTTGTTGGTGTCGCGGGGCACGTGCTGGAATTCCAGGCCCAAGAAATGCTTTTCCATTTTGCATACCTCCACGGGGTATGCCTCCATGTGCTCGTCCCCTGGCTCGTATACCTGGTTGGAGAAGTTGACGAGGAGCTGTGAGTCGCCCTTGACGGTGAGGCGCTTCACCCCAGGGCCACCGCAGCTTTGAGGCCGGCTATGAGGCCTTCGTACTCTGGTATGTTGTTGGAGACCTTCTTGCCCTGCTGGAAGCAGAGTTGCACGGCGTAGTAGAGCTTGTCCTGAGTGGCTGAGATGAGCACCGCTCCAGCTCCCGCACCCTGGCGCGCAAATGCGCCATCGAAGTACATCACCCAGCCATCCGGTGCTTCACTCCCTGGCGAGAGGGACCGACCCTCTCCTGCTTCAAGCTCCGGGGCGTCCATCCATTCTGCCACGAAGTCGGCGAGCGCGGCTCCCTTGATGACCCTGGTTGTGCTGAACTCCAGCTGGAATGCCTGCAGCTCGATATTCCACTCGGCGACTCTTCCAGCAGCGTTAGGGCTCCTGAGCACCCTCTCCAGTGGGTAGGCTGAGACGACCTTGATTGGGTGACCTTGAAAGTAGTGCCGCAGCTTACGCGAGGCCACGAAGAGCGCGAGCAAGAGCTTCTGAGGCATGGGGTACCATGCCCTGGCATCCCGCAGTAACGTGCGGAAGAAATACAACGGGTGCTTGAGGAGGGCGGGCGCGTCAACGGGGCCCGCATCTGACGGAGGTTGGGGCGTCCCCTGAGGCGGTTGGACCTCCGGAACCTGGTCGCCCATTGGGGCCTCGGCAGGCCCTTGGTCGCCATCCTGCTGAGCTGGGTCATTTGTTGGCGTTGCCGTAGCCCCCGTGGTCTCCTTCGGGTCTTGCGTCTCCCCGGCTAGGGGTGCGGTTTGGCGCAGCATGTCCTTGGCCTGGCGCTCTTCCCGAACCGCCACCAGAGCTGCACTGGCTGAGTGAGGAGTGGCGGCGAGGGAAAGCACTAGGGGCTCGAGAGGGCGAGGCACCACCATCACTGGAGGGGTGGTCAGATATCTCTTGAGATCTTGAAACGCTTGATCGGCTTCTGGGGTCCACTTGAACGGACCCTTCTTCTTCATCAGCTTGAAGAATGGCAGGGCGCGCTCCCCCAGCTTGGAGATGAAGCGCCTCAACAAAGTCACACAGCCGGCAAGCTTCTGCATCTCCTTGAGGGTTCGAGGTGGGCTCATATCTTCGATCGCTTTGACCTTCTCTGGGTTGGCCTCAATCCCCCTGTGGGACACGAGAAAGCCCAGCAGCTTGCCGGAGGGGACACCAAATACGCACTTTCCCGGGTTGAGCCACAAGTCCACCTGGCGTAGGCTCGTGAAGGTCTCCTCCAGGTCCTGAATCAAGGTCCTCGCTTCCCGCGACTTCACCAATTTGTTGTCGATGTAGGCCTCAGCGTTCCTCCCGAGCTGCTGGCCCAGGGCAATGTGCATCAGCCGTTGGAAGGTCGTGCCCGCGTTGCAGAGCCCGAATGGCATGCAAGTGTAGCAGTACACCCCGCAAGGGGTCAGGAAGGCCGTCCTCTCCACATCCTCTACTGCCATCTTGATCTAGTGATAGCCCGAAAACCCATCCAGGAAGCACAGCAGGTCGCACTCGGCGGTGGAATCAATGATCTGGTCGACGCGCGAAAGCGGGAACGGATCTTGTGGACAGGCTTTGTTGAGGTTGGTGAAGTCAACACACATGTGCTCCTTCCTGCCTTTCTTTGGCACAACGACGGGGTTCGCCAGCCACTCGGGGTACCGAACCTCGCGAATGACACCCGCTGCTTCCAGCTTGCGGGTTTCTTGGAAGATGAAGGATTGCTTCTCCGTGGACTGTCGTCATGCCTTCTGCTTCACGGGGCGCACATTGGGGCACACCCTTAAGTGATGCTCGATCACCCCTCTTGGGACCCCCTACTAGCTGATCCAGCTCCAGGTGAATACTTCCTTGTTTACGCGCAAGAACTTCACCATTGCTTCCCCTTGATCTAAGTCGAGGTTGGCACCTATAGTGAAGGTGGCTCCAGAAGACCCATCCTCCTCGACCGGCACCTGCTTGGTCTCCGCCCGGTCTTGAGTAAACACCTGCTTCTTCTTGGCCGGCGCGGCCCCCTTAACTCCAGAGGGGGCCTCGTCGGCCGGGCGCGCCGCCGCGGTGGTCTTGAGGGCAAGCTTGAGTGCCGCCAGAGCTTCTTTGGTATCTCCGACTATGGTGAGAACATCCTTGCTCCCGGGCATCTTCATGAGGTTGTTGGCTGGATGGGTCGCCGCCATTAACTGAGCCAGAGCCGGATATCCAAGGATGGCGTTGTGCGGGAGGCCAATGTGGGCGATGTCGAAGTCGATCAGCTCAGTGCGGTAGTTGTCGCAGGTGCCGAAGGTCACGGGAAGACAGATCTGCCCCAGGGGGCTGGAGGAGCCACCGCCGACTCCGGAGAAGGGCTTGCTGGGGCGGAGCTGCTCGAGTGGTACGTGAAGGAGGCTGAAGGCCTCTACTGAGAGCACGTCGAGGCCGGCGCCGCCGTCGATGAGGGTCTTGGTGATAGCTACGTTGCAGATGGTGGGCGTGCAAAGTATTGGGAGCACGCTCGAGCCTACGGTGGTGATGGGGTGATCCCCGAGTCGAAGGTTAGCTCGGCCTTGGGCGCCACCCAACCTGGGGGAGCCACCTGCCGCGTGGCAGCTGTGCTGATCTAGCAAAAGAATGGCTTGGCATGACGGTCCGAGGGCGGCGCTTGCGAGCCGCCGAGGAGGGCTGCGACAGCGAGGGGCGCCGATGCCGCGAAGCGCGCGGCGAAGAGGCCGCGCAGCTCTTCCCAAGATGCCACCATGGATCCGGGGAGGTTGAGCAGCCAGGCGCGCGGTGCACTGGTGAGGGCCATGGGAAGCCAGTTGGGCATGACCTTGTCATCGCCCCCAGCCTTAAGGACGGCCTCCTCGTACGCCAGCAAGAAAGCCGACGGGTCCGCCGCACCGTCGTAGTGTGGAGGCACCTCTGGCCTGTACTTGGGTGGCCACTGCACCTGTCGTAAGGCAGGGGCCAGGGCTTGGAGCCCCTGGCCCCGCCACGAGCGTTGCTCGTCGCAGCCTGAAGAGCAATGTCGGCCATGAGGGTGAGGCGCGGTGATGGCGAAGCGTAGATCGACGGAAGGGAAGCTCCGACGCACCCCTACCCGGTGCTCCAAATGTCAGATTTTGGGTTCCGGCAAAACCCTTGAGGTTCGAACACTGGGGTTGTCGTGGAATTGTCACGGCAGATGTCCTAGTGTGAGGACTCAGTCGTGAGGCCAACGCATCTATGTGGTATCTTGAAGGGGTTGATTGGAATCGAGAGACGTGGCACGCAAGACAAAGATTTAGACAGCTTCGGGCCCCAGGAAACATCATCCGGTAACAACCCTACATGCTGTTGTGGCTAGGTCTCATTATCATCATGAGGGAGTCGCCGTAAACCGGCTCTTTGTGTCTAGCCCTAGAGATTGTTTCTTCTTGCTTGTCCCTCTTTGGGGAGCCCTGCCCCTCCTTATATAAGTTAGAGGGGCGGGTTACATGTGGAGTCCTATTAGGATTAGGACTAGTCTACCTTCTAATACAAATAGGATACAAGTCCGGGTCTTAACTCCTTGTAAGGTAATCATTCCTCACGCCTTTCTTCTTAAACCGGCCCACCATTAACATAAACCGGCCTTCTGGGACTTGGGCCTTATCATCCGTCTGTCTCGCCCGCCGGGTTACCAGTGAGCAGCCAAACTCCGGGTGGCTTACAAATGAAACGCCAAGTATCAGCCGGGTCTCTGGCGAGTCGCCAAGTCCGGCCGGTTTATACTTCTGGTCGGGTTACGCCGCGGGGTATATCCCCGACATTAGCCCCCAGTTTAATTTGGATTTATCCATGTAAAACTGATCCTGCAAAATAACTCAAGAACAAATTTGACAGGTTGTGCTCCGGGTTAAATATTCTTGTAAGCCGGCACCTAATCATCTTTAAAGTCCTTGTCATTTCCTCCTTCTAAAAAATCCAGGTCAAGGACCGGCTTCATACTCAAATTGCTGACGTTGGTTTCTCATAGGAAAATATTGTGAAGAATAATCCACTTGAGTCGGCTTCCAAAGCGCCGACTTAAGAAACATTGGTCTTGAAATACTCATATGATATTCAGCTGGTTTGAAGATATAAAACTTGTCGGTTTTATATTACCAAAATTGCCGGTTTGTAAATACCGATGGCACCGAGTCATAATTGTTGGCGTTGCCGGGTCATAATTAGTGATGACGCCGGATCAATCTAGTTTGCTCAAAACTGAGAATTTGAAAATATTTCTCCTTATATGCATATTACCTGTAGCCCCCAAGTCTTGAGCAGAACAAAGTGATGGTTTAAGACTTGCTTCAATATAAATACTGCTACTTTTGAAGAAATCCATGTTTTTCATCCCAGTCACTAGTAAAAACTGAATACTCCATATTATGTAGCCCCCAAGTGCCGGGTTCTCATGCTTGCAGCAACTTGGGACTTGCAATTGCCTTATGCTCATAAAAACTTCAACGAGTGTAGCCCCCAAGGGCCGGGTCATTATGTAATAATGAGCAGGGACTTGATATATACTTTAATGAAAATAACATCTTATAATATAGCCTCCATCGTAGGGCTTGAACCCACGTCCACAAGGTTAAGAGCTTTGTGCCTTATCAACTAAGCAATGAACCCTTCAATGTAATGGATTTAACTTGTGTACCTTGAATTGTTGATAGGAGCAATTGGTAGCCCCCAAGGGCCGGCTCATTACACTGTGATGAGTTGGGTCTTCAATAAGGTGAGCAAACAATGACTTTGCATTAGCCCCCAAGTGTCATGGTGCATTCTTGCAGCGACATGAGACTTGCATATTTGAAGTAATATTAAATTGAACAATGTAGCCCCCAAGTGCCGGGTCGTAAGCCCGCAGCAACTCGGGACTATTTCTTCCATTATAGAATAAATCATATCCATCGATAAAATAATATCCATTGCGCTAAAGCGACTTTGAAAACCTCAATCATAATACTGGTTATTGATAACCATAGTAAAAATCCAGCCATGTTGGCTATTAAAGATTTGAATAATATACCCAATGATTTATAAGCGCATAATTCCAATGGCGCAATCCAAATATATACTGGCAACTTATAGTCGAAACCAGGCCAGGTCAATAAGCACCGGATTATAACTGATCATATACTGACAACTTATAGTTGAAAGCCAAGTTGGGTCAATAAACGCTGGTTTATCCGTATATAATACCGGCGACTTGTAGTCGAAACCAGACCGGGTCAATAAGCGCCGATTTATAACTGATCATATACTCACAACTTGTTAGTTGAAAGCCGAGCCGGGTTAATGAACGCCGGTTATCAAAAACATTATAAATCTCATCAAAGGAGAAAAAACTTGGCAAATGAAAGCATATGAAAACTTGTAGTCGAGGCTTTTCACGGGCTGCCAGGCCCCAAATTCGAGGCCTTTCATGGGCTGCCAGGCCATTGAGTTAAACCATTTTACAAAGCCTTTTAAGATGGACCTCAATCTTTAACCAATCATCGTTTAAACTTTGACAAGTTCAGGGTAAGTTTGGCGGGTGATACCAGGTTTACCTGGGCGGAGTGAGTTAAAAAAGGCAGGCTAACCCGGGGTTTTAGGTGTATACACCAGGCTTCCAAGCTGTGGCTTGATAGCCTATTACAAGTGTAGATTCTTTGTTCATTGCAATAGCGAAGAATTCCCAAGCAATATTTTGAGTTGTGCTCAGTGGGTGCCTATGTTTGAGTTGTTCTTTTGCAACACTCTCTTTGGCCCCTAAGTAATTTTCTGGTGTAGCTATGGTTCGGACACGACCAAGCCCCCAAGTGATTTTTCTGGTGGCCTTGCGCCAATCAAGAGGTGTAGCTATGGTTCGAATATGACTAAGCCCCCAAATGATCAATAATATGATAAGCCAATAAGGCAGGATACCCATGTTTGAACCGCTCATCATGGCAGCAGGTCCTCTTCGGCAACCTTTAACTTTTTGCAAGAGATAAATTCTTCTTGAACCGGGATTTTGAACCGGATATTGAGAGCTTCAAAGCTTTGTGGGAGACATCTTTCCCTTGAACCGGATTTTAAACTGGAATCTTCATTTTCAGCCAGAAATTTTCTGATGGCCTTTAAATTGCAACTTGTGAGAAGTTAATTCCTTTTTGAACCAGATATTTTTAAACCGGATTTGAGAGCTTCAGAGCTTTGTGGGAGAACAGATTTCCCTTGAACCGGATTGTAAACCGGATATTTGAGAGCTTCAGTGAGACTGACTTCCCTTGAGCCGGTTTTTAAATCGGAATCCTTTATGATGACCCGGAACTTCTTCATTGGGCCGGGATTTTGTAACTGTCACATACTTTCTAAACCGGAAATTTTCTGACAGCATTTAAATTTTCATCAATATAACAGTAGCCTCCGGAACCGGGTTATCTTTCCCTTGATCGTCCTAGGGTTTTTAAATTTGCTGAAACTGGCAAGATTTGCTGAGTCATGTCATCGTAGCCCCCGAGTCTCAAGGTGACTCGAGGAATTGGCTTGAGATTCTCCATATTTTGACCGTGATATAAACCGGCATGAGTTGTATATGATTTGCGGCGGTTTATAAATGATCTGTATGAGCCGTGTCAACAACTCGGCCAATGGTTCCTTCCAACTGGCTATTTGAAGTTATCCAAACTATAGTGGTGGCAACTTGCGCGCTTGCCCATTGAGCCATCCAGTGCAGACGACGGTTGATTGTATATGATAATTTACCTCCAATTTTGTTGAAAGAAAAACCGGGCTACCCAAGCTGTGACTTGCTTTATATTCAATAAACAACTCATGTAGACAGGTGCGGCCTGGTGTGTTGATGTAGACCAGGCCGCGAGAGACGGACGACAAAGACAACCGCGGCTTCAGAGGCGGCGCACACAGATGAATCGGCCGCGGCGTTGTAAACCGGTGCGGGCGGGAGAATTCGACCGTGGGGGCGGACAATAAATCAATCGCGTGTGTTGATATAGCGGGGGTGGCAACCTGCGCAGGATGAGCGCTAGTGCAAAAAATAATACTTGCCCACGCCCCTTTTGCAACACCTGTTTATAAGAAATAATGGTCCTGCGAAAAAATATCACAGACCAGAATAATTGTTTTCAAATGATTTATTATGTGCTGATAAAATAAATAGAAAGAATAGCACCTGGTATTTTTTTGGTGGACGGATGAGTTGGCCGCGGCGTTGTAAACCGGTGCGGACGGGTGAGTTAGCAGCGTGTTGGAAAAACATCACGGACACGGGTGAGCCGGCCGCGGGCACGGACGACGAGTCAGTCCCGTGTGTTGATGTAGCGGGGGCGGTGATTTGCTCGCATATACATTCAGCAGCACAACACGGACGAGCGCCGGTGCAGAATATTGCTAGCGTGCAGTCCGTACTCGCCGTATAAATCACTTTTGTAGTGAACAATTATCCTGTATACAAAAATGTACATATCAAAATAATTGTCCTTTGACAAAGAACAATATGTGCTAATAAAATAAACTTAGATGGATGTCACTTAATGATCTGGACGGTAGATGATCTGTGTGCAATCGTGCGTCATGTCCATTTGACAGATGATCCATACGCATACTGGAAAAGGTCCGGAGGAGTACGAATACTAGTGATGATGGACTAGCATATATAGCCTCATGTTATTTGAAATGGCCACCAGTGGTAGCACTTTTCACGTGATATGCTTTGGAAAGTCAATGGTTGTTGGGGGCCGCGCCGCTAGATGCATGCGAGTACATGGCTGTTATTCTGTCTCTTTCTTTTCCTCTTTCTTTCCAATGATGGACAAGGCAGCTGCTGCCGGCTGCTGCGGAAGCCAGGTGCAGAAGTGAGCACGGCGGCGGTCCACGGCACTTCTCCGTTGAAGTGCTGTAGGGGAAGCCCATGGTCGCTGCTCGGAGTGGTGGCAACTTGAGGCGCCGTAAGACGGGCTTTATAGGTTCGAGCTGGCGACGACGTAGCCCGGCGGTTCAACAATGCGAGTCGCAGTAGAAGACCAAGCCCGTGGACCATCCGTGTCCGGGTCGTGACTAGCGGATCCGTATTGGCCAAGGTTTGCAATGCTTAAGCTGATGGTTTGCCTCTGATCGGATCGCATGTAGCCACTTTTCCTTCCACAGCCCTTGAATTGATCTTCTAGTAGATTCCTTTGCAGCAATTAGAGTTGACCAAAGACAATCGATTTGGTCTCAGATGATTTTGTAGCAAATCAACTTCGTCTTGATGTACATACGCGGCGGCGGTAACCCGGCGGGTCTGAAAAAATAATTGTTGTTGGTCTTGGTGGCTCATGAAAATTGATCCGGACCTGATGGATCGTCCGATCGCAGCAGACTCGTCCCACACAACCGTAATCTTTCTTAGATCAAATCTCGCATATGTCGCTCCAGCTGCTTGTCACGGATACGACGCAGATCCTTCAAAATCCGAAAATTTTACAAACTTCTCGAAACCCTAATTAAGATCCCTCCAAGAACTCAACACCATCGTGCGCAAGCCCCACGGTGGGCGTCAACTGTCATTGAATTGTCACGGCAGATGTCCTAGTGTGAGGACTTAGTCGTGAGGCCGACACATCTATGTGGTAGCTTGAAGGGGTTGATCAGAATCGAGAGACGTAACACGCAAGACAAAGATTTAGACAGCTTCGGGCCCCGGAAAACATCATCCGGTAACAACCCTACATGCTGTTTGTGGCTAGGTCTCATTATCATCATGAGGGAGTCGCCGTAAACCGGCTCTTTGTGTCTAGCCCTAGAGATTGTTTCTTCTTGCTTGTCCCTCTTTGGGGAGCCCTGCCCCTCCTTATAAAAGTTAGAGGGGCGGGTTAAATGTGGAGTCCTATTAGGATTAGGACTAGTCTACCTTCTAATACAAACCGGATACAAGTCCGGGTCTTAACTCCTTGTAAGGTAAATATTCCTCACACCTTTCTTCTTAAACCGACCCACCATTAACATAAACCGGCCTTCTGGGCCTTGCACCTTATCATCTGTCTGTCCCGCCCGTCGGGTTACCAGTGAGCGGCCAAACTCCGGGCGGCTTACAAATGAAACACCAAGTATCAGCCGGGTCTCTGGCGACTCGCCAAGTCCGGTCGGGTTATACTTCTGGCCGGGTTACACCGCGGGGTATATCCCCGAAAGGGGTGCACACGAAAATCTCTCCCTACCTAATCACGCCCTCACCCTCACCGCGATCTCAAAGCTTAGCGCGTCGAACCCGCAGAAAGAGAGACACAAGAGTTTATAATGGTTCGGGCCACCGATGTGGTGTAATACCCTACTCCAGTGTGGTGTGGTGGATTGCCTATTGGGCTGATGATGAACGGTACAAGGGATGAACAGCCTCCTGAGGAGAGGTGCTCTTGTGCTTGCCGAACTTGTGTGGTTGGGGTGATCTGAATGATCCGTCCCCTCTATGGTGGTGGCTAGTCCTATTTAGAGAGGCCCTGATCCTCTCCCCAAATATTGAGCGGGAAGGGATCCAACAACGGCCAAATTTGAAGGGAGACAACTAGTACAAGTTATCCTGACTAAAGGTGGTCTTCGTCTGCCAAAAGGCTCTGGTGTTGACGCCGTCTTGGGCTCCACGGTGACCTCCGTCCTGTCGTCCTGCTAGTCTTGGTCTCGTTGCATCGATATGCAAACCTTTGCTTGATGCCTTGGGACTCCTCGCCTGCGCTTGCCTCTTTAGCACCAAAGAGAAAACAAGGACACTGCGCGCGCTGGCGCCCGCCTGACACTGGTCGTCATGGCTTGCATCATAGAAAGCTTGTGAGGTATCCCTTGCCGTGAGCTCTTCGCCCCTCGCGAGCCAGCCTGGTGAGGCAGCCCCCGAGGAGGTCTTGTGTCGTCCGTCTCGCGAGGCTCGGCCCCTCGCGAGGGTCTTGAGTGTTTGCTGGTGAAGATGGGCCGTACAGTACCGCTGGTGGAGCCACGCCGTGGGCCGCAGGCAGGCAAGTCTGGGGACCCCCGTTCCCAGGACGCCGACAGTTATGTTATAGATGAAGAAACTGCTAGAGACTTTTTAGCTTGCAATGATAGATATGATCTTAAGAAACTGTTAGCTAAGCTGAAAGAAAAATCCTTGAATGCTAGAATGAAACATGACCCTACTTTTGCTACTTCACCTATCTGCATCTCTGATAAGGATTATGATTTCTCTGTCGATCCTGAGTTAATTACTTTGGTTGAATCTGATCCTTTTTATGGCTATGAATCTGAAACTGTTGTGGCACATCTTATTAAATTAAATGATATAGCCACCCTATTCACTAATGATGAGAAAACTCGCTATTACTTTATCCTTAAGTTATTTCCATTCTTATTAAAGGGTGATGCTAAAGTACGGTTTAATTCTCTTGATCCTGGTTGTGTGCGTAGTCCTCAGGATATGATTTATTACTTCTCTCCTAAATATTTCCCCGCTCATACGAAACAAGCTGCCTCAAGGGAAATATATAATTTTGTGCAAATTGAAAAATAGAGTCTCCCACAAGCTTGGCGGAGGCTTCTCCGATTACTTAAAGCTTTGCTTGATTATCCTCTCAAGAAAAATGAAATACTTGATATCTTTTATAATGGACTAACCAATGCTTCCAGAGACCACCTGGATAGTTGAGCTGGTTGTGTTTTCAGGGAAAGAACTGTTGATCAAGCTGAATTGCTATTGAATAATATGTTGAGTAATGAAAATGATTGGACACTTCCTAAACCAACTCCTAAACCAACTCCGAAGAAAAGGGGTATTCTATTTCTCAGTCCTGAAGATATGCAAGAGGCAAAAAAATCTATGAAAGAAAAGGGTATTAAAGCTGAAGATGTTAAGAATTTACCACTTATTGAAGAGATATATGGTCTTGATAACCCGACACAAGTAGTAAAGGTAAATTCTCTCTATAGATTTTCTGAAGGTGATATCCCTCGTTATAAGTGACGGTGTCCTGGACTAGGGGGTACTCACCACGTCGTCTCCCGATCAGCTGGATCCGGCTGAGGACCCCGTGGCGGTTTACTATTGTGCCTGTTCTGACAGCCCATGCCGCATACAAGGAAGACTCTACAAGACTTGGTGCCCAAGGAAAGGACTCTCCTAAACCCTAGGCCTCCGGTGTGTTGTATAAACCGAGGCCAGGCTAGTCAATGGACAAGATCATATTCATTACTACAATCTCGTGGTAGATACATATACTCTGTACTACACTCCATATGAATACAATCAAAAGCAGCATGTAGGGTATTATCTCATCAAGAGAGCCCGAAGCTGGGTAAAACCCCGTGTCCATGTTACCATCGCTCCAAGACGCCTAGCTTAGGACCCCTACTATGAGATACACCGGATATTGAACCGACATTGGTGCTTTCATTGAGAGCCTGCTAGGTGATCGCCATGGATCGGTGGGATGATCAGGTGATATTTTTTCAATTAAGTCTGTTTTCAAGCAAATTATCCCTTTTACAGATTACTTCTATTGCTATGCACTAGTTTATTCGCAAAACAGTTCGAATCTCGTTGTAGAACGGGATTTGATGGAATATTTTAATGGCGTACAGGATATGGACGGTGCCAAAACATCAAGTTGTCAGGACCACTACGGCTCCATGATCCTGCATCCGGACACAATACAGCAGCAAATCCGGTCTCCAATGACCGTGCCAGCCAGGAAGTTTTTTCCCCTCTTTAAATCAAGTGCTAAGGCGTGAGCCATTACTTCCTGCTAAATATGCTTAGAGCATGCACTCCCGTACCGTCAAAGTAGTACCAATCTTGGACGTGGTCTCCAAGGAGCGGTTGGTGAACGGTGCTGCTGGTTTTTTATTGCTCGACACCGCGGAAACTTTTTTTTACAGCGCAACCATCATCAGGCAGCCGTCGTCATCCCGTGGACTCCTATTCGTGTCAAAATTGATCATCGTGTTTTGATGGGATGTCGACTAACAGCGCAGTCGTACATGTGCCTTTTTCTTTACGAATTATTACTGCTTCTAGCATAATTCTGTACGCAGATAGATCGGGCTCCAGGGAAATTATGCAATATTTTGTACGTGGCCCTGGTGCTCCCCACGGATTTCTTAAACATTAGCAGTGACGATCCATCTACAGAGTAAAGTGTCTATGGAATACCAGCAAGGGAAGTCCTAACCGTGCCAAATTTTAGCACGCTTCTTGACATCTAAAGGATGAATATCACCACTTTTTCTGGCTATATACTGATCTGTCCAAATTACTAATTAAGCTTTCTTTCCTTGATCATTGTTTTGATCACGTGGTGGCCTAGCTAGCTTCCACTTGACCGGAGAGATAGTGCGTAGCAGTCCATCAATGATAGCTCGGCTCGACGACAGCACACCACAAGGACACGTTCAGTATGGATTAGTTTGTCCGTTTGCTTCGGTCTGCTACAGTCGTCGCCGCCTGCGAACTGGTTTTATTTTTACAATTTATTTGGTTAGCACATTAATTATTACACATAGAATATTTTCTGTCGTTGTTTTGTGCCGGATTATTTTTGCAAAGGTATTTTACAGACAATCGTACGTGGCGTCGTTCTGGCAAGCCTCTCACCATGACCTAGGCCGGCCGACCTGTGTTGACATCGCCGCGCCGAAACACCAGCACCCCATTGAGCCAACCTCGGTTCTCGGGCTTTATTTCTCTAATTATTTACTTCGCTCAAATTAATTTTAAGTGGATGGTTTTTTTAAATATATTATTATTATTATTATCTCTGGCTCGCACTATTTCACTTGTGCAGGCTATTGACTTAGACCGGGCCGCGCTGTCACCTCCGCGTGCCGACGCCGTCGCCCCACTTTCGTCGACCAAATTGTGTCATCACTTTGCTGACGTGGGGACTCCGTCGTCGCATTATCGACCTGCTCCGTCAACTTGGTCGGACTAGGAGTTTCACCTCATCACTTCGGAATGCCGAACTCCTCGCTCGGCCGTGCTATGTCATCACTTCGGAATGCCGAGCTCTTCGCTCCGCCACCTCGGGACCGGCTTGGGGGCTGGGACCTTGTCCCGCCGTAAGGTCGGGCCGCGCATCGACACCGAGCACATTAACTAGCTAAGTCGCTTTCATCCTAAAAAAACCTTCAGTTTTAAATTTTGCTCGGTTCGACCAAGCATTACACCATTTTGGTAAAAAGTTGTATGTGAAAAACTTCCTTGTCAAAACTTTGTTTGTGACACACAAATTCAAATGCCCCGTTTAGTTGGGGGCTTCCTTTATGAAGCCTTTCTTCTTGCATATGATTATACTTGTACGGCTTCGTTCCTTGTTCGTGTATTACGCCATAATATGCACCATATTGATTTAAGTGTTCCGCAAGTTGGGTTGCCTTGCTCCTGTGTTTACCCCTACGTTCCCGATTGTTCGGCTAGGGAGTAAAGGGAGCACCTCTGCGATTGTCACGACTGGGTCATCTGAGCTGGACCTCAGACTGGGTGAAGTCGAAAGCTAGCGCTCTTATTGTTTTCAATTATTGTCGGCACACAACGGAACTCATGAGTACAAAAAATCTATTGCACAAGTCTCATAGCAACAATGAGCACCAAAGAAAGGTATCGGTGGGGGTACTATTTTCTTCGAAGATGCTTATTACGCTTCGTCAGTAATATAGCATAAGTTCCCTGAGCGCGCTTTGTCTTTTACAGCCTTATGGCCTGATTGCCTGGTTATCAGAAACACCATCGTTATTATCGACAGATGGAGTACATAACACTTTTCGGCCCTTGACCGAAGAGGGAGAAGCCGACGGTCGGTTAAGATGCGTTTAAAGTCCGGGTGAACACAGATATGATATAAGTAATTCAGTACACAAAATTCTTTTTCCCAAGTCACTTGGGGGCTCTTATATTAGTATGAGCTGTTTTTCTTCTTAGTTGTTGCAAAGTCTTTTTTTTTCACTTCTTTCTCGATGCAAGTGTGTGGTCAGTAGCTGGATAGCCTTGCTTCTCTCTAAAGCCGCTCGAGTTTAGTTTGCTAAACTAGCCTCGGAGAAGCACTCCGCCTTCGGGATAAGGAGGTTGAAGCCGTCCGCTGAACCGCTTGAAGTCTTGAGATCGGATGTGTCATATTAATGCATGACAAAAACACAAAAAATTTAAGACCAATTTTCGGATTGGCACCGAACACTTGATCTAGTTCGGACACCAAGTTTTTTTTGGTTTTCCAAGCCTCTGGCACTTTTAAACTATTTCTGTGTTTCCCGCATAAGTCTCGCAGTGCAATGCCGAACACCTTTAGAGATTCGGCAAAAACATTCTCGGATATTGCTATATATGCATCGGTTTCAAATTGTTTCTTCGGTCAATAGTTGGGTTGCCCGGCTCCTGCGCTTGCTGCCTACATTCCGCTTTGTTCGGCTAGGTGTGCAATAGGAGAACCATTGCGATTGTGCTTCCAGCTCGCATGGTTAAGCACGTCAGTGGAGAAAGCCAAAAACTGGCTGTCACAATAAGCGCGAACTGGTCAGCGATCCGATGACTGTGTTAAATGATGGGCCGTTAATAACATCGGTCGAAGTGTTTACGGCTTGACCTCAGCTGTCGCCGAACACTAACCGGGGGCTCGTAGCTAGCTTCCCCAGTTTAAAGCTCCTATGACTAAGTGAAAGTTATAAAGCCTGGATATCTGATTTCCTCGTTTCCGCTAACACAACCGCCTTCGGGCACCGAGAGGTCGGCTAAGGGTTGTCTTGTTATTGCGGAAGCACCCTGAGTAGTATCTACAAAGGGGTAAACAAGTATATATCATCAGCGTTTGTATTCATTATACAAGCATTGCCTTCCGTAATTACCATTATATAAAGCCATAAATATGCATCAATTTGACTTAAGATTTTGGCCAAGCTCGGTTGCCTGGCTCATGTGCTTACCCCTACATTCCCGATTGTTCGGCTAGGTGGTAAAGGGTGCACCTCTGTGATTGTTACTACCGGGTCATCCGAGTTAGTACCTCAGACTGGGTGAAGCCGAAAGCTAGCAATCTTAAAGGATCACATTGGTCGGCAACGACAGAAGTAAAAAAAAATTGGTTCATTAATACCATAGAGTTCGCGAAGTTTCGCCGAACTAAATCCTCAATATTTTCCTCCCACATTGATCGGAGGAGAGTTTTCATGATCATGATAAGCATGACGACCCAAAGAAAGGAACCGATAGCGGGACTATTTTCTTTGGAAGATGTTTCTTACGTTAAAACCTAATATAACATATCTCTCCGTGTACCTTTGTTTATAAAACTGTATGACCGGATTGCTTTGTTTGTCGTAAAACTTTGCCCTTGTAAAGGCTTTATAAAGTAGGACAAACACTCCTCGGCTACTGGCCAAGGAGGTGTAAGCTGATGGTCGGTCAACAAAGTTTTGTACAATGCGGATCCGCGCATTGATGATGTAAAGTACTTGGATACATAGAGTCATTACACATAATTTGTGATTTTACTATGGATATCGATCCTAAATTCGGCCACCCGTGCCCGCATTAAGGCTCGGGGGCTGATGACCCACAAGTATAGGGGATCTATCGTAGTCCTTTCGATAAGGAAGAGTGTCGAACCCAACGAGGAGCAGAAGGAAATGATAAGCGGTTTTCAGCAAGGTATTCTCTGCAAGTACTGAAATAAGTGGTAACAGATAGTTTTGTGATAAGATAATTTGTAACGAGCAACAAATAACAAAAGTAAATAAAGTGCAGCAAGGTGGCCCAATTCTTTTTGTAGCAAAGGACAAGCCTGGACAAACTCTTATATAGAGAAAAGCGCTCCCGAGGACACATGGGAATTATCGTCAAGCTAGTTTTTTCACGTTCATATGATTCGCGTTCGGTACTTTGATAATTTGATATGTGGGTGGACCGGTGCTTGGGTGTTGTTCTTACTTGAACAAGCATCCCACTTATGATTAACCTCTATTGCAAGCATCCGCAACTACAACAAAAGCATTAAGGTAAACCTAACCATAGCATGAAACATATGGATCCAAATCAGCCCCTTACGAAGCAACACATAAACTAGGGTTTAAACTTCTGTCACTCTAGCAACCCATCATCTACTTATTACCTCCCATTGCCTTCCTCTAGGCCCAAATAATGGTGAAGTGTTATGTAGTCGACGTTCACATAACACCACTAGAGGATAGACAACATACATCTCATGAAAATATCGAACGAATACCAAATTCACATGACTACTAATAGCAAGACTTCTCCCATGTCCTCAGGAACAAACGTAACTACTCACAAAGCATATTCATGTTCATAATCCGAGGGGTATTAATATGCATATAGGATCTGAACATATGATCTTCCACCAAATAAACCAACTAGCATCAACTACAAGGAGTAATCAACACTACTAGCAACCTACTAGTACCAATCCCGGACTTGGAGACAAGAATTGGATACAAGAGATGAACTAGGGTTTTGAGAGGAGATGGTGCTGGTGAAGATGTTGATGGAGATTGCCCTCTCCCGATGAGAGGAGCGTTGATGATGACGATGGCGATGATTTCCCCCTTGCGGAGGGAAGTGTCCCCGGCAGAACAGCTCTGCCGGAGCCCTAGATTGGTTCCGCCAAGGTTCCGCCTCGTGACGGCGGAGTCTCGTCCCAAAAGGTTGCTTATGATTTTTTCCTCGACGAAAGACCTCATATAGCAGAAGATGGCCACCAGAGAGCCAACAGGGGGCCCACGAGGCAGGGGGGCGCGCCTTGGGGGGTAGGGCGCGCCCCCACCCTCGTGGGCAGGTGGTGGCCCCCCTGACGTATTTCTTCCGCTCAGTATTTTTTATTATTTCCAAAAATAACTTTCGTGGAGTTTCAGTACTTTTGGAGTTGTGCATAATAGGTCGCTAATATTTGCTCCTTTTCCAGCCCAGAATTCCAGCTGTCGGCATTCTCCCTCCTTATGTAAACCTTGTAAAATAAGAGAGAATAGGCATAAGTATTGTGACATAACGTGTAATAACAACCCATAATGCAATAATATCGATATAAAAGCATGATGCAAAATGGACGTATCAACTCCCCCAAGCTTAGACCTCGCTTGTCCTCAAGTGGAAGCCGATAACGATAAATATGTCCACATGTTTAGAGGTAGAGGTGTCGATAAAATAAAATACGGACATGAGGGCATCAAGATTATTCTCAAAACAGCAACATATATGAATATTGGCATATGATTACTTATGCTCAAGTAATAATCTATTCACAATGCAAAAGTACGAATCAGAAACTTTATTGAGAACTAACAAACTATAATCTCAGTCATTGAAGCAATTGCAATTTATCATAACATTAGAAAGAGTCTATGTCAGAGCTTTCTAGAAAGTCCACATACTCAACTATCATTTAGTCTTTCATAATTGCTAACACTCACGCAATACTTGTGGTTGTGGAGTCTTAATCGGACACAGAGAAAGAAAAGGGCTTATAGTTTCGCCTCCCAACCTTTTACCTCAAGGGTAATGTCAACAATAATAACTCATGCTGACTCACATCCAATTAGATATATCTATCAGGATCTTTCCAACACCCTGTGCTTGCCAAAGGATAAAATATAAAAAAGGAAAGGTGAAGATCACCATGACTCTTGCATAAGGTAGAAGATAATAATAAAAGATAGGCCCTTCGCAGAGGGAAGCAGAGGTTGCCATGCGCTTTCACGGTTGGATGCACAAAATCTTAAAGCGAAAGAACGTCACTTTATATTGCCACTTGTGATATGAACCTTTATTATGCAGTCCGTCGCTTTTATTTCTTCCACATCACAAGATCGTATAAAGCTTATTTCCTCCACAACAATTAACCGTACATATTTAGAGAGCAATTTTTATTGCTTGCACCGATGACAACTTACTTGAGGGATCTTACTCAATCCATAGGTAGATATGGTGGACTCTCATGGCAAAACTGGTTTAAGGGTTTTTGGAAGCACAAGTAGTATCTCTACTTGGTGCTAAGAATTTGTCTAGCATGAGGGGGAAAGGCAAGCTCAACATGTTGGATGATCCATGACAATATAGTTTATCTCAAATATAAGAAAACATAACCCATTACGTTGTCTTCCTTGTCCAACCTCAACTCTTTAGCATGTCATATTTTAATGAGTGCTCCCAATCATAAAAGATGTCTATTATAGTATATTTATATGTGAAACCTCTCTTTCTTTATTACTTCCTATTAATTGCAACGATGACCAAAACTATGTTTGCCAACTCCCAACAACTTTTAATCATCATACTCTTTCTATGTGAAGTCATTACTCTCAATAAGATCAATATGATATCTTTGTTTCTTTTTATTCTTTTCTCTTTTCTTTTATTCACTCAAGATCATAGCAAGATAATCAAGCCCTTGACTCAACACTAATCTTTATTCTATATAGCTCAGGGACTCGATTACATAGAGGGATCATAAAGCAAAACTCAAAACTAGATCATGCCAAAAACTTTTATTCTACTAGATCAAGATACTACTAATAGGATCGAGCGAAGAAAAACGGTAAAGATAGGAGTGTGACGGTGATACGATACCGGGGTATCTCCCCCAAGCATGGCAGTTGCCAAGGGGAGTGCCCATACCCACGTGATTATGTCTCCTTCTTTGGTGATGGTGATGTGATATTCTTGGCGATAATGCCCCTCAGGATACGATTCTCTTCCTCGAGCTTATTGAGTTGCTGCTTGAGATCCATTATCGCCTTATGAAGCTTCTCTATAACGGCTAAAGCCCCTTTCACCCAAGGGTGTTGCATAGCTGCAGGAGAACAAGTGACACTCTTCTTCATATTTTCATAAGAAAGAAATTTAACATTGGAAGGGATAACCGAGTTTGGAATCGCTGAGCTCTGTAGTTCCCCCATCGTGAACCCTACTCGGAAGCGAGAAGTGACTTCTTGATCCTCCATGGCATCTATCCTCATCAACTCAGCCTCTGTCTCTTCCTCCGTTGCTAGCCCAAAGTGGTCAGCGTCACTGTTTGTTCTTGGTCTCGATGCTGGATGAGACACCCGGCTCTCCCCGACTGACTCTTGAGAAGACATCTTGCTCTAATCTACAGTAGCCAAAGCTCAAAACAATAACAGAGGATAATTGCGTGATACAGGAGTCAAAACCATGGGGAGAATATATAATGAATTTTTACCGAGCAAAATACGTAACGTGCAAGAAAATGGAGTCCGGAGAGCACACGAGGTGCACACAAGGTAGGGGGGGCACCCTGTAGGGTAGGGCGCGCCCTCCACCCTCGTGGAGGCCTTGTGTCCTTCCCGGACTCCTTCTTATTTTTCTATTTTTCTAAATATTCCAAAACGGAGAAATATTGCCATAAAAACTGTTTTGGAGTCGGTTTACTTACCATACCACATACCTATTCCTTTTCGGAGTCTGAAACATTTCGGAAAGTGTCCCTTATGTATTCCTCCGGGGTTACGGTTTCAATAACATTGGTTTCAACATTTATAGGATTACCTAAGATATAATGTTTGATGATTCTTTGACCGTTCACCACCTCCGGATTTGTGCCTTCAAAGTTGTTGGATTTTATAGCACCTGAACGATAGACCTCCTCGATAACGTAAGGACCTTCCCATTTAGAGAGAAGTTTTCCTGCAAAAAATCTTAAACGAGAGTTGTACAGCAATACATAATCACCTACATTAAACTCACGCTTTCGTATCCTTTTGTCATGCCATCTTTTAACTTTTTCTTTAAACAACTTGGCATTTTCATAAGCTTGGGTTCTCCATTCATCAAGTGAGCTAATATCAAATAACCTCTTCTCACCGGCAAGTTTGAAATAATAGTTGAGCTCTTTAATAGCCCAGTATGCCTTATGTTCTAGTTCAAGAGGTAAGTGACATGCTTTTCCATAAACCATTTTATACGGAGACATACCCATAGGATTTTTATATGCAGTTCTATAGGCCCATAATGCATCATCAAGTTTCTTGGACCAATTCTTTCTTGATCTATTAACAGTCTTTTGCAAAATTAATTTGAGTTCTCTATTGCTCAGTTGTACTTGACCACTAGACTGTGGGTGATAAGGAGATGCAATTCTATGATTAACATCATACTTAGCAAGCATTTTACGGAAAGCACCATGAATAAAATGTGAACCACCATCAGTCATCAAATATCTAGGGACTGCAAACCTCGGAAAAATAACTTCCTTAAGCATCTTAATAGAAGTGTTATGATCAGCACTACTAGTTGTAATAGCTTCTACCCACTTAGTAACGTAATCAACAGCAACTAAAATATGTGTATATCCATTAGAGGCAGGAAAAGGTCCCATATAATCAAAGCCCCAAACATCAAATGGTTCAATAACAAGTGAATAATTCATAGGCATTTCTTGATGTCTACTAATATTACCAATTCTTTGACATTCATCACAAGAAGGGACAAACTTACGGGCATCCTTGAAGAGAGTAGGCCAATAAAAACCGGATTGCAATACCATATGTGCAGTTCTATCTCTAGCATGGTGTCCTCCATAAGCTTCGGAGTGACACTTGCGTAGGATCTGTTCTTGTTCATGCTCAGGTACACAACGTCTAATAACACCATCTACTCCTTATTTATAAAGATGTGGGTCATCCCAAAAGTAATGTCTCAAATCATAGAAAAACTTTTTCTTTTGCTGGTATGTGAAACAAGGTGGTATGAATTTAGCAACGATGTAATTAACATAATCAGCATACCATGGAGTACTACGAGAAGCATTTATGACATTTAATTGCTCATTAGGGAAGCTATCATCAATAGGTAGTGGGTCATCAAGAACATTCTCTACCCTAGACAAGTTGTCTGCAACGGGGTTCTCAGCTCCCTTTCTATCAACAATATGCAAGTCAAATTCTTGTAGCAAGAGAACCCATCTAATAAGTCTAGGTTTAGCATATTTCTTTTCCATAAGATATTTAATAGCAGCATGATCAGTGTGAATAGTTACTTTAGAATCAACAATATAAGGTCTGAACTTATCACAGGTAAATACAACTGCTAAAAATTCTTTTTCAGTAGTAGCATAATTTCTTTGAGCATTGTCTAGAGCTTTACTAGCATATTGAATAACATTTAATTTCTTATCAACTCTTTGTCCTAGAACAGCACCTACAACATAATCACTAGAATCACACATAATTTCAAAGGGTAAATTCTAATCAGGTGGCTGAACAATAGGTGCAGAGATCAATGCTTTCTTAAGTATTTCAAATGCTTCTACACAGTCATCATCAAAGACAAATGGTATATCTTTTTGTAATAAATTAGTTAGAGGCCGAGAAATTTTTGAGAAGTCCTTAATGAACCTCCTATAGAAACCGGTGTGACCAAGGAAACTTCTGATACCTTTGATGTGCTTGGGACATGGCATCTTTTCAATAGCATCAACCTTGGCTTTATCAACTTCAATGCCTCTTTTAGAAATTTTATGCCCCAAGACAATACCTTCATTAACCATAAAGTGGCACTTTTCCCAATTCAAGACAAGATTAGTTTCTTCACATCTCTGCAAAACTCGATCAAGGTTGCTCAAGCAATCATCAAAAGAGGATCCATAGATGGAAAAGTTGTCCATGAAAACCTCACAAATCTTTTCACAAAAGTCAGAGAATATAGCCATCATGCATCTTTGAAAGGTAGTAGGTGCATTACATAAAACAAAAGGCATACGTCTATAAGCAGAAGTACCAAAAGGGCAAGTAAAAGTAGTCTTTGATTGATCATTGGCTGACACAGGTATTTGAGAGAAACCAGAATAACCATCTAGAAAGCAAAAATGTGTATGTTTAGATAATATTTCAAGCATTTGATCGATAAAAGGTAAGGGGTAATGATCTTTCTTAGTAGCCTTATTTAATTTGCGGAAATCAATTACCATCCTATAACCTGTAATAATTCTTTGCGGAATCAATTCATCTTTATCATTAGGAACGACGGTAATACCTCCCTTCTTAGGGACGCAATGGACATGACTTACCCACTGACTATCACCAACAGGATAAATTATACCTGCCTCCAGAAGCTTTAGTATTTCTTTTCTTACCACTTCTTTCATCTTAGGATTCAGCCGTCGTTGATGATCACGAACTGGTTTGGCATCTTCCTCCAAATTTATTTTATGTTGACATAGAGTGGGACTAATGCCCTTAAGATCATCAAGAGTATATCCAATAGCAGCACGGTGCTTCTACAAAGTATTCAATAATCTTTCTTCCTCATGCTCTGAAAGGTTAGCACTAATAATAACAGGATATATCTTCTTTTCATCAAGATAAGCATATTTAAGAGTATCAGGCAACGGTTTAAGCTCAAACACGGGATCGCCCTTGGGTGGAGGAGGATCCCCTAGGATTTCAACAGGAAAATTGTGTTTCAGAAGGGTCCTGTTTAAAGAATACTTCATCTATTTCCCTTCTTTCATTCATAAACATATCATTTTCATGGTCTAGCAAATATTGTTCTAAAGGATCACTAGGAGGTACGGCAATAGAAGCAAGACCAATAATTTCATCCTTACTAGGCAATTCTTCTTCACGGTGTTGTCTACTAAATTTAGAAAAGTTGAACTCATGAGACATACCACCTAAACCGATAGTAACAACATCCTTTTCGCAATCTATCCTGGCATTAATGGTGTTAAAGAAGGGTCTACCAAATATAATGGGACAAAAGCTATCTTGTGGGGAACCAAGAACAAGAAAGTCAGCAGGATATTTAGTTTTCCCACACAAGACTTCAACATCTCTAACAATTCCCATTGGTGAAATAGTATCTCTATTGGCAAGTTTAATTGTGACATCAATATCTTCTAACTCAGCAGGTGCAATCTCATGCTTAATTTCTTTGTATAAGTCAATGGGTATTGCACTAGCACTAGCACCCATATCACATAAGCCATGATAACAATGATCTCCTATCTTAACAGAAATAAAAGGCATGCCTACCACAGGTCTATGTTTATCTTTAGCACAAGGTTTAGCAATCCTAGCAGTTTCCTCACAGAAATAAATAACATGCCCATCGATATTATCAGACAAGAGATCTTTAACAATAGCAATATTAGGTTCAACTTTAATTTGCTCAGGAGGTGTATAAGTTCTAATATTGCTTTTACGGACCACGGTTGAAGCTTTAGCATGATCCTTTATCCTAACATGGAAAGGTGGTTTCTCAACATAAGAAGTAGGATATGATCATTATAAGTGACAGTCTTTTCTTCAAATTTAGTAGGTGCAGCTACTTTTAATTCTATGGGAGGATGATATTTAAACCACTTATCCTTGGGGAGATCAACATACGCAGCAATAGATTCACAGAAAGAGGCTACTATCTCAGAGTCAAGTCCATATTTAGTGCTAAACTTACGGAAAACATCAGTATCCATAAAAGATTTAACACAATCAAACTTAGGTGTCATACCTGAATCCTTACCTTCGTCGAGATCCCAATCTTCAGAGTTGCGTTTAATTCTATCCAATAAGTCCCATTTGAATTCAATAGTCTTCAGCATAAAAGAGCCAACACAAGAGGTATCGAGCATGGTGCGATTGTTATCAGAAAGCCGAGTGTAGAAACTTTGAATAATTATTTCTCCTGGAAGCTCATGATTGGGGAATGAATATAACATTGATTTAAGCCTCCCCCAAGCTTGAGCAGTGCTTTCTCATTCGCGAGGCCAAAAATTATATATATAATTGCGATCACGATGAACAAGATATATAGGATAAAACTTCTGATGAAATTCCAATTTCAATCGTTTGTAGTTCCATGACCCCGTATCATCACATAGCCTATACCATGTCGATGCATCTCCCTTCAAAGATAAAGGGAAGACCTTCTTCTTAATAACATCACCGGTGCCGGGGTTTTCTGGCTCCTCGAGCACCTATGGGGACGGAGCCCCTTCTCGGTTCGGCGGGGGGCGGAGGTCGCGCGAAGAGAGGATCGAGGCGAAGCACACAGGGTTTTTTTACCCAGCTTCGGAGCTCTCCGGAGAGATAACACTCCTACTGCCGCTTTGTGGATTGTATTGAGTTCTTGCTCGGGAGCGCTGAGTGCTACAGTACACTCAAGCAGCTAACGAGACCGAGCGTTCTTCTGTTTTCGTCTCAGAGATCGCTCTCCAGGGGCCGATCCTACTCTACGTTGTGCATGGTCCTCCTTTTATATGTTCAGGGGGTCTCCAACAGGTGGCAACGTAGGTAAGGGCAAAAATGGAAATATGTGGTGGTAGGTACAACTACCTACACAGTGTATCATACCTAACCCTGATGGCAGGGGACAAAGGCATTAAATGCCTATCTACATCGCCCAGAAGGTGCAGAAAAGGAACCGTCAGGGGCGCCACCGCCTGCCATGATGGCGATCTTGTCAACGCTGCATGCCACAGTGTACCCCTGGCTGCACAGCCTCCCGCCACGTACGCCTGGAACGGTCCCGGAGCGACACGTAGGTGGGTGAGCTGGAGCGCGGGTACATAGTGGTTGCTTTCCGCGGCAAATGCCTTGCCGCGGCCGTTGTCTTGCCGCGTCCGGGAGCTTGTCGCTCGCCGAGTCCTGCCGGGACGCGTGGTGCGTCGCGGCAAGTTCTTTGAGATGCTCTGGTTGGCCTTCCCGGCAAGCTCCTCTTGCCGGGGTCTTGTGCCTCGAGCGGCCTTCCCGGCAAGCTCCTCTTGCCGGGGACTTGTCTCCTTGGCTTAAATACTTTGTTCTTGAATGGCTCCAAAGGAACCATAGTGGGCCTTGGTGGTCACCTGGCAGGCCTTGCCGCGGGGTGCTATGGCTGCCCGTGCACAAGTTCGGGATACTAGGGTACCCCTACTCTAGTACACCGACAGGAGCCCCCGGGCCTGGGCCACACACGGTGCCGAGCGCTGTTGGGCCAGGCCCAAAACAAGGCACGGGCACGCGCGCCCTGGGTCACGTCGCGCCTTGCTCCGTATCCACCGCGCCCTCCCCGAACGGCACGCGTCGATTGCGCCGTCGTGGGTGGTTCCTTTATTCGGAAAAACAAAACGCCTGCCTCCTGGCGGTTCGTATCTTCCTCATAAATGGAGGGAGGCGTGGAGGCGTGGTCTTCGAGGCGTCCACCCCCCACGATCACGGGGTGGGGAGAGGTCACCTCATCCGTCGCCTCAACTCTGCACTCCTGCCACGCGGCCTCCATGCGCTTGGAGTGGCGAACGGTGGAGGTGGGAAACCGGGCCGTCACGGGTCGAGGTAGCGGGTCGGGCCCAGTTCCCTGCGCCTTCTGTGTCTTGATTGGCTGAGCGGGGCGGCCGAGCCCCCACCCCGCTCCTTTATAAGGAGCGGGATAGGGGGGACGGAAACCCGCATTCTCTCATCTCTTCCTTTCTTCAGCTTCTGCTCCCCTCTCTCTCATTCGCCATGGAGAAAGGGAACCCTGGTCCTTCGATGGTGGCGACGGGGTTGCCGCTAGGCAACGCGTCCCTCCTCCCCCCGCACCCGTGGTGGCAGAGCCAGCTGCAAGAGGAAGAGGGAGGGGACGAGGCCGCTGGCGAGGTCGAGGGCGAGGCCGAGGCGGTCGGGGAAGAGGTGGGCGAGGCAGTCCGCCGGCCTCGCCTCCGCCAGCAGATCCTCTTCCCGTGGCGGATCATATCGGGGAAGACCCTTGCGAGTTCTTCGTCAGGCTGCGTCGGCCGCCTCATCGTCTCCTTCGTCTCCCGACTCCGTTTGCGAGCGAGATGGAGTTGGATCCGCCCGAGACACTGAGGTTGCACATGAGGGGTTGTGGAATCAGCGGTACGCGAGTCCACGTTGATTTCCCGGCCCCTAATGTGATGTATCTTGGTCGAGGGTGGAAGACGTTCACCCGCATCCACAGCTTGACGGCGGGGCTCACCCTCCATTTTAAGCTGATGGAGGGCGGTCTCCTCTCCGTCAAGGTCTTCGGGTGCTTCGGAACTCGGGCACGGTGCTGCATGGAGAGCTCCTCCGATAGCGAAGGCTCCTCCTCGGGCGGGAGTGACGAGGAGGACAGCGACATCGACGACGAGGGCGGCGGGTAGCGGAATGACGG
Source organism: Aegilops umbellulata (assembly GCA_032464435.1). NCBI lineage: Eukaryota > Viridiplantae > Streptophyta > Magnoliopsida > Poales > Poaceae > Aegilops > Aegilops umbellulata. The sequence continues at coordinate 318,004,493 of CP136055.1, read as the reverse complement.
GTCCGACTAGGTGTCGGGTGCCGCTCCGCGTGGCACCGGCGACCCCATCATCCGCGTCGCTGGCTCCTGGAGCTTCTCGGGGCTGTCTCCTTGGGCGGCTGGCGTAGGGAGGCTGCAGAAGAGGAAGAGGGCAGGCGGCAAGGCCGTCAACTCGGAGTACGAGGGCACGATGCCCTCGACAGCGTGCTGACGTCTTGCCGCCTCGTCTTCGAGCTCTGCCTCCGGCGCCGCCATCACCATGCCGCCGAGACGTTCTCTTGGTGTCTTTTGCCACCCGTAGCTCATCTAGGCGCCCCTTTTGCCCTTTTCGCCTCCTTGACCTGCCTCCTGAAGAGAGGGACAAGAGAGGGATTACAGGCACCTCATCTATTTTTAATTTGTAAGCCCTCGGGCCTTAGTTGCATTTAAAGCTTGTAATCCCATTATTCATGTTTTTCATCCTCTCATGAACTGTACCTGAGTGGAATGCTCTTTAATGAAAAGGGGATGCTTGCCGGGTCACTTGTCTCGTGGGTGGAACCCATGTCAAGGAGCGAATCCTTTATATCTTTAAGATAGACACTTCCTTTCCCGGCAGCAGGCCCTGCCTTCTTCCCACGTCGCTCGTCCTTTCTCATGCTTTTGGCGGAGGCAGGGAGGAGGCGGGTTCAGGCTCCTCATTTCGTCCCTTCGCTGCCGCGACTTTGACCAAATCTGGCCCCGGGAACAAGCCCCAGGGCCTAGAGTTAAGGGAGCACGGTAGCTTTTAGGAAGAAACCGAGGTTTCGCATGCCTCAGTCCATAAGAGAATGTATGATAGGGGATGAAAAACTTATCTGAGATTGTAGCCCCCGACAACTCTGGTTCGCCGTGGGTTAATCTTTGTACTTGCAGCCCCCGGCAATACCGACTTGCCGGGGTCTTGCAGCTCCCGGCACACTGGCTTGCCGAGGTCCAGATGTCGGTCCATTCTTCTCCTCCTTTTCGTCCTTAAGTGGTTTGGTCAGGATATGTGAGCCCTGCGAACCAAGGGAAATGAAAAGAACGGCAAAGGAACGCACACTCGACCTCTAAGTTAGGGGTTAGCCGCAACTAAGCACTGTCAACCCTAACCAAGGACGAGACTCGACTCAACATGCATGCTAAAACTCAGGGCGCCAGCGCTTTATCTTCGCTCAGGGTCTGCGCCTGGCTTTGTACAAAGGATTACATGCAACAGCGGCAAGACTTGTACAAAATGGTGCTTGCCGGACAGGGTCCGACAACCGCGCCTTACGGGTAAAACTTACGAAGATGCTCGATGTTCCAGGAGTTGCTCATCAGAAAGCCATCCTCGGTCTCAAGGCGGACAGCGCCAGGCCTAGTGACTCGTTTCACCCGGTAAGGGCCTTCCCACTTCGGCGTCAACTTGTTGGAATTCTTGGCGGAATGAACGCGCCGAAGAACAAGGTCGCCTTCCTCGAGACTTCTGGCTTTAACTTTGCGGCTATGGTAGCGGCACAAAGCTTGCTGGTATCGAGCAGCTCGTACAGCAGCCTGAAGACGGTCTTCCTCAAGGAGCAGCGCATCATCTTGTCGCAGCTGCTCTTGCTCAAGCTCATCATAAGCGAGCACTCGAGGTGACCCGTATACGAGTTCTGTGGGGATAACTGCCTCTGCTCCATAGACTAGAGCGAAAGGTGTCTGGCCAGTGGCTCGATTTGGCATCGTCCTGATCGACCAAAGAACCACCGGCAGCTCCTCGATCCAGTTTCTTCCGCACCTGTGCAGCCTGTCGAAAGTCCGGGTCTTGAGTCCACGCAGCACTTCAGCATTTGCCCTCTCTGCTTAACCGTTGCTCCTGGGGTGAGCAACAGAAGCGAAGCAGACCTTGGCGCCAAGGTCTTGGACGTACTGCATGAAGGTGCGACTCGTTAATTGTGTACCGTTGTCGGTGATGATCCTGTTAGGGATTCCGAAGCGGCAAACAATCGACCTGAAGAACTTGACTGCTGACTGTGCTGTCACCTTCCTCACTGGTTCCACTTCCGGCCACTTTGTGAACTTGTCGATTGCGACGTACAAGTACTCAAAGCCCCCGACTGCTCGGGGGAAGGGGCCGAGGATGTCGAGCCCCCAGACCGAAAATGGCCAGGATAAAGGGATCGTCTGGAGAGCTTGAGCTGGCTGGTGTATCTGCTTGGAATGGAACTGGCACGCTTCACACTTGGTTACTTGTGCAGTTGCATCCTGGAGGGCTGTCGGCCAAAAGAAGCCTTGCCGGAAAGCTTTGCCAGCAAGCGCTCTTGCGCCAATGTGGTGACCACAAATGCCTCCATGTATCTCTGCCAACAGCCTCTGTCCATCTTCCCGGGGAATACACTTCAATTTCACACCGTTGAGTCTTCTTCTGTACAGTACGTTGTCGACGAACTGGTACATACTTGACTGTCGGGCTACTCTTTCCGCTTCTTCTGGCTCATTGGGAAGTTCTCCTGACTGGAGGAAACGGACGATCTGCTGTGCCCATGCTGGAGCCTGTGGCTCGACAACAAGGACTAAAGGCATATCTGCTGCTGCGGGAACATCCGCTTCTACGGCGAGAACCTGCGGTTCAGCCGGAGCTTGATGATCCCCGGCAAGCTTGCCGGAGCGAAACTTGTCGGGAGCGTCTGCTACAACGAAACAAACCCTGGGGCTTGTCGGAGCAGACTGCTCCTCAGCACTCTTGGTGTTGATCTTGGGGACCTTCTTGGCGGCGGCTTCGGGAAGCTCTGCCGGAAGATAGTTACCAGAAATCAACTTCCTCTTCTTGCTCTGTCCATTTGATGGCGTCACGGATGGTTGAGTCAGCTTGAGCACAAAGATCCCTGGTTGCACAGGTAACTTAAGTGCCGCGCACTTTGACAGGCCGTCAGCGATGTCGTTTTGAGCTCTTGGAACGTGTTCCATCTGTAGCCCGACAAAGCGCTCTTCCAACTTCCTCACTTCATCAACGTAAGCTTCCATCAATGGACTCTGATAATTCTTGTTCACTTGGCGGACGACAAGCTGTGAGTCACCCCTGACAATGAGTTGCTTGATCCCAAGGTCTGCCGCGATCCTGAGACCGGCGAGCAATCCTTCATACTCTGCAGTATTGTTTGTTGCTTGCTCCTTGGGAAAGTGCATCTGGACTACGTACTTGAGGTGCTCTCCGGTGGGTGCGACAAGCAGCACGCCAGCACCGGCGCCTTGCAGCGAGAAGGCACCATCAAAGTACATCAGCCACTCTTTGTTTGCTTCCTTGACGGGGATGCTCGTTTCTGGAATTTCTTCGTCTGGTGTTGGTGTCCACTCTGCTATGAATTCTGCCAATGCTCTGCTCTGAATAGTTGAAGTGCTCTCAAACTTGAGGCCAAAGCTTGAAAGTTCCAGTGCCCACTCAACAATCCTGCCTGTTGCTTCTGGATTCTGCAGTATCCTCTTCAGCAGAAAGCGAGTGACAACTGTGATCTCATGTGCTTGGAAGTAATGGCGCAGCTTTCTCGAGGCCATAAGAAGGCCGAAAAGCAACTTCTGCACACCAGAGTACCTTGACCTAGCCCCCTGCAGAAGGGAACTGACAAAGTAGACTGGGCGCTGCACCATTTTCTTCTTCTGTATCCCTTCGCACATCTGCGCAGATCCATCTTCGTCGGGACCAGAGCTTGTCGGGGAAGCCCCCTGCTTGTCGCTGGATGTGCTTGCCGCGGTCGCTGGCTCATCATCTGCCTCTCTTTCCGCTACTAACGCATCACTAACCACTTGATTGGTTGCCGCCAGATATAGCAGCAACTTCTCTTTTGGTTTAGGTGCGACAAGTATTGGAGTGGAGGACAGGTATCTCTTCAAGTCCTGCAGAGCAGCCTCCGCTTCCGGGGTCCATTTCATTGGACCTGCCTTTTTCAAGATCTTGAAAAACGGCAGGGCGCGCTCGGCAGACTTAGAGATAAACCTGCTGAGAGCCGCCATGCAGCCTGCAAGTTTTCGTACATCCTTGACGCGCTTCGGTGCTTCAATCTGCTCAATGGCCTTGATCTTGTCGGGATTGTCTTCAATTCCCCTCTGAGACACGAAGAATCCGAGAAGCTTGCCGGACGGGACTCCAAACACGCACTTCTCGGGGTTGAGCTTGAGGCTGATCTTGCGTAGATTTGCAAAAGTCTCTTCTAGATCTTGAATCAGAGTTGCTTTGTCCCTGCTCTTGACCACTATGTCGTCCATGTAGGCTTCCACATTTCTGTGTATTTGTGGCTCAAAAGCAGTATGGACTACCCTTGCGAATGTTGAACCAGCATTCTTCAAACCGAAAGGCATTCGCACGAAACAGTACGTGCCACATGGAGTGATGAACGCGGTTTTCTCCTCATCCTCTTCTGCCATGAAGATCTGATGGTATCCTGAGTATGCGTCAAGAAATGAAAGCAAGTCGCATCCGGCTGTGGAGTCGACAATCTAGTCAATGCGCGGCAAGGGAAATGGGTCTTTGGGACAAGCTTTGTTGACATCGGTGAAGTCGATGCAAAGCCTCCATTTCCCATTTGCCTTGCGCATGACTACAGGATTGGCCAACCACGTGGGATGGAGCACTCCTCTATCGAGGCCTGCTGCTTCCAACTTCTTGATCTCTTCGGCGATGAATTCTTGGTGCTCCACTGCTTGTTTCCTGACTCTCTGCTTGATGGGCCGCGCATGAGGACAGACGGCAAGGTGGTGCTCGATTACTTTCCTAGGAACGCCGGGGATGTCAGACGGTTGCCACGCAAACACATCGACATTCGCCCGCAGGAAAGCAACGAGCGCGCTTTCCTATTTAGGGTCGAGAGTGGCACTGATGGTGAAGGTACCACCAGTGCCGTCCTCCTTGGCGGACACCTTCTTGGTCGCTGGCGGAGCTGCCATCGTCTTCTTACACTTGCCGGTGGAGCTCGATGGTGCGTCCTCGACGGTAGCGCATCACTTCGAAGAGGTGCGCTTGCCGGAGTGGGCATCAGAGCTCTTGCTGGACTTGGCCTTCTTCTTCCCCCCAGGAGCTTCAGCGGCAAGTGTCTCGCGATCTGCGGTGGCTGCTGCTTCCCGGTAGATTTTGTCGGCACAGATAAGAGCGTCTTTCTTGTCGCCATGTACAGAGATGACACTTATCGGGCCTGGCATCTTCAGCATGTTGTACGCGTAGTGAGAGGCCGCCATGAACTTGGCGAGCGCTGGACGGCCGAGAATTCCATTGTAAGGCAATGGAAAATCGGCAACGTCGAAAGTGATCCTCTCAGTCCTGAAGTTCAGCTCGCTGCCAAATGTCACCGACAGCGTGATCTTCCCCTTCGGCTTGCTCCTTCCCGGGTTGATTCCTTGGAACGTGCCGGTCTCTTCGAGCTCGCTGTCAGGGACTTGGAGTCTCCGGAGCACAGCGGAGGAGATCAGGTTCAAGCCGGCCCCGCCGTCAACTAGCATCTTAGTGACCTTGAGGTTGCGGATAGTTGGTGAGACCAACATCGGCAAACACCCGACAGCAGTTGTGCGATCAGGGTGGTCCTCAATATCAAAGATGATAGGCGTGTTGGACCATTTCAGAAGCTTGCGTGACTCAACGGGTGGTTCTGCTGCATTGACTTCCCGCACCCACTGCTTGAGTTGGCGGTGTGAAGTATGCAGAGAAGCACCGCCGTCAACGCACAAAACTTCTGTGGCTTTCTGGAACTCCTGCTCGCTGGTCTCGGCGTCATCCATGTCTTCGTCGTCGTCGTCATCTTCATCCTTGTCACATCCTAGCTAGCTCATGCATTAGAGTGTGCATCATGTTTACTTTTGACAGAAATTCGAAATGGGGAAGGCAGAACCCCCAGCACCCCTCCTGAAATCAACTAGGGTTTACTAAAAATATTTTCAATGAACCTGAAATGCCCTTCTAAAATGTTCACCCTCTTTGTCTTGGGTTAAAACCTCTGGCAAAAATAGTGCACATTTCTCTAGGTCAACAGAAGGTCATTGAGTTAATGCATAAGTATTTGAATTTGGGCATTTAAAATTTATAAAATATTTCAAATGCTCAAATATCTCCAAACTAAAATGTTCCTTGCTGGGAATATCCCAACTAAGGTCCAGATGAAGTTTGGTGATTTTTGGAGTTGCATTAGTATTTTTAATAAGTCCACAAAGTTACAGAAAAATAGAAAAGGAAAACTTACCTGGCGCCTGCTAACCGGCCCACCTGCCGGCCCAGCCCAGCTGCCGCGCCAGCGAGCTGCTTGACTTGGCCAGGCAGGCACACAGGTGCTCGACGGCGAGCTCAGCGCGCGCCACGCAGCTGGCCGCCGCCCCGCTTCACCTCCTCGCCGCCTCGCTGCCCTGGATGAGTTCCACGTCGTCACCCCGAGCCCCTGGACACGCCATTCGCCTCTGCCTCGCCTCCCTCGCTCCCCTCCGTCATGGCCGACGCCACCGTCGCCGCTCCGCCGTCGTAGCCGTAGCCACCGTCATCCCCGCGCCTTCCGACCGTGTCCACCCGCTTCGCCGTCGTCGATTTCGTCGAACAGCCGAGCCCCGAGCGCTCGCGTGCCCCGAAGCCGCTGCACTGACCTCGCCCGAGTCCACCGTCGCCGGAGATCCACTTCAACACCGTCGCCGCACCAGCTCGTCCCCGACCACGCCGTCTGGCTCTACGAGTTCGCTGTGAGCATAGCCACCTCCCCATCCTATCCGTTCCTCTTCCCGTGCCCTACAACGAGCGCACGAAGCTCGCCCGCACGCACCGCCACGGAGCTCGTCGCCGACGAGGCTCCGGCCACCCAACGGCCACGCCACCGTGTCCATCGCACTCACCACGTTGCGTTGGGTCCAACCCTGCACTCCACGCGCCTCACCTTGCCCCCTAGCGACGAGTCCGAGCTCACCCGAGCCCCGGCGCCGCCAAACTCGTCGCCGGCGCCAACTCAGGCCACCCCGACCCCAACTAACTCCACCAATAGCCGCGGCTCGTTCCCAGGAGCGCGTAGATGCCTTCTGCGCCCCATTTGGTGGCCGGAACGGCCAAATCCACTTGCTCCGCCGCGTCTGGCCTCGCCGGCGGCTAAACGCCGGCGAGTTGACCCTTGACCGTTGACTGGTGGGCCCCTGTTGACTCCTCTGAGTCAATGACAGGTGGGGCCCCCTTCTGTTAATTACCAGATTAGTTAAACTAATTAAACTAGTTTAATTATCCACTAAACTAACTACTGACATGCGGGTCCCACTGGTCAGTTTGACCTGGACGACCCCGTTGACCCCTGACGTCACGCTGACCTCATGCTGACGCAATAAATTAATTACTGGATTTATTCTTATACAGGAAAATCCAGAAATTAGTCCAAACTTCAAAAAATCATAGAAATTAATCTGTAGCTCCAAATGCAAAGTTCTATATATGAAAAATGATCAGAAAAATCCAAGCTATCCATTGGTGCTGGTTTCATGCATGTCAGAACAAGTTAAACCCACTGTTTAAGCATTACAAGTTGATACGCCAATATGATCTTCATAAATGAGCTACCATTTGAATCTTTGGTTCAAATGGGTTCATTCCCTTCTGGTTTAACTTGCACTAGGTCAGGACACATCCATATTGCCATGTCATAGCATGCATCATATTGTTGCATATCGTCATGTATTGATTGTGTTCCGATGTGTTCTTCGTGGTAGGTTCTGCCTCCGAGGATATCTCCGATTATCCAACTGAAGGGCAGTATCCCACTACCACTCCATCAGGCAAGCAACCCATTGATCATTCCGATACAAACCCATGTTCTCGCTTCTGCCCTTGTTTACTGCATTAAGACAACGCGTTTCAAACTGCTGTGTGTTGCGGTAGTTGAACCCACTTCCTTTGCATGACCTGTCATTGCCACAGTAACTAGATGAAACCCACTAGCATGTGTAGGAGTTGATTGAGCCAATACATGTGTGTGTGTTCCTACCATGCTATGCTTGCTATGCTTAGAGTTGTGTCAGGTCTGGCTCATCGGGATGATGAACTGGAGTGAAAGGTTGTGTCGATGACAAGAGTGAAGTGTTGAACACGATTTGGTAAAGGAATCGATGAGAGGCCATGTAGGAGTACATGGTGGGTTGTTTCATTGAGGCCGTCCTTAAGAACTGAGATCTGTGTTTGTGATCCATGATACAGTTACTACCACACATTGGGCCCTGAAATATGACCCCGCTCGACTTCTTAATCACCCTTGTCCTCTGTCCAGGAGTTGCAAGTAGTTTCTGGTGTTTGTAGTATGCTGGGGGCCGCACGCGGCGCTGACCATCGGGGTGGGCTGTGTTGCGGTAGGCACGTGGCCGGGTCAACCGGGCGCCCGTTTGGTGTCTTGGAACCCTGTTCACATCGTTCGGGGCCGTTAGTGGAAACCTCGGCCGGACTCCCTGCGGATGGAACCCGAATAGGCGATAAACCTGGACTAGAGACTTGAGTGTTTAGGTAGGTCGTGGTCTACACCCACGTCGGCTTTCGCTTGAAGTCTGCCGAGCACATGTCGTGTGCAGACGCTAAGTGGTGGAAACATGTGTGAAGAAGTACACCCCTGCAAGGTTATAAATGATCTATTCGAATAGCCGTGTCCGCGGTAATGGACTTCTGGGTTGCCTATATCAGTTCATAGACAAGTTAAATGGATACTACTAAAAATCTCAAGATAAGTGTGAGTACCGCGGATGGCCCTCTCGTAGGATGGCGAGAGAGGATCCACGGTGGAGTATTGTGTTGGTGATAGTGGACTCGTGTGCGACAAATGATTTACAAGTGGTGTCTATCGTAGGATAGCTTAGCCAAGAGTCAAAGCTGGCTTGCTGCAATAACCCCACTACCTTCTTGAGAATGTGCATGTATAGTAGGTTCCTGTTGTAAGACTTGCTGAGTACCTCCGTACTCATGTTGCTTTAATCATGTTTTTTAGACGACTGCACCAACCCCTCTGATGGGTTCTATGTAGACCTCGACGTTGACGAGTGACTTATCACCCAGGTGGTGATCCAAGACTTGTGAAGGGTCGTTGTAGATAGACAGGCTTTGTCAAGCCTTCTTTCTTTCTAGTGTCTGTACTCAGACTACTTTGCTTCCGCATGTGCTTGTATGTTTGTATGACTTGAGTGTTGGGTCATGTGACCCCTATCTGTATGGATGATATGTATGGCTCTTCGGAGCCTTCTATATAAAGTACTTGAGTCATAGAGTACTGTTGTGATGCCATGTTGTATTTACTCATATCGGGCATATTGTGTGTATGTTTTAAATGCTTGGTATGAGTGGGATCCGACTATCTAGTTGTTTATCCTTGGCAGCCTTTCATATGAGGAAATGTAAGTCTAGTGCTTCTGAGCGATAGTAGTCCGCTACAGCCCGGATCACCGGAGTCCTGCTAGCCCAGCACTACTGCTTGGAACACTTGACTGGCCGGCATGTGTTTCACGTCGTTCCTATGTCTGTCCCTTCGGGGAAATGTCACGCGTTGTTATTCGGAGTCCTGCCTAGCCTGCTACAGCCCGGATTACCGGAGTCCTGTTAGCCCAGTGCTACAGCCCGAATAAATACGTTGATGACGGACATGCTCGATGTGATTCATGTATGCCTGTCCTCGTAGGCTAGCGCCGCTTTGGGTTCACGACTAGCCATGTCGGCCCGGGTTCTCTGTCATATGGATGCTAGCGACACTACCATATACGCGAGCCAAAAGGCGCAAACGGTCCCGGGCCAGGTAAGGTGGCACCCGTGGGAGTACCGTGCGTGAGGCCGCAAAGTGATATGATGTGTTACACGCTGGATCGATGTGGCTTAGGATCGGGGTCCTGACAATCCTTGTCGCGGCCGCGGGGAGGTCTGTCGCCTTGCCGCTGCTTGGCGTTGCCGCGGCGTCCCCCCCCGGCCGGTGCGCTTCGTACCGGATCCTCCAACACCTCCTTGGGCCTTCTCCTTGTCGCGTCGCTCGTATTCGGCCTTTTGCAGCTCAACGATCTGCTCGACCTTCTTGCAGCTCTGGAGGTCATGGCCTTTGGTGCGGTGAATCTTGCAGTACTGCTTGTTGGTGCCGTCCTGCTTGTCGGCGGCCGCCACAGCCTGGCAGTTGGCGCATGCGGCAACCTCCTTGCCGGAGCTACCAGTCTTGGCTGTCTTGGCGCCACCTTCGTTGCCGGACTGCTCGACAACTAGCACATCTTTGCCTTTCCTCTTCCTATTGTTCCGTCGCCGGTTTTTGCTTGCCGGGGCGGCATCATCGCTGTCAGGTCCTCCTGTTCCTGCATTCTCTCCGGGGAGTTTCCTCCCTTCCTCAGCATGTGCACATCTGTCAGCCAGGGCATACAGCTCACTGACGTCTCTGATCTTGCACATCGCCATCTCCTCCCGCATCCTGCGGTTACGCACGTTCTGGTGGAACGCACTGATGACCGCGGCAGGGTGGACGTCTGGGATGTTGCGTTGCACTTGGCTGAATCTCTGGATGTACTTGCGCAGGGGCTCTCCTTCCTTCTGGGCAAGTAGGTGAAGATCACTCTCCTGGCCATGAGGTTTGTGGCCGCCTGTAAAGGCGCCGACAAACTGATGGCATAGGTCTGCCCAGGAAGATATGGAGTTTTCCGGCAAGTGCATGAGCCAGGACCTGACGTTGGGCTTGAGCACCAGAGGGAAGTAGTTGGCAAGGATCTTGTCGTCTCGCCCCCCGGCAGCCTGCACCGCGATGGTGTAGATGCTGAGGAACTCCGACGGATGCAGCCCGGTCATCGTGGGAGCCGGCTACGCCGCCGACGGGCAGCGCGGTCTTGTCCTTGGACTTGGTGGCACCGTGGGCTCCCTTGTCGATGCCCGTTCTTCCGCCGGCGTCCTCCCCACCGGCCGTTTGCTCCGGCGGCGGTGGATTCGACGCGGACGGCGCAGCCGCCTCCGAAGCCTTCTTCTTCGGCGACATGTCGATGAAGTCGATGAAGATTTAGCTCGCGTGAACGCCGGATCAGGTTCACACAACCTCGACGCCCCCTACCTGGCGCGCCATAGATGCCGGGGTTTTCTGGCTCCTCGAGCACCTATGGGGACGGAGCCCCTTCTCGGTTCGGCGGGGGGCGGAGGTCGCGCGAAGAGCTGATCGAGGCGAAGCACACAGGGGTTTTTTACCCAGCTTCGGAGCTCTCCGGAGAGATAACACTCCTACTGCTGCTTTGTGGATTGTATTGAGTTCTTGCTCGGGAGCGCTGAGTGCTACAGTACACTCAAGCAGCTAACGAGACCGAGCGTTCTTCTGTTTTCCTCTCAGAGATCGCTCTCCAGGGGCCGATCCTGCTCTACGTTGTGCATGGGCCTCCTTTTATATGTTCAAGGGGTCTCCAACAGGTGGCAACGTAGGTAAGGGCAAAAATGGAAATATGTTGTGGTAGGTACAGCTACCTACACAGTGTATCATACCTAACCCTGACGGCAGGGGACAAAGGCATTAAATGCCTATCTACGTCGCCCAGACGGTGCAGAAAAGGGACCGTCAGGGGCGCCACCGCCTGCCACGATGGCGATCTTGTCAGCGCTGCATGCCACAGTGTACCCCTGGCTGCACAGCCTCCCGCCACGTATGCTTGGAAGGGTCCCGGAGCGACACGTAGGTGGGTGAGCTGGAGCGCGGGTACATAGTGGTTGTTTGCCGTGGCAAATGCCTTGCCGCGGCCGTTGTCTTGCCGCGTCCGGGAGCTTGTTGCTCGCCGAGTCCTGCCGGGACGCGTGGCGCGTCACGGCAAGTTCTTTGAGATGCTCTGGTTGGCCTTCCTGACAAGCTCCTCTTGCCGGGGTCTTGTGCCTCGAGCGGCCTTCCCGGCAAGCTCCTCTTGCCGGGGACTTGTCTCCTTGGCTTAAATACTTTGTTCTTGAATGGCTCCAAAGGAACCATAGTGGGCCTTGGTGGTCACCTGGCAGGCCTTGCCGCGGGGTGCTATGGCTGCCCGTGCACAAGTTCGGGATACTAGGGTACCCCTACTCTAGTACACCGACAACCGGGTATACCTGCAAGCTTAAATAATCCACAAACTTCATCCACATAGATTAGGTGCTCATCAGGATGCTTTGTTCCATCTCCTACAAAAGGATTAGCTAGCAGTTTTTCTAACATACCCGAAGGAACTTCAAAGGGAACATTTTAATTTTAAGTAGGTTGAGGAGCAACTCTTTGCTCTACTGGTCGAGGTGAAGATACCCCGAACAAGCCCCTCAGAGGATTACTTTCAATAGTAACAAGTGACAGTAAATTTCAGCACACTATATAAAATTTTCCTTACCAAATTCCACCTACCAAAGGCGCTTCACTCCCCGGCAACGGCGCCAGAAAAGAGTCTTGATGACCCACAAGTATAGGGGATCTATCGTAGTCCTTTCGATAAGTAAGAGTGTCGAACCCAACGTGGAGCAGAAGGAAATGATAACCGGTTTTCAGCAAGGTATTCTCTACAAGTACTGAAATAAGTGGTAACAGATAGTTTTGTGATAAGATAATTTGTAACGAGCAACAAGTAACAAAAGTAAATAAAGTGCAGAAAGGTGGCCCAATCCTTTTTGTAGCAAAGGACAAGCCTGGACAAACTCTTATATAGATAAAAGCGCTCCCGAGGACACATGGGAATTATCGTCAAGCTAGTTTTCATCACGTTCATATGATTGGCGTTCGGTACTTTGATAATTTGATATGTGGGTGGACCGGTGCTTGGGTGCTGTTCTTACTTGAACAAGCATCCCACTTATGATTAACCTCTATTGCAAGCATCCGCAACTACAACAGAAGTATTAAGGTAAACCTAACCATAGCATGAAACATATGGATCCAAATCAGCCCCTTACGAAGCAACGCATAAACTAGGGTTTAAGCTTCTGTCACTCTAGCAACCCATCATCTACTTATTACTTCCCAATGCCTTCCTGTAGGCCCAAATAATGGTGAAGTGTTATGTAGTCGACGTTCACATAACACCACTAGAGGATAGACAACATACATCTCATCAAAATATCGAACGAATACCAAACTCACATGACTACTAATAGCTAAACTTCTCCCATGTCCTCGGGAACAAACGTAACTACTCACAAAGCATATTAATGTTCATAATCAAAGGGGTATTAATATGCATATAGGATCTGAACATATGATGTTCCTCCAAATAAACCAACTAGCATCAACTACAAGGAGTAATCAACACTACTAGTACCAATCCCGGACTTGGAGACAAGAATTGGATACAAGAGATGAACTAGGGTTTTGAGATGAGATGCTGGTGAAGATGTTGATGGAGATTTCCCTCTCCCGATGAGAGGATGACGATGGCGATGATTCCTCCCTCTCGGAGGGAAGTGTCCCCAGCAAAACAGCTCTGCCGGAGCCCTAGATTGGTTCCGCCAAGGTTCCGCCTCGTGGCGGCGGAGTCTCGTCCCGAAAGGTTGCTTATGATTTTTTTTCCTCGACGAAAGACCTCATATAGCAGAAGATGGCCACCGGAGAGCCAACAGGAGGCCCACGATGCAGGGGGCATGCCCTGGGGGGTAGGGCGTGGCCCCACCCTCGTGGGCAGGTGGTGGCCCCCCTGGCGTATTTCTTCCGCTCAGTATTTTTTATTATTTCCAAAAATAACTTTCGTGGAGTTTCCGGACTTTTGGAGTTGTGCATAATAGGTCTCTAATATTTTCTCCTTTTCCAGCCCAGAATTCCAGCTGCCAGCATTCTCCCTCCTTATGTAAACTTTCTAAAATAAGAAAGAATAGGCATACGTATTGTCACATAACGTGTAATAACAGCCCATAATGCAATAAATATCGATATAAAAGCATGATGCAAAATGGACGTATCAACTCCCCCAAGCTTAGACCTAGCTTGTCCTCAAGCGGAAGCTGATAACGATAAATATGTCCACATGTTTAGAGGTAGAGGTGTCGATAAAATAAAATACGGACATGAGGGCATCAAGATTATTCTCATAACAGCAACATATATGAATATTGTCATATGATTTCTTATGCTCAAGTAATAATCTATTCACAACGCAAAAGTACGAATCAGAAATTTTATTGAGAACTAACAAACTATAATCTCAGTCATTGAAGCAATTGCAATTTATCATAACATCAGAAAGAGTCTATGTCAGAGCTTTCTAGCAAGTCCACATACTCAACTATCATTTAGTCTTTCATAATTGCTAACACTCACGCAATACTTGTGGTTATGGAGTTTTAATCAGACACAGAGAAAGACAAGGGCTTATAGTTTCGCCTCCCAACCTTTTACCTCAAGGGTAATGTCAACTATAATAACTCATGTTGAGTTACATCCAATTGGATATATCTATCAGGATCTTTCCAACACCGTGTGCTTGCCAAAGGATAAAATATAAAAAGGAAAGGTGAAGATCACCATGACTCTTGCATAAGGTAGAAGATAATAATAAAAGATAGGCCCTTCGCAGAGGGAAGCAGAGGTTGCCATGCACTTTCAGGGTTGGATGCACAAAATCTTAATGCGAAAGAACGTCACTTTATATTGCCACTTGTGATATGAACCTTTATTATGCAGCCGTCGCTTTTATTTCCTCCACATCACAAGATCGTATAAAGCTTATTTCCACCACACCAATCAGTCATACATATTTAGAGAGCAATTTTTATTGCTTGCACCGACGACAACTTACTTGAAGGATCTTACTCAATCCATAGGTAGATATGGTGGACTCTCATTGCAAAACTGGTTTAAGGGTTTTTGGAAGCACAAGTAGTATCTCTACTTGGTGCTAAGAATTTGGCTAGCATGAGGGGGAAAGGCAAGCTCAACATGTTGGATGATCCATGACAATATAGTTTATCTCAGATATAAGAAAACATAACCCATTACGTTGTCTTCCTTGTCCAACCTCAACTCTTTAGCATGTCATATTTTAATGAGTGCTCCCAATCATAAAAGATGTCTATGATAGTATATTTATATGTGAAACCTCTCTTTCTTTATTACTTCCTATCGATTGCAACGATGACCAAAACTATGTTTGCCAACTCCCAACAACTTTTAATCATCATACTCTTTCTATGTGAAGTCATTACTCTCAATAAGATCAATATGATATCTTTGTTTCTTTTTATTCTTTTCTCTTTTCTTTTATTCACTCAAGATCATAGCAAGATAATCAAGCCCTTGACTCGACACTAATCTTTATTATATATAGCTCACGGACTCGATAACATAGAGGGATCATAAAGCAAAACTCAAAACTAGATCATGCCAAAAACTTTTATTCTACTAGATCAAGATACTACTAATAGGATCGAGCTAAGAAAAACGGTAAAGATAGGAGTGTGATGGTGATACAATACCGGGGCATCTCCCCCAAGCATGGTAGTTGCCAAGGGGAGTGCCCATACCCATGTGATTATGTCTCCTTCTTTGGTGATGGTGACGTGATATTCTTGGCGATAATGCCCCTCAGGATACGATTCTCTTCCTCGAGCTTATTGAGTTGCTGCTTGAGATCCATTATCGCCTGACGAAGCTTCTCTATAACGGCTAAAGTCCCTTTCACCCAAGAGTGTTGCATAGCTGCGGGAGAACAAGTGACACTCTTCATATTTTCATAAGAAAGAAATTTAACATTGGAAGGGATAATCGAGTTTGCAATAGCTGAGCTCTGTAGTTCCCCCACCATGAACCCAGCTCAAAAGCGAGAAGTGACTTCTTGATCCTCCATGGCATCTATCCTCATCAAATCAGCCTCCATCTCTTCCTCCGTTGCTAGCCCAAAGTGGTCAACATCACTGTTTGTTCTTGGTCTCGATGCCGGATGAGACACCCGGCTCTCCTCGACTGACTCTTGAGAAGACATCTTGATCTAATCTGCAGCAGCCACAACTCAAAACAAGAACAGAGGATAATTGCGTGATACAGGAGTCAAAACCTTCGGGAGAATATATAATGAATTTTTACCGAACAAAATACGTAACGTGCAAGAAAACGAAGTCCGGAGAGCACACGAGGTGCCCACGAGGTAGGGGGTGCACCCAGTAGGGTAGGGCGCGCCCTCCACCCTCGTGGAGGCCTCGTGTCCTTCCCGGACTGCTTCTTGTTTTTCTATTTTTCTAAATATTCCAAAATGAAGAAATATTGCCATAAAAACGGTTTTGGAGTCGGTTTACTTATTGTACCACACACCTATTCCTTTTCGGAGTCTGAAACATTCTGGAAAGTGTCCCTTATGTATTCCTCTGGGGTTACGGTTTCAATAACATTGGTTTCAACATTTATGGGATTACCTGAGATATAATGTTTGATTCTTTGACCGTTCACCACCTTCATATTTGTGCCTTTAAAGTTGTTGATTTTTATAGCACCGGAACGATAGACCTCCTCGATAACGTAAGGACCTTCCCATTTAGAGAGAAGTTTTCCTGCAAAAAATCTTAAACGAGAGTTGTATAGCAATACATAATCACCTACATTAAACTCACGCTTTTGTATCCTTTTGTCATGCCATCTTTTAACTTTTTCTTTAAACAACTTGGCATTTTCATAAGCTTGGGGTTCTCCATTCATCAAGTGAGCTAATATCAAATAACCTCTTCTCACCGGCAAGTTTGAAATCATAGTTGAGCTCTTTAATAGCCCAATATGCCTTATGTTCTAGTTGAAGAGGTAAGTGACATGCTTTTCCATAAACCATTTTATACGGAGACATACCCATAGGATTTTTATATGCAGTTCTATAGGCTCATAATGCATCATCAAGTTTCTTGGACCAATTCTTTCTAGATCTATTAACAGTCTTTTGCAAAATTAATTAGAGTTCTCTATTGCTCAGTTGTACTTGACCACTAGACTGTGGGTGATAAGGAGATGCAGTTCTATGATTAACATCATACTTAGCAAGCATTTTACAGAAAGCACCATGAATAAAATGTGAACCACCATCAGTCATCAAATATCTAGGGACTCCAAACCTCGGAAAAATAACTTCCTTAAGCATCTTAATAGAAGTGTTATGATCAACACTACTAGTTGGAATAGCTTCTACCCACTTAGTAACATAATCAAGAGCGACTAAAATATGTGTATATCCATTAGAGGCAGGAAAAGGTCCCATTTAATCAAAGCCCCAAACATCAAATGGTTCAATAACAAGTGAATAATTCATAGGCATTTCTTGACGTCTACTAATATTACCAATTCTTTGACATTCATCACAAGAAAGGACAAACTTACGGGCATCCTTGAAGAGAGTAGGCCAATAAAAACCGGATTGCAATACCTTATGTGCAGTTCTATCTCCAGCATGGTGTCCTCCATAAGCTTCGGAGTGACACTTGCGTAGGATCTGTTCCAATTCATGCTGAGGTACACAACGTCTAATAACACCATCTACTCCTTTATAAAGATGTGGGTCATCCCAAAAGTAATGTCTCAAATCATAGAAAAACTTTTTCTTTTGCTGGTATGTGAAACTAGGTGGTATGAATTTAGCAACGATGTAATTAGCACTGATATTGATGAGCCTGTTGCTGAAGCTTTCGAGTTTTCTGCTGTTCCTCAAGTTTCTCTGAACCGTGGAAGAAAGCCCAAGGCCTCTTGTGTCATTGTTGATTCTGAGGTCAGGCGCAGTGCTCGTCTCAGTGTCGTACGTGATGGTTATCGCAAGGTGACTGCTCGTACTCCATCTAAGAAGCCACACACTCTGAAGAAGCGTAAAACTATGGCATCCCAGCCTGACGATAACTCTGCAGTGCCTCCTCTGACTGCTATAGTTGATCTTCAGAGAATTGGTGCTCGTCTTCGCATTGCGCCGGAGAAGATCTCGACGGATAAGCTTGTAGCTAATCCTGCCAAGTCCAACAACAGCACAAGCTCTGATGATTAGCTACTTCATCCAGGGTTTAGGTCCATGGCGTACCATAATCGCCATTTATCTGTTCTTATCTGTTTGGAACATTGCAGTACTCGTCCGTTTAATGCGTTGTAGGTCATTGTGTGGCCTACTTTTAATGTGTCTTCTTTTGGTTTGTAATGAATCAGACAATGTTTAGAGAGTGGAAAGTTCTTTGTTGGAACGTTAAGGGTCTGAATTCTGAAGCGCGTCAGCTTGCGGTTAGGCAAAAGATTGATGAAAGCGGGTGTTCTGTTGTTTTCCTCCAGGAAACCAAATGCATGCATATTGATCAACGCTTCATTAGAAAATTATGTCCAAGGCGTTTTGATAACTTTGTCTATGTACCCTCGGCTGGGGCGTCTGCTGGTATGGTGGTTATTTAGAACTCTTCCTTTTTCATAGGCAACTTAATTGAGGCTAAACCCTATGGTATTATTGTGAAGTTTCAATCTAAACACACATTGGAATCTCGGTTTCTTGTTTTAATCTATGTTCCGTGTCAAGGTTCTGCGCGTGGCGATTTTGTGCAGTGGTTATATAATCTTGATATTCAGTTCGAGGAGAATTGGTTACTTTTGGGTGACTTCAACTTTATGCGCTCGATTGAGAACCGAAATCAGCCGGGTGGTGATGTGAATGATATTTTTTTTGTTTAATGAAATAATTGGTCATTTGGGTCTTGTTGAGTTGCCAATCAAGGGTCGTCAGTACACATGGTCCAATATGCAAACCTCACCTCTTCTCATGCAGATTGATTGGTTTTTTACGTCTGTGGCTTGGACACAAGATCACCTCAACACAATGGTTCTTCCTCTTGCGCGCACTACCTCTAATCACGTCCCGTGTGTGGTTTCCATTGCCACTTGTATTCCCAAGGCAAAAGTTTTTTGCTTTGAAAACTAGTGGGTTGATTTGCCTGGTTTTACGTATTGTGTTTCTGAGGTTTGGAACAGGCCTGTGGGTAAATCTTCTATTGCCTTAACCATTTCTGCTAAGTTCAAATCACTTCGTTATGCTCTTAAGAAATGGAACCTCAACCTGTCCACAGTCAAGGCTCTCATTGCTTATTACAATAAAGTGATCATTTTTCTGGATAATATTGAGGAATTTAGGCCCTTGAGTTGGCCGGAGTTCAATTTTCGCAGGATTGTTAAATTGCACCTTGAAGATATTTTGCATTAGCAGTTTATTTATTGGAAACAACGTTGCACGATCAGAAACATCAAAGTTGGTGAGGAAAATTCAAAAAAATTCCACGCTATGGCAACTGAAAGGTTTCGGAGGAACACCATTTCCTTGATCAAGTCTGTCAATGGGGAGGTGATCTCTGACCATCAATAGATAGTGGGGATGTTTTGGTCTGGTTTTAATCAAAGCATGGGCCAGGCCAAAGGTATCCAAATGGGTTTTGACCTTGACACATTAATTACTCGGATTGATGGTCTTGAGGATTTATCCTTGTCTTTCATGGACTCCGAGGTCGATACGGTAATTAATAACATGCCCTCTGATCGCGCTCCGGGCCCTGACGGGTTTACTGGTCTTTTTTTAAAGAAATGTTGGAATATTTTGAAGAAGGATTTTATGAAGCTAGTCCAAGATTTTTATGATGGAAAGTGTGACCTGGAGTGTCTGAATACATCTCTTATTACCCACATTCCTAAGAAGTTGAGCCTGGCATATATTGGTGATTTTAGGCCCATATCATTGACAAATACTTGCCTAAAGTTTTTAACTAAACTTTTGGCTAATCGTTTACAGGGTGTGATCTTAAAGTGCATTCACCGAATCAATATGGGTTTCTTCGTTGTTGATCCATACAGGACTGCCTAGCATGGTGTTTTGAATACATCCATCAGTGCAAGGCATCCAAAAGGCCTATAATCCTTCTCAAGCTTGACTTCACGAAGGCGTTTGATACCATTGAGCATGAGCTGATTCTTAGGATCTTGAAATGTAAGGGGTTTGATAACCGTTGGACAAGTTGGATTGATAGCATCTTGTCCACTGGGTCCTCTTCGGTTCTTCTAAATGGTGTGCCTAGTAACCACTTTGTCTGCCGTTCAGGTGTGCGTCAAGGAGATCCATTATCTCCTTTGTTATTTGTGATTGATGTGGATTTATTACAGTCAGTGGTTAATGAGATGTGCGCTAGGAACATTCTCACACTTCCCATACCAACCTCTTCGATGGATTATCCGATTGTGCAATACGCGGACGACACACTAATTGTTCTTCCTGCTGTGGACAGCCAGCTCATTGCTTTCAAGGAAATGCTTGAGGTCTTTGCCAAGTCTACGGGTTTGCGGGTCAACTTTAGTAAATCTTCGTTGATTCCAATAAATATGTCCGATGATGAGGGTAAGCGTGTAGCTGCTTTGCTTGGGTGTGATGTTGGTTCCATGCCATTTACCTATCTTGGATTGCCAATGGGTACCTCTCGGCTTCGATTTATGACTTGTTGCCCTTAGTGGATCGCATTGAGAGAAGATTATCTGCTTCCTCTTGTCTGTTGAACCGAGGGAGCCGGCTGCAACTTTTGAAATCTGTTCTTTGTTCTATGCCAATATATTTTCTGTGCACTCTCTCGTTGCCTCAAGGAATTTTGAAGCAGATTGAATGTATCATGCGGCAATGTTTGTGGAGGGGAAACTCTGATACACCACGGCAATCATTGGCGGCTTGGGATTTGGTCTGTCGGCCTAAGAATCGGGGAGGCCTTGGAGTGCTTGACCTAGGCATACAAAATGATGCCTTGTTGATAAAGCATCTCTTCAAAAAAATTAATAAGTCGGATGTGCCCTGGGTTTCACTCATCTAGGACACATATTATGCTGCCGCACCGCCCCAAGTCACTCAAAGTTTTGGTTCTTTCTGGTGGCGAGACGTGTTGAAGCTGTATGACAAATTTTGTAAGTTGGCTGTCACTCACGTGCGGTCGGGGGATACGGTGGTTTTTTGGTTGGACCGTTGGCAACTTAATAACATTGTGGTTATCATGCAACAACGATTCCCGAGGCTTCACTCTTTTGTGATTGATGACACGCATACCATCAAGGACGTGATGGAGCTGTCTAACCCGACCGGCAATTTTCACCTGCCTTTATCAGTTGAAGCCTTCGAGGAATTCAATCAGCTCCAGGCTTTAATGCCTTTGATCAATTTGCATGAGGGGGAAAATGATGTCTGGAAATGGCCTTCAAAATCTGGTGATTATCAGTCAAGGATTTATTATTTGTCTTGTTTTTCTGACGTCGTGGTTGACCCCATATTCGGGTGGATCTGGAAATGTTCTTGCACACTCAAGCTCAAGGTGTTTGGCTGGCTCCTCTTGATGGATCGTCTAAACACTAGGGACATGATGCAGTGAAGGCATTGGATTATTCAGGATGACACGTGTGTTATGTGTCTCTCAGCTTTGCATGAAGATAGAGCTCATCTTTTCTTTGTTTGCAACTTCAGCCAACGTGTCTGGAATTACTTGGGCATCTCATGGAGTGTTCACCCTAACCATACTCTTTTGAGATGGCTTGCGCGGCTAGGAAGGACTTTGGCTACCCATTTTTTTCTGAGGTAGTCTTCACGGCTACTTGGAATATTTGGACACAAAGGAATGGGAGGATTTTCATGATATTTCTCTTTTAGCTCATAGAATCAAGGGTAAATATAGAAATAGTCTAACTTCTTTGATAGCCTCCCTAACCTTGTTTCTTTTTTGTAACTTTGTATATCTTTTACTTCTTGGCTTTAATAAAGGACTGTGAGGCTGTTTCCTTGCAGTATATAGTCAAATAAACGATGTAATTAGCATAATCAGCATACCATGGAGTACTATGAGAAGCATTTATGACATTTATTTGCTCATCAGGGAAGCTATCATCAATAGGTAGTGGGTCATCAAGAACATTCTCTAACCTAGACAAGTTGTCTGCAACGGGGTTCTCAGCTCCCCTTCTATCAACAATATGCAATTCAAATTATTGTAGAAAGAGAACCCATTTAATAAGTCTAGGTTTAGCATCTTTCTTTTCCATAAGATATTTAATAGCAGCATGATCAGTGTGAATAGTTACTTTAGAATCAACAATATAAGGTCTGAACTTATCACAAGCAAATACAAGTGCTAAGAATTCTTTTTCAGTAGTAGCATAATTTCTTCGAGCATTGTCTAGAGCTTTACTAGCATATTGAATAACATTTAATTTCTTATCAACTCTTTGTCCTAGAACAACACCTACAGCATAATCACTAGCATCACACATAATTTCAAAGGATAAATTCCAATCAGGTGGCTGAACAATAGGTGCAGAGATCAACGCTTTCTTAAGTATTTCAAATGCTTCTACACAATCATCATCAAAGACAAATGGTATATCTTTTTGTAATAAATTAGTCAGAGGCCGAGAAATTTTTGAGAAGTCCTTAATGAACCTCCTATAGAAACCGCCGTGACCAAGGAAACTTCTTATACCTTTGATGTCCTTGGGACATGGCATCTTTTCAATAGCATCAACCTTGGTTTTATCAACTTCATTGCCTCTTTCAGAAACTTTATGCCCCAAGGCAATACCTTCATTAACCATAAAGTGGCACTTTTCCCAAATCAAGACAAGATTAGTTTCTTCACATCTTTGCAAAACTCGATCAAGGTTGCTCAAGCAATCATCAAAAGAGGATTCATAGATGGAAAAGTCGTCCATGAAAACCTCACAAATCTTTTCACAAAAGTCAGAGAATATAGCCATCATGCATCTTTGAAAGGTAGCAGGTGCATTACATAAACCAAAAGGCATATGTCTATAAGCAAAAGTACCAAAAGGGCAAGTAAAAGTAGTCTTTGATTGATCATTGGCTGACACAGGTATTTGAGAGAAACCAGAATAACCATCTAGAAAGCAAAAATGTGTATGTTTAGATAATCTTTCTAGCATTTGATCGATAAAAGGTAAGGGGTAATGATCTTTCTTAGTAGCCTTATTTAATTTGCGGAAATCAATTACCATCCTATAACTTGTAATAATTCCTTACGGAAACAATTCATCTTTATCATTAGGAACGACGGTAATACCTCCCTTCTTAGGGACGCAATGGACAGGACTTACCCACTGACTATCACCAACGGGATAAATTATACATGCCTCCAGAAGCTTTAGTATTTCTTTTCTTACCACTTCTTTCATCTTAGGATTCAGCCGTCGTTGAGATCACGAACTGGTTTGGCATCTTCCTCCAAATTTATTTTATGTTGACATAGAGTGGGACTAATGCCCTTAAGATCATCAAGAGTATATCCAATAGCAGCACGGTGCTTCTACAAAGTATTCAATAATCTTTGTTCCTCATGCTCTGAAAGGTTAGCACTAATAATAACAGGATATATCTTCTTTTCATCAAGATAAGCATATTTAAGAGTATCAGGCAACGGTTTAAGCTCAAACACGGGATCACCCTTGGGTGGAGGAGGATCCCCTAGGATTTCAACATGAAAATTGTGTTTCAGAATGGGTTCCTGTTTAAAGAATACTTCATCTATTTCCCTTCTTTCATTCATAAACATATCATTTTCATGGTCTAGCAAATATTGTTCTAAAGGATCACTAGGAGGTACGGCAATAGAAGCAAGACCAATAATTTCATCCTTACTAGGCAATTCTTCTTCACGGTGTTGTCTACTAAATTTAGAAAAGTTGAACTCATGAGACATATCACCTAAACCGATAGTAACAACATCCTTTTCGCAATCTATCCTGGCATTAATGGTGTTAAAGAAGGGTCTACCAAATATAATGGGACAAAAGCTATCTTGTGGGGAACCAAGAACAAGAAATTCAGCAGGATATTTAGTTTTCCCACACAAGACTTCAACATCTCTAACAATTCCCATTGGTGAAATAGTATCTCTATTGGCAAGTTTAATTGTGACATCAATATCTTCTAACTCAGCAGGTGCAATCTCATGCTTAATTTCTTTGTATAAATCAATGGGTATTGCACTAGCACTAGCACCCATATCACATAAGCCATGATAACAATGATCTCCTATTTTAACAGAAATAAAAGGCATGCCTACCACAGGTCTATGTTTATCTTTAGCACAATGTTTAGCAATTCTAGCAGTTTCCTCAGAGAAATAAATAACATGCCCATCGATATTATCAGACAAGAGATCTTTAACAATAGCAATATTAGGTTCAACTTTAATTTGCTCAGGAGGTGTATAAGTTCTAATATTGCTTTTATGGACCACGGTTGAAGCTTTAGCATGATCCTTTATCCTAACATGGAAAGGTGGTTTCTCAACATAAGAAGTAGGAACAATATGATCATTATAAGTGACAGTCTTTTCTTCAAATTTAGTAGGTGCAGCTACTTTTAATTCTATGGGAGGATGATATTTAAACCACTTCTCCTTGGGGAGATCAACATACGCAGCAAAAGATTCACAGAAAGGGGCTACTATCTAAGAGTCAAGTCCATATTTAGTGCTAAACTTACAGAAAACATCGGTATCCATAAAAGATTTAACACAATCAAACTTAGTGTCATACCTGACTCCTTACCTTCGTCGAGATCCCAACAGAGTTGCGTTTAATTCTATCCAATAAGTCCCATTTGAATTCAATAGTCTTCAGCATAAAAGAGCCAGCACAAGAGGTATCGAGCATGGTGCGATTGTTATCAAAAAGCCGAGCATAAAAACTTTGGATAATTATTTCTCTTGGAAGCTCATGATTGGGGCATGAATATAACATTGATTTAAGCCTCCCCCAAGCTTGAGCGATGCTTTCTCCTTCGCGAGGCCAAAAATTATATATATAATTGCGATCACGATGAACAAGATGCATAGGATAAAACTTCTGATGAAATTCCAATTTCAATCGTTTGTAGTTCCATGACCCCGTATCATCACATAGCCTATACCATGTCGATGCATCTCCCTTCAAAGATAAAGGGAATACCTTCTTCTTTATAACATCACCGGGTATACCTGCAAGCTTAAATAATCCACAAACTTCATCCACATAGATTAGGTGCTCATCAGGATGCTTTGTTCCATCTCCTGCAAAAGGATTAGCTAGCAGTTTTTCTAACATACCCGAAGGAACTTCAAAGGGAACATTTTAATTTTCTGTAGGTTCAATAGGTTGAGGAGCAACTCTTTGCTCTACTGGTTGAGGTCAAGATACCCCGAACAAGCCCCTCAGAGGATTACTTTCCATAGTAACAAGTGACAGTAAATTTCAGCACACTATGTAAATTTTTCCTTACCAAATTCCACCTACCAAAGGTGCTTCACTCCACAACGGCGCCAGAAAAGAGTCTTGATGACCCACTAGTATAGGGGATCTATCGTAGTCCTTTCGATAAGTAAGAGTGTCGAACCCAACGAGGAGCAGAAGGAAATGATAAGCGGTTTTCAGCAAGGTATTCTCTGCAAGTACTGAAATAAGTGGTAACAGATAGTTTTGTGATAATATAATTTGTAACGAGCAACAAGTAACAAAAGTAAATAAAGTGCAGCAAGGTGGACCAATCCTTTTTGTAGCAAAGGACAACCATGCACAAACTCTTATATAGAGAAAAGCGCTCCCGATGACACATAGGAATTATCGTCAAGCTAGTTTTCATCACGTTCATATGATTCGTGTTCGGTACTTTGATAATTTGATATGTGGGTGGACCGGTGCTTGGGTGCTGTTCTTACTTGAACAAGCATCCCACTTATGATTAACCTCTATTGCAAGCATCCGCAACTACAACAAAAGTATTAAGGTAAACCTAACCATAGCATGAAACATATGGATCCAAATTAGCCCCTTACGAAGCAACGCATAAACTAGGGTTTAAGCTTCTGTCACTCTAGCAACCCATCATCTACTTATTACTTCCCAATGTCTTCCTCTAGGCCGAAATAATGGTGAAGTGTTATGTAGTCGACGTTCACATAACACCACTAGAGGATAGGCAACATACATCTCATCAAAATATCGAACGAATACCAAATTCACATGACTACTAATAGCAAGACTTCTCCCATGTCCTTAGGAACAAATGTAACTACTCACAAAGCATATTCATGTTCATAATCAGAGGGGTATTAATATGCATATAGGATCTGAACATATGATCTTCCACCAAATAAACCAACTAGCATCAACTACAAGGAGTAATCAACACTACTAGCAACCTACTAGTACCAATCCCGGACTTGGAGACAAGAATTGGATACAAGAGATGAACTAGGGTTTTGAGAGGAGATGGTGCTGGTGAAGATGTTGATGGAGATTTCCCTCTCCCGATGAGAGGAGCGTTGGTGATGATGATGGCGATGATTTCCCCCTCTCGGAGGGAAGTGTCCCCAGCAGAACAGCTTTGCCGGAGCGCTAGATTGGTTCCGCCAAGGTTCCGCCTCATGGCGGCGGAGTCTCGTCCCGAACGGGCTTATGATTTTTTCCTCGACGAAAGACCTCATATAGTAGAAGATGGCCACCGGAGAGCCAACAGGGGGCTCACGAGGCAGGGGGCGCGCCCTGGGGGGTAGGGAGCGCCCCCCACCCTCGTGGGCAGGTGGTGGCCCCCCTGACGTATTTCTTCCGCTCAGTATTTTTTATTATTTCTAAAAATAACTTTCGTGGATTTTTAGGACTTTTGGAGTTGTGCAGAATAGGTCTCTAATATTTGCTCCTTTTCCAGCCCAGCATTCGAGCTGCCGGCATTCTCCCTCCTTATGTAAACCTTGTAAAATAAGAGAGAATAGGCATAAGTATTGTGACATAACGTGTAATAACATCCCATAATGCAATAAATATCAATATAAAAGCATGATGCAAAATGGTCATATCAGGGGCTACTAGGCTTCGGGCTCATTATTTATAAATATTAAAGGGGCACATCGATCCCCCTGATATGGTGTTGCCACCTGACCAGTGTCTCGGGGGCTACTGCATTGACAATCCAATAAAGAAAATTTAAAGTGCAATATAGTTTTCGAGGAGTTATTGTCCTCAGGTTGGTCGGCTGCACCCAACCTGAGTCTCGAGGACTTTGCACACCGCGTTTCTATTCCTAAGTATGCTGCCGAGCTAGGAATTGATCCTCAAGCTAATTTTATGAGTCAACCTGAGTCTCAGGGGCTACTAGGGTCAGCGGTTTGATGTTTTTCCTTCAGGTGCATCCCGGATATTAGGCCAACACGCACCTTGAGGGCTACTGGCTATACATCTCAGCAGAGATTACATTGCACAATTCGAAATTAAATTCATTGAAATCAGCCCATGGTCGAGGTGGTGTACTGCCTCGGATGCAGTCCGGCGTTGCTGCTCGACTACAATAGACACCTCGGAAGCAGTCCGTCATAAAGCTCGGACGCTAGTGGTTGGCTTTGTAGAAGGCATTTATGGCATTAAGCTCGGCTAAAATCCTTCGACCTTTTTGAGCCAAGGTGATCTATGACACCTGGGATATAGTCCGGCGTTGGAGCTCGGATACTCTCCGGCGTTGGAGTTTGGATTCAGTCCGGCGTTGGAGCTCGGATACAGTCCGGCGTTGGTGCTTGGCTGCAAAAGATACCTCAAATGCAGTCTGGCGTTGGAGCTCGAATGCAAGAGGACATCGCCGCACGGGGACAACTTCAAACCCGAGGTGGGCGTAAACATAACAAGGCATTGATAAAGGCCAGAAACTTAAAGGGGCTCCTGGGATACCTGTCGTGTAAACTCTTCGGATTCACTTTGGCGATCCTCAAGATCGATGATGGGAAGATTTGTTGAACCAGTTTTCAAGACGGACGACCGAAGATGAAGAACAGTTCAGAAGAATCAAGGAGCGTCCCCAACTTGAAGACCGGTTCAGGGGGCTACTAACGGTGTCCTGGACTAGGGGGTACTCACCATGTCGTCTCCCGATCAGCTGGATCGGGCCGAGGACCCCCACGGTGGTTCACTATTAGGCCAGTTCTGACAGCCCATGCCGCATACAAGGAAGACTCCAGAAGACTTGGCACCCAAGGCGAGGACTCTCCTAAACCCTAGGCCTCCGGTGTGTTATATAAACCGAGGCCAGGCTAGTCAATAGACAAGATTATATTCATTACTACAATCTCGTGGTAGATACATGTACTCTGTACTACACTCCATATGAATACAATCAAAAGCAGCATGTAGGGTATTATCTCATCAAGAGAGCCCGAAGCTGGGTAAAACCCCGTGTCCATGTTACCATCGCTCCAAGACGCCTAGCTCAGGACCCCTACTACGAGATACGCCGGATATTGAACCGACAATAAGTCTGCTAGCTAATGCTTAGATGAGTTTGACAATTTTATTGTTAAACAAGAAAACTTCAATGCTTATGTTGGTAGACAATTGAAACAAAATGCTTATATGATTGAACACTTGAGTGATTATATGCCTAGAGTTAAAGGTGAACTTAAACTTATTAGTAAACATGCTTCTATGGTTACCACTCAAGTAGAACAAGTGCTTAAAGCTCAAAATGATTTGCTCAATGAATTAAATAATAAGAAAAATGATAATGTTGTTAGAGTTATGACTAGAGGGGGTAAAATGACTCAGGAACCTTTGCATCCTGAGGGCCACCCTAAGAGAATTGAGCAAGATTCTCAGAGAACTAATGTTGATGCACCTAGTCCTTCTAAGAGGAAGAAAAAGAAAAATGATAGGACTTTGCATGCCTCTAGTGAACCTGTTGTTGACACATCTGAGAATCCCTATGATATTTCTATTTCTGATGCTGAAACACAAACTGGTAATGAACATGAACCTAGTGATAATATTAATGATGATGTTCATGTTGATGCTCAACTTAGCAATAACAATGATGTAGAGATTGAACCTGCTGTTGATCTTGATAACACACAATCAAAGAATCAAAGTTATGATAAGAGAGACTTCATTGCTAGGAAGCACGGTAAAGAAAGAGAACGATGGGTTCAGAAACCCATGCCTTTTCCTCCTAAACCATCCAAGAAAAAGGATGATGAGGATTTTGAGCACTTTGCTGAAATGATTAGACCTATGTTTTTGCGTATGCGTTTGACTGATATGCTTAAAATGAATCCTTATGCTAAGTATATGAAAGATATTGTTACAAATAAAAGAAAGATACCGGAAGCTGAAATTTCCACCATGCTTGCCAATTATACTTTTAAGGGTGGAATACCAAAGAAACTTGGAGATCCAGGAGTACCAACTATACCATGCTCCATTAAAAGAAACTATGTTAAAACTGCTTTATGTGATCTTTGAGCCGGTTTAGTGTCATGCCTCTTTATTTATATCATAGACTTGATTTGAATAAGTTGACACCTACTGAAATATCTTTGCAAATGGCCGATAAATCAATTGCTATATCTGTCGGTATTTGTGAGGATGTGCCTATTGTGGTTGCAAACGTTACTATTTTAACGGACTTAGTTATTCTTGATATTCCCGAGGACGATAGTATGTCGATTATCCTCAGTAGACCCTTTTTGAATACTGTAGGGGATGTTATTAGTTGTAACAAAGGAAATGTCACTTTTCATGTTAATGGTAATGAGCATACGGTACACTTTCCGTGGAAACAACCTCAAGTCCATAGTATCAATTCTATGGGAAAAGTTTCAACGATTACTATTGGAGGTTTTGAATTTCCTCTTCCTACTGTCAAGAACAAATATGATATTCTTATTGTTGGGATGTGCATATCCCCGTTGAGGTAACCTAGTGTTATTCGAAAATTCTCCGGTTTCATGTTATTCGGAAAGAGTTTGTTAACAAGACTTGATCAACCTTGTTAGTGGATTCCTTTTGATGAGCATGAGATGGATGGAGTTAGAAGGCATAACTTTTCTGTACCCTCCTTTTACTTTCTGTTATTTAGATTAAATAAAGAAAAATTAGTATTTTCTGTCTTTTTCTGAATTATCCTTGCAATAAAAAATACCCCGAAAATAAAAGTTCTCCAAATGTCCTGAAAATGAAATATGATTTTTTTTTGTAGAATATTTAAGAATATCTAGCACTGAGAACACACCAGGGGGAGCCACCACCTGGACACGAGGGTCCAGGGCGCGCCCTCCTGCCTCGTGGACCCCACGTGGCCCCCCTCCACTTATTCTTGCACCCACACACTCCGTCTTCCTCCAGGAAAAAATCATCCACCAGCTCAAACCCGAGTTCTAGCTCTTCTTGCTGCGATTTTCAATCTCCTTGCTCAAAGCTCCACTCACAAAACTGCTTTGGGGGATTGTTCTTCGGTATGTGACTCCTCCAATGGTCCAATTAGTTTTTGTTCTAGTGCTTTATTTATTGCAAATTTTTGCTGCTGAGGTGACCCTGTACTTGAGCTTGCATGTCAAATTTATATGGTCCCAAGTAGTTATAATGCATGATATAGTCTCTAGGCACTTGTGGGAGTAGTTGCTATTAATTTTGTTGAGTTTGGTTCACTTTTATTTTGAGTCGCTAAAAATTTCAGAAATTTTCAGAGGAAGAAAATGTTGAAGAGATTACTAAGAGGCTCTTCAAGCTGAAGCTTGAAGGATAAGCAAAGTGTAGAGAATAAGAAGCCCAAATATAATCTTCCTTGCACTGTGGAGGTTCGGCCGTGTGAATGGCCTTGTGATGAGTTCTTGAGAGCCGCCGGAATTTATGATGATTTTTATAACTTGGTTGAGAATGCAGGCCTCACCGACTTCCTCCACGACCAGCTCGAACAGTATCTCCTACTCACTAATATTTTTGTGCAAAATTTTCATTTCCATGCTAGGAGATCACCACCTTTGGTAGATTTTCATTTATATGATGAGTTTAAGGAGATGTCACTCTATGATTTTTGTGCTGTTTGCAAGTTGCCTTTTGAGGGCAGTATCGAGGAACCACATCCTAGGGATGTGGCTAAATTTATTGATATGATTGCTGTAGGGGAAACGAGTCAGATGCAAGAACTACTAGCATACATTTTCCTATTCTACGTTACTATGCAATATTTGCTAGTAGATGTTTAATTGGCCGCGGGAACAGTGGGGGCCTCAGTGCTCCTGACCTCGCCATTTACCGCCATGCTTTACTCCATGATAGAACTTTTAGTTTAGGCGCTATGGTTGCTAAACGGTTGAGTCTAGACCGTACAAAGGGCCCCATTTTTGGAGGTATCTTTGCTTCGCGTCTTGCTAAATATTTTGAGATACCTATTAGACACTATGAGAAAGAAGAAAAGGTGTTGCCCCCTATTTTCTTAGACTATAAAAGTATGGTAGAACATGATTTTATTTGCGATGATAAGGAGAAGAGACTTATTTATAACCTGGTATTCAGTGAAAAGACTTGTCAGATTATTACCCTGCCTACACCATCTTTGTTTAACATTCATTCAGGCACATACATCATCCTGCCCGATGACATTTATGCATACTGGGAGCAAACACGATCCCTAGAGCCTGAGCCTGAGCCATCTCCTGACCCTTATCGGCAGTTTGTTTATCAGTGGGATCCGGAGGAGATCGCCAACCAGTGGCACCCAGAGGACACTCCTCCGTACACCGGAGAGAGTAGCTTTGATCCATGGGCATAGACCAACTTAGGCCAAAAGCCTAAGCTTGGGGAGTACGTATTTCTCACCGACATTACTTTCATGTTCACACACTCATTCTAGTTGTCAGTGCTCATACTTTTTCATTGTACTATCCATGCTAGTTTATTTTCTTTTCTAGCCTTCTTCTTGTGTGTTTGAAAAACCTTAAGAAAAAACAAAAAAATCACTTGTAGTTTTTATCTAATTTACTTTCCATGCCTGTAGTAGTAGTAATTAAAAAGAAAACCCAAAAAGATTTCTCGTTCTTCTTTTGTTTGTTGGGAGCTTTCCATTGTAAATAGTTTTATTTCTTTTCTTTTCTTTGGGGGTCGAGAGGAGAAGACCATATTGAAAATGTTGAAGTGGCTCTTATATGCATTATTGATGATTTAACCAAGACCCCACATTACCTTGTCTTCTTCCTTGTATTAAATGCTTGCAGATTCCATCTTAGTCCAATGCACGTGCACTATTATTATTTTCACACCGTTCGGTCGTGCAAGTGAAAGGCAATAATGACGATATATGATGGATTGATTGAGATGAGAAAAGCTGGTATGAACTCGACCTATCTTGTTCTTGTAAATATGATTAGTTCATCGTTCCTGATTCAGCCTATTATGAATGAAACATGTTTGCAATGACAAATAGAGATTATAGTTTCTCATGCCATGCTTAATTAGCTAGGAGTTTATAATGGTTTACCTTGCGTGCCAACATGCTATTAAAATGGTTGTGTTGTGGTATGACAGGGTGGTATCCTCTGAACGATTCGAGTGGCTTGACTTGGCACATGTTCACGCATGTAGTTGAAACAAAATCAACATTGCCTCCACGATATTTATGTTCATGGTGGATTATATCCTACTCATGCTTGCACTCATCAGTGTTGATTAATTTTAATGCATGTTCATGACTGTTGTCGCTCTCTAGTTGGTCGCTTCCCGGTCTTTTCTAGCCTTCACTTGTACTAAGCGAGAATACTGCTTGTGCATCCACTTCCATAAACCCCAAAGTTATCCCATATGAGTCCACCATACCTTCCTATATGCGGTATCTACCTGCCGTTCCAAGTAAATTTGTATGTGCCAAACTCTAAACCTTCAAATGAAATTCTGTTTTGTATGCTCGAACAACTCATGTATCAACTAGGGCTGTCTATATCTTCCATGCTAGGTGGGTTATTCTCACGAGAAGTGGACTCCGTACCTCACTCACGAGAAAATGGCCGGTCACCGGGATGCCCAGTCCCATGCTCAAACCAAATCAAAATAATTGCAAACAAAACTCCCCCAGGACTGTTGTTAGTTGGAGGCACCCGTTGTTTCAGGCAAGCCATGAGTTGATGCATGTTAGTGGTGGGCGAGTATAAACTTTACCATTATTTTTGGGAACTGCCTATAATGTGTGTAGCATGGAAGATATCGAGATCTCTCGGTTGTTATGTTGACAATGAAAGTATACCACTCAAAATATTATTTATCTCTATTTCAAACTTGAGCTCTGGCACCTCTACAAATCCCTGCTTCCCTCTGCGAAGGGCCTATCTATTTACTTTTATGTTGAGTCATCATCCTCCTATTAAAAAGCACCAGCTGGAGAGCACCGCTGTCATTTGCATGCATTACTATTAGTTTACATTGAGTATGACTGTGACTGGATCTCTTTTACCATGAATTACAATGTTTAGTCAGTCCTCGATCTTCAGGGGTGCTCTGCATTTATGTTTTGCGGTCTCGGAAAGGGCTAGAGAGATACCATCTTGTTATATATATTATGATTGTTTTGAGAAAGTGTTGTCATCCGAGATTTATTATTATTGCTCGCTAGTTGATTGTGCCATTGATATGAGTAAACATGAGACCTCAGTGTTATTGTGAATATGGTTGGTTCATAATCTTTGCTGAAAACCTGAATGTTGGCTTTACATATTTACAACAACAAGAGCAAACAGAGTTTGTATAAGTTTTTCTTTATCACTTTCAGTTTACCAACTGAATTGCTTGAGGACAAGCAAAGGTTAAAGCTTGGGGGAGTTGATACGTCTCCAATGTATCTACTTTTCCAAACACTTTTGCCCTTGTTTTGGACTCTAACTTGCATGATTGGAGTGGAACTAACCCGGACTGACGTTGTTTTCAGCAGAATTGCCATGGTGTTATTTTTGTGCAGAAATAAAAGTTCTTGGAATGACCTGAAACTTCACGGAGAATATTTTTGGAATCAATACAAAATACTGGCGAAAGAATCAACACCAGGGGCCCACACCCTGTCCACGAGGGTGGAGGGCGCGCCCCCTGCCTCGTGGGCCCCCTAAGGCTCCACCGGCCTCAAATCCAACTCTATATATTCACATTCGGGGAGAAAAAATCAGAGAGAAGGATTCATCGCATTTTACGATACGGAGCCACTGCCAAGCCCTAATCTCTCTCGGGAGGGCTGAACTGGAGTCCGTTCGGGGCTCCGGAGAGGGGAATCCATCGCCGTTGTCATCATCAACCTTCCTCCATCACCAATTTCATGATGCTCACCGCTCTGCATGAGTAATTCCATCATAGGCTTGTTGGACGGTGATGGGTTGGATGAGATTTATCATGTAATCGAGTTAGTTTTGTTAGGGTTTGATCCCTAGTATCCACTATGTTCTGAGATTGATGTTGCTATGACTTTGTTATGCTTAATTCTTGTCAGTAGGGCCCGAGTGCCATGATTTCAGATCTGAACCTATTATGTTTTCATGAATATATATGAGTTCTTGATCCTATCCTGCAAGTCAATAGTCACCTACTATGTGTTATGATCCGGTAACCCTGAAGTGACAATAATCGGGACCACTCCCGGTGATGACCGTAGTTTGAGGTGTTCATGTATTCACTAAGTATTAATGCTTTGGTCCGGTACTCTATTAAAAGGAGGCATTAATATCTTTTAGTTTCCAATAGGACCCCGCTACCACGGGAGGGTAGGACAAAAGATGTCATGCAAGTTCTTTTCCATAAGCACGTATGACTATATCCGGAATACATGCCTACATTACATTGATGAACTGGAGCTAGTTCTGCGTCACCCTATGTTATAACTGTTACATGAGGAATTGCATCCGACATTATTATACATCACTGATCCATTGCCTACGAGCTTTTCACATATTGATCTTTGCTTAGTTACTTTTCCGTTGCCACTGTTACAATTACTACAAAACTCCTACTGTTACTTTTGCCACCGTTACCGTTACTTCCATACTACTTTGCTACTAAATACTTTGCTGCAGATATTAAGTTTTCCAGGTGTGGCTCAATTGACAACTCAACTGCTAATACTTGAGAATATTATTTGGCTTCCCTTGTGTCAAATCAATAAATTTGGGTTGAATACTCTACCCTCGAAAACTGTTGCGATCCCCTATACTTGTGGGTTACCAGTACACCGATCCCCTTTTCCTCTCTCATCTAAATGCTCTACGTCCTCGGGTCCCGGCCCTCGAGCGAGGCTCAGCCGCCGCTGGTATGCCAGGTCATGATGTCGTGGTCAAGGCCAGGGGGTGAGGGATCGAGAGCCAGTAGGAGCCCCTGAGGCGCAATGCTCAGACCCCCTTTAACGTGCAAGCAAATTGCGTGAAAAAGGAGTGGCTGGCGGGGCCGCCCGTAGTCCCGACTCCGGAGGTCCCTCCGAGTTAGTCAGGGGAAGAGGATATAGCACATGTACGCGCTTGCTGTCCTGTCGTTGATCTTTCTACAAGAAGATGGGGGAACTGAGGACCTGGTGAGGTGACGTGCGCGGGGTAGGCCGCAAGCCAGAGCTCGATCTCTCAGATTTATCAGCCATGCAGGGACGGACCCAAGCACAGGCGCCGTGCCGACATGTAGCCCCCGTAGTGGGATTTGCAAGAGGCGGGTTAGCAACCCATGGAGCCCGCGAAGGGCGATAACTTAAATAATGAGACAAAAAATATAATGCCGATAACCATGATAACACAGGCAAGCATATTGGTCCGGAGTACAAAAAATAAAAGGGTTTTTTACATCTGTGCCCCTGGTTCCTTAGCTCTACTCATTCATCCCCGCGCTCTTTACTTTTGCTCAATTTTCCCCACTCCCTTGCCAGAAACCCTCATAACTGGGCACAACGGACGTTGTCGTCGGGTCAAAGGCTTGACCGTTAACTCTGACTAGTGGGGCCACGCTGGACTGTGCCACGTTTGGTGGTGTCGCTGTTCGACCATTGGGCCTTGGTTTCGTTGGGCCGTCCCTTGCATTAAACGTCTGTGCGCGCCGCCAGGACAGAAGCCTGCTATGCATGCCCCCAGCAAACCCTGCCTGCATAGGTCGATCGAGCCTGCATGCGACGATGCCAATATGTAGCTTAAATAGCCGTAGTGCTAAGTGTTATTTGGTCGTGGCAATAACGGGGTCAAATGTGAAGTTAGTAGCCCATTTTCAAACCCACCGTAGCATCGAGAGTGTACACGCGTGGGAAACGGTGGTTTGAAAAGAAGAAGAAAAAGAAGCTAATTGCACGCGTGAAAAGAAGAAGAAGAAAAAGAAGACAATTTTTAAAATGACACATTTTTTGATAGTTTGTGGCCATTTTACATGATAAAAATAAATTTAGCCCTTATAAATTTGGTCATACCCTTTTACATTTGTATAGAACAAAAAGAACGATGCAAAAAAGAGAGCAAACAATGCAAAATGACCCATTTTTTGATAGTTTGTGGCCATTTTACATGCTAAAAATAAATTTAGCCCTTATAAATTTGGTCATTTTACATTTGTATAGAACAAAAAGATCGACGCAAAAAACAGAGCAAACGATCCAAAAAACGATGCAAAAATACAGAGCCAGCACGTTCACAAAAAACAGAGCAAACGATGCAAAAAAAACGACGCAATTTGACAGCCCAGAGCTTGGTTTCCTTTTGGGCCCAATAACAATGTTTTTTTTCACGGAGTCAGTGGTGGGCGAGCAGCCGAGCACAAACAATAGGACGCCTCTTGCGGATCGCTCCACGATCCAACGATGCGGAGCCGTCCTTGTGATCCAACGGTGGGGAGCCTGCACATAGCCAGCCCACCTAGTTCTTTCTAGAAGGCCAGATCTGAGGGCTGTGGCTTGGCGCGAGGGTATGATCGAACGGCTGACGTTGGGAGCTAGGGTTAGGCGAAACCCCGCGGGGTTTAGAGGGGTTTTGAGCTGGTCAACGGGGTTTCAAAGGCTTTGACTGAGCATAACCAATTTAAAAAAAATCGAAAAAATATGAAACCTTCGTCGTTCGTCATTTTATAAGACAAACTAACGAGGAAAAATACTAAACTTGGTCTATGGTCATTTTCATGAAAAAACCCTAGCTGGCACGATCGAGGTCAAATGAGCACCATTAATTTTAAAAAAATCAAAAAAAAATATAAACCTTGCGCACAATGTTGTCTTATGTGACATGTTACAAACCAAAAATCATAAACTTGTTGTATGGTTATTTTCATGAGAAACCTTCACAGATATGAGCTATCATGTACATGATTTCATAGAGTTCAAGGAGAGGAGGTGGTGTTACCTTCTGTTTTTGAAAAATAAAAAAAATAAAAAAATTGAAAAATAGTGAGACTTCGAATCTAATGGAAAGTGAATATGTGTTAATAAAAAAACATTTGGCTCATTTAGACTAGGTTCAAAAAATCTTGATTACAAATGGGCTGTTTACCGTAGCCTGGGAGCTCATTTGGAGCACATTTTCTCAAATTCAAATTTATTTGACTTCCTCTAAATCACTTCAAATTTGTGCCCCAAATTCGTCGGCGTGGACGTCGAATGGACGCCACCAGCGCCTTCTTGCTGTCTGCCGCGTCCTCACTTGGCGGCCGCCCACTCACGGTCAGCTTAATTTATGACCATGGGCCCACGCGTTAGCGACGGCGGTCGCCCTTTTTTAAGCCGACCGTGCGGCGGGGCCATCCTCATCCAAACTCGTCGTCCGCATCTAGGCATGCTCGCTCCCCCATCACCGGAAAACCCAAGCCAACCCTAGCCAAATGGGGATCTTCTCCTCTGAGTTCCCCTCTCAGATCGTACCGCCTCTACCGTCCCTTTCCCCTCTGAGTTCGTACAACAGCAAGTCCAAGGGCAAGGCCCCCGCCGTCCCTTTCCCATCTGAGTTCGTACCGCCTCCGCCGGTGCCGCTCGCCGGCAGAGGGTGCGAGTGAGCGTGCCAAGGCACCAGGCGGAGTGGCATTGGCAGCACCGCGTCCCTCTGTCGTACCCTAACGTCACCCTGCCGCACGATTGGCATCTGGATCCAGAGAGGATCCCAGAGCCGGCGGTGCCGCGGTCGACTAGGGCACACGCGGAGGAGGTGCGGCGCCGGTGGGCAATCCTGACACCGAAGCAGCGTCGCGACGCCACCTACACCACTGACTCGCCTAACTAGGCGAGGTGGTTCGCCTTCGAGCACGAGGAGGCGAGGCCACGCGACATGCGGGAGGTTGACCGCAGCGTGCC
Organism: Aegilops umbellulata; assembly: GCA_032464435.1. NCBI lineage: Eukaryota > Viridiplantae > Streptophyta > Magnoliopsida > Poales > Poaceae > Aegilops > Aegilops umbellulata. The sequence goes on along the minus strand of CP136055.1, from coordinate 317,966,552 downwards.
GCCGCCCCCGCTCATTGTCCGGGAGGAAGACCAGGCGACGGAGGCTGCCTACCAGGCAGCCCTTGAGGTGGTCTACCATGACAGCGAGGAGGACGAGCGGCTCAGGGTGGAGGCGGTGGAGGAAGAGGAGGCTCGCTACGAGGCGGCCATGGCGCAGGCCCTCGCCCTCTTCGCGGCCGGCGATTACGTCGTGCCGCCGATGGCCCCACCGTCCCCTCCCCGACGGCTCGTCAAGGCCGACCCGGAGCCGGAGCCCATCGCGCACTTCTCCTGGACGGGAGTGGTGCGCGAGTGGTTGTCCGCGCCACCGGTTTGGATGGGGGCGACCCCGGAGAAGGAGGCGGCGTACCTCGAGATGTGGCGCCAGCGACGGCTCGCTGAGGAGCGCCGTCGCAGCGAGTACGAGGAGATGCTCGAGCGCGACCTCGAGGAGGAGGCGTGCCAAGCCGCGGCTGCACGGGCGGCCACACAGCCCCCCGCGCCGGCACTGCCCCGCCGGAACAGCTGCCCACGCCCGACATCGCTACCGCCTAGAACACGGCGTTCCCCTAGGCCGGCCCTGCGCCGACGCTCATCGACCTCACCCACCCCGAGGACCAGGACGACGACGACGCCTAGGGCGCGATGGGCAGCGCGCCGCCTCGTAGTTAGGTTGTATTTAATTTCTTTTAATGCTAATGTGGACGCGTGGACTCTCGCCGGCCTTCCTAAGGTCGGCTTTAATGTTTAATTAAGTTGTTTTTATTTCAAATATGCATGCACGGTTTTTTTTTCGGCGCCGTTAAAATGGGTCGGGCCAGCGTTGGGCGCACGAGCCGACCCAAATGCGTTGGGCGCACCGAGGGGATTTGGGGAAAATGGTAGGGGCGATGAGGTGGTTGCCCTCTTTATATGATGTGCTACCCCACGACCGTGGTCTTGCATGCGACCACGTATACGCGGCCCCACTCTTCAGCTAACAGTCAAAGCCTTTGACCCGACGGCAACGTCTGTTGTGCCTAGTTATGAGGGTTTCTTGCAAGGGAGTGGGGAAAAGTGAGCAAAAGTTAAGAGCGCGGGGATGAATGAGTAGAGCTAAGGAACCAGGGGCACAGAAATAAAAATCCAAAAATAAAATGGTGTAGCCGCGGGACTAGTCCCGATGGTTTGAGGATGATGCGGCCCGAGGGGCGCCCTAAGCTGAACAAACCAAAAAGTGTCACCTGGCAGCGTTGTTGAAGAAGTGTTGGAGTAGCTGAAGACGCGTGCTGCAGAAGTCGCTCTTCACGATTCGTCCGGGCCCTGAGCCCCGTGAGGCTCCGGAGGCCCAGGAGGCTCGTGACGATCCAGTGCCTCCTTTGACAGAGCCGCCTGGTGCCTGGCCTTGTGAGCCTCCAGGATGCCCCGCACGTAGCGCTGGTGCGTGGCAGCCCTGTTCAGCAGACCGAAAGGCATGCGAACATAGCTGTGAGGGGGGCCCTCGCACCGGCTAACGTGGGACGGCCAGAAGAGCTCCTAAGATGCAATCCTGTGAGCCCTGGGATGTTGATGCAGATGTACATCTCGCTGCCCTCGTCAGGGGCAGCTGCTGCACTGAGCGATGAGGGGCGACACTCGCCACGCATGGCTCATGCCTCCTAAAGCTCCTCGGTTGCCTTGGTGATGAACTCCTGAGCGCCTGACGCCGCGCCCTGCACTCTCCTCGCGGAAGCGCGCGTTGAAGCACGCCTCCACATGGTGCCCGAACGCCTCCCTCGTGACCCTGGCAAGGTCTGATGTCCTCAAGAGGAGAGGCCCCGAGCCCAACCTGAGAGGGGCACCGGGCGCGCCTTCCTATGCAAGAGGGGAAGGCTTGCCGTTAGTGGGCGCGGGTCTTGAAACACGATCGTTGGTCGCCCCGTCCTCCTGAGGTCCTAGGAGGAGAAGCTACTTCTTATTCTTGGGGATGACCTCAGGAGGGTAGACGGCCCCGTGTCATCTAGGTTCCCGACCGCCGCAGCCTGGTAGGCGCACTCAAGTGAGCACACCGCATCCTTTTCGTCGCAGGCGACTGTGATGATGCCTCCGCTCCTTGGCATCTTGACGACGTTGTAGCCATGGTGAGTTGCGGCCATGAACTTGGCCAAGGCCGGATACCCAAGGATGGAGTTGTACGGGAGGCGAATGTGGGCGACTTCGAAGTCGATGAGCTCAGTGCGGTAGTTGTCACGCTTGCCGAAGGTGACAGGGAGACGGATCTGCCCTATTGGGGTGGTTGAGCCGTCGGTCACTCCCGAGAAAGGCTTGGTAGGCTGAAGCTGGTCGTACGGCACCTGAAGCCTGTCGAACGTCTCAACAGAGAGGACATTGAGTCCAGCGTCGCCATCGATGAGTGTCTTGGTGACGAGGACGTTGCTGATGGTAGACGAGCAGAGCATCGAAAGCGCGCCGGCAGTGGCCGTGCACTTGAGCTGGTCAGTAGAGTCGAAGGTGATGGTGTACTTGGACCACCTGAGCGGACGCGTCTCCTTGTGCTTGGGGAGGTCCATGTTAACCTCGCGAGCGAACTGCTTGAAGTTGCGATGGTAGGCAGTGGCCTGAGCGCCGCCTAGTATGCAAGCGATGGCACGGGGCTGTCGGAAGCCCCCAGGCCCATCATCTTGGTGGTGGTCGTCGTTCCTCCTTGGTGGTGGCTGAAGGAAATATGCCCTATAGTCAATAATAAAGTTGTTATTTATATTTCATTATATCATAATAAATGTTTATTATTCATGCTAGAACCATATTAACCGGAAACTTGATAAATGTGTGGATACATAGACAAAACACAGTGTCCCTAGTATGCCTCTACTAAACTAGCTCGTTAATCAAAGATGGTTAAGTTTCTTAACCATAGACATGTGTTGTCATTTGATGAATGGAATCACATCATTAGGAGAATGATGTGATGGACAAGACCCATCCGTTAGCTTAGCATAATGATCGTTAAGTTTTATTGCTATTGCTTTCTTAATGACTTATACATATTCCTTTGACTATGAGATTATGCAACTCCCGAATACCGAAGGAATACCTTGTGTGATATCAAACATCACAATGTAACAGGGTGATTATAAAGATGCTCTGCAGGTATCTCCGAAGGTGTTTGTTGGGTTGGCATAGATCAAGATTAGGATTTGTCAGTCCAATTATCGGAGTGGTATCTCTGGGCCCTCTCAGTAATGGACATCATGATAAGCCTTGCAAGCAATGTGAATAATGAGTTAGTTGCGGGATGATGCATTACAGAACGAGTAAAGAGACTTGCCTGTAACGATATTGAACTAGGCATGAAGATACCGACGATCGAAGCTCGGGCAAGTAGCATACCGATGACAGAGCGAATGGCGTATGTTTTTATTACGGTTTGACCAATAAAGATCTTCGTAGAATATGTAGGAACCAATATGAGCATCCAGGTTCTGCTATTGGTTATTGACTGGAGAGGTGTCTCGGTCATGTCTACATAGTTCTTGAACCCGTAGGGTCTGCACGCTTAACATTCGATGACAATTTGTATTATGAGTTATGTGATTTGGTGAGCGAAGATTGCTCGAAGTCCCGGATGAGATCACGGACATGACGAGGAGTCTCCAAATGGTCGGGAGGTAAAGAATGATATTTTGGACGATAGTATTCAGACACTTTCAGAATGTATCGGGTACATATCTGAGTACCGGGGGTTACCGGAACCCCACGGGGGAAGATATGGGCCATAGGAGGGGGGCAAGCCAGCCCACAAGGGGTGGCGCCCGCCCCCCCCCCCCCCAAGGGAGGAGTCCGAATTGGACAGGGGAAGGGGGCGGCGCCCCCCTTTTCTTCTTCTTCTCTCTCTCCTTCCCCCTTTCCCCTTCCGGTAAAAGGAAAGGGGGGCCGAATTGGACTAGGAGCCCAAGTGGGACTCCTCCCACTTGGGGTGCACCTAGGCCGGCCTCCTCCCCTCTCCCTCCTTTATATACGGGGGCGGGGGAGCCTCTAACACGCATCAACTATTCCAAGCCGTGTGCGGCGCCCCCCTCCACGGTTTACTCCTCCGGTCATATTTACGTAGTGCTTAGGCGAAGCCCTGCACGGATCACTTCACCGTCATCGTCACCACGCTGTCATGCTGACGGAACTCTCCCTCGACACTTTGCTAGATCAAGAGTTCGAGGGACGTCATCGAGCTGAACGTGTGCTGAATTCGGAGACGCCGTACGTTCGGTACTAGATCGGTTGAATCGCGAAGACATTCGACTACATCAACAGCATTAAACTAACGCTTTCGCTTTCGGTCTACGAGGGTACGTGGACACACTCTCCCCTTCGCGTTACTAGGCATCTCCTAGATAGATATTGCGTGATCGTAGTATTTTTTTGAAATTACATGCTACATTTCCCAACAGTGGCATCAGAGCCAGGTCTATGCGTAGATGATATGCACGAGTAGAACACAAAGAGTTGTGGGTGATGATAGTCATAGTGCTTACCACCAACATCTTATTTTGATTCGGAAGTATTGTTGGATGAAGCGTCCCAGACCAACCTTACATGACCACGTTCATGAGACCGGTTCCACCGACAGACATGCAACTTGTTTTGCATAAAGGTGGCTGGCGGGTGTCTGTTTCTCTAACTTTAGTTGAATCGAATTTGACTACGGACGGTCCTTGTTGAAGGTTAAAATAGCAAACTTGACGAAACATCATTGTGGTTTTGATGTCTAGGTAAGAATGGTTCTTACTAGAAGCCCATAGCAGCCACGTAAAACTTGCAACAACAAAGTAGAGGACGTCTAACTTGTTTTTACAGGGCATGTTATGATATGATATTGTCAAGACATGATGTGATACACGTTATTGTATGAGATGATCATGTTTTGTAAAAGTTATCGACAACTGGCAGGAGCCTTATGGTTCTCGCTTTATTGTATGAAATGCAATCGCCATGTAATTGCTTTACTTTATCACTATGCATTAGCGATAGTTGTAGAAGCAATAGTTGGCGAGACGACAACGACGCTATGATGGAGATCAAGGTGTCAAGCCAGTGACGATGGAAATCATGAAAGTGCTTTGGAGATGGAGATCAAAGGCACAAGATGATGATGGCCATATCATGTCACATATTTTGACTGCATGTGATGTTTATCTTTTATGCATCTTATTTTTCTTAGTACGGCGGTAGCATTGTAAGATGATCCCTCACTAAAATGTCAAGGTATAAGTGTTCTCCCTGAGTATGCACCATTGCGACAGTTCGCTGTGCCGAGATACCACGTGATGATCGGGTGTGATAAGCTCTACGTTCACATAAAACGGGTGCAAGACAGTTTTGCACGTGCGGAATACTCGGGTTAAACTTGATGAGTCTAGCATGTACAGACATGGCCTAAGAACACTGGAGACTGAAAGGTCGAATGTGAATCATATAGTAGATATGATCAACATAGAGATGTTCACCATTGAAAACTACTCCATCTCACGTGATGATCGGACACGGTGTAATACCCTACTCCTGCTTTGTGGTGGATTAGCCTCATGATGGATAGAGGATGAACTAGTACAAGGGAAGAACAACCTCAGGAGGTGTGTTCTTGTGTTGGTGTGAGCTGGTGAGGGTGCGAACGGTCTCAATCAATCTGTCCCCTTCTATGGTGGTGGCTAGGATATATTTATAGTGGCCTCGGTCCTCTATCCCCAAAATGAAGGCGCGAAGGGATCCTACAACGGCCAAGTTTGAAGGGAGGCAACTAGTACATCTTATCCTGACGAAAGATGGTCTTCACCTTCAAAGCTTCTAGTCGTGACGTCGTGGTGGGCTCGGCGATGACCTCCGTCCTGCCGCCCTGGCGGTCTTGGTCTTGTAGCATGAATTTGGAAATCTTTGGCCGATTCCTCGGGACTCCGCGCCTACGCTTGACTCTTTAGCACTGAAGAGGAAACATGTTGTACTGCGCCCGCTGGCGCCCGCCTGGCCTTCGTCGTCATGGCTTGCGTCACCTTAACCTCACGAGGTGGGCGTCTGCATAGAAATCTCCGCTCCTCAGGAGCCGGCCTAGTGCGGTCACTCCTTCTGGAGGTCTTGGCGTCGTCCGCCTCGTGAGGCTTGGCCCCTCGCGAGGGTCTTGTGTTGTTGATGCTGAAGATGGGCCGTACTAGGCCGTCGATGGAGCCATATCGTGGGCCGCAGGCAGGCAAGTGTGGGTACCCCGGTTCCTAGAACACCGACACTAATACATCTCGAATATTATCATATAACATCACTAGCTAATAAAGATCGAATATTATTGAATAATCTAGTTCACTCGCAGTTCCTGAGGTGCGGATGGTCGAATGTTTTCTATGCAACTTTTTTCTATGCAATTTTTTTCCATACTATACATATGGTCAACTTTTGCTATGCTTGGTCAGAATTTCACCCTAGTACATATACTAAGCTTCTAGAACATCTAGTCAAAATTTCAGCCTCGTACATATACTAAGCATACATTGTATACATACATACATATGCTAATTAGCAACTACAACATCTAGTGAAAAAAACAATCTATGAAAAAAGATGAACACAATTTGCTAAGTGCTGGGAGGCTCACCAACCGGGATCGTCGGGGCGGAGAGAGGCGGGGAGGACAGAGGAGCGGTGTCGGAGACGGGGAGGAGCGGGGCTGGCATGGACTCGGGCTGCGGCGGCTTGTGGAGGAGCGGTCGTCGATCGCGAGGCAGGCGCTCGTGGAGGAGCGGCGGCGGCGGGCAGCGTGGCGGTGTCGACGCGGGCTCGGGCGGCGCTTGTGAGCAGAGCAGCATCATGGTCTTTGGCGCCGTCGGGGGAACTGCAGACGAGTTTGGAAATTTCCTAAGTCGTGGCTTATATACAAAACCCTTTAGTCCCGGTTGGCGACGGGACGGTGCGAGCGATAGACGATGGTTAGGACGGGGACGGGAAGGCACTAACTAAATCACACCTACACATATGCAAACTAAGAAGTTAGTTTGAGCTCAAATTGCATATAAATCAAATAAACTCCCACAAAATTACTCCCAAACTAAAACCCACAAATCACTATACTTATAGAGCATTGCACGAGCTAATCTAGCAATGAGAGATGAAAGGACAAAGTTGCTAACCTTTGTGAACACTTGGAGAGATGGGGTGCCTCAAATCTTGAGAAATCTTGGCAAAAAATAGAGGATGAGCTCGAGCTAAGGGGAAGAACAGAGAGGGGAATGAAGAAAACAGAGAAATGGGCTCGGGCTGGACGAAGGGTATATATAGGGACATCTTTAGTCTCGGTTGGTTATACAAACCGGGACTGTAGGTCCACCTCTAGTCCAGGTTTGTGATACAAACCGGGACTAAAGGGGCTCGTCGGGGCATCAACTAAACCCGGACTAATCATGCCCATGGCCCCGTGTGCTCTTAGACATTGGAACCGGGACTAATGGTCAAATTAGTCCCGGGCCATAATCAAACCATGACTAAAGGGACAGACGAAAGGTCGGTTTTCTACTAGTGACTTATACAAGTTAAATGCCAACAAGGCTATCCTCTCTTGGTTTGCAACATATAGAATGGGTCACAGTTCTAGAGATTTCTCTAATCAATCAAGCATGACATGCCAGTTTCTTCATAGACGATGCAGAAGGTACTCTCTTCGTCCCCGTGGCTCGGCAGGTCCCGTTTACACGTCAAATTCCCAATCATTTTTGTGATTTTCTTGGAGCCGATGCTCTTGGTCTACCCGTGGCTTGGCAGCCCCTTCTCTCCTCCAACCTATATATACTAGAGGATCCAGGCACTTTTGAAAATACAAGTTTTGAAGCCTCCTTTAGTTTCTCTAGTTCTTGTTTTAGTTGATCGTAGTTGATTAATTAGTGCTTGACCAAGATCCTCTAATCCTCACAATTAAAAGTCATGTGTGGTTCTAATCTCCTCCCTCTAATTCTCCGATGACGATTAGCTCTGGACAGTCGAGCACTGTCGGATCGTGAAGACCGTATGCTTGGAACCAAGTAAAGAGCTCGTGCTTTCGGTATTCCGTTCGAGGGCAGTTTGCGGGATCGTCATCAACAGTTCGAGGGCTCCAAGTATGATCTACACCAACTCGTTTAGTTATGTTGCACTCTGAAGTCAGTAATGATCGTTGATCCAAACCCTATATGCATCTTCATATTGTTCCTGTGTGATCGTAGGGCATTTTTTTGTTTTCTATCACGTTTCGCAACAGGACTGACATAGTAAGTGCATAGACCGGGACCCATCTTGGGATCGGGTCGCAACACAAGACATCACACCAAGGAGAGGCGCCACCGGCCAAGCATGAGACTTTCCATACTATATGACATATAAGGAAACCCTCCACGACATATAGAAGGATCAAATGGATTGGTGCTAGTACCATTCTGAACTCCTACCCCTATTCTTCCTACACACCATCACAACGTTCTTCATACCAATGATATATGTAGGGAAGTAGGAACCCCGTAGAAGGGGCTCCACTTTTAGATAGTTTAGCATGTACATAACATAGAGATTTTGACGCTTCTCATCAAAATCTTCACCGCAACTCATTGATTCTCCCTAACTAACCGGATACCCCCCACCCCCGGGAATATTGTAATCCTCTATACTATACATAAGTAAGAAACATAGCAAGGCAAAAATTATGGCTTTTCTTTGCCGCTTTGCGATTTCTGTCTAAACTTTCTTCCTTAATCAATGAAATGGCAAGTATTTTACCTTGTTTCAAAAAAATGGCTTTTACCCACATTAGAGGTCTGAACCTGAGTAAAACATGTGCCCCACTTTACACCTGTGTTCTAGATCTACTAGTATCCTGATATGACGTCCCCTCAACTACAAATCAAGAACTCGCTCTAGTACTTACAACCATTACCATCTGAGTAAAATCCCTCGGTGCATGATACGGACCGTGGTAATGTTATGATATCGTATCATACTATGACCTTATTTTCATCGTCATCATCGGACAACGTATCGACGGGAGAAACGACAAATAGCCAAATAGAGCAGATGATCCCGCCCCCTCCATCTCTCTACATTAGGCACCATACATTTGCAACACGACATGAGACAATGGGTACATAGGAATGCTACTAGAAGAGGAAAGATCGTCATGGATGCCACTCACGGTGTGTCGGTGTCAAAACCGGCAGATCTTGGGTAGGGGGTCCCGAACTGTGCGTCAAGGCCGGATGGTAACAGGAGACAAGGGACAGGATGTTTTTACCCAGGTTCGGGCCCTCTCGATGGAGGTAAAACCCTACTCCTGCTTGATTAATATTGATGATATGGGTAGTACAAGAGTAGATCTACCACGAGATCAAGGAGGCTAAACCCTAGAAGCTAGCCTATGGTATGATTGTTGTATATGGAGTTGTTGTCCTATGGACTACAACCCTCTGGTGTATATAGACACCGGATAGGGTTAGGGTTACACAGAGTCGGTTACAATGGTAGGAGATCTTGAATATCTGCATCACCAAGCTTGCCTTCCACTCCAAGGAGAGTCTCATCCGGACACGGGACGAAGTCTTCAATCTTGTATCTTCATAGTCCAGGAGTCCGGCTGAAGGTATAGTCCGGCTACCCGAACACCCCCTAATCCAGGACTCCCTCAGTAGCCCCTGAACCAGGCTTCAATGACGACGAGTCCGGCGCGCAGATTGTCTTCGGCATTGCAAGGCGGGTTCCTCCTCCAAGTCCTTCATAGAAGATTGTAAACACCAAGAGTAGTGTCCGGCTCTGCAAAATAAGTTTCCACATATTGCCATAGAGAGAATAATATTAACACAAATCAAATCTGCTGACGTATTCCGCAGTGCGCCATCACACTACGGCCAAGTCCTTTACTCGAATCGTTTTTACTTTTCCACCTCAGCGCATTTTACGAGGCGGTTTCCTTGGCACGTCTTTTCAAAGTAGAGATCGTGTTCCTCCCTTTACGAGATTCTCATCAATACAGACGTGGGTAACCCAATCGTGCCCGTTAGCACGTTCCTCGATTAAAGGCAAGTCCCAAACGGTTACGGGGAGGGCTCTTGGTATTCGACCTCTTATAAAGAGACCAAGGCCTTGCTCCTTTTTTCAATATCAAACGAGTTCGCCCGTCGCCTCGAGTTCCAACACTCTAGGCTCCAGATTCCGGGCGCTTCGGACCTTCGACAATGTCCGGCTCTGACCTCCAAGGCCGATGGACGCCCTCCTCCGTCACGGAGGAGGACGTGCTAAAGTTGAGAGAAGCTAAGTTCTTGACCGGTGAAAATTTTCATAGGTTGCCTGCTCCAGGGCAGGTCATTCCTAGTCCCCAGCCCGGTGAGAGCGTGGTCTTCATGTCTCACTTCCTTCGGGGGTTAGGCTTCCCAATGGATCCCTTTGTGAGGGGGCTGATGTTTTATTACGGGCTGGAATTCCACGACTTAGCTCCGGAGTCCATCCTCCATATCTCCTCATTCATTGTCGTGTGTGAAGCGTTCCTCCGTGTTACCCCTCACTTCGGATTATGGCTCAAGACCTTTAAAGTGGAGCCGAAGGTGATCGAGGGACGGCACACGGAGTGCGGAGGCGCTGTCATAAGCAAAAACGCTGATGCTCCATGGCCCGAGGGCTCTTTTCAAGAGGAGCTAGGCTTGTGGCAACGAGAGTGGTTTGATATCACCGCTCCCTCGGGCACCAAGTGGGTGGCGCCTCCTGCCTTTCGCTCGGGTCCCCCACCACGGCTAGCGTCATGGGTCAACAAAGGGTTAGATTGGGGTTTACCCAAAGACGTGCCCCTGTTGCAGGGCCGCATTAAGGATCTCTTGGAAGGAGACCTCAGCCTGGTCAAGGTGACGCAGGTCATGCTGATTCGCCGAATATTGCCCAGCAAACGTCGCTCCCTTCACCTATGGGAGTTTAATCCTGAGGGACCACGAGCTCTCCAGAGTTTCATGGGTGCAACGCCCGCGGAGATGTATAGACTGTTCTTCGGATCACAAGAGATGTGTCCAGATTTAACCGAGGATGCAGGCCTAAGCTGCAATCGCCCGGATACTCAAGTAAGTAACCTTGTGCCCGGACCTGCTATCCGTATAATTATAATAAACTTGCCCCTAAAAGAGCTGTCCTTTTAAACAGGAGTGGATAGCGAAGGCAAAGCTGATCAGGTGTCCGGCTCCCCTTCCCGAAACCAGGCCGGATCCCGTGCTTGTCAGGATGTTGAAGATAATGCCTCTGGAGGGAAGCAAGGGGGAGGACAAGGAAACTATGGCCTCCTCAAAGGAGGCTGCTCCGAAGGGAGGAATCGAAAATTCCTCTCCTAAGGGGAAGAAGAGGGCCGCCTCTGACGACCCGGAGACCATGGCCTCAAAGCAGGGGGGGGAAATCCTCGTCAGAGGGTCCGACACCGGGGAGTTCCTCAGCCGAACTGCGCCCTCAAAGGGATCAGCCCTCTAACGAGCCGTAAGTAAAGAAAGGTTTTCCTTTTGAGGGATGAAAGAGATCCTTGATTTATGTCTGAGAAGATTTAACCGAAATCTTACTTGTAGCTCGGATCTCAGCCCTTCTCAGCAGAGCTCGTCTTCGGGGGATCTTCTTCCGGAGATGATGGAGAGCGGGACGCCACCCCCTGCCGTACCGCCTAGCGAGGCGGGCGACCCTGAGGTGTCGTCGCGGAGGGTTTCTCCGAATCCGGCAGGGGCGGAAGATAGCTATATGGCCCCCCAAGGTTCTCCGCGTCCGGCCTTCGAAAGAGGCCATGGGACAAGTCCGGAATCGTCTGGTGCTCGGCCGGAGGAGCTAAAGATTCTACTGGGGCGAGCTTCTACCTCAGAGGAGCACCGTGCATTGATGAGCGCGGTGATTGAAAGGATTTCATCCGCAGAAAGCGGATTGTATGAGGCCGTCAAAAGCTTACTGACGGGTTTTGAGGTACGTTAGATAATGTACAGTTTTGTCAGTTGCGCATAAGTAAGATGCGCCCTGTGTAGATAGTAGCCCCTGAGACTCTGTGCGTCGTCAAGAAATGATGGCACGCAGAGGATCATAATCCCAGGTCTAAGTGTCACCTTTGAATGTAGGCGGCAGGGTGTCCGGAATCGAGCCGAACTGATGATTGTGCCGAACTAAAGCGGCAACTGGACATGGCAGATGCCGACATCGCGCTTGTCAACAAACGGCTTGATGAGGCTCAATGTATGTAATTCCTCGGGCGGCATCAGGTAAGAAGAGCTTTATGCCATTGTCTTACAATGTGTGTGCTTGACGCAGATGGTGCGGCCGCCGTGGAGAGTCTCAGGGCAGAACTTGCCCAAGCTAAGAAACAAGCCAGAAAAAGCGATGCGGCTGCCAAGAAAGCCCTTGAAGAGCTGGGAGCCGAACATGCTGCTCACTGCTGAAGCAAGGAAGAGATGGCCGAGACGGCCGAAAAGTTAAAGAGCGTTGCAGACCGTTGCAAACTTCTTGAGAAAGAAGACCGGGCGAGACAGACGGGCTTAGAGAAGGCCATTGCCGATGCCAAGGACGCTCGCTCTGCGATGAGAGCTGCGATGGAGGAGCTGCGTCAGGCCGAACAGATTGCGGCTGGAAAGCCCTTTATGCTGCGGAGGAAGTTTTGTGATCCGAAGTTTGCTCCATTGGACCGGATGTGGAGTGTGGAGGACACCTATCTGGATTTGGCAGCAAGTGCTGCTGATGCAACCGAACACTTTCAAGATCAAAAAGATCCCGGAGTGGAAAAGCTTTTCTGGTCGCAGTTTCACAATCCAGAGCGTCCACTGGCAGTGGACGATCGTTTGGCTCAATGGGCCGAACTGAATAGGTTGTCCGGACTCGCCATGAAGTACGTCATGGGTCATCTGTGGCCGGGGAGATCGGAGCCGAAGAGTTATTTCGGCTTGGTGCAGCAATTCCTTAACGCGGTGCCACGTATTGATGCTATGAAGAGGTCAGCATGCATAGAGGGAGCACGGATGGCTCTTGCCCGTGTCAAAACATACTGGGCAGAGATGGAGACCACCGTTGTTGCGTCCCGAGACTCGGACAAAAGCTGAGTACCCTTCGAGCACTATTTTCAGGAAGTCCTTGAAGGCGCTCGTGTAATAGGGACGCAGTGCTCGAAGGATGCTATGTTATGATAGCATATGTAATTATAAAGGAATATTTTGCTAAATTGTATTGGCCTTTTATACTTGTGCCTTCAAGTATTTGGAACACCTCCTGTACGGCCGTTTTAAGATATATATATATATATATATATATATATATATATATATATATATATATATATATATATATATATATATATATATATATATATATATATATATATATATATATATATACAAAATCTGAAAGATGGCAGTCGTTGGCTTTAGCCCCCACACACATAGTGCGGGGGTGCTCGCAGATGGCGCATTTTCACACTTAACCCAACGTCTTGGTCCTACAAAGGAGGTGATAGCGCAGCGGGCCGGGCAACCGGACTATAATGCTTTAACACTTTCACTTAGCCATAGGAGCTTGACAGTGGGACTATTTAGGTAGCCCCTTGGTGGCGACTGCGCTCGCCCGAGTGCGGGGTGCGTATGTGCCTGGCCGGGAAACGGCCCTTCGTTAAAGCGGAGGAATCCTATAGATTTCGATAGGTCATCGAGTGGCTGACCAGTCTCACGCTACATCATGGCAGTCAGTTTTCGGCTTTCTCTACTGAGGTGCTCGCCCGGCCGAACCAGGGCACAATCGCAGTAGTTCTCCTGGTACTACCTTGGCCGATAGAGCGGAACGTAAGGTAGCCAAACTCAGGAGCCGGGCAACCCAACATTTGACCAAGGACATGATTCGGAGCTGATGCATATAATGCCTAAACTCACGACGCCGAACACTCCCTAAGGTGTTCGGTCTTTATGAGTGCGGGCGAAGCAACACTCTTTATTAAAAAGCCCCTAGTGTCCAGGTACGCGCAAAAATTTTGACGTGGCCACATGCCAAGACGCCAGCCTCCTCCTTGGTTATATCAGAGAAAACCAGGGGATATGTAGCAACAAGAGACAGTAAAAAAGATTTACGCAGGGTCTCAATCTAAAGAGAATCCTTAGGACGGGTCCCTACTGCACGTCTGCGTCTGTGTCTCCGTTGTGCCGTATCCTGACGGGCGCCGCGCGACGTTCATCTGTAAAAGAGAGGAACTGAATTGAAAATGTGTCGTGCCGAACAAAAGTTTAAAATAAACAAAGTAAAAAATATATAAAATTAAGCTTTATTGTCTCTCATTGTATATGTACGAAGCCCCTAGTGCGGGGGCATATGGCCACTAAGCCTGCATCAATGATAATTTTGTACCGAACTCGTCTATCCGTATTCGCGGTCTTTAATGACCTATTCCGAAGTTTTTTAGGCCGGTGAAGCCATTTTACTGTGGGGCTGTCAAAGCGGCCGCACAGTCCTCCGCTTAGGGGAGGCGCACTTCAATGCTTCCCCTTCAAAGAGATGATGCCTCGTGGACCGGGCATCTTAAGCGTTAGGGATGCATAATGCGGTTTTGCGTTAAAGCGGGCAAAAGCTTCGCGCCCCAGCAGTGCTTGATAGCGACTTGAGAATGGGACGATGTGGAAAATAAACTTTTCGCGGCGGAAGTTATCGGTAGAGCTGAATACAACTTTGAGCCGGAGGAAACCCATGCAATGGGCGTCCGGACCAGGTGTTACCCCTTGAAAGGAGGTTTTGCTGTGGCGGATTTTTGCTGGGTCTATCCCCATGTGGCAGATTGTGTCCTGGTATATCAGGTTTAGTCCGCTGCCGCCGTCCATAAGGACATTTGAAAACTGGAGTCCGCCAATTACTGGATCGAGTACCAAGGCAGTCCAACCCGCGTTCTTGATGCTTCTAGAGTAATCCAGTTGATCGAAGATGATTGGTTTTGACAACCAGTGGCGGGATCCCTTTGGGATAGGTCGTGTGGTGCGTACCTTTATGGGCGCCGCATGTTTTGTTATGTGAAGTAAGTTTACAGTTTTTACTTCTTGTTGGAAGTTCTTTTGTTTCCTGGTGCTCTGCTTTTGGGGTTCGTCCTCGTCTTCACTTGGTGTGTCGAGCCCCTTGTGTTCGGTGTTGAGTCTGCCGGATTGTTTGAAAACCCAACAATCTCTGTGGGTATGGTTAGCAGGCTTCCCGGGAGTACTGTGTATTTGACATATCCTGTCCAGGATTTTGTTTAAATTGGATGGATCGTCCCTGTTATCCTGGAGGGGAGGTTTTGTCTGATTCTGTCGTGAGCCTTTGAATCCGGCGTTGACTGCCGTGCTCTTCGGACTTTTTTCCTTTGTCCGGCGATGGTCCTTGTTGCGTCGCGGTTTTCCGTTTCCATCCCTGGTTTCGGATGTACTTGGGTCACTGGGATTGCATCTTGCCAACCAGCTGTCCTCTCCTACACAAAAGCGGGTCATGAGGCTTGTTAGTGCGGCCATTGTTCTTGGCTTTTCTTGGCTGAGGTGTCTGGCGAGCCATTCGTCTCGGACGTTATGCCTGAAAGCTGCTAAGGCTTCGGCGTCCGGACAGTCGACTATCTGATTCTTTTTAATGAGGAACCTATTCCAGAATTGTCGAGCTGATTCTCCGGGCTGTTGAGTTATATGACTAAGATCGTCTGCATCCGGAGGGCGGACATAGGTTCCTCGAAAATTTGCTCGGAAAGCATCCTCGAGCTCTTCCCAACTTCCAATTGTGTTTTCAGGAAGGCTTTTAAGCCAATGCCGGGCTGGCCCTTTAAGCTTAAGGGGTAAATATTTTATGGCGTGAAGATCATCTCCTCTAGCCATATGTATGTGGAGGATGTAGTCCTCAATCCAGACTACAGGGTCTGTTGTTCCATCATATGCCTCTATGTTTACGGGTTTAAATCCCTCTAGAAATTCATAGTCCAGAACCTCGTCGGTAAAACATAGGGGGTGTGCGGTACCCCTGTATTTGGGTGTGCCGGATTCTGATGATGGCTTTATTGCATTGCTCGCGAGAGCTTGCTTTCTGGGCCCGTAGATGGACCTGACTGGGCCATGATGCGAATCCTTAAGTGGGTCGCATGCCGATTTAAGTGCGGCGCTGCTTGCTGCTTTATGCTGGCCATGGGTTCGTCTATCCGACCGTGTGGCTTTGTTATTTTTTAAATGCGAGGGCTCTAGGGCCTCTTCGTCGAATTCAGGCAGTAGCTTTCTCTTCGGATAGCTTTTAGTGCGGCGACTGTCACCGTATTTATCTGTAGTATTGATTACTTTGCTCCATCTGATCCTGAGTGCATCTTGCGCTGTTTTTAGCTTCCGCTTCTGCTTTTTCAGGCTGCGTGCGGTTGCAATGAGCCTCTAGTGGAGATTCTTCTTCTTCGTTGGTTTATCCGGCGTAAGATCGTCCGGAATGCCGTTTTCGCCGGGGGAGGGATGTTCAGTTTCTCTATCCGTGTTGCCCTGTTTGGACGGTTGCTCTAAGGCCTGCTCGTCGTCTACTGGCTCATCGTGCTCTATGGCTGGGTCTTTATCGAGGCGGGGCTTGGGTCGGCGTTTACGCCGATGCTTTGATTGCTTTTCGGGGGGTCGATCTCCCATTCCATCCCCTTTTTCCTCGTTGTCGCTTCCTTTAGGGGTGTCCACCATGTACACATCGTGAGATGAGGTGGCTGTCCAATGCCCTATGGGCGTTGGTTCATCCGTATCTCCTGCATCGTCATCCATGCTATCGATGTCTGCAGAGTCGAAGTTGAGCATGTCGTTTAAATTGTCGACAATGGCTACCAAGTGGGTGGTGGGCGGGCTTTGAATTTTTTCATCGTCCGTATCCCATCCTCGAGACTTGAGCGAATTCAGGATGTCGCCAAAAGGCGAGTGCTGAAAGATGTCCGCGGCGGTGAACTCCATTATCGGCGCCCAATCGCATTCGATCTGCAGGGGCGCGGGGGGTTCGGAGTCCGGAGAGGAGTCCGGATCCTCAGAGTCACGGGTCATGCCGAGTGCGGGGCTGGCGTTCGGCTCGATCGCCTTTGAGACCGCAGCCCCCGAGGTGACGTCCAACCGCTCATCCTCGATTGGCGCAGCTGGCTCCGAATTGAGGGTCAGAGCCGGTGCGTTTGCGGCCTCCAGGGCACTGTTCGGCGGCAGAGCTAGATCATGCCCCGCGAGACAGTGCGGCGCGCTTGGCTGTGGCTCGAATCCGTCGAATATCAAATCTCCGCGGATGTCTGCCGTGTAGTTTAGGCTTCCAAACCTGACTTGATGGCCAGGGGCGTAGCTTTCGATCTGCTCCAGGTGGCCAAGCAAATTGGCCCGCAGTGCGAAGCCGTCGAAGACGAATATCTGTCCGAGAAGAAAAGTCTCACCCTGGATCGCATCGTTGTTGATGGTCAAAGGAGCCATCGAGCCCAAAAGTGACGACACAGAGGAACTCTCAACGAAAGCACCAATGTCGGTGTCAAAACCGGCGGATCTCGGGTAGGGGTCCCGAACTGTGCGTCAAGACCGGATGGTAATAGGAGACAAGGGACACGATGTTTTTACCCAGGTTCGGGCCCTCTCGATGGAGGTAAAACCCTACTCCTGCTTGATTAATATTGATGATATGGGTAGTACAAGAGTGGATCTACCACGAGATCAAGGAGGCTAAACCCTAGAAGCTAGCCTATGGTATGATTGTTGTATATGGAGTTGTTGTCCTACGGACTACAACCCTCCGGTTTATATAGACACCGGATAGGGTTAGGGTTACACAGAGTCGGTTACAATGGTAGGAGATCTTGAATATCCGCATCGCCAAGCTTGCCTTCCACGCCAAGGAAAGTCCCATCCGGACACGGGACGAAGTCTTCAATCTTGTATCTTCATAGTCCAGGAGTCCGGCTGAATGTATAGTCCGGCTACCCGAACACCCCCTAATCCAGGACTCCTCACGATGCTTTGGTCGGGAATGGTCGTAAGCAGTGGTTACGGTCATAGCCCGAGAGGGATCTTGGTCATCTCTTTTCTTTAATTAAAAAACGTGTAACATGTTGCCGCACGCTAGTCCACTACATCCTTCCCGTTTTTATTTCTCCCTTTTCATCTCTCTTTTTTTTCTCTTGCCATTTTCCTTGAAACCACCTCATCAGTACAACGTCTTATTTCTTACGAAGATTGTGGTGTTTGTTTGGTAAGTTAGTAAGTGCTTACCAACCTAAATATCATTAGAATATTTATTCTTCCATTGCAACATACTCGCAATTATCTTGTTATAATATAAACCTACAACAACTCCTACGTAGTAACATGTTTTCTTAGGGGGTAGTATGTTGAGCGTATTACTCCCTTCGTTTCTAAATATTTGTCTTTTTAAAGATTTCAACAAGTGATTACATACGAAGCAAAATGAGTGAATCTATATTTCAAAATATGTCTACATACATCTATATGTGATAGTTTATTTGAAATCTCTAAAAAGACAAATATTTAGAAATGGAGGGAGTACATAATAACATCGCATCATTGTTGTGTAATCCAAGTGTCCAAAACACAAACTGTCTCGCATCATGACAGATATGTGTGGCTTATAAATGAGAAAGGGGGGAATACTTTTGTTGAATGGAAAATATAGGGCTGCAGCGAGCCTTGCTGCAGTTAGGTCGTGCTTGGATTGCCGTTTTGCAGCGATTACATGGGTATGATATACTCCCTCTGTAAAAAAATATAAAAGCGTTTGAATCATTATATTTCTTTTGAAGGGAGTACACCTGGAAAATTATTAGGTGCGGCTAGGCAACTGAGTATTTGGTTGGTCATTTGGGTCCAGAAAAGGGGCAGTTTTGTGCCTTCCGCTCGAGAAAATAAACACGTCTTTCATCATCCGTTTCCTTTCTGCCTAGATTTTACACGCGCCCACTTTAATACGGGACTAAGAGAAACTCTAGCTGAAACCCTAAAAACATAAGAGTATCCGACCGAGTAAGTAAATTTAGCAGAGTGAAAAGCAAATTTGGATAAAGAACATAGATTCGATTTAAATAAACTTCTTAACCAAAATTCTACACATAATTCACATTACATCCACCGTAACATAGTCCATTTAAACCGAAACTAAAACTTGAACTAAAATATATATCTAACAGAAATTTTAGTCACTGTCCGACTTTACGAGGGACAACCAATCCACCCTTAACATCCCACCACCCATGGGGCCACGCACTGTGTCGTCATCGCAGCCGGGGAAGGTTCTTCGCCACTCTTCAATGTCAAAGCCACCGTTGTTGCCACTGTCGTTGCCTCTGTTGTCCTCCTTGTCGCTTGAGAGGATGATGACGTCCGCCCCGCCGGCCGTCACTGCTCGTACGAGAGGCACTCCGCCTCCACTAGCTCGGGGTACTGGCGACGAAGGTTGGCCATGTACGCCTCGTCGGCGACCTCCGGCACGAACCATTCCTTCGCCTCCCGGTCCTCCTGAGCCACCGGAGTGTTGATCGCCCCCGGCTGGGGAGAATCGAGCATCGGCATCTCGCCCTTCTCAAAATTTCGGCGGCCCATGACGCCGTGTAACTGGACGGACCGGACGTCGTACTCGCCGACGGCATGCTCGGCAATGTGGAAGGATCCGAGCCACGATTTTTCGTGGGTCTGTCGATGTATAACCTCCGGCAACCATGTCCCTCATACCCGCTGTCGCACGCCTAGGTACCGCCTCTGTGGTGGCGGCGGCGCGGGGAGGTCGGGGAAGCCGGCGAGTCTGTCGGATGGGGCTGCAGCGCCGCGGTGGCGGAGTGAGGAAGATGCGAGGGTGATGCGCTCATTGCGGCGCGGATCCGCGCTACGGATGGCCGGTGGGGAGCGGCGGCCAAGGGAACCAGCCATGGCGGCAGCAGTTGGGGTGCAGGAGTGGTGGTTGAGTCGCCCACGATGGGGATTGGGGGGACAAGAGACAGAGGAGGGTGCTGAGCGGTGGGGATTTTTTACTCCAAGCCCGAGCAATGGAGTACTTTTACTCCACCAAAGCAGCGAGGAGTAAGATTTATACTCCTTTATAGCATTTAGGAGATGTTACCCCTCTAACCGGTTTTAGGGGATCGGCTAGAATTGCTCTAAGCGGTTACACTTGTAAAATAAATACAACCATGAAACGACAATGCAAATGCTCTAAGCTGTTATGAGGGGAGACACGTAAGTCCGTAGGTTCCATCCCACAAGGGTAGAATTATTGGGGTGCAGGACTGGTTAATCTTATCCACTAGGTTATGATGAACTGACGGTATGTAACTTGGTAGGCAGTTCTTGGTCAATGAGAAATAGCAGTTCCCACAAATTATAATAACGGTTCTTTTTCCCTTCTACAGGTAGGTACACACGCAGCTGGAAATGAGATTTATTTCATTAACCAGTATGCATCCATACATGGTATGTATACTTATAGTTAATAATGTAGACTATTATCACCGCATATAAAGCTGCTCCTGTGAGGTTGCACAGAATCGCCACAATTATTTTTGCAGCAGCAGTAGGTCGACCACGGGAATGGGGCGCAGTAACCTGAGTCGTACCCTTCTGCCCGGCACGGCTTGTTGCAGGTGCCGTGCTTGATGCACAGATGCTTGCCCCACGTCGCACTAATCTCGCCACAGATGATGTACCCGGCTGCATCCATGACCAGTTGTCACGATTAACTAAGAATTATAATCAATCGAAAGAAAGAAAGAAAAATAAAAGAAATAATTACGTACGAGGGTGGTCAGAAACAGAGTCAGGGATGTCCCGAGAGCAGTTAGCCATGACGATGATCAACAGATACACACTCAGTTTCAATAATAAGCTCTTCTTCATCGTCCACCACACTCCTATGGCCATGCCTATGCTTTGTTTGGTTGCTCCTCCCCCTTCCAATATCCGCATATATATAGCCAAGATAGCTTTGCCTTTTTCTTTTTTCTTCTTTTTTTGTGCAAAAAAAGAATCGTCAACATAGCGTTGTCGTTTGGGGGCTATTATCATTTTGTTGTGATCCATGTATAGTCTAGGTGTTCAGAGGTGCAATAATGTGTTGGATGTATGCCGCCATAGCCCTCCTCGATTATCTTATAATTTCCTTATGGCTACAACATTAGCTTTCTCATATCACACGTAGTCATAGCCAAATTTAATTTCCTAAGATATGTATGTCTTACGTACATCATTTCTCAAGGATATATGTACATGTCCTGTTTCTTGTTTTTGGAGGCTGCAAAGACGTGTACGATGTTTGGCATGGTCAAACTTTCTACAATGTATCCCTAGTATTCATCTTCTAGCTACGAGATATATGGTTGTCGGATAGTGTGGATAGCATCTACTATCTATCTATCTATTATTCTATCATTTATCTATTCCATCTATCTATCTATTTATTTATTTATTATTATATACTAAAAGCAAAATATATTTTTTAGAAAATGAGGATTACTCCAGCCTTTGCATCAGAGTGATGCATGCAGCCTCTTTATTATTAAGCAAAGTGACCAAAAAATCTGTGTTCCACAAGCTCGCTCCAAGCTAAACAAAAAAATTATAAAGTGCCACAACCGACCAAAATAGAACGAGATGATTAAACACATATCCTATTATTGGACCGCCATCCAAACCGGTTGTAGATATCCCGAGCTACCATCTTTCATCGGGCAGACCCACTAAGCAAACGCTCCCTGGCTTCCATAGGAATGAGTAACGACCACACACGAATCCAAGCATTGGCCCTGTAGATTGATACGTCTCCAATGTATCTATAATTTTTAATTGTTCCATACTATTATATTATCCATCTAGGATGTTTTATATGCATTTATATGCTATTTTATATGATTCTTGGGATTAACCTATTAACCTAGAGCCCAGTGCCAGTTTCTGTTTTATCCTTGTATTTGAGTATCGCAGAAAAGGTATACCAAACGGAGTCCAATTGACGTGCCAATTTTTGATGATTTTTTATGGACCAAAAGAAGCCCCCGGAGCAAAAGAGTTGGGCCAGAAGAGTCCCGGGCTGTCCACGAGGGTGGGGGGCGCACCCTACCCCCCTGGGTGTGGGCCCCTATCTCGTGGACGACTCGGAGACCCCCCCTGACGTGAGACCTACACCCAAAATTCCTATGAATACAGAAACCTCCAGAAAGTAACCTAGATCAGGAGTTCCGCCGCCGCAAGCCTCTGTAGCCACCAAAAACCAATCGGGACCCTGTTTCAGCACCCTGCCGGAGGGGGGATCCATCGTCGGTGGCCATCTTCATCATCCCGGCGCTGTCCATGACGAGGAGGGAGTAGTTCACCCTTGGGGCTGAGGGTATGTACCAGTAGCTATCTGTTTGATCTCTCTCTCTCTCTCTCTCTCTCTCTCTCTCTCTCTCTCTCTCTCTCTCTCTCTCCCTCTCTCGTGTTCTTGATTCGGCACGATTTCGATGTATCACGAGCTTTGTTATTATAGTTGGATCTTATGATGTTTCCCCTTCTCTACTCTCTTGTAATGGATTTAGTTTTCCCTTCGAAGTTATCTTATCGGATTGAGTCTTTAAGAATTTGAGAACACTTGACGTATGTCTTGCGTGGGATACCCGTGGTGACAATGGGGTATTCTATTGATTCACTTAATGTATGTTTTGGTGATCAACTTGCGGGTTCTGTGACCTTGGGAATCTATGCATAGGGGTTGTCACACGTTTTTGTCTTGACTCTCCGGTAGAAACTTTGGGGCACTCTTTGAAATTCTTTGTGTTGGTTGAATAGATGAATTTGAGATTGTGTGATGCATATTGTATAATCAAACCCACGGATACTTGAGGTGACATTGGAGTATCTAGGTGACATTAGGGTTTTGGTTGATTTGTGTCTTAAGGTGTTATTCTAGTACGAACTCTAGGATAGATCGAACGGAAAGAATAGCTTCGTGTTATTTTACTACGGACTCTTGAATAGATCGATCAGAAATGATAACTTTGAGGTGGTTTCGTACCCTACAATAATCTCTTCGTTTGTTCTCCGCTATTAGTGACTTTGGAGTGACTCTTTGTTGCATGTTGAGGGATAGTTATATGATCCAATTATGTTATTATTGTTGAGAGAACTTGCACTAGTGAAAGTATGAACCCTAGGCCTTGTTTCAATGCATTGCAATACCGTTTACGCTCACTTTTATCATTAGTTACCTTGATGTTTTTATATTTTCATATTACAAAAACCTATATATACCATCCATATTGCACTTGTATCACCATCTCTTCGCCGAACTAGTGCACCTATACAATTTACCATTGTATTGCGTGTGTTGGAGACACAAGAGAATCTTTGTTATTTGGTTGCAGGGTTGTTTGAGAGAGACCATCTTCATCCTACGCCTCTCACGGATTGATAAACCTTAGGTCATCCACTTGAGGGAAATTTGCTACTGTCCTACAAACCTCTGCACTTGGAGGCCCAACAACGTCTACAAGAAGAAGGTTGCGTAGTAGACATCAAGCAGTTTTTGGCGCCGTTGTCGGGGAGATGAGTGCTTGAAGGTATATCTTTAGATCTTGCAATCGAATCTTTTAGTTTCTTGTTTTATCACTTGTTTATTTTATAAAAGAAAACTACAAAAAGAAATGGAACTAAGGGTGCCTCATATGCTTCATCTTTTTAATATCTTTCATGAAAATAAGGATTCCGATAATTGTGCCAAAATGTTAGAAGGAGCACTAAATCTTTGAATGATGAGCATGATTGCAATGTTGTTAGTACGAACTCTTTGAATAATCACAGTACTAATGATGATTGCACTAGTCATGATGAAAATGTCTCTTATAAGCATGTAAATTTTTGTGGAGTGCATAGAGTTTGCAAGTACACACCAAATAGGGAAGATAGGTTTTGCAAGAGGCATAAATATTTAGAAACCAAATGGTTGCAAGAAAGGCTAGATGTTTGTGCTGAAAATTTAAATTTTCATAGTCATCCTTGTGAACTTAGCAATGAACGTGGTCATTTAAATATCCAATGCAAATTATTTCATGATCGTATCGTGTCCAAAAATTGTGATGACTTGATTTCCCTTGCGCATCATAATGAACTTAGTTTGCTTGTGGGTTATGAAGAAATGAAATGTATAACTAAGGATATGCCAGAATTTGTCCTTGATAAAGTTCTTGATTTTGATCTAGAGGAAATTTATATGTATTGCGCGGTGAATTGCATTGAAAATCCTTATATTGCCAATTACATAAAGACAAGAAAACAAATAGCAAATAAAGAGAATACTAATGAAAGGGAAGAGATTTCCCAATATCCTCCTATTCTTTCTTATGATTAGATAACGAGGAGGAGCTTTCTATTTAGCCAATCTCATTAAAAAGGAGCTCCAAAAAGAGGATTAAACCCACACATGATGTGAAGAAGAAAAAGAAAAGACGGAGAAGCAAAGGTAAAAAGGTATCCCTCCCAAATGATGTTGCTTCTATTACTCATTGCGCTCCCAGATGATAATTGCTATACTATTATTGGTGCTATCCATACTATTAATGATGAGAGTGATTATGCTTATGATATGAAAAGGCCCAAGCTTGGGGATGCTATGTTTGATGAGAATGACTTGTTTGAGAATTTATTTGCTGCAATTAATGTTTGCCCCAAGCTTGGGAATGCTATGTTTTATGAAGATGATATGTTTAACCTCCCAAGTTTTGATATGCAAATTTATTATGATGATAGCATGCCTCCTATTTATGATGATTATATTGATTAAAGTGGGTTTGGAAGAGTGTCAACATTAGGAAGTAATGATCCCACTATTTTGGAGGGTGTTGAATCTTATTGTGACAATTATGAAAGTAGATTTGGAGAGGTCATGACTTTATTTAGTAATGATTCCACTATCTTGGAAGAGGTTTAAATTGATTATGATGAGAACAAAGTTGCTTATGATGATTATTGTGATGACACTTATGCTATAAAAAGTAGGGATTATTATATTTATAAAACTTGTCATGATTATGATTACCCTTTTCTTGAACATTACTCTTTTAATATGGAAACAATTTATAGTATTCGAGTTTCTTATGATACTCCCACTATTCCAAATGAGAAGAATTTTGCTTATGTGGAGAGTAGTAAATTTTCTATGCCTGTAGATCATGAAAAGAATGCTTTATGTGATGGATATATTGTTGAATTTATTCATGATGCTACTGAAAATTATTATGAGGTAGGAATATATGCTTGTAGAAATTGCAATAATATCAAGTTTCCTCTCTATGTGCTTAAAGTTTTAAAGTTATGCTTGTTTTGCCTTCCTATGCTAGTTGATTAGTGTTCCCATAAGTTGTTTGCTCACAAAATCCCTATGCATAGGAAGTGGGTTAGACTTAAATGTGTTAGTCATACGCTTCATGATGCTCTCTTTGTGTTTCAATTCTTATCTTTTATGTGAGCATCATTGAAATCATCATGCCTAGCTAGGGGCGTTAAACGTTAGCGCTTGTTCGGAGGCAACCCAACTTTATTTTTGTTCTTTGCTTTTCGCTACTGTTTAGTAATAAATAATTCATCTAGCTTCTGTTTAGATGTGGTTTTATGTTTTAATTAGTGTTTGTGCCAAGTAGAACCTTTGGGAAGGCTTGGGTGAAGTCTTTGCGATCTTGCTGTAAAAAACAGAAACTTTTGCGCTCATGAGATTAGCTGCCATTTTTTTTTACTGAAGAGTGCTTTTAGGTTGATTCGTTTTGCAGATGATTAATAGACAAATTCGTCAGGTCCACCAATTTATTTCAGAATTTTTGGAGTTACACAAGTATTCGAATGACACAGATTACTACAGACTCTTCTGTTTTTGACAGGTCCTGTTTTCATTGTGTTGTTTGCTTATTTTGATGAATCTATGAGTAGTATTGGAGGGTATGAACCATAGAGAAGTTGGAATACATTAGATATTACAACAATATGAATTTAGAATGAGTCCACAACAGTACCTAAGTGGTGATTTATTTTCTTATACTAACGGAGCTTACGAGTTTTCTGTTGAGTTTGTGTTGTGAAGTTTTCAAGTTTTGGGTAAAGATTCGATGGACTATGGAATAAGGAGTGGCAAGAGCCTAAGCTTGGTGATGACCAAGGCAACCCAAGGTAATATTCAAGGACAACCAAGAGCCTAAGCTTGGGGATGCCCCGGAAGGCATCCCCTCTTTCGTCTTCGTTCATCGGTAACTTTACTTGGAGCTATATTTTTATTCACCACATGATATGTGTTTTGCTTGGAGCGTCATTTTATTTTATTTTGTTTTGGTTGCTGTTTGAATAATATCCCAAGATCTGAAATTCTTAAATGTTAGAGAGTCTTCACATAGTTGCATAATTATTCGACTACTCATTGATCTTCACTTATATCTTTTGGAGTAGTTTGTCATTTGCTCTAGTGCTTTACTTATATCTTCTTAGAGCATGGCGATAGTTTTATTTTGAACAAACTGTTGATCTCTCATGCTTCACTTATATTACTTTGAGAGTCCTAAATAGCATGGTAATTTTCTTTGGTTATGAAACTAGTCCTAATATGATAGGCATCCAAGATGGGTATAATAAAAACTTCCATATAGAGTGCATTGAATACTATGAGAAGTTTGATACTTGATGATTGTTTTGAGATATGAAGATGGTGATATTAAAGTCATGCTAGTTGAGTAATTGTGAATTTGAGAAATACTTGTGTTGAGGTGTGCAAGTCCCATAGCGTGCACGTATGGTAACCGTTGTGTAACAAATTTGAAGCATGAGGTGTTCTTTGATTGCCTTCCTTATGAGTGGCGGTCGGGGACGAGCGGTGGTCTTTTCCTACCAATCTATCGCCCTAGGAGCATGCGCGTAGTGCTTGGTTCTGGTGACTTTTAGATTTTTGCAATAAGTATGTGAGTTCTTTATGACTAATGTTGAGCCCATGGATTATACACACTCTCACCCTTCCATCATTGCTAGCCTCTTCGGTACCGTGCATTGCCCTTTCTCACCTCGAGAGTTGGTGCAAACTTCGCTGGTGCATCCAAACCCCGTGATATGATACGCTCTATCACACATAAGCATCCTTATATCTTCCTCAAAACAGCCACCATACCTACCTATTATGGCATTTCCATAGCCATTCCGAGATATATTGCCATGCAACTTTCCACCGTTCCGTTTATTATGACACACTTCATCATTGTCATATTGCCTTGCATGATCATGTAGTTGACATCGCATTTGTGGCAAGGCCACCATTCATAATTTTTCATACATGTCACTCTTGTTTCATTGCACATCCCGGTACACCGCCGGAGGCATTCATATAGAGTCATACTTTGTTCTAGTATCGAGTTATAATCTTTGAGTTGTAAATAAATAGAAGTGTGATGATCATCATTAATAGAGCATTGTCCCAAAAAAAGAAAAAAAGGAAAGGAAAAATAAAAAAAGAAAGGCCCAAAAAAATCAAAACAAAAAAACAAATAAAAGGGACAATGCTAATAGCCTTTTTCCACACTTTTGCTTCAAAGTAGCACCATGATCTTCATGATATAGAGTCTCTTATATTGTCACTTTCATATACTAGTGGGATTTTTTCATTATAGAACTTGTCTTGTATATTCCAACGATGGGCTTCCTCAAAATGCCCTAGGTCTTCGTGATCAAGCAAGTTGGATGCACACCCACTTAGTTTCTTTTGTTGAGCTTTCATACATTTATAGCTCTAGTGCATCCGTTGCCTGGCAATCCCTACTCCTCACATTGACATCAATTGATGGGCATCTCCATAGCCCGTTGATTAGCCGCGGCAATGTGAGACTTTCTCCCTTTTTGTATTCTCCATACAACCCCCATCATCATATTCTATTCCACCCATAGTGCTATATCCATGGCTTGCGCTCATGCATTGCGTGAAAGTTGAAAAAGTTTGAGAGTACTAAAGTATGAAACAATTGCTTGCCTTGTCATCGGGTTGTGCATGATGAGAGAATTTTTGTGTGACGAAAATAAAGCATGGACAAACTATATGATTTTGTAGGGATGAGCTTTCTTTGGCTATGGTATTTTATAAGACATAATTGCTTGGTTAGTATGCTTGAAGTATTATTATTTTTATGTCAATATTAAACTTTTTCTTGAATCTTATGGATCTGAATATTCTTGCCACAACAAAGAAGATTACATTGATAATTATGTTAGGTAGCATTCCACATCAAAAATTTTGTTTTTATCATTTACCTACTCGAGGACGAGCAGGAATTAAGCTTGGGGATGCTTGATACGTCTCCAACGTATCTATATTTTTTGATTCTTCCATGCTATTATATTATCCATCTAGGATGTTATATATGCATTTATATGCTATTTTATATGACTTTTAGGACTAACCTATTAATCTAGAGCCCAGTGCCAGTTTCTGTTTTTTTCCTTGTTTTTGAGTATCGCAAAAAAGTAATACCAAACGGAGTCCAATTGGCGTGTCAATTTTTGATGATTTTTTATGGACAAAAGAAGCCCCCGGAGTAAAAGAGTTGGGCCAGAAGAGTCCCGGGCTGTCCACGAGGGTGGGGGGCGCCCTACCCCCTGGGCGTGGGCCCCTATCTCGTGGATGACTCGGAGACCCCCCTGACATGAGACCTACGCCAAAAATTCCTATAGATACAGAAACCTCCAGAAAATAACCTAGATCGGGAGCTCCGCCGCGGCAAGCCTCTATAGCCACCAAAAACCAATCTGGACCCTGTTCCGGCACCCTGCCGGAGGGGGGATCCATCACCGGTGGGCATCTTCATCATCCTGGCGCTCTCCATGACGAGGAGGGAGTAATTCACCCTCGGGGCTGAGGGTATTTACCAGTAGCTATGTGTTTGATATCTCTCTCTCCCTCTCTCTCTCTCTCTCTCTCTCTCTCTCTCTCGTGTTCTTGATTCGGCACGATCTTAATGTATCGCGAGCTTTGCTATTATAGTTGGATCTTATGATGTTTCTCCCCCTCTACTCTCTTGTAATGGATTGAGTTTTCCATTCGAAGTTATCTTATCGGATTGAGTCTTTAAGGATTTGAGAACACTTGATGTATGTCTTGCATGGGATACCCGTGGTGACAATGGGGTATTCTATTGATTCACTGTATGTTTTGGTGATCAACTTGCGGGTTCCGTGAACTTGGGAATCTATGCATAGGGGTTGGCACACGTTTTCGTCTTGACTCTCCGGTAGAAACTTTGGGGCACTCTTTGAAATTCTTTGTGTTGGTTGAATAGATGAATTTGAGATTGTGTGATGCATATCGTATAATCAAACCCACGGATACTTGAGGTGACATTGGAGTATCTAGGTGACATTAGGGTTTTGGTTGATTTGTGTCTTAAGGTGTTATTCTAGTACGAACTCTAGGATAGATCGAACAGAAAGAATAGCTTCGTGTTATTTTACTATGGACTCTTGAATAGATCGATCAGAAAGGATAACTTTGAGGTGGTTTCATACCCTACAATAATCTCTTTGTTTGTTCTCCGCTATTAGTGACTTTGGAGTGACTCTTTGTTGCATGTTGAGGGATAGTTATATGATCCAATTATGTTATTATTGTTGAGAGAACTTGCACTTGTGAAACTATGAACCCTAGGGGCCTTGTTTCAACGCATTGCAATACGGTTTGTGCTCACTTTTATCATTAGTTACCTTGCTGTTTTTATATTTCCAGATTACAAAAACCTATATCTACCATCCATATTGCACTTGTATCACCATATCTTCGCCGAACTAGTGCACCTACACAATTTACCATTGTATTGGGTGTGTTGGGGACACAAGAGACTCTTTGTTATTTGGTTACAGGGTTGTTTGAGAGAGACCATCTTCATCCTACGTCTCCCACGGATTGATAAACCTTAGGTCATCCACTTGAGAGAAATTTGCTACTGTCCTAAAAACCTCTGCACTTGGAGCCCCAGCAACGTCTACAAGAAGAAGGTTGCATAGTAGACATCATAGATAACCTGCAAAAAAAATATACGAGTTTGTCTGTTAAAAACCATGTCATGCCTACAGTTCCATATAGCTCATAGTAATGCACATACTCCTATCTGAATATGTCCCGCAATGTTTGACTCTACTCCATTTAGCCATGTCCCAAATAATGTGTGTATACTATTTGGAGGGATGATATTAAAGGCTATATAAACTGAACACCATAATAGTTTGGCCAGCGTACAATCGAGAAAAGGTGTTTGATGGTTTCATCCTGATCACAAAAGCTACATCCTTGACTACCCTCCCAATTATGTTTTTCCAAGTTATCCTTATTCACAAGCACCTCCTTGTGAACAAACCACATGAAGACTTTAATTCTTAACGGGACTTTGATTTTCCAAATATGTAACGATTTCAGAATTGGACCAGAATCAATTAGGTCCAAGTACATATATTTCACTGAGAAAATGCCATTAGTAGTTAATTTCCAGTGAATACTATCAGACTCCTCAGAGAGGTTCACATCCATCAACCTTCTGGCCAGATGTAGCCTTGCTTCCCATCTGTCTCCTACCAAAGATCTCTGGAATTGAATATTTAGAGGGTTGGATTGTAACATTGTAGCAATGTAAGCCTCCTTATACTGTACACTGTTATAGAGAGATGGATATTGTGTGGCTAAAGGCGTTTCCCCTAACCACGTATCCTCCCAGAATCTCGTCGAATTATTGTTTCCAATGATGAATTTAGTTCTATGGAAGAAGGATGCTTTCGTTCTCGTCAAGCCCTTCCAAAAAGGTGAATCATCGGGTCTAACGGTAACATGGGCCAAGGTCTTAGATTGTAAGTACTTATTACATAAAATTTGTACCCATGTGCCTTCGGTCTCCACAGAAAACTTGTACAACCATTTAATGAGCATACATATATTCTTTAACTCTAAATTCTCAATCCCAAGACCACCCTGGTCCTTAGGCCTACAAATGATGTCCCATTTAGTAAGCCTATACTTCCTCTTTATTTCACCACTTTGCCAAATGAATCATGATCAATAGAAGTCCAATATTTTTCGTACCCCTACAGGTACCTCAAAGAAGGACAAGAGGAACATCGGCATACTAGTGAGCACTAAGTTTATTAGTATTAGTCGACCTCCACGTGACATAAGCTTGCCCTTCCAGCAGCTTAGTTTCTTTTCAAATTGATCTTCAATACACTTCCACTCCTTGTTAGATAGCTTGTGATGGTGAATTCGTATGTCCAGATAGCTAAACGGTAGGGGTACCCAGTTCACATCCCAACAGTTGTTCATAAGCATCTTGTTCATCTTTGGCCCTCCCAAAACAAAACAATTCGCTTTTGTTAAAATTAATCTTCAGTCCCGACAACTATTAAAATAGGGATAACACAAGCTTCATATTTCTGGCCTTTGCCAAATCATGTTCCATGAAAATGATGGTATCATCAGCATGTTGTAGTATGGACACCCCACCATCTACTAGATGTGGTACTAGTCCTCCTACTTGGCGTTTCTCTTTAGCTCTTCCTATCAGAATTGCCAACATATCTGCTACTATATTGAACAATATAGGAGACATCGGGCCCCCCTGTCTTAGACCCTTGTGCATCTGGAAGTAGTGATGTCATCATTCACTTTAATCCCAACACTGCCTTTTTTGTACAAATGAATCGACCTATTTCCTCCAGGAAACATCAAATCCCTTCATACGTAAAGCCTGGTGTAGGAATGACCATTTAACTGTACCATACCCTTTCTCGAAATCCACTTTGAAGACCACCCCATCCAGTTTCTTTGAGTGGATCTCGTGGAGTGTTTCATGTAGGACAACCACATCCTCTAGTATGTTTCTGCACAGCATGAAAGCCGTCCGAGTTGGTTGCACCACACTATGTGCAATCCGTGTCAGTCGGTTTGTCCCAACTTTAGTAAAAAAATAATTAAAACTCACATTAAGGAAAAAAATTTGGACATAACTGCTCAATGTGCACCGCCTCCTCCTTCTTTGGTAACAACGTTATTGTCCCAAAGTTCTGGTGGAATAGCTGCAGATGACCACTAAATAAGTCATGGAACATCGGTAGTAGATCGCCTTTAATAATATGCCAACACTTCTTGTAAAATATCACTGGGAAGCCATCCGGACCTGGCGCCTTATTATTCTTCATAAGTGATATTGCCTCAAACACCACTTTCTACATGAATGGTGCGGATAAAATCTCATCCTCGTCTGTTCCGAGCTGAGGAATATCGCCGACCATGTGCTCGTCCATAGACACAAAGTTGTCTTCGGGAGCCCCAAAAAATTGTTTATAGTAATTAGAGATATACACTTTTAGGTTCTCGTGTCCTATAATTGTACCCTCGTCCTGCTCAAGTTGGAAATTTTTCTTCTTTCTGTGTTTTCCATTTGCAATCATATGAA
Source organism: Aegilops umbellulata (assembly GCA_032464435.1). Lineage (NCBI taxonomy): Eukaryota > Viridiplantae > Streptophyta > Magnoliopsida > Poales > Poaceae > Aegilops > Aegilops umbellulata. Next base: position 317,934,178 of record CP136055.1, on the reverse strand, counting down.
AAAACTGGGTATTGTCGCCCCCTTGGACGATCTTCCACACTTTGGCTCTAAGTGCCCATTTCATCTCTTCTTCTCTAAGAAGCTCCCGCAATCTCTTCTCAGCCTCAGTCTTAGATGCCCAATCATCTGCATCTAAAAATGTGGATTCGGCCTTGAGATCAAGCTCATTTATAAGGTTTATAATCCTATCCTTTTCCACCTTATAAATTTTTCTTACATTTTTAGCCCAGCCCCTCAGGAACTGCCTCAGTGCCCAATCTTATTTTGCCATCTCTCAATATTTGATATACCTCCTGTGGCCCTATCCCATTCTCGGGCTATGAGCTCAATGAAGCCCTCTCTCTCTAACCATACTAGTTCGAAAGAGAAGACATTCTTGTTACCCACACGTGTCGCCTCCCCAAAGTCAACAAGCAGTGGGGTGTGATAAAAAACCGCTCTCTGTAAAGATTGGATTGTCACCAAGGAAACTTCTGTTCCCATTCAATACGGGTGAGAACTCGATCCAACTTATCGTAAGTTGGACTAGGCAATGTGTTTTCCTAAGTAAACTTTTTGCCTGAGAGTTCTATCTCTCTCAGGTCTAGACTCTTGATAATTGTGTTAAACATAAATGACCATCTGCCATCCAAATTATCGTTACTTTTTCGTCTCTCCTCCTGATAATGTTAAAATCAGATCCGACCAGTATATATAGGTAATCTCCCATCCCCACAAACCTGCACAAGGTCTGCTAGGAAGTCTGGTTTGAGCTCTGGTTGAGCGGCTCCATACACTGCAACTAGCTCCCATTGGAACTCGTCAATCTCCGAGCGCACCTTGAATTTGACAGCAAATTCCCCTAGCAACGTTACGGACTTCTAGCGTCTCGCACTTGACCCCAAGTAAGATCCCACCAGATCTTCCTCTTGGAGGTAGATAATGCCAATCAAAGTCAACACCACCAGATAAGGTGCCAAGAAATTGTGATGTAAAATTATCCCTACCAGTCTCAAGTAAGGCAATAAAATCCAACTTATGTTCTAAAGATGCTTCCGCCAGGACTTTCTTTTAGCCAAGTCTGCCAGACCTCTTCTATTTCAAAAGGTTCCTTTCATCTTTCATCATGAAACTTTACGGTCCAAATTCTCGCGCTTCTACACACAGGGATGCAGGATGTACCTTTCTCTTCCAGGTTCGTTTTGGCTTATCCTGTTGAGCTGCTCGATCCATATAACTGAGAGTAGTCAACATGCTTAAATCTGGCTGCAGAGGGGCTGTATACCCCTCTGAAACCGTATCAGAATCCTGTTCGTGTAACACAGAGGAGGATACTAGATCCTCACAAAGGCAATCTAGTCCCCTAACCCCTAGCACATTAATGTCCAAATCATTCATAGGTTTTACCGCTGCAATATTGTGAATCATCTCCATGGCCCTCTCAGCCTCTAAGTCTAGCAAGTCATTAACCAATTTAGCTACTTCTTTCCGATTGCTACCCAAAGAAACACCCAATATATTGGCATTATCAATAATGTCATCATCGGAGAAATGCAAAATGGTGCAACTTGTATTAACTGATGTACTTGTAGTGCCCTCGATGTCACGATGTTTGGCCGCCCACATGGCATGTCCCAACTGCAGGTCGTGAGCATCCGGTTGAGCCTGAATCTGGTGGCTCACCCATCTGTCCCCGGACGTTGGGTCTGGGATCCCTCCAAAGGCAATGATTTCATCAGTGGTCGCATAGAGCACTGGTGCAAAGACGTCCTATACAAACAGTTTTTAACCCCATTCCGCGATGGATTTTTAAACCGTCGTCTGGCAAGTGTGGGCGATAGGGGGTTCTTACCATTACAACCAGAAACCGTTGAGGACAGGTACTCCGGTCACACACACGTGGCAGAATGAGCTCGTCTGTGATCGGGCGAGGCAACGGAGACAATTATGCAGGCCCAATCGTTTCCGTTCGTATGTACATCTCACACAGTGAATCCCAGAAAAAACGTTTTCATTTGTATGTATAATACACATGGTTTTTTATGTGGAAACATTTGTGCAAGGTGGCCCAACGTAAACAGTTATCTGGCCAAAGTCGTGTGTCATTCTTCATTGATCCAACACGCCTACTTTCTAGAAACCGTGTGGGTTGTTTGAGTTCATCGTCCACGGTGCTATCTGAGAAAACGCCTGCAATAGAAAACCCCAACAAGCAAATAATTGGCCTATTATTGATAATCCATTTAGTAAAAAAATTGACATTTCTCATAAAACACACCGTGTATTTCATATATGTATTACGACAACCAGGATTTCATTATTGAATTACATCAGATAGCTTCAACACTTAGTTACACCATATAGGAATCAAGTTTCACATGCAACATCAAAAGCATTTGGAAACTAGCATCATACACGGTAAATGGATAGATGAATCTCATCTGGGAAACTGCTGAAGCTAAAGGTGAATATTGAGGCTTCAACAATGTTGAATGTCCTTGCAACTTTAGGTTAGTGGCTATGGATAATTGCCCGCCCAACCTTCGTCCTCTTGAGGAAGACTTCAATATTGTACCATGGGTGTTGAATGAATAACTTCCTCGCCTCTTGACCATGCAGGTGGTTTGAGAGGTAATCATCAGTTAACTGCTTTGGGAAGTACTGAAGACAAATATATGCATAAATAGTTGTTCTGAAATTTGAAATGGCACCAGGGGAAAAACAAGGAAAAAGAGTTAGTATCATCCTATAATTGACTGATGTCTTCTTCATTGTGTAAACAAAGATCTTGCTGTTATTCGTTGCAAGTATCTTTATCCTAACAATATTTCTGAGTTTCTTGACTTGACTGATATTCATGGACATCTTATTTCCCCATATGCAAAATGGGTCGGACAGTGGGTCTAAACCTTCGACAGTAGGACCTACATGTGCAAGACCAAATTGTTAAAGAAAATAAATACTGGAATGATTCCTGCAACTGCACAATAATGTGCTATTAGCCAAAGGACCATGCATGTGAAAACCTTGATGATAAACCTCATTCCCTCCCATTGTTTCTTTGTACCATGGATACCATATTCACATGACTACTAATAGCAAGACTTCTCCCTTGTCCTCAGGAACAAACGTAATTACTCACAAAGCATATTCATGTTCATAATCAGAGGGGTAATAATATGCATAAAGGATCTGAACATATGATCTTCCACCAAATAAACCAACTAGCATCAACTACAAGGAGTAATCAACACTACTAGCAACCTACTAGCACCAATCCCGGACTTTGAGACAAGAATTGGATACAAGAGATGAACTAGGGTTTGGAGATGAGATGGGGCTGGTGAAGATGTTGATGGAGATTGCCCTCTCCCGATGAGAGGAGCGTTGGTGATGACGATGGTGATGATTTCCCCCTCCCGGAGGGAAGTATCCCCGGCAGAACAGCTCTACCGGAGCTCTAGATTGGTTCCACCAAGGTTCCTCCTCGTGGCGGCGGAGTCTCGTCCCGAAAGGTTCCTTCTGATTTTTTCTCATCGAAAGACTTCACATAGGAGAAGATGGACGTCGGAGACCCACCAGGGGGCCCATGAGGTAGGGGGCACGCCCCCCACCCTCGTGAGCAGGGTGTGGGCCCCCTGGACTTCATCTTTGGCGAGGATTTTTCCTTATTTATTTTAAGATATTCCGTGGAGTTTCAGGACTTTTGGAGTTGCGCAGAATAGGTCTCTAATATTTGCTCTTTTTCCAGCCCAGAATTCCAGCTGCCGGCATTCTCCCTCCTTATGTAAACCTTGTAAAATACGAGAGAATAGCCATAAGTATTATGACATAACGTGAAATAACAGCCCATAATGCAATAAATATCCATATAAAAGCATGATGCAAAATGGACGTATCAACTCCCCCAAGCTTAGACCTCGCTGTCCTCAAGCGAAAAGCCGATAACAATAAATATGTCCTCATGTTTAGAGGTAGAGGCGTCGATAAAAATAAAATACGGACATGAAGGCATCATGATTATTCTCATAGCAGCAACATATATAGATTTTGTCATATGATTACTTATGTTCAAGTGATGATCTATTCACAAAGCAAAAGTATAAATCATAAACCTTATTGGGCTCCAACAAACTATAATCTCGGTCATTGAAGCAATTGAAATTTATCATAACATCGGAAAGAGTCTATGTCAGAGCTTAAAAGCAAGTCCACATACTCAACTATCATCTAGTCCTTCACAATTGCTAACACTCACGCGATACTTGTGGTTACGGAGTTTTAATCGGACACAGATAGGGGCTTATAGTTTTGCCCCACAACTTTTTACCTCAAGGGTAATGTCAACAATAATGGTTCATGCTCCCTTACATCCAATTAGATATATATATCATGTTCTTTCCAACATGCTAAGCTTGCCAAAGGATAAAATGAAAAAGAAAAAGGTGAAGATCACCATGACTCTTGCAAAAGGTAGAAGATAATAATAAAAGATAGGTCCTTCGCAGAGGGAAGCAGAGGTTGCCATGCGCTTTTATGGTTGGATGCACAAGATCTCAATGCGAAAGAACGTCACTTTATATTGCCCCTTGTGATGTGAACCTTTATTATGCAGTCCATCGCTTTTATTACTTCCACATCACAAGATCGTATAAAGCTTATTTCTCCCACACCAATCAATCATACATATTTAGAGCAATTTTTATTGCTTTGCACCGATGACAACTTACTTGAAGGATCTTACTCAATCCATATGTAGATATGGTGGACTCTCATGGCAAAACTGGTTTAAGGGTATTTGGAAGCACAAGTAGTATCTCTACTTAGTGCTGAGAATTTGGCTAGCATGAGGGGGAAAGGCAAGCTCAACAAGTTAGAGGATCCATGACAACATACTTTATCTCAGATATAAGAAAGACATAACTCATTACGTTGTCTTCCTTGTCCAACGTCAACTCTTTAGCATGTTATATTTTAATGAGTGCTTCCAATCATAAAAGATGTCAATGATAATATATCTATATGTGAAAACCTCTCTTTCCTTATTACTTCCTATTAATTGCAACAATGACCAAAGCTATGTCTGCCAACTCCCAACAACTTTTAATCATTACCTCTTTCTATGTGAAGTCATTACTCTCAATAAGATCAATGTGAACCTTTTGTTTCTTTTTATTCTTTTTCTCTTTTCTTTTATTCACCCAAGATCATGGCAAAATAATCAGGCCCTTGACTCAACACTAATCTTTATTATATATAGCTCACGGACTTGATTACAAAGAGAGATCATAAAGCAAAACTCAAAACTAGATCATGCCATAAACTTTATTCTACTAGATCAAGATACTACTAATAGGATCGAACTAAGAAAAACGGTAAAGATAGGAGTGTGATTGTGATACGATACCAGGGCACCTCCCCCAAGCTTGGCAGTTGCCAAGGGGAGTGCCCATACCCATGTGATTATATCTGCTTTGTCGGTGAAGAAGGTGGTGGTGATGTTGGCTTAGTTGATGGCTTAGGCTTCTTCCTTAATTTGCGCTTGAGGATGGCATTTTGATTCCTCAGATCATCAATCTCCCACTCCAGGGCTAATATCTTTTTGCCTAGGTCCTGCTTATTTTCCTGCAAGAGACGAAAAGGGATAAACTCGAACTTGGGTTTCTTTACCCTATCAGGGAGACTTGACTTTTTGAACTCCACGTGCATGCCCCCAGGTTGAGGTAGTGGGGCTTCATCTTCATCTGAGCTCGTCTCCTCCTTCCCCTTGGGTTCATAGTCCTCTTCTTCCTCCGTGGTCCAACCATCGTGTTCCACATCTCCATAGACCTTGGGATTTGCTAAGTAATCATCCACATAGCTTTCTCCTTCTGAATCCTGGGAAGACATGTTGAACTAATCTGCAACTGGACAGCTCGAAACGAAAACAAAGGATATTTGCGTGATACGGGAGTCAAAACCTTCGAGAGTATATATAGTGAATTTTTACCGACCAAAATACGTAACATGCAAGAAAACGGAGTCCGGAGGGCACACGAGGTGCTCATGAGGTAGGGGGCGCGCCCAGAGGGGTAGGGCGCGCCCACCACCCTCGTGGGGCCCTCGTGTCCTTCCCGGACTGGTACTTATTTTTCTATTTTTCTAAATATTCCAAAACGGAGAAATATTGCCTTAAAAATTGTTTTGGAGCCGGTTTACTTATCGTACCACATACCTAATCCTTTTTGGAGTCTGAAACATTCTGGAAAGTGTCTCTTATGTAGTCCTCCGGGGTTACGGTTTCAACAATATTGGTCTCAACATTTATGGGATTACCTGAGATATAATGTTTGATTCTTTGACCGTTTACCACCTTCGGATTTGTGCCTTAGAAGTTGTTGATTTTTATTGCACCAGAACGATAGACCTCCTCGATAACATAGGGGCCTTCCCATTTAGAGAGAAGTTTTCCTGCAAAAAATCTTAAACGAGAGTTTATAGCAATACATAATCACCTACATTAAACTCACGCTTTTGTATCCTTTTGTCAAGCCATCTTTTAACCTTTTCTTTAAATAACTTGGCATTTTCATAAGCTTGGGTTCTCCGTTCATCAAGTGAGCTAATATCAAATAACCTCTTCTCTCCAGCAAGTTTGAAATCATAGTTGAGCTCTTTAATAGCCCAGTATACCTTATGTTCTGTTCGAGCGGTAAGTGACATGCTTTTCCATAAACCATTTTATACGGAGACATACCCATAGGATTTTCATATACAGTTCTATAAGCCCATAATGCATCATCAAGTTTCTTGGACCAATTCTTTCTAGACCTATTAACGGTCTTTTGCATAATTAATTTGAGCTCTCTATTGCTCAACTCTACTTGACCACTAGACTGGGGGTGATAAGGAGATGCAATTCTATGATTAACATCATATTTAGCAAGCATTTTACGGAAAGCACCATGAATAAAGTGTGAAGCACCGTCAGTCATTAAATATCTAGGGACTCCAAACCTCAGAAAAATAACTTCCTTAAGCATTTTAATAGAAGTGTTATGATCAGCACTACTAGTTGGAATAGCTTCTACCCACTTATTAACGTAATCAACAGCAACTAGAATATGTGTGTATCCATTAGAGACAGGAAAAGGTCCCATATAATCAAAGCCCCAGACATCAAACGATTCAATAACAAGAGAATAATTCATAGGCATTTCTTGACGTCTACTAATATTACCAATTCTTTGACATTCATCACAAGACAAGACAAACTTACGGGCATCCTTGAAGAGAGTAGGCCAATAAAAACCAGATAGCAATACCTTATGTGCAGTTCTGTCTCCAGCGTGGTGTTCTCCATAAGCTTTGGAGTGACACTTGCGTAGGATTTGTTCCTGTTCATGCTCAGGTACACAACGTCTAATAACACCATCTACTTCTTCTTTATAAAGATGTGGGTCATCCCAAAAGTAATGTCTCAAGTCATAGAAAAACTTTTTCTTTTGCTGTTATGTGAAGCTAGGTCGTATAAATTTAGCAACAATATAATTAGCATAATCAGCATACCAAGGAGTACTACGAGAAGTACTTATAACATTTAATTGTTCATCAGGAAAGCTATCATTAATAGGTAGTGGGTCATCAAGAACATTTTCTAGCCTAGATAAGTTATCTGGAACGGGGTTCTCAGCTCCTTTTCTATCAACAATATGCAAATCAAATTCTTGTAGCAAGAGAACCCATCTAATAAGTCTAGGTTTAGCATCTTTCTTTTCCATAAGATATTTAATAGCAGCATAATCAGTGTGAATAGTTACTTTAGAATCAACAATATAAGGTCTGAACTTATCCCAAGCAAATACAACTGCTAAAAGTTCTTTTTCAGTAGTAGCATAATTTCTTTGAGCATTGTCTAGAGTCTTACTAGCATAATGGATAACATTTAATTTCTTATCAACTCTTTGCCCTAGAACAGCACCTACAGCATAATCACTAGCATCACACATAATTTCAAAGGGTAAATTCCAATCAGGTGGCTGAACAACAGGTGCAGAGACTAATGCTTTCTTAAGTATTTAAAATGCTTCTACACAATCATCATCAAAGACAAATGGTATATCTTTTTGCAATAAATTAGTCAGAGGCCAAATTTTTTTGAGAAGTCCTTAATGAACCTCCTATAAAATCCAGCGTGACCAAGGAAACTTCTTATACCTTTGACGTCCTTTGGACATGGCATCTTTTCAATAGCATCAACTTTGGCTTTATCAACTTCAATACCTCTTTCAGAAACTTTGTGCCCCAAAACAATACCTTCATTAACCATAAAGTGGCACTTTTCGACAAGATTAGTTTCTTCACATCTCTGCAAAACTCGATCAAGATTGCTCAAGCAATCATCAAAAGAGGAACCATAGACGGAAAAATCATCCATGAAAACCTCACAAATCTTTTCACAAAAGTCGGAGAATATAGCCATCATGCATCTTTGAAAGGTAGCAGGTGCATTACATAAACCAAAAGTCATACGTCTATAAGCAAAAGTACCAAAAGGGCATGTAAACGTAGTTTTTGATTGATCTTTAGCCGACACAGGTATTTGAGAGAAACCACAATAACCATCTAGGAAGCAGTAGTGTGTGTTTGCATAACCTTTCTAGCATTTGATCAATAAAAGGTAAGGGGTAATGATCTTTCTTAGTAGCTTTATTTAATTTGCGGAAATCAATTACCATCCTATAACCTGTAATGATTCTTTGTGGAATCAATTCATCTCTATCATTAGGAACAACAGTAATACCTCCCTTCTTAGGGACACAATGGACAGGACTTACCCACTGACTATCAGCAACGGGATAAATTATACCTGCCTCCAGAAGCTTGAGTATTTCTTTTCTTACCACTTCTTTAATTTTAGGATTCAGACGTCGTTGGGGATCACGAACTAGTTTGGCATCTGCTTCGAAATTTATTTTATGTTGACATAGAGTGGGACTAATGCCCTTAAGATCATCAAGAGTGTATCCAATAGCAGCACGATGCTACTTCAGAGTTTTCAATAATCTTTCTTCTTCATGCTCTGAAAGCTTAGCACTAATAATAACAGGATATATCTTCTTTTCATCAAGATAAGCATATTTAAGATTATCAGGCAACGGTTTAAGCTCAAACACGGGATCACCCTTGGGTGGAGGGGGATCCCCTAAAATTTCAACAGGCAAATTGTGTTGCAGAATAGGTTCCTGTTTAAAGAATACTTCATCTATTTCCCTTCTTTCATTCATGAACATATCATTTTCATGGTCTAGCAAATAGTGTTCTAAAGGATCACTAGGAGGTACGGCAATAGAAGCAAGACCAATAATGTTGGGGATATTACTACTGGGCGAAAACCGGCCTACCTGGGCCGGGTTAACTTCATCAGTAGTCCAAAGGTGTTAAAGCCCAGAGGCTAGACAAAGTCCCAAGGCCATAGTCGGTTCAGTATCTGTAGCCGTAAACCGGCATGTATATAAACTTGTATTATAAGTTAGGAATAGGGAGAGACCAACCCGGATACGAGTATAAGCCGGAGATTGGGACTCTATGAACCAACGGGTGTCACCCGTGCATATAAGGGGACGACCCGATAGCGGTTCAAGGACAGACAACCATAACTCGAGGCCTAGGCGAAGCTTGTTTGCTCCCTAGTCGTCGAAACCCCATCAATTCCATCACAAACTAGACGTAAGCTTTTACCTTCATCGAAGGGGCCGAACTAGTATAAACTCCATGTGTCCCTTTGTCCGCTTTAACCACTTCGAGTTAACCCGTTGTGATGGCTCCACGACTAAGTCCTTTCGCTAGGACATATGCCGTGACAAACCCACGACAAATAATATCATTCTTACTAGGCAATTCTTCCTCACGATGTTGTTTACTAAATTTAGAGAAATTAAACTCATGAACCATATCATCCAAGCCAATAGTAACAACATTCTTTTCGCAATCTATCTTAGCATTAAATGTGTTCAAGAAGGGTCTACCAAATATAATGGGACAAAAGCTATCTTGTGGAGAACTGAGAACAAGAAAATCAGCAGGATATTTTCCCACACAAGACTTCAACATCTCTAACAATTCCCACAGGTGAAATAGTATCTCTATTGGCAAGTTTAATTGTGACATCAATTTCTTCTAACTTAGCAGGTGCAATATCATGCTTGATTTCTTTATACAAGTCATAAGGTATAACACTAGCACTAGCACCCATATCACATAAGCCATGATAGCAATGATCTCCTATTTTAACAGAAATAACAGGCACGCCTACCACAGGTCTATGTTTATCTTTATCACACGGCTTAGCAATTCTAGCAGTTTCACCATTGAACTGAATAACATGCCCATCAATATTATCAGACAAGAGATCTTTAACAATAGCAATATTAGGTTCTACTTTAACTTGCTCAGGGGGTACATAAGTTCTGATATTGCTTTCGCGAACAACAGTTGAAGCTTTAGCATGATCCTTTACTCTAACAGGAAAAGGTAGTTTCTCAACATAAGACGTAGGAACAATAGGATCATTATAAGTGACAGTCTTTTCTTCAACTTTAATAGGTGCAGCTACTTTTACTTCTATGGGAGGATGATATTTAAACCACTTCTCCTTAGGGAGATCAACATAAGTAGCAAAAGATTCACAGAAAGAAGATACTATCTCAGAGTCAAGTCCATATTTAGTGCTAAACTTACGGAAAATATCGGTATCCATAAAAGATTTAACACAATCAAACTTAGGTGTCATACCTGACTCCTTACCTTCGTCGAGGTCCCAATCTTCAGAGTTGCGTTTAATTCTATCCAATAAATTCCATCTGAATTCAATAGTCTTCATCATAAAAGAGCCAACACAAGAAGTATCGAGCATGGTGCGATTGTTTTCAGAAAGCCGAGCATAAAAACTTTGCATAATTATTTCTCTCGAGAGCTCATGATTGGGGCATGAATATAACATTGATTTAAGCCTCCCCCAAGCTTGAGCGATGCTTTCTCCTTCGCGAGGCCAGAAATTATATATATAATTGCGATCACGATGAACAAGATGCATAGGGTAATACTTTTTATGAAATTCCAATTTCAATCTTTTATAGTCCCACGATCTCGTATCACATAGCCTATACCATATCAATGTGTCTTCCTTCAAAGATAAAGGGAAGACCTTCTTCTTAGCAACATCATCGGGTACACCTGCAAGCTTAAATAATCCACAAACCTCATCCACATATAATAAGTGCTCATCAGGATGCTTTGTTCCATCTCCTGTAAAAGGGTTAGCTAGCAGTCTTTCCATCATACCCGAAGGATATTCAAAAGGAGTTTCATTTTCAATAGGTTCAGTAGGTCTAGGAGCAACTCTTTGCTCTTCTGGATGGGGTGAAGATACCCCGAACATGCCCCTCAGAGAATTACTTTTGGGATGAAGTGACAGTAAATTTCAGCACACTATATAAATTTTTCCTTACCAAATTTCACCTACCGAAGGCGCTACACTCCCCGGCAACGGCGCCAGAAAAGAGTCTTGATGACCCACAAGTATAGGGGATCTATTGTAGTCCTATTGATAAGTAAGAGTGTCAAACCCAACGAGGAGCAGAAGGAAATGATAAGCGGTTTTCAGCAAGGTATTCTCTGCAAGTACTGAAATAAGTGGTAACAGATAGTTTTGTGACAAGATAAATTGTAACGAGCAACAAGTAACAAAAGTAAATAAGGTGCAGCAAGGTGGCCCAATCCTTTTTGTAGCAAAGGACAAGCCGGAACAATATAATAGGAAAAGCGCTCCCGAGGACACATGGGAATATCGTCAAGCTAGTTTTCATCACGTTCATATGATTCGCGTTCGGTACTTTGATAATTTGATATGTGGGTGGACCAGTGCTTGGGTGCTGTTCTTACTTGAACAAGCATCCCGCTTATGATTAACCTCTATTGCAAGCATCCGCAACTACAACAAAAGTATTAAGGTAAACCTAACCATAGCATGAAACATATGGATCCAAATCAGCCCCTTACGAAGCAACGCATAACCTAGGGTTTAAGCTTCTGTCACTCTAGCAAACCATCATCTACTTATTACTTCCCAATGCCTTACTCTAGGACCAAGTAATGGTGAAGTGTTATGTAGTCGACGTTCACATAACACCACTAGAGGCTAGACAACATACATCTTATCAAAATATCAAACGAATACCAAATTCACATGACTACTAATAGCAAGACTTCTCCCTTGTCCTCAGGAACAAACGTAATTACTCACAAAGCATATTCATGTTCATAATCAGAGGGGTAATAATATGCATAAAGGATCTGAACATATGATCTTCCACCAAATAAACCAACTAGCATCAACTACAAGGAGTAATCAACACTACTAGCAACCTACTAGCACCAATCCCGGAATTTGAGACAAGAATTGGATACAAGAGATGAACTAGGGTTTGGAGATGAGATGGTGCTAGTGAAGATGTTGATGGAGATTGCCGTCTCCCGATGAGAGGAGAGTTGGTGATGACGATGGTGATGATTTCCCCCTCCCGGAGGGAAGTATCCCCGGCAGAACAGCTCTGTCGGAGCTCTAGATTGGTTCCGCCAAGGTTCCTCCTCGTGGCGGCAGAGTCTCGTCTCGAAAGGTTCCTTCTGATTTTTTTCTCATCGGAAGACTTCATATAGGAGAAGATGGACATCGGAGACCCACCAGGGGGCCCACGAGGTAGGGGGCGCGCCCTAGGAGGGGGGTGCGCCCCCCCCCCACCCTCGTGAGCAAGGTGTGGGCTCCCTGGACTTCATCTTTGGCGAGGATTTTTTCTTATTTATTTTAAGATATTCCGTGGAGTTTAAGGACTTTTGGAGTTGCGCAGAATAGGTCTATAATATTTGCTCCTTTTCCAGCCCAGAATTCCAGCTGCCGGCATTCTCCCTCCTTATGTAAACCTTGTAAAATAAGAGAGAATAGCCATAAGTATTGTGCATAACGTGAAATAACAGCCCATAATGCAATAAATATCCATATAAAAGCATGATGCAAAATGGACGTATCAGACATGGGCCGGACTAATGGGCCCTGAAGATACAAGATAGAAGACTTCTTCCCGTGTCCGGATGGGACTCTCCTTTGCGTGGAAGGCAATCTTGGCGTTCGGATATGAAGATTCCTTTCTCTGTAAACCTACTATGTACAACCCTAGGTCCCTCCGATGTCTATATAAACCAAAGGGTTTAGTCCATAGAGAGTAATCATAATCATACAAGCTAGACTTCTAGGGTTTAGCCATTACGATCTCGAGGTAGATCAACTCTTCTAAGCCCATATTCATCCAAGATAATCAAGAAGGAAGTAGGGTATTACCTCCATCAAGAGGGCCCGGACCTGGGTAAACATCGTGTCCCTGTCTCCTGTTACCTTTGATCCTCAGACGCACAGTTTGGGATGCCCTACCCGAGATCTACCGGTTTTGACACCGACAATAGCCAAGCACGTGGTGGCATCGACGGTGGCCTCGAAGGCGAGGTGCTCATTCAAATCTAGAGGTCGGCGCTTGTCGGTGTCAAAACCGGCGGATCTCGGGTACAGGGTCCCGAACTGTGCGTCTAGGTGGATGGTAACAGGAGACAAGGGACACGATGTTTTACCCAGGTTCGGGCCCTCTTGATGGAGGTAAAACCCTACGTCCTGCTTGATTAATATTGATGATATGGGTAGTACAAGAGTAGATCTACCACGAGATCAGGGAGGCTAAACCCTAGAACCTAGCCTATGGTATGATTGTTGTGTTGTCCTACGGACTAAAACCCTCCGGTTTATATAGACACCGAAGGGGGCTAGGGTTACACAGAGTCGGTTACAATGGTAGGAGATCTACATATCCGTATCGCCAAGCTTGCCTTCCACGCCAAGGAAAGTCCCTTCCGGACACGGGACGAAGTCTTCAATCTTGTATCTTCATAGTCCAGGAGTCCGGCTGAAGGTATAGTCCGGCTACCCGGACACCCCCTAATCCAGGACTCCCTTAGTAGCCCCTGAACCAGGCTTCAATGACGACGAGTCCGGCGCGCAGATTGTCTTCGGCATTGCAACGCGGTTTCCTCCTCCAAGTACTTCATAGAAGATTTTGAACACAAAAGACAGTGTCTGGCTCTGCAAAATAAGTTTGCACATATTGCCATAGAGAGAATAATATTTACACAAATCTAATATGCTGACATATTCCATAGCATGACATCACACCACGGCCAAGCCTTTATTCGAATCGTTTTGACTGTCCCTCCTCAGCGCGTTTAACGAGGCAGTTTCCTTGGCACGTCCTATCGAAGCAGAGATCGTGTCCCCTTTATTTACGGGATTCTCATCAATACGGACGTGGGTAACCCAATCGTGCCCGTTGACATCTCTTCTCGATTAAAGGAGAGTCCCAAACGGTTACGGGGAGGGCCCTTGGTATTCAACCTCTTATAAAGAGACCAAGGCCTTACTCCTTTCTTTCAATCTCAAACGATTTCGCCCTTCACCTCGAGTTCCAACACCCAAGGCTCCAGATTTCGGGCGCTTCGGATCTTCGACAATGTCCGGTTCCGACCTCCGAGGCCGATGGGTGCCCTCTTTCGTTACGGAGGAGGACGTGCTAAAGCTGAGAGAGGCCAGGTTCTTGACCGGCGAAATCTCGCATAGGTTGCCTGCTCAAGGGCAGGTCATTCCCATTCCCACGCCTGGTGAGAGCATGGTGTTCATGTCTCACTTCCTTCGGGGGCTAGGCTTCTCGATGGATCCCTTCATGAGGGGGCTCATGTTTTATTATGGGCTGGAATTTCACGACTTAGCTCCGGAGTCCATCCTCCACATTTCCTCTTTCATCGTCGTGTGTGAAGCCTTCCTCCGTGTTACTCCTCTCTTTGGACTATGGCTCAAGACCTTTAAAGTAGTGTCGAAGATGATCGAGGGGCGGCACGCAGAGTGTGGAGGCGCTATTATAAGCAAGAATGATGATGCTCCATGGCTCGAGGGCTCTTTTCAAGAAGAGTCCAGCTTATGGCAACGAGAGTGGTTCTATATCACCGTTCCCAGGGGCACCAAGTGGGTGGCGCCACCTGCCTTTCGCTCGGGTCCCCCACCACAGCTAGCGTCATGGGTCAATAAAGGACTAGACTGGGGGCCATCCAAGGACGTGCCCTTGTTGCAGGGCCGCATCAGGGATCTCTTAGAAAGAGACCTCAGCCTGGTCAAAGTGACACAGGTCATGCTGATCCGCCGAACCCTGCCCGGCAAACGTCGCCCCCTTCGCCTGTGGGAGTTTAATCCGGAGGGACCGCGAGCTCTCCAGCATTTCATGGGCGCAACGCCCGCGGAGATGTATAAATTGTTCTTCGGATCACAAGCAACGTGTCCGGACTTGACCGAGGACACAGGTCTGAGCTGCAATCGCCTGGATACTCAAGTAAGTAGCCTTGTGCCCGGACTCGCTATCCGTATATTTGTCATAAAACTTGACTCTAAAGAGCTGTTCTTTAAACAGGAGTGGATAGCGAAAGTAAAGCTTATCAGGTGTCTGGCTCCCCTCCCCGAGACCACGCCGGATCCCGTGCTGGTCAGGATATTGAAGATTGTGCCTTTGGAGGAAAGCAAGGGAGGGGACAAGAAAACTACGGCCTCCTCGAAGGAGGCTGTTCGGAGGGAAGGAATCAAAAATTCCTCTCCTCAGGGGAAGAAGAGGACCGCCTCTGAAGACCCGGAGACCATGGCCTCAAAACGGGGGAAGAAATCCTCGTCAGAGGGTCCTGCGCCGGGGGATACCTCGGCCGAATTATGCCCTCAAGGGGGTCAGCCCTCCACTGAGCCGTAAGTAGAGAGAGGTTTTTTCTTTGAGAGGAATCCTTGTTTTAATTCTGAGAAGAGTAACCAAAAATTTACCTTGTAGTTCGGACCTCAGCCCTTCTCAGCAGAGCTCGTCTTCGGGGGATCTTCTTCCGGAGATGATGGAGAGCGGAACGCCTCCCCCTGTCGAACCGCCTAGCGAGGCGGGCGACCCTGAGGTATTGTCGCGGAGGGTTTCTCCGAATCCGGCAGGGCCGGAAGGCAGCCATATGGCCCCCCAAGGCTCTCCGCATCTGGCCTTTGAAAAAGGCCATAGGACAAGTCCAACACCGTCCGGTGCGCGATCGGAGGAGCTGAAGGATCTGCTAGGGCGAGCATCTATCTCAGAGGAGCATCGTGCATTGATGGGAACGGTGATTGAAAGGATTTCGTCCGCGGAAAGCAGATTGCACAAGGCCGTCAGAAGTTTACTGACGGGTTTTGAGGTACGTGGAATAATGCACCCTTTTTGACAGTTGCGCATAAATAAGATGCGCCCTGTGTAGATAGTAGCCCCTGAGACTCTGTGCATTGTCAAAAGTGACGGCGCGCAGAGGATCATAACCCCAGGTCTAAAATGCCGCCTTTGTGTGTAGGTGGCAAAGTGTCCGGCATCCAGCCGGACTGATGAATTTGCCGAGCTATAGCAGCAACTTGACGTGGCAGATGCCGACATCGTGCTTGTTAACAAGCGGCTTGATGAGGCACAAGGTATGTAATCCCTCTGGTGGCATCTGGTAAGAGGAGCCTTTTATGCCATTATCTTACAGTGTGTGTGCTTGATGCAGACGGTGTTGCTGCCACGGAGAGTCTTCGGGCGGAACTTGCCCGAGCCAAGGAGAAAGCCAGAAAAAGTGATGCGGCTGCCGGGAAGGCCCTTGAAGAGCTGAGAGCCGAACAGGCTGCTCACTGCCCAAGCAAGAAAGAGATGGCCGAGATGGCCGTGAAGCTGAAGAGCGCTACTGACCGTTGCAGGCTTCTTGAAAAAGAAGACCAGGCGGAACAGACGGACTTGGAGAAGGCCGTTGCCGATGCCAAGGATGCTCGCTCTGCGATGAGAGCTGCGAAGGAGGAGCTGCATCAGGCCGGAGAGATTGCTGCTGGAAAGCCCTTTATGCTGCGGAGGAAGTTTTGTGATCCTAAGCATGCTCTGTTAGATCGGTTGTGGAGTACAGGGTACACCTATCTGGATTTGGCAGCGAGTGCTGCTGATGCGACCGAACACTTTCGAGATCAAGAAGATCGCGAAGTGGAAAAGCTCTTCTGGTCGCAGTTCCACAATCCAGAGCGTCCACTGTCAGTGGCCGATCGTCTGGCCGAATGGGCCGAGCTGAATAGGTTGTCCGGACTCGCCATGAAGTGCGTCATGAGTCATCTGTGGCCGGAGAGATCGGAGCCGAAAAGTTATTTCAGCTTGGTGCAGCAGTTCCTTGGTGCGGTGCCGCGTATTAATGCAATGAAGAGGTCAGCATGCATAGAGGGTGCACGGATGGCTCTTGCCCGTGTCAAGACATACTGGGCGGAGATGGAGACCACCATTGTTGCATCCCGAGATTCGGACGAAAGCCGAGTACCTGCCGAGCACTATTTTCAGGAAGTCCTTTAAGGCGCTCGTGTAATAGAGACGCAGTGCTCGAAGGATGCTATGTTCGAATAGCATATGTTATTGTAAAACAATATTTTGATAAATTGTAGAAGCTTTTTATACTTGCGCCTTCAAGTATTTGTAACACCTCCTGTCCGGCCGTTTTAAGATATATATATATATATATATATATATATATATATATATATATATATATATATATATATATATATATATATATATATATATATATATATAATCTGAAAGATAGCAGTCGTCGGCTTCAGCCCCCACGCAAATAATGCGGGGGTGTTCGCAGAAGGCGCATTTTCACACTTGATCCAACGTCTTGGTCCTACAAAGGAGGTGATAGCGCAGCGAGCTAGGCAATCGGACTATAATGCTTTATCACTTTCACTTAGCCATAGGAGCTTGATAGTGAGGCTACTTAGATAGCCCCTGGTGGCGCCTGCGCTCGCCCGAATTCGGGGCGCGTATGTGCCTGGCCGGGAAACGGCCCTTCGTTAATGTGGAGGAATCCTATAGATTCTGGTAAGTCATCGAGTGGTTGACCAGTCTCACACTATATCATGACAGTCAGTTTTCAGTTTTCTCTACTGAGGTGCTCGCCTGGCCGAACCGGGGCACAATTGTAGTAGTTCTCCTGGTGCCGCCTTAGCCGATAGAGCGGAACGTAAGGCAGCAAAACACAGGAGCCGGGCAACCCAACATTTGACCAAAGACATGATTCGGAGCTGATGCATATAAGGCCAAACTCGCGACGCCGAACACTCCCTAAGGTATTCGGTCTTTATGAGTGCGGGCGGGACAAAGCTCTTAGTTATAAGCCCCTAGTGTCCAAGTACGCGCAAAATTCTGACGTGGCCACATGCCAAGACGCCAGCCTCCTCCTTGGTTGTACCAAAAAACCGGAGGATGTGTATCAACAAGAGACAGTAAAAAAGGTTTACGCAGGGTCTTAATCTGAAAAGAATCCTTGGAACGGGTCCCTACTGCACGTCTACGCCTGTGTCTCCGTTGTGCCGTATCCTGGACGGGCGCAGCACACTGTTCATCTGTAAAAGAGAGGAACTTAGTTGAAAAAGGGGCGTGCCGAACAGAAGTTATACTAAATAAACAAAGTATAAATTGAAATGGGTAAAACTGAGCTTGATTGTGTCGTATTTTATATGCGCGGAGCCCCTAGTGCAGGGGTATACGGCTATTAAGCCTTTATCAACTATATGTTTATGCCGGACTCGTCTAGTCGTGTCCGTGGTCTTAACGACTTGTTTGGATGTTTTGGCTGGTGAAGCCGTTTTATTGTGGGGCTGTTAAGGCAGCCGCACAATCTTCCGTGCAGGGGGCGCATTCCATGTTTCCCTTAAGTGAGATGATGCCTCGTGGACCGGGCATCTTAAGCGTAAGAGATGCATAATGTGGTATTGCGTTAAAGCAGGCGAAAGCTTCGCATCCCAGCAGTGCTTGATAACTACTTGAGAATGGGACGATGTGAAAAGTTAGCTTTTCATGACGGAAGTTATCGGGGGAGCCGAACATAACTTCTAGCCGAAGAAAACCCATGCAATGGGTATCCGGACCTAGAATTACCCCTTGAAAGGAGATTTTGCTATGGCGATTTTTTGTTGGGTCTATCCCCATGTGGTGGATTGTGTCCTGATATATCAGGTTTAGACCACTGCCGCCGTCCATCAGGACATTTGTAAAGTGAAGTCCGCCGATTATTGGATCAAGTACCAAGGCAGTCCAGCCTGCGTTCCTGATACTTCTAGAATAATCCAGATGATCGAAGGTGATTGGTTTTAACAACGAGTGGCGATACTCCTTTGGGATAGGCCGTATGGCGCGTACCTCTATGGGCGCCGCTCGTTTTGTTATGTGAAGTAAGTTTACTGTTTTTACTTCTTGTGGAAAATTCTTTTGTTTCCTGGTGCTCTGCTTTTGGGGTTCGTCATCGTCTTCGCTTGGTGTGTCGAGCCCCTTGTGTTCGGCGTTGAGTTTGCCGGATTGCTTGAAAACCCAACAATCTCTGTGGGTATGGTTTGTAGGCTTCCCGGGAGTACTGTGTATTTGACATATCTTGTCCAAGATTTTGTTTAAGTTGGATAGCTCGTCCCTGTTATCCTTGAGGGATGCCTTTTTCTGATTCTGCCGCGAGCTTTTGAATCCGGCATTGACTGTTGTGCTCTTCGGACTATTTTCCTTAGTCCGGTGCTGGTCCTTGTTGTGTCGCGGTTTTCCGTTTCCATCCCTA
Source organism: Aegilops umbellulata (assembly GCA_032464435.1). Lineage (NCBI taxonomy): Eukaryota > Viridiplantae > Streptophyta > Magnoliopsida > Poales > Poaceae > Aegilops > Aegilops umbellulata. The sequence continues at coordinate 317,914,468 of CP136055.1, read as the reverse complement.
GTTTCGGATGTACTTGGGTCGCTGGTGCTACATCTTGCCAACCAGCTGTCCTCTCCTGCGTAAAAGCGGGTCATGAGGCTTGTTAATGCGGCCATTGTTCTTGGCTTTTCTTGGCCGAGGTGCCTGGCGAGCCATTCGTCTTGAATGTTATGCTTAAAAGCTGCTAAGGCTTCGGCGTCCGGACAGTCGACTATCTGATTCTTTTTAGTAAGGAATATGTTCCAGAATTTCCGGGCTGACTCTCTAGGCTGTTGAGTTATGTGACTTAGATCATCTGCATCCGGAGGGCGGACATAAGTCCCTTGAAAATTTGCCCGGAAAGCATCCTCGAGCTCCTCCCAACTTCCAATGGTGTTTTCAGGAAGGCTTTTGAGCCACTACCGAGCTGGCCCTTTAAGTTTGAGGGGTAAGTATTTTATGGCGTGGAGGTCGTCTCCTCTTGCCATATGTATGTGGAGGATATAATCCTCAATCCAGACTCCAGGGTCTTTTGTTCCGTCATACGCTTCTATGTTTACGGGCTTGAATCCTGCTGGAAATTCATGGTCCAAAACCTCATCGGTGAAACATAGGGGGTGTGCGGCACCCCTGTATCCGGGTGTGCCGTGATGTTCGGATACTAGTTGTGTTGCATTGCTTACGAGAGCTTACTTTCTTGGCCCATAGATAGATCTGGCTGGGCCATTTTTTGAAGCGAATCCTTAAGTGGATCGCATGCCGGCTTGTGTGCGGCGCCGTTTGCCGCTCTATGCTGGCCATGGGGTCGTCTATCCGACCTAGTGGCGTTCTTATTTTTTGATTGCGGGGGTTCTACGGCCTCCTCGTCAAATTCAGACAGTAGCTTTCGCTTCGGATAGCTTTTGGTGTGGCAACTGCCGCAGTATTTGTCTGCGGTGTTGAGTACTTTGCTCCATCTGATTCTGAGTGCATCTTCCGTAGTTTTGAGCTTCGGCTTCTGCTTTTTCAGGCTACGTGCAGTGGCAACGAGCCTTCGGTGGAGGTTCTTCTGCTCCATTAGCTTGTTCGGCGTAAGGTCGTCCGGAATGCTGTTCTCACCGGGGGCGGGTTGTTCGGTTTGTTTATCCAAGTTGCCCTGTTCGTCGTCCGCCAGTTTGTCCTGCTATGTGGCTGGGTCGGTATGGCTGCTGTCTTTATCGAGGCGGGGCTTGGAGCGGCGTTTACGTCGCCGCTTTGATTGCTTTTCGAGAGAACGATCCCTCGTTGCATCCCTGTGTTCCTCGTCGTCGCTTCCTTTAGGTGTATCCACCATGTACACATCATGAGATGAGGTGGCTGTCCAGTGCCCTATAGGCGTTGGTTCATGTGCCTCTCCTACATCGTCGTCCATACCGTCGATGTCTTCGGAGTCGAAATTGAGCACGTTGTTTAAATTATCGACAGTGGCTACCAAATGGGTGGTGGGTGGGCTTTGAATTTCTTCATCGTCTGTATCCCAACCTTGCTGACCGTAGTCCGGTCAGGGCTCTCCTGATAAAGAGAGACTTTAGTGACTTCGGGATATCGCCAAAGGGCGAATGCTGAAAGATGTCCGCGGCGGTAAACTCCATGATCGGCGCCCAATCAGATTCGATCGGCAGGGTCACGGAGGGCTCGGAGTCCGGAGAGGAGTCCGGCCCCTCGGAGTCATGGGCCTTGCGGAGTGTGGGGCTGGTGTTCGGCTCGATCACCATTGGGATCGCAGCCCCCGAGGCGGCGTCCAACCACCCATCCTCAATCGGCGCAGTTGGCTCTGAATTAAGGGTCGGAGCCGACGCGAGTGCGGCCTCCAGGGCACTGTTCGGTGGTAGAGCTAGATCCTGCCCATCGTGACAGTGCGGCACGCTCGGCTGTGGCTCGAATCCGTCGAAGATCAAGTCCCCGTGGACATCAGTCGTGTAGTTTAAACTTCCAAACCTGACCCGATGGCCAGGGCGTAGCTTTCGATCTGCTCCAGATGGTCAAGCGAATTGGCCCGCAGTGCGAAGCCGCTGAAGACGAAGATCTGTCCGGGGAGAAAAGTCTCACCCTGGCCTGCATCGCTATTGATGATCGGAGGAGCCATCGGTCCTAAAAGCGATGACACAGAGGAACTCTCAATGAAAGCACCAATGTCGGTGTCAAAACCGGCGGATCTCGGGTAGGGGGTCCCGAACTGTGCGTCTAGGCGGATGGTAACAGGAGACGAGGGACACGATGTTTTACCCAGGTTCGGGCCCTCTTGATGGAGGTAAAACCCTACGTCCTGCTTGATTAATAATGATGATATGGGTAGTACAAGAGTAGATCTACCACGAGATCAAGGAGGCTAAACCCTAGAAGCTAGCCTATGGTATGATTGTTGTGTTGTCCTACGGACTAAAACCCTCCGGTTTATGTAGACACCGAAGGGGGCTAGGGTTACACAGAGTCGGTTACAATGGTAGGAGATCTACATATCCGTATCGCCAAGCTTGCCTTCCACGCCAAGGAAAGTCCCTTCCGGACACGGGACGAAGTCTTCAATCTTGTATCTTCATAGTCCAGGAGTCCGGCTGAAGGTATAGTCCGGCTACCCGGACACCCCCTAATCCAGGACTCCCTCAGCGCTCATGGCAGCAATCGCGACCACATCCACGTGTGCGGTCGCGATTTTCTTCTCCGCTGCCAGATGCTACTGAGCTCCTCGCTATACTGCGTGCAAAATGGCTGTGGGCGGCGCTTATTTGGAGGACGGGGCAGTGATTTGAGCGAAAGGTGTTGTGCCATCGGTCGGGGCATGTGGGATGGAGGAGGAGGAGGAGGAGGAGGATGGGTATGGGGTGTAGATTACTTGACTATATCAACGAGGCCGCACAAGAAGAAGAAGGGTCGCCGGCGAGGAGGCGACGCTGCAAGTTAGCAGTGAATATTTGAACTTGGAAAGGAAGGAGGAAAAATGGAAATGTGGTTTTGGTAGGGGGTGCTCCATGGTTGCCGAAAATTTACAAAAAAAAGTGACACGAGAAACTGGCGCGCAAGTGTGGTTGAAGTGCGGGCGATGACGGTAGACGACGAAGGTTCCGGCGTAAGCCATACAAGAGGGTGCGCCAAGATATTTTATATCACATCACACACAAATTCTTGCTAGTAAACTATTTGTGGTGTACCATATTTTTTTCATTTTGATTTTAAAGACAAAATGGTGTTACGGAGGGAAAGGACGGTGTTTGAATTGCTAGAACATTTATTTGTAGTGAACATGCAACTATGTGAGTGGCGTGTTAAAGTTTGGAATTATTCAGGGTTCGTTTGGCCTTTTTAATACATTAATTGAGTTTTTAGGCATTTAATGTGCATAATTCAAATTTGAACTAGAAGCACATGCTCCAGTGCACCTAAATGAGTTGAAAAATCATATATGTGTCCTTGGGTGAATGTTTAGGTCTCATGCAAGAAATGTGAATGAATTTCAAATACCTCGGCATCGTGGCTCGGCTAGAAACATTGAGATATTTGGTTTTTAAATTCATGTAAATCCAAAAAATCCCTTGAAAAACACGAAACTTGGCATGGTATCGTGAAATGGCACCAACATGCTGCGGTAAAAAACTTGTCCAATTTGGGACAAGTTTTGGTTTAAGCTTCATACAAAACGGAGCTTCTCTCAAGAAGCCACATGGGTCCGAGAGGGGACATGTCACCTCTGTGTAAGAAACGACATAGACCACCTCTTCCCGCCTTGATTTTTTTACAGAGGCAACATAGACCAATAGGAGTATCATGCTAATGTTAGGAATTAATCCGGGTTCAATTGGAATTTTTATACATTAACTGAGTTCTATAGGCATTTAATGTGCATAATTCAAATTTGAACTACATGCACATGCTCCAGTGCACCAAAGTCGGTTGAAAAACATATGTGTGTCCTTGAGTGAATGTTTAGGTCTCATGCAAGAAATGAGAATGAATTTAAAACATCTGGGCATCATGGCTCAGCCAGAAACATTGAGAAACTTGGTTTTTATATTCCTGTAAATCCAAAACTTGCCCGAAAATCATGAAACTTGGCATGGTCTCATGACATGGCACCAACATGCTATGGTAAAAAATTGTCTTATTTGAGACAAGTTTTGGTGTAAGCTTCTTACAAAACAGAGCTTCTCTCCAGAGGCCTCATGGTTCCAAGAGGGGACATGTCACCTTTGTGTAAGAAACAACATAGACCACATGTTCTCACCTTGATTTTTTACAGAGGCAACATAGAACAATAGGAGTATCGTAGCTTTAGGGATTAATCCGGGTTCGTCTGGCCTTTTATACATTATCTTACTTTTATATGCATTTAATGTGCATAATTCAAATTTGAACTACATGCACATGCTCCAATGCACCAAAGCTGGTTGAAAAATCATATGTCTGTCCTTGAGTGAATGTTTAGGTCCCATGTAAGAAATGGGAATGAATTTCAAACATCTAGGCGTTGTGGCTAGGCAGGAAACATAGAGAAACTTGGTTTTTAAATTCCTGTAAATCCAGAACTCTCTAGAAAATCTTGAAACACAGCATGGTGCCTTCAAATGGCACCAACATGTTGTAGTAATTTTTTTGTCTGATTTGCGAAGGCGCACACATTAACAACCAACAAAGTCATTTTGGAACAAGAGCTATCACGTTATGTCGCACCCCAGCTCAGAGGAACTGGAATGCCCCGTATTCCAGCCCAGAGATCAAGTCTTCTGGAATATGGCACTGCTTGGCATAGATCAAATCAGTTCTTTATTATTAATACTCGAGGTACAAGGGTTCTGAACATACAAGGATCACATTGGCACGGTGACACTACGCCTGCCCAGGGTAGCTCTATGCTAGCAGCGGAACGACTCAGGGAAGCGGGATAACTTTTAGCAGCAGAATAACAACGACGGTGATGAACTCCACTCCGCGGGGACTCTGGCTGGAATGCATATCCTAGCTTGCAAACTGATAATCCATAAGTATAGGGGATCACAATAGTTTTCGAGGGTAGAGTATTCAACCCAAATTTATTGATTCGACACAAGGGGAGCCAAAGAATATTCTCGGGTATTAGCAGTTGAGTTGTCAATTCAACCACACCTGAAAGACTTAATATCTGCAACAAAGTTTTTAGTAGCAAAGTAGTATGGAAGTAACGGCACTGGTGGCAAAAGTAACAGTAGCAGTTTTGCAGCAATTGTAACAGTGGCAACGACAAGGTAACTTAGCAAAGACCAATATGTGAAAATCTCGTAGGCATTGGATCGATGATGGATAATTATGTCGAGTAGCAGTTTTGCAGCAATTGTAACAGTGGGAACGACAAGGTAACTTAGCAAAGACCAATATGTGAAAAGCTCGTAGGCATTGGATTGATGATGGATAATTATGTCGGATGGCATTCATCATTGTTGTGGTAATCTAATGTCAGATGCCAGGGGGTGGCTTATCATGGGTGGAGCCAAGAGGACGTCGTCGGGCCCTGGAAGCGGGAGTGAGCATGAGCTCGATCGCAAACGAGACGTACCCAAGTTCAGGACTCTCCGAAGAGATAACACCCCTAGTCCTGCTTTGCGGGGTCTCCGCATGATGACTATGATCAAATGGTGGCTACAAGCTTGCTCCTTGAGCTGTGTTGCTAGAGCAGGAAGATGGGCAGGGCTGCTACCTTGCTTCTCCTAGCTATGGTGTGTGTGTGGAGTGAGGGCTGAACCCTTTACATGGATGAGCCCTGGGGGTTTTATATGCCAACCCCCCAGGGGTAAAATGGTAATACGGCCGGGTGTAGGACCCGAACGTCAGTGTCTAGAGTCACCGGGTTCTCCGCCGGCTGCTGGGGCCCGCTGATTGGTGGGCCCCGCCGGCTGCTGAGAATCCGGCCGACAAGTAGGGCCCGCCGCCTGTGGGCCATGCTAATTGCCTTTTGATGTAGCTTCTTCCTTGATGATGGAGGCCGCGTCAGGAGTCCTATGGCTACACTCTCGCCGTCAGGCGGGTTGGTGGCCGCTTGGTCAGCGCGCACTGTAGGCATGCTCCGTCTCATTGAAGTAGGTGGTGCGGATTTCGAGGAGAGGGAAGGGCCGACTGCTAGGAACCGGCCCGCCCCCCAGCGCCGTCTTCTAGAGGTGCGACGTCTTCTGGTAGCTCATGGACAATTAGGGCCCGCCGCCTGCGGGCCGTACTGATCGCCCGTCATGGGAGCATGACCCTTGCTGATGAGGGCCATGTCATGAGCCGCATGGATATAGTGACGCGTCAGGCAGGCAGGTGACCGCTTGGTCAGTCCGCACTGTAGCCACGCTCCTTTGGGATTCGAGGGAGTGGGTGGCCCTGTAGCCACGCCCCATCTTGTCTTAGTGATTGAGTGCAGACTCCGAGGGGAGGAGTGTCGGTGTCAAAACCGGCGGATCTCGGGTAGGGGGTCCCGAACTATGCGTCTAAGGCGGATGGTAACAGGAGGCGGGGGACACGACGTTTACCCAGGTTCGGGCCCTCTCGATGGAGGTAATACCCTACTTCCTACTTGATTGATCTTGATGATATGAGTATTACAAGAGTTGATTGATGACCCACAAGTATAGGGGATCTATCGTAGTCCTTTCAATAAGTAAGAGTGTCGAACCCAATGAGGAGCAGAAGGAAATGATAAGCAGTTTTCAGCAAGGTATTCTCTGCAAGTACTAAAATAAGTGGTAACAGGTAGTTTTGTGAAGAGGTAAATTGTAACGAGCAACAAGTAACAAAAGTAAATAAGGTGCAGCAAGGTTGCGCAATCCTTTTTTTAGAAAAGGACAAGCCGGAACAAACTCTTATAATAGGAAAAGCGCTCCTGAGGACACATGGGAATATCGTCAACCTAGTTTTCATCACGTTCATATGATTCGCGTTCGATACTTTGATAATTTGACATGTGGGTGGACCAGTGCTTGGGTGCTGTTCTTACTTGAACAAGCATCCCGCTTATGATTAACCTCTATTTCAAGCATCCGCAACTACAACAAAAGTATTAAGGTAAACCTAACCATAGCATGAAACATATGGATCCAAATCAGCCCTTACGAAGCAACGAATAAACTATGGTTTAAGCTTCTGTCACTCTAGCAACCCATCATATACTTATTACTTCCCAGTGCCTTCCTCTAGGCCCAAATAATGGTGAAGTGTTATGTAGTCGACGTTCACATAACACCACTAGAGGCTAGACAACATACATCTTATCAAAATATCAAACGAATACCAAATTCACATGACTACTAGTTGCAAGACTTCTCCCTTGTCCTCAGGAACAAACGTAATTACTCACAAAGCATATTCATGTTCATAATCAGAGGGGTAATAATATGCATAAAGGATCTGAACATATGATCTTCCACCAAATAAACCAACTAGCATCAACTACAAGGAGTAATCAACACTACTAGCAACCTACTAGCACCGATCCCGGAATTTGAGACAAGAATTGGATACAAGAGATGAACTAGGGTTTGGAGATGAGATGGTGCTAGTGAAGATGTTGATGGAGATTACCCTCTCCCGATGAGAGGAGCGTTGGTGATGACGATGGTGATGATTTCCCCCTCCCGAAGGGAAGTATCCCCGGCAGAACAGCTCTGCCGGAGCTCTAGATTGGTTCCGCCAAGGTTCCGCCTCATGGCGGCGGAGTCTCGTCCCGAAAGGTTGCTTCCTATTCTTTTCTCATCGAAAGACTTCATATAGGAGAAGATGGACGTCAGAGAGCCACCAGGGGGCCCACGAGGTAGGGGGCACGCCCTAGGACGGGGGTCGCGCCCCCACCCTCGTGAGCAGGGTGTGGCCCCCCTGGCCTTCATCTTTGGCGAGGATTTTTCTTTATTTATTTTAAGATGTTCCGTGGAGTTTCAGGACTTTTGGAGTTGCACAGAATAGGTCTCTAATATTTGCTCCCTTTCCAGCCCAGAATTCCAGCTGCCGGCATTCTCCCTCCTTATGTAAACCTTGTAAAATAAGAGAGAATAGCCATAAGTATTGTGACATAAAGTGAAATAACAGCCCATAATGCAATAAATATCGATACAAAAGCATGATGCAAAATGGACGTATCAACTCCCCCAAGCTTAGACCTCGCTTGTCCTCAAGCGAAAAGCCGATAACAATAAATATGTCCTCATGTTTAGAGGTAGAGGCGTCGATAAAAATAAAATACGGACATGAAGGCATCATGATTGTTCTCATAACAGCAACATATATAGATTTTGTCATATGATTACTTATGTTCAAGTGATGATCTATTCAAAATGCAAAAGTATAAATCATAAACCTTATTGGGCTCCAACAAACTATAATTTCAGTCATTGAAGCAATTGCAATTTATCATAACATCGGAAAGAGTCTATGTCAGAGCTTAAAAGCAAGTCCACATACTCAACTATCATCTAGTCCTTCATAATTGCTAACACTCACGCAATACTTGTGGTTACGGAGTTTTAATCGGACACAGAGAAAGATAGGGGCTTATAGTTTTGCCCCACGACCTTTTACCTCAAGGGTAATGTCAACAATAATAATTCCTGCTCCCCTTCATCCAATTATATATATATATATATATATATATATATATATATATATATATATATATATATCATGTTCTTCCCAACATGTTGAGCTTGCCAAAGGTTGAAATGAAAAAGAAAAGGTGAAGATCACCATGACTCTTGCATAAGGTAGAAGATAATAGTAAAAGATAGGCCCTTCGCAGAGGGAAGCAGAGGTTGCCATGCACTTTTATGGTTGGATGCACAAAATCTCAATGCGAAAGAACGTCACTTTATATTGCCCCTTGTGATATGAACCTTTATTATGCAGTCCATCGCTTTTATTACTTCCACATCACAAGATCGTATAAAGCTTATTTCTCCCACACCAATCAATCATACATATTTAGAGAAATTTTTATTGCTTTGCACCGATGACAACTTACTTGAAGGATCTTACTCAATCCATAGGTAGATATGGTGGACTCTCATGGCAAAACTGGTTTAAGGGTATTTGGAAGCACAAGTAGTATTTCTACTTGGTGCTGAGAATTTGGCTAGCATGAGGGGGAAAGGCAAGCTCAACAAGTTAGAGGATCCATGACAACATACTTTATCTCAGATATAAGAAAGACATAACTCATTACGTTGTCTTCCTTGTCCAAGATCAACTCATTAGCATGTCATATTTTAATGAGTGCTCCCAATCATAAAATATGTCAATGATAATATATCTATATGTGAAACCTCTCTTTCCTTATTACTTCCTATTAATTGCAATGATGACCAAGTCTATGTCTGCCAACTCCCAACAACTTTTAATCATCATACTATTTCTATTCGAAGTCATTACTCTCAATAAGATCAATATGAACTCTTTGTTTCTTTCTATTCTTTATCTCTTTTCTTTTATTCACCCATGATCATGGCAAAATAATCAAGACCTTGACTCAACACTAATCTTTATTATATATATATAGCTCACTGACTCGATTACATAGAGAGGTCATAAAGCAAAACTCATAACTAGATCATGCCATAAACTTTATTCTACTAGATCAAGATACTACTAATAGGATCGAACTAAGAAAAATGGTAAAGGTAGGAGTTGTGATACGATACCGGGGCACCTCCCCCAAGCTTGGCAATTGCCCAGGGGAGTGCCCATACCCATGTGATTATGTCTCCTTGGTTGGCGAAGAAGGTGGAGGTGTTGTCGATGATGCGGGCTTGTCCATCTTCCATGGCATAGGCTCACCATCATAGAAGGATGATCGAGTCTCCGGGATCCTCAAATCTGCACCCAAACTCATCCTTTTGAATCTATATTCATACTCACAGTTTTGGTTTTGCAGGTCATAGATTTGGGATTGGAGGTGCTCGATCTTCTCATGAAGCTTGAAGATGGCCTCCCCGATGTTGTCAGCATCCAACTTGTGGTTGCTAGTGAACTCCGCGATCATCATGTGGTTGGAGTTGAGTCCACTTTCCACCATCCCTTGACACTTGAAAACTTGTTGTTCCACTGCTTCAAGCCTCGTCTCCACGCTTCCGGTCCCCTTTGGTCCCTCTTCATCGCGGATGTGCAGCAACCCATCACGCAACTCAATGGTTTGAGGGTGTCGCAGCACCTCCGCGAGGTAAGGGTTGATGACCTTCTCTGTCCTTGGAAGCACTTGGGGCTGTCATGATAACCTAGATCTGTCAGAAAAACAGCTCGAAACAAGAATAGAGGAGATTTGCATGATACGGGAGTCAAAACCTTCGGGAGTATATATAATGAATTTTTACCGACCAAAATACGTATCATGCAAGAAAACGGAGTCCGGAAAGCGCACGAGGTGCTCATGAGGTAGGGGCGCGCCCAGAGGGGTAGGGCACGTCCACCACCCTCGTGGGGCCCTCGTGTCCTTCCTGGACTGGTACTTATTTTTCTATTTTTCTAAATATTCCAAAACGGAGAAATATTGACTTACAAATTGTTTTGGAGTCGGTTTACTTACCGTACCACATACCTATTCCTTTTCGGAGTCTGAAACGTTCTGGAAAGTGTCTCTTATGTATTCCTCTGGGGTTACGGTTTCAATAATATTGGTCTCAACATTTATGAGATTACCTGAGATATAATGTTTGATTCTTTGACCGTTTACCACCTTCGGATTTGTGCCTTCTAAATTGTTGATTTTTATTGCACCGGAATGATAGGCCTCCTCGATAACATAGGGGCCTTCCCATTTAGAGAGAAGTTTTCCTGCAAAAAATCTTAAACGAGAGTTGTATAGCAATACATAATCACCTACATTAAACTCACGCTTTTGTATCCTTTTGTCATGCCATCTTTTAACTTTTTCTTTAAACAACTTGGCATTTTCATAAGCTTGGGTTCTCCATTCATCAAGTGAGCTAATATCAAATAACCTCTTCTCGCCGGCAAGTTTGAAATCATAGTTGAGCTCTTTAATAGCCCAATATGCCTTATGTTCTAGTTCGAGAGGTAAGTGACATGCTTTTCCATAAACCATTTTATACGGAGACATACCCATAGGATTTTTATATGCAGTTCTATAGGCCCATAATGCATCATCAAGTTTCTTGGACCAATTCTTTCTAGACCTATTAACAGTCTTTTGCAAAATTAACTTGAGCTCTCTATTGCTCAATTCTACTTGACCACTAGACTGTGGGTGATAAGGAGATGCAATTATATGATTAACGTCATACTTAGCAAGCATTTTACGGAAAGCACCATGAATAAAGTGTGAACCACCATCAGTCATTAAATATCTAGGGACTCCAAACCTCGGAAAACTAACTTCCTTAAGCATTTTAATAGAGCTGTTATGATCAGCACTACTAGTTGGAATAGCTTCTACCCACTTAGTAACGTAATCAACAACAACTAGAATATGTGTGTATCCATTAGAGGCAGGAAAATGTCCCATATAATCAAAGCCCCAAACATCAATGGTTCAATAACAAGTGAATAATTCATAGGCATTTCTTGACGTCTACTAATATTACCAATTCTTTGACATTCATCACAAGACAAGACAAACTTACGGGCATCCTTGAAGAGAGTAGGCCAATAAAAACCAGATAGCAATACCTTATGTGCAGTTCTGTCTCCAGCGTGGTGTTCTCCATAAGCTTTGGAGTGACACTTGCGTAGGATTTGTTCCTGTTCATGCTCAGGTACACAACGTCTAATAACACCATCTACTTCTTCTTTATAAAGATGTGGGTCATCCCAAAAGTAATGTCTCAAGTCATAGAAAAACTTTTTCTTTTGCTGTTATGTGAAGCTAGGTCGTATAAATTTAGCAACAATATAATTAGCATAATCAGCATACCAAGGAGTACTACGAGAAGTACTTATAACATTTAATTGTTCATCAGGAAAGCTATCATTAATAGGTAGTGGGTCATCAAGAACATTCTCTAACCTAGACAAGTTGTCTGCAACGGGGTTCTCAGCTCCTTTTCTATCAACAATATGCAAATCAAATTCTTGTAGCAGGAGAACCCATCTAATGAGTCTAGGTTTAGCATCTTTCTTTTCCATAAGATATTTAATAGCAGCATGATCTGTGTGAATAGTTACTTTAGAATCAACAATATAAGGTCTGGACTTATCACAAGCAAATACAACTGCTAAAAGTTCTTTTTCAGTAGTAGCATAATTTCTTTGATCATTGTCTAGAGTCTTACTAGCATAATGAATAACATTTAATTTCTTATCAACTCTTTGCCCTAGAACACCACCTACAGCATAATCACTAGCATCACACATAATTTCAAAGGGTAAATTCCAATCAGGTGGCTGAACAACAGGTGCAGAGACTAATGCTTTCTTAAGTATTTCAAATGCTTCCACACAATCATCATCAAAGACAAATGGTATATCTTTTTGCAATAAATTAGTCAGAGGCCGAGAAATTTTTGAGAAGTCCTTAATGAACCTCCTATAAAATCCGGCGTGACCAAGGAAACTTCTTATACCTTTGATGTCCTTGGGACATGGCATCTTTTCAATAGCATCGACCTTGGCTTTATCAACTTCAATACCTCTTTCAGAAACTTTGTGCCCCAAGACAATACCTTCATTAACCATAAAGTGGCACTTTTCCCAATTCAGGACAAGATTAGTTTCTTCACATCTTTGCAAAACTCGATCAAGATTGCTCAAGCAATCATCAAAAGAGGAACCATAGACAGAAAAATCGTCCATGAAAACCTCACAAATCTTTTCACAAAAGTCAGAGCATATAGCCATCATGCATCTTTGAAAGGTAGCAGGTGCATTACATAAACCAAAAGGCATACGTCTATAAGCAAAAGTACCAAAAGGGCATGTAAAAGTAGTCTTTCATTCATCTCTAGCCGACACAGGTATTTGAGAGAACCCAGAATAACCATCTAGAAAGTAGTAATGTGTATGTTTGCATAATCTTTCTAGCATTTGATTGATAAAAGGTAAGGGGTAGTGATCTTTCTTGGTAGCTTTATTTAATTTGCGGAAATCAATTACCATCTTATAACCTGTAATGATTCTTTCTGGAATCAATTCATCTTTATCATTAGGAACAACAGTAATACCTCCCTTCTTAGGGACACAATGGACAGGATTTACCCACTGACTATCAGCAACGGGATAAATTATACCTGCCTCCAGAAGCTTGAGTATTTATTTTCTTACCACTTCTTTCATTTTAGGATTCATACGTCGTTGAGGATCACGAACTGGTTTGGCATCTGCTTCCAAACTTATTTTATGTTGACATAGAGTGGGACTAATGCCCTTAAGATCATCAAGAGTATATCCAATAGCAGCACAATGCTTGTTCAGAGTTTTCAATAATGTTTCTTCTTCATGCTCTGAAAGGTTAGCACTAATAATAATAGGATATATCTTCTTTTCATCAAGATAAGCATATTTAAGATTATCAGGCAACGGTTTAAGATCAAACACGGGATCACCCTTGGGTGGAGGAGGATCCCCTAAATTTTAAACAGGCAAATTGTGTTGCAGAATAGGTTCCTGTTTAAAGAATACTTCATCTATTTCCCTTCTTTCATTCATGAACATATCATTTTCATGGTCTAGCAAATAGTGTTCTAAAGGATCACTAGGAGGTATGGCAATAGAAGCAAGACCAATAATTTCATCCTTACTAGGTAATTCTTCCTCACGATGTTGTTTACTAAATTTAGAGAAATTAAACTCATGAACCATATCATCCAAGCCAATAGTAACAACATTCTTTTCGCGATCTATCCTAGCATTAACAGTGTTCAAGAAGGGTCTACCAAATATAATGGGACAAAAGCTATCTTGCGGAGAAGTAAGAACAAGAAAATCAGCAGGATATTTAGTTTTCCCACACAAGACTTCAACATCTCTAACAATCCCAATTGGTGAAATAGTATCTCTATTGGCAAGTTTAATTGTGACATCAATTCCTTCTAACTCAGCAGGTGCAATTTCATTCTTAATTTCTTCGTATAAAGTATGCGGTATAACACTAGCACTAGCACCCATATCACATAAGCCATGATAACAATGATCTCCTATTTTAACAGAAATAACAGGCACGCCTACCACAGGTCTATGTTTATCTTTATCACAAGGCTTAGCAATTCTAGCAGTTTCACCTTCGAACTGAATAACATGCCCATCAATATTATCAGACAAGAGATCTTTAACAATAGCAACATTAGGTTCTACTTTAACTTGCTCAGGAGGTGTATAAGTTCTAATATTGCTTTTATGAACAACAGTTGAAGCTTTAGCATGATCCTTTACTCTAACAGGGAAAGGTGGTTTCTCAACATAAGAAGTAGGAACAATAGGATCATTATAAGTGACAGTCTTTTCTTCAACTATAATAGGTGCAGCTACTTTTACTTCTATGGGAGGATGATATTTAAACCACTTCTCCTTAGGGAGATCAACATAAGTAGCAAAAGATTCACTGAAAGAAGCTAATATCTCAGAGTCAAGTCCATATTTAGTGCTAAACTTAGGGAAAATATCGGTGTCCATAAAAGATTTAACACAATCAAACTTAGGTGTCATACCCGACTCTTTACCTTCGTCGAGGTCCCAATCTTCAGAGTTGCATTTAATTCTATCCAATAAATTCCATTTAAATTCAATAGTCTTCATCATAAAAGAGCCAGCACAAGAATTATCGAGCATGGTTTGATTATTATGAGAAAGCCGAGCATAAAAACTTTGCATAATTATTTCTCTCGAGAGCTCATGATTGGGGCATAAATATAACATTGATTTAAGCCTCCCCCAAGCTTGAGCGATGCTTTCTCCTTCGCGAGGCCAAAAATTATATATATTATTGCGATCACGATGAACAAGATGCATAGGGTAATACTTTTGATGGTATTCCAACTTCAATCTTTTATAGTTCCATGATCTCGTATCATCACATAGCCTATACCATATCAATGCGTCTCCCTTCAAAGATAAAGGGAAGACCTTCTTCTTAGCAACATCATCGAATATACCTGTTGTTGGGGAACGTAGTAATTTCAAAAAATTTCCTACGCACAAGCAAGATCATGGTGATGCATAGCAACGAGAGGGGAGAGTGTTTGTCTACGTACCCTCGTAGACCGAAGCGGAAGCGTTGACACAACGTAGAGGAAGTAGTCGTACGTAGAGGAAGTAGTCGTACGTTCTCCTCGCGATCCAACCGATCTAAGCACCGAACGTACGGCACCTCCGAGTTCTGCACACGTTCAGCTCGATGACGATCCCCGGGCTCCGATCCAGCAAAGCGTCGGGGAAGAGTTCCGTCAGCACGACGGCGTGGTGACGATCTTGATGTGTTACCGGCGCAGGGCTTCGCCTAAGCACTGCAACGATATGATCGAGGTGGAATTTGGTGGGAGGGGGCACCGCACACGGCTAAGGAACGATCCGTAGATCAACTTGTGTATCTTTGGGGTGCCCCCTGCCCCCGTATATAAAGGATCCAAGGGGGAGGGGCTGGCCGGCCAGGTTTGGCGCGCCAGGAGAGTCCTACTCCCTCTGGGAGTAGGATTCCCCCCCCCCCCCAATCCTAGTTGGACTAGGATTGCTCCAAGGGGGAGAGAAAGAGAGAGAGGGGGCGCCCACCTCTCCTAGTCCTAATAGGACTAGGGAAGGGGGGGAGGCGCGCAGCCCCTAGGGCTGCCCTCTCACCTTTCCTCCAAGGCCCATGTTGGCCCATTATGCTTCCGGGGGGTTCCGGTAACCCTCCCGGTATTCCGGTAAAATCCTGATTTCACCCGGAATGCATCCGATGTCCAAACATAGGCTTCCAATATATAATTCTTTATGTCTCGACCATTTCAAGACTCCTCGTCACGTCCCCGATCTCATCCGGGACTCCGAACTCCTTCGGTACATCAAAACTCATAAACTCATAATATAACTGTCATCGAAACCTTAAGCGTGCGGACCCTACGGGTTCGAGAACAATGTAGACATGACCGAGACATGTCTCCAGTCAATAACCAATAGCGGGACCTGGATGCCCATATTGGCTCCTACATATTCTACGAAGATCTTTATCGGTCAGACCGCATAACAACATACGTTTGTTCCCATTGTCATCGGTATGTTACTTGCCCGAGATTCGATCGTCGGTATCCAATACCTAGTTCAATCTCGTTACCGGCAAGTCTCTTTTCTCGTTCCGCAATACATCATCTCACAACTAACTCATTGGTTGCAATGCTTGCAAGGCTTATGTGATGTGTATTACCGAGAAGGCCCTGAGATACCTCTCCGACAATTGGAGTGACAAATCCTAATCTCGAAATACGCCAACCCAACATGTACCTTCGGAGACACCTGTAGAGCACCTTTATAATCACCCAGTTACGTTGTGACGTTTGGTAGCACACAAAGTGTTCCTACGGTAAACGGGAGTTGCATAATCTCATAGTTAAAGGAACATGTATAAGTCATGGATAAAAGCAATAGCAACATACTAAACGATCGGGTGCTATGCTAATGGAATGGGTCATGTCAATCAGATCATTCAACTAATGATGTGATCTCGTTAATCAAATAACAACTCTTTGTTCATGGCCAGGAAACATAACCATCTTTGATTAATGAGCTAGTCAAGTAGAGGCATACTAGTGACACTCTATTTGTCTATGTATTCACACATGTATTATGTTTCCAGTTAATACAATTCTAGCATGAATAATAAACATTTATCATGATATAAGGAAATAAATAATAACTTTATTATTGCCTCTAGGGCATATTTCCTTCACCTGCAAGCTTAAATAATCCACAAACTTCATCCACATATATTAAGTGCTCATCAGGATGCTTTGTTCCATCTCCTGTAAAAGGGTTAGCTAGCAGTTTTTCCATCATACCCGAAGGAAATTCAAAAGGAGTTTCATTTTCAATAGGTTCAGTAGGTTGAGGAGCAACTCTTTGCTCTACTGGACGGGGTGAAGATGCCCCAAACAAGCCCCTCAGAGAATTACTTTCCATAGTAACAAGTGACAGTAAATTTTAGCACACTATATAAATTTTTCCTTACCAAATTCAACCTAACAAAGGCGCTACACTCCCCGGCAATGGCGCCAGAAAAGAGTCTTGATGACCCACAAGTATAGGGGATCTATCGTAGTCCTTTCGATAAGTAAGAGTGTCGAACCCAACGAGGAGCAGAAGGAAATGATAAGCGATTTTCAGCAAGGTATTCTCTGCAAGTACTGAAATAAGTGGTAACAGGTAGTTTTGTGAAGAGGTAAATTGTAACGAGCAACAAGTAACAAAAGTAAATAAGGTGCAGCAAGGTGGCACAATCCTTTTTGTAGAAAAGGACAAGCCGGAACAAACTCTTATAATAGGAAAAGCGCTCCCCAGGACACATGGGAATATCGTCAAGCTAGTTTTCATCACGTTCATATGATTCGCGTTCGATACTTTGATAATTTGACATGTGGGTGGACCGGTGCTTGGGTGTTGTTCTTACTTGAACAAGCATCCCACTTATGATTAAACTCTATTGCAAGCATCCGCAACTACACCAAAAGTATTAAGGTAAACCTAACCATAGCATGAAACATATGGATCCAAATCAGCCCTTACGAAGCAACGAATAAACTATGGTTTAAGCTTCTGTCACTCTAGCAACCCATCATATACTTATTACTTCCCAATGCCTTCCTCTAGGCCCAAATAATGGTGAAGTGTTATGTAGTCGACGTTCACATAACACCACTAGAGGCTAGACAACATACATCTTATCAAAATATCAAACGAATACCAAATTCACATGACTACTAGTTGCAAGACTTCTCCCTTGTCCTCAGGAACAAACGTAATTACTCACAAAGCATATTCATGTTCATAATCAGAGTGGTAATAATATGCATATAGGATCTGAACATATGATCTTCCACCAAATAAACCAACTAGCATCAACTACAAAGAGTAATCAACACTACTAGCAACCTACTAGCACCGATCCCGGACTTTGAGACAAGAATTGGATACAAGAGATGAACTAGGGTTTGGAGATGAGATGGTGCTGGTGAAGATGTTGATGGAGATTGCCCTCTCCCTATGAGAGGAGCATTGGTGATGACGATGGTGATGATTTCCCCCTCCCGGAGGGAAGTATCCCCGGCAGAACAGCTCTGGCGGAGCTCTAGATTGGTTCCACCAAGGTTCCGCCTCGTGGCGGCAGAGTCCATTCCCGAAAGGTTGCTTCCTATTTTTTTCTCATCAAAATACTTCATATAGGAGAAGATGGACTTCGGAGAGCCACTAGGGGCCCACGAGGTAGGGGCGCGCCCTAGGAGGGGGGCGCGCCCCCCACCCTCGTGAGCAGGGTGTGGGGCCCCTGGCCTTCATCTTTGGCGAGGATTTTTCTTTATTTATTTTAAGATGTTCCGTGGAGTTTCAGGACTTTTGGAGTTGTGCAGAATAGGTCTCTAATATTTTCTCCCTTTCCAGCCAAGAATTCCAGCTGCCGGCATTCTCCCTCCTTATGTAAACCTTGTAAAATATGAGAGAATAGCCATAAGTATTGTGACATAAAGTGAAATAACAGCCCATAATGCAATAAATATCGATATAAAAGCATGATGCAAAATGGACATATCATTGATCTACCACGAGATCGTAGAGGCTAAACCCTAGAAGCTAGCCTATGGTATGATTGTTGTTCTCCTACGGACTAAACCCTTCGGTTTATATAGACACTGGAGGGGGCTAGGGTTACACATAGTCAGTTACAAGGGAGGAGATTTACATATCCGTACTGCCAAGCTTGCCTTCCACGCCAAGGAGAGTCCCATCTGGACACTGGACGAAGTCTTCAATCTTGTATCTTCATAGTCCAACAGTCCTGCTAAAGTGTATAGTCTGGTTGTCCGAGGACCCCCTAATCCAGGACTCCCTTAGTAGCCCCTGAACCAGGCTTCAATGATGATGAGTCCGGCACGGACATTGTCTTCGACATTGCAAGGCGGGTTCCTCCTCCGAATACTCCGTAGAAGATTTTGAACACAAGGATAGTGTCCCACTCTGCAAAACAAATTCCACATACCACCATAGAGAGAATAATATTTCCACAAATCTAATCTGCTGACAACTTTTCATAACGTGACATCACACCACGGTCCGGTCATTATCCGAATCGTTTCTCCCAGCCTGCCACTGCACATTTGGCGAGGCGGTTTTATTGGCACGTCTTGTCGAAGCAGAGATCGTGTCCCCCTTATCACGGGATTCTCATCAATTTGGGTATGGGTAAACCAATCGTGCCTATTGGTATGTCTCCTTGATTTCAAGCAAGTTCCAAACGTCCACGCGGAGGACGCTTGATATTCACCCTCTTTATAAAGGGGCCAAGGCTTGTCTTTTTCTTCTCGCACTCAATCGATTCCTTCCCCCACCTTGAGTCCCAACACCCAAGGCTCGGGCTAGGCGCTTCGGACCGTCAATCATGTCCGGATCCAACCTTCAAGGTCGGTGGACGCCCTCCTCCGTTACAGAGGAGGACATCAAGAAGCTAAGAGAAGCCAGGTATCTGACCGCCGAAATCTCGCACAGGCTGCCTGCTTGAGGGAGGGTCATCCCCACTCCCGAGCCCAACGAGAGTGTCGTATTCGTCTTCCACTTCCTCCAAGGGCTAGGCTTTAGTCTAGATCCCTTTGTTCGAGGGCTGATGTTCTATTACGGGCTCGATTTCCATGATCTGGCCCCGGATTCCATCCTTCACATCTCGTCGTTCATCGTCGTGTGTGAGGCCTTCCTCCACGTCACCCCATACTTCGGCTTATGGCTCAAGACCTTTAATCTGAAACCGAAGCTGATTAATGGGCGACACGCAGAATGTGGAGGTGTCGTAATAACCAGAGGCGCCGAGGTTCCATGGCCCATGGGTTCCTTCCCTGAGGTGTCTAGCTTATGGCAAAGGGAGTGGTTTTACATCACAGCTCCCTGAGGTACTAAGTGGGTAGCTGCCCCTGCCTTCAGCTCGGGCCCCCCCGCCACAACTGGCGTCATGGGTCAACAAGGGGCTGGACTGGGGGCCAGTAAATGATGTGCCGATGTTGCAGAGTCGCATCCGAGATCTCCTTGAGAGATGTGTCATCCTTGTCAAGATAATGCAAGTCATGCTAGTTCGTCGAGTCCTGCCTTGCAAACATTGATCTCTCCGTATGTGGGAGTTCAACCCGGAAGGACCGCAAACTATTCGGCACTTCTTCGGCGTGACGCTCGAAGAGATGTACAAATTGTTCTTCGGATCACGAATAAAGTGTCCGGACACCACTGAGGATGCGGGTCTGAGCTGCAATCGTCCAGATACCCAGGTAAGTAGTTCTTCGGCCGAACATGTTGTCTCTTTATTTATCACAACATTATTCTGAAAAGTCGCTCTTTGATCAGGACTGGGTAAAAAAGGCGAAGATGATCAGGTGTTCAGCCCCCCTACCCGAAGGCTCAACGGATCCAGTACTGGCCAAAATGCTTGAGGTCGCGCCTTATCAAGCGCCATCAGGGGAAGATGAAGGGAGGAATAAAGAAGCCGAAAGCGGGCCTCACTCATTATTCATCCAAACCGGGGGAATTAGTGCCTCCGCGAAGGAGGATAACCGGGGAGAAGGATCTAAAATCCCCTCTCCTCGAGGAAGGAAGAGGACCGCCTCTGAAGACATGGAAATAATGGTTTCCAAACAAGAGAAGAAACCTTTGTCAGGGGGCCCTACCCCGGAGGGTATCCTTACTGCACAGTGCCCGCAAGGGGATCTGCCCTCCACCGAGCTGTAAGTAGTCAGAAGTACTTTATAGTAAATATATCCTGCTTTATTTCCGAGGACAATAACCGAAGCATATGTCTTGTAGTTCGGATCGTAGCCCTTCTCGACAGAGTTCGTCTTCGGGGGATCTTCTTCCAGAGATGATGGAGAGCGAAACACCTCCCCATACCTCCCCGCCTCATGAGGCGGGCGACCCTGAGGTGTCGTCACGAAGGGTTTCTCCTGATCCGCCAAGGCCAGAAGGTAACCCTTCGGCCACCTGGAGTCCGGAGTATTCGGCTCCTAAGGGGAGTAGCAAAAAGAGTCTGGAACTGTCCGATGCGTGACCAGGCTCTCTGCGGAATCTTCTGGAGCAAGCGGCTATCTCAGAAGCACACCGTACGTTAATGGGTACGGTGGTTGAGAAAATTTCATCCGCCGAAAGCGGGTTGCATGAAGCTTTTATGAGCCTGCTGAGAGGCTTTGAGGTACGCAAAGTAATATGTATATTTTTTATGGTACTGCACACGCCAGGTGTGCCCTATGTAGATAGTAGCCCCTGAGACTCTGGTTGCTGCCGAAAAAGGCAGCAAATAGAGGATCATAGTCCCAGGTAATAATCATGCTGCCTTGATGTGCAGGTAGCTGAGGGTCCCGTGGATAGCCGGACTGGTGAGTTAGGCGAACTGAAGCGGCAACTTGATGCGGCAGATGCCGACATCGAGCTTGTAAATAGGTGGCTTGACGAGGCATAGGGTATGTATTATCCGACGGTCAACATTTATTAAGAGGGGCATGAAGCTAGTATCTATAATGTGTTGTAACTGCAGATGGAGCTGCTGCCGTGGAGACCCTTCGGGTGGAACTCGCCCGAGCCAAGGAACAAGCCAGGAGGAGTGATGCAGCCGCCCTAAAGGTGGTTGAAGAGTTAAGAGCCGAACAGGTTGCGCATCGCGAGAGCAAAGAAAAAATGGCCAAGATGGCTGTTGAGTTGAAAGATGCCGCCGACCGTTATGAGCTTCTTGAAAGGGAAAATCAAATGAAGACGACGGACTTGGAGAAGGCCATGGTAGCAGCCAAGGAAACCCGCTCTGAAATCAGAGCGGCGAAGGAGGAGCTACGTCAAGCCGGAAATATCACGGCTGGGAAGCCCTTTTTGTTGCGGACGAAGTTCGGAGATCCTAAGTATGCCCTTCTGGATTAGTTATGGAGTTCTGCGGATGCGTACTTGGATTTGGCAGCGAGTGCTGCTGATGCGACCAAGTTTTTCGGAGATCAAAAAGATCACGAAGTGGAAAAGTTGTTCTGGTCGCAGTTCAATGCTCCAGCGCGTCCGCTGCCGTTAAATGAGCAAATGGCCGAGTGGGCCGAGCTCCATAGGTTGTCCGGACTTGCCATGAGGTCTGTCGTAGATCATGTATGGCCAGAGGGGCTGAGGCCGAATAGTTATTTTGTCATAGTGCAACGATTCCTTGGTGTTGTGCCGCATATCGACGCTGCAAAGAGGTTTGCGTGCATAGAGGGTGCGCGGATGGCTCTTGCCCGTGTCAAGACATACTGGGCAGAGATGGAGGCCACCGCTATTGCAACTCAGAGTCCGGCTGTAGGCCAGGTTTCATCCGAGCACTATTTTGAAGAAGTCCTGGAAGGTGCTCGTTTAATAGAGGCTCAGTGCTCGAAGAATGTCATGTTCAAGTAACAAGTACCCCGATTGTAAAAACAGTGCTATTTAAATTATAAAGATTGTGTTTATACTTTTGCCTGAAAGTATTATAATGCCTCCTGTGCGGCCGTTTATGTATATATGCATATAACCTGAAAGTTTGCAGTCGTCGGCTTCAGCCCCCATGCATATAATGCGGGGGTGTTCGCAAAAGCGTGTGTTCACACTTGATCCAACGTCTTGGTCCATTAAGGAGGTGGTAGCACGGCGAACGAGGCAATCGGACTATATTTCTTTAACACTTTCACTTAGCCATAGGAGTTTGAGAGTGGGGCTACTATAGAGCCCCTGGTACTTCCACGCTCATCCGAGTCCGGGGCGTGTACGTACATGACCAGGAAAACCGGCCCTTCGTTAATGCGGAGGAATCCCAAAGATTCCACTAAGTCATCGAGTGGTTGACCAGTCTCGCGCTTTATCATGACAGTCAGTTTTCGGCTTTCTCAACTGAGGTGCTCTCCGGATGAACTAGGGCACAATCGCAGTACTTCTCCCGGTGCCACCTTAGCTGATAGAGCGGAACGTAAGGTAGCAAAACGCGGGAGCCGGGCAAACCCAACATTTGACCAAAGTCATGATTCGGAACTGATGCATATAAGGCCAAACTCGCGATGCCGAATACTCCCTAAGGTATTCGGTCTTTATAACATATACCAGGCTGAGTAACACCCCTGATAATGAACCCCGAATGTCCAGGTATGTGCATTATTCTGACGTGGCGAAATGCCAATAACATCGGCATCCTTCTTGGTTAGACTGAGTATCCGGAGGATGTGGATCAACAAAAGACAGTAAAAAAAGGTTTACACATGGTCTTAATCTAAAAAGAAACCTTTGAGCGGGGCCCTGCTGCACGTCTGCGCCTGTGTCTCCGTTGTGCCGTATCCTGGAAGGGTGTAGCACGAGTATCATCTGTAAAAGAAAAGAACTTAGGTGAAAGGTGTCATGCGAAAAATTGGTTATTCTCAATAATCCATTAAAATTTAAGATAAGTAGGGTCAAGCCAAACTGTATTCCTTTTTACATGCGGGAAGCCCCTGGTACCGCCTATGGGGGTATATCCATCATACCAATTTCAGGTTTATCTAAGCTGTTACAGCTAGTGACGTGCCGGACTCGTCTAGTCGTGTCCACGGTCTTGACGACCGATCATTTATTCTGGTTGGAGAGGTCGTTTAGTGTTCGGCTACTAAAGCCGCCACACGTTCCTCCGCACGTAATGAACGCTCAACATTTCCGCTAACTGTGATGATGCCACATGGACCGAGCATCCTAAGCTTAAGAGAAGCGTAATGCGGCACTGCGTTAAAACGAGCAAACGCTATGCTTCCGAGTAGTGCTTGATAGCCGCTTCGGAATGGAGCGATGTCGAAGGTTAACTTTTCACTTCGGAAGTTGTCGGGAGAACCGAATACAACCTCTAGTACTAGAGAGACCGTACAGCGGGCCTCTGGGCCTAGTATTACTCCTTTAAAGGTAGTATTGCTTTGGCTGATTCTTGTCGGGTCTATGCCCATTTTGCGTACAGTGTCCTGGTATATCAGATTAAGACCACTGTCACCGTCCATAAGGACTTGGGTGAGATGGTATCCGTCGATAATTGGGTCTAGCACCAAGGCAGGCAATCCTCCATGCCGGATACTTGTCAGGTGATCCCTGCGATCACAAGTGATCGGGCGGGCCGACCAAGGGTTGAACTTAGGGGTGACGGGCTCTACGGTGCATATGTCTCGGAGTGCATGTTTGCTCCTTCTTTTTGTTACGTGAATCATGTTCACTGTTTTGACCTCTGGTGGGAATTTTTTCTGTCCCCCAGTGTTTTGCTGGCGAGGCTCATCCTCATCTTCACTTGGTGTATCCCTCCCCTTGTGTTCGGCGTTTAGCTTGCCGTCCTGCTTGAAGACCCAGCATTCTCTGTGGGTGTGATTTGCAGGTTTATCGGAGGTGCCATGAATCTGACATAATTTGTCTAGAATCTTGTTTAGGCTGGACAGTCCATCTCCGTTGCCTTTAAAAGGATTTTTCCGCTGACCGGGTCGAGAGCCCCTGAATCCGGCGTTTACCACTGTGTTGTCTGGGCTGTCTTTGTTATTTTGACGCTTGCTTTTACTGCGTCGTGGTTTTCCATTGCCATCCCTGACTTCAGATGTGCCTGGGTCGCTGGTGCTACTACGGGCCAGCTAGCTATATTCGCCCGCGCAAAAGCGAGTCATGAGGCTTGTTGGGGCTGCCATTGTCCTTGGATTTTCTTGGCCGAGGTGTTTGGCGAGCCATTCGTCTCGGACGCTGTGTTTGAAAGCTGCTAAGGCTTCGGCGTCCGGGCAATCGACGATTTGATTCTTCTTAGTAAGAAATCTATTCCAAAGCTTTCGGGCTGACTCTCCGGGCTGTTGAATTATATGACTTAAATCGTCTGCATCCGGAGGTCGGACATAGGTCCCTTGAAAGTTAGCCCTAAAAGCATCCTCAAGCTCCTCCCAACTTCCAATTGAGTTTTCAGGGAGGCTTTTCAGCCAGTGCCGAGCTGGTCCTTTCATCTTGAGGGGTAGATATTTGATGGTGTGGAGGTTGTCTCCACGAGCCATATGGATGTGAAGGATAAAGTCCTCGATCCAAACCCCAGGGTCTGTTGTTCCGTCATACGCCTCTATGTTCATGGGTTTGAATCCCTCTAGAAATTCATGATCCAGCACCTCATCGGTGAAGCATAGGGGGTGTGCGGCACCCCTGTATTTGGATATGTCGTGGCGTTCTGACGTTTGTAGTGTTCGGTTTTGATTCTGCGCTAGAGCGCGCTTCCTAGATCCGTAGATGGATCTAGTCATGCCGGCTTTTTGATGCAAGTCCTCATGTGAATCGTGAGCTGACTTATTTGCGGCCTCGTTAGCTGCTCTATCGCAGCCACGAGGTGGTCAATCCGACCGGTCAGCCGTTTTATTTTTTGGCTGTGTAGGCTCTAAGGCCTCGTCATCAAATTCAGGCAGCAGCTTGCGCTTTGGGTAACTCTTTGTGTGGCGACTGCCACCGTTCTTTTCAGTAGTGTCCAACACTTTGTTCCATCTACTGATAAGTGTATTTTGCGCGACCATAAGCCTTTGCTTCTGCTTCTTAAGACTCCTTGCAGTGGCAATAAGCCTTCTGTGGAGGTTCTCTCGTTCCAAGTTCCTTTCCGGGATGATGTATGCATCGCCATCCGGGATATTCTCCTCTTCGGAGACGGGTTGATGATTTCTACCCTCGGTGTTGCCGTGATTGGGCAGTGGCTCCGTACTGTGTTAGCCGTCCGCTGGCTCGTCCTGCTCTGTCGCTTTGGAGTCGGCTGGGGTCTCATTTTTCCTTGCGCTGTTGTCGCTGTTTTTGCCAAGGCGGGATTTGGAGCGGCGTCTGCGTCGTCGCTTTGGTTGCTTCTCAAGGGGTTTATCCTTCGCTGCATCCTCCCATTCCTCATCATTGTCTTCTTTGGGTGTATCCACCATGTATATATCATGTGATGAAGTGGTTGTCCAGCGCCCAGTGGGCGATTGTTCCTGTTCGTCTCCT
Source organism: Aegilops umbellulata (assembly GCA_032464435.1). Classification (NCBI taxonomy): domain Eukaryota; kingdom Viridiplantae; phylum Streptophyta; class Magnoliopsida; order Poales; family Poaceae; genus Aegilops; species Aegilops umbellulata. The sequence goes on along the minus strand of CP136055.1, from coordinate 317,888,440 downwards.
GCATCGTCGTCCATACCGTCGATGTCTTCGGAGCCGAAATCGAGCATGTCGCTTAGATCATCGACAGTGGCTACTAAGTGGGTGGTGGGTGGGGAGCAAATTTCGTCCGCATCCCACTCTAGCCGGACATAGTTCGTCCAAGGGTCTCCTGACAAGGAGAGAGACCTCAATGAGTTTAGCACATCACCCAAGGGCGAGTGCTGAAAGATATCCGCGGAGGAAAACTCCAAGATCGGTGCTCGATTAGATTCGGTAGGCACCGACATAAGCGGTTCGGGGCCCGCGGCCGGGGACGAATCCAACAGTTCGGCAACACGGGTCTCGTAGGAGGTGAAGTCAGTATTCGGCTCTATCGCCACTGAGTGTGCGTCCTCCGAGGCGGGGTCCATCCACCCGTCCTCGAATGACACAATCTGCTCCGTTTTGAGGGCCGGAGTAGTCACAGGTGTGATCTCCCGAGCACTATCCGACGGTAGAGCTAGATCGTGCTCGTCGTGACTATGCGGCGCACCCGGCATGGGCTTGAATCCGTCAAAGATTAAGTCTCCGCGGATGTCGGAGGTATAGTTCATGTTTCCGAACCTGGCCTGATGGCCAGGGGCGTAGCTCTCGATCTGCTCCAGATGGCCAAGCGAGTTGGCCCGTAGTGCGGAGCCGCCGAATACGAAGATCTATCCGGAGAGGAAAACCTCACCCTGGATCGCATCGTTGCCGATGATCGAAGGAGCCATCAAGCCCTACGGTGACGGCACAGTGGAACTCTCAATGAAAGCACCAATGTCAGTGTCAAAACCGGCGGATCTCGGGTAGGGGGTCCCGAACTGTGCGTCTAAGGCGGATGGTAACAGGAGGCGGGGGACACGATGTTTACCCAGGTTCGCGCCCTCTCAATGGAGGTAATACCCTACTTCCTGCTTGATTGATCTTGATGATATGAGTATGACAAGAGTTGATCTACCACGAGATCATAGAGGCTAAACCCTAGAAGCTAGCCTATGGTATGATTGTTGTTCTCCTACGGACTAAACCCTCCGGTTTATATAGACACCGGAGGGGGCTAGGGTTACACAGAGTCGGCTACAAGGGAGGAGATCTACATATCCGTACTACCAAGCTTGCCTTCCACGCCAAGGAGAGTCCCATCCGGACACGGGACGAAGTCTTCAATCTTGTATCTTCATAGTCCAATAGTCCGGCTGTCCGAGGATCCCCTAATCCATGACTCCCTCAAGGAGGGGTCGTCTGCTACGAGCCAGCCTCCCCCAAAAGCCGTCTTCTAAGAGGGCGCCGTCTTTTGGGAGCCGTCCGCGTGTCCGGAAGGTGCGAGGGGCTTTGCTAGCCCCGGTGTCTTGAAATGCTAAGGGGTGTGGATGAGGCTACATGTGGTTAATCCCTCCGTCAGTAGTTCCTGAAGCTGGTGAGGCGCCGCGGCTCAAAGTCGGAGTGCCTCAGCAGTTTCCTCCTCCGAGAGATCATGTGCTTTTGTTTCATCCGGCTTGAAGGAGTCGTCTGCCAGGAGCATGTCGAGGCAGAGCCGGCCGCCTAGTGGATTTGAATCATCGTGGCGGGCGCCGGGTTGATGTCGCCGAGTGGCGCGCCTGCCGCCCGTTGCTCCTTGCCATGTGTCACCAGCACGCCAGGACGGCCTGCCAGCCCACGCACACGACGGGACGTCGCCGCAGGCCCGGGCCCACCACTACAGGGCCTCGGCGCGTGCGTGGATCCGCTGCAGCCGAGGTGGGCGGTTGCCCTTCCGGGGCATAATGATTACGCACCTAAGGTGCAAGTTTTACGGGGTCGTGCGGGGCATGGGCGCAGTTAATCCCCATGCCCCGTGATCTGCCGCCTCGGCTCCGCTGCCGCTGCCATATAAATAGGAGGGAGTGGGTGCGGCCAAACGCACGCACCCCCCTCCGCTCTTCTTCTTCTTCCTCCTCCTGCTCCTTGCTACCGTTGTGCTGCCATGCCGCCCCCCACCGAAGCGCTACCGCAGCTCGTCGTCGCCCAGCTTCACCGTGCCACCGCAGATTCGTTGTCGCCCAACCTCGCCGCACCACCACCAAGCCACCACGAGCCATGGCGCGAGGCGAGTGGGACGGCTCGAATGTCCACGATGGACACATCGAGTTCCTCCGCGACGCGGCGGATGCCCAACGAGGCGTGCATGGGGACGCACCTTCCTGACGCACAGAATCTTGTCCACATATTGAGAAGGATATGTTTTATATATGAATGTGGTCGACCAGACATGGGAACTGATTACCTTTTTGTGAAAAAGGATCCAGATCTAGTATCAAGCGTCATAAGAAATACAAGCATCCTAAACATAATAAAAATTAAATCAACAAGCCTACACAACCGAACAGCCACTACCTCTGCCAGTACAAGTCACTGACGCGTCGTCACCGCCTCTCCACTATCAAAGCCGTCTTGACCTTATCGATGATAATCGGGAAGCCTTCGTGCGGGTGCCCCTAAGGATCAGCGTCCGACAGCCATAGTCGTCACCATTGATCCCTTAACACGTACTAATGTGGAGCATCCTACGATCATCCCCATGTACACTACGACTACTCCCCATGCCCCAAGAGGACATACAATGAGACCTCGACTATACGCCATTGGACGCAAGGTGAACCGGCTCCTGTCTGAACCATCACTTTCCACACATGAGACATGGCTACTACCTCAGACATATGCGCTCTTCATGACCAGGAACCAAGAGGAAGACCATGGAACAGCAAGGAGTATTGGACAAGACGACGAGGAGTTGGAGCAAGAGAAGGAGCTGCCTGCAAGCTACAGCACTCGGACGTCTGATAGCCACCGGACAACCGGTCCACACCAGACGTCCGACGCCTGGAGTTTCCACCCGCCAGAACACCCGCGGCTACTGAAGTCTATATCGGTCGGACGACTGCCGGACATCGGACGTCCGACACTCGTCAGCCACCAGACGACTGACGGCGATCGGAAATCTGGTGCCACCTATCCCGAGCCAAAACGCCGGACGTCCGACAAGTACTAGATGACCGGACCCTTGCGACCCACCGGACGTCCGGTACGTGTCGGACGACCGACGCCTCTCTGTGCGTAGAGTAATCGGCCGAGGCCCATGTATCCCTCACTTACCCCTTCGTGGCCCGAGACTATATATACTCCTCCACCTCCTCCTAGTTAGGGTAGCATAGGTTTAGCTCAACTGAGATAGAGCTTTCCTCATCCATCCAGATCTACTCCATCGAGAGAGACCGATCCCTCTTTGAAGAAGATCCACCTTGGATTCAAGACCCCTTCATGGGATGACCCCTCAAGACCTCCTCACAGAGATGAACTAGTTACGGTTTGTATTGTCCCTTGTTGGACTTGGACCATGTGATCTCTATGGGTACTTTGATCTAGCACAGTGTGATTGTTTCTTGTTGATTTGAGTGATTACTCTCTTTCCCCTCGTGTTTTCCCCCTCGTGTTCTTCGTAGGATCCGCTCCAATCGGGAAAGATTGGCCCCTAGGGTTTCCACCCTACATCATCTTGGATCAGAGCAAGGTTGATCACGAATTTGGAGCCCCTACCCCTCTTTTTCTACCCTAATTTTGTTGTGTTCTTGCCCAATTTCGAAAATCCCACAAAAATAGCCCCAATTTTTTTGTGATTTGTTGGTTTGATGATTATTTGTTGATTTTGACCCATGGATTTGCTTGGTTTCAAGTGGATCTACTATCTCCCCAAGTTTCTCCATCTTTCATCCATGAAATTTGCTCAATTTTGACTCCAAAATCCCCAAATTCCGCCCAAAATCGCGTCCCGGAGCTCAAATCCCGCGTTGACCCGAGCCACCGGATGTACAACCTTTACTGGACGACCAGAACCCCTAACCCGAGCTGAAATAGCGGATTTCTGAGCCCAACCGGACGTCCGATGACCGGACATCCGTCCATTACCGGACGTCCGACACCTGTAGATATCAACTTCGGTTGATTTTTGTTTCGGCCATAACTAAATCATCCGAACTCTGATTTTGACGTTCTTTAGCTCGTTTTAAAGCTATTAACATCCCCCATCCCACAAAAATGCCACCAACATCATTTGACTCCATCAAATTTTTGCAACTTTGGCATCTTTGCCTAGGGCTTCCACCACATCATCCGCATAACCACCATAGCCTTCCGCAACCTAACCCATTTTACTCCATATAGCATTAGTGGTTGTTTGAGTCTCCTAAGGTGTTTTGCCTACTGAGAGACGGTTGCTTCTTCATCAACCACCACCACTTCCGCATAGGCTTGCCCACCATACACTTCCGCCACCCCAACTTAACCCAATTTTGTTTGAGCTTGTTTGAGTTGTGGCTTGTGTCTCCTACGGTGTTTCAGCTACTTAGGGACGGCAACTTCAACTTCGACTCGCATAACCCATCTTTCCACTTCTGCATTGCCTACTCGCAAAACCACCACCGCATCCCGCTACCACCATTTGACATTTGCCTTTGGAGATTTTGAGTTTGCGGCTTTTCTGTTTCCTAAGGTGTTTCGGCTATTTAGGAGCAGTTCTACATCAAGAACACCACCACTCATCATCGCCACGAGGTCGTCATCGTACATAAGTATGGTAACCTCGACGACACCATTGTATATTCCCGTGCCATTACATTGATAACCTCTACCCATTTTGTGTCACTTGCCTATTGAGACTAACCATTTGAGTATTGCCGGCAACGTTACTTGTGCACATTAGTGATCATCGATACACCTTCCATTGCATACATACCATATCATCTTGGTATCATATCATCTCTTGTGTCACAACGATTGTTTCCGCATATACACAATTGCTATCTTGGTTTGTGCATTTCGCATTGTGGCCATATACAAAAAAAGAATAAGCTTTTAAGCAAAAGAGAGAAACAAAAGAGCTTGTGAGCAATAGCCATAGCATCTTACCACATTGCATAAGATTGTCATATCCGATCATCTTGGATCATCTTGAGAAACACCGGGAACACCATACATACATAACATACTTGTGGTAGGAAGTCACTACATTTTGTCTCATATAGGTAGTGCACAAGTGTTGTATCCGCCTATTGAGCAATCATGCTAGCGTCTCTCTAGAGTTGTGCAACAAGAGCATTTTCCGTGGATTCCACATTTTGAGCTCATTCCTTGGTTGCACGACCCCATTTATCTATCCGTGTGTGCATTTTTGTGTGCCACCCATTGCTATTGGTCTACTTGTTCCACTTGCGAATTTGTGAATCTCTTTCAACATTATTTACTCTTGCTAACATTTTGCATCAAATTTTTGTGCCACTATCCTCACCGAGCTCCACCATAAGCCTTATTTGTGTAGGTGTGAGAAATTGACGAGATCGGTACCAATTGTGTTATTTCCTTGTTACATCATTGAGTGATCGTTGATCCATTCTCAACATCGGTCAAGGTACATTTGGTATAGTTCTCTCCTTTCTTCCACTCATATTTGCTCGAGTCTTGTGATGGATAGGCAAGGCATTTCATCTCCGGTCTTCCACGACAACGACGGTGCGAACAAATACATCACCAAAGCGTCAATCTTTGATCTACAACGACAAATGCAAGGCGCACATTCTACCTTGCAAGAGCGCATCAAGAACCTCTCCATCGACATTCGTCACTCCAAAGAAAGGAAAAGGGACTACATCGACAACAAGCTTTCCGCACAAAAGGAGGAGCAAGATGCAAGGATGGAGGAGATTCAGACCTTGATAAAGTCTACTTCCCCTTCATCATCTTCAAGGCGGCGGCGACCAAGTCGATCATCTCCGGAGCGCCCACGCAATGCAAGCGTAATTCGTCCACGTCCACATCTACATGGCGACTGTCGGTTCAATATCCGGCGTATCTCGTAGTAGGGGTCCTAAGCTAGGCGTCTTGGAGCGATGGTAACATGGACACGGGGTTTTACCCACCTTCGGGCTCTCTCAAAGAGATAATACCCTACATGCTGCTTTTGATTGTATTTGTATGGGTGTAGTACAGAGTACATGTATCTTCCACGAGATTGTAGTAATGAATGAGATCGTCTATTGACTAGCTTGGCCTCGGTTTATATAAGACACCGGAGGCCTAGGGTTTAGGAGAGTCCTTGTCTTGGGCACCAAGTCTTGTGGAGTCTTCCTTGTATGCGGTAGGGGTTGTCCAAACTGGCCCATGAGTATGCGGCCATGGGGTCCTCGGCCCAATCTAACCGATCGGGAGACGACGTGGTGAGTACCCCCTAGTCCAGGACACCGTCAGTAGCCCCCTGAACCGGTCTTCAAGTTGGGGACGCTCGTTGATTCTTCCGAACTGTTCTTCATCTTCGGTCGTCGGTCTTGAAAACTGGTTCAACAAATATTCCCATCTTCGATCTTGAGGATCGCCAAAGTGCATCCGAAGAGTTTACATGTCGGGTATCCAAGGAGCCCCTTTAAGTTTCCGGCCTTTATCAATGCCTTGTTATTTTCACGCCCACCTCGGGTTTGAAATTGTCCCCGTGTGGCGGTGTCCTCTTGCATCCGAGCTCCAACGCCGAACTGCATTTGAGGTATCTTTTGCAGCCGAGCACCAACACCGAACTGCATCCTAGCTCCAACGCCGAACTGAATCCAAACTCCAACGCCGGAGAGTATCCAAGCTCCAACGCCGGACTATATCTGAGGTGTCATAGATCACATTGGCTCAAAAAAGTCGAAGGACTTTAGCCGAGCTTAATGCCAGAAATGCCCTCTACGGAGCCAACCACTTGCGTCCGAGCTTTATGTCGGACTGCTTCCGGGGTGTCTATTGTAGACAAGCACCAACGCCGGACTGTATCCGAGGTAGTACACCACCTCGTCCATGGGCTGATTTTTATGAATTTAATCTCGAATTGTGCAATGTAATCTCTGCTGAGATGTATAGCCAGTAGTCCTCAAGGTGCGTGTTGGCCTAATATCCGGGATGCACCTAAAGGAAAAAATCAAACCGCTGACCCTAGTAGCCCCTGAGACTCAGGTCGATTCATAAAATCAGCCTGAGGATCAATTCCCAGCTCGGCAACATATTTAGGAATAGAAACGCGGTGTGCAAAGTCCTCGAGACTCAGGTTGGGTGCGGCCGACCAACCTGAGGATAATAATCTCCTCGAAAACTATATTGCACTTTAAATTTTCTGCATTGGATTGTCAATGCAGTAGCCCCCGCGACACTGGTCGGGTGGCAACACCAGATCAGGGGATCGATGTACCCCTTTAATATTTGTAAATAATAAGCACGCAGCCCAGTAGCCCCCAAGCCTTAATGTGGGCACAGGTGGCCGAATTAAGGATCAATATCCAAAGTAAAATCACAAATTACGTGTAATGATTCTATGTATCCAAATACTTTTCATCATCAATGCTCGGATCCGCATTGTACAAAACTTTGTTAACCGACCATCGGCTTCCACCTCCTTTGGTTATTACTGTTTAATGTAAGAAACGTCTTCCAAAGAAAATAGTCCCGCTATCAGTTCCTTCCTTTGGGTTGTCATGCCAACCATGATCATGAAACCTCACCTCCGATCAATGCAAGAGAAAAATATTGAGGATTTAGTTCGGGGAAAATTCCCGAATTCTATGGTATTAATGAACCAAAAAAATTCACTTCCGTCGTTGCTGACCAATGTGATACTTTAAGATTGCTAGCTTTCGGCTTCACCCAGTCTGAGGTACTAACTCGGATGACCCGGCAGTAACGATCACAGAGGTGCTCCCTTTACCGCCTAGCCGAACAATCGGGAACGTAGGGGTAAGCACAGGAGCCAGGCAACCCAGCTTGGCCAAAATCTTAAGTCAAATTGATGGCTTTATAACGATGATTGTGGAAGGCAGCCCTCATATATTAAATACAAACACCGATGATATGTTTATTTTGACTCCGTTGCGACCGTTTATTAGTTGAAAGTGGCCCATCGTCGGCTTCTACCCCTTTGTAGATACTACGCAGGGTGTTTCCGCAATAACAAGACAACCCTTAGCCGACGTCTCGGTGCCCGAAGGAGGTTGTGTTAGCGGAAACGAGGCAATCAGATATGCGGGCTTTATAACTTTCACTTAGTCATAGGAGCTTAAAGTTGGGAGGCAAATTACTAGCCCCCGGTTAGTGTTCGGCGACAGCCTAGGTCAAGCCGTAAACACTTCGGCCAATGTTAAGAACGGCCCATCATTTAACACAGTCAACGGATCGCTGGCCAGTTTACGCTTATTGTGACAGTCCGTTTTCGGCTTTCTCCACTAAGGTGCTTAACCATGCGAGATGGAAGCACAATCGCAGTGATTCTCCTTTTGCACACCTAGCCGAACAAAGCGGAACGTAGGCGGCAAGCACAGGAGCCGGGCAACCCAACTATTGACCGAAGACACAATTCGAAACCAATGCATATATAGCAATATCCGAGAATGTTTTTGCCGAATCTCAAAAGGTGTCCGGCATTGCACTGCGAGACTTATGCTGGAAACACACAAATTGTTTAAAAGTGTCATAGGCTTGGAAAACCAAAAAACCTCAGGAAAAACTTGATGTCCGAACTAGATCAAGTGTTCGGTGCCAATCCAAAAAATTGGTCTTAGAGAAAAAAAGTGCTTCTGTCATGCTTTAACATGACGTGTCCTATCTCAAGACGTCAAGTGGGTAGCCTTTAGCTTCAACCTCCCTATCCCGAAGGCGGGGTGTTTATCGTTAGGCCAGTTCAGCGAACTAAAACTCGAGCGGTTTGAGAGAAAAAAATCAGGCTACCCGGCTATTGACCACACACTCGCGTTGAAAAAGGAGTGATAGAAAAAGACTTTGCAGCGACTGAGAAGAAAAATTTATTGTAAAATGCCTCATGCAAATTTAAGAGCCCCCAAGTTACTTGGGTAAAAGAATTTTATGTATAATGATTGTATGTACCAAAGTACTTATATCATATATGTGTTCACCCGAACTCTATACGCGTCTTAACCGACCGTCGGCTTCTCCCTCTTCGGTCAAGGGCCAAAAAGTGTTACGTACTCCACCTGTCGAGAATATCGACGTTGTTTCCGATAACCAGGCAATCAGGCCATAAAACTGTAACAGACAAAGCGCGCTCAGGAAACTTATGCTATATTACTGACGAAGTGTAAGAAGCATCTTCGAAGAAAATAGTACCCCCACCGATACCTTTCTTCGGTGCTCATTGTTACTACGAGACTTGTGCAATAGAATTTTTGTACTCATGAGTTCTGTTGTGTGCCGACCATAATTGAAAACAATAAGAGCGCTAGCTTTCGGCTTCACCCAGTCTGAGGTCCGGCTCGGATGACCCGATCGTGACAATCGCAGAGGTGCTCCCTTTACTCCCTAGCCGAACAATCGGGAACGTAGGGGTAAACACAGGAGCGAGGCAACCCAGCTTGCGGAACACTTAAGTCAACATGGTGCATATTGTGGCGTAATACACGAAACAAGGAACGAAGCCATACAAGTATAATCATATGCAAGAGGAAAAGCTTCATAAAGGAAGCCCCCAAGTAAACGGGGTATTTGGATTTGTGTGTCACAAACAAAGTTTCGACAAGGAAGTTTTTCACAAGCCACTTTTTGCCAAAAAGGAATAATGCTTGTTTGAATCGAACAAAATTTAGAACTGGCAATTTTTTAGCGTCAAAGCGACTTAGCTGGTTAATGTGTTCGGCAGTGATGACGTTGTCTGAGCTTGGTGCGGGACAAGGTCTCAGCCCCCAAGCCCGATGTGGCCGAGCGAAGAACTCGGCACTCCAAAGAGGTGAAGCCCTCAGTCTGGCTGAGGTGATGGAGCGACGATGGGGGGTTGCCAACACAGGGCAGCGCTCCAAGGCGACGACACAATTCGGTCGATGGTGGTGGGCGACGAGGACACCACGCCGAGGGGATAGTGCGGCCCGATCTAAGTCAATTTCCTGCACAGGTAAAATAGTGCAAACCAAAAAATAATAATGAAAAAAAGGGCGCATAATTAATTTATGTGAAAAAAGTTTGGTAAATATGGCTTGAGCGCTGAGGCTAGCTCGATGGCGCGTTGGCTTCATGGCACGGCGATGTCGGCGAAGGTTGGCCTGCCCAGGTGACAGGGAGAGGCTGGCCGGACTGATGCCCAGTACAAGCGACAGTAGAATTCCTCTGGCAAAATGATGCAGTACAGGCCAACAAAAAATCTTCTGTGTATAATAATGTTAAACGAATAATTTGGAAAAATACGACCTGAACGCCAGCAGCGACGACTGTAGCAGACTGAAGCAAACGGACGAACTGATCCGTGTCGAACATGCTGCAAAGCCAATCCTTGATACGCGTAGTAGCACTTTTATTTTGCGTATTTGTCAGAAAATGTAGAAGACCAACGGTCGACTACATAGGTATTGAATTAAAAAGGAAAAGAAATAAATCTCCCTGTGGGTTGCCGCATAGCTGAATTTATGCTTAGCTACGGGCGCTGCTTCACGCGGACTGTACGCAGACGTGTTCGTCCTCCTCGGTTGTGCAAAGCAAACAACACTGACCCAAGCAATAATTCGCTCCTCGAGGAAAAATATTATACAAACCTGGCACTCGTACGAGGAAGCCGAATGCTAACAATAACGGGGATGTAGCCATTAGTCATCACATTAAAATCAATAAGGACCAGGAGATCTAACATCTCACGTGAGGGCAAGTAGTAGTAGTAGTATAGTACTCCCGGTGTATAAGTCATTCGCGTAGTTTTAGGTTGACAATTTAACTATCTAAATATGTATTATATGTGACAAAAAATATATATTTGAAAACTACATCCGTGTAGAAATCTAATGACATATTTTTCATGACATATAACACATATTTAAATCCTCAAATCGATGACCTAGAACTACGCGAATGACTTATACACCGAGACGGAGGTAGTACTACTCCTCACGCTAGGGTCCAGTCAATCCAGTACTCCCTCCTTTCCGGTTTATAAGGCTCAATTCAAGATTCTCACCAACCAAGGTAGATAGTGAGTGGTGAAATACTTTTTCTAGTTTGCAAAAGCACCCAATTAATGCTCTTGTTTTCCTTAAAAAAGTATGTTTACCAATGCATTAATTGCAATGCATGCATGCATAAATTACATGCATTGGTCAATTGTCTCTTAGTATTTGCATGCAATGATTGAATGCACCTTGGAATCTGAACATGTGATGGAAAACAACCAAATTGAGCCTTATAAAATGGAAAAGCTAAAATTTTAAAATAAGCCCTATAAACCGAAAAGAAGGGAGTACATCAATACGCACGTGACAAAACACTAGCTAAAGGATTGTTATTAAACAGTAAGTATAAAAAGGAAGGATGGAACCTCCCTCTGTATTGCTGCCGATCTTCCTGTCGGCCAGCCCGTCTGTATTACTCCGCGTGGGCAGGTCCTCGGTCGCCACAAATCTTCCAACCATGTGCAGCCATTTTCGTATAGGTTGCACCACCGCCGCTGCCCAGAATTTCTTGTTCTCAATCTGGCCGCAGACAAAAATTGCACAGACGTGATAGTAACAATTTTGCGAAGGAGATAATTTGTACAATACAAATCTAACTTAAAAAATATCACCTGATCATCCATCGATCCGAGGCGATCACCCAGCAGGCTCTCAATGAAAGCACCAATGTCGGTTCAATATCCGGCGTATCTCGTAGTAGGGGTCCTAAGCTAGGCGTCTTGGAGCGATGGTAACATGGGCACGGGGTTTTACCCAGCTTCGGGCTCTCTCAAAGAGATAATACCCTACATGCTGCTTTTGATTGTATTTGTATGGGTGTAGTACAGAGTACATGCATCTACCACGAGATTGTAGTAATGAATAAGATCGTATATTGACTAGCCTGGCCTCGGTTTATATACGACACCGAGGCTTAGGGTTTAGGAGAGTCCTTGTCTTGGGCGCCAAGTCTTGTGGAGTCTTCCTTGTATGTGGTAGGGGTTGTCCGAACTGGCCCATGAGTATGCGGCCATGGGGTCCTCGGCCCAATCTAACTGATCGGGAGACGACGTGGTGAGTACCCCCTAGTCCAGGACACCGTCAGCGACCACCATCACGTTCGTGATCCACATCGTCATGAAGGGCAAGTCACCTCCAAGCAACATGTGCACGACGACGACGAACAACATCTACCACAAGATCAAGCACGACAATGACACCATCATCATGAATATGCTCCACACGCGCAAACCTACAAGTCCCAACAAGCTCTGCATCAAGCTACGGCCAACCTTCATGAGCATAAGAGAAGACCGCGAGACGAGCACCACCAAGACGGAGCTACGGCTACACCAACCACTTAGGCATCTTCGCCAAGTGTTCTCAAGGAATCTTCGCCTTCGGATGTACGGCATCTTCGCCTACTTCCCATGAGTTCGCCTACATCGACATCTTCAACTACAAGGCGACCACCTACAAGCGAGGGCGACACTTCCATCTTCGGAAACCCCTCAAGGAAGATGGCCGAGCATGGGAATTTCCCTTCGGTCATGGAGACGAGCTACGAGGTGCCACATCATATGGACCTCCAACAACAAGACGGCGACAAGAAGGTCGAGATAGGGCCATCCCCTTCAACTACGGCGACGAGCATGAACCTCTTCAACAACATCAAGACGGCGCCCATATTGGACTCATACTCCGAGTCAAGCTACGAGACCGCACATGAGACATTATCTTTGGTCTCGGAGGAGAGTGATGTTTTGCCACATCCTACGGCATTCATCTTTGAAGGCGTTATGGATGAGGAGGTTGAGCATGGGACTATCCCTTCAACCAAGGCGGCGATAGGAGTTGAGCGTGGAGACATTTGCACCAACATCTCTCCGACACCCACATATGAAGAGATGCCCCAATTCCCATGTGAGGAGAGCCACTACCACATGAGTGACATGAGTGACTCCACCATATGTGACATTGAGTGAATTTCCTATGAGAGGATGAGTGTGACCACCACTAGCCCCACACTTCAGATCATGCCACACATCCTATGTGAAGTTGAGAGCCATTTGAGTGACTCCACCAACCATGCGAGTGAGCCACAACACCTAGTGAGTGAGATAGTTGACACGGCATGTGAGGCCACTATGATTTATAATGACTTACCCTCTACCCCGAGTGTGTTTTCCCTTTTGGTGCTAGGTCTCCTACATGACGACATGCCTATCCTCGACGAGTCAATACCTCCAATGGAGACGACGATGGCCATGGTGGAAGATGATGCACCCCCCACATGGTTCCATCAAGATGAAGATGACAACGACTTGGTCTTCGACACGTCACCTATAACACATGAGCGATGCTCCAAAGGTAACATAGGTGATGGTACTTCTCTTGTCCCACTAGTGGACTATCTTACCAATGATTGCTTGCATGATGTTGACACACCTATTCCCTTGCTTCATGCTAGCGCGACTTCCTCATGTCATGAATTACCTATATGCTATGAGTGAGATCTCCCATATTGAATCATTTCAATCTCAACATAGTAATTATGCATGCCCCAATAAAATAAATCCCATTTGCACTTATGTCATAGATGAAGAGATGGTGGTCATTAGCTTTTGTTTTTCATGCGATGATATTGCTATGCTTCCTTTACATGATTTGCGCAACTCATCTACTATGCCATGCCATGATCACATTGCTTCGGTTATGCATTGTTTTGGGTGTTGTCAATATTCTCCATGTGATGTTTCCATTAATGCTCATGAGGAGACCCCCATAGTTTCCTCATACATATTAGGAGATTTTGATGCGTTCCATACTTTGCATGATTCCCATAATTGCGTGCACCATATGCATTCCATGAATAACAATGATCTACATATTTCTCATGATGCATTACACAATTTGAGTCTCCATTATGCTATACATAATAACAAACCTATCATGATGGATGACATGTTTCTATATCACGCATCTCATTTATTTGAACATTGGCTATTTTGTGCTAACCAACACAAGCACGTGCGCATCATAATGGATGATGTGTACATATACCACGCACACACAATTTTCCCTTTGACTTTGTTTTGTGTAGGTACTCACGTATACTCGTCAACCTCTCAATCCCAAGAGTTGACGAAACGAGCTCTTGAGAGCAACACCAATTTGGGATCTCGTGGATTGTCCTTCCCACCGTTCTCTTCGCGCAACGACTACGCAATCTATTCTACTTGGCTCTCACACAGCTATGGGCTATTTACCACTTGTCACATTATGCCCATTCTACCATGTTCACTTTGCATGTTATGCTTGCTTTTATGCCTTTGCCATGCAATTGTGATCCTTGCTTGCATCTACCCATGATTCATCATTTTACTACTCATATGTGTATTTGCATGCTTGGTGGAGATCCTTGTTGCTATCACCATGCTTTCCTTGTGCCTCATGTTATTGATGCTTATTGTGTTGGGAGAGTAATGATGCCCCATTGCTATTTACATATGGCCTCTCGCCAATACATTGATGATACTTTCCTCATATCTTTCTTTCATGCTTATGCTATGTCATGTGAATTATTCATGCCCACTATTTGCACACATGACATGATTCCTTCCAGTACGTTGCATCTTAGCACTACTAGCTTGCTTGACTTGATCACTATGATTGCCTGCTTTGTCGCATCACCCATGTTCCATTCTTACTCGCTTTCTTGGGTTGATGACATATATGTTCATGCCTCTCACTTGATTTGTCTTTATCATTGTCTCTTGTCTCTGTTAGTTTCAACTCTCATATCCCCTTGTATTGAGTGCTAACTTGATATGCTTATTGATCGTGGAGACTTGGACATATTACTTGTGATGCATGCTTGTTTGATTGAGCCTATTGTATTTGGTTGTTCTCGCATCATATGCTTTCATACCATGCCACATCTTGTACCTTCTTATGATAAGAATGATGACAACACTTGTTGGGTATTTCACCAATCGAATGCTAGGTTTTGCATTTCCGCTAACCTCATTTGTTTTTCTGAGTGTTTTTCATGTTCTTTCGTTTTGAAGGATTGACAAGGTGGTACCATCACGAGACATATTGCTTATGTGAAGGCATACAAGATGCTCAACCCCAACATCCTTGAGACATTTCTAAAGGTGACCTCCTTCCCTTTGAGCCATCCTCACATACGCATATTGGATGGGTCATTCTTTCATTGTTGTTTCCTTCTTCTTGTCTCCATGTTACACATATTGGATGGTGGACCGACATTGGATATGGACCCTATGGACCTTCAAGTTGAGGAGCGCTTGGACTTATTGGATGCACCTTCGAACCTCCACTCATGCCGCGACATCGAGCATTGGAACATCAACACTCCTTTAACATATTGCACCAACACCTCCATATTTGTTGCTTGTGCTCACACATGTCATGCTCGATGGACATATCATACACATGAAAAATTTGCATCTTATGCATGGATTGACCAAAATTATGATTGCCTTGTTGCATCTTGTATTCCCATCTCATCCATGATATACGAGCTTGTGCATTTCCTTAGCAAATTTGTTGTGATCTTCCTTGATGGCATATTCATACATCATGATCATATTGCCCACCACAAATTGCATGACAACATAATCACATTGAGCACCAATTACCATGTTCATGCTTTTGATAAACCATCCCATTATGACATCATTTTGCACAATGGTCGCATTAATCACATTCCCAACAACTTTGTGCGTACTACAAATGCTTTTGCTCCCATGAATGCTTTGCATATCATTCTATATCATCTTGATAAGCTTCATGCACTTTGTCACGAATAATCTTGCGGAATGGACTCATTCTTACATGATGGACAACTTGTGTGCGCTAACCATTGTATTTCCAAGTGTCGCTTGTGTTTGCTCTTTTTACATGTATACCACTTCGGAGACACCTTGGAGTACTTGGATTGTGACATGACTTCCACTTCGTCCAATTACAAGCCCATCCATGCCAAACATTTCCATGGTGATGAGGATCACGATCCGAGGTCGGATCTTTCCCAAGGGGGGAGATGATGCAGAGCATCCTACGATCATCCCCATGTACAGTACGACTACTCCCCATGCCCCAAGAGGACATACGATGAGACCTCGACTATACGCCATTGGACACAAGGTGAACTCGCTCCTCTCTGAATCATCACTTTCCACACATGAGACATGGCTACTACCTCAGACATATGCGCTCTCCATGACCAGGAACCAAGAGGAAGACCATGGAATAGCAAGAAGCATTGGACAAGATGGTGAGGAGTCGAAGCAAGAGAAGGAGCTGCCTGCAAGCTACAACACTTGGACATCCGACAGCCACCGGACGACCGGTCCACACCGGACATCCGGCGCCTGGAGTTTCCACCCGCCAGAACACCCAAGGCTACTTACGATGACATGTACCTAGGGTAGGACAATGGACCTGGTCTAAGCACCCTACCCAAGGACACTGCCCTACAGTCAAGGACATCCAAAGGACAGCAGATTCTACCGACTGAAATCACCACATGACACAACCCACTCGACCGAATGTTCGCTCGGATAGCCCAGTTCCATTCGACCAGGATATATCCACTCGACCATACCAGAAACCACTCGGAGAACAGAAGATCTATGGTCACTCTGAATGACAACGGTCGGGCGTTCACTCTGTAGTCTTAATGATCATTTATGTGACTTTAATGCTGGCGTTACCAGTAACGTCCCTATCTTTATGTACACTGAACCCTGTGTAATTGAGGGCCGGAGGGGTCTGGCAAACTCTATATGAGCCACCCCCCTCCTTAGGCACAAGGGTTCGCACCCCCTGTAACTTCACACATAAATCCAATCGACCAGCCCCAGGCCGCCGAGACGTAGGGTTGTTACTTCCTCTGAGAAGGGCCTGAACTCGTAAATCTTGCATGCACAACTCCACCGTAGCTAGGATCTTGCCTCCTCATACTTACCCCCATTCTACTGTCAGACTTAGAACCACGACAGTTGGCGCCCACCGTGGGGCAAGTGTCTTAGCGACTTTCCAGTGAGGTTGCGATTTTTCTGATTCCCATCATCATGGTTTCCGGCGGCGGATTGGCTGAGGGCCGCGAGATCCGTCTCGTCCGGCTCATTTTCGTCGCCGACGACTCCGCCTAGCTCCAGGAGGCTCCCCTCAATGTCAAGGCGCTCCCCATCCATGGGGCGACGCATTTTCGCGCGTGTGTTCACGACGTCCTTCTGTGGCAGCCGTCGACCCAGTATCGGTCTGCTCCCGTGATGTCTTTGCTCCCTGCTGTTCGCCAGCGTAAGTGATCCGGTCGGTCGCGGCTTTAGCAGTGGGTGAAACATGCGGTGACACGTTAGTCAGCCACCCCCCAAGTCGCGGCAATCGAGCCCGACGAATCTCTCCACGGCATGTTCGACCTGTCAACTGGCTCTGTCGAGACCCTGTCCGAATATGACAGCTGCGATCCTGCGGTGGAAATCTTGGTGGTCAACGCGCCGCGCAACCCGCCTGGTTTTCGCCGCGTCGACGGCAACGACGGCGACGGCGATCCGTCGCAGGTTCATGAGGAGTATCATACCAAAGCTCTCACCTCACATCAGAGGGAGGAACTTCATCGCCGCAACGTGGAGGCACTCCACACGCCCATCGTCGGAGAGACCTCTGAGGCTCGGGCCTTGGAGGCGACGCGCCTGGCCACTTTGGCCGAGCGCACTCAGCTGGAGAACCTTCAGCATGCACTCGACGAGCGTTCTCGGCGGCAGATCCCTGAGTCCATTCGACGATAGCGACAACTGTTTCCACCTCAACCACAGGTATACCGCACTCCGATTCAGAATCTTACAGATGTTGCCCGTATTGCAGAGTCTATCTAGTCGTCTCAGTCAGAGGCTGGAAGAGATTTGATGCAAATCAGAGCGTTGCTGCGAGCAGAAGGAGAACAGAACATACCAGTATCTCAGTTGCGTAACAGAATACACAGCAGATCTGTGATGGCTGACACAGTTCAGTCAGCCCACAGCCCAAGATCGCCCCTGCGGCGTGAGGGACGTGGGCATCGCCAGGAACAGTACGCAGGTCGGAACTACGAGCAGTATGATCATCGACTCGGCCGCGATGATCGCCGTCAAGTGCCCACACCTCCTCCGAGGAGTGGATCATATGTGCCCCGACAATATGATGACACGTGCCCGTGCAGTGGTGAACAAAGAGTACCAGTCGACCCAAGGGAGCCAGGTTTTGATGCGAGGTCGATCCTCGTTCAAGGTCTGGTCGACAGGAACAGGGCCCGCGGAGAGGGACTTGACAGAGATCGCCCGACTGGTAGCGGAGTTCATGTTTCCGGTCCAGAGTGTTTCAGCAGAGCCATCACGGCTGCAGAGATTCCTCCCAACTTCAGGTTGGCGACTGGAGTTAGCAAATTCACTAGTGAGTCCAAGCCTGACACTTGGCTTGAGGATTACCGGGTGGCTGTTCAGATCGGTGGTGGCAATGATGAGGTGTCCATGAAGCACCTCCCCCTGATGCTTGAAGGATCAGCTAGATCCTGGTTTAATCAGTTGACTCCAGGCAGTATATTCAACTAGGAGGAGTTAGCCCAAGTGTTTGTCAGAATGTTCGAGGGCACTTGCAAGCGACCTGCAGGGTTGGCAGAATTACAGCATTGCGTGCAAAAACCGAATGAAACTTTGAGGGATTACATCCAGAGGTGGACCACTTTGCATCACACTATGGAGAATGTGTCTCAGCATCAAGCGGTTTGCGCCTTCAAGGAGGGCGTTCGGTATCGTGAGCTTAACCTGAAATCCGGTCGGACAGGAGACATGACCCTGACCCGAATGATTGACATAGCCACTCGATACGTGAATGGTGAAGAAGAAGACTGACTCCGCAGTGGTAAGAGCAAACTAGTCGGCCAAGACACCGGAGGAGGTAATTCCAATCGAAAGCAAAAGCGCAAAGCAGAGCCTGCAGGTCCTGGATAGGTTGCAGTCACGACCCAAGGAAAATTTAAGGGGAAATCTAAGGGGACCTGGACCCCCAAGAAGGTAAAAGATCAAGCAGGGAATGATGTGTTGGATTTGCCATGCCATATTCACACCAAGAAAGAGGAAGAAGGAAATCTGATTTATCCCAAGCATACCACTCGGCAGTGTCGACACCTTATCCAGCAATTCCAGGAGAAACAACCCAGTGAGAAAGAGAAGGAGTCTGATAAGGATGAGGACAAAGAGGAGGATGATGGTTTCCCCAATGTCAATTCCACCTTGGTGATTTTTGCTGACATTGAGAGCAAAAGTCGACTGAAAGTGATAAACAGGGAAGTAAACATGGTTGCCCCGACAACAACGACATATTTGAAGTGGTCGCAAACTGCAATCACATTTGACCAGTCTGATCACCCAGCACGTGTTGCCACTCTAGGGTGGCAAGCGTTGGTAGTCGACCCAGTTGTTGGAGGCACTCGACTGACCAAAGTGTTGATGGATGGTGGCAGCGGTCTATATGTCCTTTACGCTGAAACCTTGAAGGGGATGGCTGTTCCGATGTCCAAGCTTAGTGAGATCAACATGAGTCTCCACGGTGTTATTCCTGGAAAGAAAGCTGAATCACTCAGCCAGATCACTCTTGACGTGGTTTTCGGCGATTTGAAGAATTAGCGTAAGGAAAAGTTGACATTTGAAGTGGTGGATTTTGAAAGTGCCTATCATGCTATTCTGGAAAGACCTGCGTATGCTCGTTTCATGGCTCGACCATGCTACGTGTATCTTAAGTTGAAGATGCCTGGTCCCAGACGTGTGTTCACAGTCACTGGTAATCGGCAGAAAGTAAAAGAGTGCCTCCAAAAGGGCTAAAAAATTGTTGATGAACAAATGGCAGCAGTTGAAATGCAAGAATGCCAGAAGAATGCGGATTCGAGTGATTTGTTGCAAGCCAAGAAGCCTGCGTCGGATTTTGCATTTCAGTCATCAGGTGAAACGAAGTCGGTTCATATTCACCCGACCGATCCCAATGCTGCTCCAACGCATATCTCAACAACACTAGACAGCAAATAGGAAGAAGCGCTCATCCAGTTCCTCCATGAGAACTGGGACATCTTTGCATGGAAACCTTCTGACATGCCAGGTGTACCCAGGGGACTGGCTGAGCACCGTTTGCGAGTCGACCCAAACGTAAAACCAATCAAAGTGCACCTCCGATGGTCCGCCGTACAGAAGAGGAAAGCAATTGGCGAGGAAGTGGCCCGGGCTCTGGCAGCTGAGTTCATCCGGGAGATTTACCACTCCAAGTGGCTCGCCAATGTCGTCATGGTTCCTAAGAAAGATGATTCACTCCGTATGTGTATCAACTTCAAGCATATCAATCGGGCCTGCCCGAAGGATCACTTACCTCTTCCTCGCATCGATCATATAGTCGACTCGACTGCGGGATGTGAGCGGTTGTCTTTCCTGGATGCGTATTCAGGGTACCATCAGATCCGACTATATGGACTTGATGAAATAAAAAAAGCTTTTATCACCCCGTTTCGGGTGCTTTTGTTATGTCACCATGCCCTTTGGTCTCAAGAATGCTAGGGCCACATTCATGCGCATGATACAGAAGTGCCTGCTCACTCAAATCAGTCGGAATGTGGAAGCATACATGGATGACATCGTGGTTAAGTCACGTAAAGGTTCCGACCTGCTGACTAACCTTGCTGAAACCTTTGCCAATCTGAGGAGATATGATATCAAGCTCAATCCGTCGAAGTGTATGCTTGGAGTTCCAGGTGGCAAGCTACTCGGTTTCCTCATTTCCGAACGTGGGATCGATGCAAACCCAGAGAAAGTTGGTGCCATACTCCGAATGAAACGCCCTATGCGTGTACACGACGTTTAGAAGCTTACTGGTTGTTTGGCCGCTTTGAGTCGATTCATCTCTTGTCTCGGTGAAAAGGATTTGCCTCTTTACCGACTGATGAAGAAATCTGATAAGTTCGAGTGGACTCCTCAAGCTGACGCAACGTTTGCAGAGCTCAAGACCCTGCTTTCCACCCAGCCGGTGCTCGCTGCTCCAATCAGCAAAGAGCCTTTACTGCTTTATATTGTAGCCACTGGACAAGTCGTCAGTACAGTACTCACGGTCGAGCGGGAAGAAGAAGTCAAGGCCTACAAGGTTCAACGCCCAGTGTATTATATTTCTGAAGTTTTAACCCCATCCAACCAGAGATATCCCCATTATCAGAAGCTTGTCTGCGGGATTTACTTGACCACAAAGAAAGTTGCGCACTACTTCTCAGGTCATTCAATTACAGTCTTCAGCGACGCTCCATTGTAAGAAATTTTGAATAACATAGATGCAACTGGTCGAGTGGCCAAGTGGGTGATTGAACTTCTTCCGTTGGATATTAGGTTCAAGGCAAAGAAAGCAATCAAATCCCAAGCAATAGTAGATTTTCTCATCGAGTGGATTGAACAGCAGCTGCCGACTCAGATTCAGTCGGAACATTAGACTATGTTCTTTGATGGGTCCAAGATGTTGAATGGTTCAGGTGCTGGGGTAGCCCTGATATCTCCGTGAGGCGACAAGCTCAGTTATGTTCTCCAGATTCACTTTGATTCCTCCAACAATGAAGCTAAGTATGAGGCACTCCTTTACGGGTTGCGTATGTCCATTTCACTCGGCATCCGGTGCTTTATGGTTTATGGCGACTCAGATTTGGTGGTCAATCAAGTGATGAAGGAATGGGACGTGAGGAGTCCAGCTATGACTGGTTATTGCGGTGCAGTGAGGAAATTGGAAAAGAAGTTTGAGGGGTTGGAGCTTCAACATATACCCCGACTGAAGAACCAGGCGGCCGATGACCTGGCAAAGATAGGTTCCAAGAGAGAGCCTATTCCCAGCAATGTGTTTTTGGAACATATTCACACACCATCCGTTCAAGAGGATCCCTTCACAAAAGAGCCCCCACAACCTAAGAGCTCCAATGATCCGACTGAAGTTGAAATCCCAGTCGTGGTCGACTTGACCATGGAAGTTTTGGTCGTTGTTCCTGATTGGACTATGTCGTACATCGCATATATTCTCAGGAAAGAACTCCCAGAGGATGAAGAAGAAGCTCGTCAGATTGTCCGACGATCCAAAGCATTTACTGTGATGGGTGGACAGCTTTACAAAGAGAGTGTTACTGGAGTCGCCCAGAGATGCATCACGCCGGAAGAAGGCCGAATGATCCTCAATGATATCCACTCGGGGACCTGTGGTCACCATGCGTCCTCTCAGACCATTGTGGCCAAAGCATACCGAGCGGAGTTTTACTGGCCACGTGCTAATGATAAGCAAAAGAAATAGTTGACAAGTGTGAGGGCTATCAGTTCTACTCCAACATGTCCCACAAGCCCACATCAGACTTGAAGACCATTCCACTTGTCTGGCCATTTTATGTTTGGGGATTAGATATGGTTGGACCCCTGAGGACTGGTAGGAGTGGCTTCACTCATTTGCTCATGGCAGTCGACAAGTTCACCAAATGGATTGAAGCTAAACCTATCAAAAACCTCGAATCAAGTACTGATGTCAGCTTCATCAGAGAGTTGACGTTCAGATATGGAGTTCCACACATCATCATTACAGATAATGGGTCAAACTTTGATTCAGATGAGTTCAGAGCTTTTTGCGCTTC
The DNA here is from genome assembly GCA_032464435.1 of Aegilops umbellulata. Classification (NCBI taxonomy): domain Eukaryota; kingdom Viridiplantae; phylum Streptophyta; class Magnoliopsida; order Poales; family Poaceae; genus Aegilops; species Aegilops umbellulata. Next base: position 317,865,775 of record CP136055.1, on the reverse strand, counting down.
CCAAGGCACTCGTGTCAACTATGCTTCAGTCGCCCACCCACAGTCGAATGGGCAAGCAGAAAGGGCAAACGGTTTGATCCTCAAAGGACTGAAACCTAGATTGATGCGTGACCTCAAGCATGCAGCTGGCACTTGGGTCGACGAGCTACATCAGTACTTTGGAGATTGAGGACAACTCCCAGTCGGTCGACTGGACGGACCCCCTTCTTCTTAGTGTATGGGGCTGAGGCTGTGCTTCCGAGTGACTTACTTCACAATGCAGCCTGAGTGGAACTTTTCTCATAAACGAAGCAGAACAAGCTCGACAGGACGATGTTGATCTTCTAGAGGAAGAAACAGAGATGGCCTTGATCCGGTCGACCATGTATCAGCAAGACCTTCATTGATTATACGCCAGAAATGTGAGAGGTCGAGCATTTTAGGAAGGTGACCTAGTGCTTAGAGTGGATCAACAACGGCCGCACAAGCTCGCTCCCGCTTGGGAAGGTCCCTTCATCATCACCAAAGTGCTCCACAACGGGGCATATCATCTCTACAATGTGGAGCACAATAAAGATGGGCCACACGCTTGGAATGCGGAGCTGCTCCGCCATTTTTATACTTACGTCATTCAGACTATCGAGATGTAATAAAAAGTACCTTATAGTTTGTTTTATCAGTCTCCTAAATGATTGTTGTTGCTTATACATGGGTTTAAAATCCCCCAGCGGGTGGCTTTGCTGTGAATCCGCCTCGCCTAAGTTTAAAAAATCCTACCGAGTGAAGAGCAAGCCTCTCACTCGGGGGCTTAGCTGCAGTCCCGTACTCGCCTAAGTTTAAAAAATCCTATCGAGTGAGGAGCAAGCCTCTCACTCGGGGGCTTAGCTGCAGTCCCGTACTCACCTAAGTTTAAAAAATCCTACCGAGTGAGGAGCAAGCCTCTCACTCGGGGGCTTAGCTGCAGTCTCGTACTCGCCTAAGTTTAAAAAATCCCACCGAGTGATGAGCAAGCCTCTCACTCGGGGGCTTAGCTGCAGTCCCGTACTCGCCTAAGTTTGATAAAATCCCACCAATTGACGAGCAAGCCTCTCACTCGGGGGCTTAGTTGCAGTCCTGTACTCGACTAAGTTTAAAAAATCCCACCGAGTGATGACCAAACCTCTCACTCGGGGGCTTAGCTGCAGTCCCGTACTTGCCTAAGTTAAAGAAAATCCCACCAAGTGACGAGCAAGCCTCTCACTCGGGGGCTTAGTTGCAGTCCTGTACTCGCCTAAGTTAAAAAAATCCCACCGAGTGACGACCAAGCCTCTCAATTGGGGGCTTAGCTGCAGTCCCGTACTCGCCTAAGTTTAAGAAAATCCCACCAAGTGATGAGCAAGCCTCTCACTTGGGGGCTTAGCTGCAGTCCTGTACTCGCCTAAGTTTAAAAAATCCCACTGAGTGAAGAGCAACCCTCTCACTCGGGGGCTTAGTTGTAGTCCCGTACTCGCCTAAGTTTAAAAAATCCCACCGAGTGAAGAGCAACCCTCTCACTCGGGGGCTTAGCTGTACTCCTGTACTCGCCTAAGTTTAAAAAATCTCACTGAGTGAAGAGCAACCCTCTCACTCGGGGGCTTAGTTGTAGTCCCGTACTCACCTAAGTTTAAAAGATCCCACCGAGTGAAGAGCAACCCTCTCACTCGAGGGCTTAGCTGCAGTCCCGTACTCGCCTAAGTTTAAAAAATCCCACCAAGTGAAGAGCAACCCTCTCACTCGGGGGCTTAGCTGCAGTCCTGTACTTGCCTAAGTTTAAAAAATCCCACTGAGTGAAGAGCAACCCTCTCACTCGAGGGCTTAGTTTTAGTCCCGTACTCGCCTAAGTTTAAAAAATCCTACCGAGCGAGGAGCAAGCCTCTCACTCGAGGGCTTAGCTGCAGTCCCGTACTCGCCTATGTTTAAAATCCCCCCCCCCTCCCCGAGGACTGAGCCACAAGCACAATGTGCGCTCCGTCCTAATCTGCGAGGACGACGAGGTGCAGGTCGTCTACGACCTTCTCCTCAGAGCTGTGCCACAAGTGCAATGGGTGCTCCATCCCGATCCGCAAGGACGACGAGGTGCAGGTCGACTACGACCTCCTCCTCAGAGCTGCGCCACAAGTACAATGTGCGCTCCATCCTGATTCACAAGGACGACGAGGTACAGGTCGACTGCAACCTTCTCCTCGGAGTTGCGCCGCAAACACAAACAAGAACAAAAGCCCGTTCTGAGTGAAGATTCAAGTTCTGCTCAGAAATAAAGATAAGCACATTCAAGTTCGGATAAATCCCACGAGGTTCAGACCACAGATTAAAGTACTCGGGCTTTAGGCCCGAAGGAGTTTAACGTTTAAAAAACCACTCGGCATGCCGAGGCAAATTTGACGAATCATAAAAGAGTTTGTTCACGTAGGAGGAGGGCTGGCAGGCTCGACGAACTCATCCAGGTCGATTCCATCGGCAATCCGAGTAGCAGCAGCGATGAAAGTCTCCATGAAGGACCGGAAGTCAAGCCTCTTGGTGTTGGCAACCTTGATCGCTGCTAGCGTCTCTTCTTTGGCTTCCTTGCAGTGAACACGTACCAGAGACAAAGCCACATCAGCACCACACCGAGCAGAAGACTTCTTCCATTCCTGCACTCGGCCGGGGATCTGATTGAGTCGAGTCATCAGAGACTCGAGATCATTCTGGAGCGTCACCCTTGGCTAGAGCGCTATGTCGATCCGCGACACTACAACCTTCAATCGAGCGAGGTAGTCGACGATGCCAGCAAGACGAGATTCCATTCGGAGCACATTCATGGCAGCTTCATCCAAGACAGGAGAATTGATGGGGTCCAAGCTCGTTTCGATTTGACCAGTCTCTGCCTCGAAGTTTTGACAGAATTCTACGCTCACAGAGAAGCAGTGAGTCGACGATTTACGACTAGTCGATGAAAGCAAATCAATCAGGCAAAGATAAATACCTTCGAGCATGAGGAATAACTTCTTGGCGATCCCTCCAAGATAATTCTCCAGCTCATTTCTCTTGCGGGAGATGTCTTCCACCTTGTCAGTCAGGGCCCCCTTGTCGTTCTTTAATCGAGTCACCTCTTTGTTGGCTTCGTCAAGGGCGGCCTTCAAATTGGTGTTTTCTTCCTCCAGCTTTCCGACTAAGGCCAGCTTCTGGTCGGCAAGTGATGTTTTATCTTCTGCCACTTTTCGCGCAGCTGCAAGATCAGAGTCCTTCTTTTCCAAAGCTTGTATCATTGTTTCTTGAAAGAATAACATTTGATTTAGAAAAAGGGAAAGATAGCAGGAGAACCAGTCGACAAGTTCGCCATACCAACAGCATCATCCTTAGCCTTATGCAGATTCGTCCTGGCCAGCTCCAGATCAAGATTGAGCTGGATTTGCTTCTGCTCCAAGTCAGCAAACCGAGCCCCAAGTTCACAAGATTTCTGTGGTCAGAGGATAGTCAGTCGACAGATGCAAGGATTGGTTGCTTCTGAGTTCAAAGAGTAACAAATTCAGAAAGTTGTAAGACTACTACTGAATCAAACATCCACCAGTAGTATCGAGGACTACACCCAGTGGGTGCACTTAGCGTGCCCCCAATGGTCCAGTTTCCACTCGACACCGCCCAGATCGAGTATAAAAAAAGTGGAAGAATACAGCAGTTGTTCTCAGACCACAACCGACTGCCCGCAGTCGACCGCGATCTCGGGGACTACACCCAGTGGGTTGATATGTCTCCAACGTATCTATAATTTATGAAGTATTCATGCTATTATATTATCTCTTTTGGACGTTAATGGACTTTACTAAGCACTTTTATAAGATTTTTGGGACTAACCTATTAACCCAGAGCCCAGTGCCAGTTCCTGTTTTTTCCCTTGTTTCAGTGTTTCGAAGAAAAGGAATATCAAACGGAGTCCAAATGGAATGAAAACTTTGGGAGAGTTATTTTTGGAACGGAAGCAATCCAGAAGACTTGGGGTGTACGTAAGGGAAGCAACGAGGAAGGCACGAGGCAGGGGGCGCGCCCACCCCCTAGGCGCGCCCTCCACCCTCGTGGGGCCCTCATGGCCCTCCTGACGTATTTATTCCTCCTATATATACCAATATACCCTAAAACCTTCGGGGAATAGAATAGATCGGGAGTTCCGCCGTCGCAAGCCTCTGTAGCCACCAAAAACCAATCGGGACCTTGTTCCGGCACCCTGCCAGAGGGGGGAACCCTCACCGGTGGCCATCTTCATCATCTCGGCGCTCTCCATGACGAGGAGGGAGTAGTTCACCCTCAGGGCTGAGGGTATGTACTAGTAGCTATGTGTTTGATCTCTCTCTCTCTCTCTCGTATTCTTGATTTGCCACGATCTTGATGTATCATGAGCTTTGCTATTATAGTTGGATCTTATGATGTTTCTCCCCCTCTACTCTCTTGCAATGGATTGAGTTTCCCCTTTGAAGTTATCTTATCGGACTAAGTCTTTTAATGATTTGAGAACACTTGATGTATGTCTTGCGTGGGATACCCGTGGTGACAATGGGGTATTCTATTGATCCACTTGATGTATGTTTTGGTGATCAACTTGTGGGTTCCGCCCATGAACCTATGCATAGGGGTTGGCACACGTTTTCGTCTTGATTCTCCAGTAGAAACTTTGGGGCGCTCTTTGAGGTTCTATGTGTTGGTTGAATAGATGAATCTGAGATTGTGTGATGCATATCGTATAATCATATCCACATATACTTGAGGTGACATTGGAGTATCTAGGTGACATTAGGGTTTTGGTTGATGTGCGTCTTAAGGTGTTATTTTACAATGAACTCTAGGGCTGTTTGTGACACTTATAGGAATAGCCCAATGGATTGATCGGAAAGAATAACTTTGAGGTGGTTTCGTACCCTACCATAATCTCTTCGTTTGTTCTCCGCTATTAGTGACTTTGGAGTGACTCTTTATTGCATGTTGAGGGATAGTTATATGATCCAATTATGTTATTATTGTTGAGAGAACTTGCACTAGTGAAAGTATTAACCCTAGGCCTTGTTTCAACGCATTGCAATACCGTTTACGCTCACTTTTATCATTAGTTATCTTGCTGTTTTTATATTTTTAGATTACAAAAACCTATATCTACCAGCCATATTGCACTTGTATCACCATCTCTTGGCCGAACTAGTGCACCTATACAATTTACCATTGTATTGGGTGTGTTGGGGACACAAGAGACTCTTTGTTATTTGGTTGCAGGGTTGCTTGAGAGAGACCATCTTCATCCTACGCCTCCCACGCATTGATAAACCTTAGGTCATCCACTTGAGGGAAATTTCCTATTGTCCTACAAACCTCTGCACTTGGAGGCACAACAACGTCTACAAGAAGAAGGTTGCGTAGTAGACATCAAGCTCTTTTCTGGTGTCGTTGTCGGGGAGGTGAGTGCTTGAGGGTATATCTTTAGATCTTGCAATCGAATCCTTTTGTTTCTTGTGTTAGCACTAGTTTAGTTTATAAAAGAAAACTACAATAAAATGGAATTGAGTTTACCTCATACGCTTAACAAACCTCTGCACTTGGAGGCACAACAACGTCTACAAGAAGAAGGTTGCGTAGTAGACATGAAGCTCTTTTCTGGTGCCGTTGCCGGGGAGGTGAGTGCTTGAGGGTATATCTTTAGATCTTGCAATCGAATCCTTTTGTTTCTTGTTTTAGCACTAGTTTAGTTTATAAAAGAAAACTACAAAAAAAATGGAATTGAGTTTACCTCATACGCTTCATCTTTTTAATATCTTTCGTGAGTATGATGGGAAGGAAAATTGTGCCAAGGTGTTAGAAGAAGAATGCATTCAAATGTTTGGCACTAAATATTTGAATGATGAGCATGATTGCAATGTTGTTAGTATGAATTCCTTGAATATCCATGATGCTAATGATATGCAAAGCCACAAGCTTGGGGAAGCTATGTTTGATGAAGATGATATTTTTTATACCCCAAGCTTTGATGAGAAAATTTACTATGATGAAAGCATGCCTCCTATCTATGATGATTATTGTGATGACACGTATGCTTTAAAGAATAATGATAAGCATGAAACTTGTCATCTTGATCTTAATTCTCAACCATATGATAGTTATTTTGTTGAGTTTGCTCCCACTACAATTCATGAGAATAAATTTGCTTATGTGGAGAGTAATAAAATTTATATGCTTGTAGATCATGAAAAGAATGCTTTAGGTGCTGGTTATATTGTTTAATTCATTCATGATGCTACTGAAAATTATTATGAGGGAGGATTATATGCTTGTAGGAATTGCAATAATATCAAGTTTCCTCTCTATGTGCTTAAAGTTTTGAAGTCATGCTTGTTCTGCCTTCCTATGCTAGTTGATTATTATTCCCATAAGTTGTTTGCTCACAAAATCCCAATGCATAGGAAGTGGGTTAGACTTAAATGTGCTAGTCATATTCTTCATGATGCTATCTTTATGTTTCAACTCTTATCTTTTATGTGAGCATCATTGAAATCATCATGCCTAGCTAGGGGCGTTAAACGATAGCGCTTGTTAGGAGGCAACCCAATTTTATTTTAGTTCTTTGCTTTTTGCTTCTGTTTAGTAATAAATAATCCATCTAGCTTCTGTTTAGATGTGGTTTTTTGTTTTAGTTAGTGTTTGTGCCAAGTAGAACCTTTGGGAAGACTTGGGTGAAGCCTTTATGATCATGCTGTAAAAAACAGAAACTTTAACGCTCACGAGATTAGCTAAAACTTTTTACTGGAGAGTGATATTTAGTTTATTGTTTTTGCAGATGATTACTAGACTAATTACTCAGGTCCAAAAATTTATTTTAGAATTTTTGGAGTTCCAGAAGTATACAATTGATACAGATTACTACAGACTGTTCTATTTTTGATAGATTCTGTTTTTTATGTGTTGTTTGCTTATTTTGATGAATCTATGGCTAGTAAAATAGTTTATAAACCATAGAGAAGTTGGAATACAGTAGGTTTAACACCAATATAAATAAATAATGAGTTCATTACAGTACCTAAGTGGTGATTTATTTTCTTATACTAACGGAGCTTACGAGTTTTTTGTTAAGTTTTGTGTTGTGAAGTTTTCAAGTTTTGGGTAAAGATTCGATGGAGTATGGAATAAGAAGTGGAAAGATCCTAAGCTCGGGGATGCCCAAGGCACCCCAAGGTAATATTCAAGGACAACCAAGAGCCTAAGCTTGGGGATGCCCCGGAAGGCATCCCCACTTTCGTCTTCGTTCATAGGTAACTTTACTTGGAGCTATATTTTTATTCACCACATGATATGTGTTTTTCTTGGAGCGCCAATTTATTTTGCTAGTATTTTCTCGATGTTATTTATAATAATTTTTTGCATCTTTATTTTCAATAAAAATGTCAAGGATATCCTTTACTATGCCTATTTTACAAGTCTACATGTTGTTGTTTCAACACAGAAAGTTTACCGCTGTTGCAAAAATTCCGTAGAAAAGTCACAATGTGATAAAATGTTGAAACCTTTTGCATAATAAGATATGATAAATCTACTACAGTGGGAATTTTATTTCATAATTTTTGGAGTTAGGGAAGTATGATGAATCTTGCATTCTTTACAGACTGTACTGTTTTGACAGATTGCTGTTATGTTTGCATTGTTTGCATATGTTTGCTTGTTTAATGATTCTATTTGAGGATAGGAGTATTAAATATGCAGAGACATTTAGTACGCAATGTTTAATAATAATTTTAGTGATTTTTTACAGTAGATTATGATACGGTTTTGCATTGGTTTATACTAACTTATCTCACGAGTTCTTGTTGAGTTTGGTGTGGATGAAGCTTTCGAGATTTAGGAAACCGAGATATAAAAGGAATTAAGGAGACACAAAAGCTCAAGCTTGGGGATGCCCAAGGCACCCCAAGATATTATTTCAAGAAGTCTCAAGCATCTAAGCTTGGGTATGCCCCGGTAGGCATCCCACCTTTTCTCTTCAACAACTATCGGTTAGTATCGGTTGAACCTAAGTTTTTGCTTCTTCACATGAGTTCTGCTATCCTTGCAATGTAGTTTTATTTTGTTTTGCTTGCTGTTTGAATAAAATACCAAGATCTGAAATTCTTAAATGAGAGAGAGTCTTCACATAGCTACATAATTATCTAACTACTCATTGATCTTCACTTATATCTTTTTGGAGTAGTTTGTCATTTACTCGTTTTCTTCACTTATATCCTATGAGTAAATGGTTGAATGAATTGAATATCATAAATATGAAATTATATATGTTTCATATGCTTATCCCATGAGGAGTAATGACTTTACATATAAGAAGTAGAGGCGGTAAATTTATTGAAGGTTCGCAAACATTGTATTGGTCACTTGAACAGTTCATGAAAGAATATTGAAGGAAGAGAGATTTCACATATAAATATACTATCTTGGACATATTCTATGATTGTGAGCCCCATTAATTATTTTCAAACTTGAGCAAATTAGTTGAGGTTGGCAAAGGAAGACAACATAATGAGTTATGCTTGGGTATATTTGTATAGAAGTTATATTGTTATGGATCCTCTAACATGTGGTGCTTGCTATTTAGAATCCTTTGCTAGCCAAAATATCTGTACTAAGCGGGAATACTGCCTGTGCATCCAAATTCCTTGAACCAAGTTTCTTCCATGAGTGTCCACCATACCTACCTATATGCGGTATTTACCTGCCATTCCAAGTAAATTTGCATGTGCCAAACTCTAAACCTTCAAATAATAATCTGTTTTGTATGCCCGAATCGCACATGTAGCGACTAGGGGCTAGCAGTATCTTCCATGCTAGATGGGTTGTTCTCACGATGAGTGGACTCCGCTCATCATTCACGAGAAAATGGCTGGTAACTGGGATGCCCAGTCCCATGATCAAAAGATCTAAATCAAATAAAAAATAATTGCAAACAAAACTCCCACAGGATTGATGTTAGTTGGAGGCACCCGTTGTTTCGGGCAAGCCATGGATTGATGATTGTTGGTGGAGGGGGAGTAAAAATCTTTACCTTTTTGTTTGGGAACCGCCTATAATGTATGTAGTATGGAAGATATTGGTAACTCTTGGTCGTTATGTTGACAATGAAAGCATACCTCTCAAAATTATTTTCATCTCTGTTTTTGCTTCAAGCTTTGGCACCTCTGCAAATCCATGCTTCCCTCTGCGAAGGGCCTATCTTTTACTTTTATGCAAGAGTTGGTAGTATTCCTTCTCATTCCAACCTACTATTTAGTTGGCAAGCATCATGTGATGGAAAGATCTAGGCATATATGGCCATTCAAATATATTTGAGCATGAATTATTACTGTTGACATTACCCTTGAGGTAAAAGGTTGGGAGGCGAAACATTAAGCCCCTATCTTTCTCCGTGTTCGATGAATACTATTTGTTCTAAAAATATGCTTGAGTGGTAGCAATCATGGAAGATTAAATGATAGTTGAGTATGTGAAGTTTGCTGAATCAAAGCTCTGACATAGACTCTTCCTGAAAATAAGATGAATTGTAATTGTTTGATGACTAAATAACACAGTTTGTTAGTTTTCAAGAAAGTTTATTGTCTATACTTTAACATGTGAATAGTTTGTTACTTGATCATGAAAAGTTCTATGAGTTGAGCTACTGTTATGACATATAATGATGCTAAAAGGTGATTGAAATTATCATTGATCAAACTTGTGCACCTGCTAGCATTCACACTTCTTAAATTCTTTCTTTTATCATTTACCTACTCGAGGACGAGCAGGAATTAAGCTTGGGGATGCTGATACGTCTCCAACGTATCAATTTATGAAGTATTCATGCTATTATATTATCTTTTTTGGACGTTAATGGGCTTTACTAAGCACTTTTATATGATTTTTGGCACTAACCTATTAACCCAAAGCCCAGTGCCAGTTCCTGTTTTTTCCCTTGTTTCAGTGTTTCGAAGAGAAGGAATATCAAACGGATTACAAATGGAATGAAACTTTCGGGAGAGTTATTTTTGGAACGGAAGCAATCTAGAAGACTTGGGGTGTACGTAAGGGAAGCAACGAGGAAGGCACGAGGCAGTGGGGTGCACCCACCCCCCTAGGCACGCCCTCCATCCTCGTGGGCCCCTCGTGGCCCCCCTGACGTATTTCTTCCTCCTATATATACCAATATACCCTAAAACCTTCGGGGAACATAATAGATCGGGAGTTCCGCCACCGCAAGCCTCTGTAGCCACCAAAAACCAATCGGGACCCTGTTCCGGCACCCTGGCGTAGGGGGGGAACCCTCACCGGTGGCCATCTTCATCATCCTGGCGCTCTCCATGATGAGGAGGGAGTAGTTCACCCTCGGGGCTAAGGGTATGTACCAGTAGCTATGTGTTTGATCTCTCTCTCTCTCTCATGTTCTTAATTTGGCACGATCTTGATGTATCACGAGCTTTGCTATTATAGTTGGATCTTATGATGTTTCTCCCCCTCTACTCTCTTGTAATGGATTGAGTTTCCCCTTTGAAGTTATCTTATCGGATTGAGTCTTTTAATGATTTGAGAACACTTGATGTATGTCTTGCGTGGGATACCTGTGGTGACAATGGGGTATTCTATTGATCCACTTGATGTATGTTTTGGTGATCAACTTGCGGGTTCCGCCCATGAAACTATGCATAGGGGTTGGCACACGTTTTTGTCTTGATTCTCAGGTAGAAACTTTGGGGCACTCTTTGAGGTTCTATATGTTGGTTGAATAGATGAATCTGAGATTGTGTGATGCATATCGTATAATCATACCCACAGATACTTGAGGTGACATTGGAGTATCTAGGTGACATTAGGGTTTTGGTTGATGTGCGTCTTAAGGTGTTATTTTACTACGAACTCCAGAGCTGTTTGTGACACTTATAGGAATAACCCAATGGATTGATCGGAAAGAATAACTTTGAGGTGGTTTCGTACCCTACCATAATCTCTTCGTTTGTTCTCCACTATTAGTGACTTTGGAGTGACTCTTTGTTGCATGTTGAGGGATAGTTATATGATCCAGTTATGTTATTATTGTTGAGAGAACTTGCACTAGTGAAAGTATGAACCTAGGCCTTGTTTCAACGCATTGCAATACCGTTTACGCTCACTTTTATCATTAGTTACCTTGCTGTTTTTATATTTTCAGATTACAAAAACCTATATCTACCATCCATATTGCACTTGTATCACCATCTCTTCGCCGAACTAGTGCACCTATACAATTTACCATTGTATTGGGTGTGTTGGGGACACAAGAGACTCTTTGTTATTTGGTTGCAGGGTTGCTTGAGAGAGACCATCTTCATCCTATGCCTCCCACGGATTGATAAACTTTAGGTCATCCACTTGAGGGAAATTTGCTACTGTCCTACAAACCTCTGCACTTGGAGGCCCAACAATGTCTACAAGAAGAAGGTTGCATAGTAGACATCATGGGTGCACTCAGCGTGCCCCCACTGGTTCAGGTTTCACTCGACATGGTCCGCCCAGATCGAGTGGAAGAACTAAAGAACAAGATATTTTTATCAAGACCTCCGCCGAATCACGCATTCGATGGTGGGCTCGGGGACTACACCCAGTGGGTGCACTCCGCGTGCCCCCACTAGTCCAAAGATATAATCGACGTAATTTAGTCGACTCGGTCGGAAAAATTACTCAACATAAATCGAGACACCCAATGGGTGGACAGATGCAAGGTGCAGACTGACAAATAGATGCACGGGAAAAGTTTTTCAGGTAGCATATCCTAACAGAACAAGCGACAAGCTAAGAGATTGGTCGGAAATCAACCAACCTGGATGTTGGTTTGGAGTGCTGAGCTGGTGTCATAAGCAGCTTGACTAGCCTCGCGAACCACTTTCATGTGCTCCATCATGATGTCTGTCTGGCGTATAGCTTCCTTGGCAGCACTCACTTGGTCCTCTAGGACATGATGGGAAGTGAAAAGTGAAGACAGTGGATCAGCTGAAGCCTGTGCAGTCGATGCTGAAGGTTGTGCACTCGACAATGGTACAACAAAAGTAACAGAAGCCCGGTTGGCATCTCCGGACTGCTGGATCACCGGTTCCGTCACTGGCGTCGACTGAGACGTCTTGCTAGTTGATGTTTTCATGCTCAAAGTCTTGCTCCTCCTTCCCATGGGCCTCAGTGGCACATCCTCGTCGTCGTCTGGAAGTTCAATGACATTGGGCGGAGCTGCAAAAGAATCAATCACAAGAGTTCTGTCGACCGTCAAAATGGCTAAGAAAGTAGAGACAAAATGACAAGAGTTATACCCGCGTTGGAGGTGACTGCGTCTTCCATTTCCTCCTCATCATCATCTCTGTAAGTAGAAGTCCCAGAGGTAGCAACACTATAAATTTCAAAATTCACTCGGTCAGGTCTTCAGAGGTGAGTCGACCAAAGATCAAGTCATGCCAAACTAAGAAGTCGAATTCAAATATTACCCGGAAGCAATGGGGACAGCCTCTTTGATCTTGGGCAAGGCCTTCCGAGGTTTTGACGGCACGACTTTGGGCTGCTTCAGAGCCTGCTCGGTCGGCACAGGAGAAGACGTTCGAGGGCGCTTCAAAGTCTGACCAGTCTGTGCAGTCGCTTTGCCACGGATACTTGCTGGGTCATGGATATGCTTGGATCGCCTTTCGGTGTGAGGTGGTGAGTCGACTTCCTCACTGTTTCTTGAGTCATCGCTCTCATCGTCTTCTCCTCCGTCAGAGTGCCACTCGCCGCTTTCACCTCCGCTCGCCTCCCCTCCCTGCTCCTGCTCTTCATTGGGCATCGAATACATCTCAGTATAAATCTGCAAGACACAGATTCGACTGGATATCAGTCGGTTTCAAAAGCAATTACATGTCAGAACAAAAATATACTCGGAAGGAAAGAGTCAGACCTTGCCTGGTTCATTGGTGTTGTCGAATGGAGGAACCCTCCTAGACCCCCTGGGGTTGTCATTGTTGCCAGTGATGCCCTGCAACCACTGCGCCACCGTCTCCTCATCGACTTCTTCCGGGTGGATCCGAGTGCTGCCTTCAACGCCCGAGTACATCCACATTGGATGATCGCAGGCTTGGAGTGGCTGGATGCGTCGTCTGAGAGACACCTCTAGCAAATCCATGCCGGCCACACCATCGCGGACAAGCTGGACCACTCGCTCAACCAACATTTTCACCTCCACTTTCTCAGCCGAGGTCACTTTTAAGGAAGAGGGCTTCTCGACTCTTTCCATGGAAAACGGAGGAAGGCCAGTCGACTGACCAGGAGTCGGTTTGTCCTTACAATAGAACCAAGTCGACTGCCAACCTCTAACTGACTCGGGAAGGATCATAGCTGGGAAAGTGCTTTTACCCCTCATCTAGATCCCTGACCCTCCACACATCTGGATCACGTGTGTCCTCTCATCACTCGGATTGGCCTTTTTTACGGACTGAGAACGACAAGTGAAAATGTGCTTGAAGTGGCCCTAGTGCGGTCGACACCCCAGGAAGTTTTCGCACATGGACACGAATGCAGCAAGGTATGTGATGGTGTTGGGAGAGAAATGATGAAGTTGGGCTCCAGAGAAATTCAGAAAACCCCAGAAAAAAGGATGCGGAGGCAAAGAGAAACCGCGGTCGACGTGGGTGGCGAGAAGTGCACACTCACCCTCTTGCGGCCGCGGCTCGGTCTCGTCCTTCGAAAGCTGCCAGGAGCCATGGGGAATCAGCCCCCCCCCCCCTCCGCCAGATCCTCCAGATCCTCCTGCTGTATCGTGGAGAGAATCCAGTCGCCCTGAATCCAGTCGGGCGTGTCGGTGTACAAAAAGAGGGTTACACTTTTTTGTACCCCTATAACTATGCACGGGCAGTCAGAGCCACGGGCACCACCACGCCAAGCAAGGCAAGGGAGGTGAGCCAGGGTAAGGCCGAAGCTCAAGGAAACTAGGACGACGCCAAGGCCAAGACCACGAAGAACAAAGGGGACGAAGCGGACTCCCCCGGCAAGATCCTTGCCGGGAGACAGTTTTAGCAACCCCTGCAAGACCCTTGCCGCGGCACCTCGCCCCACGCCTACGGAGCAAATCATCCTTAAGTCCACTGCCCCCATGGGGCAAGGATTCGGGAGACATCCCCATGGTGGCATGCAGATCTTTGTGAAGACATTCAAGATCAGATACACACTATAGAAGATGACGACCCTTGGCGGGATTCCAACCGAGGAAGACCACAAGGCCCCCGGCAAGCGCCTTGCCGGGGATGACAGCAGGCACCTCGGCAAGACCCTTTCTCGGGGCCCCGGCAAGGCCCTTACCGAGGACACCCGCAGGGCCACCATCAGGCCCACGCCGACTAAACCTCCACCACCGTACGCATGTAGCTGCCGACCCAACCAGCTGGGCAGGCACCTGCGTGGCGGCATGCAGATCTTCGTGAAGATCCACCATTGCGCCACCTCAGCTGCCTGCCTACCTACATGGCATCACAGGCATCGCTGGCCAGGGTGCGTGTCGACACAAGAAGGAGCAGCGACGGACGAGACAGGTTTCTTCCCCGTCCCCGATAAAGCAAGGACACCTAAGCAAGATGCATTAAATGCGCCTTGTCATGTAATGCGAGGGATAACCTTGCATCACTGTACACTTTCCACCTCCTGTGTGCCACCGTGGCAACCCCTTTTTCTATAAAAGGAGGCCCGAGGCAACCAGGAGAAGGATTCGGCTTTTTTGGAGCTCTCAATGCCCCAGAGCTAGTTCAAGAACAGGAATATACATCCACCAAAGCAGGAATAGGGTTTTACGCATCCTTGCGGCCCGAACCTGGATAAACAAACTGTGTACTATCTGTTTGATCCGCTCTTCTCACGACCCCACGCCCCGCTAACCGTAGTAGGGATTCTTGTGATCCCATAGGTGTCGTTCCCACCGACATCTTTGGCGCGCCAGGTAGGGGTGCGCAGTTGTGAGAATTGGCTCTAGCAGTTAGCCCAGCACTCCTTCGTCTTCGTGGCCCTTGGAGAAGAAAGGAGGCCAGAAGATCGGCACTCGAGCGACTGCAAACAGAAGCTAAGTTGCACTGAACCCTTATTTGTTCTATCCTTCTTATATGAGGTTATCCCCCCCCCCCCCCCCGGAGATGTCACGCCTTTGTATGAGAAACCTGCACACCAGGGGGCTCTCCCACGATCGGCAACTCCCTTGCCCTATTTTGAGTCCGCTCAACAGCTCAAGCGGCAGCGTCGACAATGGCAGAGTAGCCTTCCGTGATCAACAACGCTCTCGATTCTGACTCGAGTCAATCTCGACAGTTCGAGCGGCCGCGTTCAGAACGGTAAGGTGGCTCGTTCAGCAGCACGCATACCCGGCACGCCCATGGGGATTCGTCCCCAAAAACGCCGCTAGGGGCTTCCGCGCCGGCGAACCTACCCAATCGACGTACGGTGCACATACAAAGAGAAATTGAACGGGAAAATAACGTGCACGAAAATTAAGAGTACTACAAAAGTTATGTTACATCACATCATTGCTGCGGTTCTAACTTAGGATAAAACTTGTCTTGGTCGGGAACCTGCAGCGGAGAAGAAGAACGGGATGCCTAATCCCAGCGCTGGCCTTCCACCCTCTTGATTTCGTCGATGCTGCTGATGATGGGCTTGATGCGCTCCTTGAGCACCGTGAGGTCAGTACCATCCGGCAAGCTATCCATCGCGGCTTCGAAGTCGAGGTCAGGATTCCAGTACGCCATCTTGGTGAGGACCTTGTGTTGGAAATATGCCCTAGAGGCAATAATAAAAGCATTATTATTATATTATATTTCCTTGTTCATGATAATTGTCTTAATTCGTGCTATAATTGTGTTATCCGGAAATCGTAATACATGTGTGAATAACAGACACCAACATGTCCCTAGTAAGCCTCTAGTTGACTAGCTCGTTGATCAATAGATAGTCATTCCTGACTATGGGCATTGGATGTCAATGATAACGAGATCACATCATCAGGAGAATGATGTGATGGACAAGACCCAATCCTAAGCATAGCATAAGATCGCATAGTTCGTTTGCTAGAGTTTTCCAATGTCAAGTATCCTTTCCTTAGACCATGAGATCGTGTAACTCCCGGATGCGGTAGGAGTGCTTTGGGTGTGCCAAACGTCACAACGTAACTGGGTGACTATAAAGGTATACTACGGGTATCTCCAAAAGTGTCTGTTGGGTTGACACGGATCGAGACTGGGATTTGTCACTCCGTATGACGAAGAGGTATCACTGGGCCCACTCGGTAATGCATCATCATTATGAGCTCAATGTGACCAAGTGTTTGGTCACTGGATCATGCATTACGGTACGAGTAAAGTGACTTGCCGGTAACGAGATTGAACGAGGTATTGGGATACCAACGATCGAATCTCGGGCAAGTAACATATCGATTGACAAAGGGAATTGCATACGGGGTTGCTTGAATCCTCGACATTGTGGTTCATCCGATGAGATCATCGTGGAGCATGTGGGAGCCAACATGGGTATCCAGATCCCGCTGTTGGTTATTGCCCGAGAGCCGTCTCGGTCATGTCTGCATGTCTCCCGAACCCGTAGGGTCTACACACTTAAGGTTTGGTGACGCTAGGGTTGTAGGGATATGTATATGCAGTAACCCGAATGTTGTTCGGAGTCCCAGATGAGATCCCGGACGTCACGAGGAGTTTCGGAATGGTCCGGAGGTAAAGAATTATATATGGGAAGTGCTGTTTTGGCCATCGGGACAAGTTTCGGGGTCACCGGTATTGTACCGGGACCACCAGAAGGGTCCCGGGGGTCCACCGGGTGGGGCCACCTGCCTCGGGGGCCACATGGGCTGTAGGGGGTGCGCCTTGGCCTACATGGGCCAAGGGGAACCAGCCCCAAGAGGCCCATGCGCCTAGGGTTCCAGAGGGGAAGAGTCCCACAAGTGGAAGGCACCTCCTAGGTGCCTTGGGGGGGAGGAAATCCTCCCTGGCCGCCGCCCCCTTGGGAGATCAGATCTCCCAGGGCCGGCGCCCCCCCAAGAGGCCTATATAAATGGGGGAGGGGAGGGGGGCAGCCGCACCCTTTGCCTTGGCGCCTCCCTCTCCCTCTCCAACACCTACTCCTCCTCCGTAGAGCTCGGCGAAGCCCTGCCGGAGTACTGCAGCTCCACCATCACCACGCCGTCGTGCTGCTGCTGGAGCCATCTTCCTCAACCTCTCCTTTGCCTTGCTGGATCAAGAAGAAGGAGACGTTACGCTGACCGTACGTGTGTTGAACGCGGAGGTGCCGTCCGTTCGGCGCTAGGATCTCCGGTGATTTGGATCACGTCGTGTACGACTACTTCATCCCCGTTCTTTTGAACGCTTCTGCTCGCGATCTACAAAGGTATGTAGATGAATTTGAATACTCGTTGCTAGATGAACTCATAGATGGATCTTGGTGAAACCGTAGGAAATTTTTTTGTTTTCTGCAACGTTCCCCAACACCTTGGTCATGGCCCCCCGGCAAAGTCGCCGGGCCTCCCCGGCCAACGTGGCCGCTCTGTTGGAGTGAAGATAAGCCAAGGCTCCAAGGACGCCCTCGAAGAACTGGGTCAGCTTGGCGTTGACGGTCCCGATGTGCTCAGGGGCATACCTCACGTTTGGCATCCCCATGGTGGCCAATTGTGAGGTGACCCTGCCGGCGACGTCCTCCAGACAGTTGATCCATCTGTTCTCGCCCGCCACATATTCCTGGTGGGAGGCGGCCTCGTTCGCCCACAGCTGCTTCTCCTCCTCCAGGCTCCTGGTCAAGGTCTCCTCCCGAGCTCTGATCCCCGACAACATCTTCTCGAGATTCTCTAGTTTCAGCTTGAGATCTCTGATGGAGTTTTGCGCTTCGGAGAGCTCCCCAGTCCTGCTGATGACCGCTCCTTGCGCCTCTATCAAGGCACGGTTGAGCGTGCTCTTCTCGTTGGACAGCTTGAGGGCCTGCTCCTTCAGCTCGTCCCGCTCTACCTCCAACTCCTTCACCTTGCCGGCATGGGCCAGAGCTTGGGCATCGAGTGCCTCTTTGTGCCTCTGCTCCAGCTCGCGAGTCCGTCGCACGACAAGGGCCTCGAGCTCCTCATCCTTGCCGTGGAGCGTTGCGGCAAGCTTCGCCTCACGCACGGAGAGGCCCGAGATCAAAAGCGACCTCCGCGTCGACATCCGAGTCGACATCTGCCGGAGGAGGCGAAGAAGGCGGAGTTTGTGCGCGTCCAGATGAAGAAGGGACTGTTGTCTTCTTCTTCTCAGCGACCTTCGTCAGCCTGTTCGCAGTCGTGGCCCTCGTGTGACGCCCGGACCCCTCCAGGGTCAATTGAGGCCGCGTAGCCCTGCCGGGCCGGACCGGCTCGCCGGAGCCAGACCGCCGCAGGACACGCCCTCTTCCCCTGGCTGGCGTTTAGCCCGCCGCCACATCCTCCTCCCCCGACGACTCGTCGGCCGCATCTTCGACAAGCGGAGCTCCCGTGTCGGCGCTGCTAACCTCCCCGGAGGCTGCCGCCCACCGAGTGAGCTCCTCTTCCTCCGCAGCCGTTGCGGCCTTGTCCTCCACACCCCTGGCGCTGCCGGCCTCCATGTCAAGTTGCGCCTCCCTCGCCCTAGTGGCGATGTAGTCCAGCTCTGCCCTGGGTGGTGTCCATGACAAGCCACCGCTCGGCGTCAGCATTGACATATACCTCAATCAGGGTGTCAAAGAATTGTTGCACATCCGCATCCTTTGGCTCCTTCTAGCTCACGACAGGGCCGTGCACATTACAGTCCGGCATCATAGCGATGATCTCGGACCGACGTGAATTATTGCACAACGGGACCACCCCCGCGGGCAACTTGAAAAATGGCCCCTTGAGGGCCTTGCCAACCTTTGCGGCAGCCCTCGCGGCCTTGCCAGTCCGTTCGACCTCGCCATCGCAACCCACATCAATCTAAAAATGCCGTTGTCATAAGTGGGCATGCGCCATCACCGTGAAATTATGGTCGAGGCCAGGGCGGAGTTGCATAATGTCAGCCGGATTCGTAAAGAGCCAGGCTGGCCTCCCCTTGTTGTGCAACGGGGCAATCCGGCGGCGAATGAAGTCTGCCCCGATCATCTCAAGGGTGAGTCCAGCCCGGGTCAGCCAGAGAATCCTGGTGGTGGCGATAGTTAGCCTCCCGTCGGCGGCGTCAACGTCACCCCAATCGCTGTCGCGAACCAGCGGCACTCGGCGGACCTTGCAGAATTCCGGCGGGTCTTCATCTTCAATCCAGCACCACCGGCCACGCCATTCCTCCCACCTCTCCTTCACGGCACCGTCCGGGTACGCCCCCTTGGATCTTGGGATCTAGGTGACGCAACCAGAGACGGCACCTCCCGGTTGGATCCGAGGGGAGAAATAATGGCGGAAGAGTGTCGTGTTGGGCTGCACCCCGGCAAAGCCTTCGCAAAGATGCGCGAAGAAAGCCATGCACGCCACCGCATTCGGAGTAAAATCCAAGAGGCGAAAGCCGATGGTGTGCATAATGTAGCAAAAGAAATCGGAAAAAGGGGGGCATAACCCGCAAGAAAGGTAATCGACAAAAAAGGGATACCGATTTGGGGCAGGATCGGCGCAAGCGGCAGGAATGACGCGCGTCGCCGGATGTCCCGAATTCTCTCCCCCCCCCCCGTCTTCACTCCCCATAGAGGCCTGAGGGAGGCCCGGAGCTCACGAACATCAACCGTCGAGGGGAAGAAGAAGGCGGATTTCGTCCGGTCCCCCAATAGCGCACTCTCCGACGGCTCCACAGTCCCAGCGCCCTTAGCCACCCCCTTGCCCTTGGCGGATTTGGGCGCCATGGCGGCTAAGAAAGTTAGAGGACTGGGGGAGGGGGATGGCGAAGCAACGACGGCGGGCGACGGCGGAAGCTTAGGAAGGAAGGAAGAGAGGAAACTGCGGCTCTGAGATTGGAGAAGGCATGAGGAAAGAGGAGAAAGTGAGCAATGCGCCCACGGTTATTCCTTCTTATGGGGGAAAACACGGGCCGCCTCCTTTCACATTAACTGTGATGTGACACATGCCCGCAGGAACCAACCCCACGCATGCCGCCCACGTCACACGCGCCTCCCCACGCCGCGCCACGCGCGGGAGTCATGGGAAGCGCAGCGCCCGAAGAATCTTACCACGGTAAAAACCGCCCCGCCTGCCCGCGCACCGTTTCTGGGTCTGGCCCAACAACGCGCTGCGCTTATGTGTGGCCCAGGCCCGGGGGCTCCTGTCGGTGTACAAAAAGAGGGGTACACTTTTTTGTACCCCTATAACTGTGCACAGGCAGTTAGAGCCACGGGCACCACCACGCCAAGCAAGGCAAGGGAGGTGAGCCAGGGTAAGGCCGAAGCTCAAGGGAACTAGGACGACGCCAAGGCCAAGACCACGAAGAACAAAGGGGACGAAGCGGACTCCCCCAGCAAGATCCTTGCCGGGAGACAGTTTTAGCAACCCCGGCAAGACCCTTGCCGCGGCAACTCGCCCCACGCCTACGGGGCAAATCACCCTTGAGTCCACTGCCCCCATGGGACAAGGATTCAGGAGACATCCCCATGGTGGCATGCAGATCTTTGTGAAGACATTCAAGATCAGATACACACTATAGAAGATGACGACCCTTGGCGGGATTCCAACCAAGGAAGACCACAAGGCCCCCGGCAAGCGCCTTGCTGGGGATGACAGCAGGCGCCTCGGCAAGACCCTTGCCGAGGCCCCGGCAAGGCCCTTACCGAGGACACCCGCAGGTCCACCATCAGGCCCACGCCGACTAAACCTCCACCACCGTACGCATGGAGCTGCCGACCCAACCAGTTGGGCAGGCACCTGCATGGCGGCATGCAGATCTTCGTGAAGACCCACCACTGCGCCACCTCAGCTGCCTGCCTACCTACATGGCATCACAGGCATCGCTGGCCAGGGCCCGTGTCGACACAAGAAGGAGCGGCGACGGACGAGACAGGTTTCTCCCCCGTCCCCGATAAAGCAAGGACACCTAAGCAAGACGCATTAAATGTGCCTTGTCATGTAATGCGAGGGATAACCTCGCATCACTGTACCCTTTCCACCTCCTGTGTGCCACTGTGGCAACCCCTTTTTCTATAAAAGGAGGCCTGAGGCGACCAGGAGAAGGATTCGGCTTTTTTGGAGCTCTCAACGCCCCAGAGCTAGTTCAAGAACAGGAATATACATCCACCAAAGCAGGAGTAGGGTTTTACGCATCCTTGAGGCCCGAACCTGGATAAACAAACTGTGTACTATCTGTTTGATCCGCTCTTCTCACGACCCCGCGCCCCGCTAACCGTAGTAGGGATTCTTGTGATCCCATATGTGTCGTTCCCACCGACAGGGCGGCAGGCCAGATCTCGACGATGACCCTCCCCGGCTTGTCTTCTTGCCCTTCGCCTTCGTCGTCGCCTTCTTGGCATGTTCCAGGGCCGCCGTCTTGTCCTTCGCCATCGCTGTGGGTTGTGCTCGGACTGGGCGGCGACATCAAGGGAGGAGGCGGGCGCAAAGGAGAAGCAAAGGAGGAAGAGAAGAAATGGGGCGCACAGTGCAAAGGCACCGGCCCAAACACCTTATATGGGCTGGTTCCCCGAGTGGCTGACTTGTGGGTCCAGGCAATCCTATCAAATCCCGCAACAGTCGCGCGCGATAAGTGGTGAAAAAGGTGGCGCGGGGATCGAGGCGCCCCTTCCTAATCCACTCTGATTACTACGGCCCTCTCCGCCCCGTGCGCTTCCCCAAATTTTGAATTCGGCAAGATCCGGGAACGATAGAGCAGTCAATCATGCCAGAGATTTTATACCATATGAAACACTTGAAGCTTATCAATGAAGTTCACTCAACAACCTCTGAATGGCTCAAGGCGACTGAAAATGAGGTCGAAGTTTTTGCATGGTTCTCCAACCCAAGTAAAATGCTTCCAAAGAATGAAATTTGAGTCGGAACCACCTTCAACTCCATCTCCACTCGGACCCAGAACCATTCGGGGGCTAATGACGATGACATGTACCTAGGGTTGGATAATGGACCTGGTCTAAGCACCCTACCCAAGGACACTGCCCTACAGTCAAGGACATCAAAAGGACAACAGATTCTACCGACTGAAATCACCACAGGACACAACCCACTCGACTGAATGTTCGCTCGGATAGCCCATTCCATTCGACTAGGATATATCCACTTGACCATACCAGAAACCACTTGGAGAACAGAAGATCTAAGGTCACTCTGAATGACAACGGTTGGACGTTCACTCTGTAGTCTTAATGATCATTTATGTGACTTTAATGCTCGCGTTACCAGTAACGTCCCTATTTTTACATTGAACCCTGTGTAACTGAGGGCCGGAGGGGTTTGGCAAACACTATATAAGCCACCCCCCTCCTCAAGCACACAAGGGTTCGCGCCCCCAGTAACTTCACACATAAATCCAATCGACCAGCCCCAGGGCACCGAGACGTAGCGCTGTTACTTCCTCTGAGAAGGGTCTGAACTCGTAAATCTTGCGTGCACAACTCCACTGTAGCTAGGATCTTGCCTCCTCATACTTACCCCCCATTCTACTGTCAGACTTAGAACCACGACAGCTAATGAAGTCTACAACAGGCGGACGACCGCCAGACGTCGGACGTCCGACACTCGTCAGCCACCGGACGACCGGCGCCGACCGGAAATCCGGTGCCAAAGTCCGACAAGTACGAGACGACCGGACCCTTGCGAGCCACCGGACGTCCGGTACCTGTCGGACGACCGATGCCTGTCTGTGTGCAGAGTAATGGGTCGAGGCCCATGTATCCCTCACTTACCCCTTCGTGGCTCTAGACTATATATACTCCTCCACCTCCTCCTAGTTAGGGTTAGCATAGGTTTAGCTCATTTGAGCTAGAGCTTTGCTCATCCATCCGGATTTACTCCATCGAGAGAGAACGATCCCTCTTCGGAGAAGATCCACCTTGGATTCAAGACCCCTTCATGGGATGACCCCTCAAGACCTCCTCACGGAGATGAACTAGTTACCGTTTGTATCGTCCCTTGTTGGATTTGGACCATGTGATCTCTATGGGTACTTGGATCTAGCACATGTGTGATTGTTTCTTGTTGATTTGAGTGATTCCTCTCTTTCCCCTCGTGTTTTCCCCCTCGTGTTTTTCGTGTTCTTCGTAGGATCCGCTCCAATCGTGAAAGGTCGGACCCTAGGGTTTCCACCCTACATCACGTATCTTCCTGGGACAATAGTTGTGCTCCAAAAAGGAGAGAGAGAGAGAAGGAAACTACATAATTCACCTAGCAGGAACGTGGTGGCGTAGATAAAGAAGTGTTAGGATATGAATGGATCAATACATGTGTAATAGTATGATATCTGAAAAGTTTTCACATACTTTTGCCAGAATCTTAGTTTGCTTCATGGATTCCTTTTGTTTAGAAGTCACATGTTGGCGTGTCTTGTTGAAATTTCATTGTTCGGTGCAGGCCCATTCTTGAGTAGCAAATAAGCTTCTCTTTGCAACGTCGAAGGCTTGATAGTTGTGATTGTTGAAGACCACGTTGTAGTTGGTACAAATATGATGTGGGCCGGCTTGGGCAGCATTTTCTTTTGCCGCGTCGAGGTTTCAACTGGTGCATCGGGAATGTAGCTTATGTTCATGCTGGCTGGGTTGACATGGGAGATCAATTGTTTGTTATTTTTCTATTTTCGCAATTCATAATTTTTTTATAAAATTCAGAACATTTTTTCAAATTCATGAACATGTTTTGAAATACAGTGACATTTTCAAAATTCAAGAATTTTAAAAGTCCATGAATATTTTTAGGAATCTAAAACATTCTTTGTATTCTGATAATACTTTTTCAAATGCATGGTTTTTTGGAAATTCAAAAAATTAAAACTCTTGAAGCTTTTTAAAAATTCAGAACATTTCTTGAAATTCAAAACATTTTCAAAATTCATGACTATATTCAAAATTCAGAATATTTTATGTAATTCAAGAACATTTTCCGAATTAGTAAAAACATTGGAAGTTCAAAATGTTTTAAAATTCACGAACATCTTTTGAAATTCATTTTTTTTAATTTCAAGAACATTTTATGAAATTCGTAAAAAAGAGAACATCTTCCAAATTCATGAACATTTTAAGAAATCCATGAACATTCTCATGTTCATGAACAAGTTTTGAATCTGAGAACATTTTTTGAAATACAGGAACATTTCTTGAAATTCGAGAACACTTTGCAAATTCTTAAATTTTTTGAAATCTGGGAACATTGTTTGAATTTATGGACATTTTTAAAATCCGAGAACATTTTTATAATTTGAAACTAAAAATGGAACCATGATTGTTTTTTGAATTTTGTGAATCAAAAATTTATGAGCATATTTTGAAGTTATAAAACATAGAAACTAAAAACACAGAAGATGAAAGGAAACGAAAAATGGGAAAAACAAGGCGCCCCACCCCCGTGAAGGAAATATGCCCTAGAGGCAATAATAAAGTTATTATTTATTTCCTTACATGTCATGATAAATGTTTATTATTCATGCTAGAATTGTATTAACCGGAAACATAATACATGTGTGAATACATAGACAAACAGAGTGTCACTAGTATGCCTCTACTTGACTAGCTCATTAATCAAAGATGGTTATGTTTCCTAACCATGAACAAAGAGTTGTTATTTGATTAACGAGATCACATCATTAGTTGAATGATCTGATTGACATGACCCATTCCATTAGCATAGCACCCGATCGTTTAGTATGTTGCTGTTGCTTTTATCCATGACTTATACAAGTTCCTTTAACTATGAGATTATGCAACTCCCATTTGCCGTAGGAACACTTTGTGTGCTACCAAACGTCACAATGTAACTGGGTGATTATAAAGGTGCTCTACAAGTGTCTCCGAAGGTACATATTGGGTTGGCATATTTCAAGATGAGGATTTGTCACTCCGATTGTCGGAGAGGTATCTCAGGGCCTTCTCGGTAATGCACATCACATAAGCCTTGCAAGCATTGCAACCAATGAGTTAGTTGCGAGATGATGTATTACGGAACGAGAAAAGAGACTTGTCGGTAACGAGATTGAACTAGGTATTGGATATCGACGATCGAATCTCGGGTAAGTAACATACCGATGACAAAGGGAACGACGTATGTTGTTATGCGGTCTGACCGATAAAGATCTTCGTAGAATATGTAGGAGCCAATATGGGCATCCAGGTCCCGCTATTGGTTATTGACCGGAAACGTGTCTCGGTCATGTCTACATTGTTCTCGAACCGTAGGGTCCGCACGCTTAACGTTACGATGACAGTTATTATGAGTTTATGCATTTTGATGTACCGAAGGAGTTCGGAGTCCCGGATGTGATCACGGACGTGACGAGGAGTCTCGAAATGGTCGAGACATAAAGAATTATATATTGGAAGCCTATGTTTGGACATCGGATGCATTCCAGGTGAAAACAGGATTTTACCGGAATACCGGGAGGGTTACCGGAACCCCCCGGGAGCATAATGGGCCAACATGGGCCTTGGAGGAAAGGTGAGAGGGCAGCCCTAGGGGCTGCGCGCCTCCCCCCCCTTCCCTAGTCCTATTAGGACTAGGAGAAGTGGGGCGCCCCCTCTCTCTCTCTCTCCCCCTTGGAGCAATCCTAGTCCAACTAGGATTGGGGGGGGGAATCCTACTCCCAGAGGGAGTAGGACTCTCCTGGCGCACCAAACCTGGCCGGCCAGCCCCTCCCCCTTGGATCCTTTATATACGGGGGCAGGGGGCACCCCAAAGACACACAAGTTGATCTACGGATCGTTCCTTAGCCGTGTGCGGTGCCCCCTTCCACCAAATTCCACCTCGATCATATCGTTGCAGTGCTTAGGCGAAGCCCTGCGCCGGTAACACATCAAGATCGTCACCACGCCGTCGTGCTGACGGAACTCTTCCTCGACGCTTTGCTGGATCGGAGCCCGGGGATCGTCATCGAGCTGAACGTGTGCCAAGAACTCGGAGGTGCCGGAGTAACGGTGCTGTGATCGGTTGGATCGCGAGGAGAACGTACGACTACTTCCTCTACGTACAACTACTTCCTCTACGTTGTGTCAACGCTTCCGCTTCGGTCTACGAGGGTACGTAGACAAACACTCTCCCCTCTCGTTGCTATGCATCACCATGATCTTGCGTGTGCGTAGGAAATTTTTTGAAATTACTACGTTCCCCAACAGTGGCATCCGAGCCTAGGTTTTATGGTTTGATGTTATTTGCACGAGTAGAACACAAGTGAGTTGTGGACGATACAAGTCATACTGCCTACCAGCATGTCATACTTTGGTTCAGCGGTATTGTTGGACGAGACGATCCGGACCAACCTTACGCGTACGCTTACGCGAGACCGGTTCCCTCGACGTGCTTTGCACATAGATGGCTTGCGGAAGACTGTCTCTCCAACTTTAGTTGAACCGAGTGTGGCTACGCCCGGTCCTTGAGAAGGTTAAAACGGAGTCTATTTGACAAACTATCGTTGTGGTTTTGATGCGTAGGTAAGATGAGTTCTTGCTTAAAGCCCATAGCAGCCACGTAAAACTTGCAACAACAAAGTAGAGGACGTCTAACTTGTTTTTGCAGGGCATGTTGTGATGTGATATGGTCAAGACGTGATGCTAAATTTTATTGTATGAGATGATCATGTTTTGTAACCAAGTTATCGGCAACTGGCAGGAGCCATATGGTTGTCGCTTTATTGTATGCAATGCAATCGCGATGTAATGCTTTACTTTATTGCTAAACGGTAGTGATAGTCGTAGAAGCATAAGATTAGCGAGACGACAACGATGCTGCGATGAAGATCAAGGTGTCGCGCCGGTGACGATGGTGATCATGACGGTGCTTCGAAGATGGAGATCACAAGCACAAGATGATGATGGCCATATCATATCACTTATATTGATTGCATGTGATGTTTATCCTTTTATGCATCTTATCTTGCTTTGGTTGACGGTAGCATTATAAGATGATCTCTCACTAAATTATCAAGAAGTGTTCTCCCTGAGTATGCACCGTTGCGAAAGTTCTTCGTGCTAAGACACCACGTGATGATCGGGTGTGATAGGCTCTACGTTCAAATACAACGGGTGCAAAACAGTTGCACACGCGGAATACTCAGGTTTAACTTGACGAGCCTAGCATATACAGATATGGCCTCGGAACACGGAGACCGAAAGGTCGAGCGTGAATCATATAGTAGATATGATCAACATAGTGATGTTCACCATTGAAACTACTCCATCTCACGTGATGATCGGACATGGTTTAGTTGATTTGGATCACGTGATCACTTAGAGGATTAGAGGGATGTCTATCTAAGTGGGAGTTCTTAAGTAATATGATTAATTGAACTTTAATTTATCATGAACTTAGTCCTGGTAGTATTAGCATATCTATGTTGTAGATCAATAGCTCGCGTTGTTACTTCCCTGTGTTTATTTTGATATGTTCCTAGAGAAAATTGTGTTGAAAAATGTTAGTAGCAATGATGCGGATTGGATCCGTAATCTGAGGTTTATCCTCATTGCTGCACAGAAGAATTTTGTCCTTGATGCACCGCTAGGTGACGGACCTTTTGCAGGAGCAGATGCAGACGTTATGAACGTTTTGCTAGCTCAATATGATGACTACTTAATAGTTTAGTGCACCATGCTTAACGGCTTAGAATCGGGACTTCAAAGACGTTTTGAACGTCATGGACCATATGAGATGTTCCAGGAATTGAAGTTAATATTTCAAGCAAATACCCGAGTTGAGAGATATGAAGTCTCCGACAAGTTCTATAGCTAAAAGATGGAGGAGAATCGCTCAACTAGTGAGCATGTGCTCAGATTGTCTGGGTACTACAAATCGCTTGAATCAAGTGGGAGTTAATCTTCCAGATAAGATAGTGATTGACAGAATTCTCTAGTCACCATCACCAAGTTAGTAGAACTTCGTGATGAACTATAATATGCAAGGGACAACGGAAAATATTCCCAAGCTCTTCGCGATGCTAAAATCAGCGAAGGTAGAAATCAAAGAAAAACATCAAGTATGGATGGTTGACAAGATCACTAGTTTCAAGAAAAGGGCAAAAGGAAAGAAGGGGAACTTCAAGAAGAACGGCAAGCAAGTTGCTGCTCAAGTGAAAAAGCCCAAGTCTGGTCCTAAGCCTGAGACTAAGTGCTTCTACTGCAAAGGGACTGGTCACTGGAAGCGGAACTACCCCAAGTGATTGGCGGATAAGAAGGATGGCAAAGTGAACATAAGTATATTTGATATACATGTTATTGATGTGTACTTTACTAGTGTTCATAGCAACCCCTCAGTATTTGGTACTAGTTCAGTTGCTAAAATTTAGTAACTCGAAACGGGAGTTGCAGAATGAACAAAGACTAGTTAAAAGGCAAGGTGACGATGTGTGTTGGAAGTGGTTCCAAGATTGATATGATCATCATCACACACTACCTATACTTTCGGGATTAGTGTTGAAACTAAATAAGTGTTATTTGGTGTTTGCGTTGAGCATGAATATGATTTGATCATGTTAATTGCAATACAGTTATTCATTTAAGTTAGAGAACAATTGTTGTTCTGTTTACATGAATAAAACCTTCTATGGTCATACACACCAATGAAAATAGTTCATTGGATCTCGATCGTAGTGATACACATATTCATAATATTGAAACCAAAAAGATGCGAAGTTAATAATGATAGTGCAACCTATTTTGTGGCACTGCCGTTTAGGTCATATTGGTGTAAAGCGCATGAAGAAACTCCATGCTGATGGGATTTTGGAATCACTTGATTATGAATCACTTGATGCTTGCGAACCATGCCTCTTGGGCAAGATGACTAAAACGCCGTTCTCCGGAACAATGGAGCAAGCAACAGATTTGTTGGAAATCATACATACTGATGTATGTGGTCCGATGAATATTAAAGCTCGCGACAAGTATCATTATTTTCAGAACTTCACAGATGATTTAAGCAGATATGGGTATATCTACTTAATGAAACATAAGTCTGAAACGTTTGAAAAGTTCAAAGAATTTCAGAGTGAAGTGAAAAATCATCGTGACAAGAAAATAAGGTTTCTACGATCTGATCGCGGAGACGAATATTTGAGTTACGAGTTTGGTCTTCAGTTAAAACAATGTGAAATAGTTTCACTACTCACGCCACCTGGAACACCACAGAATAATGGTGTGTCCGAACGTCATAACCGTACTTCATTGGATATCGTACAATCTATGATGTTTCTTACCAATATCGTTTTGGGATCATGCATTAGAGACAGCTGCATTCACGTTAAAAGGGGCACCATCTAAATCCGTTGAGACGACACCGTATGAACTATGGTTTAGCAATAAACCTAAGCTGTCGTTTCTTAAAGTTTGGGGCTGCGATGCTTATGTGAAAAAGCTTCAACCTGATAAGCTCGAACCCAAATCGGAGAAATGTGTCTTCATAGGATATCCAAAGGAAACTGTTGGATACACCTTCTATCACAGATCCGAAGGCAAGACTTTTGTTGCTAAGTTCGGAAACTTTCTAGAGAAAGAGTTTCTTTCGAAAGAAGTGAGTGGGAGGAAAGTAGAACTTGATAAGGTAATTGTACCTTCTCCCTTATTGGAAAGTAGTTCATCACAGAAATCTGTTCCTGTGACTACTACACCAATTAGTGAGGAAGCTAATGATGATGATCATGTAACTTCAGATCAAGTTACTACCAAATCTCGTAAGTAAACCAGAGTGAGATCCGCACCAGAGTGGTACGGTAATCCTGTTCTGGAAGTCATGTTACTAGACCATGACGAACTTGCGAACTATGAGGAAGCGATGGTGAGCCCAGATTCCGCGAAATGGTTTGAGGCCATGAAATCTGAGATATGATCCATGTATGAGAACAAAGTATGGACTTTGATGGATTTGCCCGATGATCGGCAAGCCATAGAAAATAAATGGATCTTCAAGAGGAAGACGGACACTGATAGTAGTGTTACTATCTACAAAGCTAGAATTGTCGCAAAAGGTTTTCGACAAGTTCAAGGTGTTGACTACGATGAGAGTTTCTCACTCGTATCTATGCTTAAGTCTGTCCGAATCATGTTAGCAATTGCCGCATTTTATGAAATCCGGCAAATGGATAAACAAAACTACATTCCTTAATGGATTTATTAAATAAGAGTTGTATACGATGCAACTAGAATGTTTTGTCGATCCTGAAGGTGTTAACAAAATATGCAAGCTCCAGCGATCCATCTATGGACTGGTGCAAGCATCTCGGAGTTGGAATATACGCTTTGATAAGTTGATCAAAGCATATAGTTTTATACAGACTTGCGGTGAAGCCTGTATTTACAAGAAAGTGAGTGGGAGCACTACAACATTTCTGATAAGTATATGTAAATGACATATTATTGATCGGAAATAATGTAGAATTATTCTGTGAAGCATAAAGGAGTATTTGAAAGGAGTTTTTCGAAGAAGGACCTCGGTGAAGCTGCTTACATATTGAGCATCAAGATCTATAGAGATAGATCAAGACGCTTGATAAGTTTTTCAATAAGTACATACCTTGAAAAGATTTTGAAGTAGTTCAAAATGGAACAGTCAAAGAAAGAGTTCTTGCCTGTATTACAAGGTGTGAAATTGAGTAAGACTCAAAGCCCGACCACGGCAGAAGATAGAAAGAGAATGAAAGTCATTCCCTATGCCTCAGCCATAGGTTCTATAAAGTATGCCATGCTGTGTACCAGATCTATTGCATACCCTACCACTGAGTTTGGCAAGGGAGTACAATAGTGATCTAGGAGTAGATCACTGGACAAGCGATCAAAATTATCCTTAGTGGAATAAGGATATGTTTCTCGATTATGGATGTGACAAAAAGGTTCGTCGTAAAAGGTTACGTCGATGCAAGTTTTGACACTAATCTAGATGACTCTAAGTCTCAATCTAGATACATATTGAAAGTGGGAGCAATTAGCTAAAGTAGCTCCGTGCAGAGCATTGTAGACATAGAAAATTGCAAAATACATAACGGATCTGAATGTAGCAGACCCGTTGACTAAGATTCTCTCACAAGCAAAACATGATCACACCTTAGTACTCTTTGGGTGTTAATTACATAGCGATGTAAACTAGATTACTGAATCTAGTAAACCCTTTGGGTGTCGGTCACATAGCGATGTGAACTATGGGTGTTAATCACATGATGATGTGAACTATTGATGTTAATCACATAGTGATGTGATCTAGATTATTGACTCTAGTGCAAGTGGGAGACTGAAGGAAATATGCCCTAGAGGCAATAATAAAGTTATTATTTATTTCCTTACATGTCATGATAAATGTTTATTATTCATGCTAGAATTGTATTAACCGGAAACATAATACATGTGTGAATACATAGACAAACAGAGTGTCACTAGTATGCCTCTACTTGACTAGCTCATTAATCAAAGATGGTTATGTTTCCTAACCATGAACAAAGAGTTGTTATTTGATTAACGAGATCACATCATTAGTTGAATGATCTGATTGACATGACCCATTCCATTAGCATAGCACCCGATCGTTTAGTATGTTGCTGTTGCTTTTATCCATGACTTATACAAGTTCCTTTAACTATGAGATTATGCAACTCCCATTTGCCGTAGGAACACTTTGTGTGCTACCAAACGTCACAACGTAACTGGGTGATTATAAATGTGCTCTACAAGTGTCTCCGAAGGTACATATTGGGTTGGCATATTTCAAGATGAGGATTTGTCACTCCGATTGTCGGAGAGGTATCTCAGGGCCTTCTCGGTAATGCACATCACATAAGCCTTGCAAGCATTGCAACCAATGAGTTAGTTGCGAGATGATGTATTACGGAACGAGAAAAGAGACTTGTCGGTAACGAGATTGAACTAGGTATTGGATATCGACGATCGAATCTCGGGTAAGTAACATACCGATGACAAAGGGAACGACGTATGTTGTTATGCGGTCTGACCGATAAAGATCTTCGTAGAATATGTAGGAGCCAATATGGGCATCCAGGTCCCGCTATTGGTTATTGACCGGAAACGTGTCTCGGTCATGTCTACATTGTTCTCGAACCGTAGGGTCCGCACGCTTAACGTTACGATGACAGTTATTATGAGTTTATGCATTTTGATGTACCGAAGGAGTTCGGAGTCCGGGATGTGATCACGGACGTGACGAGGAGTCTCGAAATGGTCGAGACATAAAGAATTATATATTGGAAGCCTATGTTTGGACATCGGATGCATTCCAGGTGAAAACAGGATTTTACCGGAATACCGGGAAGGTTACCGGAACCCCCCGGGAGCATAATGGGCCAACATGGGCCTTGGAGGAAAGGTGAGAGGGCAGCCCTAGGGGCTGCGCGCCTCCCCCCCCCTTCCCTAGTCCTATTAGGACTAGGAGAAGTGGGGCGCCCCCTCTCTCTCTCTCTCCCCCTTGGAGCAATCCTAGTCCAACTAGGATTGGGGGGGGGGGAATCCTACTCCCAGAGGGAGTAGGACTCTCCTGGCGCACCAAACCTGGCCGGCCAGCCCCTCCCCCTTGGATCCTTTATATACGGGGGCAGGGGGCACCCCAAAGACACACAAGTTGATCTACGGATCGTTCCTTAGCCGTGTGCGGTGCCCCCTTCCACCAAATTCCACCTCGATCATATCGTTGCAGTGCTTAGGCGAAGCCCTGCGCCGGTAACACATCAAGATCGTCACCACGCCGTCGTGCTGACGGAACTCTTCCTCGACGCTTTGCTGGATCGGAGCCCGGGGATCGTCATCGAGCTGAACGTGTGCTAAGAACTCGGAGGTGCCGGAGTAACGGTGCTGTGATCGGTTGGATCGCGAGGAGAACGTACGACTACTTCCTCTACGTACAACTACTTCCTCTATGTTGTGTCAACGCTTCCGCTTCGGTCTACGAGGGTACGTAGACAAACACTCTCCCCTCTCGTTGCTATGCATCACCATGATCTTGCGTGTGCGTAGGAAATTTTTTGAAATTACTACGTTCCCCAACACCCCGCACATGAGCCGGCCTAAAGATGGGCAGGCCAAACAAGACCTATGGTGCGAGCAGTTTTAGGAACCTTTTATGATACAGTCAGGATTGGTTTATGGAATCTTCCGTCTTTTCTGGCTTTTTATTTTTATGTTATTCTATTGGTATTCTTATTTTGAATGGTACAAACATTTTTTTCACAATTGCACGCACAATTTTTCTACACTCGATGAACAATTTTAGATGCCTGGTTAATGCTTTTGAAATTTGAAGTCAGTTACTTTTTAAAACCTAGTAAATATGCACGTGCAATGTCGTTAATATTAGTTAACATATTAATTTCATGTGGATATTACGTACTCCCTCCGTCCGGGTTTATTAGGCCCCCTCTTATTTTGGGCTAAAGTTTGACCTAAAAATTTAACTAACAAAATGTAAACTATATGTCATAAAAATTATATTGTCAGAAAGCTCTTTCAAATACAAATCCAACACTATAATTTTTTATAGCATATACTTTATATTTTAGTAGTATAGATGGTCAAAGTCTGACCCAAAATACGAAGGGGCCTAATAAACCCGGCTAGAGGTAGGATATTATTTGCATGTTAATTATGTGATTAGTGTTATATTTGGTATGATATTAACTACATGCTAAACATGTTAAGCGCTCGCCATTGGAGAAGTCTAGGTGGTTTAATTACCTAGTTTGATGACCGAGATTAACTGGATCTACTCCTTTGGGTCTTCTTATACTCGTATATAGAGTAGTTTATTGCTCATGCATTGCTACAGAACAAAAAAACAAAAACAAATCATATATCTTAGAGCAACACGCTTAATATTTTTGACCTTGCATATTACCCACTACCAATCCTAGATGCACCAGTTGTCATCTGGTCATCATGCTAAGTTAGTATATATGGTTGTGACATCCCAATTATTAGAAGAAAACTTAAAAAGTAAGTGATAGTATATGTATAAGAGGTAACCAAAACAGCAATATCGAAAATCCATAAAGCCCATAAGTCATATACTCGTATCCATGAACAATGAAATACATTTGCAATTATTCCAAAGGGGTTATAGAGGAATTGAGCTTGGAACTTCTAAATAGATGTTGGATAAATTTCGAAACACTGTTATCACTACTTAAAAATTTGAAATACGGCTAGTCATTGGTGCAACGTATGCATTATCCGGCGATGCTATCCTATGTTATGCCACATTTGCTTTTGCATTAGATACCATAGTTTCATTTCTAGTGTAGTAAGGCAAAGAACCAAAGTAACGAAGGCCTAGCACGGGTTCTCTTTCCTCCTCCCCCCGGGAGCCACCGCCGGTCCACCATGCCTCCAATGGCCTTTGGGCCGTGGAGGTGTGGAGGATCCCCCCCCCCCTCGGCAGGACGAACGGCAATGTCGTTTTGTTAGGTTCAACATCTTGGTTGGGGCTGTGTGGCGGTGGCGATATCCCTCAGTAGGGATAATGTCTTCACGTCCGATCCTATCTCGATGGTTTGTCTAGCATCGTGGGAGAGCGTGTGGAGGTGTGTCACCGTCGAATCTCGCGGAATTCGATAAGTATTGGTCCTTAGTGGATCTATTTGTATCTAGTTTTCGATCGTCTTTGTTCGTGAGGTTACAGGTTTGATCTTCTCGATCTACGACTCTCTTCATTGATCGTCGATGGTTGCTACTCTGATGCGCTGGTCCTTTGGGGTCTTAGCACGACGATTTCCTAACTGTCTACTACAACAAGGTTTGTCCGGCTCTAGTGCCGAAGGGGCGATGTTGGTGGTGTGCCTTCAGCTCACTCTAGTATTTGTAGTCATTGTTGTGTGGTCCATGCCCGGTAGTAATTTTTTCATTACCCCTAGTCTTCTTTGTACTATCATGATTGATTATGAATAGATCGAAAGTTCTCTCGCAAAAAAAAGTATCGAAATTCAGTTTGCTCCCATTCACCTGACCTGTGGTCAAATGCATGGAAAACATATTGAGAGCATTAACCGAAATAGTTGGAAGTGGCGGCATCTACAACATAAGTATGTCAATTATTGTTGAACTTGGAGGTCAAATAAATCCAAAAGTGATAGAAAGATATCAAAGATTACATTGGACAGACGTGATCCGGAAAAGGATCTCTATTCTCTAACGGCCACCTACAATTATAGTGAGACTTTTTGTTTGTTTTAAGATAGCTAACCAC
The DNA here is from genome assembly GCA_032464435.1 of Aegilops umbellulata. NCBI lineage: Eukaryota > Viridiplantae > Streptophyta > Magnoliopsida > Poales > Poaceae > Aegilops > Aegilops umbellulata. Next base: position 317,830,482 of record CP136055.1, on the reverse strand, counting down.
TCATACCGAGCCGTGACATAAACATGATGTTAGAATCAAGATAGAAAGAAAGTTACATTTTCAGAATTCTGTTGGACTAATTTTGCTAAAGTGCATACCATCATGCATACTTTGTGACGGTGAACACGTGGAATAATTCGGTACAGTGTCCAAGTACCAACAACGCATTTCCTATGATGACCTCAAGCAAGTAATTGAGAAATCTTAACTATAAACTGAAATTTCTATCCACAAGGTCAAGACAAAATAAAACATAGCACTAGAAAAAAAAGGAAAGATCTGGTGACGATAGGAGACAGATTTTAAAGATTGTAGTGAACAATTTGCAGCGGCCAAAGACTGGAAGGTGAGTTTTAGGTTCTACGGTGAGGAAGAAGAGAGTTCGAGATTCTATTGGGAACGACTCTTTTCTCTAGGAAGGTGATCGCGTGTTCATAATAAACATATATGGATCTAAAATAAACACATAACGATACAACACCAGGTGTTTCCTGAAACGATCCAGAGCACCCAAGATTGAAGGAACCATCGCAGCTATCGCAGCTTTAGAGAGCCGCACGCCGTCTGCCACTTGTGACTAAATCACGTTGTGTTCCATCAGCCGGGGATACACCCCGTGCCACCCGCCGGCCTCCAGCACCGACGTCTTCATCCGACGAAGTGCACCAGAGCCGCCCACACCCCCTGCCAAATCTGCTCCGAGCCAATTACCTTTCCACTGCCTCACCCTGCATAGGATGGGAAGTCCGGAATGAGGGTGAGGTGGTATGAGAAGAGGACATGGGTGAGGAATAGCCGAGGAGGGGCAAGATATTGGAGAAGTCAATCGTGTCGCAACACCATCAGGCCTTCTCCTACCATTCAGGGCCTCTTTGATTCGTAGGATTTTGAAAACGTAGGAATAGGAAAAGTATAGAATTTGAATGGCATGCCCATTTGAATCCTATAGAATTAGCAATGAGTATTTGATGGCACAGGAAAAACAAAAAAATAGTAAAAAAGGGGTTGGAGTGGATGTTAGATTTCCTATGAAAGGTAGTACAAAAGATTTCATAAGAAAAATTCCTATGAGATTCAATCCTATGAATCAATGACCAACATAGGAAAAAATCCTAAGGATTTCAATCTTCCAGAAATCCTATAAAATTCCTTTGAATCAAAGGAGCCCTCATAGTGCGCTATCAAGAGCAGAGCGACCCGTCAGTGCTCTGACAGGTTGACTTGAACATTCTGGGGCAGAGGAGGGGGGGCTGAACTCTGACTGCGACAGAGAGAGTACCCTCATCGGGCCATGATGTCGTCAGATCTGGCACCATGGAGGGGCCTATTGAGTTGGGGAGAATGGATGTGTTATTATATTGAGTGGCATTTGAGGGTAATTTCGTCACATTTTCAATGCCATCTAAACCGTTTTGTTTTAGATCTGATGGTTCAGATTGCTAGAAAGCAGGCATACCATCATCATCAATTGTGCTTTTTATAGAAGTGGAGATATATTTATTTAAAATAATTTGAAATATATAAAACAAACACATAAAAAATAGAAAAAGTGAACGAAACGAACAAACATGTGTCTCGCCAGCTACTGAATCAGCCCACTATGGAGTCTGCTTGAGGGTATGGCTTTTCGCGAGACATAACAAGCTCTCGCGTCACGCGCATCGCCAGTGGTCCGGCCCATTCCTAGAGTTATTCCCTCGTTGTGGTTTAATCACTGCATGTTCGCTGCTGCTTGAGTTTTCTCTGGGTTTTATTTCCTTTTTCTCGTTTTCTTATGTTTTTTCATTGATTCTTTTTGTTTTTCAACAATTTTCTTTCGCTTTTATTTATTATTTCATATAAATTTTTTTCTTTATTTTTCCTTGTTTTTTCTTTGGTTTCTTTTATTTCTTTGATATAATTATTTTTCTTTGTTTTTCATTGCTTTTCTTTGATATAAATTCTCTTTTGTTTGTTTTCTCATTTTATTTTTACCTTTGTCTTCTGTTTCTTTCAGGGATTTCATTTTTTATTGGTTTTCACTGTTTTCTTTCATTCGTTTTTAGACTCGTTTCTTCGGTTTTCCTTTTCCTTTCGCTTTCTTTTTCATTTTTCATTGTTTTTACCATTTTTCTTTCTTTCCTTTGGTTTTTATTATAAGTGGAACGGGATGATCCATTGCTGGAAAAAAAGAGAATCTATCCAGTGATTACAATACGTACGAATAATTTCGAACAGATTTACAGCAAACAGGAAAGCTGTAAAATCAAAGAGTCCTAACCGAATTAACTTTCAGTTCTTTGTTGTACTTGTAATCGTTCATTTTTTTTTTCTTTTTGAGATTTTGTAATCTTTTTTAGAATCATTAAGATTTTGTAATCGTTCAGTTTTTCTTTGAGGGGTTGTAATCGTTCAGTTGGCGATGAAGACTTAAGGCATTGTGAGTGGGCCCTCGTTTACGTGTCCAGGCCCACTTATCATTGTACTGGTGATGATGATGTTTCTGTGTGGATTGGTCTGTCCGTCGATGCTTAATCTAGTTGATGCTGATGTAGTGTTAATGGGCATTGAATTATTTAATTATGCCATTTATGATGTTAATGTGATATCTAAATCGAATTATACAATGAACTAGTTTAAATGTGTGTTCCAAATGAGTTTGCGTACAAAATTTGTGTTCAATTTTTTTAAGGACTAAGTTTTGGGGATATGCTACATGAAGAAAAGCTTAGTCCCATAATGAAAATTATAAAAAAAAAAAGGATAAGGGGTATGTTTTTTTTAAGGATAAGGGATACGTTTTAACTAAGGGATCCCCTAGAGATGCTCTTAGCAAGTGAGTGTCTACACAAGGTGATGGGTATTGATCCCCTCCACTTGGATCAGCAAGGGATGTCAAGTCACCTAGTCGAGGAGTTGGCTGACCCCCTTAGAGCATCTCCACTCGTTCGCCCTCCCAGCGCATAGGCCGGCGCTCTTTCGGGCGCTCGTCAGCCACGCCCCCAGGTGCCGCCACCAAGGCGTTTCAAATTCAAACTTGTTCCATTCCTGCTCCCAAAAAATTCCACAAGTTCGGCGATCACCTTGCCACAATTTGGCGATCAAATAAAAAGTTCGGCGTGCAAAAGAAAGGACGGACGCGTTGCATCAAACGGCGGTGTCGGCCTCCGGCGTCCGAGGAGTCGGCATGCGAGGGTTGGTCGGCATCGGCGCGGCTTCTGTGCTGGATGTCGTCGAGGCATCATCGCTCGGGCTTGGCGACGGCGGCGTAGGAGTTGGCGTCGGTGCGGTCGGAGGCAACTGGTTCAGGATGAGGCCACGCTCTGCCAGGTACCACGTCTTGAGCTGCTCGTCATCGCTCCGGAGCATGTCCGCGCCCCCCATCAGGAAGGCCAGGTCGGTGTTCCTCTTCTTCGTGACGATGTTAGTCCGGAGCAGGTCGAGCTTGACTGCGTTGTTCGTCATCAACGCCGACCACCGCGTCTCGGTTTTCTCTTCCCGCTGGGCGGCCCGGGTCTGGGCGTCGGCGAGGCAATGCTTGATGGACTCTTGCACACGCGTGGTGGCCGACTCGGTGTGCTTCGCCGACTTGGCCCTTTTGTTGCCGTCCGGGCGCCCGTCGGCCGCGCCCGGCATCGGCATGTCCGGCTTGTACGTCTCCTTGGCCTTGGCGAGGGTGCGCCGGACATCCGCCCACTTGTCGCACTTCTCGATCTGGGCGAAGACGTGGAGGTACTTGAAATCTTGGTCGTTGTTGTCCTGACGAACATCCACACCATCTGCGCTGAGGAACAACAGTCGGCAGCGCACACAGCGAAAATAAAAAGGGAGAGACCGGCGTGCCATACCTGATCCTCGATGTTGGTGCCGCTCTCCGGGCGAGCCGCGATCTCCTCGACGATCCCATGCAATTTGTTGCATGCTGTTTGGACAATCCCCCAATGGTTCGCCATTGCCTTCGACCCGCGCTGCATGTAGACGCCTTTGAAGTAGGGATCGACGAGCTTGCGCTCGTAGGGATCGGCCATGATGCGCTCCCAATACGTGTCGATGCTCTGGTTTGTGATCGAGTCGAGGCAGACGACTTTCCACGCTTCGGCGAGGCACTCGTCCTCCTTGGACGCCCATTTGACGCGCGGCTCGCCGGTCCTGGCCACCCGCTTCTTCTTCTTTTTCCCTTTCCTCGCCGGAGCAGGCGCCGGCTCCTCCTCCTCCTCCTCCTCCTCTGGCTCCTCCTCGCCGTAGTCGAGCTCGCCATCCATGTCGCCGTTGAGGTCCATTGTGTCGTCTTGGGCAGTGAACCCAGGGGAAGCGGCAGCGGCGGCCGAGCCGGTCGTGATGATGTCGTCCATGTCGTCCTCCGTCGCGTCGGTGTCGCCGAGATGCGACGAGGAGGCTTGGGAGAAGAGCAGCGCGTCACGGCGGAGAGGTGGCGTCGGGGAGGCTGCGTAGGCCGCGGCAAGTAGGTGTACGGAGGGTACAGCACACAGGCGAAGGCGGGCGAGGGCGTGCGCTAGGCGGGGTGACCATGGGGGAAGGTGATGTTGGGGTTGAACCTGCCGTGCGCGTCGCCGTCGATGTAGCCCGGCGACGGGGTGCATCCTCAGGGTTGTGGCGACGACGAGAAGCGGGCTGGAGACCCGATGCTTTGCTGGCTCCAAGGCGCGTACGGGTCGTGGCCGCCGGGTGGATTCATCATCCCCGCGCGAGCCGCCTCGGCTTGTTCGACCGCGCGATCCGCCGCTCCGTCACCGCCGCAGCTGCGAGCGCCGCCCTGTCCCGGGCCTTCTTGGCGTTGGCCCTGTTTCGCCGGTCAGTGGTGACAGCTGCTACCTCTTGAGCATGCGTTGGTTTTTCCTTGAAGAGGAAAGAGTGATGCAGCAAAGTAGCGTAAGTATTTTCCTCAGTTTTTGAGAACCAAGGTATCAATCCGGTAGGAGACTGCACGCAAGTCCCTCATACCTGCACAAACAATTAAGAACCTTGCAACCAACGCGATAAAGGGGTTGTCAATCCCTTCACGGCCACTTGCAAAAGTGAGATCTGATAAAGATAATAAGATAAATATTTTTGGTGTTTTTGTTGTATAGATTGAAAAGTAAAGATTGCAAAATAAACAGCGGCAGAAATAGCAAGTTGATAGGAAAATAATATGATGCCCTGGCGGCCATAGGTTTCACTAGTGGCTTCTCTCAAGATAGTATAATTTACGGTGGGCGAACAAATTACTGTCGAGCAATTGATAGAAAAGCGAATAGTTATGAGAATATCTAGGGATGATCATGTATATAGGCATCACGTCTGTGACGACCGAAACGATTCTCCATCTACTACTTTTACTCCACACATCGACCGCTATCCAGCATGCATCTAGAGTATTAAGTTCATAAGAACAGAGTAACGCATTAGTCAAGATGACATGATGTAGAGGAATAAACTCAAGCAATGTGATATAAACCCCATCTTTTTATCCTCGATGGCAACAATATAATACGTGCCTTGCTGACCTGCTGTCATTGGAAAAGGACACGACAAGATTGAACCCAAAGCTAAGCACTTCTTCCATTGCAAGAAAGATCAATCTAGTAGGCCAAACCAAACTGATAATTCGAAGAGACTTGCAAAGATAATTAAATCATGCATAAAAGAATTCATAGGAGAATCAAATATTGTTCATAGATAATCTTGATCATAAACCCACAATTCATCGGATCTCGACAAACACACCGCAAAAAGAATTACATCGAATAGATCTCCAAGAAGATCGAGGAGAACTTTGTATTGAGATCCATAGAGAGAGAAGAAGCCATCTAGCTAATAACTATGGACCCAAAGGTCTGTGGTAAACTACTCACACATCATTGGAGAGGCTATGGTGTTGATGTAGAAGCCCTCCGTGATCGATTCCCCCTTCGGCGGAGCGCCGAAAAAGGCCCCAAGATGGGATCTCACGGGTACAAAAGGTTGCGGCGGTGGAAGTAGGGTTTCTTGGTGCTCTCGGATGTTTTCAGGGTATATGAGTATATATAGGCGAAAGAAGTAGGTCGGTGGAGCCACAAGGGGCCCACGAGGATGGGAGGCGCGCCTCCCTGCCTCGTGGCTTCCTCGTTGCTTCCTTAACGTCCACTCCAAGTCTCCTGAATTGCGTTTGTTTCAAAAACGATCCTCACGAAGGTTTCATTGCGTTTGGATTCAGTTTGATATTCCTTTTCTGCGAAACACTGGAATAGGCAAAAAAACAACAAATTGCACTGGGCCTTCGGTTAATAGGTTAGTCCCGAAAATAATATAAAAATGCATAATAATGCCCATTAAACATTCAAAACAGATAATATAATAGCTTGGAATAACAAAAAATTATAGATACGTTGGAGACGTATCAACAGCTTCCCGGCGCTGAACTTCCGCCTTCAAGTCGGCATTAGACATGCCCGGGGGCTTGGACGGCGGCGCCCTCTGCTTTCTCTGCTTCAGCTGGATGGTGGCGGCGACGGTGGCATCCGTCGCGGACGCCGGCTGAGAGGGGAGGAGGAGGAGATTGGCGGAAGGAATGGATAATGGGAGGGAAGTCTAGGCGGAAAGTGGGGGGAAATGGCGGGAAAAGGGCCTCCTCTCATCAACAGAGCGGTCCCACGCCCCTTTTCACTTCGGCCTGCGCTCCCAGGCTACCCCGTACGCTTGGGTTCTACTCGGGTTCGCCGGCTGTTAATTCGGCCGAAACCGGCGCCAAATGAGATCCTAGAACGCGACTGGGCCGATTTTCAGACGCCTGTGCTAAAAAAAACGCCTTGAAGGATCAGTTGGAGACGCGGCTGGAGATACTCTTATTCCTATTCCCAAGGAGTGCGCTATCCCCTGCATGCATGGGCTAAATCCGGTCGAAATCGGTACCGCTAGTTCGCATCTTCCAGCAAGCAAGCACAAGCACGTACTCGTGCTACTTACTGCATGCATGCGCGGTTCCGGTTCCAGACGTACTCCAGGATGCGACGCCTGTGGCTCCAGCGGCTCCTTTGTTACAACTTGCTCTGCATCATATTATAGCTGTTCTCATCTTGCACGCACATCCACGATTTGCAAGCTAGCTAGCTAGAGGATGGAAAGGTGAACTGTGACTCGTGGATTTGAGATAAAATGCGGACACACTGTCTGCGTGTACGTACGTACGTACGTTGGCGCGCCCGGCTGTGAGAGAGGTGGAGCTCGATCTTGGTCGACTTCTCGGCCGCCACCACATGCTCTTGTCGGAAGGAAACTTTCTTCGCGGTGAAGTTGTAGGTCTTCCGTACCACGCACGGCTCTCATTGCTTGCTAGTGCGTGATATTCTCTTTCTCTGTCTAAAAAGGAAGAAAAAAGAAGCCGGACTGATGATCGTGGCGGATCACATCGGAAGTGCAGTGCATGATGTACGCGCTATGCCTGACCGACCTAACAAGTGCAGGCGTCAAGACAGATCGGGACCGTTCTTTCTTCCACAAGAACAGTGCTAGAATGCTTCTCGCTAGAAAGCACAGAAGGATGGTGTACATGCATGACAGGCGGAAAGGCGGGCGGCAGGAAGTACGGCCAAGTTCACAGCACAGGACGTCGGAGTGCTCGCAAAGGCCAATAGGCCATGAATAGAATGCACGATGGAGGCAAAGATTAAGACTAGCCACAGTGGAAGTAATTTCAGCAGTAACATCGAGTCCACCTTAGCAAATTTGCTTATGTGGCAATGAGTTAGGCCGGTCATAATGGACAGGAACTTAAGAGTAACATCACACACTTCAATGCAACTTTGCTTATGTGGCACATATTTAATGAAGAGAGAGCTGCTTATGGTAACTAGCTAAGTTACCGGAACATCACACACTCCAAGAAACAATGAGTCTATGACCTAATAAATACATCGTTGCATGACACTACATACATGTTCCTACTCACTATGAGGCTGGTCATAGTGGGGAGTAACTTAGACTAGTAACATGCATATGTTACTAGTCTATGTTACTACCTCTATAGTGGGTAGTAACATATGTGTAGTGTCATGCATCATCTTATTTATTGCTTTGTAGACTCATTTTGCATTGGAAACCGCTATGTGATGGTAACATATTATGTTACTCTATCTGCCTCTCTCTTCATTAATTATGTGACACATCATCTTTTTTGCTTATGTGGCATGTATGTTACTACCTATGTTACTCCCACTATGACCAGCCTGAAGGTAGTAACATAGTTTAGTGAAGTGTGTATGTTACTAGATTATGTTCCTGCCTACTGTGACCAGCCTTAATGAGGAGAGAGATACTTGTTGTAATTTAGCTAGTTACTGTAACATCACATGTCCCGATGCAATATGAGTCTATAACCTAATAAATGAAGCTCTGCATGTTACCACACTTATGCCCACTATGAAGATAGTAACATAGTCTAGGGATATGTGTATGTTACTAGTGTATGTTACTCTCCATTGTGTCTAGTCTAAGCCCTCCCTATCAGTGTCGGGAAAAGGATCCCTTTCGTGCCTACAAAGGCGCATCCACTAAGGACATTTTCATTTTCCCGCGGCTGGCCGGCTAGCTTCCCGGCGCCTTCCATAGTTCATCATTCCTGCGTCCCATAAATATTGCGCGCGCCTACAAATCCAAGGTCACTAGCTCAGCTCGCACATGCGACCCACGCACAAGAAACTGTCTTTCGCTTTCCTTCTACACCCCCGCGGTTTTACTTGGACAAATGTAAGAGCATCTGCAGCTGAACTAGGTAAATTCGGGTTCCCAAACGCTCGCGGACACTATCGATCAGCCCTTAAATTTTCTCATCTACGCCCGGATACCTTATAATAGAAATATTTAATCCATACAAAAGCATGCAAAGAAAATAAATCACATACTAGGTAGATCAACTACCCTAGTCCTCGTGAGAGATGTCCAGTATCTTCGTGCCCGTGGCGACGCTGGAGAGCATGGGAAGAGCGGCGAACCGGGAGAGAGGAGGTGAATGGGCTTGGGCTGGCGGCACCGAGAGGGGGGGGGGGAGAGATGGATGGGCTAGGGTTGGGGGACGTCGGCTGGCTTAAATAGCCAGATTTAACCTCGGGCGGCAGAGCCGGACCAGCGCAACGCGGCGTTCACCCCCTCCACCGGAGGAGACGTCCATCAGACCGCCGGGTTTCCGGGCGATTCTATATGGACCCCATCGTTAGTCCGACATGCGGACGCGCCCGGTCACACCGTACTCGCTCCCTATTTGGACTGGATATGAAGAGTGCCGGTCAGCATGGGAGTTTGAGCCGTCCGTCTGAGTCAAATTTTATGACCGAGCCGTCCGCGCGGATGTTTGAGGCGGGTTTGGGACGACCGGCTGTAAATGCTCTAAGAGGAGGAAAGAAGAGCTGAATAGTAATGTGTATGTGTGGTGATGATTCTGCTTTAGACATGGGTGGCTAGCTCCCTGTCCCTGGTGCGATTTCCTTGATCGATCCTCAGAGACCCCAGGTGGACACGCACTTGTATTTTTTGAAGGTACCTTGGGATGGGAAGCATATCGGCACATATTCTCCGATTGTGCCATGTTAGGTCGTCCGGGCTGATGGAACAGTTATTCGCATGTTCCCCACTTCCGTGTTCCGATCCTGTCGTACGTCCCTCCGTTCGATCTGGATGCTGTTAACAACTTAACCAGAGCCAGGTGTGATGTGAGAGACTGAGTTGAAGTTACTTCAGCATTCAGCAGCCAGCCAGGATAAGGCGAATATTGCCGGTGACAGGAGAACTAAAGGTGAAACTAACGGCGGAGCGGCGCTACCGTTGCTAAGGTTCAGAGCCTATACATGCGTGTCAGCTGTATAGAGGTTGAGCATTTCCACAATTTGTGAAACTCGGTCCCTTGTAGTATTGATTTTAGCTGGCAGCAGCGCTGCATGCACCAAGGCCAAGGCTATCACGAACTGAGCAAGAGAGCCGCCGTGCTGCAATCAAATACTTGTCGTAAGAAATAGATGTATTTAGACGTATTTAAGTTTTTTTTGCGGGGGGCGTATTTAAGTTATAGATACATTCATTTTTATCTATATTTTTCAACAAGTATTTTTGGATGGAGGGACTAACAGTGATGCGTCTGTTATAGGCTGCTATATATGTTCAGTGTCACAGACACTGGGTATACGGGTATCTGAACCGTTGCAATCACTATGGATGTGGATCAGTTTCGGCCTGAGACGGTGACTGGGACTGGTAACACCGGAGAACAGCTGGTTGAGTCCGTACAGTATATGTTACCTACGTGCAGAAAGAAACAAAAAAACAGCGGTGGTACGGTAGGGTACGGGAGCGCGGCCAGCTTCACGCGAACGGTGGAGGGAAGAGTTTGACGAAGGATGACAAGGTCATACAGATACACGCACGTCTACATGCATTGAACACGACCGAGTTCATCAATTTCCCTATCTGTCAGAAAATAGAAGCGCGTGCGGGTTGAAGAAGAGGACAAGGGCTCCCATTCAAGTGATAAGCCGTAGTTGAGATCCACCGAAAAATTCAGAAAAAGTGGATAGAATGATAAGTCAGGCCACCTCTTGAGGCATGATAGGCTAGCTTAGCTGGAGAGAGTAGAGACAAGGGACGGTGTATACAGCGAGTCATCAAATTGCTTTTGTGTTTTCAAATGAGGCAACGACTTCCTTTACATGTCACAAACGTGAAAGAATAGGAAAAAATACAACAGCAGCAATACTACACTTTTGGCGCGGTGCTCCGCTTTATCCATTGATCAAAAGTCAGAGGTAGACGACCACGAGTCAGCACGTACGGCCCGGACGGTAAAGTCGCTCACGCGTGACCTTTGTAATAAGGCGATGACAAGTTGCGTTTCACCTCGTCCGACACTACCCTCATTCTCTTCGAGTCCAAAAGAGCAGATAATAGATAAACTAAACTAATTACCGCCATGAGTGATGTGTCGATCGTGAGGTACGTACGGAAGTACGGAATGGGTGGCCATACGTAGGAACGCAACACGGGGGATATATTAACATTAACATGAATGCAAATGACAAGTTATCGAGAGTTTCTAGAACAAACACGGCCAAGCTCGAGGCATACCTGTCTACACCAACGCAAAGTTCATATACACACGCGCACTTATCCAACACATGTCGATCGGGATGACGATCTTGCTGCCATTTCAAAGCATGACGCGCAGCTAAAAACGCAACCGATCGAACACAAGCATTTCCTCATATCACTGACCAGTCACTGGAAGCAACCGATGGACCAGAGCAACGTTGGAGACGGAGAAGACGAGACGAAACCAAGCACGACAAGGGCAAGATCCCGGCCCGGGTCATGTTCTCCGAGAAAGTCGATGGCGCCATGCTACGCTTTTTGTTCCACTACCGAATACCGATCGACCCGGCCCGGGGGTCCCTGCCTGTCGCATCGCAAAACGAGATACTCCATGTCGCGGTCCAGAAAAGCGTCCGCATGCAGCTGGCGTTCCCTTGCGTCTATATAAGCCCCCCGAGCCATAACCTCCCAGCCCAACTCACTCACACACAAGCTAGCTGCTTCACAAAACACAGCACAGCTAGCTGCATATCCGCCACCATTATCATTCTGCCATGGAGGTTGATCACCGCATCAGGGTGAGCGACGGCGACGGCGAGACGACGGCCGGACAAGGAGGCGTTGTCGGCGTCTTCTTCGCGGGCTGCTGGCTGCGGCTCCGCTCGGTGCTCGTCGGTCTATGGTGCTGGGTCGCGGGGTTCGCCAGGAAGGTGGGCAGGATCGCCAGAGAGGATCCAAGGCGGGTGGCGCACTCGCTCAAGGTCGGCTTGGCGCTCACTCTGGTGTCCGTCCTCTACTACGTCACGCCGCTCTTCAAGGGCTTCGGGGTCTCCACGCTCTGGGCCGTGCTCACCGTCGTGGTCGTCATGGAGTACACCGTCGGTGCGTACTTTACATTGATTTAGTCGTGGATGTTTTACGGCATGTTGCTGACGTACGTGCACGCAAACAGGTGGCACGCTGAGCAAAGGCTTGAATAGAGCCTTCGCGACGCTGGTGGCTGGGTTCATCGCCGTGGGAGCTCATCAGGTGGCTAACCGCTGTGGTGCACAGGGGGAGCCCATACTGCTCGCCATCTTCGTCTTCTTGCTAGGTACGCATGCATACGCATGTTCCAACTTTTTTTTTATGCATGTTGCAACCTTTTTTTATGCATGTTCCAACTAGACAAAAAAAATATTATGCATGTTCCAACTACTAGTATACTTGGACTTGTCTTACTAGATAGAATTTTTTTGCTGCCATGCATGCAAAAGCAAGAGATTCCCCGCATAAAAAATAGAGATTGTTTCGAAAAGGTGGATAACCCGGCCTGTGCACGAATAATGCACACAGCCATATATATTTGAAAGCAAAAACCAGCAACTGAACAAATTTAACCCAAAAAAACCCTGAGGCCGTGTGCCTCGCGATAGTAAGCCCACTAGAGAACCACCAACTCTATGATAAAAGACAGAAACAAACGATACACAACTCCTATACTAAGCCTTCAAAAAGAAAACGCCACATGTGTGTCGATGGTGATGTGTCTAATCATAGGTCGGTCGGATTCAAAAAAAAACGTAGGTTGGTCACGGTTTTTTCATCCCTAAGCCGAGTTTCGATCCACCACCTTCAGCAAGTATATGAAACAGACATGTACGTGTCGACATAATCTAACTAGAGATCTTATGTTTTCATTGACATGCACATCTCTACCATCATTTTTTGTCCAACTACCGATGCCTCAGTAGCCGGATACCTTGAACCGACAAAGAGAACTAATACCCTAACGTAACTTGGTTATATTGCAGCGTCGGCGGCAACGTTCTCGCGCTTCATCCCGGAGATCAAGGCAAGGTACGACTACGGCGTGACCATCTTCATACTCACCTTCAGCCTGGTGGCCGTGTCGAGCTACCGCGTGGAGGAACTTATTCAGCTGGCGCACCAGCGCTTCTCCACCATCGTCATCGGCGTCCTTACCTGCCTCTGCACCACCATCTTCGTCTTCCCTGTCTGGGCCGGCGAGGATCTCCACAAGCTCAGTGCCGGCAACCTCGATAAGCTGGCACAGTTTCTTCAAGGTAATATATACAAAGATCCCTGCAATTTTTCTCATCAAAAAAGAAAGAAAGATCCCTGCACTTTTTGGTCACTCTCGCCGTAGTCTCGTTCAAGTACATACTCATACTCTGTTTTATAGCTCTGCTTCTCCCCTGTAGAACCTCTATAGCAACTTCATATTGATACAAAGAGTTTGTGAGGCTGAAAAGTGAGGATACGTACGCAGGATTGGAATCTGAATGCTTTGGAGAAAAGGCTGCCAGCGAGAATTTGGAGGGCAAAGCCTTTCTGCAAGTGTACAAGAGCGTCCTCAACTCCAAGGCCAGTGAGGACTCTCTGGTAAGCTTCCTTACGGATGATACACTACACTATACGCCGAGTGCAAAAGCTACAATAAACATCTGCAACAAGACAGCTTGCTTACACAGCAGTTTTTGTAATGTAATTCTGAAAATTGCAGTGCAATTTTGCCAAATGGGAGCCCGGTCATGGCAAATTCGGCTTCCGACACCCATGGAGCCAATACCAGAAGCTCGGAGCTCTTTGTCGTCAGTGCGCGTCTTCAATGGAGGCTCTTGCTTCCTATGTCATCACACTGCATAAGTCCCAGGTAATTGCAGATTCTCCCCCAATTCATGATATTAGAAGGAGACTATGGAGCCAAGATATTGACCGACACCATTTTCCTGATCAACAGTACCCTGAGGCCAATCCGGAGCTAACCTTGAAGGTCCGAACAGCATGCGGGGAAATGAGCTCACACTCTGCTAAGGCGCTCAAGGAGCTATCAACAGCCATTCGGACAATGATCATACCATCTCCAGCCAACATCACCATGTCCGCAGCCATCAAAGCTGCAAAAGACCTCAGAAATGAATTATCAGAGGAAGCAGCCCTGTTGCAAGTGATGCATGTGGCTGTTACTGCGACACTTCTGTCAGACTTGGTTACGACAATAGTGAAAATTGCAGAAACCGCTGATAATCTAGCACGGCTTGGCCACTTCAAGAACCCTGAAAAAACTCAGAAAGATGTCGCTATCAACATTCCGAGCAGATAAAGACGCAAATCTCCATCCAAAGAAAAAAAAAAGAGGCAAACTTCTGTCCTCAGGTGTGGTTATTCTAAAAAAAATAACGTGAAAGTTTCCCTCCCTTATACATTGTTAGATAGAAATGAGGCACCAAACGGAGACTGCTGCTCGAACGCGGGTGGGCGAGCACATTGGCATGTGCTCGAACCAACCAGACACTACTCGGTTCTCATGTGGTTGCTCTATCCAGAGAATAATCCACGGGAGCATCAATGCTAAGCGGAATCTACCGTGTACAGTACTATATTGTGTATACAGCAAGTGACTAATTTCTTCAGTATTATAGAAGTAATTATGATGCTGAATTTTGATAATAAAGCATTGCAGTCTTTCCAACAGAAATGCCTCAAAAAGCTGTTACATACTCCCTCTGTTTCTAAATGTAAGAACGTCTTACATTTAAAAACAGAGTTATTAGATGTTAATGAATAGTTTTCTCCTAAATCTTCCATCATCCTCTTTTGTGTTGTTTGCTTGAGATTGAAAATCATGATTCCACTAGGTACTTTTGCAAGATCAGTTTAGAAGTTGTGATGGTACGACAATGGATTTGCTCATAGTAAGCACAAAGCTCATGACAAACTGGATGTACGGCCAGACCAATCTACACAAAGAACTATCAGCACAACCCACCAAATTTCCCAAATATTTTAATTCCTTTTGCTCATTTGTCTAACTATACATTCTTGTGGAACTTCAGTGATATCCAGAAGCAACACGTTACAGTGGAACTTCAGTGAATATACATTCTTCTGGAATTTCCCAGATATCACTGAACTTAGACTACCGTATATTGATGCTGCAAATACATGTGGAGTGAAGCACACCAGATATTTTCCATCTATGTAAATTACATTCTACAAATGGTTGATGAACTTGCCTATTTAGAGAATAAAAGGGAGATAATTACAGGCAAATGGTACAAACAAGACAAGCCATACAGAACCTAATGAAATTTTACAAATGTATGAGCTCTACTAATCTATTGTCTAGTCATTAGTTACTACAGGAAATGGACAACACTTAGTATGCACATACCTAGGGAGAGAAGTCCTTCAACTATACATTAGTTTAGTAAAACCAGATTCACATCACAAGCCATATACAGGGTGTTGAATTTGGGGAGGCAAGAGATTCAAATCCATGCACTGCTGCTTATCATAGTCCCGTGTACCAGGAGTTGCTCCTGTTGCCATTCTGAGGATCTCATTGCCGGTTGCGCAGTAATGAGCAAATGCCAGTCCCCCATCCAAGATGTCTGAGAATTTGGGGAGTAAAGGTAGCTTCCTCACTCCTTTTCTCTTTACACCTTCTCCACACTGACCATTTCTATCTTTCAGAACTTTGTCAAGCTCCGAGTACTCCATAAATCTCTCGGTTGCTGCTTCCCATGACAAACTGTATCTTTTCTCAGGGGTCAAAGGTTGAGGTTCACTAGACATGGCCTCCTTCACTCGGGCAACAAATTCCTCTGGAGTTTTATACATCAAGCAGTTGGGAAATGACTTGAAAAATTCATTTGATGGATGATCGGGACAGATAACAAATTTCCCCATTGCAAGAGCCTCAGCAGTTGCTGTGCACAGTACATCACTAACACTGGGATTGATGAAAACCTTGTACCTGAAAGTTAGCAAGAGAGCAAAACCACCACTTCAGTAATTAGAAACATATAGCCAAAAAAAGGAGAGTTCATTTAGCAGCCTGCTTGATTCTAATCTCACCCATGGAGTGAATCATCGGCATGGTCCTTCCCCTTGTAGAAATTGATGCCCAAATCCAATTTCCTAGCAGCAGCCTGGACAGCCTGTGAATCCTCGCCATTTCCATAAACATCTAACTTGAAGCCCTCCAAGTCATTTTTGTGTTTATATAACAAATCAATCAGTTCTTTATAGCCTTTAGCCCAAACCATCTTCCCAAGAAAATACGCTCCCTTGGAAAAAGAGTTATGTCCACGCTCCCTGTCCGCTATTACTTTTTCGCCAATATTGAGGAACTTTGGATTTACACCATGAACGTTGCAAATGATGGACCTGGGTAGATCTTGAGTTGCTGCAGAAAGACGTAAAACCTGCAGGCACCATTATTAGTTGTACTGTAGTAGCCACGATGTCAACACAAAAATTGACCTAAAACACTGTACCTTGTGGCAGTATGCCCTAGTCACCCAATTGTTGATATGTTTAACAAGGAAAGCTTGAAGAGCACCATTTTTCTCCCTTTTGATATACTCTAGATAATTTGTATGAACTACGCCAATGACATGATTGAACTTGTCTGTCCAACGTTTCCCATGATGATACCAATTGAGATGCTCTGGTTCTTCCAAAATTGCTATATCAGCTTCTCTTGGGGAAATGAATTCTGAGGTATCCCCTGCAGGAATAATGCTTCGTCGCTCTTTTGAGAACTGTTGAAGATAATGAACGATGAAGATCTTTGGGGAAAACAAAGTATGGACTGAAGACGTAAACCTTGGGATGATATATGTGAGTTGGATGTTTACCTTACCGGGATAGAAGGATATCTTAAAATTTGCTGCAAAGCCAAGTCTTTCCTGTAGCCAGTTCCTAATATAAGTTTCTTGCTCTTCTGGTGAACTAAAGGTGATGTTATCCGGGTAGACTAGTTGCTGGTCTGAATTACAGAGCCAAGGAATCACTAGTGTCACTTTTTGCATTGTACTTCTTGCCAGATATGCAGCACGGAACAGTGGATTGATAGCTGTCCCAGTCATCCATGGAAGACTTGCTGTGGTGACAATTGCAACATGTCGTCTGTTGTCTGAGATCTTGTACTTTGCAGGATCGTTCCAAAAACCTTCTCTGTGATAGCCAGTACTTTCTAGCACCCTAGCTATTCTTAGATCAAGCTCATCAGTTATGTCCTCATTACGAATTAAGGATCTATCTCCTGAAAAAGGCGGATGCATGAGCCGGCCATTCCGTTTACTGTACAATGTGTCCACTAGTTTTTCACACAGATCTGCAACACAATATTAACAAGAATTTTAAAATTCGACACACAAAAAAAAAACATGAGTTGAAGGAAACAAATAATTATATTTAGTACCTCTTTGTACACCAAGTTGATCCAAGAATGGTCCAGACTGCCTGACTAGATATGCCAGTATTTCAGTTAGATCCAGTGGCGGGGCATCCTGCTTTACATTCCAAATTCAGTTCAGAGAATACACACCTAAGCAATGACTAATCAGACCAAATGGCAAGCAGAGGATTGCATAAGTGACAGAATCAAGCGTTTTTTGAGCAAGAAGGATTGCTTTTAGGAAACATACCAGCTTGTTGTATTTAAGGAAAACGAATTCAATGTTAATGAATTTGAAGTAATGGCAATTTCAATAGGAATTGGCTTGCGATGTCATCTAAAAGAAGTCATACTTGCAAGTTAGCTACGTTTATGCTGCTTCATAATTCGTAAGCATCAAATCCTATCTATTGGCTTCTTCTTTTTCTGCAACAGTAATGATCTTGGTGCTGAAAAATTGACGTTAAACCAGTATGTGTTGCAGTTTGCAGAATTAAACATATATTTATTAAAGGACTTGCTTTTGTCATAATAGGTTACTACAAGGCAAACGGAATCCACGGAAGTTCACGTTAGGGAAATGTATTCCAAAACGGAATTGTCACCTAAGTTTCAACTGTACAGAAGAAGTGCAGTTAAGCTCAGGCATTGTTTCTTATGCATTACCTTCGGTTCCTGAGACTCTTTGTTCATAGATTTCTGCAATAAAAATGAGTAGTACATATTAGTACTTTAATTGACACCAAACATCACAGCTCACATGACGGATTACACAGATTAGTACTTTAATTGTTCATAGATTGCTTAGTACTTTGTATCGTTTTTAAAGGTAGAATTGCTGCACAGATGTCATCGGATCATTGCGAGCTGGAAAAATAGACGGGGATATTAAGCTGAAATTGCTGATTTTAGCTGTTCCTAAAATCATCTTATTTTAGAAATACAGTGCATTTATTTCACAACAATGAGTTAGATACCAAAACGTTATCATATCTAAACTAGTAAGGGAACGAGATCCTCTGACATTGCAAGGGATGTCGGGTAGAGCTACACCTCCCTGACTTTGCTTTGCCACAGCCGTACTAAAAGCAAGGTGCTAAAAGCAAGGTGGCACAGTGGTTAACTACAGTAATTACCCACACTAATCATCTACAGCACATTATCTACCGTGCCAGCACCACCTCTCTGACTTGCCTTCTTTTTTCTACACAGAGGAGCACCGTGCTTCTCTGCCTTTCCTTGTGTATGTCAGAGGAGCCGGCTCCACTAGTAAGATGCCCCGTGCACTGCACGGAACACCAAAATTGGGGGTGGACGGCGCCGGCAGCGGCCATCACACCACATTGTTCCATGGCCTTCTGGAGAGATAAGGCTGATTGTGAGAGACAATGAGTTGTTTGTACATATGGAAACAAGTGCGGACATCTTTTTGCAAAACTGTAGCATGCATCAGATCTAGATCTGACGACTATTGGTGAAAGATGGCAGGCATATCATCATCATCAACTCAGATTTTTATAGGAGTAGAAATAGAAGTATCTAATAAAATAGTAATAACAAATGTGTGGGGGGGGGGGGGGGTGGGGGGGGGGGGGATCTGGCTGCTGCCACCTATAGTTTTACTTGAGCTTAACATGATTATATAATATTTTGTTGCTACGGATTCCAAAGCTGCCAGTTATAACAAATTCGATTTGCAAAGCATATGGTTTAATAAACAGGTATATTAGGTGAACGTCATCATTCACTGTTCGAATGCTACAGTCGAACTTACCAAGCTCAGTTTAAATTTCTCCACAAAGTCGGTGCGGACACGAAACCCAGCAGACATCTCACTTGACAGGCTCCGGCGCTCGAACTCCTTGAGCCCGTTCCGTATCATCTTCACCACCTCCCACTCCTTGTTCCCCTCGTCACCGCCATCAGCCTTCCCGCTGGACACAATGGCGTTGCGGATAGCCGTAATCCCAGAGAGGTCGACGCGGAGGCTGGCGCCGGACTTTGGCGGCCACCCGTCGAGCACTGTCGACGAGTACTGCTTCCTCAGCTCCGCAATCTTGGGCTGGATCCGCTTCCGCACGAACTCCAGCTCCGCGAAGGGCGCCCCCGCGGCCACCGGCGGCGCCGGTCCGGGCCCCGCGAGCGCCGACGCCGACGCGAGGAGGCGCCCCAGCTCCCTGTCCGTCTGCGTCCGCATCAGCTGCAGGTCGGCGGTCGCCGAGTCCCGCACCTCGCGCCAGCCCTTGGAGATGAAGGAGAACGCGCCGTCGTCGCGGCCGGAGCCGGTGATCGGCGGCGGATTATCCATGCCCTTGCCCCGTGAGTAGGCTAGGGAAGTGGGATCTAGCGTTGGGTTGGCTAGGGATTGGGTTCTGGAAGCGCGTAGGACAGTCGCGAGGCGGGAGATGATGGTGGGTCGGATGGGGACGGGGCAAGAAGAAGACGGTGGCCACGGTGAAGGGAGGGAGAGGTTTTGGTTCGGCTCGGGCGCTCGGCCCATGTGAGCGACGACGACGGGACGCCAGATGTCAGCCGCGCGAATTGCGACACTTGGCCCGGTGGGCCTGGGGATATCTTCATGTGTGGTAGCTCGTGAAACATTTCCTTTCCGGTTCCCTCCTGCCAACATTTTCTGTTTCGAAACATTAAAAAAACATTTCCCTTCCGGAAGCATTTTCTTCTTTCCTATTTTCTTTAAAAAAAGGATTACCCGCTTCTACATCGAGCGATACATACAACCATATTTATTATTCAGCAGATTGTGATAAAAGAAAAAACATGGATTAATCGAAACCCACCTTCCTGACTATCTATGTTGCTATATCTACTAGCTTGATACCCTGATCACGCATCAACGCACAACATCTAATTTGATGGCCTCACCAAGCTGCCCCACGGCGGGCCAAGATCATCAACCGATCTAGTGTATCCTTCAGCACGCACCGCATGCACACGCTCCAGAACCCACTGCCATCTTCTGTCGTCCCAACTTTAGGTGAGGTCCATGCATTGACCTTGTCAGTCCCAACTGCCGTCGATGCCAACATGATGCCAGACAGACCCATCACTCTGCGCGCGTCGCCGAGACCCGCCATCGCCCACGCGGTAGATGCCACACCGCACCACCTCTGGCATCGGAATGATCCGCACTCGCCGCGCACATCCTCCATCTCATACCCAAGAAGACGCCTCCAAGGAGGTGCGGCGCCATGGCGCCGCCGCCGCCATTCACGAGGAACTAGGGTTTTCACCCGGGCACAGAGGGAGAAAGGAGCAGGAGGGTTGACCTCCTCATCGCTACCAAGGAGGAGAATGGCGCCCGAAGCGCCATCGACAACGTGGCCACTGCCGTCGGCCAGAGATTTCCACCGGACAAGCTCCCACCCCGGCACCCACCAGACCCACTGCCAACAGCTCCGAGCACGGACGCCAGAGATTTGGATCAGCCGGCGGCGAGAACCACGTATTAGGATGATGCCCCTCATATCTAACAAGAGGGGCAAATAGAACCACCTCACGCCACAACCGCCGCCAACTAGGAACCGACGCCCAAGCATCCAAGAAAGTCCGGCTGACCGCCCCGACTAATGCCCATCGCTGGCGGAAGGATGCCGCCCACACCAATCAAGGTCGTCGCCTTAAATCCAAGCCCTCACCCGAGGCAGGCGAGCAGCCGAAGGCCTCACCGCCACCCTCCCTGGCAACCACATGGGGATCCGGCGACTGCCTCGACGACGACGAGGGAGGAGGAAGGAGGGAACGGAACCGGGGTGGCCGGAGTTGGGCGCCGCACGGGAGCGAGATGTGTTTTTTCTTCTTTCCTGCTTAGCTCTAATTTTTCCTTTTTGGATTTAGGTGTTATGGATAAGCACCGTGGAAACTCTAGTAGCATGTAGAAGAAGCCTCTGGGTTCGATCGTCGTTTCCTCGTGTATATTTTTCCGATGGTTGCTAGTCGCTTAAAAAAATATTGCTTTTTGTGGGTAATCGTCACACTCTTTTTGTGGGTAATCGTCACACTAAAAACTCACGAATTACACTGGCACCACCAAATTGTCACCAGATCCAACGTCCAACATGGCTTCGTGACGAAACAGCACAACTTAAGTAAGGTCAAGTTTTCTTGTGCATATTTTTCTTATATCTTATGCCTAAAACCGTGACTGATTGTTCACATCCACGCTGCCTTCATTTTTTCACAAATCAGGACAAGAAAAGGGGTGCTCAGCCCTGCAAATAGACGGTCTACGCTTAGGTAACAGTAGGTTAAAGATCTTCCCCACAAGATAGATGAAGATCTTTTTCTTTTGCGAGTGAGACGGATGAAGATCTTAACACGCAAAGGTGACCCACGTCTACCATATCTCATGTAAGGCCAAATTATCCTATGCAATTTTGTCTTTGGACCTAAACTGTGACTCATCATGATGATCCACCGTCTACGATAACTTCATTACAAAACGTGATGCCTCAGGTCTATACGATTCTTTTAGCAACCTAAGCCATGACTCAACATGATGATCGAGAAAGAAAAGACAATCATCTCAAAAGAAGAAGAAAACAATCCTTGCTATTGAAATTTCCCTTTTCCCGGGAGTTCTCTCTGCATGTTTCGCCATGGACATTTTTCTGTTCCTAGGATATTTGTGGCTCGTGAATGTGAGGTAATTACTCAACTTCCATATTGACATATGACCTCTGATGACCTATTAGCCACCCTGGCGAGGTATTGAGTATGCGACCCACTTATCCCTTTGCTCAAGCCATAGCAAGAAAAGAAAAACAATTGTGTTTTAGAACAGAAGTAAGAAATGATCAAAGATTACATGTTGATGTTATTTTTTCTTGTCCAATTATTTCAAAACATATCACATAATATTTTTTTGGCTGCTACATATCAGCTCCTTCTTTCATGAATGTTTGCAAATGCATAGATCACTATAATATGCAATCATGAGGTTTATTTTTGAACTTTTTGAGACTTTAGAACCTTGGATTTTTAGAATTAAGGGATAACATGAACTCGATCAGGTGTACAAACAATGGCGGAGCAAACAAATTGTCAAAGTCTGGGCACACCGCAAGCTAATGTACTTCACGTCATGTGTACATGCATCGGGTCTACTATTCTTCATCAGCTGGGAATTTCTTGTCGGTTAAGTTGATTCATGAGATGGGGATGTACGGCATGGCGTGCCCGAGACAGGATCCACGTTTAGAATCCATTGGCGGCCTCCTCATTCCTGCATTCAATGTGGACCTCAGGAGCAATTAGTTGGGGGTACCCCACATGGGGGCACTTTTTCGGGCCCCGGAGCGCCCAAGTGTGCTATGTGCGGCGTCTCAGCGCCGACATGTGTCGCATGCTAGACGCTTACTCTAGTGGGACTAGTTTTTTTGTGGTTTGGGGGGTTTTGATTTTTTCTGAGATTTTTTTTGGGTTTTTTTATTTCTTCATTTTTTTTGGTTTTTGTTCGTCAAGAGTGTGGAGCATAGTTTTGCTTCATAGCTGTGCTTCTCCATGAAACATAATTGTGCTTCTCGCGTGAAAACATAATTGTGCTTTTCCGAAGAAAAAAAATCTCATATGTACTTTCGCGTGAAGCACAATTGTGCTTCTGTGCGTCCTCAAAAGTGCAGCACATGTGTGCTTTCACGTGAAGCACAGTTATGCTTCTCGCATGGAAGAACAAACTATGCTTCTCAAAAAGTGATCAGGTGTGCTTTTGCGTGAAGCACAGTTTGTGCTTCTCGCATGAAAAGCATAATCGTGCTTCCCCAAAAGTGAATCACAGTTAGGATAGTTTGAAGAACTGGATGGTATAGTTTTGAAGCACGGGTTAGTGTAGTTATGGAGCATAGCTTTCGTGTCAAAAAAGTCCATCCTAACCTATCTGCGTGAGAGCTAATTTTGAGGAACATAAGGTGAAACAATTCATGATTTCGATGCACGCTTCAAGAGATAAATAGTTCTGAAAAATCAAATCTATAGAAAAAAGCATTAGAGCAGATCCATCTCGCCCCGCGCGTGGGAATAAATCCCACCAAAACTCTCTAATTGTGACTAGTGACGCACATGTGATCTGCCATTTGTCCTTTGTTGAGGATACTCCTTAACTAGTGACTTCGCTGGCCCTCCTATGTCTGGCCTGTTGTGGGTTGTGGCCGAAAAAAGAAACCCATCGAATGAGCATATGGCTATTTATTTACTTGCAGCAAGGAACGCACAGGAAGGTAGTAAACAGCTTTGATGGCCCAACTAAGTAATCCTTTGTTCTTTTTCAGCATAAATCATATTTTTCGATGCTTCTGGTGATTTTGTCAGCTTGAGGAACTCGCAAGAGTTCAGCTAAGCGGCGGCGTCGAGCCTGGGCACATGCCCAGGGTAGAGGTACTATAATTTTGCCCATGTGTACAAAATACAGTGTCCTTAAAAGACATGGGTTTATATTGTTTTGTTTGAATTGATTTTTGTCTTATACGTGGGTATGTGGCCTTCAAAATTCTTGCTCTACATCTCAAGTTTGGTATAAAGTGAAAAATTGTGTCCTAAGGAGCATTAGTTTGCAACGATGTGTAGAATTGTTCAAAAAATTCCTATGCGGCATGCGTGAAGAAAATGATAATTGTCACATATTGTATAACTAATTATTTACCCTAAATGTCATCTAAAGGTGATAATAATAGGCTTATGCTACATAATTTATTATTTACAAGTGTTATATCTTACAATCAATGTTATTGCATTTAAAAGGAGAATGTGTGACCAAGGATGTCATATAGTGCAATGATGTCTATGAGATTCTTAAGAGCCTAGGCCATCATTTAGTTAAGAGAAAGCTTGCTTTCTTGCTTGTTGGTCTCCTCCTCTTCTTCTTCGTTACATGTTCATGTTCCAGGTCAACAATTATCATAAGTGGCTACACCAATGCAAGACTAGCATCCTGCAAGTTGAAGGAGTTCCTAGACTTGTCTATATTTCATAGGCTTCCACCTTAAGTGTTATTCTGAGGACTAGTTACCGGAGTTCCCGATCTACTTATAATGGCCTTCTTCATGCGTAAAATTTGAAGCTCAAAATTCCTATTAACATTAATTTGAAAACCATTAAATATCCTAAGCAATCATAAACAAGTTGATTTAAGTGCATGCCATGTTTTGATAAACTATTAATCGTCAATAGTTGCCAAAATAATTTAGTGACCAATGTTGTCACTAACCAATATTATTTGAAATGTATGAATGAAAAATTATTAACAATTGGCATACATTGAACAAGAATTGTAACTTCATAGTTAATTTGTAGAAATTGTGATGCTAATAATTTTAAAAGAATGCTTAGAACATATCAAAATCCGTGTTAAATATTTTGAATTGTGGCAGGGAAAAAGTTGCGTGGAGTATGGAAATTGCAGCAAAGAGACATCTAAAGTTGCAGCTCTATCGCATTAATAGTTGGGCTTGTTTTCTAACTTCATCACCCACCATGTGCTCCCTATGTTTGAATGGTCACATGAATATGAATTAAAATACCCTTAAAAAAATTATGATAAATGGACAACACTGTCATAGTGGCATATGAATGCAACACCCATCTCCTAGTAAATGGCCCTGATTTTGGTTGCCCTTGTCACCATCTCCCAAGAAGTATTTCTGGATCATGTGTCTTCTTATAGGGAGTGGGATTATATATTTGGTAATTTAGGATACACCTGGTACGCAATCTGGAAATCTTGATTCGAAAAAAGCAGCACACAAGTTGAAGATAGACCGAGGCCCAATAGGGGTTTCCGTGATTTTTCTTGTAGTCCTGTTTTCTTTCAGGTTTAGTGTGGCTTTTTCGTTTTTCTTATTCATTCTATTGTTATGCTTTTCTTTTGAGTTTTCCTATTTCTTCCTATTTTTACTGCTAGTTTTTCTTCTACTTACACGATGATCATTCATATAAATACACAACGAACATTTTAAAATACACAATGAATATTTTAAATACATGATGATCAACTTTCAAATTACACATGCAATATATTTTTCAATTTACGATAAACATTTGTTAAATACACGATGGGCATTGTTACAAATAGAAACTGAACATTTTTTTTAAATGTGCGATGAAGATTTCTTAAATACATGATGATCATGTGTACAAATGCATACTAAAACTATAAATATACAAACATGTTTCAAAATAATTTTTTGCCATACTTTAATATGTGAACTTTTTTGCTAAATACATGAAGATTTTTTAAGCATGGATGATTTTTTTAAAATACACGATGCACATTTTCAAATATGGAGTGAACATTTTTTAAGTAGGCGAAGAACAAATTTTCAAATATGTGGTGAAAGATGTTTTCAACACCTGTGAACATTTTTCAAATACAAAGTGAATATTTTTCTAGAGCAACGAAGATTTCTTAAATATTTTTTTGGAACGAAGACGCACGCGTGCGGCTTTAAATTAATAAAGCCACAAGGCAGCATCCAACCATGAATAAATCTCACAGACATAACATCATAAGTTCAGCAGGCTCGCAGACCCGGCAAAGTCGATACTAATAGTTCACACAAACGACGCTAGAACATAACACAGTAGAAACTAGACGCAAAATGCTCAAGCGTGCGGATCTTGAAGTCTTGATCTCGACGTTCACAACTTGATCTGCTCCATAATCTCGATCATACGTCCCTCGTCACGCTGCTTCCCCAATGGCGCCCAAGCTTGTAAGAAAATATGACATTTGAAAAGAATCTCAGCGGGGTGAGCAGGGAAATTGTGTTCGATAGTAATTTTATTCCTCACGGTCCAAATGGACCAAAACATCGCCCCAACGCTGCGTCACACCACTCGTGCATTCGCACCCCTCTATGCGGTTAACAAGGTAAGTAGGTCCGAGCTATTTTGCAGGTTCCAATTCTGATTGAAAGTATCCCTGACCGCGCTCCACGCGAATCTAGCTAGACAGCACTTGAAGAAGATGTGATTAGCGTCCTCCCCAAGCCCGCAGATGGCGCATGCCCCGTTCGCCGGCCCGTTGCGTTTGGCTACATTATCCGAGGTAGGTAGGCGGTTGCGGAACATTTGCCACATAAAGATCTTGATCTTGAGGGGAATGCCAGCCTTCCACAGCCCCCTAGCCATATCTAGCCCATTCCCCTCCGTAAGTTTCTCGTATAAGGATTTCATCGAGAATTTACGAGAAGCCGTAAGCCCCCAAGCAATCTGACCATGATCCAGGCTGAGGCTGCACCCCTCGAGCTCAGCCACCAGTGCCTCCCAAGCCGTCGCCTCTCCCAAGTTTTCTTAAATATGCAATGAACATTTTCCAAATATGCAATAAACAGTTACATGTACATATATGATTTGTTTTCCCTGCAATCGTTTCCCTTTATTTTTAACAACGTGTTTTAGCATGTTAGTTAAATTTCTTTTTCTCCAAAGAGAAATTGGTAGTATAAATGGGCCGCTTCCGGTCGGCCCATACAGGGCGAAGTGAGCATTTGCTCAATTATTCGATGCCACGGGCATCAAAATATGAGGTCTCATAAGCGATATATAGCATGGCCAGTAATTTAGCTAAATTGACCGCTTCGGAACTTCTTTTGCAAATAACATTGTAACAATTCATTTGGACCTCCTTAATCAATAAAGCAACGTTGTTTCCCCTAAAAAATGTATGGCCGATAATACCAAGAGTTTCTATATGATGCGTCGTTCTACGGTAATTTGTGGTTGAAATGCACATAGCGATGGGATATGGTCCGGCCCACAAGGGCATGTGTGGAGCACCCCTCTGAATGTTTTTCTTCTATTTTTCCCTTCGGTTTTCCTCTGAAGAAAAAAGTATATTGATAATGATTGAAATATTATTGCGCAATAAAAATATTTTTATTTAAAAAGTGATTTCTTAAGATATGAACATTTTTTATTTTTATAATATTTTCAAAAATCATGAACATTTATAATTTTGACTTCATTTTTAGAAAAATGCAAAAAAAAATTAAAAAATATTTTTTTAAATCCCCAAAAATTGTGATTTTTTCTGAAAAATAAAAAATATAGAAATTAAGACAAATAACAAGAAAACCCCTAAAAAACTTCTAGAAGGTTCCCAAAACTGGGATATGTAATATTTGTACTCCTATGCTATCTACTAGCTAAAAAAGGCATGGTCCCATTTTGGTTGGTCGCTTGCTCCGTATGTGGGAATGGTCGATAGTTTGTCGAAACAAGGAACAAATTGGAATGACTAATTACCCTTGAGAGGATTGGCTACATATGAAAATGTATGTTCTTCATTGTTTTTGTCATTCGGGTAATATGATGGCAAATATCGGCCTTGTTTAATACTGTAGGCCTTACCAACTTTCTGTCGTGCGTGGCTTCTAGTTTATTGTCAGGGTTATCATTATCTACAAAGTAGTAAAGTAGTACCCTATATCAAATTTTAAGTACTTTCTTGCTTAGGATGAAAGGAATTGTAAATCAGTAACCGTTATTCTTTTTAAAAGAGTAGCCACTCATTCCACAAAAAATAAAGAAATTAGCTGGCACGAGGATAACAACGAGTATTCTACAAAACCTCAACCATTCTGCTACTAGACGCAAAAGTTTCTATTTTTTGCATAGAATCATAGCAACTATCATCCAAATTATCCAAAAGGCTTTACTTGGCACAAGCACTAATTAAAACACAAAAACACAACCATAACAGTATCATAATTGTGTGCACACAAGAAAATAGAAAAAGAACAATGAAAATTAAAATAACTATTGGGTTGTCTCCCACTAGCGCTATCGTTTTACGCCCCTAGCTAGGCGTAATGCATAGGTTCAAGTGTTGTCATCCTTAGTTTTGACAATTTTAGTAGGAGTTTTCTCAAATCCGGGTGGTTCCTTACGCTTCATTATTCTCAGGTGTATCCTTGTTTCGGTTTGAAGTAAAGGACTTCAAATCCGGTGATAGAGGAGGGATAGTTATGCTAGTCATGATGACAAGGTAAACCAACAAAAGCAAACATGAAAAGGCAAACAGGAAATATTTTTTTTATTTTTATAAAAACTTTTTAGAAGCGGGGGAGATGAAAAGGAGAGGCAAATGACAAATAATGTAAATGTAAGGAGATGAAATTTTATGCGTAGGTACTTGATAGATATTGATGATGTCTCCCCGGCAATGGTGCCAGAAATTCTTCCTGCTACTTGTGAGTTGCGTTGAGATTTCCCCGAAGAAGAGGGGATGATGACATACAATAGTGATAAGTATTTCTCTCAATTAAGAACCAAGGTTATCAATCCAGTAGAAGAATCACGCAACACCTCGTTAGCAGTACCCGCACACAAAATAACAAACCCTTGCACCCAACACGAACAAGGGGTTGTCAATCCTTCGGCGGTTATTTGCAAGATTAAATTTTGTAGTGGTAGATAGATAAATAAAACACAAAATAAAATAAGTAAAGAAAAATTGCAACAAGGTATTTTTGGATTTTAATATATAATAAAAATAGACCCAGGGGCCATAGTTTTCACTTGAGGCTTCTCTCTTAAAAATAGCATACGGTGGGTAAACAAATTATTATTGGGCAATTAATAGAAAAGCGAATAATCATGACGATATTCAAGGCAATGATCATGTATATAGGCATCACGTCTGAGACAAGTAGACCGACTCCTGCCTGCATCTATTACTATTACTCCACACATCGACTGCTATCCAGCATACATCTAGAGTATTAAGTTCATAAAGAACGGAGTAACACCTTAAGTAAGATGACATGATGTAGACAAAGTAAACTCACGCATGAATAAACCCCATCTTTTAATCCTTAATGGCAACGATACAAATACGTGGCATGTCCCTTTCTGTCACTGGGATTGAGCACCGCAAGATTGAACCCATCACAAAGCACCTCTTCCATTGCAAGAAAAATCAATCTAGTTGGCCAAACCAAATCAATAGATCAAAGAAATACAAAGCTATAATAATCATGCATAAAAGAGTTTAGACAAGACTCAAATAATATTCATGGATAATCTAGTCATAAACTCACAATTCATCGAATCCCAACAAACACGCCGCAAAAAGTGATTACATCGAATAGAACTCCAAGAACATCGAGGAGAACATTGTATTGAAGATCAAAGAGAGAGAGAGAGAAAGTCATCTAGTTACTAACTATGGACCGGCAGGTCTGTGGCAAACTACTCACACATCATCGGAAGGGCAGCAAGGTTAACGTAGGGCCCCTCCATGATTGATTCCCCTCCGGCAGAGTGCCGGAAAATGCCTCCAGATGGGATCTCGTGAGAACAGGAACTTGCGGCGGGGGAAAAAGTATTTTGACTGGCTCTCTGTTGGTTTCTGGGTTTTAGAGAATTTATAGAGATGGAATTAGGTCAAACGAAGCAAAGGTGGGCCCACGAGGCACTGGGGCGCTCCTCGTGGCCAGCTCCTTCGTCTTTAGGCCCTCTCCCGAAACTTCTAGTGTCTCTTTTATCCAGAAAAAATATCTCCAAAAGTTTTGTGGCATTTGGACTTCGTTTGGTACTGATATTTAAAGAAATAAAAAACAGGCAAAAAACATCAATTGACACTGGACACTAAATTAATAGGTTATCCCCCAAAATAATATATAATTGTTTGTAAATACATATAAAACATCCAAGATTGATACTACAATAGCAACAATAAAAAATTATAGATATGTTGGAGACGTATCAATGCCATGGAGCAATTCCATGATTATCGGATGGCTGATAATCGTCTTTTATTGGACCAGGCTCATGGGCTACAATATATCACTAATGAGTTGGATTTCCTAAAGTGTGAGTTACCGGACAAGTTTGTTGTGGGTTGCATTATTTCAAAACTCCCTTCTGAATGGAGGAACTTTGCTACTTCTCTCAAGAACTTGAGACGTGAATTATCTGTTGAGGATGTCATCAGTCATCTAAGTGTTGAGCATAAATCAGGAGCAAAGGACTCACACGCGAAAGGGGAAGAGGGTTCTTCTAGCGCCAATGTGGTGCAGAAGAATTTCCACAAGTTCAAGGGAAAGAACATTGTACAACAGAATACCACCCCTTCAAGAAGAAGGGTAAGAAGAAAGACAAAAGGAGAGATAGTTGCTTTACTTGTGGTTCAGAGGAACACTGGGCAAACAAGTGTCCAAACAAGTACAA
The DNA here is from genome assembly GCA_032464435.1 of Aegilops umbellulata. Taxonomy (NCBI): domain Eukaryota; kingdom Viridiplantae; phylum Streptophyta; class Magnoliopsida; order Poales; family Poaceae; genus Aegilops; species Aegilops umbellulata. The sequence goes on along the minus strand of CP136055.1, from coordinate 317,800,076 downwards.
GAAGCCAGGACATGACTCTAAGTCTGTCAATGTCATTGTGAGCAACAACGATGGGTGATGGGAAACGAAGCATGAAAGTCAAAAAATTCTACGGAACACCCAAGATCTAATCTAGGAATGTATAGCTATGAGACGGGAGTGGTGTCTACATACCCCTGTAGAGCTAAAGCGTTAACGATCTAGAGATCTGAAGGAAATGTGCCCTAGAGGCAACAATAAAGTTGTTATTTACATGTCCTTATATCATGATAAATGTTTATTATTCATGCTAGAACTGTATTAACCGGAAACTTAGTACATGTGTGAATACATAGACAAACAGAGTGTCCCTAGTATGCCTCTACTTGACTAGCTTGTTTATCAAAGATGGTTATGTTTCCTAGCCATAGACATGTGTTGTCATTTGATGAACAGGATCACATCATTAGAGAATGATGTGATGGACAAGATCCATCCGTTAGCTTAGCACTATGATCATTTAGTTTGTTGCTATTGCTTTCATCATGACTTATACATGTTCCTCTGACTATGAGATTATGCAACTCCCAAATACCGGCGGAACACTTAGTGTGCTATCAAACGTCACAACGTAACTGGGTGATTATAAAGATGATCTACAGGTGTCTCTGATGGTGTCTGTTGATTTGGCATAGATCGAGATTAGGATTTGTCACTCTGATTGTCGGAGAGATATCTCTAGGCCCTCTCGGTAATGCACATCACTATAAGCCTTGCAAGCAATGTGACTAATGAGTTGTTTACGGGATGATGAATTATGGAACAAGTAAAGAGACTTCCCGGTGATTGAACTAGGTATGGTGATACTGACGATCGAATCTCGGGCAAGTAACATACCGATGACAAAGGGAACGACATATGTTGTTATGAGGTTTGACCGGTAAAGATCTTCGTAGAATATGTAGGAACCAATATGAGCATCCAGGTTCCACTATTGGTTATTGACCGGAGATGTGTCTCGGTCATGTCTACATAGTTCTCGATCCCGTAGGGTCTGCACGCTTAACGTTCGATGACGATTGGTATTATGAGTTTGTGTGATTTGATGTACCGAAGGTTGTTCGGAGTCCCGGATGAGATCACGGACATGACGAGGAGTCTCAAAATGGTCGAGACATAAAGATTGATATATTGGACCATGTTATTCGGACACCGGAAGTGTTCCAGAGAGTTTCAGATAAAACCGGAGTGCCGGAGGGGTTACCGGAACCCCTGGGGGAACTAATAGGCCACCATGGGCCTTATTGGAGAGAGAGAGGAGGGGAGCCAGGGCAGGCCCCCCCTTGTAGTCTGAATTGGACAAGGGAAGGGGGGGCGGAGCCCCCCTTTCCTTCTCCCTCTCTCCCTCTCCTTCCTACCCCCTCTCTCCCACTTGGTGGAATCCTACTAGGACTTGGAGTCCTAGTAGGAGTCCCCTCTTTGGGTGTGCCCCCTAGGGCCGGCCGGCATCCTCCTCCCCTCCTTTATATATGAGGGAGGGGGGCACCCCATAGACACACAAGTTGATCTTTGGACGTGTGCGGTGGCCCCCTCCACAGTTTTCCACCTCGGTCATATCGTCGTAGTGCTTAGGCGAAGCCCTGCGTCGATAACTTCATCTTCACCGTCACCACGCCGTCGTGCTGACGGAACTCTCCCTCGGCCTCAGCTGGATCTAGAGTTCGAGGGACGTCACCGAGCTGAACGTGTGCAGATCACGGAGGTGTCGTGCGTTCGGTACTTGATCGGTTGGATCGTGAAGACGTTCGACTACATGAACCGCGTTACTTAACGCTTCCATTTTCGGTCTACGAGGGTACGTGGATACACTCTCCTCGCTCGTTGTTATTCTTCTCCTAGATCTTGCGTGATCATAGGAATTTTTTTGAAATACTACGTTCCCCAACAGTGGCATCAGAGCCAGGTCTATGCGTAGATGTTATATGCACGAGTAGAACACAAAGAGTTGTGGGCGATAATAGTCATACTGCTTACCAGCATGTCATACTTTGATTCGGTGGTATTGTTGGATGAAGCGGCCCAGACCGACATTACATGACCGCATTCATGAGACTGGTTCTACCGCCGTGCTTCTCACACAGGTGGCTAGTGGGTGTCTGTTTCTCCAACTTTAGTTGAATCGAGTGTGACTACGCCAGGTCCTTGTTGAAGGTTAAAACAACACACTTGATGAAAAATCGTTGTGGTTTTGATGCGTGGGTAAGAATGGTTCTTGCTAAGCCTATAGCAGCCACGTAAAACTTGCAACGACAAAGTAGGGGACGTCTAACTTGTTTTTGCAGGGCTTGCTGGGATGTGATATGGTCAAGACGTGATGATATATAATTTGCTGTATGAGATGATCATGTTTTGTAACAGTTATCGACAACTGGCAGGAGCAATATGGTTGTCTCTTTATTGTATGAAATGCAATCGCCATGTAATTGCTTTACTTTATCACTAAGCGGTAGCAATAGTCATAGAAGCAATAGTTGGCAAGACGACAATGATGCTTCGATGGAGATCAAGTAGTCAAGCCGGTGACGATGGTGATCATGATGGTGCTTTGGAGATGGAGATCAAAGGCACAAGATGATGATGGCCATATCATATCACTTTTATTGATTGCATATGATGTTTATCCTTTATGCATCTTATTTTGCTTAGTACGACGATAGCATTATAAGATGAACTCTCACTAAATTTCAAGGTACAAGTGTTCTCTCTGAGTATGCACCGTTGCGACAGTTCGTCGTGCCGAGACACCACGTGATGATCGGGTGTGATAAGCTCTACGTTCACATACAACGGGTGCAAGCCAGTTTTGCACACGCGGAATACTCGGGTTAAACTTGACGAGCCTAGCATATGCAGATATGGCCTCGGAACACTGAGACCGAAAGGTCGAGCGTGAATCATATAGTAGATATGATCAACATAGTGATGTTTACCATTGAAAACTACTCCATCTCACGTGATGATCGGACATGGTTTAGTTGATATGGATCACGTGATCACTTAGATGATTAGAGGGGTGTCTATCTAAGTGGGTGTTCTTAAGTAATATGATTAATTGAACTTTAATTTATCATGAACTTAGTACCTAATAGTATTTTGCATGTCTATGTTGTTGTAGAGGCTGAAAGGATCGAGAAGAGGTGTCTAGAGGGGGGGGGGGTGATTAGACACTAAGTGCCAAAAGTTGCAGTTTTTAATTTCTTTAAGTTGAAGTGGAGTTTTGGCACAAGTTTAACAAACACAATACATATCAAGCAAGCATGCAAAGAGTATATGAGCAGCGGAAAGTAAAGCATGCAACTTGCAAGAATGTAAAGGGAAGGGTTTGGAGAATTCAAACGCAATTTGGAGACACGGAGATTTTTGAGACGTGGTTCCGATAGTGGTGCTATCGTACATCCACATTGATGGAGACTTCAACCCACGAAGGGTAACGGTTGCGCGAGTCCACAGAGGGCTCCACCCACGAAGGGTCCACGAAGAAGCAACCTTGTCTATCCCACCATGGCCGTCGCCCATGAAGGACTTGCCTCACTAGCGGTAGATCTTCATGAAGTAGGCGATCTCGTTGCCCTTACAAACTCCTTGGTTCAACTCCACAATCTTGTCGGAGGCTCCCAAGTGATACCTAGCCAATCTAGGAGACACCACTCTCCAAGAAGTAACAAATGGTGTGTTGATGATGAACTCCTTGCTCTTGTGCTTCAAATGATAGTCTCCCCAACACTCAACTCTCTCTCACAGGATTTGAATTTGGTGGAAAGAATATTTGAGTGGAAAGCAACTTGGGGAAGGCTAGAGATCAAGATTCATATGGTAGGAATGGAATATCTTGGCCTCAACACAAGTGTAGGTGGTTCTCTCTCATAAAATGTAGGTTGGAAGTGTAGGTTCGTTCTGATGGCTCTCTCCACGAATGAAGAGGAGGTGGAGGGGTATATATAGCCTCCACACAAAATCTAACTGTTACACACAACTTGCCAAACTTGGTGGCACCGAATTGATAAACTCGGTTGGACCGATTCGGCAAATCTAGTGACTGTTAGAATTTTCGATGGGACCGACATGCAACTCGGTAGGACCGATATGGTTAGGGTTAGGGCATAACGTAATATCAGTGAGACCGATTACACAAACTCGGTGAGACCGATTTTGGTAATAAGCTAACCAGAGAGTTGGTCAGGTAAACTCGGAGGGACCGATTTGCTCATTTCGGTGAGACTGAAATGTTACAAAAGGGAAACAAAGAGTTTACATTGCAATCTCGGTGGGACCGAAATGTTACGAAGGGAAACAGAGATATTACAATCCCATCTCGGTGAGACCGAGATCCCTATCGGTGAGACCGGTTTGCCTAGGGTTTGTGGCAGTGGCTATGACATCTGGACTCGGTGGCGCCGGATAGAAAGAATCGGTGGGGCCGAGTTTGACTGTTGGTTTGGGTCATATGTGGATGTGAGAAAGTAGTTGAGGGCTTTGGAGCATATCACTAAGCATTTTGAGCAAGAGCCTCATTAAGCAACACCTCATCCCTCCTTGATAGTATTGGCTTTTCCTATAGACTCAATGTGATCTTGGATCACTAAAATAGAAAATGTAGAGTCCTGGGTTTGGAGCTTGAGTCAATCCTTTGTCCTTAACATCTTGAAGGGGTTCCACATCCTCTAGTCCATGCCACTCCATTGTTGAACTTATCTGAAAAACACACTAGGTAAAAGTGTTAGTCCAACAAGAGATATGTTGTCATTAATTACCAAAACCACCTAGGGAGCACTTGTGCTTTCAATCTCCCCCTTTTTGGTAATTGATGACAACATACATCAAAGCTTTAAATAAAGATATAGAGAGCAACAAGTAAAGCTTTGGAAAGACATGTAACATGCATAGACTCCCTCTACATGTATGCAATCATGTGAATATGGAATAGGAGCATGTGAATGCATAAACATGACAGAGTAAGCAAGGTGTTACATGTACCTTGGCTATATGCATCAGAGCAAATGATGTGAATATGAGAAATGTACCTTCATGCTCATGAGTCCTTCTTGCAAACAGTATGTATATCAGCAAGAATTTCTCATTCACATGACTATGATGCATATACTTACCTTGTGGTCTTGAGTTGGCTTAGGATATGATGAACGTGCGTAAACAAGGTTAGATAGCACATATACACCTACTGGCCAGAGCAAACAAGATAAACCACAAGAGTACCAAGACTGGGATGACATGTAGAGTGAGTACTAAGTACCACATTGGATATAGACATGTCCCCAAAGGTAAAGATGTGCAATAAATTCAAGGATTTCCTTCCCTTAGATGTCTTGCTCCCCCTGAATCTAACATGGGATATTGGGAGAAGATAGGGAACAGAAAATCAGAGCTCAAAGGAAATGAACATAGCTAATGCAAACAAGCAAATATGAACATGTCTTTCCCCTCTTGAAGACATGTGACTTCTCTCCTCTTGAACACCAAGCATATGGGGTCTCTTTCTTCCCTAGAGTATTCTCTCCCCCTATAGATATGATTAAGCTTTGATGTGATCTCTCTCTCCCCCTTTGACATCAATTTCCAAGAAGGATTCTTCTGGATTTTTTTGTCATGATGGGTTTGGTCCTTGAGTCACAGAACAAAGCAGCAAGTTGAATGGGATGCTGGTCGAGGACAAGATTCATTGAGTGGAGCTGGATCAAAAAGAATTCAGAAACAAGTGGCAAGATGTCTTTCCTGCAGTGAAGTCGGTAGCACCGAGTTGGGTGCTTCGGTGGCACCGAAAGGGTTCAGTTGGACCGAAGTAAATAGCCCGGTGTGACCGAGTTCATTACAGAGAAAACACTTGTCACCTCAGCGCACTAGAGAAGTAAAATCTCACAAGGATTTGCAAGGAATTAACTGCAAGATTTGAAATGAATTTTATGCAAGGAATGCAGAACAGAAAATAAAAGAGAAACAAAAAAGATCTAGATGAAGAGACAAAAGCAAAAGGAAACACAAGAGAAATTCATCTAGAATTGGGCGGTGACAAAGTCACCTATGTTAGAGTATATTGACTTAGGAGTCAAGTGAGATCACTTGATCATAGGTCATACTCAACGTTTAAGCTCAAAATGGGGTTACCATTTTTCGTTTAAGCTTTTTGATGTATTCACACCTTGTTGAGTTGCTTTATCCCATGACTCAGAGTAAAGCTTCTCTAAGATGGAATAACATACCCTGGGTGGTGGGGTTGATCATGATCATGTAGTTGAACTTGTGTGGGTCGCTCAAGGTTGATGTAGCTCATCAAGAGTTGGGAGAACCACTTGGAGTTTGAGTTCATCTACCTACATGGGTTAGTTTTTGCAAGGAAGAGCACTTGTGTATCCAAAATGACAATCATGAAACTCAACATAGAATTTGTCAAAGGATATGTTTGAATGGTTGCGTGCTTCCTTGTCTTTATCCACCATTGTGTAGAGACTTGGTGATATAGAAATTGCTCAAGATGTGAGTGAGTTGCAATCTCATAGATTTAGATTCATCCAAGTACCTACACGGGTTAGATAGCATGCAAGGTGCAAATATATCCAAGACATATAGATGGTATCATGAAAGAGATATCAAGGATTAGTCATAGGCTCATGCCTTGCATGTATGAAATGGAGTTCCTACTCCAAGTTTGAAGCATCAATGATGTTCAATTCACCTCTTAACCCGCAAAACACTTTCTCATCAAGAGGTTTGGTAAATATATCCGCTAATTGCTTATCGGTGCGAACATGCTTAAGATTAATGTCCCCTTTGGCAACATGGTCTCGAATGAAATGACGACGAACTTCAATATGCTTAGTTCGAGAGTGTTGCACGTGATTGTGAGCAATCTTAATAGAACTTTCATTGTCACAAAGCAATGGAACATGTTTCACATATATCCCATAATCTTTAAGAGTTTGGGTCATCCAAAGTAATTGAGCACAACATGATCCAGCGGCAATGTATTCCGCTTCGGCGGTGGATAAGGATACCGAGTTTTGTTTCTTGGAAGACCAAGACACAAGAGATCTACCAAGAAATTGACAAGTACCCGAAGTGGACTTTCTATCAACCTTGTCTTCGGCATAGTCCGAATCGGAGTAGCCAACAAGATCAGAGGAATACCTCTTAGGATACCAAATGCCAAAATTTGGTGTATGTATTAAGTATCTCACTATCCTTTTCACGGCCTTAAGATGACATTCTTTAGGTGCAGCTTGATATCATGCACACATGCACACACTTAGCATAATATCGGGATGAGAGGCACATAGATATAATAATGAACCAATCATTGAGTGGTAAACTTTTTGATCAACCGGTTCACCATCTTTGGTCAAATCAAGATGTCTGATACGTCTCCAACGTATCTATAATTTTTTATTGCTCCATGCTATATTATCTACTGTTTTGGACTATATTGGGATTTATTTTCCACTTTTATATTACTTTTGGGACTAACCTATTAACCGGAGGCCCAGCCCAGAATTGTTGTTTTTTTTTGCCTATTTCAGTGTTCCGAAGAAACGGAATATCAAACGGAGTCCAAACGGAATGAAACCTTCGGGAACGTGATTTTCTCATCAGATATGATCCAGGAGACTTGGACCCTCCGTCAAAAAAGAAGAGAGGTAGTCACGAGGGTGGAGGGCGCCCCCCCTAGGGCGCGCCCCTACCTCGTGGGCCCCTCGAAGCTCCACCGACGTACTCCTTCCTCCTATATATACCTACGTACCCCTAAACGATCAGATACGGAGCCAAAAACCTAATTCCACCGCCGCAACCTTCTGTACCCACGAGATCCCATCTTGGGACCTGTTCCGGAGCTCTGCCGGAAGGGGAATCCACCATGGAGGGCTTCTACATCATCACCATAGCCCCTCCGATGAAGTGTGAGTAGTTTACCTTAGACCTTCGGGTCCATAGTTAGTAGCTAGATGGCTTCTTCTCTCTTTTTGGATCTCAATACAATGTTCTCCCCCTCTCTTGTGGAGATCTATTCGATGTAATCTTCTTTTTGCGGTGTGTTTGCTGAGAACGATGAATTGTGGGTTTATGATCAAGATTATCTATGAACAATATTTGAATCTTCTCTGAATTCTTTTATGTGTGATTGGTTATCTTTTCAAGTCTCTTCGAATTATCAGTTTGTTTTGGCCTACTAGATTGGTTTTTTTTGCAATGGGAGAAGTGCTTAGCTTTGGGTTCAATCTTGCGATGTCCTTTCCCAGTGACAGTAGGGGCAGCAAGGCACGTATTGTATTGTTGCCATCGAGGATAACAAGATGGGGTATTTATCATATTGCATGAATTTATTCATCTACATCATGTCATCTTGCTTAAGGCGTTACTCTGTTTTCATTAACTTAATACTCTAGATGCTTGCTGGATAGCGGTCGATGAGTGGAGTAATAGTAGTAGATGTAGGAAGGAGTCGGTCTACTTGTCTCGGACGTGATGCCTATATACATGATCATACCTAGATATTCTCATAACTATGCTCAATTCTGTCAATTGCTCAACAGTAATTTGTTCACCCACCGTAGAAATACTTATGCTCTTGAGAGAAGCCACTAGTGAAACCTATGGCCCCCGGGTTTATTCTCATCATATCAATCTCCAATCACTTTATTATTGCTTTGTTCTCTACTTTGCCTTTTATTTTACTTTGCATCTTTATACCAAAAATATTATCTATCATCTCTATCAGATCTCATTCTCGTAAGTGACCGTGAAGGGATGGACAACCTCTAATCGCGTTGGTTGCGTTGAGCTATTTGTTTGGTGTAGGTACGAGGGACTTGCGCGTGGCCTCCTACTGGATTGATACCTTGGTTCTCAAAAACTAAGGGAAATACTTATGCTACTTTGCTGCATCATCCTCTCCTCTTCGGGGAAATCCAACGCAGTGCTCAAGAGGTAGCAAGAAGAATTTTTGCCGCCGTTGCCGGGGAGGTCTATGCAAAAGTCAACATACCAAGTACCCATCACAATTCCTTATCTCTCGCATTACATTATTTTCCATTTGCCTCTCGTTTTCCGCTCCCCCACTTCACCCTTGCCGTTTTATTCGCCCTCTCTTTTCCGTTCGCCTTGATGTCTTTCTTAGCTCGTTTTCTCGTCTGGTTGAAATATTTGAGTATTTATTCCTAAACAGAGAAGATAATATCTATGGATCCTCATCCGCTTGCCAATCTTTTTAAGAGATCCAATTATGATGAACCAATTCCTAGTGATTTGGATGCATTAGATTATCTTTATAATCTTTTGCCTGAAACCCGTAAATCTGAAAATTGTGATGAAGTGCTTCACGATAGATCTTTGAATAAAAAGCATGATTGCAATGATTTTATTATAAATTCTATTGATGTAAATTATGCTAATAATATGCAAAACACTAAGCTTGGGTATGCTAGTTTTGCTATGTCCAATAGTCATGATTGGGGGGATTCTTCTTATGATCTTGAAAATTTATTTAAACCCCATGATGAATATAAGATTGATAATAGTGTTTGCGATAATATTGAAAGTGGGTTTGGAAAAGTGTCAACTTTAGATCCCACATATTTGGATAATATTCAATCTTATGAAATTTTTGATAAAAGTGGGCTTGGAGAAATCATGACTTTAGTTAATGATAATCCCACTATCTTGGAAGAGTGTCAACTTCACATGCATGTGGATCGTGTTGAGAATTTGTTATGTGATAGCTATATTGTTGAATTTTCTTATGATCCTACATGTAATTATTATGAGAGAGGAAAATATGGTTATAGAAATTTTCATGTTACTAAATTACCTCTAGTTATGTTGAGATTGCTATTGTTCCTTTCCGCTTCCTTGCATATGCTAGTTTTTGCTTGCTATGATAATTTGTTTTTCTATAAGATGACTATGCATAGGAAGAATGTTAGACTTAGATGTGTTTGTCACATGTTTTATGATGCTCTCTTTGTGCTTCAATTCTTGTCTTTCATGTGAGCATCATTAAAATTATCAATGCCTAGCTAAAAGGCTTTAAAGAAAAGCGCTTGTTGGGAGACAACCCAATATATTTCCTTTCTGTTGTTGAATAAATAATCCATCTACCTTCTGTTTAGATGTTATTTTATCTTTTAGTTAGTGTTTGTGCCAAGTTAAACCTATAGGATCTTCTTGGATGATAGTTATTTGATCTTGCTGTAATTTCCAGAAACTTTTTGTTCACGAAAACAATTGTTAAAAATCACAAGAACGTGATAAAATAGTGATTCCAATTGCTGATGATCAATAAGCAAATTTCCTAGGTCTTCCTATTTTGGATGATTTTTTGGAGTTCCATAAGTTTGCTTTAGTTACATATTACTACAGACTGTTCTATTTTTGACAGATTCTGTTTTTCGTGTGTTGTTTGCTTATTTTGATGAATCTATGGCTAGTAAAATAGTTTATAATCCATAGAGAAGTTGGAATACAGTAGGTTTAAGACCAATATAAATAAATAATGAGTTCATTACAGTACCTTGAAGTGGTCTTTTGTTTTCTTTCGCTAACGGAGCTCACGAGATTTTCTGTTGAGTTTTGTGTTGTGAAGTTTTCAAGTTTTGGGTGAAATCTTTTGATGGATTATGGAAAAAGGAGTGGCAAGAGCCTAAGATTGGGGATGCCCATGGTACCCCCAAGATAATCTAAGGACACCAAAAAGTCAAAGCTTGGGGATGCCCCGGAAGGCATCCCCTCTTTTGCCTACTTCCATCGGTAATTTTACTTGGAGCTATATGTTTATTCACCACATGATATGTGTTTTGCTTGGAGCGTCTTGTATGATTTGAGTCTTTGATTTTTAGTTTACCACAATCATCCTTGCTGTACACACCTTTTGAGAGAGCCATACATGAATTGGAACTTGTTAGAATACTCTATGTGCTTCACTTATATCTTTTGAGCTTTATAGTTTTGCTCTAGTGCTTCACTTATATCTTTTAGAGCACGGTGGTGTATTTGTTTTATAGAAACTATTGATCTCTCATGATTCACTTATATTATTTTGAGAGTCTTAAATAGCATGGTAATTTTCTTAATAATAATACTAATAATAGTATGCTTGGTATTCAAGATTTGTAAAACTTTCTTTTGAGTGTGTTGAATAGTAAGAAAAGTTTGATGCTTGATAATTGTTTTGAGATATGAAGATGGTGATATTAGAGTCATGCTAGTTGAGTAGTTGTGAATTTGATAAATACTTGTGTTAAAGTTTGTGATTCTCGTAGCATGCACGTATGGTGAACCGTTATGTGATGAAGTTGGAGCAAGATTTATTTATTGATTGTCTTCCTTATGAGTGGCGGTCGGGGACGAGCGATGGTCTTTTCCTACCAATCTACCCCCCTAGGAGCATGCGCATAATACTTTGCTTTGATAACTTCTAAATTTTTGCAATAAGTATATGAGTTCTTTATGACTAATGTTGAGTCCATGGATTATACACATTTTCCCATCCTTCCACCATTGCTAGCCTCTCTAATACCACACACTTTTCGCCGGTATCATACACCCACCATATACCTTCCTCAAAACAGCCACCATACCTACCTATCATGGCACTTCCATAGCCATTCCAAGATATATTGCCATGCAACTTTCCACCATTCCGTTTATTATGACACACTCCATCATTGTCATATTGCTAGCATGATCATGTAGTTGACATCGTATTTGTGGCAAACTCACCGTTCATAATTCTTTCATACATGTCACTCTTGATTCATTGCATATCCCGGTACATCGCCGGAGGCATTCACATAGAGTCATATTTTGTTCTAAGTATCGAGTTGTAATTGTTGAGTTGTAAAAAAAATAAAAGTGTGATGATCATCATTTTTAGAGCATTGTCCCAAGTGAGGAAATGATGATGGAGACTATGATTCCCCCACAAGTCGGGATGAGACTTCGGACGAAAAATAAAAAATAAAAAAAGAAAGAGGCCAAAAAAAAGAGAGAAAAGGCCCAAATAAAAAAAAAGAACGAGAGAAAAAAGAGAGAAGGGACAATGTTACTATCCTTTTGCCACACTTGTGCTTCAAAGTAGCACCATGATCTTCATGATAGAGAGTCTCTCATTTTGTCACTTTCATATACTAGTGGGAATTTTACATTATAGAAGTTGGCTTGTATATTCCAATGATGGGCTTCCTCAAAATGCCCTAGGTCTTCGTGAGCAAGCGAGTTGGATGCACACCCACTTAGTTTCTTTTGTTGAGCTTTCATATAGCTCTAGTGCATCCGTTGCATGGAAATCCCTACTCACTCACATTGATATCTATTGATGGGCATCTCCATAGCCCGTTGATACGCCTAGTTGATGTGAGACTATCTTCCCTTCTTTTTGTCTTCTCCACAACCACTATTCTATTCCACATATAGTGCTATATCCATGGCTCACGCTCATGTATTGTGCGAAGATTGAAAAAGTTTTGAAAATGTCAAAAGTATGAAACAATTGCTTGACTTGTCATCGGGGTTGTGCATGATTTAAATACTTTGTGTGGTGAAGATAGAGCATAGCCAGACTATATGATTTTGTAGGGATAACTTTCTTTGGCCATGTTATTTTGAGAAGACATAATTGCTTTGTTAGTATGCTTGAAGTATTATTATTTTTATGTCAATATGAACTTTTGTCTTGAATCTTTCGGATCTGAATATTCATACCACAATTGAGAAGATTTACATTGAAATTTATGCCAAGTAGCACTCCGCATCAAAAATTCTCTTTTTATCATTTACCTACTCGAGGACGAGCAGGAATTAAGCTTGGGGATGCCTGATACGTCTCCAACGTATCTATAATTTTTGATTGCTCCATGCTATATTATCTACTGTTTTGGACTATATTGGGCTTTATTTTCCACTTTTATATTACTTTTGGGACTAACCTATTAACCGGAGGCCCAGCCCAGAATTGCTGTTTTTTTTGCCTATTTCAGTGTTTCGAAGAAACGGAATATCAAACGGAGTCCAAACGGGATGAAACCTTCGGGAACGTGATTTTCTCATCAGATATGATCCATGAGACTTGGACCCTCCGTCAAGAAAGAAGAGAGGCGGTCATGAGGGTGGAGGGCGCCCCCCTAGGGTGCGCCCCCTGCCTCATGGGCCCCTCGAAGCTCCACCGACATACTCCTTCCTCCTATATATACCTACGTACCCCCAAACGATCAGATACGGAGCCAAAAACCTAATTCCACCACCGCAACCTTCTGTACCCACGAGATCCCATCTTGGGGCCTGTTTCGGAGCTCCACCGGAAGGGGAATCCACCATGGAGGGCTTCTACATCATCACCATAGCCCCTCCGATGAAGTGTGAGTAGTTTACCTCAGACCTTCGGGTCCATAGTTAGTAGCTAGATGGCTTCTTCTCTCTTTTTGGATCTCAATACAATGTTTCTCCCCCTCTCTTGTGGAGATCTATTCGATGTAATCTTGTTTTTGCGGTGTGTTTTTTGAGACCAATGAATTGTGGGTTTATGATCAAGATTATCTACGAACAATATTTGAATCTTCTCTGAATTCTTTTATGTGTGATTGGTTATCTTTGCAAGTCTCTTCGAATTATCATTTTGGTTTGGCCTACTAGATTGGTTTTTCTTGCAATGGGAGAAGTGCTTAGCTTTGGGTTCAATCTTGCGGTGTCCTTTCCCAATGACAGTAGGGGCAGCAAGGCACGTATTGTATTGTTGCCATCGAGGATAAAAAGATGGGGTATTTATCATATTGCATGAATTTATTCCTCTACATCATGTCATCTTGCTTAAGGCATTACTCTATTTTCATTAACTTAATACTCTAGATGCATGCTGGATAGCGGTCGATGAGTGGAGTAATAGTAGTAGATGCAGGCAGGAGTCGGTCTACTTGTCTCGGACGTGATGCCTATATACATGATCATACCTAGATATTCTCATAACTATGCTCAATTCTGTCAATTGCTCAACAGTAATTTGTTCACCCACCGTAGAAATACTTATGCTCTTGAGAGAAGCCACTAGTGAAACCTATGGCCCCCGGGTTTATTCTCATCATATCAATCTCCAATCACTTTATTATTGCTTTGTTCTCTACTTTGCCTTTTATTTTACTTTGCATCTTTATACCAAAAATACCAAAAATATTATCTATCATCTCTATCAGAGCTTACTCTCTTAAGTGACCGTGAAGGGATTGACAACCCCTAATCGCATTGGTTGCGTTGAACTATTTGTTTTGTGTAGGTACGAGGGACTCGCGCGTGGCCTCCTATTGGATTGATACCTTGGTTCTCAAAAACTGAGGGAAATACTTACGCTACTTTGCTGCATCATCCTCTCCTCTTCGGGGAAATCCAATGCAGTGCTCAAGAGGTAGCAATGTCCACTAGTAGGCATGGGTGTGGTCATACCTTTGCATTCTTGTATATTGAATTTCTTGAATAAGTCCTTAGTGTACTTTGTTTGAGAGACAAAGGTACCTTCCTTAGTTTGCTTGATTTGCAAACCGAGAAAGAATTTGAGTTCACTCATTATAGACATCTCAAACTTCTCCGACGTTAGCTTTCCAAACTTTTCACTAAAATGAGGGTTAGTTGATCCAAATATAATATCATCGACATAAATTTGGCACACAAATAGTTCTCCATTAACCCTTTTAGTAAAAAGAGTAGAATCTATTTTTCCAATTTTAAAGCCTTTTTCAATAAGGAACTTGGTCAAGCATTTATACCATGCTCTAGGAGCTTGTTTATGACCATAAAGGTCTTTGTGAAGTTTGTAAACATGATTAGGTTTCTTAGGATTGACAAATCCGGGAGGTTGCTTAACATAAGCTTCCTCCTCAATTTCACCATTTAGAAAAGCACTTTTAATGTCCATTTGGTACAAGGTGATATCATGATGATTAACATGGGCAAGTAAGATGCGAATGGACTCAAGTCTAGAAACGAGAGCATATGTCTCACCATAGTCCATACCTTCGACTTGAGTGTAGCCTTGGGCGACTAGGCGTGCTTTGTTGCGGACGGCTTGACCATCTTCATCTTGCTTGTTGCGAAACACCCATTTGGTACCGATGATGTTGTGGTTGTTGTCGGGCTTCTCAACTAATGTCCAAACTTGATTTCTCTCAAAGTTGTGTAACTCTTCATGCATAGCGTTTATCCAGTCCGGATCTTCCAATGCTTCTTCAACCTTCATAGGTTCAATGCTAGAGATGAATGAGTAATGTTCACAAAAGTTAGCTAAACGAGTTTTAGAGCGAGTGATTCTCCCGGTTTGGATATCATTGTAGATTTGCTCGACGGGATGATCTTTGGCAATTCTTGCTTGAACTCGTGAAAGCTTTTGCTTGGGTCTTGGTTGAGCATCTTCTTCATCTTGTTCTTCTTAGCCTTCTTCATTGTTGACGTTGTCATTCTCTTGTCGTGGTGGAGAAGGAGGTTGTTGATGTTCATCTTGGTGTGCTTCCTCGTTTTCTTCGTCTTGGTGTGTCCCACTCGTGGATGCTTCCATATCAATTCTTGGTTCACCTTGTCGTGAGGTAGAAGCTTCCACTTGGACTGACGAGGTACTCTCCTTTACCTCCGTTGGACGAATCTTGCCAATAGACAAGTCTTGGATTGCTTCTGAAGGGTCTTTGTCTCCTACATCAATTGGCAATTGCTCTACTTGCGAGCCGTTAGATTCATCAAACTTCACATCTACCGTCTCTTCAACCTTTCGGGTGAAACTGTTGTAGACACGGTAAGTGTGTGAGTTTGAGCCATAACCAAGTAGGAAACCTTCATGAGATTTAGGAGCAAATTTAGACGACGATGCTTATCAAGAATGTAGCACTTTGAGCCGAATACTTGAAAGTATCCAACTTGTGGTTCGTTACCGGTGAGGAGCTCGTATGCCGTCTTGTCGATTAGCTTGTGAAGATACAAGCGATTTGTTGCGTGACAAGCTGTCTCAACCTCTTCCGCCCAAAAGTGTTTTGGCGTTTTGTACTCATCAAGCATCGTTCTTGCCATCTCAATAAGAGTCCGGTTTTTCCTCTCAACGACTCCATTTTGTTGAGGTGTGTACGTAGCCGAGAACTTATGTGAAATCCCTTCTTCATCGAGAAAGGTATCCACATTTGCGTTCTTGAACTCCGTTCTGTTGTCGCTTCGAACCTTCTTGATCTTCACGTCAAATTGATTTTGGGCCTTTCTAGCAAAGTTTTTGAAAATCTTTTGGACCTGCGATTTGTCATCAAGAAAGAACACCCACGTAAATCTTGAAAAATCATCAACTATGACTAGTCCAAATGAGTTACCACCGAGACTCTTGTAGGCATTTGGGCCAAAGAGATCCATGTGAAGTAGCTCGAGTGGTCTTCTCATGGTCATGATGTTCTTCACGCGATGACTTCCTCCAACTTGTTTTCCTGCCTGACAAGCACTACAAAGTCTATCCTTGTCAAATATGACATCTTTTACTCCAAGGATATGATCACCTTTAATAAGCTTGTCAAGATTTCGCAAACCAACATGAGCTAGCCTTCTATGACACAACCAACCCTTAGAAGATTTAGCAATTAAGCAAGTTCTAGGTTGAGCCTTTTTAGTGAAATCAACAATGTAAAGATCACCTCTACGTATACCGGTAAATACCATTTTACGATTGTCTCTGTGAAACACTTGGCAATCTACTTCAGTGAATAGGACATTTAAACCGAAATCGGCAAGTCTAGAAACTGAAAGTAAATTGTACCCAAGAGATTCAACGAGCATGCCATTTTGTATGGAGTTGTCATGTGAGATGGCCACCTTACTGAGGCCAACCACCTTACCCTTTGAGTTATCACCAAAAGTGACATATTTTTGAGGGCCGTCATTTTCAGCAAGCTCACGGAACATGTCTTTATCTCCGGTCATATGATCAGTACATCCACTATCAAGGACCCATTCCTTTCCTCCGGCCATGTAGCCGCGAAGGTTTGCCTTAAGACCAAAGTGTCTCATTGCATCATCAAGATCATAGTCACTATCATCATCCTCATCATAGTATCCATGTTCAACATCATCTTGTGATTGATCAATTCCTAGAAAGAGTAATTCATTAGACAAATGATCATTTCTATGATTGTCTTTATGGATTCTAATAGCTTCGGAAATGATATTGCTAATAATCCCAACATCTCCTATGGCACGCATGAGATTGGTAAGCTCAAATAGACAATCACCAAAGCTAGGATCACTAGAATTCATCTTACTCAAGGCAATAGACTTATGGATAATTTCATCTAAATTTTTCAAGGAATAATCTGGAAATCGTTCCTCAAGAAATTTCCATATAGTATAGGCACAATAAAGAGTAGGCAAACTAGCAATCAATTTTTTGGGCAATCCTCTTATGATAAGATTGATGGTTCTAAGATTGCGAATCATATCAAGATCCTCTTCGGGTGTGGGATGCCAGGGATCAATATGAGGTGCACAAGGGCTAGTAATGTACTTGTTCAAATGATATTCATTGAAAATCACAAGCATCTCATTTTTCCACTCATGAAAATACTCTCCATCAAGAATGGGCACTCTATGTCTAAGACTCACCAAAGTAGACACATCCATCTTCCTCCAAAGGTGTTTAAACCAAGGCAATGGAGACCAATGCTCTAATACCAATTGAAAGGATCAAGAAGAGGTGTCTAGAGGGGGGCGGGGTGATTAGACACTAAGTGCCAAAAGTTGCAGTTTTTAATTTCTTTAAGTTGAAGTGGAGTTTTGGCACAAGTTTAACAAACACAATACATATCAAGCAAGCATGCAAAGAGTATATGAGCAGCGGAAAGTAAAGCATGCAACTTGCAAGAATGTAAAGGGAAGGGTTTGGAGAATTCAAACGCAATTGGGAGACACGGAGATTTTTGAGACGTGGTTCCGATAGGTGGTGCTATCATACATCCACGTTGATGGAGACTTCAACCCACGAAGGGTAACGGTTGCGCGAGTCCACGGAGGGCTCCACCCACGAAGGGTCCACGAAGAAGCAACCTTGTCTATCCCACCATGGCCGTCGCCCACGAAGGACTTGCCTCACTAGGGTAGATCTTCACGAAGTAGGAGATCTCCTTGCCCTTACAAACTCCTTGGTTCAACTCCACAATCTTGTCGGAGGCTCCCAAGTGACACCTAGCCAATCTAGGAGACACCACTCTCTAAGAAGTAACAAATGGTGTGTTGATGATGAACTCCTTGCTCTTGTGCTTCAAACGATAGTCTCCCCAACACTCAACTCTCTCTCACAGGATTTGAATTTGGTGGAAAGAAGATTTGAGTGGAAAGCAACTTGGGGAAGGCTAGAGACAAGATTCATATGGTAGGAATGGAATATCTTGGCCTCAACACAAGTGTAGGTGGTTCTCTCTCAGAAAATGTAGGTTGGAAGTGTAGGTTCGTTCTGATGGCTCTCTCCACGAATAAAGAGGAGGTGGAGGGGTATATATAGCCTCCACACAAAATCTAACCGTTACACACAACTTGCCAAACTCGGTGGGACCGAATTGATAAACTCGGTCGGACCAATTCGGCAAATCTAGTGACTGTTAGGATTTTCGGTGGGACCGACATGCAACTCGGTAGGACCGATATGGTTAGGGTTAGGGCATAACGTAATCTCAGTGAGACCGATTACACAAACTCGGTGAGACCGATTTTGGTAATAAGCTAACCAGAGAGTTGGTCAGGTAAACTTGGAGGGACCGATTTGCTCATTTCGGTGAGACCGAAATGTTACAAAAGGGAAACAGAGAGTTTACATTGCAATCTCGGTGGGACCGATCGCTCATCTCGGTGGGACTGAAATGTTACGGAGGGAAACAGAGAGATTACAATCCCATCTCGGTGAGACCGAGATCCCTATTGGTGAGACCTATTTGCCTAGGGTTTGTGGAAGTGGCTATGACATCTGGACTCGGTGGCGCCGGATAGAAAGAATCGGTGGGGCCGAGTTTGACTATTGGTTTGGGTCATATGTGGATGTGAGAAAGTAGTTGAGGGCTTTGGAGCATATCACTAAGCATATTGAGCAAGAGCCTCATTAAGCAACACCTCATCCCTCCTTGATAGTATTGGCTTTTCCTATAGACTCAATGTGATCTTGGATCACTAAAATAGAAAATGTAGAGTCCTGAGCTTGGAGCTTGAGCCAATCCTTTGTCCTTAGCATCTTGAAGGGGTTCCACATCCTCTAGTCCATGTCACTCCATTGTTGAACTTATCTGAAACACACTAGGTAAAAGTGTTAGTCCAACAAGAGATATGTTGTCATTAATTACCAAAACCACCTAAGGAGCACTTGTGCTTTCAATGGCCCGTGCTACTGTCCCGTTGAATTTTAATGCGCTCCTAGAGAAAGCTAAGTTGAAAGATGATGATAGCAACTACACGGACTGGGTCCGTAACTTGAGGATTATCCTCATTGCTGCATAGAAGAATTACGTCCTGGAAGCACCCCTAGGTGCAAGACCCGCTGCAGGAGCAACGCCGGACGTTGTGAATGCCTGGCAGAGCAAAGCTGATGACTACTCGATAGTTCAGTGTGCCATGCTTTACGGTTAGAACCGGGACTTCAACGACGTTTTGAACGTCATGGAGCATATGAGATGTTCCAGGAGTTGAAGTTAATATTTCAAGAAAATGCCCCTATTGAGAGATATGAAGTCTCCAATAAGTTCTACAACTGCAAAATGGAGGAGAATAGTTCTGTCAGTGAGCATATACTCAAAATGTCTGGGCATCATAATCACTTGACTCAACTGGGAGTTAATCTTCCGGTTGATAGTGCCATTGACAAAGTTCTTCAATCACTTCCACCAAGCTACAAAAGCTTCATGATGAACTATAATATGCAAGGGATGGATAAGACAATTCCCAAGCTCTTCGCAATGCTAAAGGCTGCGGAGGTAGAAATCAAGATGGAGCATCAAGTGTTGATGGTTAACAAGACCACTAGTTTCAATAAAAAGGGCAAAAGGAAGAAGGGGAAATTCAATAAGAACGGCAAACAAGTTGTTGCTCGAGTGAAGAAACCCAAGTCTGGACCTAAGCCTGAGACTGAGTGCTTCTACTGCAAAGGGACTGGTCACTGGAAGCGGAACTGCCCCAAGTATTTGGCGGATAAGAAGGATGGCAAAGTGAAAGGTATATTTGATATACATGTTATTGATGTGTACCTTAATGATGCTCGAAGTAGCGCCTGGGTATTTGATACTGGTTCTGTTGCTCATATTTGCAACTCGAAACAGGGGCTATGGATTAAGCAAAGATTGGCTAAGGACGAGGTGACGATTCGCGTGGGAAATGGTTCCAAAGTCGACGTGATCGCCGTAGGCACGCTACCTCTACATCTACCTTCGGGATTAGTTTTAGACCTGAATAATTATTATTTGGTGCCAACATTAAGCATGAACATTATATCTCGATCTTGTTTGATGCGAGACGGTTATTCATTTAAATCAGAGAATAATGGTTGTTCTATTTATATGAGTAACATCTTTTATGGTCATGCACCCTTGATGAGTGGTCTATTTTTATTGAATCTCGATAGTAGTGATACACATATTCATAGTGTTGAAGCCAAAAGATATAAGTTTAATAATGATAGTGCAACTTATTTGTGGCACTGCCGTTTAGGTCATATGGGTGTAAAGCGCATGAAGAAACTCCATGCTGATGGGCTTATGGAATCACTTGAATATGAATCACTTGATGCTTGCGAACCATGCCTCATAGGCAAGATGACTAAGACTCCGTTCTCCGGAACAATGGAGCGAGCAACAGACTTGTTGGAAATAATACATACCGATGTATGCGGTCCGACGAGTGTTGAGGCTCGCGGCGGGTATCGTTATTTTCTGACCTTCACAGATGATTTGAGTAGATATGGGTATATCTACTTGATGAAACATAAGTGTGAAACATTTGAAAAGTTCAAAGAATTTCGGAGTGAAGTGGAAAATCATCGTAACAAGAAAATAAAGTTTCTACGATCTGATCGTGGAGGTGAATATTTGAGTTACGAGTTTGGTCTTCATTTGAAACAATGCAGAATAGTTTCGCAACTCACGCCACCCTGAACACCACAGGGTAATGGTGTGTCCGAATGTCGTAACCGCACTTTATTAGATATGGTGCAATCTATGATGTCTCTTACTGATTTACCGCTATCGTTTTGGGGTTGTGCTTTAGAGACGGCTGCATTCACATTAAATAGGGCACCATCTTAATCCGTTGAGACGACACCATATGAACAGTGGTTTGGCAGGAAACTCAAGTTGTCGTTTCTTAAAGTTTGGGGCTGCGATGCTTATGTGAAAAAGCTTCAACCTGATAAGCTCGAACCCAAATCGGAGAAATGTGTCTTCATAGGATAGCCAAAGGAAACTGTTGGGTACATCTTCTGAGGGAGTCCTGGATTAGGGGGTGTTCGGATAGCCGGACTATGACCTTTGGACGGACTCCTGGACTATGAAGATACAAGATTGAAGACTTCGTCCCGTGTCCGGATGGGACTTTCCTTGGCGTGGAAGGCAAGCTTGGCGATACGGATATGTAGATCTCCTTCTGTTGTAACCGACTCTGTGTAACCCTAACCCTCTCCGGTGTCTATATAAACCGGAGGGTTTTAGTCCGTAGGACGAACAACAATCATACCATCGGCTAGCTTCTAGGGTTTAGCCTCTCTGATCTCGTGGTAGATCTACTCTTGTACTACCCATATCATCAATATTAATCAAGCAGGAGTAGGGTTTTACCTCCATCGAGAGGGCCCGAACCTGGGTAAAAACATCGTGTCCCTTGTCTCATGTTACCATCCGCCTAGACACACAGTTCGGGACCCCCTACCCGAGATCCGCCGGTTTTGACACCAACATTGGCGCTTTCATTGAGAGTTCCTCTATGTCGTCGCCTTTAGGCCCGATGGCTCCTCCAATCGTCAACAGCAATGCGGTCCAGGGTGAGACTTTTCTCCCCGGACAGGTCTTCGTATTCGGCGGCTTTGCACTGCGGGCCAATTTGCTTGGCCATCTGGAGCAGATTGAAAGCTACGCCCCTGGCCATCAGGTCAGATTTGGAAGCTTGAACTACACGGCTGACATCCGCAGAGACTTGATCTTTGACGGATTCGAGCCGCAGCCGGGGCGCCGCACTGTCACGATGGGCATGATCTAGCTCTGCCGCCGAACAGTGCCCTGGAGGCCGCGCCCGTGTCCGCACCGACCCTTAGCTCGGAGCCGACTGCACCAATCGAGGACGAGTGGCTAGACACCGCCTCGGGGGCTGCAATCTATACGGCGATCGAGCCGAACACCAGCCTTATCCCTTGCGAAGCCCGTGACTCCAAGGTGCCGGACTCCTCTCCGGACTCCGAGCCCTCTATGCCCTTGCCAATCGAATCCGATTGGGCGCCGATCATGGAATTCACCACCGCAGACATCTTTCAGCACTCGCCCTTCGGCGATATTCTGAATTCACTAAGGTCTCTCTCTTTGTCAGGAGAGTCCTGGCCGGATTATGGCCAACAGGATTGGGATGCGGACGATGAAGAAATTCGACGCCCACCCACCACCCACTTCGTAGCCACTGTCGATGATCTAACCGACATGCTAGACTTCGACTCCGAAGACATCGACGGTATGGACGACGATGTAGGAGACGAACATGAACCAGTGCCTATAGGGAACTGGAAAGCCACCTCGTCATATGACATATACATGGTGGATACACCCAAAGAAGCCAATGGCGACGGAACAACGGGGGATCACCCCTCCAAGAAGCAACCCAAGCGCCAGCATCAGCGGCGCCGCTCTAAGTCCTGCCAAAGCAAAAATGGTGAATCCGGCACCGGAGACAATAACACCCCGGAGAGTGCCGAAGACAACTCCCTCCAGCAAGATTCAGCGCAGGAGGATGAAGAAGCCAGCCCTCCTGAGAGGGCGGCAGACAGAGAGGAAGAGGATGACAATTACATGCCTCCCTCCGAAGACGAGGCAAGCCTCGGCGATGAATTTGTCGTGCCCGAAGATCCCGCCGAACAAGAGCACTTTAAGCGCAGGCTTATGGCCACGGTGAGCAGCCTCAAGAAAAAACAGCAACAGCTTAGAGCTGATCAAGACTTGCTAGCCGACAGATGGACCGAAGTCCTGGCGGCTAAAGAGTATGAACTCGAACGCCCCTCCAAGAGCTACCCAAAGCGCAGGCTGCTACCCCACTTAAAGGAGGAAGCACCTAAACCTACATCACCAGCGCATGAGGCGGCCGATCGGCCACCTTGTGGCCGTGACAGAGAGGCCTCACGGCCCTCCGCTCAAGCCGCACCTCGGTGTCACTCAAAAAATACCAAGGCACGGGGAAACGCGCTAGACCTGCACGATATGTTGGAGGACAAGGCAAGGCAAACAAGATCGATCTACGGATCGCGTGGGCGCCCCATGACTCGAGACGATAACCGTCACGCTGGATACAGCAAATCCGGCCGGGCCAAACACAACAGACAAAGCTCATTTGAGCTACGTCGTGATATAGCCTAGTACAGAGGCGCCGCACACCCACTATGCTTCACGGATGAAGTAATGGATCATCAAATCCCAGAGGGTTTCAAACCCGTAAACTTTGAATCATATGATGGCACAACAGACCCTGCGGTATGGATCGAGGACTATCTCCTCCATATCCACATGGCCCGCGGTGACGATCTACATGCCATCAAATACCTCCCACTCAAGCTTAAAGGACCAGCTCGGCATTGGCTTAATAGCTTGCCAGCAGAATCAATTGGTTGTTGGGAGTACCTGGAATCCGCATTCCTCGACAATTTCCAGGGCACCTATGTGCGACCACCAGACGCCGATGACCTAAGCCACATAATTCAGCAGCCAGAGGAATCGGCCAGACAATTCTGGACACGGTTCCTGACCAAGAAAAATCAGATCGTCGACTGTCCGGATGTAGATGCCCTAGCAGCCTTCAAACATAACATCCGTGACGAATGGCTTGCCCGACACCTAGGACAGGAAAAGCCGAAATCCATGGCAGCCCTCACGACACTCATGACCCGCTTTTGCGCGGGAGAAGACAGCTGGCTAGCTCGTAGTAAAAACATGACCAAGAGACCGGGTAATTCGGATACCAATGACAACAATGGCAGGTCGCGTTGCAACAAGCACAAGCGCCGCATTAACGGCGACAGCGCTGAGGATACGGTAGTTAATGCCGGATTCAGAGGCTCTAAACCCGGTCAGCGGAAAAAGCCATTCAAGAGAAATACTCCGGGCCCGTCCAGTTTGGACCGAATACTCGATCGCTTGTGCCAGATACATGGCACCCCCGAAAAGCCAGCCAATCACACCAACAGGGATTGTTGGGTGTTCAAGCAGGCAGGCAAGTTACATGCCGAAAACAGAGACAAGGGGCTGCATAGCGATGATGAGGAGGAGCCCCGGCCGCCGAACAATAGTGGACAGAAGGGTTTCCCCCCACAAGTGCGGACGGTGAACATGATATACGCAACCCACATTCCCAAGCGGGAGCGGAAGCGTGCACTCAGGGGCGTATATGCGTTAGAGCCAGTCGCCCCAAAGTTCAACCCATGGTCCTCCTGCCCGATCACTTTTGATCGAAGGGACCACCCCACTAGCATCCGTCATGGCGGATTCGCCACATTGGTTCTTGACCCAATCATTGATGGATTTCACCTCACTAGAGTCCTCATGGATGGCGGCAGCAGCCTGAACCTGCTTTATCAGGATACAATGCGGAAAATGGGCATAGATCCCTCAAGGATTAAACCCACAAAAACGACCTTTAAAGGCGTAATACTAGGTGTAGAGGCCAACTGTACAGGCTCGGTTACACTTGAAGTGGTCTTCGGATCCCCGGATAATTTCCGAAGCGAGGAGTTAATCTTCGACATAGTCCCGTTCCGCAGCGGCTATCACGCACTGCTCGGACGAACCGCATTCGCAAAGTTCAATGCGGTGCCTCACTATGTATACCTCAAGCTCAAGATGCCAGGCCCTCGAGGAGTCATTACGGTCAATGGAAACACTGAACGCTCTCTCCGAACGGAGGAGCATACGGCGGCACTGGCAGCGGAAGTACAGAGCAGCCTCTCAAGGCAGTTCCCTAGCCCGGCTTTTAAATGTCTGGACACTGTCAAGCGCGCCCGGAGTAACCTACAACAAGACCGCCTGGCATGTTCCGAGCAAGCGTAGCAATATGGCACCAATCCCAGCCCTCGCAAAACAGCGAAATCAGTACTACACGTACATAACACGCTCTGAAAATTCCATGGGCACAGGGGGAGGGGCACGGTCTCAGCATGCCCTAAATACGGCTCAACCGCACCAGGGGATCCCGATTTCGTTATTTTTCTCTTACTTTCAGGACTCCATCATCCGGAAGGCCTGTCCGGCAATAAAATCGCCGAACACACGATGCAACAACCAAGGAGGCAGGAAGCTACGCCGAATTCCCAGGTGGTCTCTATAACGAGCAAAATACCTGTCTTACATATCATCTTGCAGCTCACCCCTGGAGGGGGACATGTCAAATAGTCCCATCTCTTGCTTTCCGCATTATTTGTATCGTTCTGCTTTTACACCAGCATTTTAAAATAAACAATGCTTAGCTTCAGTTTATTACTGCATTCTCTATTTCATTTCTTTTTTACATATATATGTTCAGTTATGACATTTAGCACCCGTTCACTTTGGTACGGCCAATACGCCAGGGGCTCAAGCACCCCATAACACGGCGTGAGAAGTCCGAACACTTTCACAAGTGCGGCCCTCCAATCTTATAGCATTATATGCATCAGCTCCGAATCATGTCTTTGGTCAATAGTTGGGTTTGCCCGGCTCCCATGTTTTGGTACCTTATGTTCCGCTATATCGGCTAAGGTAGTGCTGGGAGAACTACTGCGATTGTGCCCTAGTTGAGCTAGGCCTAAGCACCTCAGTAGAGAAAGCTAAAACTGACTGTCATGATAGGGCGAGAGCTGGTCGCTGTTTGGGAAGGTTTCGAGTCCTTAAAGACTAATGCCGCTTAGAGCGAGGAGCCGACTTTGTCCAGCCTAGGCGTGTATAGCGCCCCGAACTCGATCTTCCGAATACTAGGGGCTTCGCCGAAATTTAAAATTATAGAATTCTATGGCTAAGTGAGAGTGATAACGCATAATAGTCCGATTGCCTTGTTCGTTGTGCTGAGCACCTCCCTCGAAGGACCCAAGAATGGGAAAAAGAGTGCTCAGGTTTATCCCGAACACCCCAGCACTCGTGGCATGGGGGCAGAAGCCGATGACTCGCCATCTCTCAAATATAATAAACGGCCAAACAGAAGGTAATATTTTAAATTAAACAAGCGTTGCATAGCGCATATGAACAAGTTTTCAGCGCACAGGATAAAACGAATAAAGTTTCACTCAAATATTACATCTTTCGAGCATTCATCCGCCACAAGGCAGGCACCCTTCAAGACACCCTCGTAGTACATCTCGGGGTGGTGATGCTCCTTGCCCTGCGGCGGCCCGTCCTTCACAAGCTTCACGGCATCCAATTTGCCCCACTGCACCTTAGCACGGGCAAGGGCCCTACGGGCACCCTCGATGCAGACGGAGCGCTTGACGACCTCAAGCCTCGGACAAGCGTCCACTAGCCGCCTCACCAGCCCGAAGTAGCTCCCAGGCAGGGCCTCTCCAGGCCATAGCCGAACTATAAAGCCCTTCAGGGCCTGTTCGGCCACCTTGTGGAGCTCGACCAGTTGCTTCAACTGGTCGCTCAAAGACACCGGGTGTCCGGCCTCAGCGTACTGAGACCAGAACACCTTCTCCGTCGAGCTACCCTCCTCGGCTCGATAGAAGGCAGCGGCATCGGACACGCTGTGGGGCAAATCTGCGAATGCTCCTGGAGAGCTCCGGATTCGGGTAAGTAACAAGTAATTTACTTTCACATGCTTGCTCTTCATAAAGAAAGCCTTACTCACCGTTATCTTCTTCATCGCCTCAACCTCTTGGAGGGCCTTCTGGGATTCGGCCTTGGTAGGCTTGGCATTTTCAATGGCCACCGCGAGCTCGGATTCTCGCGTCTTTGAGTCAAGCTCCAAACTCTCATGTTTTTTCATGAGAGCCTGGAGCTCTTGCTACACCTCGCCAACCCGCGCCTCCTGCCTCTCCCACTCGGTACGCTCCCTGGCCACCTTCTCTTCGACCTCGGACAGCGCTTGCTTAAGGGCTGCCACCTCAGTTGTGGCCCCTACAATTGCCACATTAATCCTGTCATTTTCTTGCAATTGCACCTTGTATATATATATATTTCAAAAAGGTATTTCTTACCTTCTTTGTCCTCGAGCTTCTTCTTGGCAAGACCGAGCTCTTGCTCGGACCGCTCGAGGTTCTGCTTCAGCGTGTCCACCTCCGCAGTCAGTGCGGCGGACGCCAGCAGTGAAGCCTGCATACGCATATTGACTTACTTTTGTTAGACTCCTGCGAATTTTATTAGATCCTCTATTCGGCTTTTCTTTCCGAACGCCAAACAGAACATCAGGGGCTACTGTCTATGCGGTAATATTTTTACATATTTTTTACATACCTCAAAGCCTGTCAAAAGGCTGGCACAGGCTTCCGTCAGCCCGCTCTTGGCGGACTGAACTTTCTGAATCACCGCACTCATAATGGTGCGGTGCTCCTCGTCGATGGAGGTGCCGTTAAGCACCTCCAGCAAGTTATCCGGTGCCTCCGATTGGGCGAAGGTCACCGGCGTTGTAGGCTTGCCCTTCTTCTTAGGGGGCCGCCTGCCAGACTCCGGAACCTTTGAAGGTTCCGGAGCGGTGTCCGGCCTAGGGCCGGACTCGGAACCCTTGGGGGTTTTGTCCCGTGGGCACCTGGATTCCGGAAGGTCGCCTTGCGGTGCCTCCGGGACCACCTCCTCCTGGCCTGGAGCCTCCTGGGACAACACCTCGGCGTTATCCGTAGGGTGAGGGGAGGAGGCGGCCGGAAGTGAAGTGTTGTTCACATCCGACGGATCCAGGGAACCGCTCGACGACGTGTCGAGCTCGTCTTTGGGCGGACTGCATAAATATATATATTCGGCGTCAGGAAAAGCTATGCAATAAAGGAACACCATGAGTCATTCTGGTATCCGAACACTTACGATTTCGCCAGGGGCTTGGCCCTCTGCGACCACTCCTCTTCGCTGTCGTCGGCGTTGGTGGAGTAGTCCGGAAGAAGGGTTTTCCCCTTCTTGGAACCTCCGGCCTCCCCAGCTGGGGTGGCCTTCCTTTTCTTTCCTCCCCCCGCTGGAGGGGGAGAGGCCTCTTCTTCCTCCTCCTCGTCTTCACGGGAGGAGTGCGTCTCAGAGCCGTCGGACGACGACTCCGACACCACCAGACGCTGGGCATTCTTTCGAGTTCCCGCGAGCTTCTTATGGGATTTCCTCTCCGGCACCACGTAAGGTGCCGGAACCAGCAGCTTCGCTAAATTGGCGTCTGCTGGGTCTTCGGGTAATGGAGCCGGACAACTGATCTGTCCGGACGTCTCCTGCCAATCCTGCTAAGGGTAAGGGAGTTTAGATCCCGCATAAAGTCAAACTATGAAAAATAAATATCTTATAAAAGGTAAAAACAGCTTACCGCGCCGGCTTGACGCTGCGCGCTGAAGCCGCGATCCTCAGTAGCGGATGCGGGAGCTTCGGCACCCTTGAATAGCACCTTCCAGGCATCTTCGTACGTTGTGTCGAAGAGCCTGCTCAGGGTTTGGTGCTGGGCCGGATTGAACTCCCACAAGCTGAAAGCCCGTTGTTGGCATGGGAGTATCCGGTGGATGAGCATGACCTGGACTACATTGACAAGCTTGAGCTTCTTGTCCACCAGGTTTTGGACGCATGTTTGGAGTCCGGTCAGCTCTCCCTTTTTGCCCCATGATAGGCTCGTCTCCTTCCAGGAGGTGAGCCGTGTAGGAGCTCCGAATCGGAATTCGGGGGCTGCGACCCATTTAGGGTCACGCGGCTCGGTGATGTAGAACCACCCCGATTGCCACCCCTTTAGGGTCTCCACGAAAGAGCCCTCGAGCCAGAGGAAGTTGGGCATTTTTCCCACCATGGCACCTCCGCACTCCGCCTGGCAGCCGCGCACTACCTTCGGCTTGACGTTAAAGGTCTTCAGCCATAAACCGAAATGGGGTGGGATGCGGAGGAAGGCCTCGCACACGACGATGAACGCCGAGATGTTGAGGATAAAGTTTGGGGCCAGATCGTGGAAATCTAGGCCATAGTAGAACATGAGACCCCGGACAAATGGGTGGAGAGGAAAACCTAGTCCGTGGAGGAAATGGGTAAGGAACACCACCCTCTCATGGGGCCTTCGGGTGGGAAGGAGCTGCCCCTTTTCGGGAAGCCCATGCGCGATGTCGTCAGACAAGTATCCGGCCTTCCTCAGCTTTTTGATGTGTCCCTCCGTTATGGAGGAGACCATCCACTTGCCTCCCGCTCCGGACATGGCTGGAGAAGGTTGAGGTGGGGAGTGCGAACTTGGGCACTGGAGCAAGGGAGGAAGAAGGCATAGGTGGAAAGGTGGATCCTTATCCCCTTATATGGGCGGACGAAACTGCGTGCCCCCACCAGCCTGGTAAAACTCGCTTATCTCCCAAGCGTCGTAATCAATGGCGCGGTTGGGTTACCCACACCCGTATTGATGAGAATCCCGGAATAAGGGGACACGATCTCTGCTTTGACAGGACGTGCCAAGGAAACCGCCTCGCTAAACACGCTGAGGTGGGATAGTAAAAACGATTCAAGTAAAAGCTTGGTTGTGGTGTGATGTCACGCCACGAAATACGTCAGCAGATTAGATTTGTGTAAATGTTATTCTCTGTATGGCAATATGTGGAACTTATTTTGCAGAGCCGGACACTATCCTTGTGTTCGTAATCTTCTGTGAAGTATTCGGAGGAGGAACCCTCCTTGCAATGCCGAAGACAATTTGCGCACCGGACTCGTCGTCACTGAAGCCTGGTTCAGGGGCTACTGAGGGAGTCCTGGATTAGGGGGTGTTCAGATAGCCAGACTATGACCTTTGGCCGGACTCCTGGACTATGAAGATACAAGATTGAAGACTTCATCCCGTCTCCGGATGGGACTTTCCTTGGCGTGGAAGGCAAGCTTGGCGATACGGATATG
This sequence comes from Aegilops umbellulata, assembly GCA_032464435.1. NCBI lineage: Eukaryota > Viridiplantae > Streptophyta > Magnoliopsida > Poales > Poaceae > Aegilops > Aegilops umbellulata. The sequence continues at coordinate 317,769,837 of CP136055.1, read as the reverse complement.
TAGATATCCTTCCGTTGTAACCGACTCTGTGTAACCCTAACCCTCTCCGGTGTCTATATAAACCGGAGGGTTTTAGTCCGTAGGACGAACAACAATCATACCATAGGCTAGATTCTAGGGTTTAGCCTCTCTGATCTCGTGGTAGATCTACTCTTGTGCTACCCATATAATCAATATTAATCAAGCAAGAGTAGGGTTTTACCTCCATCGAGAGGGCTCGAACCTGGGTAAAAACATCGTGTCCCTTGTCTCCTGTTACCATCCGCCTAGACGCACAGTTCGGGACCCCCTACCCGAGATCCGACGGTTTTGACACCGACACCTTCTATCACAGATCCGAAGGCAAGATTTTTGTTGCTAACAATGGATCCTTTCTAGAGAAGGAGTTTCTCTCAAAAGAAGTGAATGGGACGAAAGTAGAACTTGATGAGGTAATTGTACCTACTCCCTCATTGGAAAGTAGTTCATCACAGAAATCAGTTCCACTGATTCCTACACCAATTAGTGAGGAAGCTAATGATGATGATCATGAAGCTTCTGATCAAGTTACTACCGAACCTTGTAGGTCAACTAGAGTAAGATCCGCACCAGAGTGGTACGACAATCCAGTTCTGGACGTCATGCTACTTGACCATGACGAACCTACGAACTATGAGGAAGCGATGATGAGCCCAGATTCTGCGAAATGGCTTGAGGCCATGAAATCTGAGATGGGATCTATGTATGAGATCAAAGTGTGGACTTTGGTTGAATTGCCCGATGATCGGCAAGCCATAGAGAATAATTGGATCTTCAAGAAGAAGACTGACCTTGGCGGTAATGTTATTGTCCACAAAGCTCGACTTGTTGCAAAAGGTTTTCGACATGTTCAAGGAGTTGACTATGATGAGACTTTCTCACCCTTAGCGATGCTTAAGTCTGTCCGAATCATGTTAGCAATTGTCGCATTTTATGATTATGAAATTTGGCAAATGGATGTCAAAACTCCATTCCTGAATGGATTTCTGGAAGAAGAGTCGTATATGATGCAACCAGAAGGTTTTGTCGATCCAAAGGGTGCTAACAAAGTGTGCAAGCTCCAGCGATCCATTTATGGACTGGTGCAAGCCTCTCGGAGTTGGAACAAACGTTTTGATAGTGTGATCAAAGCATATGGTTCTATACAGACTTTTGGAGAAGCCTGTATTTACAAGAAAGTGAGTGGGAGCTCTGTAGCATTTCTAATATTATATGTGGATGACATATTGTTGATTAGAAATGATATAGAATTTCTGGATAGTATAAAAGGATACTTGAACAAGAGTTTTTCTATGAAAGACCTCGGTGAAGCTGCTTACATATTGGGCATCAAGATCTATAGAGATAGATCAAGACGCTTAATTGGACTTTCACAAAGCACATACCTTAATAAGATTTTGAAGAAGTTCAAAATGGATCAGTCAAAGAAAGGGTTCTTGCCTGTGTTACAAGGTGTGAAGTTGAGTGAGACTCAACGCCCGACCACTGCAGAAGGTAGAGAGAAAATGAAAGTCATTCCCTATGCCTCAGCCATAGGTTCTATCATGTATGCAATGCTGTGTACCAGACCTGATGTGTGCCTTGCTATAAGTATAGTAGGGAGGTACCAAAGTAATCCAGGAGTGGATCACTGGACAGCGGTCAAGAACATCCTGAAATACCTGAAAAGGACTAAGGATATGTTTCTCGTTTATGGAGGTGACAAAGAGCTCATTGTAAATGGTTACGTCGATGCAAGCTTTGACACTAATCCTCATGACTCTAAGTCACAAACCGGATACATATTTATATTAAATGGTGGAGTTGTCAGTTGGTGCAGTTCCAAACAGAGCGTCGTGGCGGGATCTACGTGTGAAGCGGAGTACATAGCTGCTTCGGAAGAAGCAAATAAAGGAGTCTGGATGAAGGAGTTCATATCCGATCTAGGTGTCATACCTAGTGCATCGGGTCCAATGGAAATCTTTTGTGACAATACTAGTGCAATTGCCTTGGCAAAGGAATCCAGATTTCACAAGAAGACCAAGCACATCAAGAGATGCTTCAATTCCATCCGTCATCAAGTGTCGGAAGGGGACATAGAGATTTGCCAGATACATACGGACCTGAATGTTGCAGACCCGTTGACTAAGCCTCTCTCACGAGCAAAACATGATCAACACCAAGACTCCATGGGTGTTAGAATCATTACTATGTAATCTAGATTATTGACTCTAGTGCAATTGGGAGACTAAAGGAAATGTGCACTAGAGGCAATAATAAAGTTGTTATTTACATTTCCTTATATCATGATAAATGTTTATTATTCATGCTAGAATTGTATTAACCAGAAACTTAGTACATGCGTGAATACATAGACAAACATAGTGTCCCTAGTATGCCTCTACTTGACTAGCTTGTTTATCAAAGATGGTTATGTTTCCTAGCCATCGACATGTGTTGCATTTGATGAACAGGATCACATCATTAGAGAATGATGTGATGGACAAGACCCATCCGTTAGCTTAGCACTATGATCGTTTAGTTTGTTGCTATTGCTTTCATCATGACTTATACATGTTCCTCTAACTATGAGATTATGTAACTCCCGAATACCGGAGGAACACTTAGTGTGCTATCAAACGTCACAATGTAACTGGGTGATTATGAAGATGCTCTACAAGTGTCTCCGATGGTGTATGTTGAGTTGGCATAGATCGAGACTAGGATTTGTCACTCCGATTGTCGGAGAGCTATCTTTGGGCCCTCTCGGTAATGCACATCACTATAAGCCTTGCAAGCAATGTGAATAATTCATAGGCATTTCTTGACGCTTACCGATATTACCTATTCTTTGGCATTCATCATAGGATGAGACAAACTTACGGGCATCCTTGAAGAGAGTAGGCCAATAAAATCCAGGTTGCAATACCTTATGAGCAGTTCTGTCTCCAGCATGATGCCCTCCATAAGCCTCGGAGTGACATTTCCGTAGGATTTGTCCCTATTCATGCTTAGGTACACAACGTCTAATAATACCATCTACTCCTTCTTTATAAAGATGTGGGTCATCCCAAAAGTAATGTCTTAAATCATAGAAGATTTTTTTCTTTTGTTGGTAAGTAAAGCTAGGAGGCAAATATTTCGCAACAATGTAATTAGCATAGTCAGCATACCAAGGAGTACTATGAGCAACATTTATTGCAGCTAACTGCTCATTAGGAAAATTATCATCAATAGGTAGTGGGTCATCAAGCACACTTTCAAGCCTAGACAAGTTATTAGCTACGAGGTTCTCAGCTCCTTTTCTATCAATAATATGTAAATCAAATTCTTGTAACAAGATAACCCCACGAATAAGTCCAGGTTTAGCATCTTTATTTTCCATAAGATATTTAATAGCAGCATGGTCTGTGTGAACAGTTACTTTGGAATAAACAATATAAGGTCTAAATTTGTCACAAGCAAAAACCACTGCTAAGAATTCTTTTTCAGTTGTAGCATAATTTCTTTGAGCACTGTCTAGAGTTTTACTAGCATAATGAATAACATTCAATTTCTATCAACTCTTTGTCCTAGAACAGCCCCAACAACATAATCACTAGCATCACACATAATTTCAAAAGGCAAGTTCCAATCAGGTGGTTGAACAATAGGTGCAGTAATTAAGGCTTTCTTGAGTGTTTCAAAGGCTTCAAGGCAATCATCATCAAAAACAAAAGGGATATCCTTTTGCAAGAGACTAGTGAGAGGCCTAGAAATTTTAGAAAAGTCTTTGATAAATCTCCTATAGAAACCAGCATGACCTAGGAAACTACGAATACCTTTGATGTCCTTAGGACATGGCATTTTCTCAATTACATCAACCTTAGCTTGGTCCACTTCAATACCACTTGAGAAATTTTATGACCCAAGAAAATGCCTTCACTAAACATAAAGTGGCACTTTTCCCAATTCAAGACAAGATTTGTTTGTTCACATCTCTGCAAAACTCGATCAAGATTGCTTAAAGAATCATCAAAAGACTTCCCATAAATAGAGAAGTCATCCATGAAAACCTCAACAATCTTTTTTACAAAAATCAAAGAATATAGCCATCATGCATCTTTGAAAGGTAGCAGCTGCATTACATAAACCAAAAGGCATACGTCTATAAGCATAGGTTCCAAAAGGACAAGTAAAAGTGGTCTTTTCTTGATCAAGTTGTGATATAGGTATTTGTGAAAAGACAGAATATCCATCAAGGAAGCAAAAGTGTGTGTGCTTAGATAATATTTCAAGCATTTGATCAATAAAAGGCAAAGGGTAATGATCTTTCCTAGTTGCTTTATTTAATTTTCTAAAATCAATTACCATTCTATAGCTTGTAACAATTCTTTGTGGAATAAGTTCATTCTTATCATTAGGAACAATGGTAATACCTCCTTTCTTAGGGACACAATGAATAGGACTTACCCATCTACTATCAGCTATAGGATAGATTATACCTGCTTCCAGAAGTTTTAATATTTCTATTCTTACCACTTCTTTCATCTTCGGATTTAACCGACGTTGGTTATCAACAACGGGTTTAGCATTGGGTTCCATATTGATTTTGTGCCGACATAGAGTGGGACTAATGCCCTTTAAATCATGAAGAGTATATCCAATAACAGCCCGGTGCTTCCTTAGAACTTTCAATAATCTTTCTTCTTGTTCTGAAAGGTTAGCACTGCTAATTGATGTCTACTACGCAACCTTCTTCTTGTAGACGTTGTTGGGCCTCCAAGTGCAGAGGTTTGTAGGAAAGTAGAAAATTTCCCTCAAGTGGATGTCCTAAGGTTTATCAATCTGTGGGAGGCGTAGGATGAAGATGGTCTCTCTCAAACAACCCTGAAACCAAATAACAAAGAGTCTCTTGTGTCCCTAACACACCCAATACAATGGTAAATTGTATAGGTGCACTAGTTCGGTGAAAAGATGGTGATACAAGTGCAATATGGATGGTAGATATAGGTTTTTGTAATATGAAAATATAAAAACAGCAAGGTAGCAAGTGATAAAAGTGAGCGTAAACAGTATTGCAATTCTAGGAAACAAGGCCTAGGGTTCATACTTTCACTAGTGCAAGTTCTCTCAACAATAATAACATAATTGGATCATATAACTATCCCTCAACATGCAACAAAGAGTCACTCCAAAGTCACTAATAGCGGAGAACAAACGAAGAGATTATGGTAGGGTAGGAAACCACCTCAAAGTTATTCTTTCCAATCAATCCGTTGGGCTATTCCTATAAGTGTCACAAACAGCCCTAGAGTTCGTACTAGAATAACACCTTAAGACACAAATCAACCAAAACCCTAATGTCACCTAGATACTCCAATGTCACCTCAAGTATCCGTGGGTATGATTATACGATATGCATCACACAATCTCAGATTCATCTATTCAACCAACACATAGAACCTCAAAGAGTGCCCCAAAGTTTCTACCAAAGAATCAAGACGAAAACGTGTGCTAACCCCTATGCATAGGTTCATGGGCGGAACCCGCAAGTTGATCACCAAAACATACATCAAGTGGATCAATAGAATACCCCATTGTCACCAAGGGTATCCCACGCAAGACATACATCAAGTGTTCTCAAATCATTAAAGACTCAATCCGATAAGATAACTTCAGAGGGGAAACTCAATCCATTACAAGAGAGTAGAGGGGGAGAAACATCATAAGATCCAACTATAATAGCAAAGCTCGCGATACATCAAGATCGTATCACCTCAGGAACACGAGAGAGATAGAGATCAAACACATAGCTACTAGTACATACCCTCAGCCCTGAGGGTGAACTACTCCGTCCTCGTCATGGAGAGCGCCGGGATGATGAAGATGGCCACCGGTGAGGGATCCCCCCTCCGGCAGGGTGCCGGAATAGGGTCCCGATTGGTTTTTGGTGGCTACAGAGGCTTGTGGCGGCGGAACTCCCGATCTATTCTGCTCTCCGAAGGTTTTAGGGTATATGGGAATATATAGGCGAAAGAAGTCGGTAAGGGGAGCCATGAGGGGCCCACGAGGGTGGAGGGCGCGCCCAAGGGGGTGGGCGCGCCCCCCTGCCTCGTGCCCTCCATGTTGATTCCCTGACGTGCACTCCAAGACCCTGGATTGCTTCCGTTCGAAAAATAACTTTCCCGAAGGTTTCATTCCGTTTGGACTCCGTTTGATATTCCTTTTCTGCGAAACACTAAAACAAGGGAAAAAACAGAAACTGGCACTGGGCTCTAGGTCAATATGTTAGTCCCAAAAGTAATATAAAAGTGCATAGTAAAACCCATTAAACATTTAAGATGGATAATATAATAGCACGAATACTTCATAAATTATAGATACGTTGGAGACGCATCAATAATAACATGATATATTTTATTTTCATCAAGATAAGCATATTTCAAAGTGTCTGGCAATTGTTTTAATTCGAACACAAGATCACCTTTAGGTGGAGGAGGACCTCCAAGAGTTTCAATAGGCAAATTGTGTTTAAGCAGAGGACGTTGTTCAAAGAAATTTTTATCTATTTCATTTCTTTCACGCATATGTAAATAAATTTCATGGTCTAGCAAATATTGTTCTAAAGGATCAGTAGGTGGCACAACAATAGAAGCAAGACCAATTAATTCATCCTTACTAGGCAATTCTTTTTCATGAAGATTTCTACTAAACTTGGAATAATTAAACTGATGAGACTCATCACGAAAGCTAACACCCACAATTTGTTTCTTACAATCTATCTTAGCTTTCTGTGTTCAAGAAAGGTCTACCAAAGATAATGGGATAGGAGTCATCTTGTGGGGAACCAGGAACAAGAAAATCAGTAGGGTATTTTATTTTCCCGCACAATACTTCAAAATCTCTAATAATCCCGAATGGTGATATAGTTTGTGTATTAGCAAGTTTAATAGTAACATCTATTTCTTCTAACTCTGCAGGTGCTATGCCTTTCATAATTTCTTGATATAAAGTGTAAGGAATAGCACTCACACTAGAACCCATGTCACATAAACCATGATAACAGTGAGCTCCTATTTTAACTGAAATAACAGGCATGCCAACAACAGGTCTATTATCTTTTCTATTAGGTTTAGCAATTCTAGCAGCTTCTTCAAAGAAGTAAATAACATGCCCATCAATATCTTATTCAAAGAGATCTTTAACCATACAATGCTAGGTTCTACTTTAATTTGTTCATCAAGTTTAGGTGTTCTAATATAGCTTTTGTTAACCACAGTTGAAACTTTAGAATGTTCCTTTATCCTAACAGGAAAAGGTGGTTTCCCAATATAAGCAGAAGGAACAACTGGATCAACATTATAAAGTACAATTTCTTCTTTAACTAGTACTGGTTCTTTAATTTCTTCTTTAATAGGTGGGTGATATTTAAACCACTTCTCCTTAGGGAGTTCAACATGAGTAGCAAATGATGCACAAAAGGAGGCTACTATCTCAGAGTCAAGTCCATATTTAGTGGTAAACTTTTGCAAAGCATCAGTATTCATAAAAGATTTAACACAATCATACTTAAGTTTAATACCTGACTCTTTACCTTAATCGAGTTCCCAATCTTCAGAGTTGCGTTTAATTCTTTCGAAAAGATCCCACCGGAATTCAATAGTCTTCTTCATAAAAGAACCAGCACAAGAAGTATCAAGCATGGTTTGATCATTACGAGAAAGCCGAGCATAAAAATTCTGGATAATAATTTCTCTTGAGAGCTCATGATTGGGGCATGAATATAACATTGAATTAAGCCTCCCCAAGTTAGAGCGATACTTTCTCCTTCATGAGGCCAAAAATTATATATATAATTCCGATCACGATGAACTAGATGCATAGGATAAAATTTCTGGTGGAACTCCAATTTCAAACGATTCCAATTCCATGATTCAATATCATCGCATGGCCTATACCATGCCAATGCTTTTTCCCTTCAAAGATAAAGGGACAACCTTTTTAATAACTTGATCCCTAGGTAAACCTGCAAGCTTAAACAATCCACAAATTTTTTCTACATATATCAAGTGCATATCAGGATGTTCTGTTCCATCTCCTACATAAGGATTAGCTAGCAGTTGTTCTATCATACCCGAAGGAATTTCATATTCAATCCTTTCAGTAGGTGCAGTAGGTTGAGGGGTAGCTAATTGTAGTTCCGGACAAGATGAAGATAGCCCGAACAAACCCCTCAAAGGATTGTTTTCCATAGTAACAAGTGACAATAAATTTCAGCACACTATATAAATGTTGCTCGCCGTTAGGCGCCACAGCGCGCTCTGCTCGCGTACCTCCACGCGGTCGGCTTGTGGACAACTTTTCCTTGTGTGTTCAACTGATGTATGCATATATATATGGTTGCTCGCCGTTGAGGCGACCGCGGAGCGCTCTGCTCGCGTCCTTACACAAAAAAAAGACACATCCGTGACATTTTGGGCTGAACGAATTTTTTTCCTGTCATACATATGACACTTCTATGACGATAATTGTGACAAAACCCGGTATCATCATAGATGTGGTGGGATCCTACTTCTATGACAAAAAATCATGACAAAAAATGGGCTTTTCGTCCTGGGCGGGCCGGAGATGCAGCTGCATGACATTCTTTGGGCCGTCCATGACGGAAAAAACCGTGGTAGAAGCGAGGGGGAGGAAAATTTCGGGGAGTTCCCGGTTACGGTGGGAGGTCGGGGGCCGAGCGATGCACGTTTCTCTCGTACACGTACGCGCGTGTGTGCGAGGCGTTGGCTCTAATTGAACCAAAGCGAGGCGCTGGGCTCTAACTGACCCCGAGCGATTGCACTGCAGGCTACGCGTTACTGAACCTGAGCGATCGATCGATGGCTGTTAACTAAACCCGATCGAGCAATTCCTTAGCTACTGCTGCTAACTGAAGCCGGTCGATGCTGCCTCTGGATGAACAGTGAGTGTTGCAAGGGGGGGGGGGGTTGGATGAACAGTTCTCGGTGGGGGTGGATGAACAGGACCCCGTGGTGTTGCCTTTGGATGAACAGGACCTCGATCGATCGAGCCGGTTGGGGCTGGATGAACAGGACCCCGTGGAGGGCTGGATGAACAGGACCACCCCGTGGAGGGTAGGATGAATAGTAGACGGTGGAGGGGTGCCCGTGGAGGGGTGGTTGAACAGGACCCCGTGGTGTGGAGGGCAGGATGAACAGTAGACGGTGGAGGGGTGGTTGAACAGTAGCCGGTGGAGTAGCACGCGGTGGAGGCTGGATGAACAGGAGCCCGTGGAGGCTGGATGAACAGGAGCCCGTGGAGGCTGGAGGAGGTCGACGGTGGATGAACAATAGCTCGTGGAGGCTGGAGGGGGTCGACGGTGGAGATGAACAGCATCCCGTGGAGTCCCGTTTTGCGGTACGCCACACCCCTCCCGATGAACAGGACCCCCGTTTCGACCGTAGCGCTCCAACACAAGTCCATTTCCTCCGTTTTGCGGTACGCCACACTCCTCCCGATCAACGGGACCCCAATTTCGACCGTAGGAGGTACGTTTCCTCTGTTTTGCTGTACGCCACACCCCACACCCCTCCCGATCAACAGGACCCCCGTTTCGACCGTAGGAGGTCCGTTTCCTCCGTTTTGCTGTACGCCACACCCCTCCCGATCAACAGGACCCCCGTTTCGATCGTAGGAGGTCCGTTTCCTCCGTTTTGTGGTACGCCACACCCCTCCCGATCAATAAGACCCCCGTTTCAACCGTAGGAGGTCCGTTTCCTCCGTTTTGTGGTACGCCACACCCCTCCCGATCAATAGGACCCCCGTTTCGACCGTAGGAGGTCCATTTCCTCCATTGTGCGGTACGCCAGGCCTTGTTTCCATCGCCTCTTCCGTCCAAGCCCTCCCGATGAACACGACCACGCATTCCGTTCCGACCCATGAACACGACGACGACGCTATTTCTCCGTCCCGACCCAGCCATGTACACGAGCCCTCGCCGTACGTATGCGCGAGTAGGTGTTCTAGACCCTGCCCATATGTACACATACGTGGCCGTATTTTCTTTCTTGCACCCTGGCCGCCTCTACTACGACACGTACGCGCCTCTACATCCACCAGTATATGTGTACGTACACGTTCGTGACCAGAATGACAACGCTACGTACGCTTCGACCAGGTGGGTCTCGATTGTCAGGCACTTCCTTGCCAGCAAAGATGTAGCTGGTGGGTCCCAGCAGTCAGGGGCGAATCGTTTTTTTTGCCCGGACGCACTTCCTTGCGTGCGAATATGTAGCTAGTGGGTCCCAGCAGTCGGGGGGCCAGTGGGTCCCAGCAGTCAGGGGGGCGAATTGTTTTGGTTTTCTTTTTTTTTGCCCAGACGCACTTCCTTGCGTGCGAAGATGTAGCTGGTGGGTCCCAGCAGTCAGGGGGCGAATCTTTTTTTTGCCCGGACGCACTTCCTTGCGTGCGAAGGTGTAGCTGGTGGGTCCCAGCAGTCAGGGGGGAAACGTTTTTTTCGTGAAATACGGTGGCCCGTCCGTTGGGTCCCTGCTGTCAGGTGGAGGAATCATTATTTTCCGCGTAATAAGGAGGCACTTCCTTGCTGCCGCCGTGGACCCAGCTGTCAGCCTTTCCACGTACAGTCCATGTCCGATGGAAGTCGTTCCTTGACCATGTTGACCACGCTGCACCGAGAGCACCAGGGCGATGGACGACGACGAGGCCTAGGAAGGGGACGACGCGGAGCCGGTGAAGATGCGGCAGTGGATGCCCACGCGGAGAGGAGTATGAGGGTTCACTCGTTCGGCTGCGGTGTAAGGTTGCCGTCACCGCAGGGCCTGGCCAGCGGTGGGAATAGCAGGGGGCGGTGAGGCCTCCGCGGCAGCACAGCCGGCCACGGGAGGCAGGAGCAGGCGGCACGACTGGCGCTGCTTTGGGCGGCTGGAGCAAGAAGACCAGAGGTTGAAGAAGCACTACGGACGTTGGATGGACATCATACTGTCACTGCAGCTAGAATCATTTATATTGACTAAGTTGACAAAGCCCTTGGTACGTCAACTTAGTAGGCCCACAGGTCAGCTTCCGAAACGGTGCGCCCCAGATGTCAGGGGGAGGAATCATTTTTTGGGCGGGTGAAGCTAGAATATCCGAGATTGAAGAAGAAGCACGGCATCCGTTGGATGGACATCCAACGGCCACTGCTGCTAGAACCGTGTGTTGACTATAATTTGACAAAGCCTTGCATACGCGTCAACTCTGTTTTTTTAGGGGACGCGTCAACTTAGTAAGGCCAGAAGTGTGTGGCAGAGAACTTATAGCCCATTTGAGATTTGTAAGAATGTGTAGCCCATTTTTGAATTCTAATGGAATTTACTACAACCTATTTACAGTTTGTTAAAAGTACAGCCCATTTCAACCAACCGTTCAAAACAGAATTCAACAAAATTTCCCACATTTTGATGGGATCCGAAATATTTTTATCCCAAAATTTCTAGTCAGATTAAATAAATTTATATTACGTAAAAATCCAACAAAACATTGTGCTCGCAACAATTAATGAAATTAAAATTTTCAATATCCAAAAATAATATTTTATAAAGTAATCACGTGTTCGGTGCATTTTTTTATAGTTACTGCCCACTTTTTATAATTACATCTCATTTATTATTTCTTAAAGCCCATTATCTTGTTAAGACTAATGCATCCCTCCTAGGAAAGATTTGCAGCCCAGCGGGGCGGAGAATAACAACTTGACCTTGCCTGAGTATTCCTAAAAAAAAGTATAGCTGGGCTAGCCATTTTCAGCTTGAAAAAAATTAATATGTGGGCTGGATATCTGGCCTGGGCTAGACGGGCCACAGCCCGCCCAGTTAATACCTGCAGCGATGTTTTCGTTGTTGTTCAGAGGAGAAAAATCAATATCTGGGTTAAACATCAAAAAACTCTGCAGTGCTCACACCTAAAAAACACAAATACTGCTCGAGCTGCTTGGTCCCAGCTGTCGGCCGCTTCCTGTGCAATTCTCTCGTTTATTGACTACTACATAGGTTGACAATGGTGTGGGACCGTGATGTCAGGAAACCAGGGGAAGAAAAATAAATTACTCCAGCGAGCGCTTCCACCTCTGCCTCGTTGTCTCCCGTGGAAACCCCTTTCCTCCCTTTTTTTGCTCGGGCAAGGACCAATGCATGCAGCACGTCCATGCGGTTATTAGGCAAGAAATAAAAGCGCTTTGCATGCTATGAATTACGATGGCCTGCATGGGTAGCTAATAAGGCATCCTCTTAACTGCTGTGATTGAATGTTGTGTTTAGAAGAGAGAAATATTCTTCTTTTCCACCAATGTGCTTGCACCTAGGTCGTGATGCACCTTCTAATACGACTTATTCACCTAGACGGAGGGAGTATAGTTTTATATATATATATATATATATATATATAATAAGGAGGCACTTGCAGACGTGAGGCTATGGACCTGGTGGGTCCCCATTGTCATCCTCTCCAAGTAAAGTCATCTCCTTGCCCGCGCGCGCTTTCCGCCCGAAACAGTCAGCGCCGCCCGCCCCGCTTCCCGGTGCAGGCGATTGCTCCGCCTTCAAACGACACAAGTGCCATCCGTCCGTCCATCTACCGCCCACATTAATGATACACGGTTGCCTAGGCGGCTACTCCGGCGCCACACGTCCGTTCCTCCGCCCGCCCACCATTGCTATATAAACTGCTGCGCCGGCCATAGACGCAGTCATCCGCATTCGTTCCCTTTCTCCTGCCCACACCACTACTTCCCACCATGGCTTCCTCGCGCTCCGGCGCTCTTCGGGACGGGCGGACGACGGACCACAAGGAGATGGCAGCCATTGCTGCCGACCGGCTGGCCGGCAGGCAGCCGGAGGACGACGACGTCCCAATGGAGAACATGGTAGTCGATGATCCGGTGCCAACCCCCTCCTCCGCGCCATCCTCGCTGGTGCATTGCAACATGACCATCGGCGAGGGCCGTGCCCAATATATGGATAGTGTGAGGCAGATGCGTCAGGAGCAGTTCCGCGAGGCGCAGGCCGACGCCGCCTACAACCACCATCTCCTCCAGGAGCACCTGCAGGCGGAGGAGCAGATCGCCGCGGAGCGGGCGGAGCAGGAGGCGCTGCTCGACTCGTACCACTCCGCCCGCAAGGGCCGCCTCGAGCGCTGGCGATACCGCATGCGGGTGGCGGAGGCTGCGGCCGCCTACAAAGAGGCTAGCAAAGAGGGCGATGAAGCGGGCGAGGCGCTGTTTGGCGAGACCGAGGACGAGGCAGAGGACAATGCCGGCTCCGACGAGTCCCCGCTCCGCTGGCGTCGACGAGGCCCTGCTCCACCAAGGCCCCACGGCGCCAACAACGAGGCATAGGACCCCGCCGACTTCGCCGAGGCCCCGCCCCACCAACAACGAGGCAAAGGACATCACCGGCTCAGCCGAGGCCCCACGCTGCCGGCAACGCAGGGGAGGATTTCCACCGCTCCGCTGAGGTGCCGCCCGCCGGCAACAAGATAGAGGACATCGCTGGCTTCGCCGAGGCCCCGCCCCGCTGCCAACGAGGCCGCGCCACACAGAAAACGTGGAAGAGTAGAACACGGTAGGTTGCCGCCGCTCGGGTACAAGTAAGGCCACCGCTGCTACCCTCCTGTTGAAGCCAAGCTAGGCGGGTTGACCATTGACGGCCGGTTAGCTTCTTGGCGGCGGTGATGTGGAGTCGGGGAGTTGTGCTGGAGAATAACACTGCTGATCATTGGGCTCCTAGTTGCCCTAATCGCTATGACAAGCTAGGCCGGTTAATTAATTATACATCCAGCGCACCCATTTATAGTTTAAATGTAATGAAATCCGGCATGTTTATATGAAATCCGACCGTGTATGAATGAATTTATTTCGATTAGTTCGAATTCCTGTATCACTAGCATTGGATGAACATGCAAAACAATACGTACTAGCATTATTCCCAGGGTGATCACCTCGTTTGCAGCAGTTTCACATGTACTCCCTCCGGTCCTTTCTAGTCTGCATACAAGTTTTGTCTGCAGTCAAAGTATCTCTACTTTGACCAATCTTATACAAAAAAGCATGCACTTACACAATGTGCAAAGTAAAAAGGAACAGAAGGAGTACAAAGAGTTTGAGCAGCTTTTTAGTGTTTCTGTACATTGCAATCAAACACACAGGCCTGGCAATCCATAGAGAACATTCAAAACAATCGATGATTATGCATCTCAGCGACTCACATGTCAGAGGCAATATTTACTTCACAACTAAAGAATAAATAAAAAATTGATCGACGCTGCTGACAGCAAAGGGCGTCCCATTCGAAAATATCAAACGCATGTCTTGCTAAAATCAATGAGCAAAATTTGACAAGGTTGTCCCATTCCAAAATATCAAATGCCTGCGATTGTGGAATGGGCAGGGTTTGCCATCAGTTCGGACATTGACATGGCACCTCGCGCTAAATAAACCACTTGTTCTTTTTGTGCAGTTCCACCAAAATCAACCAAATTCGCGCGTAGCTTGTATGATTTCGCCCTTATATGTTGCAACGCCTTGAACTTATCGGCACCTCCTTTCTTGTGGTGGAAATGAATGATTCGATGTATTCATGAACATTTGTGCAGTTCCCATTGAAATCAAGCTGAGAACCCCTGTTTGCACAAATACAAAAAAGTGATTAGTATAGAGCAAACTGTACTATGAATTGACAGTTTCAACAGGCACATACATGGTCCATGTAGAGCACACTTTTAGAAAAATGGAACTCACCAGAAATAATCCTAGAACAACAACAAAAATATGGAGATTTTGTCAGTCCTTCTGAGCTGAAGTTAGTTTGGTCTTGTGGGGAGTAATGTAACCATCCTTCAACTGCTCCTTCTGATGATAAGATAGACATGGCTTCTTCATCCTGGAATAATCGGAACTAGTCACTTCACGTACTCCATATTCTTCTTCAGAGGAAGATGATCCTGTTGTGCAACGACAAGAGGACTACTAAATGCTAGTATTACTGTTTGCTCGAAAAAAGGAAAGGAAATATTTAAAACAACACAGATGAAGCACTTCTCAAGGACAATACCACTTTTTCATGACAGTATCTAAACAGTAGCACAACACCAATAGAGATGACAAAGCTCAATCATATGGATGAAATCAGTGGGCGAGTACCAACCTTTTTGAGGAGGCTTATTGTGTAGAGCATATAGATGAAGCATTTCTCCGAAACCATCTGTTGCTATCTACGGTGGTGTCCAAGCTTACTATATACTCCTCGATTAGTTTAATGTTCCCAACATCTTCTTGTGCAGTTCCACTAAAATATATGGTATCTTCAAAGAAGATCCCTGTTTGCACAAGTAGAGATAATTACATATTACATTAAGGGTGGCATCCAATCAGTGGCAAAACAATTGCTCGTTCCAGCCATAGCAATAAATTAAGATGCAAATCTATATCATTACTTGTGCCATCACAGTTCTAGTGCTTCATTACAGCACCGGGAGTTGATTTTTGTTTTTCTTCCCCTTGTTCTTCCCTTTCATCACTTGGTTCAATAACAAACAAGCTTTGCCTTCAATGTAAGATTTGGCATGTCAATTAGGGAGCACAAGTATAGTACTAAACTTAATTTTCTGATGAAAGTGGCAAAATACTGGCCAACAGTTGTGAAATATCCTTATCTTACCTCAATGGGATATTACGGTGCACATACAAATTGGAAGTCTTGTCTCCATTTGTGCAGTTCACTAAAATCAAGCAACATTATCGTACAAGTAGCACAACATATGAATGCACACTTCAGAATCATGTGAAAGAAGGCTAGTACTGACCTCTCATGATGCAGAATTCAAACAACTCACAAGAAGAAGATCTCAACCAAATTCGCCTTAACGGATAGGAAGTAAGATCTCCTCTTGTGCAGTTCCACTAAGATCAAGCAATCAAGCAACATTGTCGGTGTGACATTTTGGTTGAACTGCACAAAACACTCTTAAAACAAAAGTGTTTTGTGCAGTGCAACAAAAGGTCACAATGGCAACGAGGTGAAGCAGATAACCCTGTTTACGCAGAGGTGCAAAGGAAACAATTAGTGGTCAATAATGGTGGATGACACAGAAGCCAACAAAAAGAAGCATCTACCTTATCTAAATGGGAAAGAAAGCAAGACAGTAGCATTTGTCAAACGGTGGCCTTTATTAATATTAATGTAGAGATTATATTAACAATAAAATTCGTTAAACATGTAATTTGCTTTTAACTGTGGCATTGCATCAATTTTGCAGCGGCATTATTAGAGGGTGTTTGTTTACAGGGACATTTTGGTGTAGGGACTAAAAAAACTCCGTGTCAGTCCGTGTTGGTCCCAGTTTTGTTATCAGACACCTTTCCCTATGTGAGCGCAGCAAATCTAGTCCTGCTCAAACTCTACAACATTGTCCCTTCCTTTCCTTTTTGAACTAGTACTTTCGCCCCTTCCTTTCCTTTTTGAACCACGTCCTAGATTTATGCGATACAACTTTCCCCACTACTTTCCCCCATTCCTTTCCTCTTTGAACCACGTCCTAGATTAATGCTATGCAACTTTCCCCTTCATTTCCTCTTTGAACCACGTCCGAGATTCATGCTATATACAACTTTTCCCACTCCTTTCCTCTTTGAACCGCGTCCTAGATTCATGGTATACATGCAGCTAGAGCAATGCATGTGGAGTAAGTAAATTATACCTTAAGGTTCTTGGGGCGTGGTTCGGCGGGCGACGGGACGACGGCGAAGAAGAAGGGGTCGGAGGCCCTCCCGCGCCGCCGCTGGGTGGAAAGTGAACAGCTGTGCCGGTAGTCCCTCGCCGACGGCGACAACATTAAGCCTCCTTCCCTTCCCGGCGGACGGATCCTGCCGGCTCTTTGAGCAGCAGTGAGGGGAGAGAGAGGCCAACGAAGTCTTGTTTAGATCTGGAGAGGGCGAGAGAGTGTGAAGAGAGCAACTACAAGCGCTGAGGCTCCAGCGGGAGAGGGCGAGAGAGTGTGAAGAGAGCAACTACAAGCGCTGAGGCTCCAGCGGGAGAGGGCGAGAGAGTGTGAAGAGAGCACCTACAAGCGATGAGGCTCCAGCGTGTATATATATACTGGAGAGAGAGTGTGAAGCGTGCAAACCCTAGAAAACATTTTGACCAGTCAAAGAATCCTCCTGGCACAAATTATGCTCAAGTGTAGTTATCGAACCCGAGACCTCAAGTTTGATGAGCGAACAGGCTAACCAGCTACACAACCCTCCCGTTATGTTCAACGAGAGGGAAATAACCTTTTATACATTCCTCAATCCTTATTATAACATGCACACAAATTTTGGGCACTTGTATTCGACTTAAGTCAGTGTGCCACCGTATCTCGTATACTTACTACTCCCTCCGTCTAGGTGTAATAAGTCACGTTAGAAGGTGCAATGGGACCAAGGTGCGTGCGTGTGCGTGCGTGCGTGCATGCGTGTGTGTGTTTAACAACATGTGTGTGTTAGAGAGAGCGACAGATCGACCTACTCTTACAGAGAGATGTTTTTTAGTGTACGATTTTAGCCGCGAGAGTCGGTGCATCCTCTCGTTTCCGGGCGTGTCCGGTAGTGACATGCAGACAGCTGCCACGGCCGCTCCTGACCAGCCTGGCCCACCCAAAGCCCCTCCATCGCCCGGACGCGCTTCCCGCCTGAAACGGTCAGCGCCGCTCCAAAGAATAGGTGCTGCATTCATGCCCGGGCAGAGAGGACGCGACCTCTCACTGGCGCAAGAGTGATGGTTGCTTCGTCCGTCCAACTTACTGCTAGGTCTATGTGATTTGACGGCTCATTGGTCTTTATTACTGAGGTCGTAGGACTGCCGGACGTCCCACGCTTTTGGCGAAAGGAGGTATACCTACTAGATTACAATTTTCTCCATTCTTACAGCGGAGGCATGCAAGAGCAGTGAAAACACGCAGGCTCAGTGATCCGCATGTGGTTGGTGAAATCTCTACAAAGACTTATATTTAGGAATGGAGGAAGTACTAGTATAGTATGTACTATAATTTATCAGTGAGATAAATTTGTACATTGCTATGAAGCTTCCAGCTTCTGTTACATGTATCTTGCGTCCAAGGTTGCCCGTTGCAACATTTCATCAAATACAAAGGAGACTCACATGCATGCTATTGCATCTCAATGATTGACAGATCATAGCAAATATGTACTCCCTCCGTTCCAAAATAAGTTTCTCAACTTTGTGCAAACTTTGGTACAAAGTTGTACTACTACTAAAGTTGACACTTATTTTGGAACAGAGGCAGCTAAAGAAAAAAACGATCCATGCAGTCCCTAGCCCTTGAACCGTGAACCCTGACCAGGCTTCAATTTGCTGGCAACGTTCGAGCTTCCTAATAAATGAAGTTTGCAACCTTTTGACCATCGGATCATTTTGTGCAGTTTCACCAATATCGAGATGAGCATCCCTGTGGCAAAGAAATTGAACAAGCGTGATTAGAATAAGATTACCGGGACTAGTTGATGAGACATAAACTCATCACACATACAGTATGTAGAAGCCAGTACAGGTATGTGGGGGGGGGCAAAGAAGTAGAGAAATATCCACAGGGAGTGATGTGGGCAGCTGGAGCAGTGGTGCAAGCCGGCTGTAAAGGGAGTTGTACCTGAGGGATGTAGCTCAACCTTGAGGAGGGCGGCGGGAGGCAGCAACTGCCCACGTCGCGGCAGTGAGCAAGGGACGAAGGCAACCTCACCGGCTTTGTGAGAGAGAACGACGGGGGCCCCTGATTGGGACGTGCCGACAGTGGTTTTTCACCGTCGGCGACGGCCACCGTATCTACACTAAGCACCCACCCCTTCCCCAAGCGGACGTGATCCGCCGGGATGTTAGAGATGTGGCCACAGTCGTTTTGTGCGAGAGAGTGTGAAGAGAGCAACCCCAGCAAGCAACCGTGTAGGCTGGCCCGTCCTGACTATGCATATAGTGGAGCGGTTTCCTTTTCTCTCCATATGAACCTATCATATTGCGTACGTGCCACTGAAGAAAAAAAACTTTATTTATAAATGACGCTGCACCTACTACTCGTTCTCCTATAACCTTGCGCTTGGCATCTCCAAGATATTAACCTTGCGATTGGCTCTTCGCCTCTTCGGGAAGTCGAGCAATAATGGTAGTGCAGTATATATCGTTCTGGCTATATGAGACCGAATGAATTGCTGCACGTCCACCACGTGGGCGAGGGTCGAGGGGCGAGGGATAGTGCTACATACGTAGCAAAATGAGTGAATCTACACTCTAAAATACGTCTATATACATGAGTGTTTGGAGTATGTACTAGTAGTTCATATTGAAATCTACTAAAGGACATATATATTCCAAACAATATGATAGTATAATCTCTATAACCAAGATAGTAGGGACGAGGAGTAAACGGAGGGAGTAGTAAAAATTTCTCCTCGGGCTGCGAGCCACCGCCCGCGTGGGCGAGGGAGCGGGCGTAAGGCGTGGTAAGCAAGCTTCACCTCATCCTGCGAGCCACCGCGCCCGTGGGCGGGGGAGACGGCGTACTAAGCAAGCTTCTCCTCGTTCTGCAAGTTGACGGGACACATCAAAAGTACTCCAGTGTATAGAGCCTTGCCTCGAAGGTAGGCCCCACATGGTTTGCCTCTTTTTTTAATTTAACATAATGCGTAAAGTCGCAATTTGTTTGTTCACCCGTGGTAGACGATCCTCCCTCCACCAAGTGGACAACCAGTACACGTGCCAAATTACCACGTGGGCTGCCTTTTTGTACATAAATGAGCTCCACCGTGTACCCGCGCAGGTGTGGTTGGGAAAGAGACGGGATTACGTGCGCCGTGCATGCACCTCTTCTCTTCGTGCACGTCCCCCACCTACGTGGGGTGTGTGTGAGAGATACAAACCGCGTTCGTGAGTGTTTTTTGTTTTGGGGTGGGGGTGGGGTGGGGTTGATTTCGTGAATTATTTGTGGGAATATGTGTCGATGACATCTCAAACAAAATTTTGCATGCAATGTGTGTGAAATGGAGGCCTATCCATATCATACATAGAGGGTCGGGCAATCCACGAGAAGAGAGGGAGGGGTCATAGCTATCGATAGAGTCAAAGAGAGGATCAAGTGGGTGGGTGCGAGATCGATGAAGAGAGCCATCGAAATTGTTTGTGTGTACAAGTCAAAGATATAGGGCGACTAGCCTACCGGAACGTTAGAGGGCACACGTCAAGTTTGTGTGTGGCAGGGAGACATGACTAGAGCGCTCGATGTATCAGTGTGTGTGGGGGGAGGGGGTGGTGGGAGGGGTAGGCAGAGGCCTAACTATAGAGGTAGAACGACTCGTATATGTGTTGAGAAGGAGAGATCCAGATATGTCTTGAGGGAGATAGGTCGACATCCATACATAACTGAAGGACGGGAAATATGATGGGACAGAGAGAGAGAGAGAGAGAGAGGAGGGAGAGAGGGATGGAGAGGGAGGGAGAGGGGTAGAGCGCTGGATAGGTGATGGAGTTGCTTCTCGAAGATGGTGGGAGAGGCCTACTAGACAAATTGAGGGTGGAACTGCAATGTTATCAATAAGAGTGGGGATGTGTTTCTGTGTGTGCATGTGCATGATAGATCTGTCGGGACGCATCCATAGATGATGAAGGGGAACCATGTGTTTGGTAAGCAAACCTAACTAGATTGGTAGATCAATTGTTGTTTGTCGGAGGAAGGGAGAGACACAACTAATGAGGTAGATCGGTTGACGTGTGGGTAAAAACGAGTTATAAGGACCTAGCTAACTATATGTATAGCGAGAGATCGGTCGGTGTATGTCCATTTGTTAGAGGCAAATAAGGCCCAGCGAGACGGATAGACAGAGAGAATGGAGCTAGGAGGTGGTGCGAGAGGCCCAACTACTAGCTAGATAGGGGGAGGAGTGTGCGGTTGTGAGAGCGATGAAAAGAGGGGCGAGAGTTTACACGTGTGTCTGACCATATGAGAGACACGAGGCAAGGACACATAAAGGAGGAGATTGAAGGTGTGTTTGTATGTTGTAGGCAGGCACCGCTGGAGAGGTTTATCGATCGGTGTGTGTCGGAAAGGAGTTGTGGAGACTCTGGGAGAACGACCTAAAGAAAAAAAATGAATGTGCCAGGTGGATAGAATGCCTAGGGAGAGGGAGGGCGAGGAGGGCATGTGCATGCATGAGAGAAAGTTAGTGGTAGCTACAAAGGTTAGAGGATTGTGTGGGTGCAAGAGACTAACAAAGATCATAATTTGATATGAAAGCAGATTCATATATTTGAATAGGAGATCATAGTGTTTTAAACATTGCATGCATGAATAAAGCAGTGATACACGTGTTGTGCACATGTTATACCATAATGTGATAATGCATGGCGTTTGCAACTCACAGCTAAATGCCGAACAATCTAAACCATACTATACATCAAACAATCTCACATTTTATTTGAATTTGTGATAATGTGTGGCGTTCGCAGCTTACAACTAAATATCAAGCAATCTAAACAATACTATATATCGAATATTCTCACATTTTATTTGAATTTGTGGTAATGTGTGGTGTTTGCAACTCACATCTAAATACTTGTAGGCGTAGGGGGCGGGGCACCATACATAATGTGATAAACACATTATACATATGAGACATGGTTTAGATTATGAAGATCTAGCTAGAGCTAGAAATGTAATGTGATTTGAAATCAAAATAAAGTGGATTCAAAAAATCTAGTTGAGTTCATATAGGAGTACACATAGTTCATATGTAACTCGAGACTAATCATGTGGTGTGCTGTGAAGATAATACACAAACGATGGTTTAACTTGACAATAATGATGATTGTAGATCTTATTAAAACAGAGAAACGAATTCAAATGCTTTGACTTCACAACAATCATTACTGTAGATCTTATTCAAATAGAGAAACGAATTCAAATTTAGTTCATATTGAAGCGGTACTATATACGTTTGGAATGCACTAAAACGTTCATTTGAGTAGTAGGTTGCATGCATTATACACGTAGCGAAATATTTTGATTGAACATAACATGAATTCAAAGTTTTGAATGACATTTGTAGGGCGCATTGATTTGGGACAATACACGTTAGGCTTATCCGGAAATTTCAACCCCCGCCTTATTAGCCCGAAATATTTAAGATATATCTTTGTCTTGTTGTGCTCCGACAACTCCCTCCATGTCAACCCGCGCCTTGATATTCCGAAATTACAACGCGCGCGAAAATTCCCACCTCCTGTGAAATCCAGACACGCGAAATGCCCGTGGTACCCCTGAACCGAAAGAACCACCTCAAATCGGTGCGGGTACTTTCGTAACTTACCCCACATTTTGGACAAGCGCGTCTCTAAGCCATGGTTCCCCACTGCCATCCCATCCGCCCACCCATTCGTACACCGAGGCCGCGAAAACCCGCGATGAAACCCCACACCCTGCTCCATCCGCCACCCAGCCGGAGCCTCTTCCCCGACGACGTCGTCCACAACAACACCTCGACGTCCCTCATCCACCGTACCGGATGAGGATCCGTCGTTGATCTCATCGTCCCGCCAGTTCAGCCACCCCGTCCTCCACCTCCAAGGAGTTTCCCCGACGTTCCCCTCGTCTTTCGCACCACCTCCATTCCCACACCGCTGTCTTCACCTGCACCACCAGAAGAGCATCATCATCACCGTTTCCTCAGATGAAGCTGCGGCCTAATCGGCGCCACCAAAGAGGTTGTACACTAATCGCCGCATTTTCTTCTTGATTCGATCTCAAGGTGCCGCCGGCGCTCGGTCCCGAGCCGACACGGCGCGACTCTATCCATGGCGGCGTCGCCGGCCACTTCCTCCACGGCGTCGCTCCCTCGGCGGCGACGTCCACATCAGTAGGACCTGCTGCTGCTTTAGCTCTCGCTCGCGCTGCTGCTCTGCTCTTGCTCTCGGTCCCCTGCCTGGTTTGCTCTTGCTATTGCTGTTGCTCGCGCTGCTGCTCTCGCTCTTGCTCTTGCTTGCGATGTTGCTCCGATTTAGCTACACTTCAGTCGATTGAATCGACTTTTGGGTTAGTCGATTTTCAGGTGGTGGTGGTGGTGGTGGGGGGGGGGCTCGCCGGGGTGAAGGAAGAACCAGCCGCATCAGGGAGGGGGGCTCGCCGGAGAGATACCCCACTATCTATCTTAGGGTTCCGATGGGGGCGGTGGTCGCCGACGGTGGCGGGGCGGTGGCGTGGGGATTGCCGGAGAAAAATCTCGGCACGGGGTGGCCTAGAGGAATGGCCGGGGCGGCGGCGGACCGGCGGTGGGGAGTGTTTTCGGGGCGGGCGGGGCGGCGCACCGCCGGCCGCGGGCGGCGGGGGGCTGCTGTTTGGCCGGCTCAGGGGGTGGAGGTTGAAGATGAACTGCAGGCCCTTGATTTCGTATCCAACGGCTGCAAAATCGACTGACCAGAGATGAAAAAGTCAGTCGACCGACGTGTAGCATCACCTTGCTAGTGCGTTCAGTTTCAACAGCAAAATTCAGTTTCGACAGCAAAACTCAGTTTCGACAGTTAAGTTCAGTTTCGACAGTTAAGTTCAGTTTCAACAGTTAAGTTCAGAAAGGAGCGGCTAATGTATTTTACATCTAGCACTTTGTGGTTATGTATTTTACGTCATGTATTGGAGATGCTATTAGAATTCCACTCAGGTTAACGTTGTTCGTTGTCTCTCTTGTCCTGCTTTAGCCTCAGCATCGTACAACTCACCGGAGCTGCTCCAATGACGAAACCCTCCATCACAGCGGAGCAGTACCTCGGGCTTCATCTCCAGACGCCTAAGATCTTCTTCCCCTCCTCCGACAGCCAAGTCAGCCGGAGGATCCTCACTGGCCAACCTAATCACGCAGAGATCGACATGGCTTCACCAAAGAGGTTCTACACTTGTTGCATCTCTTTTTTACTCTAGATGTTATATATATTGTCCACTAAGCACACTGATTTGTTCCTTTAGTGTCTCCTTGAAAGAAAAAACATAGGAATTTTAATTTTCACTTGTCCTCCTTTTCAAATTCTGATTCATGAAGCACAAGACTAAGAGATAGTAGCATAATAGCATTATAATCGTACATTTTCTTGTGGTTTGACTTAATGTCACCATGCTTCTTTGCATCCTGTGATCTTCCAATTGTTGTGAATCAAACACCCAGATTGGCAGAAATCCTTTGTTTTTAAATTCTCTGTTTTGCACGTGCATTCCTATCCTATTCCTGTCTATTTCATATCCCTGCATTGTTGGAATCCTCCAATTCAAACGAGCCCTTACAGAATTACTTCTCTTACAGATAGTTGTCAAAGAAAACCTTGCGTGGTTTGTCCCGCTCCTGCTGCGCCGTCGTCCACCCCAGCTCAGCTGCTCCAACGACAGAAGGGCCCAGCACAGCAGGGATCCGGCCTCCAGACTGTCTTTCGCCGCCTCAGATCTTCTTCCCCACCGCTGGCAGCCATGAAAACTGCACTACCATCATCAACCGAGCAGATGACCTCAAGGACTACATGGGTCCGCAAGAGAGGTCTCACTCTTTCATGTCTGCTTACGTTATGCATCGCTTAATATTACATGCTACTTTATCGTCCTGTTCACCGATTAGACTCTGAGTCAGCTCCAAACTAATGGTCAAACTTGAGTTTTTAAATGGTTGTGGGGTACATATCGGGGCCGCTATCAATAGTATCTATCTACTATCTGGTTAATCTCCGGTGTCTACTATGAGTTTCATGTTGGGTGGGAAACAAACAGTAAAGAAGCCATTATCTGTATTTTTTAACTGAAGCCATTATCTGCCTACTATTATTGGTTTTGGGTCTATCCACAGGTTGCTACCATCACTCTGGATTTCTGCATGCACTCCTTACATAATCTCACTATGTTTTATTCCTATGCATGACAGTTATTGTAAACAATGGAACTGAACATGTAGAGCAAAAGAGACGAGCCTTGTGTGGCAATAAAATTTCATGCAGACGTCGCTCCATGGTAGGCGCAAAGGCAGCCCCCCTCCACGCATTTCGGATTGTAATCGAGAGGAAGATATCTGTTCTGAGGGGGATTCAGAAGGAGAAGACAACTCCTATTTACCCCCTAAGGTCTTCGCTCTAACCTGGCATGCTGATGTTGGTTATATCATGCATATGGTGTCTTGCATTGCTTACTTTATACATCAAATATGTCATCTGCTTAGTTTAGACATCCTTTGTGCGAATGCCATCTGTTTAGTTTATTCATCGTTTATGTGAATTATGCAACGCCATCTTGTTTAGCCAGGCATCATATATGTGAATTTTGCAATGCCATCCTGCTTAGCCAGTCATCTTATATGTAAATTATATCAGGCCATCCTTTTTTTGGTTACATATTACATTTGTCAAAAATGTTATTACATTCAACTGCTCTTCGTGTGCATCAGCCATTTGACACGGTGATGGCAAATTCTGGAGTGAAAACAAGGTCTTCAGAGCAGACTATGCTATCTGACGAAGCGCATATCTCGCTGGTTACGGATAGCTCCTCAGAGGAGGATTCAGAGACAGATGACCAGTCCTATTCCCCCCCGAGGTGTATGCTCTAACTTAGCAGGGTTATGTTGCTCATATCGTGCGTACGATGTCTCGCATTGCTATGTCATTTGATTAGTTTAGACATGCTTTGTGTGAATGCCACCTGTTCAGTGCCTAATTACCATATATGTGAATTATGCATTGCCATCTTGTTGCAAGACATTATATATGTGAATTATACAATGCTATCTTGTTGCAAAGGCATTATATATGTGAATTACGCAATGCCATGCTGTTTAGCCAATCATCATGTATGTGAATTATATCATGCTATCATTTTTTTGTATTACGTGTTCCATTTGTCGACAACGTTTGTATATTCAACTACTCTTCCTGTGCATCAGCCATTTGAAGCGGTGATGGAAGTATCTGGAGTGAAAACAAGGTATTCAGAGCAGACAATGCTACCTACTGAAGCAGACATCTTGCTGGTTACAAAGAGCTCCTCAGAGGAGGATTCAGAGACTGATGACCAGTCCTATTTTCCCCCTGAGGTCTATGCTCAAACTTGGCAGGGTTATATTACCCATGTCATGCATGTTGTCTTTCATTGCTTAGTTTTTACATCATATATGGATTGCCATATGCTTACTTGCTTACTATATAAATAATATATTTGAATTATATCATGCCATCATGTTTACATAGTACATACACATCATCTATCTGCATTATGGCATGGCAACCCATTTAATAAAGACATCATATAGTTATATCATCTCATCCTGTTTAGTGTTTACAGTCATCATATTTTGAATTATGGCATTCTATCTGTGAATGTATGTGAATTATGGCATGCCAACCTATTTAATAAACACATTATATAGTTATGTCATGTCATCCTGTTTACATAATCTCATATTTTGAACTATGTCTTTCCATCTTTTTTAGTTAGCCATCATAATGTGAAATTGTGTCATGCTATCCTGTTTAGTTAGCCATCATATATGTGAAATTGTGTCATGCTATCCTGTTTGGTTAGACAACATAAATATGAATTATTTCATGCCCTCTTTTATTCCCCACTATCCATTGCACCTGTCTATCATACAATGTCTATACTTTCAATTACTTTTCTTGTTTATCAGCCACTTGAATTGGAGAGCGTGATGGCAGTATCTAAGGGAGTAACAACACGGTCTTCAGAAAAGATAGTGCTACCAGTTGATGCAGATAGAACCACGGTTGTATTTGCCCAAGGACCAGATCCACCGCACATAACCCAGACTCTCGCAGATTGTACCCCTACCCAGTTGGACAGAGAACCAGCTACATTCCTTCTAACCCCAACCCCGGCAGATAGTAACCCAGTTCCAGTTGACACAGCACCGTCTCCACCTCAGAGCACCCAAACACGAGCAGTTAGTAAGGGAACTACAGTGCCCAAAGCACGAGGACCACCACTCCGAATCCCAACTCAACGCTTAAAGGAGAAGAAGATTTGTTCTCAGGTCAGGTTCTGTAGCTATGGTTCATACTCTTTTGCTCTTGCATGACTGTATTTACTCATACCAACTATTTTCAAATTTGAAGGATGGAATCGAAACTCCAATGGCACAACAGGTATGTTTTAAACCTGTTTCTTTAAATAGTTTGCTAGTGTAACCTGCTCAATGTTGATTTCAGTTTCAATTGAATAAACAGTTATGTTCTCATGTCATGCACATTACAAGTGTTGTTATTGCTCTATAGTTACCCACACTTATATTCTGTCTATTCTGCTTTGTCTTGAACAAATATTATTTGAACTGTGTCTCTATCTTGATTTGGCAACAAAAACTAGAATGATATAGACCATAAAGTGGCCATGGTACATAGATATATGTTTGTTTCATGCTGTTATCCTGTCCACTTTACTACTGAACTCATTTACCAAAATGAGTTTCATATACAACATGGTAAACATGTGATGTGTCTGCTTGTTTCTCTTTTAGAATGCGGACAAAATATTGGAGAACAGTACCGCGTTGTCCAATGGTAAAGTAAGTAATGTAGATAAGGTTCAAGATAGTGAGACATCCCTGTTGGTCTCCAAGAAAGCTAATAAAAACTATCTTGACGACAGTGAGGGAACCCAAAAGTCCTGTCTTGATGTAGTGTTCGAGTTACTGGCCACTATTGCTGGCACAAGCTCTTCGAACTCGCTGCCTGAATCAGTTCGTCTTCTTGAGTCTCAACTTCAAGTTGAAAGACATCGATCAGATGTGCTGCGACAGGAAGCTGAAGGACCGAGGAAGTCCCTGCAGAATTCAGATGCATATTTTCTGGTGCAACAACAAGCGCTAGAGGATTTAAGCGCAAAACAAGAGAAAGTTAATAATCTTGCTAAGCATCTTGCCAGCATTATGGGTACCCAGGATATTGTTTCTTGAGATCTTCTGAAGTGGTTTCAGTTCTGGATTTGTTTTGCTGCGGTGTTTATTTGCGCTGGTCGCCAACTTTGACAACCAGTGTATATGATATGCTGCTTTGTTCCCTATATTTGCACTAGTGGCGAACTTTGATGCCCAGTGGATGTAATATGTGTAATAGCCGTGATAGCCTAGCGTTAGTTGCTTGCATATTTATTTCCTTGTTGTCTTGTTTATTTGTTTGCTTGTAGTCATTGCAGTTCTTTTTCCGCGGTTAGCTAGTGGCTGCAATAACCTATTTCTTAAAACTAGGCCACAATAACCATGGGCTAATATTTACTGTAGTGACACTGGGCCTCCTACTGGTCGTAGAAACAGTGGGCCTTCTATGGGCCGTAGAAACAATGGGCCTTCTACGGGCCATAGAAACAATGGGCCTTCTGCGGGTCGTATTATCAATGGGCCTTATACGGGTCGTATAATCGATTGGCCAAACATGGGCCAAACTGACCGCATTATGGCCGTAAACGGGCTAGAGTTGGAATCGTCCGTTCATGGGCCGACCATATCGGGCCATCGTTAATAGGCCGTATTTGATGATGCTATGAAATCGGCCCAACGTATTAACGGACCACAAACGGGCCGTCTGTAACCACAGGCTGAATTTGGCCCACAAGCAGAAAATGACAGTAACGGGTCGTAAGTAAACGGATGCTGGAAATGAGCCCAAGAATAAATGGGCTCTGAGAAGGCCGAAAGATAACCTGGGCTAGAAACGGCCCAACGGAATAACGGGCCGTTAATGGGTATAAAGTGATACACTGTTCATTACGGGCCAGTTTCACCATGGGCCGTTAATGGGTGTAAAGTGACACACTGTTCATTACGGGCCAGTTTCACCACGGGCCGTTAGTAGGCCAAGACTTACATAGGGCCTCATATGGGCCGAAAGACGTCATGGGCCATACATGGGCCAGAAGTGAAAACGGGCTGGAATCATATTGGATGGCCCAGATGACGCTACTGGGCCTAATTCGGATAGGGCGTAACGGGCCTTGGGTTGGCGGGCTGTAAATGGGCTATATTCGAACAGGCCGTTAAAAGGCTTTCCATGGGCCGGCCCGCCAGCTTTTGACCAAGTCAAACGGACCGGCCTTTTCATAGGAATGGGCCTTTGTTGGGTCATGCCACGTGTCGACGTATCATAGGCGCCTATCTGACCCACTGATGAGCTGACACGTGTTTCGTCCGGCCAATAAGAACTTTACACATGGAAATTTCCCATTGGTCAGGGCCGTTAACGGGTTATCGGATCCAAAACCCGACCCGATAGCTTAACGGCGTTCCGTTACGGTGGATGCCACGTGTCGGTCACCCTTGACGAAAGCACTTCTGTGACGCGTGATTTATCGTCATGGAAGTGGACACTTCCGTGATGATAATTTTGGTAATGTCATGGAACACTTCTACGACAGCACAGGTATGACTATCTTGATTCTGTCTTAAATTTGTCATGGATGTACATGCATGACAAAAAAAGCAACCTACTGTGACAAACACGTATCATCACGGAAGTGTATTTTTTTGTAGTGTTACGTGCATGCTCTATTAGCGATTGGGGCCTGTGCACGATCACATTGGGGCCCCCATATGCATGTGGTTGCGCTGCGTGCATCGCCACGATGCAGTTACGTGCGGCACGATGGAGTTACGTGCTATGAATTAGAACTGTCATCCGGGTGTGCGGATATTCCAGGCCGTCCGGCTTCCCCATTAATTCTCGCGGCCATTATAACCTTAGTCTCTTCAACCTTTCGATCTTGCCCCACAACACAACAAGCACACCCACGAAGACACATACAGGGAGGATATCTAGCGGCGCTCCAATGGAGTTCGACGAGCATAAAGTGGAGACCCACGCGAGGGATATGGATCTCTTGGTGGTGTACACCATCGACCTGGCCGTGGTGGAGGACTACATCAACACCTTGGAGCAGTTGCTTGCTCGAGACAAGTACAAGGTGGTCAGCATCGACCTCTAGTACACCGGAGGTCATCCCGGCAAAAATCAAAAGGTTGTCGTCGCCCAGTTAATTGTGCGTGCTCCATCATGTCCTCATCTTCCACTACTGCATGGCCACAGAGCCTTGCAACCGTTTCGCCAGGTTTGTCAACAACACCGACTACAAGTTCGCTACGGTGGAAACCTCCAACAATGTAAAGGCGCTCATGGTTACTAGCTTGGCCTGCAAGAACCTTATCGAAATCCGTTATCACAACAAGGTCTAGGGCAGCACGAAGAAGGATTCCCTGGTTGAACTTGCCTCGGCCATCATTGACCCCTACTACGAAAAGATGAAGCAAGATGCCAACAGAACAAGTTCCGTATCCTGGCACGGGGCCTGGATGTGGTAACTGGATGAACCTCACCTCAGGTTTGTGGCCAAGAGCGTGTACACATGCTACGAGATGCACAAGCGGGTCATTGACATGAGGAAGTGCCTTGTTCCCAAAATCAACGAGGCCGGATCGAGCCACAAGCAAAGCAGTAGCGGCAAGCGTCACAAGAAGTAGATGATGATCATATGATAGTTTATCCTAGTTAATTATGCATGTAATATATAGTTCACTTTGCTGTGTGGAATTGTCATGTGTGTAATAGCCACCTATGTAATTATGCATGTAATAGTTTACTTTGGTATGTGCAAATGTCATGTGTGTAGTAGCCACCTATGTAATTGGATGTTTAATTTGGTTATGCAACCATGTCCTTAAGTATGTATGGATATGTTGTTGTTCTGTATGCAATCCCATCGCACAACACACACACACACACACACACACACACACACACACACATCTTATTAGCAGCAATCGTCTGTGTTATTATCGATCTTCGCACACATTTATGATTGCAGACCTATTTGCTGCGTATCACACACATCTTGTTAAATTGAACTGTTTCTGTTCTCTTAGCTCGACGCAAACAGTTCATCCGAGTGAATTGTTTGCCCTCTATTGCACACACCTTGATCTGGCTAACCGTTTCTTTTGTTCCACCTAATCACAAATAGTTCATTCGGGTGAACTGTATGTCGTATATCACACACACCTTCATCTGGCTACCCATTTCTTTTGTTCCACCTCATCACAAATAGTTTATCCGAGTGAACTGTATGACGTATATCACACACACCTTTATCTGGCTTCCCGTTTCTGTTGTTCTGCCTCGTCCGAAACAGTTCATTGGACTGAACCGTATGCCCCACATCGCACATGCAACTAAAATCTAAACCGTGTTTGATGTATCCACCATCGCAAATGTTTTGCATCTTTTTTGATGGTTTTTTACATCACCGTTTGCGATTATTGCATCGCACATAGTTTCGTCGAAGGGTCTCTGATTGTAGTGTCGTGTTAGCAGCATCCTGCGATAGTGAGAGCTCATACATTCAGATCTGTGCGAGATGAATGGTGTGTTGACTAAAGGTGGAAAGAAATATTTCATGACGTTGATTGATAATTCTACTAGATTATGCTATGTCTATTTGTTAAATACTAAGGATGAGGCTATATGCTACTTTAAAATCTATAAGTCAGAAGTTGAGAACCAACTTGAAAAGGAAAAAAAGAGTCCGGTTTGATCGTGGTGGAGAGTACTCTTCTAATGAGGTCGATTTATTCTATGCGGAACATGGTATTATTCTTGAGAGGACACCTCCCTATTCACCCCAGTCCAACGGGGTTGCCGAACGGAAAAAACATACTCTAATAGATTTGGTTAATGCTACATCGGGTTTATCCAAGGCATGGTGGGGGAGGCTGTATTGACATCATGTCATGTCCTGAATAAAGTTCCCGCAAAGGATAATGAGACTACTCCCTATGAGCAATGAGAAAAGAAAAGAACAACACTCTCTTGCTTGTGCACTTGGGGCTATTTGGCGAAAGTCAATGTGCCGATAACCAAAAAGCGTAAGTTGGGACTAAAGGCTGTGGACTGCGTTTTTCCTGTGCTATGCGAAGCATAGCATCGGCTATAGAGTTCTAGTGGAAAAATCTGATGTACACGACGTGAAGGTCGGTACGATCATGGAGTCTAAATATGCTAAATTGTTTGAGGATATTTTCCACATGAGAGATATGCAAAGCACTTCTAGACTGAAATCTGGCGAGACTCCTGAACCTGCCATTCTAATGGAATATTATGAGCACAAAAGTGATGAAAGTTTCACGGAGGATGACGAGGAAGCTCCTATTTGGAGCAATAGATAGTGGACTACAAAGTCTTTTGGCGATGATTTCCTCTTGTACCTCGTGGATGATGACACTCCCAATTCCATTTCAGAAGCTTTATGCATCTCCAGATGCTGACTACTAGAAGGATGTGGTCCATAGCGAGATGGATTCCATCTTGGTTAACGGGACATGGGAGATCACTGATCGTCCTTATGGTTGCTAGCCATTGGGATGTAAATGGGTGTTCAAAAGGAAGCTTAGGCCTGATGGTACCATTGAGAAGTACAAGGCTAGGCTTCTGGCCAAGGGTTATACCTAGATAGAAGAAGAAGATTTCTTCAATACTTACTCACTTGTGGCTAGACTAACAACCATTCGAGTGTTACTCTCAATGGTTGCCTCACATGGTCTCCTCGTTCATCAGATAGACATTAAGACAACTTTCCTTAACGGAGACCTAGACGAGGAAAGTTACATGCAACAGCTAGATGGATTTGTAGTAAATGGTCAGGAAAGAAAGGTGTGCAAGCTAGTGAAACCTTTGTATGGCCCGAAACAAGCGCCTAAGAAATGGCATGAGCAGTTTAATACAACTTTGACGTCTGCTGGCTTTGTTGTTAACGAAGCTACCAAATATTTATACTATCGCTATGGTGGGAGTGAAGAAGTTATATACTATGTTTGTATGTCAATGACATAATGATATTTGGGACCCACCTCAAAGTCATTGAAGAGCTCAAGCCTTTTCTATCTCATAACTTTGAGATGAAAGACCTGGGCATGGCTGATGTTATCTTGAACATTAAGCTACTGAGATATAATGAGGGCGAAATTACAATTTGCAATCCCACTATGTTGAGAAGATTTCAGCCGTTTTGGATATTCAGACTACAAATCTTCTGCAATAGCATATGATCCTAGCATGTGAATTCAAAAGTTTGAAGGCACGGTTGTAGATCAATTGAGATATTCTCAAGTGGTTGGTTCACTCATGTACCTAGCTTGTGCTACTCGTCCTGACATCTCATTTGTTGTGTGCAAATTGAGCCGGTTTGTTTTTAATCCGGGAGTTGTGCACTGGCATGCTGTTGAGCGAGTCATGCGTTATTTGAAAGGTACTATGAACTATGGAATTCACTATTCTGGGTACCCGATGGTACTTGAGGGGTATAGTGACTGGAATTGGATATCTGATGCTGATGAGATGAAATCAAGAAATGGATATGTCTTCACACTTGGTGGTGGTGTTGTTTCCTGTAAGTCTTGCAAGCAGAGATCTTAGCGAGATCGACTATGGAAGCAGAACTCACATCATTAGACACATCATGCGTCAAAGCAGAATGGCTTCAAGAGTTTTTGATGGATTCGCCAGTGGTTGAAAAGCCAGTGCCGACTATCTTTATGAACCGTGAAAATCAATGCCAAGGCTAAGAGTTCAAAGGACAATATGAAATCCACAAAGCACATAAGAAGATTAAAATCCATCTGAAAATCAAGAAACTCTGGAGTGATAGTGCTGGATTATATCCAGATTACTAAAAATCTGGCAGACCCTTTTACAAAAGTGCTGATACGTCTCCAACGTATCTAATTTTTTATTGTTCCATGCTATTATATTATCAATCTTGGATATTTTATATGCATCATTATGATATTTTATATATTTTTTGGGACTAACTTATTAACCTAGTGCCCAGTGCGAGATGCTATTTTTCCTTGTTTTTCGCCTTTATAGAAAATCAATACCAAATGGAGTCCAAATGAAATGAAACTTTTTGACGATTTTTCTTGGACCACAAGACACCCTGGAAGCTTTGGGAGGAGGCCAGAAGAGCCAAGAGGTGGCCACAAGGTCAAGGGGCGCGTCCGCCGAGCTTGTGGGCCCTGACGGTGACATGCACCTAGGGTAGGGTCATAAGCCTGACCTAGACGCCCTACCCAAGGACATAGCCCTAGAGTCAAGGACATTCAAAGTACAACATTAGAAGTCGACTGAAATCACCTTGGAGTGCAATCCACTCGACCAGCTATCACGCTCGGATACCCCAATTCCACTCGACCAAGAAGCGTCACTAGACCACACGAATAATCACTCGGAGTACAGAAGGTCTAAAGCCACCCCAGGATGGCAACGGTCACACATTCACTCTGTAGTCTTAAAGATCATTATAGTCATTTATTGCTAGCATTACCAATAACGCCCCTGCCTTAACGTACATTGAACCCTGTGTAACTGAGGGCTGGAGGGGCCTGGCGCACTCTATATTAGCCACCCCATCCTCTAGCACAAGGGTTATCACCACCTGCAACTCTCATGCATAATCCAGTCGACAAAGCCTCCGGGCACCGAGACGTAGGGCTATTACTTCCTCCGAGAAGGGCCTGAACTCGTAAACCTTGCGTGCACAACCTCCCCGTAGCTAGGGCATTGCCTCCTCCTACATACCCTCTATTCTTACTGTCAGACTTACTCCCACGACAGTTGGCGCCCACTGTGGGGCAGGCGTCTTAGCGACTTCTGGCGAGGTTGCAGTTTTTCCGATCTTCATCAACATGGTTTCCGGCGGTGGTTTGGCTTTGGGCCGCGAGATCCATCTCGGCACGCTCGTTTTTGTCGCCGACGACTCCGCCTGGCTCCAAGAGCCCCCCCCTCAACGTCGAGGCCCTTCCCATCCGTGGGGCGGCGCACTTCCGCGCGAGTGCCTGCGTCCTCCTCCTGCGACAGCCGTCGACTCAGTATCGGTCGGTTCCCACGACATCCACTCTCCCCGCTGTATGCTGCCGCAAGCGATCCGGTCGGTCGCGGCTTCAGCGGTGGGTGAAGCATGCGGTGGCTCGACAGTCAGCCACCCCTCAAGTTGTGGCAATCGAGCCCGACGAATCTCTCTACGGACCATTCGACCCGTTGACTGGTACCGCAGACGCTGTATCCGAGTGCGGAAGCAGCGATCCCGCGGCGGAAGTCCTCATGGTCGACTCCCGTTGCAGCCCGCCTGGTTTCCATCGCAACAGCGGCGGCAGAGATGGTAATGGCCCGCCGTACATTCTTGATGAGTATGAACCCCAAGCCCTCACTTCGGAGCAGAGGGAAGAGTTGCATCGCCGCAACATGGAGGCACTCCAGACCCCCATCATGGGGGAGACCTCCGAGGCTCGGGCCTTGGAGGCTGCGCGCCTGGCCAGCTTGGCTGAGCGTGTGCGTCTAAAGAATATTCAACATTCACTCGACGAATGCGCCCGCCGGCAGATCCCCGAATCCAGTCGACGGCCTCAACAATTATTTCCGCCAGAAACTCAGGTATACCGTACTCCAGTCCAAAATCTTGCAGCTGCAGCACGTATAGCAGAGTCAATTCAGCCGTCTCGTTCAGAAGCTGGTAGAGGTTTGCTGCAGATCCGAGCCCTGCTCCGAGCAGTGGGTGAACAAAACTCAGTTGTTTCTCAGTCGCACAACATGATCCATAGTAGATTTGTGGTTGCAGACATGGTTCAGTCGGCTCATAGTCCAAGATCGCCTCCGTGGCGTGATGATCGTGGACACCGCCAGGATCAGTATCTAGATCGGGGTCACAGATAGTATGATCACCGATACGCCCGTGATGACCACCGTCGAGTGCCTACGTCCCCTCCGAGGGGTGGATCGTACGTGCCCCGGCGGTATGATGATAGGCGCCCATATGGTGATGAGCGGAGATCTCCAGTCGACCCAAGAGAGCCTGGATTTGATGCAAGATCAGTTCTTCTACAAGGTTTTGTCGACAGGGGCCGAGCGCACAGAGAAGGGCAAGACAGAAACCGTCCGAGTGGAAGCAGAGTACATGTTTCTGGACCTGAATGTTTTAGCAGAGCCATCCAAGCTGCAGAGATCCCTCCCAACATCAGGTTGGCGATGGGCGTGAGTAAGTTCACAAGTGAGTCAAAGCCCGACACTTGGCTAGAAGATTACCGAGTGGCAGTGCAGATTGGTGGAGGCAACGAGACATAGCCATGAAGCACCTCCCCCTGATGCTCAGGTTCAGCAAGAGCTTGGTTGAATCAGTTGGCCCCTGGAAGTATTTTTAGTTGGGAAGTGTTGGCCCGAGTGTTTATCAAAAAAATTGAAGCGACCTGTTGGGCTGACTGAATTGCAGCACTGCGTCTAGAAATAGAATGAGGCGTTGCGAGACTTCATTCAGA
This sequence comes from Aegilops umbellulata, assembly GCA_032464435.1. Taxonomy (NCBI): domain Eukaryota; kingdom Viridiplantae; phylum Streptophyta; class Magnoliopsida; order Poales; family Poaceae; genus Aegilops; species Aegilops umbellulata. The sequence goes on along the minus strand of CP136055.1, from coordinate 317,733,440 downwards.
GATGGACTACTCTTCATCATACTGTAGAAAATGTGTCAGAACACCAGGCAGTTTGCACCTTCAAAGAGGGTGTTCAGTACAGAGACATCAACCTGAAATTCAGTCAGTCAGACATGTCCCTGGCACGAATGATGGAAATAGCCACTCGGTACGCTAACGGCGAAGAGGAAGACCGACTCCGCAGTGGCAAGAATAAACCAGTCGCCCAAGACACTAGAGGAGGAAATTCCAGTCGGAAGCAGAAGCGCAAGGCTGAACCTGCAGGTCCTGCTGAGGCTGCAGTTTTGAATCAAGGGAAGTTCAAGGAAGGCCTAAGGGGCCATGGATCCCTAAAAAAGTGAAAGATCAAGCGGGAAACGATGTTCTTGATTTGTCGTGCCACATACACACCAAAAAAGATGAAGAGGGTAACTTGATTCTGCCAAAGCATACAACTCGACAGTGTCGACTCCTGATTCAGAGTTTCCGAGAGGGTCATCCCAGTGAAAAAGAGAAGGAATCTGATAAGGAAGAAGATAAAGAGGAAGATGAGGGTTACCCCAATATCAATGCTACTTTAGTGATTTGTGCTGACATCGAGAGCAAAAGTCGACTGGAAGTTATCAATAGAGAAGTGAACATGGTTGCTCCGGCAATTACATTCGACCAGTCCGATCACCCAACGCACGTTGCTACTCTCGGGAGGCAAGCGTTGGTGGTCGACCCAGCTGTTGGGGGCACTCGACTGACCAAGGTTCTGATGGATGGTGGCACTGGTTTGAACATTCTGTATGCTGAGACCCTCCAAGGGATGGGCATCCCGATGTCCAAGCTCAGTGAGAGCAACATGCGATTCCACGGAGTCATTCCAGGAAAGAAGGCAGACTCACTCAGTCAAATCACTCTTGATGTGGTTTTCGGTGATTTAAAGAATTACAGCAAGGAAAAGTTAACATTTGAAATGGTGGATTTCCACAACGCCTACCATGCTATTCTGGGCAGGCCTGCATATGCTCGTTTTATGGCTCGACCATGTTATGTATACCTCAAGTTGAAGATGCCTGGCCCCAGGGGCTTGATCACAGTCACAAGGAATCGGCAAAGAGCGGAAGAGTGCCTCCGGAAGGGCTCAAAGATTGCCGATGAACAGATGGCAGCAGTAGAGATGGAAGGATACAACAAGAATGTAGATCCGAGTGAGTTGTTGCGAGCCAAGAAGCCTGCTTCAGAGTCCGCATTTCAGTCGGCTGGCGAGACGAAGCCCGTTCATATTCACCCGACTGATCCAATGCTGCTCCGACCCATATCTCAACAACACTCGACATCAAATAGGAAGAAGCGCTCATCTAGTTCCTCCGTGAGAACTGGGACATCTTCGCATGGAAACCATCTGACATGCCAGGTGTACCTAGGGGACTGGCTGAGCACCGTTTGCGCGTCGACCCAAAATAAAAACCTGTCAAGGAACATCTCCGTCGGTCCACCGTGGAGAAGAGGAAGGCAATTGCTGAAGAGGTGGCTCGGCTTCTGGTAGCTAAGTTCATCCGCGAGGTTTTCCACTCCGAGTGGCTCGCCAATGTTGTCATGGTCCCCAATAAAGATGATTCACTTCGTATGTGTATCGATTTCAAGCACATCAATCGGGCCTGCCCGAAAGATCACTTCCCTCTCCTACGCATCGACCAGATCGTCGACTCAACTGTGGGGTGTGAGAGTTTGTCCTTTTTAGACACATATTCCGGGTACCATTAGATCCGACTATATGGACCCGATGAGATAAAAACAGCCTTCATCACCCCATTTGGGTGCTTTTGTTATGTTACCATGCCCTTTGGTCTCAAGAATGCTGACGCCATGTTCATGCGCATGATTCAGAAGTGCCTGCTCACTCAAATCAGTCAGAACATGGAAGCATACATGGATGATATCGTGGTCAAGTCACGTAAAGGTTCCGACCTGCTGACTGGCCTCGCTGAAACATTTGCCAACTTAAGAAGATATGATATCGAGCACAATCCGTCAAAGTGCACATTCGGAGTCCCAGGCAGAAAATTACTCTGTTTTCTCGTTTTCGAACGAGGAATCGACGCAAACCCAGGAAAGATTGGAGCAATTCTCTGAATGAAATGCCCTATGCGTGTGCATGATGTGCAAAAGCTTACTGGTTGTTTGGCCGCATTGAGTCGATTCATCTCTCGTCTCGGTGAAAAGGCAATACCTCTTTACTAACTGATGAAGAAGTGTGACAAGTTCGAGTGGACTCCTGAAGTCGAAGCAGCATTTGTAGAGCTCAAAGCCCTGCTTTCCACCCAACCGGTGCTTGCTGCCCCAGTCAGTAAAGAGCCTCTATTGTTATACATCGCATCCACTGGACAAGTTGTTAGCACAGTGCTCACGGTCGAGCAGGAAGAAGAAGGCAAAGCCTGCAAAGTTCAATGCCCAGTGTACTATATTTCTGAAGTCTTGACTCTGTCCAAGCAAAGGTATCCGCATTACCAGAAGCTTTTCTACGGGATTTATTTGACAATGAAGAAAGTTGCACATTACTTTGCAGACCACTCGATTTCAGTCGTTAGCGATGCTCCATTATCAGAAATTTTGAACAATCGAGATGCAACTGGTCGAGTGGCCAAGTGAGTGATTGAACTCCTTCCTTTGGATATCAAGTTCGAGGCAAAGAAAGCAATCAAGTATCAAGCAATAGCAGATTTCCTGGCCGAGTGGATCGAACAGCAGCAACCGACTCACATACACTCGGAACATTGGACTATGTTCTTTGATGGGTCCAATATGTTGAATGGTTCTAGCGCTGGAGTGGTCCTGGTATCTTCAAGAGGTGACAAGCTTAGTTATGTCCTCCAGATTCACTTCGACTCTTCAAACAATGAAGCTGAGTACGAGGCACTCCTACATGGGTTGCGTATGGCCTTCTCACTCAGCATCCATCGATTGATGGTCTACGGCGACTCAGATTTGGTGGTCAATGAGGTATGAAGGAATGGGATATCAGGAGCCCAACTATGACTGGTTACTGCAATGCAGTGAGAAAGCTAGAGAAGAAGTTCGAGGGGTTAGAGCTCCACCACATACCCTGAATCAAGAATCAAGCAACCGATGATCTGGCGAAGATAGGTTCCACTCAGAAACTTATTCCCAGTAATGTGTTCTTGGAGCATCTCCACACCCCGTTAGTTCAAGAATATCCTTCTACAGAGGAGCCCCCACAACCGATATGTTCAACCAATCCGAGTGAGATTGAAGTTCCAGCAGTAGTCGACTTGATCATGGAGGTTTTAGTGATCACTCCTGACTGGACGGTGCCATATATTGCATATCTTCTCATGTAGGAGCTTCCATAAGATGAAGATGAGGCCCGCCAGATCCTCCGCAGATCCAAAGCCTTCACGGTGATAAGTGGGAAACTTTACAGAGAAAGTGTTACCGGAGTAGCTTAGCGTTGCATCTCTCCAAAAGAAGGTCGACTGATCTTAAATGAGATTCACTCGGGGACCTGTGGTCACCACGCGTCCTCTCGGACCATCGTGGCCAAAGCATACCGAGTGGGATTTTACTGGCCGCGTGCGAATGAGATGGCTAAAGATATAATCGACAAGTGTGAAGGCTGTCAGTTTTATTCAAACATGTCTCACAAGCCTGCATCTGCCTTAAAGACTATTCCACTCGTCTGTCCATTTGCAGTTTTGGAGCTGGACATGGTTGGACCTTTCAAGACTGGCAGAAGTGGCTTCACTCATTTGCTCGTAGCAGTCGACAAGTTCACCAAATGGATCGAGGCCAAGCCTATCAAGAATCTTGACTCAAGCACTGCCATTACTTTCATCAGAGAGCTGATATTCAGATATGGAGTCCCTCACAACATTATCATAGATAACGGCTCCAACTTTGATTCTGATGAGTTCAAAGAATTTTGTGCTTCCCAAGGCACTCGGGTCAATTATGCATCTGATGCGCACCCGCAGTCGAATGGGCAGGCGGAAAGAGCAAATGGCTTGATTCTTCAAGGGCTGAAACCCCGATTGATGCACGATCTCAAGCATGCAGCTGGAGCTTAGGTGACTGAGTTTCCATCTGTCCTATGGGGACTAAGAACGACTCCAAATCGGTCGACTGATCGAACCCCTTTCTTCATGGTGTATGGTGCTGAAGCTGTGCTTCCGAGTGATTTGCTGCACAATACCCCCCGAGTGGAACTCTTCTCAGAAGCTGAAGCAGAACAGGCACGCCAAGACGCAGTTGATCTCTTAGAAGAGGAACAAGAGATGGCTCTGATCCGGTCGACCATTTATCAACAAGACCTATGTCGATTCCATGCCCGAAACATCAGAGGTCAAGCATTTCAGTAAGGAGACCTTGTGCTCCGAGTGCACTAGAAACGACCTCACAAGCTTACCCCGGCATGGGAAGGGCCCTTCATCATCACCAAGGTACTCCACAACGGGGCGTATCACCTCTACAATGTAGCAAAGAAAGAAGACGAGCGGAATGCGGACCTGCTCCACCGTTTTTATACCTAAACACTCTGATCGACGAGTTGTAATAAGAATCTTTCAGTTTGCTTATCAAAGACATGATTTTTGCAGTATCTTAATGATTGTTTTCATGTAAGCATGTGTGTTCAAATCCCCAAGTGGGTGGCTTAGCCGCGAACCCGATTCGCCTAAGTTACAAAAACACTCCGAGTGAAGAGCAACCCTCTCACTCGGGGGCTTAGCTACGACCCCATACTCGCCTAAGTTATAAAAAAAACTCTGAGTGAAGAGCAAGCCTCTCACTCGGGGGCTTAGCTGCGACCCCGTACTCGCCTAAGTTTCAAAAACACTTCGAGTGAAGAGCAACCCTCTTACTCGGGGGCTTAGCTGCGACCCCGTACTCACCTAAGTTTCAAAAACACTCCGAGTGAAGAGCAACCCTCTCACTACGGGGCTTAGCTGCGACCCCGTACTCGCCTAAGTTTCAAAAACACTTCAAGTGAAGAACAACCCTCTCAATAGGGGGCTTAGTTGCGACCCCGTACTCGCCTAAGTTACAAAACACACTCCGAGTGAAGAGCAACCCTCTCACTCGGGGGCTTAGCTGCGAACCTGTACTCGCCTATAAGTTTCAAAAACACTCTGAGTGAAGAGCAACCCTCTCACTCGGGGGCTTAGCTGCGACCTCGTACTCGCCTAAGTTTCAAAAACACTCCGAGTGAAGAGCAACCCTCTCACTCGAGGGCTTAGCTGCGATCCCGTACTCGCCTTAGTTTCAGAAAACACTCTGAGTGAAGAGCAACCCTCTCTCTCGGAGGCTTAGCTGCGATCTCGTACTCGCCTAAGTTACAAAACATACTTCGAGTGTTGAGAAACTCTTTCACTCGGAAGCTTGGCCGCACACTCAGAGCTGCGCTACAAGTACAACGTGTGGTTGCACTCTGAGCTGCGCCACAAGTACAACGTCTAGTTGCACTCTAAGCTGCGCCACAAGTACAATGTCTGGTTGCACTCTGAGTTGCGCCATAAGTACAATGTCTCATTGTAGTCTGAGCTTCGCCACAAGTACAACAACTACTCCGAGTGGAGAGCAACCCTCTCACTTGGAAACTTGGTTGTGATTCTCAATTCTCCTAAGTCAAGAAATCTGAAGATCATAAAGACAAAGCAACTGCATTCAAAAGAAATGGCCAAGGTTCAGATAAATCCGGCAAGGTTCGGAATCACCAGCAGGAGTACTCGAGCACCAAGCCCGAAAGAGTTTTTAACGATTATAGGATCACTCGGCATTCCGAGGCAAATAAAATGAAGTTATCAAGTTTTCACTCGGCAGGAGAAGGACTTGCTGGATCGACGAAGCTGTCCAGGTCGATGCCATCTGCAATGCGAGTACTCCATGAAGGATTGGAATTGAAGCTTCTTGGTGTTGGCAACTTTAAGAGCCGCCAGCTTTTCTTCTTTGACTTCCTTGCAATGAACACGGACAAGAGACAGAGCCACGTCAGCACCGCAGCGAGCAGATGATTTCTTCCATGCTTGCACTCGGTCTGGGATGTCATTGGGTCGAGTCATCAGAGACTCGATATCATTCTGGAATGTTGCACCTGGCCAGAGCTCCATGTCGATCCGCGACACTGCCACTTTCAGTCAAGCAAGATAGTCCAAAACACTGGCAAGGCAAGATTCCAGTCACAACACATTCATGGCAGCTTCGTCCTTGATGGGGGAATTGATAGGGTCCAAACTTGTCTCGGTCCGCCCGATTTCTTCCTCGAAGTTCTGGCGGAATTCTGCACACGCACAAAATGGTGTTGAAGTGGCAGTAACATAATGGAAAAAGTTCCCTGCAACCAGGCGGATAAACAAAAGTACCTTCAAGCATGAGGAACATCTTCTTGGCAAGACCTCCCAGATAAGTTTCCAGTTCGTCTCTCTTACGAGTGAGAACGTCAACTCTGTCTGCCAAGGCCACCTTCTCCTCCTTCAGCAGCACGACCTCTTTCTTCACTTCATCAACAACGGTTTTCAACTTGGCATTCTCTTCCTCCAACTTCCCGACTGAAGCCAGCTTCTCGTCGGTGAGTTCAGTCTTTTCCCGCGTCGTCTTCTGAGCTGTAGCAAGGTCAAGATCCTTCTGCTCCAGATATTGCTTCATTTTGTCTAAAGAAATAACATTGCTCAGACGAGCTTTGAGTTGACGATTTTCAGTACGCACATCTACTCGAGTGGAATCACTCGGTTTAAAGGATGAAAGGAAAAGATGGCAAGGCTAGCAGTCGACAAATTGTTACCTCCCATGATGGCTGCTTCATTTTGGGCCTCCTTCAAGTTTTCCTTGGCCAACTCCAGATCGAGGTTGAGTTGAATCTGTTTCTGCTCCAACTCAGCAAACCTAGATCCAAGCTCACAGGATTTCTGCAATCAATAAACAAGATATGTTAGTCGACAGAAACAAGGATTGGTCACCTCCGAGTGATAAGACGCAAAGTCAGATTGTTATGACAAAAAGAGCTCTAAGACTACTGCCGAATCAAACATTCAACTGTAGTGTCGGGGACTACAACCAGTGGGTGCACTTGGCATGCCCCACTGGTTTGATTGCCCACTCGGCACGGTCCGCTCAGCATGAGTGGAAGGAGTAAAAAAACACAACAACAACATCTGTTCTCAGACCACCGCCGACTGCCCGCAGTCGACCGCGGTCTCGGGGACTACACCCAGTGGGTGCACTTAGCGTGCCCCCACTGGTTCAGTTCCCACTTGGCACGACCTGTCTAGACCGAGTGGAAGTACTACAGCTAAGCACTTCTCAAAGACCCCCACCGAATCAAACATTCGACGGTGATCTCGGGGACTACACCCAGTGGGTGCACTCAACGTGCCCCCACTGGTTCAAGAGTTCACTCGACACGACCTGGTCGACTCAAGTGAACGAGCTACAAAGCAAAAGAGAAACACCCAGTGGGTGTACAGATACTACGTGCAAATTCATTATAAATGCACATAAGGTTCCAAAACGCTCATCCACGGACATCTTATGAATAATAAAGCAGCAATTTTCAAGTAGCATATCCTAACAGAGCAAAGATCAAGCTGAAAGCCAATCGGAAATAAACTTACAATCCCACTTACTCGGGCGTTGGTTTGAAGGGCAGAGCTGGCATCATAGGTAGCCTTGCTGGTTTCATACACCACCTTCATTCGGTCCATCACTAGGCCTGCTTGGATCATGGCTTCCTTGGCAGCGCCTACCTTGTGACGCCCCCGATTTGACCGTACACTAATCATACACGCAAACGTGTACAATCAAGATCAAGGACTCACGGGAAGATATCGCAACACAACTCTAAAAATAAAAATAAGTCATACAAGCATCATAATACAAGCCAGGGGCCTCGAGGGCTCGAATACAAGTGCTCGATCATAGACGAGTCAGCGGAAGCAACAATATCTGAGTACAGACATAAGTTAAACAAGTTGCCATAAGATGGCTAGCACAAACGGGGATACAGATCGAACGAGGCGCAGGCCTCCTGCCTAGGATCCTCCTAACTACTCCTGGTCGTCGTCAGCGGGCTACACGTAGTAGTAGGCACCTCCAGTGTAGAAGGAGTCGTCGTCGACGGTGGCTTCTGGATCCTGGGCTCCAACATCTGGTTGCGACAACCAGGTAGAAGGGAAAGGGGGAAAAGAGGGAGAAAAGCAACCATGAGTACTCATCCAAAGTACTCGCAAGCAAGGAGCTACACTACATATGCATGGGTATATGTGTAAAGGGCCATATTAGTGGACTCAACTGCAGAATGCCAGAATAAGAGGGGGATAACTAATCCTGTCGAAGACTACGCTTCTGGCAGCCTCCGTCTTGCAGCACGTAGAAGAGAGTAGACTGAAGTCCTCCAAGTAGCATCGCATAGCATAATCCTACCCGGCAATCCCCTCCTCGTTGCCCTGTTAGAGAGCGATCACCGGGTTATATCTGGCACTTGGAAGGGTGTGTTTTATTAAGTATCCAGTTCTAGTTGTCATAAGGTCAAGGTACAACTCCAAGTCGTCCTGTTACCGAAGACCATGGCTATTCGAATAGATTAACTTCCCTGCAGGGGTGCACCACATAACCCAACACACTTGATCCCATTTGGCCGGAAACACTTTCCTGGGTCATGCCCGGCCTCAGAAGATCAACACGTCGCAACCCCACCTAGGCACAACAGAGAGGCCAGCACGCCGGTCTAAACCTAAGCCCACAGGGGTCTGGGCCCATCGCCCTTAGCACACCTGCACGTTGCGTACGCGGCCGGAAGCAGAACTAGCCCCCTCAATACAAGCGCAAGCTTACGTTCCAATCCGGCGCGCGCCACTCAGTCGCTGACGTCACGAAGTGCTTTGGCTGATACCACGACGTCGAGTGCCCATAACTGTTCCCGCGTAGCTGGTTAGTGCGTATAGGCCAGTAGCCAGAATCAGATCAAATACCAAGATCTCGTTAAGCGTGTTAAGTATCCGCAAACGCCGACCAGGGCCAAGCCCATCTCTCACCCAGGTAGTCTCAACCTGCCCTGCCGCTCCGCCACAAAGTAACAGTCGGGGGTCGTCGGGAACCCAGGCCCACCACTACCTGGGTGGAACCACCTGCCCCTTCAGCCCCCATCTCCGAACAGTATCATAGGTAATGTAATAGTGTAAAGTATATAGTAGATGCCTGTGATCACCTCCCGAAGTGATCACGACCCAGTAGTATAGCATGGCAGACGGACAAGAGTGTAGGGCCACTGATGGAACACTAGTATCCTATACTAAGCAGTAGGATAGCAGGTAAAGGTAACAACAGTAGTAGCAAGGACATGCTATGCAGCAGTATAGGATTAACTGAAAGCAGCAACATGCTACACTACTCTAATGCAAGAAGTATAGAGAAGAATAGGCGATATCTAGTGATCAAGGGGGGGCTTGCCTGGTTGCTCTGGCAAGGAGGGGGTCATCAACTCCGTAGTCGAACTGGGGGTCGCCGGTAGTCTCGGGGTCTACCGGAAAGAAGTAACGAAGGGGGAACACAATAAATAACAGAGCAATCAAAGCATCACAAAGCGTAACATGGCAATATGCAGTGCTAGGTGTTCCCTAACACGGCAGTAGGTGGTACCGGCGAAAGGGGGAAACATCCGGGAAAATATCCCCGGTGTTTCACATTTTCGGACAGATGAATCGGAGGGGGAAAGTTGCGTGTTCGCTATGCTGGTAGGCAGTATGACTTGTATCGTCCACAACTCACTTGTGTTCTACTCGTGCAAATAACATCAAACCATAAAAACCTAGGCTCTGATACCACTGTTGGGGAACGTAGTAATTTCAAAATTTTCCTACGCACACACAAGATCATGGTGATGCATAGCAACGAGAGGGGAGAGTGTTGTCTATGTACCCTCGTAGACCGAAGCGGAAGCATTGACGCAACGTAGAGGAAGTAGTCGTACGTCTTCCCGGTCCAACCGATCCAAGCACCGTTACTCCGGCACCTCCGAGTTCTTGACACACGTACAGCTCGATGACGCACCCCGGTCTCCGATCCAGCAAAGCTTCGGGGAGGAGTTCCGTCAGCACGACGGCGTGGTGACGATCTTGATGTTCAACCGTCGCAGGGCTTCGCCTAAGCACCGCTACAATATGACCAGGTGTAATATCGTGGAGGGGGGCACCGCACACGGCTAAGGAACGATCACGAAGATCAACTTGTGTGTCCATGGGGTGCCCCCTGCCCCCGTATATAAAGGAGCAAGGGAGGGAGGAGGCCGGCCCTATGTTTGGCGTGCCAAGGGGAGTCCTACTCCCACCGTGAGTAGGATTCCCCCTTTCCTAGCCCAACTAGGAGTTCTTCCTTGTAGGGGGAGTAGGAGAGAAGGAAAGGGAAGAGAGAAGGAGAAGGAAGGAGGGGGGCGCCCCCCCTCCCTTGTCCAATTCGGACTAGTCCAAGGGGAGGGGTGCGGCCACCCTTTTGGCCCTTTCTCTCCTTTCCCGTATGGCCCAATAAGGCCCAATACAAATTCCCGTAACTCTCCGGTACTCCAATAAATACCCGAACCACTCAGAACCTTTTCGATGTCCGAATATAGTCGTCCAATATATCGATCTTTACGTCTCGACCATTTCGAGACTCCTCGTCATGTCCCCGATCTCATCCGGGACTCCGAACTGCTTCGGTACATCAAAACTCATAAACTCATAATAACTGTCATCGTAACCTTAAGCGTGCGGACCCTACGGTTCAAGAACAATGTAGACATGACCGAGACACATCTCCGGTCAATAACCAATAGCGGGACCTGGATGCCCATATTGGCTCCTACATATTCTACGAAGATCTTTATCGGTCAGACCGCATAACAACATACGTTGTTCCCTTTGTCATCGGTATGTTACTTGCCCGAGATTCGATCGTCGGTATCCAATACCTAGTTCAATCTCGTTACCGGCAAATCTCTTTACTCGTTCCATAATACATCATCTCGCAACTAACTCATTAGTTGCAATGCTTGCAAGGCTTAAGTGATGTGCATTACCGAGAGGGCCCAGAGATACCTCTCCGACAATCGGAGTGACAAATCCTAATCTCGAAATACGCCAACCCAACATCTACCTTTGGTGACACCTGTAGTACTCCTTTATAATCACCCAGTTACGTTGTGACGTTTGGTAGCACCCAAAGTGTTCCTACGGCAAACGGGAGTTGCATAATCTCATAGTCATAGGAACATGTATGGAAAAAAGCAATAGCAACATACTAAACGATCGGGTGCTAAGCTAATGGAATGGGTCATGTCAATCAGATCATTCAACTAATGATGTGACCTCATTAATCAAATAACAACTCCTTGTTCATGGTTAGGAAACATAACCATCTTTGATTAATGAGCTAGTCAAGTAGAGGCATACTAGTGACACTCTGTTTGTCTATGTATTCACACATGTATTATGTTTCCTGTTAATACAATTCTAGCATGAATAATAAACATTTATCATGATTTAAGGAAATAAATAATAACTTTATTATTGCCTCTAGGGCATATTTCCTTCAGTCTCCCACTTGCACTAGAGTCAATAATCTAGTTCACATCGCCATGTGATTTACCAGCAATAGTTCACATCACCATGTGATTAACACCCATAGTTCACATCGATATGTTCCAACACTCAAAGGGTTTACTAGAGTCACTAATCTAGTTCACATCGCTATGTGATTAACACCCAAAGAGTACTAAGGTGTGATCATGTTTTGCTTGTGAGAGAAGTTTAGTCAACGGGTCTGCCACATTCAGATCCATTATGTATTTTGCAATTTTCTATGTCTACAATGCTCTATATGGAGCTACTCTAGCTAATTGCTCCTAGTTTAAATATGTATCTAGATCGAGACTTAGAGTCATCCAGATCGGTGTCAAAACTCGCATCGACGTAACCCTTTACGACGAACCTTTTTGTCGCTTCCATAATCGAGAAACATATCCTTATTCCACTAAGGATAATTTTGACCGCTGTCCAGTGATCTACTCCTAGATCACCATTGTTCTCCCTTGCTTAACTCAGTGTAGGGTATACAATAGATCTGGTAAACAGCATGGCATACTTTATAGAACCTATGGCCGAGGCATAGGGAATGACTTTCATTCTCTTTCTATCTTCTGTCGTGGTCGGGCTTTGAGTCTTACTCAATTTCACACCTTGTAACACAGGAAAGAACTCTTTCTTTGACTGTTCCATTTTGAACTACTTCAAAATCTTGTCAAGGTATGTACTCATTGAAAAAACTTATCAAGCGTCTTGATCTATCTCTATAGATCTTGATACTCAATATGTAAGCAGCTTCACCGAGGTCTTTCTTTGAAAAACTCCTTTCAAACACTCCTTTATGCTTTGCAGAATAATTCTACATTATTTCTGATCAACAATATGTCATTCACATATACTTATCAGAAATGCTGTAGTGCTCCCACTCACTTTCTTGTAAATACAGGCTTCACCGCAAGTCTGTATAAAACTATATGTTTTGATCAACTTATCAAAGCGTGTATTCCAACTCTGAGATGCTTGCACCAATCCATAGATGGATCGCTGGAGCTTGCATATTTTGTTAGCACCTTTAGGATTGAGAAAACCTTCTGGTTGCATCATATACAACTCTTCTTTAATAAATCCATTAAGGATTGTAGTTTTGTTATCCATTTGCCAGATTTCATAAAATGCGGCAATTGCTAACATGATTCGGACAGACTTAAGCATAGATACGAGTGAGAAACTCTCATCGTAGTCAACACCTTGAACTTGTCGAAAACCTTTTGCGACAATTCTAGCTTTGTAGATAGTAACGCTACTATTAGCGTCCGTCTTCCTCTTGAGGATCCATTTATTTTCTATGGCCTGCCGATCATTGGGCAAATCCATCAAAGTCCATACTTTGTTCTCATACATGGATCATATCTCAGATTTCATGGCCTCAAACCATTTCGCGGAATCTGGGCTCATCATCGCTTCCTCATAGTTCGCAAGTTCGTCATGTTCTAGTAACATGACTTCCAGAACAGGATTACCGTACCACTCTGGTGCGGATCTCACTCTGGTTTACCTACGAGATTCATTAGTAACTTGATTTGAAGTTACATGATCATCATCATTAGCTTCCTCACTAATTGGTGTAGTAGTCATAGGAACAGATTTCTGTGATGAAGCACTTTCCAATAAGGGAGCAGATACAGTTATCTTATCAAGTTCTACTTTCCTCCCACTCACTTCTTTCGAGAGAAACTCCTTCTCTAGAAAGTATCCATTCTCAGCAACGAATGTCTTGCCTTCGGATCTGAGATAGAAGGTGTACCCAACTGTCTCCTTTGGGTATCCTATGAAGACATATTTCTCCGATTTGGGTTTGAGCTTATCAGGATGAAACTTTTTCACATAAGCATCACAATCCCAAACTTTAAGAAACGACAACTTTGGTTTCTTGCTAAACCACAGTTCAGATTGTGTCGTCTCAACGGACTTAGATGGTGCCCTTTTCAACGTGAATGCAACTGTCTCTAATGCATGATCCCAAAACGATATTGGTAAATCGGTAAGAAACATCATAGATTGTACTATATCCAATAAAGTACGGTTATGATGTTCGGACACACCATTGCGCTGTGGTGTTCCGGGTGGCGTGAGTTGCGAAACTATTCCGCATTGTTTCAAATGTAGACCAAACTCGTAACTCAAATATTCTCCTCCACGATCAGATCGTAGAAACTTTTTTTTCTTGTTACGATGATTTTCAACTTCACTCTGAAATTCTTTGAACTTTTCAAATGTTTCAGACTTGTGTTTCATTAAGTAGATATACCCATATCTGCTCAAATCATCTGTGAAGGTCAGAAAATAATGATACTTGTCACGAGCCTTAATATTCATCGGACCACATACATCAGTATGTATGATTTCCAACAAATCTGTTGCTCGCTCCATTGTTCCGGAGAACAGAGTGTTAGTCATCTTGCCCATGAGGCATGGTTCACAAGTATCAAGTGATTCATAATCAAGTGATTCCAAAATTCCATCAGCATGGAGTTTCTTCATGCGCTTTACACCAATATGACCTAAACGGCAGTGCCACAAATAAGTTGCACTATCATTATTAACTTTGCATCTTTTGGCTTCAATTTTATGAATATGTGTATTACTACGATCGAGATCCAACAAACCATTTCGTTGGTGTGTATAACCATAGAAGGTTTTATTCATGTAAACAGAACAACAATTGTTCTCTAACTTAAATGAATGACCGTATTGCAATAAACATGATCAAATCATATTCATGCTCAACGCAAACACCAAATAACACTTATTTAGGTTCAACACTAATCTCGAAAGTATAGGGAGTGTGCGATGATGATCATATCAATCTTGGAACTATTTCCAACACTCATCGTCACTTCACCCTTAACTAGTTTCTGTTCATTCTACAACTCCCGTTTCGAGTTACTAATCTTAGCAACTGAACTAGTACCAAATACTGAGGGGTTGCTATGAACACTAGTAAAGTACACATGTATATCAAATATACTTATGTTCACTTTGCCATCCTTCTTATCCGCCAATCACTTGGGGTAGTTCCGCTTCCAGTGACCAGTCCTTTTGCAGTAGAAGCACTTAGTCTCAGGCTTAGGACCATACTTGGGCTTTTTCATTTGAGCAGCAACTTGCTTGCCGTTCTTCTTGAAGTTCTCCTTCTGCCCTTTTCTTGAAACTAGTGATCTTGTCAACCATCAACACTTGATGCTCTTTCTACCTTCGTCGATTTCAGCATCACGAAGAGCTTGGGAATTGTTTCCGTTATCCCTTGCATATTATAGTTCATCACGAAGTTCTACTAACTTGGTGATGGTGGCTAGAGAATTCTGTCAATCACTATCTTATCTGGAAGATTAACTCCCACTTGATTCAAGCGATTGTAGTACCCAGACAATCTGAGCACATGCTCACTAGTTGAGCGATTCTCCTCCATCTTTTAGCTATAGAACTTGTTGGAGACTTCATCTCTCTCAACTCGGGTATTTGCTTTAAATATTAACTTCAACTCCTGGAACATCTCATATGGTCCATGACGTTCAAAACGTCTTTGAAGTCCCGATTCTAAGCCGTTAAGCATGGTGCACTAAACTATTAAGTAGTCATCATATTGAGCTAGCCAAACGTCCATAACGTCTGCATCTGCTCCTGCAATAGGTCTGTCACCTAGCGATGCATCAAGGACATAATTATTCTGTGCAGCAATGAGGATAAACCTCAGATCACGGATCCAATCCGCATCATTGCTACTAACATCTTTCAACACAATTTTCTCTAGGAACATATCAAAATAAACATATGAAAGCAACAACGCGAGCTATTGATCTACAACATAGATATGCTAATACTACCAGGACTAAGTTCATGATAAATTTAAGTTCAATTAATCATATTACTTAAGAACTCCCACTTAGATAGACATCCCTCTAATCTTCTAAGTGATCACGTGATCCAAATCAACTAAACCATAACCGATCATCACGTGAAATGGATTAGTCTTCAACGGTGAACATCATTATGTTGATCATATCTACTATATGATTCACGCTCGACCTTTCGGTCTCCGTGTTCCGAGGCCATATCTTATATGCATAGCTCGTCAAGTATAACCTGAGTATTCCACGTGTGCAACTGTTTTGCACCCGTTGTATTTGAACGTAGAGCCTATCACACCCGATCATCACGTGGTGTCTCAGCACGAAGAACTTTCGCAACGGTGCATACTCAGGGAGAACACTTCTTGATAATTTAGTGAGAGATCATATTATAATGCTACCGTCAATCAAAGCAAGATAAGATGCATAAAAGATAAACATCACATGCAAATCAATATAAGTGATATGATATGGTCATCATCATCTTGTGCTTCGTGATCTCCATCTCTGCAGCACCATCATGATCACCATCGTCACCGGCGCGACACCTTGATCTCCATCGTAGCATCGTTGTCGTCTCGCCAATCTTATGCTTCTACGACTATCGCTACCGCTTAGTGATAAAGTAAAGCATTACAGGGCGATTGCATTGCATACAATAAAGCGACAACCATACGGCTCCTGCCGGTTGCCGATAACTTGGTTACAAAACATGATCATCTCATATAATAAAATATAGCATCATGTCTTGACCATATCACATCACAACATGCCCTGCAAAAACAAGTTAGACGTCCTCTACTTTGTTTGTTGCAAGTTTTACGTGGCTGCTATGGGCTTAAGCAAGAACTCATCTTACCTACGCATCAAAACCACAACGATAGTTTGTCAAATAGACTCCGTTTTAACCTTCTCAAGGACCGGGCGTAGCCATACTCGGTTCAACTAAAGTTGGTGAGACAGTCTCCCGCAAGCCATCTGTGTGCAAAGCACGTCGAGGGAACCGGTCTCGCGTAAGCGTACGCGTAAGGTTGGTCCGGGTCGTCTCATCCAACAATACCACTGAACCAAAGTATGACATGCTGGTAGGCAGTATGACTTGTATCGTCCACAACTCACTTGTGTTCTACTCGTGCAAATAACATCAAACCATAAAAACCTAGGCTCTGATACCACTGTTGGGGAACGTAGTAATTTCAAAATTTTCCTACGCACACACAAGATCATGGTGATGCATAGCAACGAGAGGGGAGAGTGTTGTCTACGTACCCTCGTAGACCGAAGTGGAAGCGTTGACGCAACGTAGAGGAAGTAGTCGTACGTCTTCCCGGTCCAACCGATCCAAGCACCGTTACTCCGGCACCTCCGAGTTCTTGACACACGTACAGCTCGATGACACACCCCGGGCTCCGATCCAGCAAAGCTTCGGGGAGGAGTTCCGTCAGCACGACGGCGTGGTGACAATCTTGATGTTCAACCGTCGCAGGGCTTCGCCTAAGCACCGCTACAATATGACCGAGGTGTAATATCGTGGAGGGGGGCACTGCACACGGCTAAGGAACGATCACGAAGATCAACTTGTGTGTCCATGGGGTGCCCCTTGCCCCCGTATATAAAGGAGCAAGGGAGGGAGGAGGCCGGCCCTATGTTTGGCGCGCCAAGGGGAGTCCTACTCCCACCGGGAGTAGGATTCCCCCTTTCCTAGTCCAACTAGGAGTTCTTCCTTGTAGGGGGAGTAGGAGAGAAGGAAAGGGAAGAGAGAAGGAGAAGGAAGGAGGGGGGCGCCCCCCCTCCCTAGTCCAATTCGGACTAGTCCAAGGGGAGGGGTGCGGCCACCCTTTTGGCCCTTTCTCTCCTTTCCCGTATGGCCCAATAAGGCCCAATACGAATTCCCGTAACTCTCCGGTACTCCGATAAATACCCGAACCACTCAGAACCTTTCCGATGTCCGAATATAGTCGTCCAATATATCGATCTTTACGTCTCGACCATTTCGAGACTCCTCGTCATGTCCCCAATCTCATCCGGGACTCCGAACTCCTTCGGTACATCAAAACTCATAAACTCATAATAACTGTCATCGTAACCTTAAGCGTGCGGACCCTACGGTTCGAGAACAATGTAGACATGACCGAGACACATCTCCTGTCAATAACCAATAGCGGGACCTGGATGCCCATATTGGCTCCTACATATTCTACGAAGATCTTTATCAGTCAGACCGCATAACAACATACGTTGTTCCCTTTGTCATCGGTATGTTACTTGCCCGAGATTCGATCGTCGGTATCCAATACCTAGTTCAATCTCGTTACCGGCAAATCTCTTTACTCGTTCCATAATACATCATCTCACAACTAACTCATTAGTTGCAATGCTTGCAAGGCTTAAGTGATGTGCATTACCGAGAGGGCCCAGAGATACCTCTCCGACAATCGGAGTGACAAATCCTAATCTCGAAATACGCCAACCCAACATCTACCTTTGGTGACACCTGTAGTACTCCTTTATAATCACCCAGTTACGTTGTGACGTTTGGTAGCACCCAAAGTGTTCCTCCGGCAATCGGGAGTTGCATAATCTCATAGTCATAGGAACATTTATGGAAAAAAGCAATAGCAACATACTAAACGATCGGGTGCTAAGCTAATGGAATGGGTCATGTCAATCAGATCATTCAACTAATGATGTGACCTCATTAATCAAATAACAACTCCTTGTTCATGGTTAGGAAACATAACCATCTTTGATTAATGAGCTAGTCAAGTAGAGGCATACTAGTGACACTCTGTTTGTCTATGTATTCACACATGTATTATGTTTCCTGTTAATACAACTCTAGCATGAATAATAAACATTTATCATGATTTAAGGAAATAAATAATAACTTTATTATTGCCTCTAGGGCATATTTCCTTCAGGTCCCAACTGTCATAGGAACACTTTTATTTTTAACAGATTGATTTAAAGGGGGAGTTAGTAGATGGGACCCACGTGTCATACACTAATTAGGAGGGAGGGTTAGCATTAATTGGGATTAGTTCCTAAACTAAACGAGGCCGGACAGTATAGAGGCACAGGCGTCGGCACTCGTCAACTGCGGCCAGGAGCAGCAGGTCGGGGCGCTGGGGAGGCGCACGAAGGTGGCGACGACGGCTGTAGGTGGGCGCGGAACAGGGGGCCGCCGGCAGTGGCGGGTGAAAGCGGGTGCGGCCGGAAGCAGCGAGCAGAGGCGGGCGGCAGGCACGAGCAGCGAGGGGAGGAGGGGAAGGGAGGAGCAGTGGCGGCCGTCGTAGTGAGCAGGGCCAGCGCAGGCGAGCGAGCGCACAGGTCGGGCGTGGCGGCTGTGGTGGTGGGTGCGGGCGACGCCAAGGTGCAGCAAGCAACAGCAAATAGCGCAGCAGCAGAGCACGTACACGGGAGCTCGGGCTCCGGCCATGGCGGCCACGGACGAGCACGGGGGCAGTGCCTAACGGGGTGGAATGAATTTGGAAACGAGGGGAATCGGTCGAGGATCTCACCGCGAACCTGTAGAGGTGCAAAGTAAGCTCGGGGAAGGCTTGTAGGCGACGAATTCGATGGAGGTCTCCGGCGGGTGCAAGGTCGAGGACGACACGGATCCGCCGAGGCAAGGGGTTTCGGCTATAGTTCCTTGTCCTCGGTGAATCAGCGGAGTACGTTGGAGCGAACAAGCACGGTCCTAGGGCGCAGGGTGGTTGGGGAGCACACGGGGAGGCAGCCCGTGGCGATGAAGGAGGCGGGTGCGCACTGTCGGGCGGAGAGGGATGAGAGGGGGGATCGAGAGCGCTAGGGTTCGAGGGAGGGAGGCGCGGCGTCTTGTAGGAGTCCAGGGGTAGCCGGATGGCCAACACGTAGCCAGAGGCGGCCGCGGCGCCGCCGGATGCCTGCCACGGCGTCCTGGTGAACAGAGAAAGAAGATGAGGACGGGGGAGTCGGGTTGGGCCGGCCATGGTGCTAGATGGGCTAAGACTTCCACTAGATCAGGATCCATACGTTTGATCTTTCTTTATTTTAAAATCATATTCATGTCTGTTTGCTCCTGTTTTGCATTTTATTTCTGTAGTAAAAGACTTTTGTTCGCATCAAGACTTGGCACATAAATCAAATGCAATACTTTGAAGAAGCACCCAAAGTTTGAGGGCATTTGGAAATATATAACCATTTGTTCATTTTTGAAAATGTTATTTTTGTTATTTTAGACCACTTATAATTTCCTAGGGATTTATCTGTGAGCCAAATGATGTTGGATTCTACATCATACTGGTTGGTGGAATTTTAGAATAATTTGAACATTTTAGTTTTTTTAGGAATTAATAATTTGACTTTATTTTAAATTTGAATTTGAGGTCGGTTTGGGACAAAGTGATGATCAGAAAATTTTAATCATGATGACGTGGCATCATTAAAAGGAGTTTACTGTAGCATGTCACCCGGGGTGTTACAAATCTCCTCCACTACAAGAAATCTCGTCCCGAGATTTAAGAGGTTGTGTAGGGGGAAAGTTCTGGTTACGAAATTCTAACGAGTCTTCTCGGTCTTGGTAGCTCTTCTCGGAGAGGTCGATCCATTACGTTGATGTCTTCATTTCTCTACTTGAGGTCATCATGATGAAGTCGACATCCTTTCTTTGGGAACTCCATCGAACTTACGAAAGAATAAAGGGTGGGTATTCCAGAAGAACGGACCTCTGCATGGTTGACTATCTGGTCGATAACATCGGGGGAAGGTGGCTGAAAGTAACTCTCGAATTGAAACTTAAGAAAAATATCGAGAGCAAAGTAAGGAGGTATCATGGGAAGTTTCAAGTAGGTAGTCAATCATTCGTTGACTAAAACAAAGTGTGAAAGGGGTTCAGAGCAATGAAATTAAGTATTGTGTCTGATACTAGAATTGATGATCTGTCGGAAGGTGGCTCGTGAATCACTTACGAAGCCAAGTGCGAGGAATTAACTTTGGAAACCAGGGGTGTATAGGAGAGTCAGGTTTCGATCCTGTAGAACTGTGGGTTATGGGCCCACCATGTGGGTTAAAAATAAGGAGGGTGCTGGCGTCTTGGATGGCCATGTAGGCAACACATGTCAGCGGATAGCCTGTCAGTTATGTCGGCAACAACGTCGGTACCAAGGGCGAGGGACGAAGAGAACCATCTTCCTGCTCGTGGAATGAGGCGGACCAATAGGCAAGGTTCTCATCCATCAGTGGTTACCGAAATGTCATCAACAGTAGAAACCGGGTCTCACTGGCAGAGTTGTACACCGAGGTGTTTACATAAGCAGTGAATTATTACTGCTTATATCATATAGATCATAGAAAGGGTTTAAACAAACCAATGGAAAGGGAAAAATGTCTATCAGATTTAATCAGAACAATGGAAAGAACAATGTGTTTTAACACATATTTCAGGGGTATATCCTTCCCAAGTTCAAGCAGAGCACGATATCCATAACAGGATATAATGTAGAAAACTCTTTAGGTAAGGGGGAGAAATTTCATGACATTACCCATACAGCGGTGTTTGGATAATTGAGCAGGAAACATTTAGCATTGGGCTTCAAATGTTCTTATCGAAGGTCGGAATACCACTTGCATGCTTCGAGATAGCATTGACATGGTCTTCAGGTGAAGATCGGTCTTTGGAAACACAAAGGATTCATCAGGAACAACATATAGAATAAGTCTTACGATTTCCTCATGGAAGAATGGTTAACCTTGCTAAATAGGGAACTATAACAATAGGTTCTCCGGCCAGGTGTGTTAGGCATGACATCACCTTACCTGGTCATAATAAGACCAATGTTATGACTGTTGGACAGAGTTCCAACCATCATATCTGCTCGAGATTCAGATCTGAATGGTGCCAGGATATGTTAGACTCGGGATGCCTGAGAAGAAAAAGGTGCAACACAAATTGACGAGATGACAATGTAAGATCCTCGGGAAATGAACTATGGAAGCGAGTTCCGAAACAAGAGTGCATCATTAAACCAAGGAGAGGATGAGGAGGTGGCTGATGGACTCAGCGACAATCCATCAAAATTTTCAAAGGATGGATTTCCACAATTATGTGAACAAGGAGATAACATTTGTTAGATCAAA
Organism: Aegilops umbellulata; assembly: GCA_032464435.1. Lineage (NCBI taxonomy): Eukaryota > Viridiplantae > Streptophyta > Magnoliopsida > Poales > Poaceae > Aegilops > Aegilops umbellulata. The sequence goes on along the minus strand of CP136055.1, from coordinate 317,711,884 downwards.
TGATATAATGAGATATGCTCGAGGAAAACATACCCCATTAAACATCAGTTGAAAGGTGCAACTGAAATGTGGGCTTATAGTAGCATGATCAACGTTAGAATGGTGGTTCAGCAACTGATAGGGTAAGAATGAATTATCGATCATTAACTCCAAAGCAATAGGGTTGCTAGAAGTGCAGAATCCAAACAACACCGTTCACTTGTGGGTACCCCGGTTGGAATCAATCGAGGACCAAGAAAGAACGGTGATGGTGAGAAGTATCATTATAGCAAGAACTTCTTAAGAGGTGGAGCAATTCTCACAACCTTCTTGACATAAAAGATGGTAATACTCCAAGGTGAAGAACAAATGTTGGATAACAAGGAACTCAAGATTCAATCCAAAACATGAACACGTTTGTGTTGAGGGAAGACAAGGATGTGGTCGATGATAACATAATCATCGAGGGACAAAGATGGTATTTCCCATCATGAATTTGATTAATATACTGGAAGAGCTCAAAATGTTGATGATGATCACGACACAACTGTCGAGAGATTTCACGCAGGTGTAATCAATCGGCGATGACATCAAATCAAAGGAATGATGATGCGAAAGGTTATTGGAACCAAGGGTACGACACAAACTCAAAATCAAGTTCGTTGTTCTAGGAGTAATGATGTGACGAGGAAGATCGACGTAAGATTAGCTCACCGTCGAAATTTTTGCTCCGGGAAAAGGGACCAGGTAACACAGTTAAAATCGGCATGACAAGGATATAGCCAAGCAGGCTAGGAATGACGTGATCGAGTTCAAACTCGTAAGTAATGAAGGTTACCAAGATTTGTTTAATCGTGGTGCGGACTCGAGTCAGTTATCAGTGTCTTTGAGTATTTAATAACTCAGAGCCCGTGAAAAATTGGAATCAGTGAGAATGTAGCACTTGATGAAGAACTCATAAGAAGTTATGCAGTTCCATGATAATCTCGAGATACCAGGGGGTAACACTCGACGACAGATCAAAGTAGAGTTTGGACTAGGGTATTGCTTTGCAGAAGACAAGTGATCAAACTTGCACAAGAAATGGAATCAAGGAGAAACACGGTCAGAACCACGTCCATAGATATAAGATGATCTTATAACAAGGGGATAACTATTTTAAGAGAAGCTCCCATGATCAGGTATACATCGTGTCCATGGGCATGAACACAGGGTTCAAAGTCGACTCCCACTTGTTCAACACATAACCTTTCATTCACCTCTCGTATTTCGAAAATGATATTAGTTGTTAAAAGTTTTTACCTGGTGCAATACCAGATAAGTATGACCCATGAAATCTTCCGGGTTCACACAGATTAAGGAAGGCATAGGGTCAACCCATCGGGGCATCTTAGGAGTACATACCACACATTTCAAGAATAAAGAACGCAACTCGATAGTAGAGTAGGCTTGAGAAAGCAAATGATACAATTTACCAACGGCATTATGTATCCGAGGAAAGGCTCACAAGCTTATTGAATATGAAGGATGTTGTCGGATAAAATCCGAAAAAAAAGGTTTGGTGGCCCACAAGGGATCTGATGTGAGCATCGGTACTCAACCAGAGGAAGAAAGAATGCAAGGAGGTCAGATTATAGCAACAATTGTCTAACTCAAAGCTCAATTGCAAAGGAATTATGATTTCCAATTCAAGGGATCAGAAGCAAATGCTCTGATTAAGGATGGAGTAGTTGAATAGACTTAGGGGTACAACCAACGACAATTTAATTGGTTGAGAACCAGCTCATGTTCAAACTGACACTGAGCCGGAAGGATGAATTCTAGGATTCGATTGAGGGATGCGAGCATCCTCAACATATTCAATCAACGGACTTAAAATGATAAAGACAAGGGATGCCAATAAGATTATGAGACTTATTGGATTAACCATAAGGCAAGCAAGCAAGAATTTCAAGAGCAATAGGCTGCTCATGATTTTTTGAAGATCGAATGGTATTTCAAAGACTGTTGTGAAATACATGAATCAACTAGGAATGAACGGATACTCGATAAGTGCAAGGAATTATCTAGGGTTATTCTTGTGGCAAAGAACTGCAAGGCAGTAAGCTCAAGGATTATTAAAAAGTTTGGAGAATAATTCGATGCATCTTGTAATAACAAGAGCAGTTGGGAATGAAAGTAAGACGACAGGAGCATGTAATTCTCCATAGGGATAATGGTTGTAGGGAATTGTAAAAGCAACGGGAACAAGATCTCGAGTGAACACTAGAGAGTATCTTCCGAATCTTCTAGCATAGTTGGCGATCATCTGGACTGAAGGTGCTCTCCGGGAGAAAATATTATTGAGAACCTAGAGTTAGAGTTAATAAAATCGTTTAACCCTAATAGAAGAGATGTCAGAGTCCCAGAGTATAAGTCAAGGAATAAAAGATCCTACTACCACCCAAATGGCGACGTGTGCCCGTAAGACACACAGCCATGTTAGTAAAAAGTTTTGCAATGTCTAGACTCGACTTCGTCCAAGGAGTGTGGAAGGGGGATTCCTACAGGCAGTCGGCTCTGATACCAACTTGTGACGCCCCCGATTTGACCGTACACTAATCATACACGCAAACGTGTACGATCAAGATCAGGGACTCACGGGAAGATATCGCAACACAACTCTAAAAATAAAAATAAGTCATACAAGCATCATAATACAAGCCAGGGGCCTCGAGGGCTCGAATACAAGTGCTCGATCATAGATGAGTCAGCGGAAGCAACAATATCTGAGTACAGACATAAGTTAAACAAGTTGCCATAAGATGGCTAGCACAAACGGGGATACAGATCGAACGAGGCGCAGGCCTCCTACCTGGGATCCTCCTAACTACTCCTGGTCGTCGTCAGCGGGCTGCACGTAGTAGTAGGCACCTCCAGTGTAGAAGGATTCGTCATCGACGGTGGCGTCTGGATCCCGGGCTCCAACATCTGGTTGCGACAACCAGGTAGAAGGGAAAGGGGGAAAAGAGGGAGAAAAGCAACTGTGAGTACTCATCCAAAGTACTCGCAAGCAAGGAGCTACACTACATATGCATGGGTATATGTCTAAAGGGCCATATAGTTGGACTGAACTGCAGAATGCCAGAATAAGAGGGGGATAACTAATCCTGTCGAAGACTACGCTTCTGGCAGCCTCCGTCTTGCAGCATGTAGAAGAGAGTAGACTGAAGTCCTCCAAGTAGCATCGCATAGCATAATCCTACCCGGCTATCCCCTCCTCGTTGCCCTGTTAGAGAGGGATCACCGGGTTATATCTGGCACTTGGAAGGGTGCGTTTTATTAAGTATCCAGTTCTAGTTGTCATAAGGTCAAGGTACAACTCCAAGTCGTCCTGTTACCGAAGATCGCGGCTATTCAAATAGATTAACTTCCCTGCAGGGGTGCACCACATAACCCAACACGCTTGATCCCATTTGGCCGGACACACTTTCCTGGGTCATGCCCGGCCTCGGAAGATCAACACGTCGCAACCCCACCTAGGCACAACAGAGAGGTCAGCACGCCGGTCTAAACCTAAGCCCACAGGGGTCTGGGCCCATCGCCCTTAGCACACCTGCACGTTGCGTACGCGGCCGGAAGCAGAACTAGCCCCCTTAATACAAGCGCGAGCTTACGTTCCAATCCGGCGCGCGCCACTCAGTCGCTGACGTCATGAAGTGCTTCGGCTGATACCACGACGTCGAGTGCCCATAACTGTTCCCGCATAGTTGGTTAGTGCGTATAGGCCAGTAGCCAGACTCAGATCAAATACCAAGATCTCGTTAAGCGTGTTAAGTATCCGCGAACGCCGACCAGGGCCATGCCCACCTCTCACCCAGGTAGTCTCAACCTGCCCTGCCGCTCCGCCACTAAGTAACAGTCGGGGGCCGTCGGGAACCCAGGCCCACCACTACCTGGGTGGAACCACCTGCCCCTTCAGCCCCCATCTTCGAACAGTATCACAAGTAATGTAACAGTGTAAAGTATATAGTATATGCCCGTGATCACCTCCCGAAGTGATCACGGCCCAGTAGTATAGCATGGCAGACGGACAAGAGTGTAGGGCCACTGATGGAACACTAGCATCCTATACTAAGCAGTAGGATAGCAGGTAAAGGTAACAACAGTAGTAGCAAGGACAGGCTATGCAGCAGTATAGGATTAACTAAAAGCAGTAACATGCTACACTACTCTAATGTAAGCAGTATAGAGAAGAATAGGTGATATATGGTGATCAAGGGGGGGGGGCTTGCCTGGTTGCTCTGGCAAGGAGGGGGTCATCAACTCCATAGTCAAACTGGGGGTCGCCGGCAGTCTCGGGGTCTACCGGAAAGAAGTAACGAAGGGGGAACACAATAAATAACAGAGCAATAAAAGCATCACAAAGCGTAACATGGCAATATGTGGTGCTAGGTGTGCCCTAACGCGGCAGTAGGTGGTACCGGCGAAAGGGGGAAACATCCGGGAAAATATCCCCGGTGTTTCGCGTTTTCGGACAGATGAATCGGAGGGGGAAAGTTGTGTGTTCTCTATGCTAGGGATGTGTGGCGGACGAACGGGCTACGTATCCGGATTCATCGCGAAATTCTGAGCAACTTTCATGTATAAAACTTTTTCATCCGAGCTACGGATAATTTTATATGATTTTTCAAAGATTTAAACCACTTTGGAATTACTGGATTTATTTTAATTCGAAAATAATAAATGGATAAATTGCTTTGGGTACACAGGAGTGTACCCAGCAATGTGTGTAAGTGTATGACATGTGGGTCGCGCTGACTGCCCAGTCACCAATCAACAGTCAAAGCTGACAGAGTTGACTGGCCCAACTAACATATAGGTCCCACATGTCATAGAGGGGCTTTATTTGATCTTATCCACACAAATAGTAAGGGGGGGTCCCACCTATCATAGGAACACTTCTATTTTTAACAGATTGATTTAAAGGGTGAGTTAGTAGATGGGACCCACGTGTCATACACTAATTAGGAGGGAGGGTTAGCACTAATTGGGATTAGTTCCTAAACTAAACGAGGCCGGACAGTATAGAGGCACAAGCGTCGGTGCTCGTCAACTGCGGCCAGGAGCAGCAGGTCGGGGCGCTGGGGAGGCGCGCGAAGGTGGTGACGACGGCTGTAGGCGGGCGCGGCACATGGGGCCGCCGACAGTGGCGGGCGAAAGCGGGGGCGGCCGGAAGCAACGAGCAGAGGCGGGCGACAGGCACGAGCAGCGAGGGGAGCAGGGGAAGGGAGGAGCAGCGGCGGTCGCCGTAGCGAGCAGGGCCAGCGCAGGCGAGCGAGCGCACAGGTCGGGCGTGGCGGCTGTGGTGGTGGGTGCGGGCGACGCCAAGGTGCAACAAGCAACAGCAAATAGCGCAGCAGTAGAGCACATACATGGGAGCTCGGGCTCCGGCCATGGCGGCCACGGACGAGCACGGGGGCAGTGCCTAATGGGGTGGAATGAAGTTGGGAACGAGGGAATCGGTCGAGGATCTCACCGCGAACCTGTAGAGGTGCAAAGTAAGCTCGGGGAAGGCTTGTAGGCGACGAATTTGGCAGAGTCCGGTGGGTGTAAGGTCGAGGTCGACACGGATCCGCCGAGGCAGGGGGCTTCGGCTCCAGTTCCTTGTCCTGGGTGAATCAGCGGAGTACGTTGGAGCGAACAAGCACGGTCCTAGGGCGCAGGGTGGTTGGGGAGCACGCGGGGAGGCAGCCCATGGCGTTGACGGCGGCGGGTGCACACTGTCGGGCGGAGAGGGATGAGAGGGGGGATTGAGAGCGCTAGGTTTCGAGGGAGGGAGGCGCGGCGTCTTGTAGGAGTCCAGGGGTAGCCGGATGGCCAGCACGTAGCCAGACGCGGCCGCGGCGCCGACGGATGCCTGCCACGACATCCTGGTGAACAGAGAAAGAAGATGAGGATGGGGGAGTCGGGTTGGGCCGGCCATGGTGCTAGATGGGCTAACACTTCCACTAGATCAGGATCCATATGTTTGATCTTTCTTTCTTTTAAAATCATATTCATGTCAGTTTGCTCCTGTTTTGCATTTTATTTTTGTAGTAAAAGACTTTTGTTCGCATCAAGACTTGGCACATAAATCAAATGCAATACTTTGAAGAAGCACCCAAAGTTTGAGGGCATTTGGAAATATATAACCATTTGTTTATTTTTGAAAATGTTATTTTTGTTATTTTAGACCACTTATAATTTCCTAGGGATTTATCTGTGAGCCAAATGATGTTGGATTCTACATCATACTAGTTGGTGGAATTTTAGAATAATTCGAACATTTTAGTTTTTTTTTGAGGAATTAATAATTTGACTTTATTTTAAATTTGAATTTGAGGTCGGTTTGGAACAAAGTGATGATCAGAAAATTTTAATCATGATGACGTGGCATCATTAAAAGGAGTTTACTGTAGCATGTCACCCGAGGTGTTACATACCTGGTCTTCCGGGACATGATGAGCAACAAAAAGTCGAGCTGGTGGAGCTGAAGCCTGAAGTTGCACAGTCGGGGCAGGGGCCTGAGTAGTCAATGCCAAAGACCAATCAGTCGACACATGATCGGCAAAAGAAACAGAAGTCCGAACTGGATCTCCAAGTTGCTGAATGACTGGTTCTGATGGTGATGTCGAGTGGGACACTTTGCTGGCAGGCACCTTCTTGTTCAGAGTCCTGCCCCTTCTCCATGTGTTCTTTTGTGGAACTTCTTCATGGTCATCATTGTCTAGAAGTTCAATAACATTTGGTGGCGCTGCAAAACACTCGACCGTAAGGATTCAGTCAGCCATTAGAACAGTTGACAAAGTAAGAACATGGTTGAGAAGCTGTACTTGCCCGCGAAATGGCCGCGTCTGCGATTTCCACGTCATCCTATTCCTTGTCAATGTCCATGGACGTCCCAGAAGTAGCGGCACTGAAAGTTCCAAAGCCCACTCGGTCAAGCAAGCAAATGAGTCGACAATAACAAAGAAGACAAAGAGAAGAGACAAGCACTTACGTAGAAGCAACAGGAACATCCACCTTGGTCTGGGGCAGGGCCTTCCACGGCTTTGATGGGACAAACTTTAGCTGCTTAGCGGCCTTCTCCGACGGTTCTGGAGTCAAGGTCCGATTGCACTTTGGTGCTTGCGTGCTTGGTGGAACTGCCTTGCCACGCCCACCTGCAGGATCTTGGGATTGATTGGAACGACGCTCTGAGCGGGGCGGTGAGTCAACCTCCTCGCTGCTGCTCGAGTCTTCACTATCCTCTTCACTATCATCTCCGGATTGCCAGTCGGCGCTTCCATCTTCGCTCTCCGCTCCCTCCTGAAGCCGCTCCCCGTTTGGCATCGAGTACATCTTGGTATAAATCTACAAGACATGAGTTAACAAAGATCAGTCGGAGTCAAGAGCAATTACAGATTCAAAGTAGAAAATACTCAGTATTTTGGGCCTGACCTCTTCCGGCTCGTGGTTGGTGTCGAATGGCTGAACCCTCCTGGACCCCTTGGGGTTATCTTTGTTCCCGGTGATGCTCCGCAGCCACTGAGCCACCGTCTCCTTGGCGACCTCCTCTGGGTTGACCCGAGCGGTGCCTCCAGGGCCCGAGTACATCCACATCGGGTGATCACGAGCTTGGAGAGGCTGGATGCATCGACTGAGGAACACCTCTAGTAGATCCATGCCAGTCACACCCTCCCGGACTAAATTAATGACTCGGGTGACTAAAAGAGACACCTCGCCTTTCTCCTCTGGGGTCACAGTCAATGAAGAAGGTTGGCGGAGTTGCTCCATAGTGAAAGGGGGAAAACTGATCGACTGACCTGGAGTCGAAACATCTTTGCAGTACAACCAGGTCGACAGCCATCCTCGGACTGACTCGGGAAGGGCCATGGAAGGAAAGTGCTCCTACCCCTAGTTTGAATCCTTAAACCCCCGCACATCTGAATCACATGCGTCTTTTCATCAGTCGAATTTGCTTTCTTCACCGATTGGGAACAACAAGTGAATATGTGCCTGAACAGACCCAGTGTGGTTGACAGCCCAAGAAATTCTTGCACAACGAGATGAACGCAGCAAGATACGTGATTGTGTTTGGGGGGAAATGGTGAATTTGAGCACCAAAAAAGTTCAACAATCCCCGAAAGAATGGATGCGGGGGAAGAGAAAGACCTCGATCGACGTGGGTGGTGAGGAGCACACGCTCACCCTCACGCGGCTGGGGCTCAGATTCCCCCTCCGGCAACCTCCAAGATCCAACGGCAATCATGCCGTCCTCAGCGAGGATCTCCAAATCTTCCCGCTCGACGGTGGAGCGGATCCAGTCCCCCTGGACCCAACCAGGCGGCAGACCGGACCGCGACGACGTCCCCCGAGCCGACTTCTTACCTTTCGTCACCGACGTCACCTTCTCGCTCCAGGGCCGCAGTCTTGTCCTTCACCATGGTGGCGGAGGCGTCGAGAGCATAGGATGGCGAGGTGAAGAAATAGGGGAGAAGAGGAATGAATGAGGAACACTGTGCATCGCATCGGCCCGAGCGCTATTTATGGGGCTGCTTCCAAGTGGCTGACCTGTGGGCCCGAGCGATCTAATCGCATCCCGCAATAGGCGCTTGCCCAATACGTGGCGAAAAAGGCGGCAGGAGGATCGAGGCATCCCTGTCTTTTCGCTCCGATTACTGCGGCATGCTCCATCCCGCGCACTTCTCCAAAATTTCGAATCCCGTGGGACCGGGGAACCGCAAAGCAATCAATCGGGCCAAAGATTTTGCGCTATAACCCACTCGAAGGTTATTAGCATAATTCAATCGACGACCTCTGATGTCACTTGAAGCGATGTCGGTATTTCCCTAAAGAGGAAGGGATGATGCAGCACAGCGGTGGTAGGTATTTCCCTCAGATATGAAACCAAGGTTATCGAACCAGTAGGAGAACCAAGCAACACAACGTAAACAGCCCTTGCACACAAATAACAACACCTCGCAATCCGACGTGTTAAAGGGGTTGTCAATCTCTTTCGGGTAACGGTGCCAGAAATGGTGCCTGGACAGGAGAAAGTTGTAATAGATTGATAGATCGAATGCCAAATAAAATAAATAGAAATAAAATGCAGCAAGGTATTTTTGTATTTTTTGTTTAATAGATCTGAAAATAAATGCAAAGGAAAAGTAGATCGCAAAGGCAAACATATGAGAAAGAAGACCCGGGTGAGGGAGTCCTAGACTAAGGGGTCCTCGGGCGTCCGGTCTGCTATCCATGGGCCGGACTGATGGGCTGTGAAGACATGAAGACCGAAGACCATACTAGTGTCCGGATTGGACTTCCCTTGGCGTGGAAGGCAAGCTAGGCGACCAGCTATGAAGATTCCTTCTTATGTAACCGACTCCATGTAACCTTAGGTCTCTCCAGTGTCTATATAAACTGGAGAGCATAGTCCGGATAAGACACATTCATTACCATATACACATATGCTAGACTTCTAGGGTTTAGCCATTACGATCTCATGGTAGATCAACTCTTGTAACACTCATATTAATCAAGATCAATCAAGGAGGAAGTAGGGTATTACCTCCATAGAGAGGGACCGAACCTGGGTAAACATCGTGTCCCCCTGTTACCATCAATCCTAGACGCACAGTTCGGGACCCCCTACCCGAGATCCGCCAGTTTTGACTCCGACATTGGTGCTTTCATTGAGAGTTCCACTATGCCGTCGTCAAAAGGTTTGGTGGCCCCTTCAATCGTCGATGATGACGCTGTCGAGGGAGAAACCTTTCTCCCCGGACAGATCTTCATGTTCGGCGGCTTCATACTGCGGGCCAACTCGCTTGGCCATCTGGAGCAGATCGACAGCTACACCCTGGCCATCAGGTCAGATTCGTAAGCTTGAACTACGTTGCGGACATCCGTGGAGACTTGATCTTCGACGGATTTGGGATAGTGGCAATCGCTCCCTGCCGCCCAGATGGACATGGCTTAAACCTGTCATCGGGCCGCATCGAGGAGAGAGCTCCTGCAACAACTCTGGCCTTAGATCCGGAGCAGATCAAGTCCCCCTAAGATGAGAAGCTCAACCCCATCGCATGGGGCTACTAATTCTGCAGCGTTGGAGCTACTCGCAGATTCCGCTGCGTACGGCGTCTGCATCAACGGAACCCCGGACTCTTCTCCAGTGTCGAGTTCGGAACCCTGCGAGCCCGCGGATACCAAACTCGACTGGTTATCGATCTTGAAGTTCAGCACCGCAGATGTCTTCCAACACTCGCCCATGGGCGACCTACTAAACTCATTAAAAAACCTATCTGTGGCAGATGGCTCGTCACCGAACTATGTTCGGTTCGAACTTACGGCCACCCACTTTATAGCCACCATTGAGGACCCAACCAACACGCCTGACCCCCGCTCCGAAGACATCGCTGGTATGGACGATGATGAGGGGCAGGGCCAGAGCCTCCTACCCACTAGACACGGGATGGCCACTTCCTGGTATGACGTGTGTATGATAGACACACCCGATGGTGCTCTCGACGATGACAAGGAGGATCCAGTCGCGAATAAACCTCTTGGTACACAGTCCGAACACCGGCGCCCGCGGCGCTGCTCCAAGCCACATCGCCCAAGAGAAAACACTGTTAGCACCAGAAAAGATAACACTCCGGCCAATGAAGACCCTATTGAGGTAGAATCCGAACAGGAGGAACAGGAAAGCGGGCAAGACAGCCCCAATGAACAGGCCACATATGGAGACTCAGAGGACAGCAATTATCTCCCACCCTCCGTGGAAGAGGAGATCCTCGACAACGAGGAATTTATCGTTCCTAAGGAAACTCTCGAGCAGGAGCGTTTCAAACACCGGCTCATAGCCACTGCAAGGAGCCTAAGGAAGAAGCAGCTCCAACTTCAAGCAAGCCAAGATTTGCTCAATGATAGATGGACCGAGGTCTTGGTCGCCGAGGAATATGGACTTAGTAGCCTAGAAAAAAGCCACCCAAAGGGTAGGTGGCTCCCCCAATACGAGGCAGGGCGCTGGAGCCCTCACCACCATCGAACAATGTGGCGGGCCGACCATAGTTCGGTCCAGACAAAGCAGCAGCCCAAACAGAGCAACATACCAACCCATCCGGCCGTCAAATCAAGAGTAAAATAGCTCGAGGGAACACTCGCGACATCAACCGAGACCTGGAAGATAGAGCAGGGCGCACAAGATCGATGTATAGATCACAGAGATACACCCTGACCGACTATGATGGTCACCCATTCGGACACTACAGACCCAACCACGCCCGGTCCGAACTCCGTAAGCGGAGTCCGCCGGAGGTGCTTCATAGCGTGGCCCAACATAGAGGAGCCGCACACCCTCTCTGCTTCACCAACGAGGTAATGGAGCATGAATTCCCAGACGGGTTCAAACCCATTGACATCGAATCATACGATGGAACAATAGATCCCGTGGTATGGATCGAGGATTACCTCCTCCATATTCACAAGGCTCGCGGAGACGACCTTCACGCCACCAAATACATACCTCTCAAGCTTCAGGGGCCAGCTCGCTACTGGCTAAATAGTTTACCAGAAAATTCCATTGGTAGCTGGGAAGACGCATTTTGAGACAACTTCCAAGGAACATATGTCCGGCCTCTAGATGCCGATGACTTAAGTCACATTGTCCAGCAGCCCAACGAGTCATTCAGGGATTTCTGGACTAGGTTCTTAGTCAAAAAGAACCAAATTGTCGTCTGTCCGGATGCAGAAGCCCTCACAACCTTCAAACACGGCGTCCAGGTTGAATGGCTAGCGCGTCACCTCGGCCAGGAAGGACCCAAGTCCATGACAACCCTTGCCGCTCTAATGACTCGCTTTTGTGCGGGAGAAGACAACTGGCTCGCTCGTAAAAGCAACAACTCCAGCGACCCGGGCACTTCCGAAATTCAAGACGGCAATGGCAAGCCACGACAAACCGAACACAACAGCCGCAGCACAGCGGTGAACACCGGATTTCACAATCCGAAGCCTAGTCAATGGAAGAAGCCACTAAAGGCAAACCAGGATGGACCATCCACCCTTGACAGGATATTGGACTGACGTTGTCAGATTCACGGTCACCCTGATAGGCCAACTAGTCATACCAACAGAAACTGTTGGGTCCTTAAGCAGGCAGGCAAACTCAACGCCGATCACAAGGGAAGGAGGCCACCACTCGAAAAAGACGACGGATCTGCTACTCAGCCAAACACTAGGGGCCAGAAGAACTTTCCCTCTGAAGTTCGACCACTCCCAGAACAGAAATAGCAGTTCGGCTTCCGCCGCCCACCTACTGTGCTGGCAAAGTTTACACCACGCGTACATAACTACGCACTCAAGATACCATGGGCATCGGCGGAAGCACAATATGGATAACCCTGCAAAGATCCCCGTAACGTTTTAGCCGTCTTTCTTATTTTTCTGTATAATTTCTTAAAAGCAGGTGACCATCAGGACAACATCTACTTCAGACTCTCTCGAAGTTTGGATCCGCACACTCACCTAAGGGGCCAATCCCGTTAAGGATGCCCATCCCCGAGGACGGGCGACGCAGACATGCGATACGAGGTCCAAAAATAAGCCTTTGTACCTCGAGCATGTCAAATAGCTGGGTTGTGGTTTTTACTCTTTATATATTTATCATTGGCATATTGCTCCCAGTAAACTTTACCCGAACTTATATTTCATGCTCTTTCTACAATGAGTCCGGACGTAACGGCTGCCTTACAAGACGTGCCTCGACATAACTTGCCAGGGGCCCGGTATGGGAACAAATGAGTCGCGAGTAAAAGTCCGAACAGCTCTATAGCGTACTTCGGCATCGCAAGTTTGGCCTTATATGCATCAACTCCGAATCATTGTCTTTGGTCAATAGTTGGGTTGCCCGGCTCCTGTGCTTGCTACCCTATGTTCCGCTCTATCGGCTAGGGTAGTAAAGGGAGAACTACTGCGATTGTGCCCTGGCGTAGACCGGATGAGCACCTAAGTAGAGAAAGCCGAAAACTGACTGTCATGATGCGGCGAGAGCTGGTCAACCACTTGAAGACTTCTTCGAATCTTTAGTGATTCTCCGTGTCAAATGAGGGATCTTTTCTAGATCAACATATGTAAGGCACTATGCGCCGTATACATACCAGGGGCTATCTCGTAGCCCCACCATAAAACTCCTATGGTTAAGTGAAAGTGTTAACGCCCTATAGTCCGATTGCCTGGTTCGCCGCATTATCACCTCCTTTATGGACCAAGGCGTCGGATAAAGAGTGATTTAATGCTTTTTCGAACACCGCCGAACTTCCTACGAGGGGGCTGAAGCCGATGACTGGAAAACTTTCAGATTATACTAAAACGACCACAGAGGAGGAATTCAAGCTTTTGAGCAAAATATAAATAGATTAACTATAAAGTTATATGTTACATCATTATATAAGTCACTCGAACATTATATCTTTCGAGCATTGACCCTCTTTTAAGCGGGCGGCATCTAAGACATCTTCAAAATAGTGCTCTGGCTCATTATGGTCCTGGCCCTTGGGTGGACTCCTTGCCGCAACATCAATGGCCTTCATCTTTCCCCAAAATGTTTTGACTCGGGTAAAGGCCATCTGTGCACCCTCAATGCACGCCGACCGCTTCACAGCATCGATATGTGGCACTGCGTCAACAAGCCGCCGCACCAGGCCAAAATAACTACTCGGAATAGGCTCACTTGGCCACAACCAGATTATGACGTTCTTCATGGCTTCGCCAGATATCCTATGAAGCTCGGCCCACTGGGACATCTGTTCATTGAGCAACAGAGGGCGCTTCGACGCGCCGAACTGTGACCAGAAAAGCTTCTCTGTTGCATACCCCTCTTGTGTGTGGTAAAATTCCGCCGCTCCAGAAGAACTCTTCGGCAAGTCCAAAAATTCCGCAGGAGAACTCTAGACCTGGTTCAGCTGAGCATAGTCCGGATTGCCAAACTTGGTCTGAAGTAAAAAGGGCTTACCGGCCGCTATCTCCTTAGCCTGCCGAATCTCTTCATGAGCTGCCCTAGATTCAGACCGAGCTTCACTCGCCTCTCGTACGGCCTTATCAAGCTCAGCCATTTTGGCTTTATTCTCCTTCTCAAGGAATTCACAGCGGCTGGCAGTATTCTTCAATTCAAGTGCTAGTGCGGATATCTGTTCCTCACTTTGGCGCCGAGCTGCTTGTTCGGCTCTTAGATCCGCTGATGCCTTCTTGGCAGCCGCATCACTACGCCAGGCCTGCTCCTTGGCCCGGGCTAGCTCCGCCCGAAGAGCTTCAACGGGGCAACAACATCTACAATCATGCACATTTAATATAAACCCTTTTCGGCGTCAGGCCTAAATTACAAGCACATTGGTGTAAGGAATGCTTGACATATATACCTTGCGAGTCGTCAAGACGCCTGTTGATCAATGCAATGTCATCTTCCGCAATATCCATCTTTCGCTGCAGTTCGGCCTCTTCCGTATTTCGGGTAGCCGCAGGAGGGGAGGCAGCCTGTAGTCCAAGTTAAATCAGGTTAGCAACTGAGCATATCTTTTTGATCCTCCGATCGCTTCCGTCGGAAGGCAATCCAAGTCTCAGGGGCTACGGCATATGCAACAGGTAAATTCTGTCAATATTATTCAATTGGCAAAACTACATCACTAACCTCAAAACCCCTTAGGAGGCTCACGAAGACCTCGTTCAACCCGGTCTTCGCGGATAGAACCTTTTCGACCACCGTAACCATCAAGGCATGGTGTTCCTTTGAAACGGACGCTCGTCGCAGCATGTCCGTCAGCATATCTGACACTTCTGGGTCTTCGAAAGCCGCCACCGGAGTACGGTATTCCTTTGAAGGAATCCACCCACTTGCCCCCAGGATCTTCTCCGGCTCTAAACCAGATAGGGAGGGGCCGCCATGCTTGATTCCCGAACCCTGAGGGACATAGTCACCACCTTCGGGTAATGCGCTCTTCGTTTCCTGCACTGCTTGTTGACCGGGAGGAGCCCCCTGGGACGATACCTCAGAATCATCTGCCCTGTTGGGCGAGGGGGCCGGGGAGGGTGTATCACTCTCCTTCATCTCTGGAAGAAGGTCTCCCGAAGAGGAGGACGATTGGGAAACACCAAGCGTTAACCTGCGAGGACATACGTATGTCAGAGGATTACTTCAGTAACAAGAAAGGAAGGGGGTATGATTAAAGTACCCTGTTGCACTTACGGTTTGGCCAGAGGTTTATCCCCATCATAAAGCTCCACGTCAACATGCTTGCCCGGCCCAAGCCGCCCGTCGATGGCGTTTTCCCTTTCTTGGAAGATTTCCCCTCCTGAACTTCAGAAGCGACCCTCTTCCTACCACGGCGGGCTTCCTCTGCACCTTTTCCCTCCTACGCAGACACCTGGTATGGTGTTGGAGTCAGCATCCTCGTTAGTAGGGCGTTCGCAGAGTCTTCGGGAAGGGGCGCCGGACACCAGATCAACACCGCTTTCTTTATCCAGTCCTATGAAGGTTCGGGTTGATTCAATATCTTACCAAGAGATACTCGAATGAAGGGTGTGCGGAGATCGAATACTCACCGCGGTGTTCGGATGATTCCAGTCGAGGCCAACATCTTCGATGGTGTCCGGCCATTGTTCTTGTTCCCCGAAATATAATTTCCACATTCCCTCATGTGTAGTGCCAAGGAAGTGCTGAAGAGTCCACCGTCCTTCAGGATTAAACTCCCACATACGGAGAGGCTGCCGCTGACATGGCAGAGTCCGGCGGACTAGCATTACTTGAACGACGTTCACAAGACCGATGCCCTTTTCGGTAAGGCTTTGGATGCGACCTTGCAAAGTCCGCACTTCATTAACGGATCCCCAGTCCAGTCCCTTATTGATCCATGAAGCAAGCTGAATTGGAGGGCCGGGTCGGGACGCAGGCGTAGCTGCCCACTTGGAGCCCCACAGCTCATTGATATAAAACCACCCCTGCTGCCATAGGTCGGAAGACTTGGCGAAAGATCCTTCAAACCAAACCACGCCGGGAAGCTTGCCTATTGTAACGCTGCCGCACTCTGCCTGCTCCTCCTCTGTCACCTGCGGCCTCACGTCAAAGGTCTTGAGCCACAAACCAAAGTGCGGAGGAGTCCGGAGGAAGGCCTTGCATGTGACGATAAATGTCGAGATGAGGAGAATAGAATCCGGGGCCAGATCGTGAAAGTCTAGCCCATAGTAAAACATGAGCCCCCGGACGAAGGGGTTAAGCGCGAACCCTAACCCATGGAGGAAGTGGGACACAAACACTACCCTCTCACCTGATTTGGGGGTAGGAATGACCTGCCCCTATGCAGGAAGCCGATGGAGGATTTCCGGGGTCAGATACCTGCTACCTCTTGAGCACTGCGTTGGTTTTCCCTTGAAGAGGAAAGGGTGATGCAGCAAATTAGCGTAAGTATTTCCCTCAGTTTTTGAGAACCAAGGTATCAATCTAGTAGGAGTCCACGCACGAGTCCCTCGCACCTACACAAACAAATAAATCCTCGCAACCAATGCAATAAAGGGGTTGTCAATCCCTTCACGATCACTTACGAGAGTGAGATCTGATAGAGATGATAAGATAGTATTTCTGGTATTTTTATGATAAAGATGCAAAGTAAAATAAAAGGCAAAAAAATAGCTAAGTGTTGGAAAATTAATATGATGGAAAATAGACCCGGGGGCATAGCTTTCACTAGTGGCTTCTCTCAAGAGCATAAGTATTACGGTGGGTGAACAAATTATTGTTGAGCAATTGACAGAATTGAGCATAGTTATGAGAATATCTAGGAATGATCATGTATATAGGCATCACGTCCGAGACAAGTAGATCGACTCCTGCCTGCATCTACTACTATTACTCCACACATCGACCGCTATCCAGCATGCATCTAGAGTATTAAGTTCATAAGAACAGAGTAACGCTTTAAGTAAGATGACATGATGTAGAGGGATAAACTCATGCAATATGGTATTAACCCCATCTTGTTATCCTCGATGGAAGCAATACAATACGTGCCTTGCTGCCCCTACTGTCACTGGGAAAGGACACCGCAAGATTGAACCCAAAGCTAAGCACTTCTCTCATTGCAAGAAAGATCAATCTAGTAGGCCAAACCAAACTGATAATTCGAAGAGACTTGCAAAGATAACCAATCATACATAAAAGAATTCAGAGGAGATTCAAATATTGTTCATAGATAAACTTGATCATAAACCCAAAATTCATCGGTCTCAACAAACACACCGCAAAAGAAGATTACATCGAATAGATCTCCACAAGAGAGGGGGGGGGGACATTGTATTGAGATCCAAAAAGAGAGAAGAAGCCATCTAGCTAATAATTATGGACCCGAAGGTCTGAGGTAAACTACTCACACATCATCGGAGAGGCTATGGTGTTGATGTAGAAGCCCTCCGTGATCGATGCCCCCTCCGGCGGAGCTCCGGAAAAGGCCCCAAGATGGGATCTCACGGGTACAAAAGGTTGCAGCGGTGGAATTAGGTTTTTGGCTCCGTATCTGGTAGTTTGGGGGTACGTAGGTATATATAGGAGGAAGAAGTACGTCGATGGAGCAACATGGGGCCCACGAGGGTGGAGGGCGCGCCCAGGGGGGTAGGCGCGCCCCCTACCTCGTGCCCTCCTGGTTGATGTCTTGACGTAGGGTCCAAGTCCTTTGGATCACGTTCGTTCCGAAAAGCACGTTCCTGAAGGTTTCATTCCGTTTGGACTCTGTTTGATATTCTTTTTCTGCGAAACTCTGAAATAGGCAAAAAAACAATTCTGGGCTGGGCCTCCGCTTAATAGGTTAGTCCCAAAAATAATATAAAAGTGTATAATAAATCCCATTAATGTCCAAAACAGAATATAATATAGCATGGAATAATAAAAGAATATAGATACGTTGGAGACACATCAATACCTCGCTGGACGGAGTTTCGTAATATCCTCCTCTGTGACAGAAGAAGCCACCCACCGGCCTGGACGGCTGGATCCGGACATGATGGGGGCTGGTGGTGATAGGAACCCGAGGGTTGGAACCCGGGGTGGCTAGGGTTGAGGAAGAAGCGAGCGCAAAGGAAGAAGACGAGTCTGAGACCCTATATAAAGACCCCAAGTACTAAGCGTATCCACCTGGGTCTCGAAACTTACCAATCTCCAGAGAGTTGTACCCGGGGGATGGTTGAGTTACTCACGCCAGCATTAAAGAAAATCATGTGGGAACACGATCTCTGCCTTGGCAAGACAAGCCAATAAAACCGCGTCCCGAGACATGGGGCGACGCGCCAGCCAACGGTTGGAAATAGTGTTCGGGCAGGCGTGATATCACAAACGGTTGCCAATAAATTAGGCTCGTATATTTTCTGCAACTATACATACAGGTCCGGATATATCTACTACGTTTGAAGACTGTCTTGGAGTTCGTAGAAAGGGGAACCCGCCTTGCAATGCCGAAGACAATTTGCGCGCAGGACTCCTCATCATTGAAGTCAGGTTCAGGGGCTACTGAGGGAGTCCTAGACTAAGGGGTCCTCGGGCGTCCGGTCTGCTATCCATGGGACGGACTGATGGGCTGTGAAGACATGAAGACCGAAGACCATACTCATGTCCGGATTGGACTTTCCTTAGCGAGGAAGGCAAGCTAGGCGACCAGCTGTGAAGATTCCTTCCTATGTAACCGACTCCATGTAACCCTATATCTCTCGAGTGTCTATATAAACCGAAAAGCATAGTCTGGATATGACACATTCATTACCATATAAAAATAGGCTAGACTTCTAGGGTTTAGCCATTACAATCTCGTGGTAGATCAACTCTTGTAACACTCATATTCATCAAGATCAATCAAGCAGGAAGTAGGGTATTACCTCCATAGAGAGGGCTCGAACCTGGGTAAACATCGTGTCTCCCGTCTCCTGTTACCATCGATCCTAGAGGCATAGTTCGGGACCCCCTACCTCGTGCCCTCCTGGTTGATGTCTTGATGTAGGGTCCAAGTCCAATGGATCACGTTCATTCCGAAAATCACGTTCCCGAAGGTTTCATTCCACTCCGTTTGATATTCTTTTTCTGCGAAACTCTGAAATAGGCAAAAAAACAGCAATTCTGGGCTGGGCCTCCGGTTAATAAGTTAGTCCCAAAAATAATATAAAAGTGTACAACAAAGCCCATTAATGTCCAAAACAGAATATAATATAGCATGGAACAATAAAAAAATTATAGATACGTTGGAGACGTATCAAGCATCCCCAAGCTTAATTCCTGCTCGTCCTCGAGTAGATAAATGATAAAAACAAAATTTTTGATGTGGAATGCTACTTGGCATAATTTCAATGTAATTCTCTTAATTGTGGTATGAATATTCAGATCCGAAAGATTCAAGACAAAAGTTTAATATTGACATAAAAATAATAATACTTCAAGCACAGTAACTAAGCAATTATGTCTTCTCAAAATAACATGGCCAAAGAAAGTTATCCCAAAAAAATCATATAGTATGGCTATGCTCTATCTTCACCACACAAAGTATTTAAATCAGGCACAACCCCGATGACAAGCCAAGCAATTATTTCATACTTTTGATGTTCTCAAACTTTTTCAATCTTCACGCAATACATGAGTGTGAGCCATGGACATAGCACTATATGTGGAAGAGAATGGTGGTTGTGGAGAAGACAAAAAGGGAGAAGATAGTCTCACATCAACTAGGCGTATCAACAGGCTATGGAGATGCCCATTAATAGATATCAATGTGAGTGAGTAGGGAATGCCATGCAACGGATGCACTAGAGCTATAAGTATATGAAAGCTCAACAAAAGAAACTAAGTGGGTGTGCATCCAACTCGCTTGCTCACGAATACCTAGGGCATTTTGAGGAAGCCCATCATTGGAATATACAAGCCAAGTTCTATAATGAAAATTTCCCACTAGTATATGAAAGTGATAACATAGGAGACTCTCTATCATGAAGATCATGGTGCTACTTTGAAGCACAGGTGTGGTAAAAGGATAGTAACATTGTCCCTTCTCTCTTTTTCTCTCATCATTTTTTTATTGGTCCTTTTCTCTTTTTTTGGCCTCTTTTTTTAGTCCGGAGTCTCATCCCGACTTGTGGGGGAATCATAGTCTCCATCATCCTTTCCTCACTTGGGACAATGCTCTAAAAATGATGATCATCACACTTTTATTTACTTACAACTCAATACTTAGAACAAAATATGACTCTATGTGAATGCCTCTGGCGGTGTACCGGGATATGCAATGAATCAAGAGTGACATGTATGAAAGAATTATGAATGGTGGCTTTGCCACAAATACGATGTCAACTACATGACCATGCAAAGCAATATGACAATGATGGAGCGTTTCATAGTAAATGGAATGGTGGAAAGTTGCATGGCAATATATCTCGGAATGGCTATGGAAATGCCATGGTAGGTAGGTATGGTGGCTGTTTTGAGGAAGGTATATGGTGGGTGTATGATACCGGCAAAAAGTGTGCGGTATTAGAGAGTCTAGCAATGGTGGAGGAAAGAAAATTGCGTATAATCCATGGACTCAACATTAGTCATAAAGAACTCATATACTTATTACAAAAATCTACAAGTTATCAAAGCAAAGTATTACACGCATACTCCTTGGGGGATATATTGGTATGAAAAGACCATCGCTCATCCCCGACCGCCACTCATAAGGAAGACAATCAATAAATAAATCATGCTCCGACTTCATCACATAACGGTTCACCATACGTGCATGCTACGGGAATCACAAACTTTAACACAAGTATTTCTCAAATTCACAACTACTCAACTAGCATGACTCTAATATCATCATCTCCATATCTCAAAACAATTATCAAGCATCTAACTTCTCATAGTATTCAACACACTCATAAGATTTTTTTTACTAATCGAATGCATATCATATTAAGATTAATTTCCCAATTTAAGAAAATTATCGTGTTGTTTAAGACTCTCAAAATAATCTAAGTGAAGCATGAGAGAACAATAGTTTCTATAAAACAAAACCACCACCGTGCTCTAAAAGATATAAGTGAAGCACTAGCACAAAAACTATATAATTCAAAAGATATAAGTGAAGCACATAGAGTATTCTAACAATTTCCGAATCATGTGTGTCGGTGTTCTGGGAACGGGGGTCCCCAGACTTGCCTGCCTGCGGCCTGCGGCGTGGCTCGAGTGGGGGCCCAGCGTGGCCCATCTTCATCAACACAAGGCTCAAGACCCTCGCGAGGGGCCAAGCCTCGCGAGGCGGACGACACGGCGCTTCCTCCAGCACGGCCTCCTTAGGCTGGCTCGCGAGGAGGCGGAGAGATCAAGGTGGGGTACCTCATGAGGTGCCCATGACGCAAGCCATGACGATCAAAGGTGCCAGGCGGGTGCCAGCCCGCGCAGCGTCCTCCCTTTCCTCTTTGGTGCAAAGGGGGCAAGCGCAGGCGAGAGGATCAAGCAAAGGCACCCATTTCGGTGCAACGAGACCAAGACCAGCTCCACGACAAGGAGGAAGTCACTGTGGAGCCCAAGCCGGCGTCATCACCAGAACCTTTGGCAGGGGAAGACCAACTTTAGTCAGGATAAGTGTACCCGATGTTCCCCTTCAAATTGGCCAATTGTTGGCGCCCTTCCCGCTCAATATTTGGGAAGAGGCCCAGGGCCTTTGCCTATAAATAAGGCCAGCCACCCCCAGGGTAGAGGGGATCGGCTAGACATCCAGAGATAGAGGCAACTGAAAACTAGAGAGAGAGAGAGAGAGAGAGAGAGAGAGAAAGAGAAGGGCGATTGAACTCTCCCTAGCAGTTCATCCCCTAGCCAAGAACAGGCCCTCGCGAGGCCGTTCACCTGTACTGTTCTTCCTCATCAGCCCTAGAGGCAATCCCCCCAGCACACTGGAGTAGGGTATTACACCACAATGCTGGCCCGAACCAGTATAAATCTTGTGTCTCATGTGTTGTTCCTGCAGTAGTTTAGATCCTTACGAGACGGAGAGGTAGAGGGCTCGATCTCCGCGCGCACCCTAGAGTTCGAACCTTAAGGGTCTGCCGGAACCCGTGATCCGACATTTGGCGCGCCAGGTAGGGGTGCGCCGGAATCAGTCTTCCATCGCTCCGCTCTCCTTCGGCCACCGCGTCCATGTCTGACGCTCGTCGGGCCCACGCCGAGCGTCGGGCCGCCATCGCTTCCCGCGCCGTCCAGACGGCCCCTGTCGGTGGGCGTCCTCGTCGTTCCCCGTCGCCCGCCGTCAACGCCACCACCGGCCCGGCGGGGAACGAGCAGCAAGCATCCTCTCAACACCCGTCCGTGCGGCGGGATGGCTGCACCGCCACTCCGTCGCTCACCCCAGCCGGTTCTTCGTTGCAAGCGCTGCGCGCGCCCTTGGAGGCTTGAGCTGCGCTCATCGCGGCGAACGAGCTCCTTCGCTACCGCCCCGTCGACGATGTCTATGAGGAGTGGCTCGACCGCGTCGCCGAGCTCGTCCGCGCCGCAGGGGGCTCTCCCGCGCCTTCCGCACCACTGCGCCGCACTCCGCCCCGCATGGGCAATGAAGCCCCGGGGGCGTTCCAGCCGCCACCTTTCCAAGAAGATGCCATGGCCCCAAGGCGCGCAGCCCCTGGGCTGAACCCGCTCCGCCATGTGCCAGCCCAGTGGGAACGGAGCTGCCAAGAAGTCCCGCGACCGCAAGAGGCCGCCCGGGCGCTCCCGGCCCCGGCTCGCCGAGACCCTGCTCCAGCTCCGGCACGTCAAGACCCCGCGCTGCTCCCAGCTGCGGTGCAAGGGGACCCACAAGGCCAAGCTCTCCCTCAACCAAAACCTCCCGCGGCCACCGCTGGCTGCCGCGCCTACACCCCCGAGCTACGTAGCGTCGCGTGGCCCGGCAAGTTCAAGCCGGACCTGCCTCCTCGCTACGATGACACAACTGATCCCACGGAGTTCCTCCAGCTCTACGAGCTGGGAATCGAAGCTGCCAGCGGGACGAGAAGGTCATGGCGAACTGGTTCCCCATGGCACTGAAGGAAGGTGCTCGCACTTGGCTCCTGAACCTGGCCCCACGCACGATCTCCTCCTGGGACCAGATGCGTACCCGCTTCATCGCCAACTTCCAAGGTACCCGCGACCGGCCTCCCGCCGTGAGCGACATGCACCGCATCAAGCAGCAACCTGGAGGGACCCTGCAGAAGTACATCCAGCGCTTCAACAGCGCGCGCCTCAAGATTCCCAGGGTGTCCGAAGAAGCCATCATTTCGGCCTTCTCCGATGGCGTGTGCGATGTCAAGATGAAGGAGGAGCTGGTGATGCATGAAGACCTCTGAACCTCCCTGGAGTTGTTCAACCTGGCGACCAAGTGCGCCAGAGCTGAGGAGGGATGCCTCTCCCTCCACGAGCTGCCTGCCGCAGACCCAGAAGAGAAGAAGCCCAAGGCCAAGGACGTGAAGCGCAAGGGGGCTGCCGTGCTCGCGGCAGAACCGGACACCAAGCGGGGCAAGGATCTGCCTGAATCCTCCAGGGGCAGCCGGTACTGTGTGTACCACGACCTCCACACCCACAACACCAATGAATGCCAAGAACTCCGCGCCGTGCGAGAAGGAAGAGTCGGCCGACGCCCTGACCGTGCTGACCGGGGCTACGGCCGAGGAGGAGGAAGGAACCCGGGACGTTGGGAAGACCGCGGCCCACGTCCAGGCTGGCGTGACCAATCTCGCGAGGACCGCTGGCGCGACCCGCCTCGCGAGGGGGACTAGAGGGATTAGCCTCGTGAGGATCGCCCCCATGGCAACCCAGGCCTGCCGCCGTTGCCGCCTCAGCCGAGAAGGAATGAAGACCGCCACCAAGACGAGGGGGCTGGGGGCTTCCAGGAGCCTCGCGCCATCGCCTACATCCTGGGCGGAGCTCAAGCCCCAGCCTCTCAACGTATCTTCAAGCAGTTTGCTCGCGAAGTGAATGCAGTCCTCCCCAAGCTTGAAGCAACGCGTCCCCTCAAGTGGCCGGCCTGCACCATCATGTTCAGCTCAGCAGACCAGCTCAAGTGCGCGGCCACAGCCGGAGTCCTCCCAATGCTTTGTTCCCCAGTCATCAGCAACGTTCTGGTCACCAGGACCCTCATCGACGGAGGGGCAGGGCTCAATGTCTTGTCCGTGGAAACGTTCAACAACCTCCAAGTGCCCTATGACCAGCTTCAGCCAACCAAGCCCTTCTCCGGAGTCACCGACGGTTCCACGGTCCCGATCGGGCATGTCCGCCTCCCAGTCACCTTCGGCACCTACGACAACTACCACACCGAGCTCATCGTCTTTGACGTCGCCCACATCCGCCTGCCGTACAACGCCATCCTCGGTTACCGGCGCTGGCCAAGTTCATGGCCGTGACTCACCATGGCTACAACGTCCTCAAGATGCCAGGAAGAGGCGGCGTCATCACGGTGCCATGTCAAGAGAAGGATGCAGTGTGTGCCTTGGAGCGAGCCTTTCAGGCCGCGTCGCTAGAAGACCCAGATCGCGGAAGCAGGAGGCTTCCTGAGACCACCCCCAAGAAGAAGAAGACAACGTCAGGCTCAGACCCTCAGGAGGCAGGCCCTTCAAGGCCCGCGTCTGCCCAGGGGGACCCTCCTTCAATCGCACAGGGAAGCGCGCCTGGCGCCCTCCTCAGGCAGGGCTCGGGGGCTCTCACCTGGAGGGCCACCGACCTCGCCAAGGTCATGAGGGAGGCGCTGGGGCACCATGTGGAGGCGTGTTTCGAAACACGCTTCCCTCGGAAGGAAGCTAGGGAAGGAAGGTCAGACCAGCAGGAGTTTGTTAGCAAGGCCATACAAGAACTACAGGAGTCAAGGATCATGAGGGGTTGCCGTCGCCCACCAGCTGTGGCTCCCCATCCAGGCGAGGATGGTGGGCCGCGCGTCTGCGTCGACGTACCAGGGCTCAATCAGATCGCTACGACGGAGCGCCTCTGGCCCTCACAAGTGGGGCGCTACAAAGGACCACCCCACAGCTATGCTCGCATGCCTTATGGCCTGCCGAGTGTGGCTGCGGCGTACCAGCGCATCATGAGGAGCGTCTTGGAGGCGCAGGACGGCAGGCGTTCCGCAGCCCTGGCGGAGATGGAGGCTGCT
Source organism: Aegilops umbellulata (assembly GCA_032464435.1). Lineage (NCBI taxonomy): Eukaryota > Viridiplantae > Streptophyta > Magnoliopsida > Poales > Poaceae > Aegilops > Aegilops umbellulata. The sequence continues at coordinate 317,686,742 of CP136055.1, read as the reverse complement.
CATGAGGAGCCACCAGTGCCTCCGGAGCCTCCCGAGGCCCCTGGGCCTGGGGGCTCGTGAGGATCAGCTTCCGCAGCCCACCGAGTCTGCTGCGCCAGCACCACTGCATCGGCGACATCTTCAGGTGACATCTTTCAAGTTTCATTCTCAGCTGGGAGCGCCCTCCCAGGGTTGCGTCATTCCCAGGCCGCGTGGGTCCGTCCTTGTGGCATGTATCCCTTTTTATCTTTTCAGTCACTAGCTTGCTTTGCTGGGGGCGCCCCTCGGGCTGCATCATCCCCAGGCCGCTCGGGTTAGACCCAGCGGCGTGTATCCCTTCCGCGTTTATTTCCAGTTATGCGTCATTACTCGATGCCGTCTGCGGCGCCCTTCTTCTTCATGTCGACCACTTGCACGTTAAAGGGGGGGTGCTTGAGCATCGCGACTTAGGGCTCTTACTGGCTCTCCAGCCCTCACCCTCTGGCCTTGTCCACGGCGTCGCGACCTGGCATACCAGCGATGGCTGAGACAAGCTCGAGGGCCGGGACCCGAGGACGTAGAGTGCCGGCATCCAACCAGATTTTGCAGGAACACATCTCAAGAAACGGCCCAGTGCCAAGCGCAACCCGCCTAGAGGTAGGGCCTCGTGAGTCCCGCGCTGGCTCACGGGTGCCCAGACACACCTCACCCGCTCCAACCAGCGAGCTCCTGAGCGACTAACGGTCAACTAATCGCTGCTATGGCAGCCCCGTCTTCTTTGTTCATGGTGAATCTGCAGGATCCTTAGAGGAAGCCGTGCTAGCCAAGGCCCTCGCGGCGTCTCCTTCACCCTCGCCCGCGCAAACCGCTTGCACGTTAAAGGGGGGGTGCCTGAGCATCGCGACTTAGGGCTCTTACTGGCTCTCCAGCCCTCACCCTCTGGCCTTGTCCATGGCATCGCGACCTGGCATACCAGCGACGGCTGAGACCAGCTCGAGGGCTGGGACCCGAGGATGTAGAGCAGAAAGGGGAGCAGAGGCGAGGGAGAAGGGGCACGCGAGGACCTCGTCAAGTAGCTCCGCTCAAGCTACCCCCCAGATCCGACGGCGCGCTGGGGATGATCCGCGACCCCCAAAGATAAGTCACCATCCAAAGCGTTGGCTACCGTGGCACTACCCCCGCACCTAGAGCGACTCCGTACTAGCGACGTTGCTTACCTTTCTCACCTAGCGATGGCTGCTTGGGCGCCAAAGGGGACCTCCTGAGCATCGCGACTCAGGGGCTCTTACCGGACCCCGGGTCGCTCACCTCCTGGCCTTGACCACGGCATCGCGACCTGGCATACCAGCGACGGCTGACACCGCCTTGGGACTGGGACCTGTCGACGCAGAGCACCAAGCCCTCGTGAGGTGCGAAAGGGGGAACCAAACTATGACGGAATTCGCGATTCGCACAAATCCATAGCAAGGGTTACATATTAACAACAAGGATCACAGCCACCTTACAAGCCCCTATGGGGCACAATGTGATTCCTCGCAGGGAACGAATCCTAAAAGGTGCTAATTACACGTGCCCCTGCAAAAGATGCCATCATCAACAGTGGGCTGGCAGCCACCGGTGCCAACCCCATCCAGATCAGGATCGACGGCGACCAAGCGAGCCTGCCCTGCTCCGGGAGCGGCGTCGGCTCGCGGGCTCGTAGCTGTCGTCGCTCGTCTCCGGCGTCGCGAAGACCTTACTGGGATCACTGGATCCTCCGGCGCTCCCGTCGCTTGTGGAGCTGTCCAGGGGGCGATTGACGGGCCCAGCCGTCACCGTGGCAAGGTCCTGGCCGCCTCCCCCGGGGCAACACTCCAGCCGGCGACCGTTCGCGTCGAAGACCTTGAAGAACACCACCAAAGCGCCGTCGTACTCCAGGTGGATCGTGAGGGCGCCCTTCGTTCTGCAGCACCGAGCGATTTCACCCCAGCCACGAGTCATGAAGACCTCGCCCGGGGCGGTGATCGCAACCTCTGCCCCGGTCGTGGGAGTGCTGCAGTCGGCGTGTTGCAGCCACAGCTCCAGGAGTCTCACCTGCTGGAAGGCGGAGGCGAAGAAGGGAGGAAGGCGGATCCAAGTCCGCGGAGGCATGGCGGCGTGGAGCATGAGCTCGCGGGAGGAGCCCTCGGTGTGGACTCCAGGAGGAACAACCAACACCTTCGTGACCCTCCGGCGCCGCCGACGGCGCTGGCTGAGGGGATCGGCATCTCCTCTTCCGGAGCCCTCGGCGTGGGCATACAAGGGAAGCGGGAACCCCGGCGGAGGCCGCTCGTACCAAGGCCTCGGCACCACCAGGCGATTCTCCTCGTCTTGGCCGCGCAAGGCCGGCCGTTTCTTCGGCGGGAGCGGGTCAGGTACCTCTTGAGGAGCCTTTCCCTTCTCCGCCGCAGAGAACCGGCGAGTCGGAGCCATCTCACCAAGACGGAGCAAGAACTAAGGCGGGGGAGGAAGCAAGAAGAGATGGACTGGAAGGGCTTGCGCGGTGCCGTACTTATAGCCGGCGGGGCCAACCGCCGGCCTCCACGATCACAGGTAATCATGACATGGTTTGCATGCAGGGACTTGCCCAATCTGCATGGTCGTCGAGGCGTCGTGGGGAAGTGGAGACGCCCACGTCCAATCAACTGCCACGCGGCGCCCGAGGCCGCAGGCTGTTAGGGCCCGCGGCGCTTCGCCCTTGCCCTTTCGCCTCTCGGCACGGCCAAGTCCGTGCGCGCCTTGGGCCCGGGGGCTACTGTCGGCGTTCTGGGAACGGGGGTCCCCAGACTTGCCTGCCTGCGGCCTATGGCGTGGCTCGAGTGGGGGCCCAACGTGGCCCATCTTCATCAACACAAGGCTCAAGACCCTCGCAAGGGGCCAAGCCTCGCGAGGCGGACGACACGGCGCTTCCTCCAGCATGGCCTCCTTAGGCTGGCTCGCGAGGAGGCGGAGAGATCAAGGTGGGATGCCTCATGATGTGCCCATGACGCAAGCCATGGCGATCAAAGGTGCCAGGCGGGTGCCAGCCCGCGCAGCATCCTCCCTTTCCTCTTTGGTGCAAAGGGGGCAAGCGCAGGCGAGAGGATCAAGCAAAGGCACCCATTTCGGTGCAACGAGACCAAGACCAGATCCACGACAAGGAGGAAGTCACTGTGGAGCCCAAGCCGGCGTCATCACCAGAACCTTTGGCAGGGGAAGACCAACTTTAGTCAGGATAAGTGTACCCGATGTTCCCCTTCAAATTGGCCAATTGTTGGCGCCCTTCCCGCTCAATATTTGGGAAGAGGCCCAGGGCCTTTGCCTATAAATAAGGCCAGCCACCCCCAGGGTAGAGGGGATCGGCTAGACATCCAGAGATAGAGGCAACTGAAAACTAGAGAGAGAGAGAGAGAGAGAGAGAGAGAGAGAGAGAAAGAGAAGGGCGATTGAACTCTCCCTAGCAGTTCATCCCCTAGCCAAGAACAGGCCCTCGCGAGGCCGTTCACCTGTACTGTTCTTCCTCATCAGCCCTAGAGGCAATCCACCCACCACACTGGAGTAGGGTATTACACCACAATGGTGGCCTGAACCAGTATAAATCTTGTGTCTCATGTGATGTTCCTGCAGTAGTTTAGATCCTTACGAGACGGAGAGGTAGAGGGCTCGATCTCCGCGCGCACCCCAGAGTTCGAACCTTAAGGGTCTGCCGGAACCCGTGATCCGACAATGTGTGTCTCTCTCAAAAGGTGTGTACAGAAAGGATGATCGTGGAAAACTAACAAACAAAGACTCAAATAATACAAGACGCTCCAAGCCAAACACATATCATGTGGTGAATAAAAATATAGCTCCAAGTAAAGTTACCGATGGAAGTAGACAAAAGAGGGGATGCCTTCCGGGGCATCCCCAAGCTTTGGCTTTTAGGTGTCCTTAGATTATCTTGGTGTGACATGGGCATCCCCAAGCTTAGGATCTTGCCACTCCTTGTTCCATAATCCATCAAATCTTTTACCCAAAACTTGAAAACTTCACAACACAAGACTTAACAGAAAATCTCGTGAGCTCCGTTAGCGAAAAAAAAAAGAAAACACCACTTCAAGGTACTGTAATGAACTCATTATTTATTTATATTTGTGTTAAACCTACTGTATTCCAACTTCTATATGGTTTATAAACTATTTTACTAGCCATAGATTCATCAAAATAAGCAAACAACACACGAAAAATAGAATCTGTCAAAAACAGAACAGTCTGTAGTAATCTGTAACTAACGCAAACTTATGGAACTCCAAAAATTCAGCCAAAATAAGAAGACCTAGAAATTTTGTTTATTGATCAGAAGCAATTAGAATCAATATTTTATCAGGTTCTGGTGATTTTTAACAATTATTTTTCGTGAACAGAAAGTTTCTGCAATTTTCAGCAAGATCAAATAACTATCATCCAAGAAGATCCTATAGGTTAAACTTGGCACAAACACTAACTATAACATAAAAACAAATCTAACTAGAAGCTAGATCAAATATGTATTCCTAAATAGAAGCAAAAAGCAAAAAACTAAAAATAAAATTGGGTTGCCTCCCAACCAGCGCTATCGTTTAACGCCCCTAGCTAGGCATAATAGCAAGGATAGATCTAGGTATTACCATCTTTGATGGGCAATTCTTCAATGGGAGACATCTATCATCCCTAGGAATTTCTTTATTTCTAGGAACAAATCTGAAAAATTCATTTGTAGCAAATGGTTCATTAATGATAGCAAAAAGATTGGGATGAATACTTATAGATTTGACATCCGCAGTTTCCTTACTAGAGGATTCACCCTTATTTTTAGGAACATACATAATCTTGGCAATTTAAGTTGGAGGACTTGGAGTATTCTTTACGGAAGAAAAAGAGGTTCCCAAGTTGGTAATGATACCCTCAAGTTTATCGATTCTAGTGGAATCCTGATTTATTCTTTCATTAACTATGGGTTCCTTCTCCTTAGTATTTTTCAAAGTGACTCTTACTTTAGATCCATATTGGGTAATTTGGTTGTGGATCTTTTTATCCAAATTTTCAATTAACTCTACGGTAGTAACTTTATTTTCAATAATTTCAAGTCTTTGCATTACATGCTCCAAAGTTAACATAGTTCCATTAACCAAAGGAGGTAGTGAGCCAAACAGATCTATCATAGCATTATAAGAATCAAAAGTATGGCTACCCAAGAAATTCCCTCCGGTAATGGTATCAAGGATATATCTGTACCAAGGAGTAACGCCTACATAAAAATTGCGGAGAAGAACGGAAGTGGATTGCTTCCTAGTAGATCTATTTTGAGCATTACAAATTCTATACCAAGCGTCTTTTAGATTTTCTCCCTCCCTTTGCTTAAAAGTAAGAACTTCATTCTCGGGAGACAACGGACAAGATAGGGAACTAGCCATAACGACAAGCAAGCAAAAAAGAGGCGAACGGAAAAGAGAGAGGGCGAATAAAACGACAAGAGTGAAGTGGGGGAGAGGAAACGGGAGGCAAATGGCAAATAATGTAATGCGGGAGATAAGGGTTTGTGATGGGTACTTGGTATGATGAATTTTGTGTAGACTCCCCGGCAACGGCGCCAGAAATGGCTCGTTGTTGGGAGTCAAATCTTGACTTGACTTCGTGTAAACCTCCCCGGCAACGGTGCCAGAAATCCTTCTTGCTACCTCTTGAGCACTGCGTTGGTTTTCCCTTGAAGAGGAAAGGGTGATGCAGCAAAGTAGCGTAAGTATTTCCCTCAGTTTTTGAGAACCAAGGTATCAATCCAGTAGGAGGCCACGCACGAGTCCCTCGCACCTACACAAACAAATAAATCCTCGCAACCAACGCGATAAAGGGGTTGTCAATCCCTTCACGGTCACTTACAAGAGTGAGATCTGATAGAGATGATAAGATAATATTTTTGGTATTTTATGATAAACATGCAAAGTAAAATAAAAGGCAATAAAAATAGCTAGGTGTTGGAAGATTAATATGATGGAAAATAGACCCGGGTCCATATGTTTCACTAGTGGCTTCTCTCAAGAGCAGAAGTATTACGGTGGGTGAAAAAATTATTGTTGAGCAATTGACATAATTGAGCATAGTTATGAGAATATCTAGGTATGATCATGTATATAGGCATCACGTCCGAGACAAGTAGATCGACTCCTGCCTGCATCTACTACTATTACTCCACACATCGACCGCTATCCAGATTGCATCTAGAGTATTAAGTTCATAAGAACAGAGTAACGCTTTAAGTAAGATGACATGATGTAGAGGGATAAACTCATGCAATATGATATAAAGCCCATCTTGTTATCCTCAATGGAAGCAATACAATACGTGCCTTGCTGCCCCTACTGTCACTGGGAAAGGACACCGCAAGATTGAACCCAAAGCTAAGTACTTCTCCCATTGGAAGAAAGATCAATCTAGTAGGCCAAACCAAACTGTTAATTCGAAGAGACTTGCAAAGATAACCAATCATACATAAAAGAATTCAGAGGAGATTCAAATATTGTTCATAGATAAACTTGATCATAAACCCACAATTCATCGGTCTCAACAAACACACCGCAAAAGAAGATTACATCAAATAGATCTCCACAAGTGAGGGGGGAACATTGTATTGAGATCCAAAAAGAGAGAAGAAGCCATCTAGCTAATAACTATGGACCCGAAGGTCTGAGGTAAACTACTCACACATCATCGGAGAGGCTATGGTGTTGATGTAGAAGCCCTCCGTGATCGATGCCCCCTCTGGTGGAGCTCCGGAAAAGGCCCCAAGATGGGATCTCACGGGTACAGAAGGTTGCGGCGGTGGAATTAGGTTTTTGGCTCCGTATCTGGTAGTTTGGGGGTACGTAGGTATATATAGGAGGAAGAAGTACGTCGATGGAGCAACGTGGGGCCCATGAGGGTGGAGGGCGCGCCCAGGGGGGTAGGCGCGCCCCCTACCTCGTGCCCTCCTGGTTGATGTCTTGATGTAGGTTCCAAGTCCTCTAGATCACGTTCGTTCCGAAAATCACGTTCCCGAAGGTTTCATTCCGTTTGGACTCCGTTTGATATTCTTTCTCTGCGAAACTCTGAAATAGGCAAAAAAATATCAATTCTGGGCTTTGCCTCCGGTTAATAGGTTAGTCCCAAAAATAATATAAAAGTCTATAATAAAGCCCATAAATGTCCAAAACAGAATATAATATAGCATGGAACAATAAAAATTTATAGATAAGTTGGAGACATATCAATACCTCGCTGGACGGGGTTTCGTAATATCCTCCTCTGTGACAGAAGAAGCCACCCACCGGCCTGGACGGCTGGATCCGGACATGATGGGGGCTGGTGGCGATAGGAACCCGAGGGTTGGAACCCGGGGTGGCTAGGGTTGAGGAAGAAGCGAGCGCAAAGGAAGAAGACGAGATTGAGACCCTATATAAAGACCCCAAGTACTAAGCGTATCCACCTGGGTCTCAAAACTTACCAATCTCTAGAGAGTTGTACCCGGGGGATGGTTGGGTTACTCACGCCAGCATTAAAGAAAATCCCATGAATAAGGGAACACGATCTCTGCCTTAGCAAGACAAGCCAATAAAACCGTGTCCCGAGACGTGGGGCGAGGCGCCAGCCAACGGTTGGAAATAGTGTCCGGGCAGGCGTGATATCATAAACGGTTGCCAATAAATTAGGCTCGTATATTTTCTGCAACTATACATACAGGTCCGGATATATCTACTACGTCCGAAGACTGTCTTGGAGTTCGTAGAAAGGGGAACCCGCCTTGCAATGACGAAGACAATTTGCACGCCGGACTCCTCATCATTGAAGCCAGGTTCAGGGGCTACTGAGGGAGTCCTGGACTAAGGGGTCCTCGGGCGTCCGGTCTGCTATCCATGGGACGGACTGCTGGGCTATGAAGACATGAAGACCGAAGACCATACTCGCTCCGGATTGGACTTTCCTTGGCGAGGAAGGCAAGCTAGGCGACCAGCTGTGAAGATTCCTTCTTATGTAACCGACTCCATGTAACCCTAGATCTCTCCAGTGTCTATATAAACCGAAAAGCATAGTCTGGATAGGACACATTCATTACCATATAAAAATAGGCTAGACTTCTAGGGTTTAGCCATTACGATCTCGTGGTAGATCAACTCTTGTAACACTCATATTCATCAAGATCAATCAAGCAGGAAGTAGGGTATTACCTCCATAGAGAGGGCCCGAACCTGGGTAAACATCGTGTCCCCCGTCTCCTGTTACCATCGATCCTAGAGGCACAGTTCGGTACCCCCTACCTCGTGCCCTCCTGGTTGATGTCTTGACGTAGGGTCCAAGTCCTCTGGATCACGTTCATTATGAAAATCACGTTCCCGAAGGTTTCATTCCGTTTGGACTCTGTTTGATATTCTTTTTCTGCGAAACTCTGATATAGGCAAAAAACAGCAATTCTGGGCTGGGCCTCCGGTTAATAGGTTAGTCCAAAAAATAATATAGAAGTGTATAATAAATCCCATTAATGTCCAAAACAGAATATAATATAGCATGGAACAATAAAAAATTATAGATACATTGGAGACGTATCAAGCATCCCCAAGCTTAATTCATGCTCGTCCTCGAGTAGGTAAATGATAAAAACAGAATTTTTGATGTGGAATGCTACTTGGCATAATTTCAATGTAATTCTCTTAATTGTGGTATGAATATTCAGATCCGAAAGATTCAAGACAAAATTTTAATATTGACATAAAAATAATAATACTTCAAGCACACTAACTAAGCAATTATGTCTTCTCGAAATAACATGGCCAAAGAAAGTTATCCCTACAAAGTCATATAGTATGGCTATGCTCTATCTTCACCACACAAAGTATTTAAATCATGCACAACCCCGATGACAAGCCAAGCAATTATTTCATACTTTTGATGTTCTCAAAATTTTTCAATCTTCACGCAATACATGAGCGTGAGCCATGGACATAGCACTATATGTGGAATAGAATGGTGGTTTTGGAGAAGACAAAAAGGGAGAAGATAGTCTCACATCAACTAGGCATATCAACGGGCTATGGAGATGCCCATTAATAGATATCAATGTGAGTGAGTAGGGATTGCCATGCAACAGATGCACTAGAGCTATAAGTATATGAAAGCTCAACAAAAGAAACTAAGTGGGTGTGCATCCAACTCGTTTGCTCACGAATACCTAGGGCATTTTGAGGAAGCCCATCATTGGAATATACAAGCCAAGTTCTATAATGAAAATTTCCCACTAGTATATGAAAGTGATAACATAGGAGACTCTCTATCATGAAGATCATGGTGCTACTTTGAAGCACAGGTGTGGTAAAAGGATAGTAACATTGTCCCTTCTCTCTTTTCCTCTCATCATTTTTTTTATTCGGGCCTTTTCTCTTTTTTTGCCTCTTTTTTTACTCCGGAGTCTCATCCCGACTTGTGGGGGAATCATAGTCTCCATCATCCTTTCCTCACTTGGGACAATGCTCTAAAAATGATGATCATCACACTTTTATTTACTTACAACTCAATACTTAGAACAAAATATGACTCTATGTGAATGCCTCTGGCGGTGTACCGGGATATGCAATGAATCAAGAGTGACATGTATGAAAGAATTATGAATGGTGGCTTTGCCACAAATACGATGTCAACTACATGATCATGCAAAGCAATATGACAATGATGGAGCGTTTCATAATAAATGGAATGGTGGAAAGTTGCATGGCAATATATCTCGGAATGGCTATGGAAATGCCATGGTAGGTAGGTATGGTGGCTGTTTTGAGGAAGGTATATGGTGGGTGTATGGTACCGGCAAAAAGTGTGCGGTATTAGAGAGTCTAGCAATGGTGGAAGAAAGAAAATTGCGTATAATCCATGGACTCAACATTAGTCATAAAGAACTCATATACTTATTGCAAAAATCTACAAGTTATCAAAGCAAAGTATTACGTGCATGCTCCTTGGGGGATAGATTGGTAGTAAAAGACCATCGCTCGTCCCCGACCGCCACTCATAAGGAAGACAATCAATAAATAAATCATGCTACGACTTCATCACATAACGGTTCACCATACGTGCATGCTACGGGAATCACAAACTTTAACACAAGTATTTCTCAAATTCACAACTACTCAACTAGCATGACTCTAATATCATCATCTCCATATCTCAAAACAATTATCAAGCATCTAACTTCTCATAGTATTCAACACACTCATAAGATTTTTTTTACTAATCTTGAATGCCTATCATATTAGGATTAATTTCCCAATTTAAGCAAATTATCATGCTGTTTAAGACTCGCAAAATAATCTAAGTGAAGCATGAGAGAACAATAGTTTCTATAAAACAAAACCACCACCGTGCTCTAAAAGATATAAGTGAAGCACTAGCGCAAAAACTATATAACTCAAAAGATATAAGTGAAGCACATAGAGTATTCTAACAATTTCCGAATCATGTGTGTCTCTCTCAAAAGGTGTGTACAGAAAGGATGATTGTGGCAAACTAACAAACAAAGACTCAAATAATACAAGACGCTCCAAGCCAAACACATATCATGTGGTGAATAAAAATATAGCTCCAATTAAAGTTACCGATGGAAGTAGACGAAAGAGGGGATGCCTGCCGGGGCATCCCCAAGCTTTGGCTTTTAGGTGTCCTTAGATTATCTTGGTGTGACATTGGAATCCCCAAGCTTAGGATCTTGCCACTCCTTGTTCCATAATCCATCGAATCTTTTACCCAAAACTTGAAAACTTCACAACACAAGACTTAACAGAAAATCTCGTGAGCTCCGTTAGCGAAAAAAACAAAACACCACTTCAAGGTACTGTAATGAACTCGTTACCTATTTATATTTGTGTTAAACCTACTTTATTCCAAATTCTCTATGGTTTCTAAACTATTTTACTAGCCATAGATTCATCAAAATAAGCAAACAACACACGAAAAATAGAATCTGTCAGAAACAGAACAGTCTTTAGTAATCTGTAACTAACGCAAACTAATGGAACTCCAAAAATTCAGAAAAAATAGGAAGACCTAGAAATTTTGTTTATTGATCAACAGCAATTGGAATCAATATTTTATCACGTTCTGGTGATTTTTAACAATTATTTTCGTGAACAGAAAGTTTCTGCACTTTTCAGCAAGATCAAATAACTATCATCCAAGAAGATACTATAGGTTAAACTTGGCACAAACACTAATTAAAACATAAAAACAAATCTAACCAGAGACTAGATCAAATATGTATTCCTAAACAGAAGCAAAAAGCAAAAAACTAAAAATAAAATTGGGTTGCCTCCCAACAAGCGCTATCGTTAAACGCCCCTAGCTAGGCATAATAGCAAGGATAGATCTAGGTATTGCCATCTTTGATGGGCAATTCTTCAATGAGAGATATCTATCATACCTAGGAATTTCTTTCTTTCTAGGCACAAAACCGAAAAATTCATTTGTAGCAAATGGTTCCTTAATGATAGCAAAAAGATTGGGATGAATACTTATAGATTTGAGATCCGCAGTTTCTTTACTAGAGGATTCACCCTTATTTTTAGGAACATACATAATCTTGGCAATTTAAGTTGGAGGACTTGTAGTATTCTTTACGAAAGAAAAAGCGGTTCCCAAGTTGGTAATGATACCTTCAAGTTTATCGATTCTAGTGGAATCCTGATTTATTCTTTCATTAACTATGGGTTCCTTCTCCTTAGTATTTTTCGAAGTGACTCTTACTTTAGATTCATATTGGGTAATTTGTTTTTGGATCTTTTTATCCAAATTTTCAATTAACTCTATGGTAGCAAATTTATTTTCAATAATTTCAAGTCTTTGCATTACATGCTCCAAAGTTAACATAGTTCCATTAACCAAAAGAGGTGGTGAGCCAAACAAATCTATCATAGCATTATAAGAATCAAAAGTATGGCTACCCAAGAAATTCCCTCCGGTAATGGTATCAAGGATATATCTGTACCAAGGAGTAGCGCCTACATAAAAATTGCAGAGAAGAACGGAAGTAGATTGCTTCCTAGTAGATCTATTTTGAGCATTACAAATTCTATACCAAGCGTCTTTTAGATTTTCTCCCTCCCTTTGCTTAAAAGTAAGAACTTCATTCTCGGGAGACAACGGACAAGATAGGGAACTAGCCATAACGACAAGCAAGCGAAAAAGAGGCGAACGAAAAAGAGAGAGGGCGAATAAAACGACAAGAGTGAAGTGGGGGAGAGGAAAACGAGAGGCAAATGGCAAATATTGTAATGCGGGAGATAAGGGTTTGTGATGGGTACTTGGTATGTTGAATTTTGCGTAGACTCCCCGGCAACGGCGCCAGAAATGGCTAGTTGTCGGGAGTCAAATCTTGACTTGACTTCGCGTAAACCTCCCCGGCAACGGTGCCAGAAATCCTTGTTGCTACCTCTTGAGCACTGCGTTGGTTTTCCCTTGAAGAGGAAAGGGTGATGCAGCAAAGTAGCGTAAGTATTTCCCTCAGTATTTGAGAACCAAGGTATCAATCAAGTAGGAGTCCACGCACGAGTCCCTCGCACCTACACAAACAAATAAATCCTCGCAACCAACGCAATAAAGGGGTTGTCAATCCCTTCACGGTCACTTACGAGAGTGAGATCTGATAGAGATGATAAGATAATATTTTTGGTATTTTTATGATAAACATGCAAAGTAAAATAAAATGCAATAAAAATAGCTAAGTGTTGGAAGATTAATATGATGGAAAATAGACCCGGGGGCCATAGGTTTCACTAGTGGCTTCTCTCAAGAGCATAAGTATTATGATGGGTGAACAAATTATTGTTGAGCAATTGATTGAGCATAGTTTTGAGAATATCTAGGTATGATCATGTATATAGGCATCACGTCCGAGACAAGTAGACCGACTCCTGCCTGCATCTACTACTATTTCTCCACACATCAACCGCTATCCAGCATGCATCTAGAGTATTAAGTTCATAAGAACAGAGTAACGCTTTAAGTAAGATGGCATGATGTAGAGGGATAAACTCATGCAATATGATATAAAACCCATCTTGTTATCCTCGATGGCAACAATACAATACGTGCCTTGCTACCCCTATTGTCACTAGGAAAGGACACCGCAAGATTGAACCCAAAGCTAAGCACTTCTCCCATTGCAAGAAAGATCAATCTAGTAGGCCAAACCAAACTGATAATTCGAAGAGACTTGCAAAGATAACCAATCATACATAAAAGAATTCAGAGGAGATTCAAATATTGTTCATAGATAAACTTGATCATAAATCCACAATTCATCGGTCTCAACAAACACACCGCAAAAGAAGATTACATCGAATAGATCTCCACAAGAGAGGGGGATAACATTGTATTGAGATCCAAAAAGAGAGAAGAAGCCAAGGTCTGAGGTAAACGACTCACACATCATCGGAGAGGCAATGGTGTTGATGTAGAAGCCCTCCGTGATCGATGCTCCCTCCGGCGGAGCTCCGAAAAAGGCCCCAAGATGGGATCTCACGGGTACAGAAGGTTGCGGCGGTGGAATTAGGTTTTTGGCTCCGTATCTGGTAGTTTGGGGGTACGTAGGTATATATAGGAGGAAGAAGTACGTCGGTGGAGCAACATGGGGCCCACGAGGGTGGAGGGCGTGCCCAGGGGGGTAGGCGCGCCCCCCTACCTCATGCCCTCCTAGTTGATGTCTTGACGTAGGGTCCAAGTCCTCTGGATCACGTTCGTTCCGAAAATCACGTTCCCGAAGGTTTCAATCCGTTTGGACTCCGTTTGATATTCTTTTTCTGCGAAACTCTGAAATAGGCAAAAAAACGTCAATTCTAGGTTGGGCCTCCGGTTAATAGGTTAGTCCTAAAAATAATATAAAAGTGTATAATAAAGCCCATTAATGTCCAAAACAGAATATAATATAGCATGGAACAATAAAAAATTATAGATACGTTGGAGACGTATCAATACCTCGCTGCACGGAGTTTCGTAATATCCTCCTCTGTGATAGAAGAAGCCACCCACCGGCCTGGACGGCTGGATCCGGACATGATGGGGGCTGGTGGCGATAGGAACCCGAGGGTTGGAACTCGGGGTGGCTAGGGTTGAGGAAGAAGCGAGCGCAAAGGAAGAAGACGAGTCTGAGACCCTATATAAAGACCCCAAGTACTAAGCGTATCCACCTGGGTCTCGAAACTTACCAATCTCCTGAGAGTTGTACCTGGGGGACGGTTGGGTTACTCACGCCAGCATTAAAGAAAATCCCGTGAATAAGCGAACACGATCTCTGCCTTGGCAAGACAAGCCAATAAAACCGCGTCCCGAGACGTGGGGCGACGCGCCAGCCAACGGTTGGAAATACTGACCGGGCAGGCGTGATATCGTAAACGGTTGCCAATAAATTAGGCTCGTATATTTTCTGCAACTATACATACAGGTCCGGATATATCTACTGCGTCCGAAGACTGTCTTGGTGTTCCTAGAAAGGGGAGCCCGCCATGCAATGCCGAAGACAATTTGTGTGCCGGACTCCTCGAAATTGAAGCCAGGTTCAGGGGCTACTGAGGGAGTCCTGGACTAAGGGGTCCTCGGGCATCCGGTCTGCTATCCATGGGCCGGACTGATGGGCTGTGAAGACATGAAGACCGAAGAACATACTCGTGTCTGGATTGGACTTTCCTTGGCGTGGAAGGCAAGCTAGGCGACCAGCTGTGAAGATTCCTTCTTATGTAACCGACTCCATGTAACCCTAGATCTCTCCGGTGTCTATATAAACCGGAGAGCATAGTCCGGATAGGACACATTCATTATCATATAAAAATAGGCTAGACTTCAAGGGTTTAGCCATTACGATCTCGTGGTAGATCAACTCTTGTAACACTCATATTCTTCAAGATCAATCAAGCCGGAAGTAGGGTATTACCTCCATAGAGAGGGCCCGAACCTGGGTAAACATCGTGTCCCCCGTCTCCTGTTACCATCGATCCTAGACGCACAGTTCGGGACCCCCTACCCAAGATCCGCCGGTTTGACACCGACACCGGGGGTCGTAGGTTTCACTAGTGGCTTCTCTCGAGACAAACAGCAAATGGTGAGTGAACAAATTACTATTGGGAAATTGATAGAACTTCAAATAATCATGAAGATATCCAGGCAATGATCATTATATAGGCATCACGTCCAAGATTAGTAGACCGACTCCTGCCTGCATCTACTACTATTACTCCACACATCGACCGCTATCCAACATGCATCTAGTGTATTAAGTTCATGATAAAATGGAGTAATGCAATAAGAACGATGACATGATGTAGACAAGATCTATCTATGTAGAGATAGACCCCAAGCACCGTAAGATCAAACCCACTACAAAGCACCTCTTCCCATTGCAAGATAAATAGATCAAGTTGGGCAAACAAAACCCAAATATCGGAGAATAAATACAGGTCTATAAGCAATCATGCATATAAGAGATCAAAGAAACTCAAATAAATTTCATGGATATAAAAAGATATAACTGATCATAAATTCAAAGTTCATCAGATCCCAACAAACACACCGCAAAAGAGTTACATCATATGGATCTCCAAGACACCATTTTATTGAGAATTAAGCGAGAGAGAGAAAGCCGTCTAGCTACTAATTACGAGCCCGAAGGTCTACAAAGAACTACTCACACATCATCGGAGAGGCACCGATGGAGGTTGTGAACCCCATCCGACATGGTGTCTAGGTTAGATCTAGTGGTTCTAGACTCTGCAGTGGCTGGATGAACATTTCGTCGACGTGTCTAGGTTTTCTGGAATATTGGGGTATTTATAGAGCAAAGAGGCGGTCCGGGGGGCACCCGAGGTGGGCACAACCCACCAGGGCACGGCTGGGCCTCTTGGCGTGCCCTAGTGGGTTGTGCCCCCCTCGGGGCACCCCCCAGGCGCAGCCAGGGCCCGTTGTGTTCCTTCTGGCCCATAACAATTCTCTGTGGAGTTTCGTGGAATTTGGACTCCGTCTGATATTGAATTTCTACGATGTAAAAAACAAGGAAAATAGCAACTGGCACTTGGTACTATGTCAATAGGTTAGTACCAAAAAATTATATAAAATGACTATAAAATGATTATAAAACATCCAAGGTTGATAATGTAACAGCATGGAACAATAAAAAATTATAGATATGTTGGAGACGTATCAACCTCTGAATTGGTCAAGGCGACTGAAACAAGGTTGAAGCTTCAGCATGACTTCCAGACTCCAGTGAAATGCCTTCAAAGCGTGGAATCGAGTCGAAACCAACTTCAACCCTTCTTCACTCGAACCTCAATCCATTCGGGGGCTAATGACGATGGCATGCACCTAGTGTAGGGTCATAAGCCTCACCTAGACGCCCTACCCAAGGACACATCCCTAGAGTCAAGGACATTCAAAGTACAATAGAACAAACTGACTGAAATCACCTTGGAGTGCAATCCACTCGACCAGCTATCACGCTCAGGTAACCCAATTCCACTCGACCAAGATAGAGTCACTCGACCACACGAAGAATCACCCGGAGTACAAAAGGTCTAAAGCCACCCAGGATGGCAACGGTTAGACGTTCAATCCGTAGTCTTAAAGATCATTATAGTCATTTATTGCTAGCGTTACCAGTAACGACCCTGCCTTAACGTACATTGAACCTTGTGTAACTGAGGGCTGGAGGGGCCTGGCGCACTCTATATAAGCCACCCCCTCCTCTGGCACAAGGGTTCGCACCCCCTGTAAATCTCACGCATGATCCAGTCGACAAAGCCTCCGGGCACCGAGACGTAGGGCTATTACTTCCTCCGAGAAGGGCCTGAACTCATAAACCTTGCGTGCACAACCTCGCCATAGCTAGGGCCTTGCCTCCTCCTACGTACCCTCTATTCTTACTGTCAGACTTACTCCCACGACAGGCCCCTCGTGGCACTTCCAACTCTAATTTTTCTTCTATAAATACCCAAATATTCCCCGAAGACCAGAGGGTACACCAAAAATACTTTTCCGCCGCCGCAAGCTTCTGTCCTCGTGAGATCCCATCTTGGGAACTTTTCTGGTACTCTACCAGAGGGGGATTCGATCACGGAGGGCTTCTACATCAACCTTGATGCCCTTCTGATGATGTTTGAGTAGTTTACCACAGACCTACTGGTCCATAGCTAGTAGCTAGATGGCTTATTCTCTCTCTTTGATCTTCAATACAATGTTCTCCTCGATGTTCTTGGAGATCTATTCGATGTAATCCTATTTTGCGGTGTGTTTGTTGAGATCCTATGAATTGTGGGTTTATGATCACATTATCTATGAGTAATAGTTGAGTCCTCTCTGAACTCTTTTATGCATGATTTATATAGCTTTGTATTTCTCCCCGATCTATTGATTTGGTTTGGCCAACTAGATTTATTTTTCTTACAATGGGAGAGGTGCTTTGTAATGGGTTCAATCTTGTGGTGCTCAATCCAAGTGACAGAAACGGACATGACACGTATTTGCATTGTTTCCATTAAGGATAAAAAGATGGGTTTTGTTCATATTGGTTGGATCTATCCCTCTACATCATGTCATCTTGCTTAAGGTGTTATCCCATTCTTGTTAACTTAATACACTAGATGCATGTTGGATAGCGGTCGATGTGTGGAGTAATAGTAGTAGATGCAGGCAGGAGTCGGTCTACTTGTCTCAGACGTGATGCCTATATACATCATCATTTCATTGGACATCGTCATAACTATGCGCTTTTCTATCAATTGCTCAACAGTAATTTGTTTACCCACCATATGCATTCTTTCAAGAGAGAAGCCTCTAGTGAAAACTATGGCCCCCGGGTCTATCTTTTATCATATTATTTTCAGATTTACAAAATCGAAAACCCAAAATACCTTGCTGCAATTTATTTACTTTTATTTTATTTCACAATTTACATATGTTTTATATCTATCACTATAAAATCTCATCCTTGCAAGTAACCGTGAAGGGATTGCAACCCCTTTATCGCGTTGGGTGCAAGTATTTGTTTGTTTGTGTAGGTGCAATTAGTGGAGATTTGTGTGTTCCTCCTACTGGATTGATACCTTGGTTCTCAACTAACGGAAATACTTATATCTACTTTGTTGCATCACCATTTCCTCTTCAAGGGAAAAACTAACGCAAGCTCAAGAAGTAGCAGCAAGAATTTCTGGCGCCGTTGCTGGGAGTATCTACATCAAGCCTACCAAGTTCCTATAATAAACCCTCATCTCTCGTATTTACATTATTTGCCATTTTGCTCTCGTTTTCCTCTCCCCCACTTCTAAAATGTTTTCATAAAAATACAAAAATATTTGCCTTCTTTTCGTTTGCTTTTTTGTTTGCTTGTGTGCTAGATTGCTTTCTTTGTTATCATGGCTAGTTCTTTTTTCATAGCTTGTACCCTAGAAAGAAGTTCTTAGTTTCAAACAAAGGGGATGAGAGAATTTAAAAGATGCTTGGTATAGAATTTGTGATGCTCAGACTACATCTACTTGTAAGCAATCTACTATCGTTCTTCTTCAGAATTTTTATGTGGGTGTTACCACTTGGTATAGATTTTTGCTAGACACTATTACTGGGGAAAATTTCTTGGGTAGTCACCCTATGGATGTTTTTAATGCTATGGGAAATCTGGTGGGTTCCCCACCAATCATGATTAATTAAAGAGCATTAACTTTGGAACGGTGATGCAAAGGCTAGATATTATTGAGAATAAAATTTCTACCATAGAGCATATAGAGAATTTGGATAAAATTATTCACAATTATATTACTTAGATTGGATCAAAGGTAGGAATTGCTTTAAAAACTCTAATGGAAAAGGAGCCTATAATTAATGAGAGGGTAGAACGGAGTCCCGCTAGAATCAATAAGTTGGGGGAGATTATTACCAAATTGGGTTCCGCTTTTGCTTCTGACAAAACTGTTCCAAAATTTCCTCCTAATAAAACTACTAAGTTTATTTATGTTCCTAAAAATAAGGGTGGATCATCTAGTAAAGGAAACGAGAATCTTAAGATGATAAGTATTTTCCCTAACTTTATCAATATGATTAAGGAACCTACTCTTACAAACAAGTTCCTTAATTTTCTACCTAGGAGCATGATAATTAAGAAAACTAATGAAATCCCTAGGAATTATGGATGTGCAATTGAGTAATTGAATACCAAAGATCATAATACTTAGATCTATGCAATATCCCTAGCTAGGGGCGTAAAACGATAGCGCTTGTTGGGAGGCAACCCAATGTTTTTTGTTTTTCATGCCTTTTCTTCTGTTTCACAACAATATACCATTATGATTCTATTATTATGGATTTTTAGTGTTTTAATTAGTGTTTGTGCCAAGTAAGACCTTTGGGATCATTTGGAAGATTGTTGATTTGATTCTGTGAAAAAACAAAAACTTTTGCGTCCAGTAGCATAATTGTTAAAATTTGCTGGAGCATGATAAAATTCTGATTTTTTTTACACAATATTGATATACAAATTTCCTATGTTTTCCTAATTTTTGAGAATTTTTGGACTTACATAAGTTTGGCTAATGTACAGATTACTACAGACTGTTCTATTTTTGACAGATTCTGTTTTCATTGCGTTGTTCGCTTATTTTGATGAATCTATGGGTTGTATCGAGGGGTATGAACCATGATGAAGTTAGAATACAGTAGCTTTAATTCAAATATAAAATTGGAATGAGTTTACATCAATACCTAAAAGTGGTGATTTGCTTTATTATACTAATGGATCTCACGAGTTTTCTGTTGAGTTTTGCGTTGTGAAGTTTTCAAGTTTTGAGTAAAGTTCTGATAGGATAAGGAATAAGGAGTGGCAAGAGACTAAGCTTGGGGATGCCCAAGGCAGCCCAAGGTAATATTCAAGGAAAACCATGCATCTAAGCTTGGGGATGCCCTGGATGGCATCCCCTCTTTTGTCTACAATCTATTGGTAAAATTACTTGAGGCTATATTTTTATTCACTACATGATATGTGTTTTGCTTGGAGCTTAATGTATTATATGAGTCTTTGATTTATTTGCTTTTTAGTTTGCCACAATCATCCTTTCTGGACACACCTTTTTGAGAGGGACACACATTAATCGTGAATTTATAAGAATACTCTTTGAGCTTCACTTATATATTTTGAGCTAGGTAGTTGCTCTAGTGCTTCACTTATATCTTTTAGAGCACGGCGGTGGCTTTAATTTTAAGAAATTGATGAACTCTCTTATGCTTCACTTATATTATTTTGAGAGTCTTATAAATAGAATGGCAATTTGCTTGGGTTATGAGTTTAGTCCTAATATGATTCGTATTCAAGAGGGGTATAATAAAAACTTTCATGAAGATCATTGTCTATATGAGAAGTTTGATTCCTTGCATTTGTTTTGAGATATAAAGATGGTAATATTAGAGAGTCATGCTAGCGAGTAAGTGTGGAATAGAAAGAATATTTGCGTTAAGGATTGTGATTCCCGTAGCATGCACGTATGGTCTTCCTGTTATGTGATGAAGTTGGAGCACAATTTATCCTTGATTGTATTCCTATGCATGAAGGTCGGGGCGCGTGATGGTTAACTCCTACCAACCCCCCCCCCCTAGGAGCATGCGTAGTACTCCCTCCGTCCCAAAATAAGTGTCTCAACCTTAGTACAACTTTGTACTAAAGTTAGTACAAAGTTGAGACACTTATTTTGGGACAGAGCGAGTAGTACTTTGCTTCAAGGGCTAATAAAATTTTGCAATAAGTATGTGAGTTCTTTATGACTAATGTTGAGTTCATGGATTATATGCACTCTCACCCTTCCACTTTTGCAAGCCACTCTAGTACCGTGCAACTTTCGTCGGTGCATTAAAACCTCCTTATACCTTTCCTCAAAACGGTCACCATACGTACCTATTATGGCATTTCCATAGCCATTCCGAGATATATTGCCATGCAACTTCCACCGTTCTGTTATTTTGAGTTGTCATAGTGAGTTGTAATTCTTGAGTTGTAACTAAATAAAAGTGTGATGATCATCAATATTAGAGCATTGTCCCATGTGAGGAATAAAAAAAGAGAGGCCAAATGAGCTCAAGAAAAAAGAGGCCAAAGTACCCAACAAAAAAAGAAAAAAAGAAAAAAAATGAGAGAAGAGAGAAGGGACAATGTTACTGTCCTTTTCCACACTTGTGCTTCAAAGTAGCACCATGTTCTTCATGATAGAGAGTCTCCTATTTTGTCACTTTCATATATTACTAGTGGGAATTTTCCATTATAGAACTTGGCTTGTATATTCCAATGATGGGCTTCCTCAAATGCCCGAGGTCTTCATAATCAAGCAATTTGGATGCACACCCACTTAGTTTTATTTTGAGCTTTCATACACTTATAGCTCTAGTGCATCTGTTGCATGGCAATCCCTACTCACTCACATTGATATCGATTGATGAGCATCTCCATAGTCCATTAATATGCCTAGTTGATGTGAGAATTTCTCCCTTCTTTTTTGTCTACTACCACCTTCGATTCCACTTAAAGTGCTATATCCTTGTGTCGGTGTCAAAACCGGCGGATCTCGGGTAGGGGGTCCCGAACTATGCGTCTAGGCGGATGGTAACAGGAGACAAGGGACACGATGTTTTTACCCAGGTTCGGGCCCTCTCGATGGAGGTAAAACCCTACTCCTGCTTGATTAATATTGATGATATGGGTAGTACAAGAGTAGATCTACCACGAGATCAAGGAGGCTAAACCCTAGAAGCTAGCCTATGGTATGATTGTTGTTCTGTTGTTCGTCCTACGGACTAAAACCCTCCGGTTTATATAGACACTGGAGAGGGCTAGGGTTACACAGAGTAGGTTACAATGGTTGGAGATCTACATATCCGTATCGCCAAGCTTGCCTTCTACGCCAAGGAAAGTCCCTACCGGACACGGGACGAAGTCTTCAATCTTGTATCTTCATAGTCCAGGAGTCCGGCTGAAGGTATAGTCCGGCTATCCGAACACCCCCTAATCCAGGACTCCCTCAGTAGCCCCCGAACCAGGCTTCAATGACGACGAGTCCGGCGCACAAATTGTCTTCGGCATTGCAAGGCGGGTTCTCCTCCAAATTCCATGTACCTGTTGAATAATGTCCGGTTTCTTGTAAATGTTGCGCTCCTTGGCTTCTACGCCCAATAATGGTTGTCTTCCACATGTCAAATGAATACGAAAAGTCTGGGTGTTTTTATATTCACACCCCTAGCCGCGCAAATGAGCCGCCTATTTAAGGGGACGAGGATTTAGATCCAAACCACACCTTCTCCCCTCCGCGAGTATTCATCAGAGCGCATCTGACAAAGGTCCAGCCTACCTTGGCCAGCCGTCACAACTCCGCCCCTCGCCCTTCCAGCTCTCAGCCTGGAGATTGGGAGAGATGCTCCGTCCCGCACAGTGAGCTAGTGACTCTCGAGACCAAGGGATTTCTCCCCCGGCCTATATGGTCCCGGTTCGAGCCGGACTTGCCACCTATAATGGCGGAGAGCAAGCAGAGAGTGCCCCCAGTCCCTCCAAAGGAGAGCGGGTTTGCCTTGTCCCTTATTTAATAAGAGGGCTCGGATTTCCAATCCATCATTTTCTTCGGGGCTCCTGGAGTTCTATGGCCTGCAGCTGCACAACCTCACGCCTGCCTCCATATTGCACATCACGGGATTCATAGCCCTCTGCGAGTTGTTTTTGGGTGTTGAGGCTCATTTCGCGCTGTGGAAGAGGCTATTCTACCTGGTGCCCCCTTCTCAGGAGGGGTCAATATATCAAGTGGGCGGAGCCGAAGTGTGGCGCATCGCCGGGACCGGATATCTATCCGGAACCCCAAAGAAGGCGTCCGAGAATTGGCCTTCGGAATGGTTTTATATAGAGGACGTCCCGTTGCCGGATCCTGTTCAGATCGGCCTCCCTGAGTTCGACACTGCTCCCCTGAAGAAGCGTCTAAGCTGGCGTCCACAGAGCCCTTAGAGGGAAACTGACAGGGACATCCTTTACCTGATGGGCCGGATAAGATTATTAGCTCATTCCGGACTAACCATGATAGGAGTCATGGCCGCATGCATCATGCGGGGGGTGCAGCCGCTTCATATAGAGGCCACTCCATGTGGGACTTCAATGGGGAGGATGACGCCACCCGTCACGGACGTAAGGGGCCGGATTCAGCTGCCGCTCTGATAAAGATCTTGTTCGCTTTGTACAAGGGAGAAGAGGAGGAATTTCTCCGCATCAACCCACAGGGTGGATTTACTATGTACAATCCTCCGAGTTGGGTAAGTGGACACTTTTACTTGCCCATCTATTTTATATTCCCATCGTTTAAGTATATAGTCTAACGACTTCAATGCAGGAACTGCGCCAGGCTGTTAAAGAAATAAGCAGCCCTCCTCCACAGCCCGAGGATCCGGGACGGTCCCTCGACCCGGCCTCCCAAGAGGATCCGGACTTATCCGTGGAGCTGATTGATGGAGTGTTCCATCAATTGAGCAAGGACAACGCCTTGGTGGCCATTACGGCCGATTACCCAGGGCTAATCCCGGCCTCCCAGGTAACTGAGACCGAAGTCCCAGTACCTCGAAAAGGGGTCCACCCTCGCGTGTTTTCAGTTTCCTGATTACAACCGTATTTTGCAGGGGAGGTTTTTGGAGACGGGAGGCCGAGCCTGCGGCGACAAGCCAACGAGGGGCTGCAGGGCCCCGTGGGCAGAAAAGAAGTGCAGTTCGGACCGAGGCGCCAGCGCAAAGGTATAGCGCGCCCTTTTATCCTAGGTGTTATTCCTTCAAGGCATATTAGCACTCGTGCTCTCTTCAGGACAAAGAGACCTCGCCGGACTATATCCGGAGAGGCTGCCAATCGCGCCTCCACCAGCCAGGCTCCAAAGCCTGGTCCGGAGGCGGGGGCGAACACGAGGCGCGCACTGTAAGCTCCTCCGACAGAGGATGCGGATAGGCTGTCTGCCACCAATTCCGAGGTGGAGAGTGCCCTGAACCACAGGCGTCACCGGACAATTCTCCGCGATGCTGGTTTCTCCCAAGAAGCGCTGGATGCCTTCAATTCGGGGGATGCGTATCTCCGTGCCGCTCAAAATGGTCTAGCCAGAGCCACAGAGCAATATGTAAAAGACATAAGGGTGAGAAAATTTAATGGTTATATATATCAGTAGCCCCCGAGACTTGAAAAAGTTAGAAGAACTGATTTAAGGATCATTTAATAATGCAGGGTCTTGCGGAAAAGAATACCCAACTGTCCCAGGAGCTAGAAGAGTGCAAAGCCCAACTTGAGGCCGCACTAGCCGCGACAAGGGAGCCCAAGGAGACCCCCGTTGGTAAGATATACTTTCAAAAGATAAGTATTTTGTGAAGTGCGGCGTGTGTGCAAATCTGACAAACGAAATTGAAGATGGCGCCGGATTAGATCCGGAAACGCAACAACTCCTACGCCAGTTGAAGGCTGGTGAGAGCATGCTGACAAGGGTGAGGAGAGAGAAGAATGATCTCCAAGATGCCAACACCAAGCTAGGCGTTGAACTGAAAGATGTTCGTGCCCAGCTGTCGGACTCCATTAAGGAGAATCAGCGGCTTCGGCGCGGCATATTTAGTAAGTGCTTGAACGAACCTTTGAAAAAAAATCGGCGGAGAAGTCGACTAACAGAGTAATGTCTATAGGTGTGCTAACAGGTCATCCTGCAGAGGAGATGCCCGGTTCTACGGGTGACCTTCTTCCCGAGCTCTCGCAGCTGCACGAGCGAGTTCGGCAGGCGATGCAAGGCGTCGCCCAGTCCTTGTGGCCATCCATCTCCCTGCCCGAAGGTCTTGGAGAGCTTGCAGAGAAGCTGAAGGGAGCGCGGCGGCGCTTCCGATTGTGGAAGATATCGGCCTGCCGTCAAGGCGCTAGGGAGGCCTGGGCCATGGTGAAGACGCGGTACACAAAGGCTGACCCCAACCACATGGCCGAGGTCGGTCCTGTGGGGCCCGATGGGAAGGAGATCCCTGTAAGCTTAGTATACCCCCAAGTAGAATTGGCCGCAAAGTATCCCCAGCAGGACTGTAAATTAGACGGCATGTTAGATGGTATTGAAGAGGAATACAATCGGTCAGAATGACTATGTAATTTAATTGACATTTGTAATGCCTTCTAGCCGGATTGTAGATCGTTTGTCATGGCCGACCTTTTCGCTTCAACCTCGGGACCCGACGGTGTGTCTGAATACCCTCGCGGTTATATAAGAACCGGGGTATGCATGGAGACCAGGCGTAGGGGTCATTAGTGCTTGAACAGACAAGTGCCCAACTAGTTATGTTATATTACATGGTTAGTAATAAACATCTTCCAGGGAGAATAGTTCCGTTAAGGGTCCTTTCCCTGGGAGGCATGCCCTAAAGTGCATGTCCATTCTGCGAAAAATACGCAGGAAAAAGCATCTGGGGGCGCATAAATAGATAAGTAAAAAGATCATATTTTAGGTCAACGACCGAATATTCCCTTAAGAACGCTAGCTTTCGGCTTCACCCAGTCCGAGGTACACATCCGGCTGATCTGGCAGTAACAATTGCAGAGGTGCTCCCTTTACCACCTAGCCGAACAATCGGGAACATAGGGGTAAGCACAGGAGCCAGGCAACCTAGCTTGGCCAAAACTTAGGTCATATCAATGCATATAATGGTGAAATAAAAGGTACATGCGGAAGTGTGACACATGTGTTGGGCATAAAGCCCGTATAAATAAGCTTCTGTTAAAAGAAGCCCCCAGGTTTAATGAGTGCGAATAGCACGTAATTTGATGAGCCTTTAAAGGCTATAAGAGAAAGGGAGGGGAGAAGGAGAGAAATGTAAGACAGACAATATATAAAAAAGGGCCAATTCCAGTTCTGCCCCTAACTCGAACCCACTACTCAGTTTTGCCCCTAATTTTCAGGTATGCTCAGTTTTGCCCCTCCGCCGTTAGTGTCACTTATAGAAATGCCCTTTTGCGCCGTTACCGTCCGGTCAAAGTACTTTGACCATCCAGAAAAAAAATAGCAAAAAAAATCAAAAAAATATGAAATTTGGTGGGATCGAAGATAGTCATGTCCGCAAGGCGCGTGCACATTTTTGTGTTGGTTGGACACTCCGGCAGCTCGTGGCAAAGGAAAACAAAAATAATTTATGCCTATGAACAGTAAATTCAAAAAAAATAGCAAAAAAGTTCAAAAAAATTGAATTTATTTGGCGTCAAATAGGCTTGAGTGCACAAGGTGCTTGCAAGTTTTGGTGATCAAATGACGTACGAGGCGCTCTAGAGAAAAAAATCACAATAGTGCTTTTTTTCAAAGTTTTTTTGAGCTAAAATTTGTTTTGTTTTTCTCCACGAGCTCCTACGATGTCCAAACACAACAAAAACGTGCACACATCTTGCGCACCTGAATATCTTCAGTCCCACGAAATTTCATATGTTTTTTTATTTTTTTTCTATTTTTCTTAAATTTACTACTCGCATGCGTATAAAAGTTATGTTTTCCTTTGACACGAGCTCCCGGAGTGTCCGAACGGCATGAAAATGAGCACGCGCCTTGCGGACATGACTATCTTCGATCCCACCAAATTTCATATTTTTTTGATTTTTTTTGCTATTTTTTCAGGACGGTCAAAGACCTTTGACCGGACGGTAACGGCAGAGAAGGGCATTTCTATAAGTGAAACTAACGGCGGAGGGGCAAAACTGAGCATACCTAAAAATTAGGGGCAAAACTGAGTAGTGGGTTCGAGTTAAGGGCATAGATGTAAATGTCCCTATAAAAAATGGACAGAGGAAGGAGACGAACACAGAGTCCGGCGCTAGGCATAGAATCTTCGTAGACGGGCTGCGTTCCATGGGTTCGGCTCGAGTCGGTTATCCGATGCATCTCGCAGGCGGTATGCTCCACCAGTCAGGTCTTGGTCAATTATGAAGGGACCTTCCCACTTGGGCTTGAGTTTGTCCTTTTTCTTGTCCGGCAGGCGTAGAACTAATTCGCCAACGTTGTAATTTATGGCCCGTACTTCTCTGCTTTGGTATCTTCGAGCCTGCTGTTGATAAAATGCGGAACGGACTTTTGCCACGTCACGCTCCTCCTCCAAGGCGTCCAAACTGTCCTGTCGATCGATCTTGGCTTCTCTTTCTTCGTACATGCGCACTCGAGGTGAGTCATGAATTATATCGCAAGGCAAAACTGCCTCTGCGCCGTACACCATGAAGAATGGTGTGTATCCGGTGGTGCGATTCGGCGTGGTCCACAGCCCCCAGAGTACGGAGTCGAGCTCCTCTACCCAGTGCGTGTTAGGTTCCTTGAGGGACCGCACTAATCTGGGTTTGATGCCGCTCATGATAAGACCATTTGCACGTTTGACCTGGCCGTTAGTTTGTGGGTGATAGACGGAAGCATAATCGAGCTTGATGCCCATGTTTTTGCACCAGAGTTTTACCTCATCGGCCATAAAGTCCGTGCCGTTATCAGTGATGATGCTGTGGGGGACGCCGTAACGGTGTACAGCCCCGGATATAAAGTCTATCACCGGTCCGGATTCGGCCGTCTTAACAGGCTTGGCTTCTATCCATTTGGTGAATTTATCCATCATGACCAGTAAGTATTTTTTCTTGTGGGTTCCGCCTTTAAGGGGTCCAACCATGTCAAGCCCCCAGACCGCGAAGGGCCAAGTTATGGGGATAGTTTGGAGGGCGGTGGGTGGCATGTGGCTTTGGTTTGCAAAAAGCTGGCAACCGACGCATCGTTGGACTAAGTCCTAGGCGTCTTCCCGGGCCGTCTGCCAATAAAAGCCTGTACAGAAGGCCTTGCTTACAAGGGACCGAGCTGCGGCGTGATGACCACCGAGTCTGGCATGAATTTCAGCCAGAAGGTTCCGCCCTTCCTCTTCGGAGATGCACCTTTGAAGGACTCCGGTAGTGCTTTTTTTATAAAGCTCTCCCTCATGGACTTTGTAGGCTTTAGATCGCCGCACTATGCAGCGTGCCTCGTTTTGGTCCTCGGGGAGTTCCTTCTTAGTAAGGTAGGCTAGGAAAGGTTCTGTCCACGGGGCGATGACGACCATTATTGCGTGGGCTGAAGGTGTGGTTTCATTGGCAGAGCCTCCAATTATGTCAGATTGTTCGGTATCGGGCAGTGCGGTTGGGTCCGGGCTGTTATTGCCGGGTTCCCCGTCCCATGCTACGGATGACTTGAACAGCCTTTCCAAGAAGATGCTGGGGGGACTACATCGTGTTTTGCGCCGATGCGTGCCAGGACATCCGCCGCCTGATTATTTTCTCGGGCTATATGGTGAAATTCGAGCCCTTCGAACCGAGCTGACATTTTTAAGACGGCATTGCGGTAAGCTGCCATTTTTGGATCCTTGGCATCGAAGTCTCCATTTATTTGGGATATCGCGAGATTCGAGTCCCCGCGCACCTCTAGGCGTTGAATGCCCATGGATACTGCCATCCGGAGACCATGTAAAAGGGCCTCATATTCGGCTGCATTGTTGGAGTCTGTGTACATAATCTGGAGGACGTATTGAACTGTGTCTCCTGTGGGGGACGTCAAAACGACACCAGCCCCTAGACCGGCCAACATTTTGGAGCCGTCGAAATGCATGATCCAGTTTGAATATGTGCTGTACTCTTTAGGGAGTTCGGCCTCCGTCCATTCTGCGACGAAGTCGGCCAAAACTTGCGACTTGATAGCTCGTCGTGGCTTATAAGTTATGTCGAACGGGAGGAGCTCGATGGCCCATTTGGCAATCCGGCCCGTCGTGTCGCGGTTGTTTATAATATCGTTAAGTGGTACTTCCGAGGCTACTGTTATTGAACACTCTTGAAAGTAGTGTCGCAGCTTCCGGGATGCCATGAATACCGCGTACGCAATCTTTTGATAATGCGGGTACCGTGATTTGCACGGAGTGAGGAAAGTATACACATAATAGACCGGCTTTTGAAGGGGGTATTTGTGTCCGTCCGTTTCTCGTTCGACGACGAGCACTGCGCTTACAACCTGATGGGTTGCTGCAATGTACAATAGCATTGGTTCGCCAATGTTCAGCGTGGCCAGGACTGGGTTTGTTGCCAATACGGCTTTTATTTCGTCGAGTCCGGCCGTGGCGGCGTCCGTCCACTCGAAGTGTTCGGTGCACCGAAGGAGGCGGTAGAGGGGTAGTGCCTTTTCTCCCAAGCGGGAGATAAAGCGGCTTAGAGCCGCCACGCATCCTGTTAATTTTTGTATTTGTTTGAGGTCCTTTGGGATATACAATTGTGCCAGAGCTCGGACCTTGGCCGGATTTGCTTCAATTCCTCTACCAGATACAATGAAGCCCAAGAGCTTTCTGGCTGGAACGCTGAAAACACATTTTTCCGGATTGAGCTCGATATCGTATGTTCGGAGGTTATCAAATGTGAGCCTCAAGTCGTCTACTAGGGACTCGACATGTCTTGTTTTAACGACCACTTCATCCACGTATGCCTCCACTGTTTTGCCGATCTGGTTTGCCAGACATGTCTGAATCATGCGCTGATATGTTGCGCCGGCGTTTTTGAGCCCGAAGGGCATTGTGTTGAAGCAGAATGGGCCGTATGGTGTGATGAATGCCGTTGCAGCTTGGTCGGACTCTGCCATCTTGATTTGATGGTAACCGGAATATGCGTCGAGGAAACACAACGAATCATGTCCTGCGGTAGCGTCGATAATTTGATCGACGCGGGGTAGAGGGAAGGGATCCTTTGGGCAAGCCTTGTTAAGGTCTTTAAAATCAACGCACAGGCGCCAGGATTTGTCCTTCTTTGGTACCATCACCAGGTTTGCTAGCCAGTCCGGATGTTTTATATCTCTGATGAATCCGGCCTCCAATAGCTGGGCTAGCTCCTCTCCCATGGCCTGTCTCTTAGGTTCGGAAAAACGCCGGAGAGCCTGTTTGACGGGTTTGAATCCTTTTAGGATATTTAAGCTGTGTTCAGCCAGCCTGCGTGGGATTCCTGGCATATGTGAAGGGTGCCAGGTGAAAATGTCCCAGTTCTCACGTAGGAACTCTCGCAGTGCGGCGTCTACACCAGGGCTTAATTGTGCCCCGATGGAAGCTGTTTTGTTGGGGTCCGTTGGATGGACCTGGAATTTGACTATTTCGTCCGCTGGTTTAAAGGAGGTGGACTTGGATCTTTTGTCGAGTATCACATCGTCCCTGTTCACCGTGGAGCGCAGCGCAGTCAGCTCCTCAGCCGCTAGGGCTTCGGAGAGTGCCTCAAGGGCCAGTGCGGCCGTCTTATTTTCGGCGCGGAGTGCTATGTCCGGATCACTAGCGAGAGTGATAATTCCGTTCGGCCCGGGCATCTTGAGCTTCGTGTACCCGTAATGGGGTATTACTTGGAAGATTGTAAATGCTTCCCGCCCTAGCAGAGTGTGGTATCCGCTACTGAACGGGGCCACTTGGAACGTGACCTCTTCGGACCTGTAATTATCCGGTGTGCCGAACACCACATCTAGTGTGATTTTTCCTATGCAGCGCGCTTCCCGACTGGGGATTATTCCTCTAAAGGTTGTGCTGCTTCGCTCAATGTGGTTCCAGTCTATTTCCATTTTTTGAAGGGTTTCCTCGTAAATGAGGTTCAATCCGCTGCCTCCATCCATGAGTACCTTGGTAAGGCGAAAGCCGTCCACTATTGGACTGAGGACCAATGCGGCTGGTGCTCGGGCTGTTCAGAATTTAGGTTCATCACTAGCATTGAAAGTAATAGCCGTGTCACTCCATGGGTTTATTGTTGCTACTTGGTAGACTTCGGCAAGGCTACGGAGTGTTCTTTTTTGCATATTATTTGATGCGAAGGTCTCGAAGACTGTTTATACCATACCACTGTCTCTGGGGTGGCTTTCTGTGGCCTCCGAAATCAGAAGATCTTCGCCAATTTTGGCCACCTGCCGGAATATCCAACATACTCTAAGGCTGTGAGTTGGTGTGGCGCCCTCTGTACTATGAATTTTACAGGGTCCATTAAGCCATCCTTCCAGTACGGTTTCATGCCCTGTAGAGGGTTTTTGCTTTTTGGTGTTTAACTCGGGTGTCCGGCGATGATGCACCCTTTTGTTTCGGACTGGGTTTGTATTCAGGGCTGGATTATCCCAAAATTTTACTTCGGTTTTCCAGGCGCTTTCCATCGCACAGTACTTTCGTACTATGGACGTCAAGTCAGCGAAGCGTGTAATATCACGGCGACTTATGGCGTTGAGGATTCCCTTGTCCGTGCAGTTATTGTTGAAGAATGAGATTTCGTCTTCCTCGCGGCAGTCCTTGATCTTGTTCATAACCAGGAGGAATCTGGCCCAGTAATGATGTACTGTTTCTTCTGGCCTTTGCCTAATTTGGGATAGATCGCATATGTTTGGGTGGGTGGGTGGAATTAAATCCGAAACCTCACCCAATCTGAGACTCAGAGGCCAAGGAGTTTCCGAACTTGAAAGTTTGGATTCTTGGATGCTGTCCAATGAATCTAGCCCATTGCCCGACTCTAAGTTCGGGTCTTGAGTGATGTCCTCCCCTCCGCGGGTATCCGGCTTGGAGGGATCAGGAATCCGGACGTAGCTAGTCCTTAAGATAGATGAAGGATCGCCGCACTGTCCCTCTACCACGGCAACGTGATGGGTGACCTGGGGAGAGTTCATCTCTCTCAAATCGGGTTTAGGCACGATCTGGTCATAATCCGTAGCGACTCCCAGGGCGGCGATGCGATCCAAGAGCTCGTTTATGAAAGAGAGCTCCATTGGATCTAACTTCTCGGCAAGTTCCAGGCTGACATGAAGATTGCTTTTGATGATCCGAGAGGTCTTCGTCGGCGCAGCAGCCGAACAGGCGGTCATAAGAAAACCACCTAGCCGGAGGGTTTGGCCGATAGCCAAAGCTCCCTTAGTGACGGTGTCGTCTTTAAAGACGGGATGAGGCATCCTTCCTAATGGCGATGGCACAGAGGAACTCTCAATGAAAGCACCAATGTCGGTGTCAAAACCGTCGGATCTCGGGTAGGGGGTCCCGAACTGTGCGTCTAGGCGGATGGTAACAGGAGACAAGGGACACGATGTTTTTACCCAGGTTCGGGCCCTCTCGATGGAGGTAAAATCCTACTCCTGCTTGATTAATATTGATAATATGGGTAGTACAAGAGTAGATCGACCACGAGATCAAGGAGGCTAAACCCTAGAAGCTAGCCTATGGTATGATTGTTGTTCTGTTGTTCGTCCTACGGACTAAAACCCTCCGATTTATATAGACACCGGAGAGGGCTAGGGTTACACAGAGTCGGTTACAATGGTAGGAGATCTACATATCCGTATCGCCAAGCTTGCCTTCCACGCCAAGGAAAGTCCCTTCCGGACATGGGACGAAGTCTTCAATCTTGTATCTTCATAGTCCAGGAGTCCGGCTGAAGGTATAGTCCGGCTATCCGAACACCCCCTAATCCAGGACTCCCTCACCTTGACTCACGCTCATGTATTGCATGAGAGTTGAAAAAGCTGAAGCACGTTAAAAAGTATGAACCAATTGCTTGGATAACACCGGGGTAGTACATGATTTATACTTTGTGTTAGGAACATGGAGCATAACAAGACTATATGATTTTGTAGGGAAAACTTTCTTTAGCCATGATATTTTGAAAAGACATAATTTATTTTTAGTATGCTTGAAGTATTATTGTTTTTATGTCAATATTAAACTTTTGTTTTGAATCTTATGGATCTGAATATTCATACCACATAAAGAAATATTACATGATAAACATGTTAGGTAGCATTCCACATCAAAAAATCTGTTTTTATCATTTACCTACTCGAGGACGAGCAGGAATTAAGCTTGGGGATGCTTGATACGTCTCCAACGTATCTACAATTTTTGAGCGTTCCATGCTATTATATTATCAATCTCGGATATTTTATATGCATCATTAGGCTATTTTATATCATTTTTTGGGACTATAACCGATTGCCCAGTGCCAGTTGCTGTTTTGTCCTTATTTTTTGCCTTTACAGAAAATCAATACCAAACGGAGTCCAAATGGAACGAAACTTTTTGACATTTTTTCTTGGACCACAAGACACCCTGGAAGCTTCGAGAGGAGGCCAGAAGAGCCATGAGGTGGCCACAAGCTCAGGGGCGCGCCCCCAAAGCTTGTGCCCCCTCCCCATGGCATTTCCAACCCTAAATTTTCTTCTATAAATACCCAAATATTCCCCGAAGACCAGAGGGCACACCAAAAATACTTTTTGGCCGCCGCAAGCTTCAGTCCTCGTGAGATCCCACCTTGGGACCTTTTCCGGTACTCTGCCGGAGGGTGATTCGATCACGGAGGGCTTCTACATCAACCTTGCTGCCCTTCCGATGATGTGTGAATAGTTTACCACAGACCTACGGGTCCATAGCTAGTAGCTAGATGGCTTATTCTCTCTCTTTGATCTTCAATACAATGTTCTCCTCGATGTTCATGGAGATCTATTCGATTTAATCTTCTTTTACGGTGTGTTTGTTGAGATTTGATGAATTGTGAGTTTATGATCACATTATCTATGAATATTATTCGAGTCTTCTATGAACTCTTTTATGAATGATTTATATAGCTTTGTATTTCTCTACGATCTATTGATTTGGTTTGTCCAACTAGACTGATTTTTCTTGCAATGGGAGAGGTGCTTTGTAATGGGTTCAATCTTGCGGTGCTCAATCCCAGTCACAGAAAGGGACATGACACATATTTGTATTGTTGCCATTAAGGATAAAAAGATGGGGTTTGTTCATATTTATTGGATCTATCCCTCTATGTCATATCATCTTGCTTAAGGCGTTGATCCGTTCTTGTTAACTTAATACACTAGATGCATGTTAGATAGCGGTCGATGTGTGGAGTAATAGTAGTAGATGCAGGCAGGAGTCGGTCTACTTGTCTCGGATGTGATGCCTATATACATGATCATTGCTTTAGATATCTTCATAACTATGCGCTTTTCTATCAATTGCTCAACAGTAATTTGTTTAATCACCATATGCTTTCTTTCAAGAGAGGAGCCTCTAGTGAAAACTATGGCCCCGTGTTTATCTTTTATCATATTATATTCACATCTACAAAATCAAAAACCTAAAAATACCTTGCTGCAATTTATTTACTTTTATTTTATT
The DNA here is from genome assembly GCA_032464435.1 of Aegilops umbellulata. NCBI lineage: Eukaryota > Viridiplantae > Streptophyta > Magnoliopsida > Poales > Poaceae > Aegilops > Aegilops umbellulata. The sequence goes on along the minus strand of CP136055.1, from coordinate 317,652,572 downwards.
TCGTAATTTGCTTATGTTTTATATCTATCACTATCAGATCTCATCCTTGCAAGTAACCGTGAAGGGATTGACAGCCCCTTTATCACGTTGGGTGCAAGTATTTGTTTGTTTGTGTAGGTGCAATTATTGGAGACTTGTGTGTTCCTCGTACTGAATTGATACCTTGGTTTTCAACTGAGGGAAATACTTATCTCTACTTTGCTGCATCAGTCTTTCCTCTTCAAGGGAAAACCAATGTAAGCTCAAGAAGTAGCAAGGGCTATCACAGATTGTGATACAAAATGCATCAAGGGAGATGGGCATGAGACCCACATAAGTTGCTACGGGGGTAGCCCAACCTACTGATCAGAGATTCCGTGAAGTAGGACCTCGGAAAAGATTCTAGCGGTCAACCGAGGAGAGTATCCTTAATTAAACCACTCCGTTGGAGATGCAATAATACTCTCGTGTGATCTGTAAGGCGGGCTGACTTTTTTCATAATGTGTTCCAAAGCTTATGTAAGTAAGGTGCTATCCTACGGAGCATTCTTTGAAGGAACACACCTATGTGAGCCCGACTACTGGTCATATATAGTCTATGAGACTGGGTAATCTCTAGTAAGCTCATGAGAAGGTAAGGAGTATAACTAATAAGCTCCACCCGTCGGGTTTAGTGTTCGGCAGCCACATATCAGCCGACAATGAGCGAAACCTCAGCACGCAAAACTGACAATTCAAGGCATAGTCCATTGTTCAGTTGTGAAGAGGTCTAATCCTATTGCTCTAGGTGGAAGTTCCACTTAACAGTCTCCATTGAAAATTCAGGTATATCAAACATTGTTTGGAACAGTTACAAATTTATGTGTCTCGAGATCTCATGGGGGGTTGTTGGATTATAAATGGGTTTAGGCCCATATAATACAATAACCCTGGTTAATCTCTAAGGCCCGCTTAGGTGCATGACAAGTGGTGGAAAGTTTAGTACCATACTGCTAGTGTAGTGAGATTGAGACCCCTTTATAAGGGTTGCTCTATCACATGCCATTGGGAGCTTGGGAAGAGGAGTTGTACACGTGCGCTCCTCCTTCTCCGTTGCCCGCCTCGTCTTGCCACGTCATGACACGCGCACGCCGCCGGTTGTGGGAATGAGCCGAGCCGAAGTTTATTTTTGCCGGTCAGGAATTATTAATTAATCTCGGATTAATTGAAGATGTTGGGCCATGGATTGTTCACGGACTTGGTCGTGGGCCTAAGCCCAGGCCCACCTACCTGATGACCTATATAAGGTGGCGTTGGCCAGTGGAGCAACCCTAACTTAGTTCACTCACTCCCTGTTGCACAACCCTAACCCGATCCATCTCCGTCCGCCTCTGCTTCCACTACTTCCCATGCATCGACTCTATGACTAACGATGAAGCCGCCAAGAAGAAGGCCTCAGCTGATGCCAAGGCTGCCGTTGCCGCCGCCGCGTTGGTCCGACCAATCGGAGAGTATGAGACGTTCATCCTCTATTTGCTCGTTCATGTGCTGGTCGTATATATGTTGTTTATAAATGTTTCTTTTCTATGTATTGTACGTGCTCACATGCTTAGGTCTCGGTATGAGATGCATACTGTAGTATTGGACTTTTACATTTCAGCCCTTAACTCGAACCCAGTGCTCAGATTTACCCCTAATTTCAAAGTGTGCTGAAATTTGCCCCACTGCCATTATGTGGTATTGTAGAAATACCCCTAAACGATGTTTTTGTGAGGTCTTCTACTTTATAAGCTTTGCAACGTCCCTCTGTAGCTGCTAGTGCTTTCCGTTCTTTTGTAGCATCCTACTGAAAATGTATAAGTCCCTAGTGTATTTGCTATGTTGACTGTATACGCATGAATTAAAAAGTGCCATTTATACTTCAACATTATCATCCGGTGTGAATTACCGTATGCACAATCTTGACGAACTAGTTTACATTCAGTTTTTTTTGCGGGTTAGTTTACATTCAGTTCCATCTCTAACAACCTGGCAATCGTTTTGACTGATTGTTCTAGAGTGATTGGGCGCGTCACGAACTGTAACCCCAAACATCTGGGTCGGTCTGCATAAATTTTGGAAAATCAGTGGCAATGTTACTTGTAGACTAAGTTAAAAGCCACCCTGATGCAGCTTCCTTTTGGTGCCCGCCTTTTTCCCCACACTGCCATGGAGGAGATAAAAGAGGAATTTCCCATACATTCTTTTCGGCGCATGTTTACCAAGCAAACTCTCCCTTTCTGAAAAAAAGACCCCTTCTCACAAAGTCACGAGTCATCTGTGACTCGGAAATGAATCTAGCGATCCCAAAGCGCTTCCACAACTTTGCTTTAACGCTTTTCTATCCGAAAGCCCAAATTGTAAAGAAAAACAATACGGCACCATGGCATCACCATACGCACTACTACGCGACAACGCAGGAACACCGAATGTTTTCATTTCTTCCCTTAACCACAGCTTTTGAGCGGCTAGTATATTCGTCGTTGTGGATCGAAGCATGTGATTCAGAAACGGAGAAAAAACTGAAAAAAGAACGAGATACGATGATCAGAGCAAGGCGTCTTTTGTACGAAGGCTGTGTACATATACTCCCTCCGTCTCAAAATAAATATTGTTGATTTAATATAAATGTGCACTAAATTTATACTAAAGTAACAACACTTATTTTGTGACGGAACGAGTATGATCGATCCTTCTGTATTCCGATGCAACTCGAATGAATGATCGATCCTTCTAAATTCTGATGCTGCAACTCGAACGAATGATTAGGTAGGAGATCGACAAGGCTACATGTTTATTTAACTGGAGCACATGGTGCCATGGGGCACAGGGCGGCCGGTGGGGCGAGTGGGCGGGAGATAAGGAATGAAGGGCACCGGCAGAACGCACGCTCCCGGCCGGAACGTTCGTTGCGCGGCGCCATGCGCGCTTGCTTGGGCCAATTCGGGGGCCTTTTGCCCTGTTGCGTGAGGCGACGTCGGAACCGTCGTCCACGCTCGCGTGCTATGCTATGCTACTAGTACGCGCCACCAACCTTTCCCACTCCCACTACGCGCGTCCACCGGATCGGCAAACGGCCGGGCCACGAGAGATCGGGCACTTGCACGACGCCTCCATCTAAATTATTGTGCGCCGCGCTGTGCTCTAGGCTGCAGCGGGATGGGAGAAGCTAGCTAGGGATCGGAGATTTCTCTGGTGCCGTGCTGTTGCCGAGCTAGGCCTGGCCAGTGGCCAGTCACCGCCATGCGTGCGAGGTGCGACCGACCATGCCTCCCTCCCCGGATCCATGCCGCTCTGATCAAGTGATCAAGTTAAGCTTTGAGCGAAGAAGTAACCAGTGTTTAACGGCTCTGCTTTTTTCATAACTATTCCTAGTAGTATGAAATTTCAGCACCGCTAGCACAGGTCAATGATTGACAGACCAACCACAAAAAGATCAGCTCATGTTCTCAGAAGTAGGAGTACGCGCACATGCAATGCAAGACACCAACCTTCGTAGTAAAAGGTCCTACAAGAGAAGGAATCTGACGCACTTGACCACCTGACCTGAGATCGGAGTGAATCGCAATTCACAAGCACCAGAAGCACACCAGACTCACGCACTGCAGGCCGCAGAACGGCGATCTCGGATTAACAGATAGGTAAGCTCCATACCGCCGCCGGGGCCCAGGAAGAAGAAGCAGAAGAATCTTCGTCAGTTGAGCTGTACCTTTCGCCACCTCGCCCCTTCCCCTAACCCCCAAAAGATAATCAACCTTTTGAAACATGCGCCACACCACACCACCTCCTGCGTGTAATCTATTTAGGACTTTTGTAAGCCTATAGCCACTCCCACTCACTCCGACCTTTCCTTCGACCCACATGCTACACATCGCAAACAGCCACAGTCCTAGTTAGCAGCCCTCACTCGAAGACACACACACACACACACACACACACACACACACACACCGAAGCCCAGTTGATCAGGTCAGGCCACCATGAGCAAGGGCAAGGTTCACCACGACTGGATCCTCCGGCGGTGCTGCGGCTCCATCGCCGCCTTCATCCTCACGCTCGCCGTCCTCGTCGGCTTCGTCGCGCTCGTCATCTACCTCGCCCTGCACCCCTCCAAGCCCTCCTTCTACCTCCAGGACATCCAGCTCCGCTCCATCGACCTCGCCGATCCGGCTCTCTCCCTTGACGTCCAGGTTGCACATCTCAAACTTCTTATTTGCAGCATCTCGGCCTGTGAACTGTTTGGTCACCGGCCCCAGCAGCTACGCACAAAATTAGTAAACGCGAACTGTTTTAGCGTCCTGTTTCTGTTTTTGTTCTACTGTCAAAATTACAGAGCTACTATAGTTAGTGAATCATGCTAGCTAGTAGGAGTGTGAGAGAATGTTTTCCTTAGAAGAGTAACATCAGTAAGAGGGAATCTAGCAAGTGTTAAGCATATCCAGTTTTGTCATCACGAAATAAAGTACATTTCGTACTAGATGGTATCTGAAGCAGTATTTGCTCTGCTATCTGGCGCAGGTGACCATCGCGTCGCGGAACCCGAACGACCGGGTGGGCATCTACTACAAGACCCTGCACGCCTTCACCACGTACCGCGACGAGCCGGTGACGGTGCCGGTGTCGCTGCCGGCGATCTACCAGGGGCACAAGGACCAGTCGGTGTGGTCGCCGGTGATGTCCGGGGACTCGGTGCCGGTGGCCCCCTACGTGGCGGACGCCATGAAGCAGGACATCGCGGCCGGGTACGTGCTGCTGCACGTGAAGGTGGACGGCCGCGTCAAGTGGAAGGTCGGCAGCTGGGTCTCCGGCGGCTACCACATCTTCGTCAACTGCCCCGCGCTGCTCTCCGCCAGCGGCGGCTCCGTCGGCGGCGCCTTCGCCATGAGCGCCACGGTGGGCGGCAAGCAGACCGTCTCGCTCAAGTTCACGCAGCCGTCCTACTGCACCGTCGACGTGTGAGTGACGCGGACGCGCGTCGTCTCGCCGGGGCGACGTTGAGAGCGACGTCCAGCGCTCTTAATTATTTGCAGGAGTAAATCTTGTAGAGTAGCAACAACCATGATATGATAGTGTATAATTATCACCAATTTCCTTACCCTGTTTTTTCTGAATCTGTGCAGAATAATGCTACCACTTTTTATACATCGTATTATAAGCTGTTCTTGTTACCACTGAGTATCTATCAAATTTGCTTCTCATTTGACAATCTGTACACCGAGCGAGCAGAGTCTACTAGTAAAAGCAGAGTTTTCCCAGCAACTGCATGCATCTCAGTGTCCGCATTGCTGTACAGACGTACGTGTTGATGTTTGGTTGAGGATGGTGCCATGCGAAAGATGAATGTAGGATGGTTTTTTGAGCTGGGGATGGAGAGTGACAGGCCAACGTACGTACGTACGTGTGAAACGGAATTTGGCAGCGCGTCACGTCGGCTCCGTGCAAAGGGAAGAGCACGACCAGTGTCACAGCCTAGCATCAGCGGGTAGACTGAAACTAAGGATCGTGTCCCAAACAGGCAGCATCATTGGAGGTCGGCAGGTAGCTGAGCTGAGCATTAGTAGCAAGTTTATTAGCCTGAAAAATTAGCCCGCACCGACACACACGCATGACAGCTTCGTTTGCCATTTGCCGCAGCGCACAGCGACCTCCGACCGCGTCTGAAATCTGAAACCGACGTGCGCATGCAGTGCAGTGCAGCGGACAGGTCCTTCCGCGTCACGACACTTGTGGTGAGTTGAGTGTCCACGGACGAAGGCGAGAGAAGGGAGCGTCGATCGTTGCTGCGCCGTGATGGCGACGAGGACGGAAACACCGCGTCGGCCGGCGGCCGGGGCGACTCGGGCGGTGCTTGACCAGTCAACCGTTGATTTACTTTAAAAAAAAGTGAAAAAAATTCGTTAATTGAAAAATGTGCATGATTTTTTTTAAGTTCATCAATTTGAAAAAAAGTTCATTGGGTTGAAAAAAGATCATTGGATTTGAAAAAAAGTTCATCGAATTTGAAAATAGTTCATCAATTTTGAAAAAAAGTTCAGCGAATTTAATAAAGGTTCATCAAATTTGAAAAAAACTCATCAAGTATGGAAAAGTTCATTGCTTTAGAAAAAACTTCACTAATTTTTTAAAAGAAAATCATCAATTTTGAACAAAAACACAAATTTAAAAAAAAATCACGCATTAAAAAAGATAAAATGATAAAAATAAAATCTGAATAAACCACCCCGGAAATTACCAGCGAACCAGGAAAACGGTTTGGGAAGCTTTCCCGTAGCTGGAGGTTCCCGCGATCGAAGAGACAAATAAAAATAAAAGTAAAACTCAAATAAAATCGCCTCGAAAATAACTAGTGAACCAGGAAAAACGGTCTGGAAGCTTCCCAAAGCTGGAGGATTCTCGCGACCGAAGAGACAAATAAAAATAAAAATAAGACATGTTAGAAACCACTAGTGTTCGATTGCGTAATGGTGAGTGTCATTGGCGCTAAAGGAAGTGGGCGCATGTTCAAACTTTGGTTGCGCACCTTTTATTATTTTTTAATGAATAAACAGATGTTACATGGGACGACCCAGCTCGCAGAAGTGGGGTTGCGCTTAGGGCAACCCCAAGGGGGCCGACGGCCACCCTTGGCCCCCGGTCTAGCCCCCCCCATTCCTTCTTGGGCGCAGGGGAGGGGGGGAGGCAGGAGGGGGTGGCGCTCCCCCTTCCTTTCTTTTAGGTGGAGGGAAGGCAGGAGGGGCTAGCCCTCCCCCTTTTCTTTCCATAGGGCCGACGGCCTAGAGGTGGGGCGCGCCAGCCTCTTGTGGGCTAGTGTGCTCCCCTATTTTGGTCCAGATGTCCCAATAACCTCTCAGGGCCTCCCGGAACCCCTTTCGGTGATTCGATGACTACCCGATACATTCTGAAACCTTTCCAGTGACCAAATAGTATCATCCTATATATCACTCTTTACCTACAGACCATTTCGGAGCTCCTCTTCATGTTCGTGACCTCATCCGGGACTCCGAACAACATTCGGTCATCAACTCACATAACTCATATAATACTATATCGTCAACGAACGTTAAGCGTGCGGAACCTACGGGTTCGAGAATGATGTAGATATGACTGAGACACCTCTCCACCCAATAACGAATTGTGGGACCTGGATGCCCATATTAGTTCCTACATATTCTGCGAAAATCTTTATCGGTCAAACCTTTATGACAACATATGTAATTCCCTTTGTCTGTCGGTATGTTACTTGCCCGAGATTCGATCGTCGGTATCTTCATACCCATTTCAATCTCGTTACTGGAAAGTCTCTTTACTCATTCCAGAATATATCATCTCGTAACTAACTCCTTAGTCACTTTGCTTGCAAACTTCTTGTGATGTGTATTACCGAGAGGGCCCAGAGATACCTCTCCGATCTCGATCCATGCCAACTCAACAGACACCTTCGGAGATACCTGTAGAGCATCTTTATGATCACTCAGTTATGTTGTGACGTTTGATAGCACACAAGGTATTCCTCCGGTATCTAAGATTTGCATGATCTCATAGTCGAAGGAATATGTATTTGAAATTAAGAAAGCAGTAGCAATAAACTGAATGATCATATGCTAAGCTAACGGATGGGTCTTGTCCATCACATCATTCTCCTAATGATGTGATCCCGTTATCAAGTGACAACACATGTCCATGGTTAGGAAACCTTAACCATCTTTGATCAACGAATTGGTCTAGTAGAGGCTTACTAGGGACACGGTATTTGTTTATGTATCCACACATGTATTTAAGTTTCCGATCAATACAATTCTAGCATGAATAATAAACCTTTATCATGAATAAGGAAATATAATAATAACAACTTTATTATTGCCTCTAGGGCATATTTCCATTGTCTCCCACTTGCACTAGAGTCAATAATCTAGATTACATTGTAATGAATCTAACACCCATGGAGTCTTGGTGCTGATCATGTTTTGCTCGCAGAAGATGTTTAGTCAGTGGGTCTGCTACATTCAGATCCGTATGTACTTTGCAAATTTCTATGTCTCTGTCCTTGACCTTTTCACGAATAGAGTTGAAGCGTCTCTTGATGTGTTCTGTTCTCTTGTGAAACCTGGATTCCTTCGCTAAGGCAATTGCTCTAGTGTTGTCACAAAAGATTTTCATTGGACCCGATGCACTGGGTATTACACCCAGATCGGATATGAACTCCTTCATCCATACTCTTTCATGCACTGCTTCTGAAGTAGCTATGTACTCCACTTCACACGTAGATCCCGCCACGACGCTCTACTTGGAACTGCACCAAGTTATAACTCCACCATTCAATATAAATACTTATCTGGTTTGTGACTTGGAGTAATCCAAATCTGTGTCGAAGCTAGCATCGACATAACCTTTTGCGACGAGCTCTTCGTCACCTCCATAAATGAGAAACATATCCTTGGTCCTTTTCATGTACTTTAGAATGTTCTTGACTGTTGTCCAGTGGTCCACTCCTGGATTACTTTGGTACATCCCTGCCAAACTTATGGCAAGGCACACATCTGGTCTAGTACACAACATAGCATACATGATAGAACCTATGGTTGAGGCATAGGGAATGACTTCCATTTTCTCTCTATCTTCTGCCGTGGTCGGACTTTGAGTCTGACTCAATTTCACACCTTGCTACAGAGGCAAGATCCCTTTTTTTACTGGTCCATTTTGAACTTCTTTAGAACTTTGTCAAGGTATGTGCTTTGTGAAAGTCCTATTAAGCGTCTTGATCTATCCCTATAGATCTTGAAGCCCAATATATAAGCAACTTCATCGAGGTCTTTCATTGAATAAATCATATTCAAGTATCCTTTTTATGTTATCCAGAAATTCTATATCATTTCCAATCAGCAATATGTCATCCACATATAATATCAGAAATGCTACAGAGCTCCCACTCACTTTTTTGTAAATACATGCTTCACCATAAGTCTGTATAAAACCATATGCTTTGAACACATCATCAAAGCGTATATTCCAACTCCGAGATGCTTGCACCAGTCCAAAGATGGATCATCGGAGCTTGCACAGTTTGTTAGCACCTTTAGGACCTACAAAACCTTCTGGTTGCATCATATACAACTCTTCTTTAAGAAATCCATTAAGGAATGCAGTTTTTACGTCCATTTGCCAGATTTCATAATCATAAAATGAGGCAATTGTTAACATGATTCGGACAGACTTAAGCATCTCTATGGGTGAGAAAGTCTCATCGTCGTTAACCCCTTAAACTTGTTAAAAACCTTTTGCGACAAGTCTAGCTTTGTAGACAGTGACATTACCATCAGCGTCTGACTTCTTCTTGAAGATCCATTTATTCGCCAATCATAGGGCAAGTCCACCAAAGTCCATACTTTGTTCTCATACATGGATCCTATCTCAGATTCGATGGCCTCAAGCCATTTATCAGAATCTGGGCACATTATAGCTTCTTCATAGTTCGTGCATTCGCCGTGGTCTAATAACATGACTTCCAGGACAGGATTACTGTACCACTCTGGTGTGGAACGTGTTTTGGTCGACCTATGAGGTTCAATAGTAACTTGATCCAAAGTTTCATGATCATTATCATTAGCTTCCTCTCTAGTTGGTGTAGGTATCACGGGAATGGTTTTCTCTGATGTGCTACTTTCCAATTCGAGAGTAGGTAGAATTACCTCATCAAGTTCTACCTTCCTCCCACTCACTTCTTTCAAGAGAAACTCCTTCTCTAGAAAGGACCCATTCTTGGCAACAAAGATCTTGCCTTCGGATCTGTGGTAGAAGGTGTACCCAATGGTTTCTTTAGGGTATCCTATGAAGATGCACTTCTCCAATTTAGGTTCGAGCTTATCAGGCTGAAGCCTTTTGACAGAAGTGTCGCATTCCCAAATCTTAAGAAATGACAGCTTAGGTTTCTTGCCAAACCATAGTTCATACGGTGTCATCTCAATGGATTTAGACGGTGCCCTATTTAACATGAATGCGGCTGTCTCTAATGCATAATCCCAAAATGATAAAGGCAAATCGGTAAGAGACATCATAGAACACACCATATCTAATAAAGTACGGTTACGACGTTCGGACACACCATTGCGCCGTGGTGTTCCAGGTGGCATGAGTTGTGAAACAACATTGTTTTAAATGAAGGCCAAACTCGTAACTTAAATATTCGCATCCGCGATCAGATCATAGAAACTTTATTTTCTTGCTACGAAGATTTCTCCACTTCACTCAAAAATTGTTTAAACTTTTCAAATGTTTCAGACTTGTGTTTCACCAAGTAGATATAACCATACCTACTCAAATCATCTGTGAAGGTCAGAAAATAACGACACTCGCCGCGTGCTTCAACACTCATCGGACCGCATACATCAGTATGTATTATTTTCAATAAGTCATTAGCTCGCTCCATTGTTCTGGAGAACGGAGTTTTAATCATCTTACCCATGAGGCATGGTTCGCAAGTATCAAATGATTCATAATGAAATGATTCCAAAAGTCCATCCGCATTGAGTTTCTTCATGCGCTTTACACCAATATGACCGAAACGGTAGTGACACAAGTATGTTGCTATCATTATCAACTTTGCATCTTTTGGCATCAAGATTATGAATATGTGTATCACTACGATCGAGCTTCAATAAGAATAGACCATTCATCAAAGGTACATGACCATAAAAGATATTACTCATATAAATAGAACAACTATTATTCTCTGATTTAAATGAATAACCATCTTGCATTAAACAAGATCCAGATATAATGTTCATGCTCAACACTGGTACCAAATAACAATTATTGAGGTCTAAAACTAATCCCGAAGGTAGATATAGAGGTAGCGTGCCAACGGCGATCACATCACCAATCCCGACGTGCATCGTCACCTCGTCCTTAGCCAATCTTCGTTTATTCTATAGCTCCTGTTTGGAGTTACAAATATGAGCAACTGAACTAGTATCAAATACCCAGGTGCTACTACGAGCATTAGTAAGGTACACATCAATAACATGTGTATCAAATATACCTTTGTTCACTTTGCCATCCTTCTTATCCGCCAAGTATTTGGGGCAGTTCCTCTTCTAGTGACCATTCCCTTTGTAGTAGAAGCACTCGGTTTCAGGCTTAGGTCCAGCTTTGGGTTTCTTCACGGGAGCGGCAACTTGCTTGCCATTCTTTTTGAAATCCCCTTTCTTCCCCTTTCCCTTTTTCTTGAAACTAGTGGTATTGTTAACCATCAACACATGATGCTCCTTCTTGATTTCTACCTCCGCGTCCTTAAGCATTGCGAAGAGCTCGGGAATCGTTTTCATCATCCCTTGCATATTAAATAGTTCATCACGAAGCCTTTGTAGCTTGGTGGCAGTAAATGAAGAACTCTGTCAATAACACTCTCAACTGGAAGACCAATTCCCAACTGAGTCAAGTGGTTATGATACCCAAACATTTTGAGTATGTGTTCACTGACAGAACTATTCTCCTCCATCTTGCAGCTTGTAAGTGCATCTAGTGCCCCTTAGTGATTTTGGTGTATTGAATACTTATAGGTTAAGGGACTAATGCGTTTGTGAGTGTACACAGGTCTATAAGTCTAAGAGGAGTTTGATATTTACAGAGAAAGTCGACCCCTAAAAATGAATGTCTTCAACTGAAGACTTTGGCTTTCTGAAGACTTTGAAAGTGAAGAAATTGGTGTGACCATGAAGACTCTATATTCATGCGAGGAATATGAAGCGTGAAGACTTTGTTTTCGTAGTTTCATTTTCTCTTTCTTGAGTCATAGGAAACACCATACTACTAAAGGGGGTTGAGGAAAAACTAAGGAAAAGTTTCCAAGTGATGCCATTGGAAATCTCATACAATTCAGTCAATTTCTTCAGTGACAGAGACAAATTTCTTCTGGTCTCTGAGGAATTTGTTTTGACTGAGGAGTTAGGAATTCGTCAGTGCGGATTGCGTACGAGTGAGGAACATGATAGCCCTGAGGAATTTGATAGCCAAATTTCTGACCGTTGTTGTGCTATGCGCCAGCTGTCACAAAATATCTACCCACCTAACGGTCATATCATTGAAGGGCATTTATGTCTTATCATGTCGGGCTGCTCCCTAGGCTATAAATAGTCGCCCCCTACAACCACTAGCTGGTTGGCTGCTCCGATAGAAACTGACACTTGTCATTGAGAGCATCCCACCCTCCGAGGACTTTGAGCGAAAATCATCAAGTGAGGAAAACCCAAACCCAAACACCTACAAACCCAAAGTGATTGAGCATCATTGAAGAGATTGTTCCTGTGTGGATCCGACGGTTGTTACCTTTGAAGACCGTGCATCTTCCAGACGGGTAGGCATCATGGTCTAGAGCATCCAAGAGGAAATTGTGGATCGCCAAGTGACGGAGTTTGTGAAGGTTTGGAAGTCACCTGAAGACTTACCACGAGTGATTGGGCGAGGTCTGTGGGACCTTAGCTCAAGGAGAATATGGTGAGGACTGTGTGTCCGGGACTGTGTGTCCTCAGGTTTAAATACCTAGCCGCTCCAACTAGACGTACGGCTGTCACAGCAGTTGTAACTGGTCTACCAAATCATTGTCTTCACCGAGCTAACTAGTTCTATTTCCTCAACCCTTCCATTTCCTCTTTACTGTGTTGTGTACTTGATTGTTACTGTTTGAAGACTTTGACTGAAGACTTTCTCAATTTCCTCAGTTCAATTTCTTCAGTCTGCTTGTCTTCAGCCTGCTTATCCTGTGTTTACGCTTTCTATACTTTGTGCTTGTTTTCATTTCATCATGATGACTGTGCGTATGTTCTGTTATGCTTGCATCTGAATACTTATTCTGCTGCTTGTAGTTCGTGACTTAGGAATTTCCTCACCGTGAAATTCCTTAGTGAAAATTTTGTAAAAATCACCTATTCACCCCCTCTAGTCGACTTAATGCACTTTCAATTGGTATCAAAGCAAGGTACTCCCTTGTTCTGTCTGATTTTGGTTTAACCGCGTGGAGTTTTAGTTATGTCGACCGCAGGTATGATCAAGGTCTTTGCTGGGTGTCCTACCTTCGATGGGACGTACTACCCCTACTGGAAGAATAAGATGTGAATGCATCTTGAGGCAATTGATAACGATCTCTGGTATGTGATACGTCTCCGTCGTATCTATAATTTTTGATTGTGCCATGCCAATATTATACAACTTTCATATACTTTTGGCAACTTTTTATACTATTTTTGGGACTAACATATTGATCCAGTGCCCAGTGCCAGTTCCTGCTTCTTGCATGTTTTTTTTCGCAGAAAATCCATATCAAATGGAGTCCATACGGGATAAAAACTGACGGAGATTTTTTTTGGAATATATGTGAATTTTGGGAAGTGGAATCAATGCGAGACGATGCCCAAGGGGCCCACGAGGGTGAGGGGCGCACCCTGGGCCATCGTGGCCACTCCGTAAGGCAGTTGGTGCCCTTCTTTCGCCACAAGAAAGCTAATATCCGGATAAAAATCGTGTCCAAATTTCAACCCAATCGGAGTTACGGATCTCCGGGAATTTAAGAAACGGTGAAAGGGCAGAATCAGGGAGCGCAGAAACAGAAGGAAACAGAGAGAGAGGTCCAATCTTGGAGGGGCTCTCGCCCCTCCGCCACCATGGAAGCCAAGGACCAGAGGGGAAACCCTTCTCCCATCTATGGGGAAGGTCAAGGAATAATAAGAAGGGGGCTCTCTCCCCCTCTCTCCCGGTGGCGCCAGAACGCCGCCGGGGCCATCATCGTCACCGCAATATACACCAACACCTCTGTCATCTTCACCAACATCTTCATCACCTTCCCCCATCTATCTACAGTGGTCCACTCTCCTGCAACCCGTTGTACCCTCTACTTGAACATGGTGCTTTATGCTTCATATTATTATCCAATGATGTGTTGCCATCCTATGATGTTTGAGTAGATTTTCGTTGTCCTATCAGTAATTGGTGAATTGCTATGATTGGTTTAATTTTCTTGTGGTTATGTTGCTATCCTTTGGTGCCCATTACATGAGTGCGCGCGTGGATCACACCATAGGGTTAGTTGTATGTTGATAGGACTATGTATTGGAGGGCAAGAGTGACAGAAGCTTCAACCTAGCATAGAAATTGATGCATACGGGATTAAAGGGGGACCAATATATCTTAATGCTATGGTTGGGTTCTACCTTATAGTTCCAATCATAAGTGCATAGAATTTCCAAGCCAGGGATGACATGCTAGCAGTGGCCTCTCCCACATAAAACTTGCTATCGGTCTCGTAAAGTAGTCAATTGCTTAGGGACAATTTCACAACTCCTACCACCACTTTTCCACACTCACTATACTAACTTTATTGTTTGTTCATCTAAATAGCCCCTACTTTTTATTTACGCACTCTTTATTATCTTGAGAACCTATCGAAAAACACCTATAAAGTACTTCTAGTTTCATACTTGTTCTAAGTAAAGCAAACGTTAAGCGTGCATAGAGTTGTATCGGTGGTCGATAGAACTTGAGGGAATATTTGTTCTACCTTTAGCTCCTCGTTGGGTTCTACACTCTTACTTATCGAAAGAGGCTACAATTGATCCCTATACCTGTGGGTTATCAAGACCTTTTTCTGGCGCCGTTGGCGGGGAGTTATAGCGTGGGGTGAATATTCTCGTGTGTGCTTGTTTGCTTTATGACTAAGTAGTTTTTATTTTCTGTTCTAAGTTTTTCTCTATCTTTAGTTATGGATATGGAACATGAAACACCAAAAAATTAGTGGTACTTGCTACTCATGGAGATGGGGAACCTCCTAAAACCCTCGATGATGGTTATGTGAAACATATTATGCACTACTTTAATAATCCTGAGAAAACCCCATTCAATTATGTAATGGGAGACACGTTGGATCAACGTGAATACTTTAGGGATTATCGCTTGACTCAAAAAGGGAAACTATTATGGGATCAAATTTATATGTTGCGTTGGTATGCTTGTGATCTATGCTTGAGACATGATTATACTTGTTGCTCTAGGATGAAGGCTCCACACCTTCCCTTTTCATGCAAATTTAATGATAATGAAACCTTAGCTTTTATGCAAATGGAATATATGATTACTATGATGTGGAACAAATAGAAAAATTTGTTGCTTTTAAGGGTGCTTGTGAAATTGAATCTTTGTTTAAAGAGTTTGAAGATTTTGATGATTCAGTTTATAGACCTAAAAATTTAGCTATCCTTAAATATTGCTATGAGAATTATAAATACAATTATGATATTGATGAATTTATTGAGAAAGTCTCCGATGTCCGAGAAGAGACTAATATTTTGCAGGAGTCTATGGAAGAAGAAATTGATGAAACTGTGAGCTCATTGGATGAAAAAGATGAGGAGGGGAGCGAAGAACAGACGGAGGACGAGTGGATTGATCACCCGTTCCCACCATCTAATGAGAGTAACTCTTTATCCCATACATTGTTTAATTTCCCTTCGAATTTACCGAAGGATAAATACTATGATGATTGTTATGATCCCGTTGATTCTTTTGAAATATCCCTTTTTGATGATGCTTGCTATGCTTGTGGCCAAGATGCCAATATGAATTATGCTTATGGAGATTAACTTGCTATAGTTCCTTATGTTAAACATGAAATTGTTGCTATTGCACCCGCGCATGATAGTCCTATTATCTTTTTGAATTCTCCCGACTACACTATATCGGAGAAGTTTGCCCTTATTAGGGATTATATTGATGGGTTGCGTTTTACTACTACACATGATGATTTTGATAGATATAATATGCATGTGCTTGCTGATCCTACTTGCAATTATTATGAGAGAGGAACTACATCTCCGCCTCTCCATGTTTCCAATAAGATAAAATTGCAAGAGAACTGCTTATGCTATGTATTGCCTTTACATTGTGTGCATGAATTGTTCTTTTATGACATGCCGATGCATAGGAAGAGAGTTAGAATTCGTAATTGCTTGATATATGTTACTTTGTGCTCACTACTAAATTACAAATCATTGTTAATTAAAATTGGCTTTGATATACCTTGGGATCCGGGTGGCTCCATTACTTGAGCACTATATGCCTAGCTTAATGGCTTTAAAGAAAGCGTTGTCAGGGAGACAACCTGGAAGTTTTAGAGAATCATTGATTTCTGTTGAGTGCTTTTATAATGTTTAAAAACAAAAAAATAATGAGGGGGACCCAAAACTTTTCAAAAAGGAAAGTGAAAGTGAGAGAGACAAGCATTGTCGAAGTGGGGGAGCTCCTTGAATTCATGCTCACGGAAACTTTATGAATCTTGATTACAAAAAATCTTCAACAAAAATTATTATCCCCTTGTACAATTCCATTGTATTACAAAAATAATGTGCCAAGATTTGCCTTTAGGATGTTTACATTACTTGTTGGTTTGTGTGGTGCAAAACAGAAACTTTGTCCGTAGTGCGCGATTTTACATTTTTTACTGGAATGTCAAACGGTTATGAAACTTTTTGCACTGTCTTTCTATACAAATTTTTTATTTTTCCTAATTGTTTCAGAATTTTTGGAGTACCAAAGGTATGGTGAATGTTCAGATTACTACAGACTGTCCTGTTTAAGACAGATTCTGTTTTTGATGCATAGTTTGCTTGTTTTGGTGAAACTGTCGATTTCTATCAGTGGATTAAGCCATGGAAAAGTTATATTACAGTAGCTAAAATTCAAAAACAAAATATGAATTGGTTTGCAACAGTACTTAGAGTAGTGATTTGTTTTATTATACTAACGGATCTTACCGAACTTTCTATTGAGTTTTGTGTGGGTGAAGTGATCAAAGATTGAGGAGGTCTTGATGTGAGGAGAAGAGGGAGAGGCAAGAGCTCAAGCTTGGGGATGCCCAAGACAACCCAAGTAAATATTCAAGGAGACTCAAGCATCTAAGCTTGGGGATGCCCCGGAAGGCATCCCATCTATCTCCAACAAGTATCGGTATGTTTTCGGTTTCATTTCATTCATGTGATACACTACAAAAAAAAGACACATCCGTGACATTTTGGGCCGAACGAATTTTTTTTCTGTCATACATATGACACTTCTATGACGATAATTGTGACAAAACCCGGTATCATCATAGATGTGGTGGGCTCCTACTTCTATGACAAAAAATCATGACAGAAAATGGACTTTTCGTCCTGGGCGGGCCGGAGACGCAGCTGCATGACATTCTTTGGGCCGTCCATGACGGAAAAAACCGTGGTAGAAGCGAGGGGGAGGAAAATTTCGGGGAGTTCCCGGTTACGGTGGGAGGACGGGGGCCGAGCGATGCGCGTTTCTCTCATACACGTATGCGCGTGTGTGCGAGGCGTTGGCTCTAACTGAACCCGAGTGAGGCGTTGGGCTCTAACTGAACCCGAGCGATCGATCGATGGCTGTTAACTGAACTCGATCGAGCGATTCCTTCGCTACTGCTGCTAACTGAAGCCGATCGATTGGATGAACAGTGAGCGTTGCGGGGTGGGGGGGGGTGGGGGGTTGGATGAACAGTGAGCGGTGGCGTTGCCTCTGGATGAACAGGACCCCATGGTGTGGTGGAGGGCAGGATGAACAATAGATGATGGAGGGGTGCCCGTGGAGGGGTGGTTGAACAGGACCCCGTGGTGTGGAGGGCTGGATAAACAGTAGACGGTGGAGGGGTGGTTGAACAGGACCCCGTGGTGTGGATGGCTGGATGAACAGTAGACGGTGGAGGGGTGGTGTCATGGTTCTAAGTCTGACAGTAGTGTAGGGGGTAGTGAAGGAAATATGCCCTAGAGGCAATAATAAAGTTATTATTTATTTCCTTATTTCGTGATAAATGTTTATTATTCATGCTAGAATTATATTAACCGGAAACATAATACATGTGTGAATATATAGACAAACAGTGTGTCACTAGTATGCCTCTACTTGACAAGCTCATTGATCAAAGATGGTTACGTTTCCTAGCCATTGACATGAGTTGTCATTTGATTAACGGGGTCACATCATTAGGAGAATGATGTGATTGACTTGACCCATTCCGTTAGCTTAGCACACGATCGTTTAGTATGTTGCTATTGCTTTCTTCATGACTTATACATGTTCCTATGACTATGAGATTATGCAACTCCTGTTTACCGGAGGAACACTTTGTGTGCTATCAAACGTCACAACGTAACTGGGTGATTATAAAGGAGTTCTACAGGTGTCTCCGAAGGTACATGTTGGGTTGGCGTATTTCGAGATTAGGATTTGTCACTCCAATTGTCGGAGAGGTATCTCTGGGCCCTCTCGGTAATGCACATCACTTAAGCCTTGCAAGTATTGCAACTAATGAGTTAGTTGCGGGATGATGTATTACGGTACGAGTAAAGAGACTTGCCGGTAACGAGATTGAACTAGGTATTGAGATACCGACGATCGAATCTCTGGCAAGTAACATACCGATGACAAAGGGAACAACGTATGTTGTTAAGCGGTTTGACCGATAAAGATCTTCGTAGAATATGTGGGAGCCAATATGAGCATCCAGATTCCGCTATTGGTTATTGACCGGAGACGTGTCTCGGTCATGTCTACATTGTTCTCGAACCCGTAGGGTCCGCACGCTTAAGGTTTCGATGACAGTTATATTATGAGTTTATGAGTTTTGATGTACCGAAGGAGTTCGGAGTCCCGGATGAGATCGGGGACATGACGAGGAGTCTCGAAACGGTCGATACGTAAAGATCGATATATTGGACGACTATATTCGGACATCAGAAAGGTTCCGAGTGATTCGGGTATTTATCGGAGTACTTGAGAGTTACGGGAATTCGCCGGGGAGTATATGGGCCTTATTGGGCCATACGGGAATAGAGGAGAGAAGCCAAAAGGAAGGAGGCGCGCGCCCCCCTTCTGGTCCGAATTGGACAAGGGGTGTAGCCCCCTTTTCCTTCTTCCTCTCCCCCTCTTTCCTTCTCTCCTACTCCAACAAGGAAAGGAGGAATCCTACTCCCGGTGGGAGTAGGACTCCTCCCTTGGCGCGCCCTCCTCCTAGGCCGGCCGCCTCCCCCCTTGCTCCTTTATATATGGGGGCAGGGGGCACCCCATGGACACAACAATTGATCATTGATCTCTTAGCCGTGTGCGGTGCCCCCCTCCACCATAATCCTCGATAATATTGTAGCGGTGCTTAGGCGAAGCCCTGCGATAGTAGAACATCAAGATCGTCACCACGCCGTCGTGCTGAAGGAACTCATCCCCGACACTTTGCTGGATCGGAGTCCGGGGATCGTCATCGAGCTGAACGTGTGCTAGAAATGGGAGGTGCCGTAGTTTCGGTGCTTGATCGGTCGGGCCGTGAAGACGTACGACTACATCAACCGCATTGTTATAACGCTTCCGCTATCGGTCTACGAGGGTACGTGGACAACACTCTCCCCTCTCGTTGCTATGCATCACCATGATCTTGCGTGTGCGTAGGAATTTTTTTGAAATTACTACGTTCCCCAACAGTGGCATCCGAGCCTGGTTTTATGCGTAGATGTCATATGGACGAGTAGAACACAAGTGAGTTGTGGGCGATATAAGTCATACTGCTTACCAGCATGTCATACTTTGGTTCGGCGGTATTGTTGGATGAAGCGGCCCGGACCGACATTACGCGTATGCTTACGCGATACTGGTTCTACCGACGAGCTTTGCACACAGGTGGCTGGCGGGTGTCAGTTTCTCCAACTTTAGTTGAACCGAGTGTGGCTACGCCCGGTCCTTGCGAAGGTTAAAACAACACCAACTTGACAAACTATCGTTGTGGTTTTGATGCGTAGGTAAGAACGGTTCTTGCTAAGCCCGTAGCAACCACATAAAACTTGCAACAAGAAAGTAGAGGATGTCTAACTTGTTTTTGCAGGGCATGTTGTGATGTGATATGGTCAAGACGTGATGAGATATAAGTTGTTGTATGAGATGATCATGTTTTGTTGAAGTTATCGGCAACTGGCAAAAGCCTTATAGTTGTCTCTCTATTGCATAAGATGCAAGCACCAAATAATTGCTTTACTTTATTGCTATGCGATAGCAATAGTTGCAAGAGCAATAGTTGGCGAGACGACCATGTGACGACACATTGATATAGATCGAGATGATGGAGATCATGGTGTCATGCCGGTGACGATGGAGATCATGACGATGCTTTGGAGATGGAGATCAAAGGCACAAGATGATGATGACCATATCATGTCACATATATTATGATTGCATGTGATGTTTATCTTTTATACATCTTATTTTGCTTAGTTTGGCGGTAGCTTTATAAGATGATCTCTCACTAAATTATCAAGGTATAAGTGTTCTCCCTGAGTATGCACCGTTGCGAAAGTTCTTCATGCTGAGACACCACATGATGATCGGGTGTGATAGGCTCTACGTTCAAATACAACGGGTGCAAAACAGTTGCGCACGCGGAATACTCAGGTTAAACTTGACGAGCCTAGCATATAACAGATATGGCCTCGGAACACTGAGACTGAAAGGTCGAGCATGAATCATATAGTAGATATGATCAACATAGTGATGTTCACCATTGAAACTACTCCATCTCATGTGATGATCGGACATGGTTTAGTTGATATGGATCACGTGATCACTCAGAGGATTAGAGGTATGTCTATCTAAGTGGGAGTTCTTAAGTAATATGATTAATTGAATTTTAATTTATCATGAACTTAGTCCTGGTAGTATTAGCATATCTATGTTGTAGATCAATAGCTCGTGTTGTTGCTTCCCTATGTTATATATATGTTCCTAGAGAAAACTAAATTGAAAAATGTTAGTAGCAATTATGCGGATTGGATCCGCGATCTGAGGTTTATCCTCATTGCTGCACAGAATAATTATGTCCTTGATGCACCGCTAGGTGACAGACCTATTGCAGGAGCAGATGCAGACGTTATGAACGTTTGGCTAGCTCAATATGATGACTACTTGATAGTTTAGTGCACCATGCTTAACAGCTCAGAATCGGGACTTCAAAGACGTTTTGAGCGTCATGGACCATATGAGATGTTCCAGGAGTTGAAGTTAATATTTCAAGTAAATACCCGAGTTGAGAGATATGAAGTCTCCAACAAGTTCTATAGCTAAAAGATGGAGGAGAATAGCTCAAGCAGTGAGCATGTGCTCAAATTGTCTGGGTACTACAATCGCTTGAATCAAGTGGGAGTTAATCTTCCAGATAAGATAGTGATTAACAGAATTCTCTAGTCACCATCACCAAGTTAGTAGAACTTTGTGATGAACTATAATATGCAAGGGATAACGGAAACAATTCCCAAGCTCTTCGTGATGCTAAAATCGATGAAGGTAGAAATCAAGAAAAACATCAAGTGTTGATGGTTGACGAGAACACTAGTTTCAAGAAAAGGGCAAAGGGAAGAAGGGGAACTTCAAGAAGAACGGCAAGCAAGTTGCTGCTCAAGTGAAGAAGCCCAAGTCTGGTCCTAAGCCTGAGACTAAGTGCTTCTATTGCAAAGGGACTGATCACTGGAAGCGGAACTGCCCCAAGTATGTGGCGGATAATAAGGATGGCAAAGTGCACAAAGGTATATTGGATATACATGTTATTGATGTGTACTTTACTAGTGTTTATAGCAACCCCTCGGCATTTGATACTGGTTCAGTTGCTAAGAGTAGTAACTCGAAGCGGGAGTTGCAGAATAAACATAAACTAGTAAAAGTCGAGGTGACGATGTGTGTTGGAAGTAGTTCCAAGATTGATATGATCATCATCGCAGTCTCCCTATACTTTCGGGATTAGTGTTGAAACTAAATAAGTGTTATTTGGTGTTTGCGTTGAGCATGAATATGATTTGATCATGTTTATTGCAATACGGTTGTTCATTTAAGTTAGAGAACAATTGTTATTCTGTTTACATGAATAAAACCTTCTATGGTCATACACACCAACGAAAATGGTTTGTTGGATGTCGATTGTAGTGATACACATATTCATAGTATTGAAGCCAAAAGATGCAAAGTTAATAATGATAGTGCAACTCATTTGTGGCACTGTTGTTTAGGTCATATTGGTGTAAAGCGCATGAAGAAACTCCATGCTGATGGGATTTTGGAATCACTTGATGATTGCGAACCATGCCTCATGGGCAAGATGACTAAGACTCCGTTCTCCGGAACAATGGAGCGAGCAACTGACTTATTGGAAATAATACATACTGATCTATGCAGTCCGATGAGTGTTAAGGCTCGAGGCAAGTATCGTTATTTTCTGACCTTCACAGATGATTTGAGCAGATATGGGTATATCTACTTGATGAAACATAAGTCTGAAACATTTGAAAAGTTCAAAGAATTTCAGAGTGATGTGGAAAATCATCGTGACAAGAAAATAAGGTTTCTACGATCTGATCGCGGAGACAAATATTTGAGTTACGAGTTTGGTCTTCAATTAAAACAATGTGGAATAGTTTCATAAATTCGTGCCACCTGGAACACCACAGCATAATGGTGTGTCCGAGCGTCATAATTGTACTTTATTGGATATAGTACAATCTATGATGTTTCTTACTGATTTACCACTATCGTTTTGGGGTCATGCATTAGAGACAGCTGCATTCACGTTAAAAAGGGGCACCATCTAAGTCCGTTGAGACGACACAATATGAACTGTGGTTTGGCAAGAAACCAAAGTTGTCGTTTCTTAAAGTTTGGGTTTGTGATGCTTATAAGAAAAAGTTTCATCATGATAAGTTCAAACCCAAATCGGAGAAATGTGTCTTCATAGGATACCCAAAGGAGACAGTTGGGTACACCTTCTATCACAGATCCGAAGGCAAGACATTCGTTGCTGTGAATGGATACTTTCTAGAGAAGGAGTTTCTCTCGAAAGAAGTGAGTGGGAGGAAAGTAGAACTTGATAAGGTAATTGTACCTTCTCCCTTATTGGAAAGTAGTTCATCACAGAAATCTGTTCCTGTGACTACTACACCAATTAGTGAGGAAGCTAATGATGATGATCATGTAACTTTAGATCAAGTTACTACCGAATCACCAGAGTGAGATCCGCACCAGAGTGGTACGGTAATCCTATTATGGAGGTCATGCTACTTGACCATGACGAACCTACGAACTATGAGGAAGCGATGATGAGCCCAGATCCCGCAAAATGGCTTGAGGCCATGAAATCTGAGATGGGATCCATGTATGAGAACAAAGTATGGACTTTGGTTGACTTACCGATGATCGGCAAGCCATTGAAATTAAATGGATCTTCAAGAGGAAGACGGACGCTGATAGTAGTGTTACTATCTACAAAGCTAGACTTGTCGAAAAAGGTTTTTGACAAAGTTCAAGGTGTTGACTACGATGAGATTTTCTCACTTGTATCGATGCTTAAAGTCTGTCCGAATCATGTTAGCAATTGCTGCATTTTATGAAATCTGGCAAATGGATAACAAAACTGCAATCCTTAATGGATTTCTTAAAGAAGAGTTGTATATGATGCAACCAGAAGGTTTTGTCAATCCTAAAGGTGTTAACAAAATGTGCAAGCTCCAGCGATCCATCTATGGACTGGTGCAAGCATCTCAGAGTTGGAATATACGCTTTGATGAGTTGATCAAATCATATAGTTTTATACAGACTTGCAGTGAAGCCTGTATTTACAAAAAGTGAGTGGGAGCAATACAACATTTCTGATGAGTATATGTGAATGACATATTGTTGATCGGAAATAATGTAGAATTATTCTGCAAAGCATAAAGGAGTGTTTGAAAGGAGTTTTTCAAAGAAAGACCTCAGTGAAGATGCTTACATATTGAGCATCAAGATCTATAGAGATAGATCAAGACGCTTGATAAGTTTTTTCAATGAGTACATACCTTGACAAGATTTTGAAGTAGTTCAAAATGGAACCGTCAAAGAAAGAGTTCTTGCCTGTGTTACAAGGTGTGAAATTGAGTAAGACTCAAAACCCGACCACGGCAGAAGATAGAAAGAGAATGAAAGTCATTCCCTATGCCTTGGCCATAGGTTCTATAAAGTATGCCATGCTGTGTACCAGATCTATTGTATACCCTACACTGATTTTGACAAGGGAGTACAATAGCGATCTAGGAGTAAGATCACTGGACAACGGTCAATATTATCCTTAGTGGAATAAGGATATGTTTCTCGATTATGGAGGTGACAAAAGGTTCGTCGTAAAGAGTTACATCGATGCAAGCTTTGACACCGATCTGGATGACTCTAAGTCTCGATCCAGATACATATTGAAAAGTGGGAGCAATTAGCTAGAGTAGCTCCTTGCAGAGCATTGTTGACATAGAAATTTGCAAAATACTTACGAATCTGAATGTGGCAGACCCGTTGACTAAACTTCTCTCACAAGCAAAACATGATCATGCCATAGTACTCTTCGGGTATTAATCACATAGCAATGTGAACTAGATTATTGACTCTAGTAAACCCTTTGGATGTTGGTCCATGACGATGTGAACTATTGGTGTTAAATCACATGGCGATGTGAACTAGATTATTGACTCTAGTGCAAATGGGAGACTGAAGGAAATATGCCCTAGAGGCAATAATAAAGTTATTATTTATTTCCTTATTTCGTGATAAATGTTCATTATTTATGCTAGAATTGTATTAACCGGAAACATAATACATGTGTGAATATATAGACAAACAGAGTGTCACTAGTATGCCTCTACTTGACAAGCTCGTTGATCACAGATGGTTACGTTTCCTAGCCATTGACATGAGTTGTCATTTGATTAACAGGGTCACATCATTAGGAGAATGATGTGATTGACTTGACCCATTCCGTTAGCTTAGCACACGATCGTTTAGTATGTTGCTATTGCTTTCTTCATGACTTATACATGTTCCTATGACTATGAGATTATGCAACTCCCGTTTGCCGGAGGAACACTTTGTGTGCTACCAAACGTCACAACGTAACTGGGTGATTATAAAGGATCTCTACAGGTGTCTCCGAAGGTACATGTTGGGTTGGCGTATTTCGAGATTAGGATTTGTCACTCCGATTGTCGGAGAGGTATCTCTGGGCCCTGTCGGTAATGCACATCACTTAAGCCTTGCAAGCATTGCAACTAATGAGTTAGTTGCGGGATGATGTATTACGGTACGAGTAAAGAGACTTGCCGGTAACGAGATTGAACTAGGTATTGAGATACCGACGATCGAATCTCTGGCAAGTAACATACCGATGACAAGGGGAACAACGTATGTTGTTATGCGATTTGACCGATAAAGATCTTCATAGAATATGTGGGAGCCAATATGAGCATCTAGGTTCCGCTATTGGTTATTGACTGGAGACGTGTCTCGGTCATGTCTACATTGTTCTCGAACCTGTAGGGTCCGCACGCTTAAGGTTTCGATGACAGTTATATTATGAGTTTATGAGTTTTGATGTACCGAAGGAGTTCGGAGTCCCGGATGAGATCGGGGACATGACGAGGAGTCTCGAAATGGTCGAGATGTAAAGATCGATATATTGGACGACTATATTCGGACATCGGAAAGGTTTCGAGTGATTCGGGTATTTATCGGAGTACCGGAGAGTTACAAGAATTCGCCGGGGAGTATATGGGCCTTATTGGGCCATACGGGAATAGAGGAGAGAGGCCAAAAGGAAGGAGGCGCGCACCCCCTTCTGGTCCGAATTGGACAAGGGGTGCAACACCCTTTTCATTCTTCCTCTCCCCCTCTTTCCTTCTCTCCTACTCCAACAAGGAAAGGAGGAATCCTACTCCCGGTGGGAGTAGGACTCCTCCCTTGGCGCGCCCTCCTCCTAGGCCGGCCGCCTCCCCCCTTGCTCCTTTATATACGGGGGCAGGGGGGCACCCCATGGACACAACAATTGATCATTGATCTCTTAGCCGTGTGCGGTGCCCCCCTCCACCATAATCCTCGATAATATTGTAGCGGTGCTTAGGCGAAGCCCTGCGATAGTAGAACATCAAGATCGTCACCACGCCGTCGTGCTGACCGAACTCATCCCCGACACTTTGCTGGATCGGAGTCCGGGGATCGTTGAGGGAGTCCTGGATTAGGGGGTGTCCGGATAGCCGGACTATACCTTCAGCCGGACTCCTGGATTATGAAGATACAAGATTGAAGACTTCGTCCCGTGTCCGGAAGGGACTTTCCTTGGCGTGGAAGGCAAGCTTGGCGATGCAGATATGTAGATCTCCTACCGTTGTAACCGACTCTGTGTAACCCTAACCCTCTCCGGTGTCTATATAAACCGGAGGGTTTTAGTCCGTAGGACAGAACAACAATCATACCATAGGCTAGCTTCTAGGGTTTAGCCTCCTTTATCTCGTGGTAGATCTACTCTTGTACTACCCATATCATCATTATTAATCAAGCAGGAGTAGGGTTTTACCTCCATCGAGAGGGCCCGAACCTGGGTAAAACATCGTGTCCCTTGTCTCCTGTTACCATCCGCCTAGACGCATAGTTCGGGACCCCCTACCCGAGATCCGCCGGTTTTGACACTGACATTGGTGTTTTCATTGAGAGTTCCTCTGTGTCGTCACTTTTAGGCCCGATGGCTCCTCTGATCATCAATAGCGATGCAATCCAGGGTGAGACCTTTCTCCTCGGACAGATCTTCATCTTCGGCGGCCTCGCACTGCTGGCCAATTCGCTTGGCCATCTAGAGCAGATCGAAAGCTACGCCCCTGGCCATCAGGTCAGATTTGGAAGCTTAAACTACATGGTTGACATCTGTGGGGACTTGATCTTGGACGGATTCGAGCCACTGCCGAGCGCGCCGCACTTTCACGATGGGCATGATCTAGCTCTGCCGCCGAACAATGCCCTAGAGGCCGCACTTGTGTCCGCTCTGACCCTTAACTCGGAGCCGACCACACCAATCAAGGGTGGGTGGTTAGACACCGCCTCGGGGGCTGCAATCTCTACGGCGATCAGGCCGAACACCAGCCCTGCCCTCCGTGAGGCTCGTGACTCCAAGGAGCCGGACTCCTCTCCGGACTCCGAGCCCTCCGCGCCCCTGCAGATCGAATCCCATTGGGCGCCGATCATGGATTTCATCGTCGCGGACATCTTTCAGCACTCGCCCTTCGGCGATATTCTGAAATCACTAAAGTCTCTCTCTTTATCAGGAGAGTCCTGGCCGGACTATGACCGACAGGATTGGGATGCGGACGACGAAGCAATTCGAAGCCCACCCACCACCCACTTGGTAGCCATTGTCGATAATTTAAACGACGTGCTCGACTTCGACTCCGAAGACATCGACGGTATGGACGACGATGTAGGAGACGAACATGAACCAATGCCTATAGGGCACTGGACAACCACCTCATCTCATGATGTGTACATGGTGGACTGGACACACCTAAAGGAAGCGATGACGAGGAACACAGGGATGCAATGAGGGATCGTTCTCTCGAAAAGCAATCAAAGCGGCGACGTAAACGCCGCTCCAAGCCCCGCCTCGACAGAGACACCAGCCATACAGACCCAACCATAGAGCAGGATGAGCCGGCGGACGACGAACAGGGCAACTTGAATAAACAAACCGAACAACCTGTCCCCGGCGAGAACAGCATTCCGGACAACCTTACGCCAGACAAGCTAATGGAGCAGAAGAACCTCCACCGTAGGCTCGTTGCCACTGCGCGTAGCCTAAAAAAGCAGAAGCGAAAGCTCAAAACTGCGGAAGATGCACTCAGAATCAGATGGAGTAAAGTACTCAACACCGCACACAAATACGGCGGCAGTCGCCACACCAAAAGCTATCCGAAGCGAAAGCTACTGCCGGAATTTGACGAGGAGGCCTTAGAGCCCCCGCAATCAAAAAATAAGAAAGCCACCCGGTCGGATAGACGACCCCATGGCCAGCATAAAGCGGCAAGCGGCGCCGCATACAAGCCGACACGCGACCCACTCAATGATTCGCATAAAAAAGATGGCCCAGCTAGATCTATCTATGGGCCAAGAAAGCAAGCTCTCGTAAGCAGTGCAACACAACCAATATCCGAACATCACGGCACACCCAAATACAGGGGTGCCGCACACCCCCTATGTTTCACCAATGAGGTTCTGGACCATGAATTTCCAGCGGGATTCAAGCCCGTAAACATAGAGGCGTACGACGGAACAACAGACCCTGGAGTCTGGATTGAGGATTATATCCTCCACATACACATGGCAAGAGGAGATGACCTCCACGCCATAAAATACTTACCCCTCAAGCTTAAAGGGCCAGCTCGGCATTGGCTCAAAAGCCTTCCCGAAAACATCGTTGGAAGTTGGGGAGAGCTCGAAGACGCTTTCCGGGCAAATTTTCAAGGGACCTATGTCCGCCCTCTGGATGCAGACGATCTAAGTCACATAACTCAACAACCCGGAGAGTCAGCCCGGAAATTCTGGAACAGATTCCTTACTAAAAAGAATCAGATAGTCGACTGTCCGGACGCCGAAGCCCTAGCAGCTTTTAAGCATAACGCTCGAGACGAATGGCTCGCCAGACACCTCGGCCAAGAAAAGCCAAGAACAATGGCCGCATTAACAAGCCTCATGACCCGCTTTTGCGCAGGAGAGGACAACTGGTTGGCAAGATGTAGCACCAGCGACCCATGTACATCCGAAATTAGGGAAGGAAACGAAAAACCGCGACGCAACTAGGACCAGCGCCGGACTAAGGAAAGCAGTCCGAAGAGCACGGCAGTCAATGCCGGATTCAAAAGCTCTCGGCAAAATCAGAAAAAGCCGCCCCTCAAGAATAACAGGGATGAGCTATCCAACTTAAACAAAATCTTGGACAAGATATGTCAAATACACAGTACTCCCGGGAAGCTTGCAAACCATACCCACAGAGATTGTTGGGTTTTCAAGCAATCCGGCAAACTCAACGCCGAACACAAGGGGCTCGACACACCAAGCGAAGATGATGACGAACCCCAAAAGCAGAGCACCAGGAAACAAAAGAATTTTCCACAAGAAGTCAAAACAGTAAACTTACTTCACATAACAAAACAAGCGGCACCCATAGAGGTACGCACCATACGGCCTATCCCAAAGGAGTCTCACCACTGGTTGTTAAAACCGATCACCTTCAATCATCTGGATTACTCTAGAAGTATCCGGAACGTATGCTGGACTGCCTTGGTATTAGATCCAATAATCGGAGGACTCCACTTTACAAATGTCCTGATGGATGGCGGCAGTGGTCTAAACCTGATATATCAGGACACAATCCGCCACATGGGGATAGACCCAGCAAAAATTCGCCATAGCGAAACCTCTTTTCAAGGGGTAACACCAGGCCCGGACGCCCATTGCATAGGTTCTCTCCAGCTAGAAGTTAAATTCGGCTCCCCCGACAACTTCCGTCGCGAAAGGCTAACCTTCCATATCGCCCCATTCTCAAGCAGCTATCAAGCACTAATGGGACGCGAAGCTTTCACCCGCTTTAACACAATTCCGCACTATGCATCTCTTACGCTTAAGATGCCTGGTCCACGAGGCATCATCTCATTAAAGGGAAAGCATTGAGTACGCCTCCCGCGCGGAAGATTGTGCGGCTGCCTTAACAGCCCCACCATAAAATGGCTTCACCAGCTAAAAACATCTAAACATGTCATTAAGACCATGGACACGGCTAGACGAGTCCAGCATAAAAATACATTTGATAAAGGCTTAATAGCCATACACCCCTGAGGGAGTCCTGGATTAGGGGGTGTTCGGATAGCCGAACTATACCTTCAGCCGGACTCCAGGACTATGAAGATACAAAGTTGAAGACTTCGTCCCGTGTCCGGAAGGATCTTTTCTTGGCGTGGAAGGCAAGCTAGGTGTGCAGATATTCGAGATCTCCTACCATTGTAACCGACTCTGTGTAACCCTAACCCTATCCGGTTTCTATATAAACCGGAGGGTTGTAGTCCGTAGGACAACCATCATCATACACAATCATACCATAGGCTAGCTTCTAGGGTTTAGCCTCCTTGATCTCGTGGTAGATCCACTCTTGTACTACCCATATCATCAATATTAATCTAGCAGGAGTAGGGTTTTACCTCCACCGAGAGGGCCCGAACCTGGGTAAAATAAAGTGTCCCTTGTCTCCTGTTACCATCCGACCTTGACGCACAATTCGGGACCCCCTACCCGAGATCCGCCGGTTTTGACACCGACATTGGTGCTTTCATTGAGAGTTCCTCTGTGTCGTCGCTTTTAGGCCCGATGGCTCCTTTGATCATCAACAATGATGAGGTCTAGGGTGAGACTTTCCTCCCTGGACAAATCTTCGTCTTCGGCGGCTTCGCTCTGCGGGCCAATTCGCTTGGTCATCTGGAGCAGATCGAAAGCTACGCCCCTGGCCATCAAGTCAGGTTTGGAAGCTTAAACTACACGGCTGATATCCGCGGAGACTTGATCTTCGACGGGTTCGAGCCACAGCCAAGCGCGCCGCGCTATTTCGAGGGGCATGATATAGCTCTGCCTCCGAATAGCACCCTAGAGGCCGCACACGCTCCGGCCCCGATCTTTGACTCGGAGCCCGCTGCGTTCTCTGAGGATGAACGGTTGGACGTCACCTCGGGGGCTGCGATCTCAAAGGCGATCGAGCCAAACGCCAGCCCCGTACTCCGCACGGCCCAGGACTCCAAGGAGCAACTCCGAGCCTTCCGCGCCCCCGCCGATCGAATCTGATTGGGCGCCTGTAATGGAATTCACCGCCGTGGACATCTTTCAGTGCTCACCTTTCGGTGATATCCTGAATTCTCTCAAGTCTCTCTCTTTATCAGGAGAGCCCAGGCCGGACTATGGTCTGCGAGGTTGGGATTCGGACAACGAAGAAATTCAAAGCCCACCCACCACCCACTTAATAGCCACTGTCAACGATTTAACCGACATGCTTGACTTTGGCTCCGAAGACTTCGACGGTATGGACGACGAAGGAGGAGACGAACAAGAACCAGCACATGTAGGGCGCTAGACCGCCACCTCGTCATATGACATATACATGGTGGATGCTCCAAAGGATGCGGATGGTGATGGAGCAGCGGAAGACGACACCTCGAAAAAACCGCAAAAACGTCGGCGCCAACGGCGCCGCTCTAAATCTCGCCACAGCAGAAATGGTGATTCTGGCATGGGAGATAATGCTACCCCGGACAGCGCCGAAGAACACCAGAACCAGCAAGATTCGGCGCAGGAAGATGGAAAAGCCAGCCCTCAGGAGAGAGCGGCAGAGCAAGAGGTTGAGGATGATAACTACATGCCTCCCTCCGAAGACGAGGCAAGCCTCGACGACGACGAATTCGTCGTACCATCAGACCCCGCCGAACAAGAGCGTTTTCAACGCAGGCTTCTAGCCACGGCCAACAGCCTAAAGAAAAAGCAGCAACAGCTTAGAGCTGATCAAGATCTGCTAGCTGATAGATGGACTGAAGTCCTTGCGGCCGAAGAGTATGAACTCATGCGCCCCTCCAAAAATTATCCTAAGCGCAGGCCGCTACCCCAATCAGAAGGGGAAGCATATGACATGGCAGACCGGCCACCCCGTGGCCGCGACAGAGAGGCCTGTCGAGCCCCTAAGCAAGCCATGCCCCGGTGCCGCTCGAATAAGGCACGGGAAAACGAGCCAGACCTGCGAGACGTACTGGAGGATAAAGCAAAGCAAACAAGATCGATCTATGGATCGCGCGGACGCCCGAAGACACGTGATGATCTTCACTCCGGACACAATAAATCCGGCCGGGCCGAACACAGCAGGCACAGCTCTTCCGAGCTGCGTCGTGACATAGCCCAGTACAGGGGCGCCGCACACCCACTATGCTTCACAGACGAAGTAATGGATCATAAAATCCCAGAGGGTTTTAAACCCGTTAATATCGAGTCGTACGATGGTACGACAGATCCGGCAGTATGGATTGAGGATTATCTCCTTCACATCCACATGGCACGTGGCGATGATCTGCACGCCATCAAATACCTACCCCTTAAGCTTAAAGGACCAGCCCGGCACTGGCTTAACAGCCTACCAGCAGACTCAACCGGTTCTTGAGAGGACCTGGAAGCCGCATTCCTCGACAACTTTCAGGGGACCTATGTGCGGCCACCGGATGCCGACGACCTAAGCCACATAATTCAGTAGCCAGAAGAATCGGCCAGGCAATTCTGGACACGGTTCCTAACAAAGAAAAATCAGATAGTCAATTGTCCGGACGCAGAGGACCTAGCAGCCTTCAAACATAACATCCGTGACGAGTGGCTTGCCCGGCACCTGGGACAGGAAAAGCCGAAAACCATGGCATCCCTCACGGCACTCATGACCCGCTTTTGCGCGGGCGAAGATAGCTGGCTAGCTCGCAGCAACAACTTATCGAAGAAGCCCGGTAATTCGGATACCAAGGACAAAAGTGGCAGGTCACGTCGAAATAATCAAAAGCGCCGCGTTAGCAGCGACAGCAATGAGGATACGGCAGTCAATGCCGGATTCAGAGGCTATAAATCTGGTCAGCGGAAAAAGCCATTTAAGAAGAATACCCAGGGCCCGTCCAGTTTGGACCGGATACTCGACCACTCGTGCCAGATTCATGGCACCCCCGAAAGGCCAGCCAATCACACCAACAGGGATTGTTGGGTGTTCAAGTAGGCAGGCAAGTTAAGAGCCGAACACAAGGACAAGGGGCTGAACAGCGACGACGAGGAGGAGCCCAGGCCGCCAAACAACAATGGGCAGAAAGGGTTTCCCCCACAAGTGCGGACGGTGAACATGATATATGCGACCCACATTCCCAAGCGGGAGAGGAAGCGGGCGCTACGGGACGTATACGCGATGGAGCCAGTCGCCCCAAAGTTCAACCCATGGTCCTCCTGCCCGATCACTTTCGATCAAAGGGACCACCCCACTAGCATCCGTCACGGCGGTTTTGCCGCACTGGTCCTCGACCCAATCGTGGACGGATTTCATCTCACAAGAGTCCTCATGGACGGCGGCAGTAGCCTGAACCTGCTTTATCAGGATACAGTGCGGAAAATGGGCATAGATCCATCAAGGATCAAGCCCACAAGGACGACCTTTAAAGGCGTCATACCAGGTGTAGAGGCCAATTGCACAGGCTCGATAACACTTGACGTGGTCTTCGGATCTCCGGATAACTTCCAAAGTGAAGAGTTAATCTTCGATATAGTGCCGTTCCGCAGTGGCTATCACGCCCTGCTCGGACGAACCGCATTCGCTAAATTCAATGTGGTGCCGCACTACGCGTATCTCAAGCTCAAGATGCCAGGCCCTCGAGGAGTAATTACGGTCAGCGGAAACACAAAATGCTCCATCCGTACGGAGGAGCACACGGCGGCCCTCGCAGCAGAAGTACAAAGCAGCCTTTCAAGGCAACTCTCCAGTCCGGCCGTTAAAAAACCGGACAATGCAAAGCGCGCCCGGAGTAACCTGCAACAAGACCACCTGGCACGATCAGAGCAAGCGTAGCAATACGGCCCCGACCCCAGCCATCGCAACATAGCGGAGCAAGTACCTCGAGTACACAATTACGCCCTTAAAATTCCATGGGCACAGGGGGAGGGGCACATTAACGGTATGCCTACAACACGACGTCAAACGTACTAGGGGCTGCCGGATTTTTCTTTTTTAATTTCAGGACTCCATACTCTAGGCAACCTGTTCAGCAGCGTTGCCGCACAGACGATGCAAGATCCAGGAAAGCAGACAAATCTACACCGCATTCCGGAACTCTCAGGTGGTCTCTATTTCGAGCGATATATCCGTTTCTAAATTCCGCGGCCTGCGCCTGGTCAGGACATGTTAAATAGTCTAATATCTTTTTTGCTTATCGCACTACATGTATCATTCGGCTTTGATAAATAGCCTCTTTATAAACAATGCATAGCTTTTTGTCTATTTTTTGCGTTATCCCCTCTGAATATATGTGTTTATTACATAACATGATCGCACCCGTACACCATGGTACGGCAAACCACGCCAGGGGCTTCATTACCCTTTTATCTGGTGTGAGAAGTCCGTACACTTTCACAAGTGCGGCACCCCGAACTTATAGCACTATATGCATCGGCTCCGAGTCATGATTTTGGTCACATGTTGGGTTTGCTCGGCTCCTATGTTTTGGTACCTTACGTTCCGCTCTATCGGCTAAGGTAGCACTAGGAGAACCACTGCGATTGTGCCCCAGATCAGGTGGGTTGAGCACCTCAGTGGAGAAAGCTAAAACAGACTGTCATGATAAGGCGTGAGAGCGGTCGCTGTTCGAGAGGTTTTTCGAATCCTTAAAGGCTTATGCCGCTTTGAGCGAGGAGCTGGCTATGTCCGGCCAAAGGCGTGGATAGCGCCCCAAATTCGGCCTTCCGAACTAGGGGCTTCGCCGAAATTTAAAATTATAACGTTCTATGGCTAAGTGAGAGTGTTCAAGCATTATAGTCCGATTGCCTGGTTCGCTGTGCTGAGCGCCTCCCTCGAAGGACCCAACTATGGGAACAAGAGCCCTCAGGTTTATCCCGAACACCCCAGCACTAGTGGCATGGGGGCAGAAGCCGACGACTCGCCATCTCTCAATTTTTGATAAACGGCCGCACAGAAAATAATATTTTAAATTAAACAAGCATTGCTTTGCGCATATGAACAAGTTTTCAGCGCACAGGATACAAACGAGCAAGTTCACTCAAATATTACATCTCTAGCACATTCATCCGCGACAAGGTGGGCTCCGGCAAGAACGTCCTTGTAGTAGTTCTCGGGCTTGCGATGCTCCTTCCCCTGCGGCGGCCCGTCCTTCACCAGCTTCTCTCCGTCCAGCTTACCCCAGTGTACCCTTACACGGGCAAGGGCCCTCCGGGCACCTTCAATGCAGACGGAGCGCTTGATGACCTCAGGCCGTGGACAGGCCTCCGCCAGCCTCCGCACCAACCCGAAATAGCTCCCAGGCAGGGCCTCTCCAGGCCACAGCCGAACTAGTAAGCCCTTCATGGCCTGTTCGGCCGCCTTGTGGAGCTCGACCAACTGTTTCAGCCGATCGCTTAAGGGCACAGGGTGTTCGGGCTCAGAATACTAAGACCAGAACACACTCTCCGTCGAGCTGCCCTCTTCAGCTCGGTAGAACGCGGCAGCGTCGGATACGCTGCGGGGAAGATCGGCGAACGCCTCTGGAGAACTCCGGATTTGGGTAAGTAATAGGTAGTTTACTTTTATATTCCTACTCTGCATTGAGAATGCCTTACCCGTTGCTATCTTTTTCACATCCTCCAACTCTTGGAGGGCCTTTTGGGCTTCGGCCTTGGCACTCTTGGCGGTCTCGATGGCCGACGCGAGCTCGGATGCTTGCGCTTTCGCCTCAAGCTCCAAACCCTCATGTTTTTTCATGAGAGTTTGCAGCTCTTGCTGCACCTCGCCGACCTGAACCCCAAGCCTCTCTCGCTCGGCGCGCTCCTCGGCCGTTTTCTTTTCGGCCTCAGCCAGCGCCTGCTTCAGGGTTGTCACCTCGGTTGTGGCCTCTACAATAAGCAGTACAATCCTGTTATTTCTTTCTGCAATCAAGCCTTTCTATAGGCACCTTTTTTCTTCTTTTTCTTTTTTTAGGTATCTCTTACCTTCCTTCTCCTCGAGCTGCTGTTTGGCAAGGCCGAGCTCTTGCTCGGTCCGCCCGAGGTCCTTTTTAAGGACATCCACCTGCGCAGTCAGCGCGGCGGTGGACAGCAGCGAAGCCTGCATACGCATATTTGACCTTTTTTGTTAGACTCCTGCGAAAACTACTAGATCCTCTATCCAGCTTTTCTTTCCGAACACCGAACAGAGCATCAGGGGCTACTGTCTATGCGGTAAATAATTTGACATATTTTTACTTACCTCGAAGCCTGTTAGAAGGCTAGCGCAAGCTTCATTTAGTCCGCTCTTGGCGGACTAAATCCTTTGGATCACCGTACTCATAACAGTACGGTGCTCCTCATCGATGGCGGCGCCCTTAAGCACCTCCAGCAGATTGTCCGGCGCCTCCGGTTGGACGGAAGCCGCCGGCTCAGATGGCTTACTCCTCTTGGAAGGAGTTCGCCTGCCGCGGACCGGGACTGTCGAGTCCGGCGTGGTGTCCGGCACAAAGCCGGACTTGGAGCCCTGGGGGGTTTCATCTCCTTTACTCCTGGGGTCCGGAGGATTGCCTTGTGGCTCCTCCAGGACCATCTCCTCCTGCCCCGAAGCTTGGCGGGGCACCACTCCGGCGTCGTCCGCCCCGCGGGGGGAGACCGCGGGCGGAACAGAGTTCACGTCCGACGAATCCAGGGAGCCGCTCGACGACTTGTCGAGTTCGGCCCGGGGTGGGCTGTATAAAATACGTGCGATATCAGGGAAAGCCGCACACTAAAAGAATATCATGAATCACCCTGGTATATAAATACTTACGATTTCCCCGGACGCTTGGTTCTGTCCGGCCACTCCTCTCCGCCCTCTTCGGCGTCGTGGGAGTAGTCCGGCGGAGGGGTCTTCCTTTTCCTTGACCCCTCGGCCTCCCCCGTTGGGGTGGCCTTCTTCTTCTTTGCTCCCCTCGCTGGAGGGGGAGAGCTTCCTTGTTCCTCCTCCTCGTTTTCACGAGAGGAGGGCGTTGCGGACTCGTTGGATGACGAGTCCGACACCACCATGTTGCGGGAACTTTTTCGAGTCCCGGTGGTTTTCTTCTTCTTGGCCTTCCTCTCCGGCACCACGTAAGGTGCCGGAGCCATTAGCTTCACCAAGAGAGCTGGGGACGGGTCTTCGGGCAGAGGAGCCAGACAGTTAATCGGTCTGGATATCTCCTGCCAAGCCTGTCAAAGGTAAAAGGGAGTTTAGATCCCGCATAGAGTTAATCTATGAAGAAAAGCTTAACGAACCTGTCAAAGGTATAGATAGCTTACCTCGCCAGCGTTACGCTGCGAGCTGTAACCGCGATCCTCGGAGGCGGATGTGGGGGACTCGGCGCCTTTGGTCAGCACCTTCCAGACGTCT
Source organism: Aegilops umbellulata (assembly GCA_032464435.1). Lineage (NCBI taxonomy): Eukaryota > Viridiplantae > Streptophyta > Magnoliopsida > Poales > Poaceae > Aegilops > Aegilops umbellulata. The sequence goes on along the minus strand of CP136055.1, from coordinate 317,615,548 downwards.
TCATACGTCGTGTCGAAGAGCCTACTGAGGGTTTGGTGCTGCGCCGGGTCGAATTCCCACAAAGTAAAGTCCCTTTCTTGGCACGGGAGGATCAGGTGAACGAGCATGACCTGGACTATATTGGCAAGCCGGATTGGCTTGTTCACCAGGGACTGGATGCATGTTTGCAACCCAGTCACTTCCTCCTTGTTGCCCCACGACATGCCTGTCTCTTTCCAGGACATGAGCCGCGTGGAGGGTCAGGATCTGAACTCGGGGGCCGCGACCCATTTCGGATCGCGGGGCTCGGTGATGTAAAACCACCCAGCCTGCCACCCCTTTAGGGACTCCACGAGGGAGCCATCGAACCAGAGGATGTTGGCTATCTTGCCAACCATAGCGCCTCCGCACTCCGCCTGGGTGCCGGACACCACCTTGGGCTTGACGTTGAAGGTCTTGAGCCAGAGGCCGAAGTGGGGGCGGATGCGGAGAAAAGCCTCACACACGACGATAAACGCTGAGATGTTGAGAACGGAGTTCGGCGCTAGATCGTGGAAATCCAGGCCGTAGTAGAACATGAGCCCCCGGACAAATGGGTGAAGTGGAAATCCCAGTCCGCGGAGGAAGTGGGGAAGAAAAACTACCCTCTCATGGGGCCTTGGGGTAGGAAGAAGCTACCCCTTATCAGGAAGCCAATGCGGGATGTCCTTGGACAAGTATCCGGCTTTCCTTAACCTTTTTACTTGAGCCTCCATAACGGAGGAGACCATCCACTTGCCTCCCACTCTGGACATTGTTGGAGAAGGTTGAGGAAGGAAGAGCGGACTTGGGCGCTGGAGCTTGAGTGCGCGAGAGATGGATTGGCAAAGGAGGAAGAAGGCGTAGGTTAAAAAGGTGAATCCTTATCCCTTTATATAAGCAGGTGCGGTTAGGCGTTCCCACCTACCTAATAAAACTCACTTGCCTCCAAACGCTGCGGTAAATGGCGTGGTTGGGTTACCCACGTCCATATTAATGAGAATCCCGTTAAAGGGGGGCACATGATCTCTGCTTCGACAAGACGTGCCAAGGAAACCGCCTCGCTAAACGAGCTGAGGTGGAACAATGAAAACAATTTATATAGAGGGCTTGGCCGCAGTGTTATGACGCACTGCGGGATACGTCAGCAGATTTGATTTGTGTTAATATTATTCTCTGTATGGCAATATGTGGAAACTTATTTTGCAGAGCCGGACACTATTATGTGGTGTTTATAATCTTCTTGAAGAACTTGGAGGAGGAACCCGCCTTGCAATGCAGAAGACAATCTGCGCGCCGGACTCGTCGTCATTGAAGCCTGGTTCAGGGGCTACTGAGGGAGTCCTGGATTAGGGGGTGTTCGGATAGCCGAACTATACCTTCAGCCGGACTCCAGGACTATGAAGATACAAAGTTGAAGACTTCGTCCTGTGTCCGGAAGGATCTTTTCTTGGCGTGGAAGGCAAGCTAGGTGTGCGGATATTCGAGATCTCCTACCATTTTAACCGACTCTGTGTAACCCTAACCCTATCCGGTGTCTATATAAACCGGAGGGTTGTAGTCCGTAGGACAACCATCATCATACACAATCATACCATAGGCTAGCTTCTAGGGTTTAGCCTCCTTGATCTCGTGGTAGATCCACTCTTGTACTACCCATATCATCAATATTAATCTAGCAGGAGTAGGGTTTTACCTCCACCGAGAGGGCCCGAACCTGGGTAAAATAAAGTGTCCCTTGTCTCCTGTTACCATCCGACCTTGACGCACAGTTCGGGACCCCCTACCCGAGATCCGCCGGTTTTGACACCGACAACCCCTGTACTAGGGGCTCCGCGCATATAAAGAAAGAGACAATCAAGCTCAATTTTACTCATTTCAATTTATACTTTGTTTATTTAGTATAACTTCTGTTCGGCACGACCTTTCTTCAACTAAGTTCCTCTCTTTTACAGATGAACACCGTGCTGCGCCTGTCCAGGATATGGCACAACGGAGACACAGGCGCAGACATGCAGCAGGGACCCGTTCCAAGGATTCTTTTCAGACTAAGACCTTGCGTAAACCTTTTTTACTGTCTCTTGTTGATACACATCCCCTGGTTTTTTGGTATAACCAAGGAGGAGGCTGGCGTCTTAGCATGTGGCCACGTCAGAATTTTGCGCGTCCTGGACACTAGGGGCTTCTAATTAAGGGCGTTGTCCCGCCCGCCTTCATAAAGACCGAATACCTTAGGGAGTGTTCGGCGTCGCGAGTTTGGCCTTATATGCATCAGCTCCGAATCATGTCTTTGGTCAAATGTTGGGTTGCCCGGCTCCTGTGTTTTGCTGCCTTACGTTCCGCTCTATCGGCTAAGGCAGCACCAGGAGAACTAGTGCGTTTGTGCCCCGGTTCGGCCAGGCGAGCACCTCAGTAGAGAAAGCCGAAAACTGACTGTCATGATATAGCGAGAGACTGGTCAACCACTCGATGACTCACCGGAATCTTTAGGATTCTTCCGCATTAACAAAGGGCCGTTTCCCGGCCAGGCACATACGCGCCCCGAGTTCGGGCGAGCGCAGGCGCCACCAGGGGCTATATAAGTAGCCTCACTGTCAAACTCCTATGGCTAAGTGAAAGTGTTAAAGCATTATAGTCCGATTGGCTAGTTCGCTGCGCTATCACCTCCTTTGTGGGACCAAGACGTTGGATCAAGTGTGAAAATGCGCCTTCTGCGAACACCCCCGCAATATTTGCGTGGGGGCTGAAGCCGACGACTGCCATCTTTCAGATTAAATATACATATATCCTAAACGGCCGCACAGGAGGTGTTACAATACTTGAAGGTGCAAGTATAAAAAGCTTCTACAATTTATCAAAATTTATTTTACAATAACATATGCTATTTAAACATAACATCCTTCGAGCACTGCGTCTCTATCACACGAGCGCCTTGAAGAACTTCCTGAAAATAGTGCTTGGCTGGTACTCAGCTTTCGTTTGAATCTCGGGATGCAACAACGGTGGTCTCCATCTCGGCCCAGTATGTTTTGACACGGGCAAGAGCCATCCGTGCACCCTCTATGCATGCTGACCTCTTCATCGCATTAATATGCGGCACCACACCAAGGAACTGCTGCACCAAGTTGAAATAACTTTTCGGCTCCGGCCTCTCCGGCCACAGGTGGCTCATGACACACTTCATGGCGAGTCCGGACAACCTACTCAGCTCAGCCCATTCGGCCAGACGATCGGCTACTGGCAGCAGACGCTTTGGATTATGGAACTGCGACCAGAAGAGCTTCCCCACTTCGCGATCTTCTTGATCTCGAAAGTGTTCGGTCGCATCCGCAGCAGTCGCTGCCAAATCCAGATAGGTGTCCGCCGTACTCCACATTCGGTCTAGCGGAGCATGTTTAGGATCACAGAACTTCCTCCGCAGCATAAAGGGCTTCCCAGCCGCGATCTCTCCGGCCTGATGCAACTCCTCCTTCATAGCTCTCATCGCAGAGCGAGCATCCTTGGCATCGGCAATGGCCTTCTCCAGGTCCGTCTATTCCGCCCGGTCTTCTTTTTCAAGAAGCTTACAACAGTCAGCAGCGCTCTTTAGCTTCACGACCATCTCGGCCATTTCCTTCTTGCTTCGGCAGTGAGCAGCCTGTTTGGCTTTCAGCTCTTCAATTACCTTTCCGGCAGCCGCATCACCTTTTCTGGCTTGCTCCTTGGCTCGGGCAAGTTCCGCCCGAAGATTCTCCATGGCAGCAGCACCATCTGCATTACACACACACATTGTAAGATACTGGCATAAAGCTCCTCTTACTAGGTGCCACTGGAGGAACTACATACCTTGTGCCTCGTCAAGCCGCCTGTTAACAAGCGTGATGTCGGCATCTGCCACGTCAAGTTGCCGCTTTAGCTTGGCAAATTCATCAGTCCGGCTGGCCGCCGGACACTTCGCCACCTACACATGACGACAGCATTTTAGACCTGGGGTTATGATCCTCTGCGCGCCGTCAATTTTGACAACGCACAGAGTCTCAGGGGCTACTATCTACACAGGGCGCATCTAGTTCATGCGCAACTGTATACCTCAAAACCTGTCAGTAAACTTCTGAGGGCCTCATGCAATCCGCTCTCCGCGGACGAAATCCTCTCAACCGCCGTACGCATCAATGCACGATGCTCCTCTGAGATAGACGCTCGCCCTAGCAGATCTTTCAGCTCCTCCGACCGCGCACCAGACGGTGCCAGACTCGTCCGATGGCCCTTTTTGAAGGCCGGACGCGGAGGGCTTTGGGGGCCCAGATGACTATCGGCCGGCCCTGCTGGATTCGGAGAAACCCTCCGCGATGATACCTCAGGGTCGCCCGCCTCGCTAGGCGGTACGACAGGCGAAGGCGTTCCGCTCTCCATCATCTCTGGAAGAAGGTCCCCCAAAGACGAGCCCTGCTGAGAAGGGCTGAGGTCCGAGCTACAAGGTAAAATTTTGGTTACTTTTCTCAGATATAAAGCAAGGATTTCTCTTATCTCTTAAAAAGAAAACCTCTCGGTGAAGGGCTGGTCCCCTTGAGGGCATAATTCGGCCGAGGTATCCCCCGGCGCAGGACCCTCTGACAAGGATTTTTCCCCCCGCGTTGAGGCCATGGTCCCTGGGTCTTCAGAGGCGGTCCTCTTCTTCCCCTGAGGAGAGGAATTTTCGATTCCTCCCTTCCGAACATCCTCCTTCAAGGAGGCCGTAGTTTCCTTGTCCCCTCCCTTGCTTTCCTCCAAAGGCACAATCTTCAACATCCTGACCAGCACGGGATCCGGCGTGGTCTCGGGGAGGGGAGCCGGACACCTGATAAGCTTTGCTTTCGCTATCCACTCCCGTTTAAAGGACAACTCTTTTAGGGGAAAGTTTATGACAAATATACTGATAGCAAGTCCAGGCACAAGGCTACTTACTTGAGTATCCGGGCGATTGCAGCTCAGACCTGCGTCCTTGGTCAAGTCCGGCCACGTTGCTTGTGATCCAAAGAACAATTCATACATCTCCGCGGGCGTTGCGCCCATGAAATGCTGGAGAGCTCGCGGTCCCTCTGGATTAAACTCCCACAGGCGAAGGGGGCGCCGTTTGCTGGGCAGGGTTCGGCGGATCAGCATGACCTGTGTCACTTTGACCAGGCTGAGGTCTCTTTCTAAGAGATCCCTGATGCGGCCCTGCAACAAGGGCACGTCCTTGGATGGCCCCCAGTCTAGTCCTTTATTGACCCATGACGCTAGCTGTGGTGGGGGACCCGAGCGAAAGGCAGGTGGCGCCACCCACTTGGTGCTCCTGGGAGCGGTGATATAGAACCACTCTCGTTGCCATAAGCCGAGCTCCTCTTGAAAAGAGCCCTCGGGCCATGGAGCATCAGCATTCTTGCTTATAACAGCACCTCCGCACTCCGTGTGTCGTCCCTCGATCATCTTCGGCTCAACTTTGAAGGTCTTGAGCCATAGTCCGAAGTGAGGAGTAACACGAAGGAAGGCTTCACACACGAAGATGTATGAGGAAATGTGGAGGATGGAATCCGGAGCTAAGTCATGAAATTCCAACCCATAATAAAACATGAGCCCCCTCACGAAGGGATCCGTCTAGAAGCCTAGCCCCCGACGGAAGTGAGACATGAACACCACGCTCTCACCAGGCTTGGGAGTGGGAATGACCTTCCCTTGAGCAGCCAACCTATGTGAGATCTCGCCGGTCAAAAACCTGGCCTCTCTCAGCTTTAGCACGTCCTCCTCCATAACGGAGGAGGGCATCCATCAGCCTCGAAGGTCGGAACCGGACATTGTCGAAGATCTGAAGCGCCTGAAATCTGGAGCCTTGGGTGTTGGAACTCGAGGCGAAGGGCGAACTCGTTTGAGATTGAAAAGAAGGAGTAAGGCCTTGGTCTCTTTATAAGAGGTTGAATACCAAGGGCCCTCCCCATAACCGTTTGGGACTCGCCTTTAATCGAGAAAACATGCCAACGGGCACGATTGGGTTACCCACGTCCGTATTGATGAGAATCTCATAAATAAAGGGGACACGATCTCTGCTTTGACAAGACGTGCCAAGGAAACCGCCTCATGAAACGCGCTGAGGTGGGGGAGTAAAAACGATTCGAATAAAGGCTTGGCCATAGTGTGATGTCATGCTACTGAATACGTCAGCAGATTAGATTTGTGTAAATATTATTCTCTCTATGGCAATATGTGGAAATTTATTTTGCAAATCCGGACACTATCCTTTGTGTTCAAAATCTTCTATGAAGTGCTTGGAGGAGGAACTCGCCTTGCAATGCCGAAGACAATCTGCGCGCCGGACTCGTCGTTGTTGAAGCCTGGTTCAGGGGCTACTGAGGGAGTCCTGGATTAGGGGGTGTCCGGATAGCCGGACTATACCTTCAGCCGGACTCCTGGATTATGAAGATACAAGATTGAAGACTTCGTCCCGTGTCCGGAAGGGACTTTCCTTGGCGTGGAAGGCAAGCTTGGCGATGCGGATATGTAGATCTCCTACCATTGTAACCGACTCTGTGTAACCCTAACCCTATCCGGTGTCTATATAAACCGGAGGGTTTTAGTCCGTAGGACAGAACAACAATCATACCATAGGCTAGCTTCTAGGGTTTAGCCTCCTTGATCTCGTGGTAGATATACTCTTGTACTACCCATATCATCAATATTAATCAAGCAGGAGTAGGGTTTTACCTCCATCGAGAGGGCCTGAACCTGGATAAAACATCGTGTCCCTTGTCTCCTGTTACCATCCGCCTAGACGCATAGTTCGGGACCCCCTACCCGAGATCCGCCGGTTTTGACACCGACACCTTCTATCACAGATCCTCCGTTTGACGAGTTGTTCAGCTGTCCGCGGATTTCACGGGATTCGAATTTCGGGAAGCGCGCGGGACGGGGGAGGCCGCAGTAATCGGATGGGATAGGACGGAGCCTCCTCGATCTCCGCACCACCTTTTTTGCCACGTATCGCATGCGCGACTGTTGCAGGATTTGACAGGATCGCCCGGGCCTACAGGTCAGCCACTCGGAAGCGACCCCATATAAGCTGTTGGCCCAGGGCTTTTGAACAGTGCGCCTTCACTTTTCACTGTTCCTGTCGAATTCTTCCGCCACCTCTACTCTCGTCTCAGCGCCGTCGGCCTGTTCGAGCTTCGTCTGCGGCAATGGTGAAGGAGAAGACGGCGGCTCTAGAGCGTGCGAAGAAACCGACGGCACAGGCGAAGGCGAAGAAGTCCGGTCGTGGCGGATCTTCTTCGAGGTCCGCTCTGCCGAAGGGCTGGATCCAGGGCGATTGGATGCCTTCGGCGATTTGGCAAGATGACATCGATGATCTGATCGATGGGGGATTCATTCCTCACCAATATGCGCGTCTCCCGGGGAACGAGATCGAACCGCAGCCTCGCGAGGGTGAGTGCATCCTCATCGCCACTCACGTCGACCGCGGATTTTCTCTGCCTCCTCATTCTTTTTTCTGGAGCTTCTTGAACTTTTTCGAAGCGCAGCTCCATCACTTTACTCCAAATTCCATCGTATATCTTGCTGCCTTTGTATCTTTGTGCGAGAATTTCTTGGGTTGCCATCCCCATTGGGGCCTCTTCAAGCACATTTTCACTTGTCGTTCTCAGTCAGTTAAGAAAGCCAAGTCGAGTGACGATAGGACGCAAGTGATTCAGATGTGCGGGGGTCTTGGGATGCAAATGAGAAGTAAAAGTTCTTTTCCAGCTATGACTCTTCCCGAGTCAGTCCGCGGGTGGCAGTTGACCTAGTTCTACTGCAAAGACCAGGCGACTCTAGGACAGGCGACGGGCCTTCCTCCTTTCTCCCTGAACCGAGCAGAAAAACCTTCCTCTTTGAAAGTGACACCGGAAGAAAAGGCGCAAGTCAAAGTGCTGGTCGGTCGAGTGGTTCAGCTTGTCCGCGACGGGGTGATCGGTATGGATTTATTATAGGTCTTCCTCCGGAGGCGCATCCAACTGCTCCAAGCTCGTGACCATCCGATGTGGATGTACTCGGGCCTCGATGACACCACTCGGATTCATCCGGAGGAGGTCGACGATGCGACATTGGAAGGGTGGTTGTCGAGTATCACGGGGAACAAGGACAACCCCCGAGGAGCCAGGAGGATTCCTCCACTCGACCAGACGTACGAAGTAGACCAGGTCCAATTCTGCATCTCTGACTATGACCTTGCTTTCTTCATTCCGTTCGCTCAAAATCAGTCGATTGACTTTTGTCTTGTTTGTTGTCCTCCAGACCATTACTGATATGTACTCGATGCCCAACGGGGCGCAAGAGCAGGCCGAGGAGGGGGAGGCGAGCGGAGGCGAAAGTGGGGAGGAGTGGCAATCTGACGGAGAAGTGGAGGAGGATGATGACGATGACTCTAGTGGATAGGAGGAGGAAGAAGTCGATCCTCCCCGCACGGAAAGGCGATCCAAGCTCACCCACGACCCTGCGCGCGAACGTGGCAAGGCGACTGTGCCTGTTGGGCAGTCGTCCAAACGTCCTCGGACGTCTTCTCCAGCGCCGACTGAAAAAGCGCCAAAGCATCTGCGGGCGGCGGCGTCAAAGCCGCCGAAGGACCTGCCCAAGATGAAGATGACCGTTCCCACCATTTCCGGGTAACAGCAGAACTTGCATTTTTTCGTTGAGCATGGATAGACTCTTGGTCGACTCATTGACTAAACCGACTGGTTTCTGAAATCTGCAGTGTTGCTACCTCCGAGATCTCTGCCAAGAACGATGACCAGGAAATGGAAGACGCTGTTACCTCCAACCTTGGTACGATTTCTGATATTTCACTCTTGGTCGATTGACGGTCTCTTCTGGTCGATTGGATTTTCGTCTTTAACTTTGGATTTTTCTTATAGCTCCTCCTCATGTCATTGATCTCCCTGATGATGATGATGAAGTGCCGCTGAGGGCGAGGAAGACAGGAAGGCGTCAACTGGCAAGACACCACAAAATGCATCAGCGCCTGAGACAGTAGTTCAAGAGGGCGGTAATACCACTCGGACTTCTGTGTCCTTAGCTGTGCCGCTGACGAGTGTTCGGCCTTCATCGTCGACTGCTGATCTGCCCTCCCTTTTCGCCACACACCACATCCCAGAGGACCAGGTGGGTGCTGCTAAGGAGGCTACACGCCAGGCGGGGATCATGATGGAGCAGGTGAAGGTGGTCCGGGAAGCCAGCCAAGCGGCCTATGACGCTAGTTCAGCTCTTCAAAGTAATGTCCAGGTTAGTTGATTACGGCTTGTTCTGTTAGGATATGCTATCTAAAGACTCTCTTTCCGAAGGTCTTTACATCTGTACACCCACTGGGTGTGTCGATTGAACGTTTTGTACTAGTGGGGGCACGCTGAGTGCACCCACTGGGTGTAGTCCCCGAGACTATGGTGGACTGCTGGCAGTCGACTGTAGTCTTTGTATTTTTTGTCTCTGCACTCGAACTTCTTCACTCGGTGTCGAATGGAATCTTGGAACCAGTGGGGGCACGCGAAGTGCACCCATTGGGTGTAGTCCCCGAGACCGTGGTCGACTGCTAGCAGTCGACTGAGGTCTGAAGAACCTGTTTTTTTTGTAGCTGCCTGCTGGCAGTTGGCTTAAGGTCTGAGATCATAACCTCTTAGCTTCTTTCGGTCGACTGGTCGAGCCGAGTCGGTCAAACCAGTGGGGGCATGCTGAGTGCACCCACTGGGTGTAGTCCCCGAGACTACTGTCGGATATTTTTGATTCGGCTGTAGTCTTAGAAATGTTATGATTTTTCTCTTAGTCGCTCAGAAGCAACCTATCTTTGATGTCTGTCGACTGACTCTTCGCAGAAATCCTACGAGCTTGTGGCTCGCTATACTGAATTGGAAAACAAACAGATCCAGCTCAACCTTGACTTGAAGCTTGCCCAGGAGAACTTGCAGAAGGCGACGGACGAAGTGCAAGGTATGGCTGGTGAGAACTTGACGACTGTCTTTCCTTCCTGCCCATTCCTGAGCTGATCCCGTTGATGTTTTGCAGATAAAATGGAGGAGGCTCTGAAGAAGAAGGACCATGGCCTTGCCGAGGCACAGAAAGCGACTTTGGACAAAACGAGGCTTGCGGAAGAAAAGCTGGCTTCAGTCGGTAATCTCAAAGAGGAGAACTCCAAACTGAAAGCTGCTCTCGACGCGACCAACAAAGAGGACAGCCGTCTGAAAAATGACAAGATAGCCTTGAATGACAAGGCAAGTGAACTGGCGGGCAAGAGGAACGATCTGGAGGCTTATCTGGGTGGGCTCGCCAAGAAGTTATTCGTCATGCTTGAGGGTAATCACTCCTACTCGACTGACTTGTTTTCGTCAATCCATTGTAGAGCCACTGACTTATCTTTGAATTGTGTTTACAGGATTCTGCCAGAACTTCAAGGAGGAGACTAGCCAAGTAGAGACAAGCTTGGACCCCATTAATTCTCCGGTGAAGGATGAGGCCGCTATGAACGTGCTCCGACTGGAGTCTCGTGTTGCTGGTGTGGTTGACTACCTCGCTCGACTGAAGGTTGCGCCGTCGCGGATCGACACGGCGCTTTGGCCTAGAACGACGCTTCAAAATGACCTCGAGTCTTTGATGACTCGACTGAATGAAGTTCCAGGTCGAGTGCAGGAATGGAAGAAGTCTTCTGCTAGGTGCAGTGCTGACATTGCTCTGTCCTTGGTCCATGTTCACTGCAAGGAGGTGCGAGAGGAAAAGCTGGCAGATATCCAAGTTGCCAATACCAGGAAGCACAACTTTCAGTCTTTCATGGAGACCTTCATTGCTGCTGCCACTCGGATCGCTGACGGGATTGACTTGGATCAGTTTGTCGCGCCCTCCAGCCCTCCACCTGAGGAGTAAAACTTCCATGCTTCGCTTTAAATTTGCCTCGGAATGCCGAGTGATGGTGTAACCGTTAAACTTCTTCGGGCTTGATGCTCGAATACTTTTGATCCGCCGTTTGGAACCTTGGAATTTATCCGAACTTGGTTTGTTTTTGAACATGCTGGTGTTTCCTTTCGACTGGAATTTGTTTTCACTTGGAATACTCTATGTGCTTGGAATGCAGCTGTGAGGTGTAGAAAGCTTAGGCGAGTACTGGACTGCAGCTAAGCCCCCGAGTGAGAGGATTGCTCGCCACTCGGTAGGATTTTTCAAACTTAGGCGAGTACTGGGACTGCAGCTAAGCCCCCGAGTGGGAGGATTGCTCACCACTCGGTAGGATTTTTTAAACATAGGCGAGTATTGGGACTGCAGCTAAGCCCCCGAGTGGGAGGATTGCTCACCACTCGGTAGGATTTTTCAAACTTAGGCGAGCACTTGGGCTGCAGCTAAGCCCCCTAGTGGGAGGATTGCTCGCCACTCGGTAGGATTTTTTAAACTTAGGCGGGTACTGGGACTGCAGCTAAGCCCCCGAGTGGGAGGATTGCTCACCACTCGTTAGGATTTTTCAAACTTAGGCGAGCACTTGGGCTGCAGCTAAGCCCCAGAGTGGGAGGATTGCTCGCCACTCGGTAGGATTTTTTAAACTTAGGCAAGTACTGACTGCAGCTAAGCCTCCGAGTGGGAGGATTGCTCACCACTCGGTAGGATTTTTCAAACTTAGGCGAGCACTTGGGCTGCAGCTAAGCCCCCGAGTGGGAGGATTGCTCGCCACTTGGTAGGATTTTTTAAACTTAGGCGAGTACTGGGACTGCAGCTAAGCCCCTGAGTGGGAGGATTGCTCACCACTCGGTAGGATTTTTCAAACTTAGGCGAGCACTGGGACTGCAGCTAAGCCTCCGAGTGGGAGGATTGCTCACCAGTCGGTAGGATTTTTCAAACTTAGGCGAGTACTGGGACTGCAGCTAAGCCTCCGAGTGGTAGGATTGCTCACCACTTGGTAGGATTTTTTAAACTTAGGCGAGTACTGGGACTGTAGCTAAGCCCCCAAGTGGGAGGATTGCTCACCACTCGGTAGGATTTTTTTTAAACTTAGGCGAAACAGATTCGCAGCTAAGCCCCCGAGTGGAAGGCTGGCTCGCCACTCGGTGGGATTTTTGAACTTAGGTGAAATGGATTCGCAACTAAGCCCCCGAGTGTAAGGCTGGCTTGCCACTCGGTGGGATTTTGGAACTTAGGCGAAACGGATTCGCAACTAAGCCACCCACTGGGGGATTTCTCATGTAAACAAAAGCAACAACAAACACTGGGAAAATTATAACACTTTTGTCTTTGATAAATAAACTATAGAGGTATCTATTATTACATCTCATCCGAATGAGTACTTAAGTGTAAAAGGGGCGAAGCAGCTCCACATTCCAAGCTCGTGGCTCATCAATCTGGCGATGGACATTGTAATGGTGGTATGCTCCATTGTGGAGGACTCTGGTGACGATGAAGGTACCTTCCAAAGTAGGAGCGAGCTTGTGTGGTTTCTGTTGATCCACTCGGAGGACCAAGTCTCCTTCTTGGAAGGCTCGACTCTTCACATTTCTGGCATAGAATCGACGCAAGTCTTGCTGATAGATAGTTGATCGGATCATGGCCATCTCTCTTTCTTCTTCCAGGAGGTCGACTGCATCCTGCCGGGCTTGTTCTGCTTCATCTTCAGAGTAGAGCTCGACTCGGGGTGCATTGTGAAGCAAGTCACTCGGCAAAACTGCTTCAGCCCCATAGACCAGAAAGAATGGAGTTCGTCCGGTCGACCGGTTCGGGGTGGTCCTCAATCCCCAAAGAACTGATGGAAGCTCGTCGACCCACGCGCCAGCAGCGTGTTTGAGGTCGCGCATCAGCCGGGGTTTCAGTCCTTTGAGAATCAAGCCATTTGCTCTTTCTGCTTGTCCATTCAACTGGGGGTGGGCGACTGAAGCATAGTCGACTCTGTCGGTGGGAAACAACACCTATGGGATCACAAGAATCCCTACTAAGGTTGCGGGGCGCGGGGTTGTGAAAAGAGCGGATCAAACAGATAGCACACGGTTCCTTTACCCAGGTTCGGGCCGCAAGGATGCGTAAAACCCTACTCCTGCTTTGGTGGGTTGTATATCTGAGTTCCTGAGCTAGCTATGGGGCGTCGAGAGCTCCAAAAGCCGAATCCTCCTCCTGGTCGCCTCAGGCCTCCTTTTATAGGAAAGGGGTTGCCACAATGGCACACAGGAGGTGGAAAGGATACAGTAATGCGAGGCTATCCCTCGCATTACATGACAAGGCACCTTTAATGCGCCTTGCTTAGGTGTCCTTGCTTTATCGGGGACGGGGGAGAGCCTCGTCTCATCCGTCGCCGCTCCCTCTCGTGTCGACACGTGCCCTGGCCAGCGGTGCTTGTGGTGCCATGTAGGCAGGTAGGCAGCTGAGGTGGCGCAGTGGCGGGTCTCCACGAAGATCTGCACGCCGCCACGCAGGTGCCTGCCCAACTGGTTGGGTCGGCAGCTGCATGCGAACGGCTGTGGAGGCTTGATTGGCGTGGGCCTGATGGTGGCCCCACGGGGGTCCATGGCAAGGGTCTTGCCGCGGCCCCGACAAGGGTCTTGCCGTGGCGCCTGCTGTCAACCCCGGCAAGGCTCTTGCCGGGGGCCTTGTGCTCCTCCTTGGCTGGGATCCCGCCAAGGATCATCATCTTCTAAAGTGTGTATCTGATCTTGAATGTCTTCACAAAGATCTGCATGCCACCACGGGGATGTCTCCCGAATCCTTGCCCCATGGGGGTAGTGGACTCAAGGGTGACTTCGCTCCGTAGGTGTGTGGCGAGCTGCCACGGCAAGGATCTTGCCGGGTTAGCTAAAGCTTCCCTCGGCAAGGATCTTGTCGGGGGGGGGGGGGGGTCTGCTCTGTCCCCTTTGCTCTTTGTGGTCTTGGCGTCGTTCTGCTTCTCTTCAGCTTCGGCCTTACCTTGGCTTACCTCCCTTGCCGTGCTTGGTGTGGCGGCGTCCGTGGCTCAGTCTGCTCGTGCACAGTTATAGGGGTACAAAAAGTGTACCCCCTTTTTGTACACCGATAGGAGCCCCCGGGCCTGGGCCACACATAAGCGCAACCCGTTGTTGGGCTAGGCCCAAAAACGGTGCGCGGGCAGGCGGGGCGGTTTTTACCGTGGTAAGTTCCTTCGCGCGCTGCGCTTCCCACGCGTCCCGCGCGTGGCGCGGCGTGGAGAGGCGTGCGTGACGTGGGCGGCATGCGTGGGGCTGAGCTCTGCACGCATGCGTCACGTCATAGTAAAAGGGGCGGTTCGCGCCTTCCCCATAAACGGAGGGAGGCGTGGAGGCGCGGCCCATTCACTGAACGGGGCCGAGGCGTGGTCTTCAAGGCGTCCACTCCCTGTGATCACGGGGCGGGGAGAGGTCGCCTCACCCGTCGCCTCGGTCCTGCACGCCCGCCACATGGCTCCCATGCGCTTGGAGTGGCAACCGGTGGAGGCGGGAAACCGGGCCATCGCGGGCTGGGGCAGCGGGTCGGTCCCAGTTCCCTGCGCCTTCTGCGTCTTGATTGGTGGAGCGGGGCGGCGGAGCCCCCACCCCGTTCCTTTATAAAGAGCGGGAGGGGGATGGCGTCCCGCATTCCTTCATCTCCTTCTTTCTTCAGCTTCTGCTCCCTCCCTTCCATTCGCCATGGAGAGAGGGAACCCTGGTCCTTCAACGGTGGCGGCGCGGGTCGCCGCTAGACAACGCGTCCCTCCTTCTCCTGCACCCGTGGTGGCAGAGCCAGCGGCAAGGGGAAGGGGGAGGGGGTGAGTCCCAGGCGCTCGGGGAAGAGGAGGACAGGGCGGCGCGCCGGCCTTGCCTCCGCCAGCAGCTCCTCCTCCATGGAGTGCCATGTTGGGGATGACCCTTGTGAGTTCTTCGTCAGGCTGCGCCGGCCGCCTCACCGTCGCTTTCGTCTCCCGACCCCATTCGCGCGGGAGATGGAGTTGGATCCGCCGGAATCATTACGGCTGCACATGAGGGGCTGTGGGATCAGCAGTACGCAGGTTCGCGTTGACTTCCCAGCCCCTCACGTGATGTATCTTGGTCGGTGATGGAAGATGTTTGCTCATATCCACCGCTTGACGGAGGGGCTCACTCTCCATTTCAAGCTGATGGAGGGCGGCCTCCTCTCCGTCAAGGTCTTCGGGTGCTTCGGGACCTGGGCAGAGCATCCACACTTATTTAAGGATCAACTGAAATCTCGGGGACGAGATTTTTCCTAAGGGGGTAGGTGTTGTGATACTCCAAAAATTTCATTTGGGTTTTTGCAAAATCCTTGCTGGTTTTTCCTTGAAATTTGAGGCTTTCAGTAAAACAACCTTCTTAAAATTTCCTTTTCCTTGACTAGGGTTTTTCTGTTTTCTCCTTCAAGCCCTGGGTTTGACCTTCTTAAAAACTCCTTCTCTCTATTGTTTCCCTTCTCAGATTTTTTATTGGAGTTTTCTTTTTAAGAAAAACTCTATGAAAAAGATTTGGGATTTTCATTCTATTGAAAACCATCCATGACCTTGTACCTTGCCCATGAGGCAAAACCACTCCAACATCTTCACCCCTCCTTGTCAACAACTCAAATTCCCTATCCCAACTCATCCAAACAAGTTTTGGATTTTATTTTATCTCTCAAATATTTTCTGTCAATTATTTTGAGCCTGATGGATTTTCAAAGCAAGTACCCTTTTCCATTTGAGATTTGACTTCAAACCAACTCTACTGGCTAGTCCTTTGCACCCACAACCCAGAACCATCTTGATCCACTCATCTTCTTTTCAAATTTTTCAACTTACACTCCCTGCAAGTTTGGACCAGATTTGTCAAATTTGGTGAAATTCATATCTACACTTCTCCAAAAATTCCACCAAAAATCAGGCAGCCTACTAGAGCAATGAGAAGTCACTCCACCAAAAATCAGCCCAAGGAAAAATCCCTACATGCCTGGATCATTCTGTCGAACACCTTGCATGCACTGTTCAAACACATTCAGCAAATTCAATCTTCAGTGTTGATTTCTTCAGATCCTCTTCAGTCACGCGCACACAGTGCCCTTGGCACGTTGCTCGCCGCCTGGTCTGCGTGTCCAGAGCCCCGCACGCGCGCTTGGCTTCTTCCTGGCGTCGGTCGCGCTCTGACCCGACCGCGCCGGCGTGTCCCGCGGTGGCTGAACCGCCGTGGCAGCCAACAGGGAGCAGAACGGCGGCTCAACGCCGTTCCGCGCCGCACAGCCCCGCCGATGGCTCCGCGTGTCCACCTCCACGCCAGCGCACGCATGCAGCACAGCCGTCGTGGCGCGGCACGCACAGAGCATGCTCTCTGCCGCTGATGGACCCGCGCCGTCCCGTTCCGTCGAGCTCCACCTCAGCAAGCTTAAACCAACGCCGTTGGCTCCAAAATGGACTCCGCGAACCTCCACGACGGTGCTCAACTCCTAAACTCCCCCGACCAAGCACTGCACCACCGTAATCACTCGCCGGAGAACGCCGTTCTCGGCCACCGCCTCGGATCGCCTATAAAAGGAGACCCCGAGCCCTTCCGCGAGCACGCACCACCCCTACACTCCACCAACACCCTGCCAGGTCACTGGGAGGACCTCGAGGAGGTCTCCTCCCCCGACTCCGGCCACCCCGCTCCGCCTCGGCCTCCAGCTCGATTCGCTCCGGTGAGGCCGTCTCCGGTGCCCAAACTCCGTCCATCACCCTCTATAGCTACCAGATCCTTGACCCCCTCCTCAATTTGATCTGTGCAGCTCTCTCCGGCGACCTCCATCCACGCCCGAACCGCCGTCCGCCGGAGCAGGGGCCACCGCCGACGTGGTGCTTCCCGGCGACCACCTCGACCACCATCCAACGCGGAATGGCACCCTGAGCACGGAGGTAACCTCCGATCTCCCCACCTCGCCGTGGATCGCCGCCGGCGACCACCGCGGCTCTCGGGCGCCAACGAGCCCGACCCGCCTCTTTTAAATTTTAAACCTGACAGATGGGACCCGCCTGTCAGCTTCTCTGTCTTTTCTATTCGAATCGTTTTCTGAAAACGCCTTCGGGCAAAATACGCTTTCTCCGTTGCGCTTGCGCATTTCCTATCGAACCGTTTTCTGTTTTCTCAGTTAGAACCCTGGAAAGTTTCTGTTTCATTACAGATGAGTCCCTGGGCAAAAACCCTTATAACTTTTTATCAGAAGCATATTTTTGAGTGATTCTTTTTCTGTTCTCTTCAAAATTTTGTCTAGTTTTTTATCAGATTTATTTGAAAAATATTTGCAATACTTTTTCTGCACCTCTCGGTATTCACGTTAGCGCGTACGTTTTCTCTGTACCGTAGATACCGACGGAGGTGACGGGGCCGCAAACTTCACCGAGCTAGGCTCCGACTACTCTGAACCAGGCAAGCATGTTCGAACTTTTGATATGATGAGTGTTTTGGCATGGTTGCATGTAGATAGTTTCATGGCATGCGTGGAGCATACCGATGAACCGTTCATTATGCATTGTTGGAGCAAGTAAGCCCGATGATTTCACACGTCGATGGACGTGAGTATGTAAGGCCATGTGTTGGCATGAAGATGGGTAAGATGGCAGTGTTGTAGCATGCCAGTCTTAGGCCATGCAAGTTATCTTCAGTACCAACCCGTATCGGTTGGTTCATATCCATTCCTTTTTCCCTGTACTACCACATGTTTCCCGAAAGGGATATGGTTTAGTAAGTCGCAAACCGCTTTCTTGGTACACACCAAAAAGGAGAGGCCGGGATGCTGGTTCCATGGCCCTGGATTAAAGCCAGGCATCCGGTCAGGGGGCATGGGTGTTTCCGGTTGGGACCGAGAGGGGGGCACCCCTTAGAGCGCGCGTATATAAATTTGATCCCATGCTATTCAAGATTGTGATCTCCCCATCTCAATAGTTTTTCTTGGACGATGTTGAGGGTGATTCCTGGCATCGAAGAGTTGGATGGGTGTGTACTAGATTGCTGTGTTTTCTTCTGAAATACCGTAACGGAACTAGTCCTAGTGACTACGGAAATCCGTCGACTGTGGGAAATTTTTGTACAAACTCTGCAGAGCTCCATATCCTTAAATCATCTTATCTATTTCCAAGTTCCCTGCTAACAGTCATGTGCCAGTTTGGTGACAGATTTCCCGGTGGGACGCATGAGCTCTAAGACCGGTTAAATGTTTATTCTTGTGGATGGACTAACCCATTTAATTCCATGAGTTGATTATATTTATGATGAGTATATTATTTCCTTATCAGTCTAAATCCCTTTATGTGGTGTCGCTCAGACGCCCAACTGTGGCATTTCTTTTAAAGCCCTTTATGTGGTGTCGCTCAGACGCCCGACTGTGGCATTTCTTTTAAAGCCCTTTATGTGGTGTCGCTCAGACGCCCGACTGTGGCATTTCTTTTAAAGCCCTTTATGTGGTGTCGCTCAGACGCCCGACTGTGGCATTTCTTTTATAGCCCTTTAAGTGGTGTCGCTCAGACGCCCGATTGTGGCATTATTATTCCGCATTTTCCGCTCGAGGGGTCTTTCAGACACTCGTTTGGCACCAGTATTATTATTCCGCATTTTCCGCTCGAGGGGTCTTTCAGACACTCGTTTGGCACCAGTATTATTATTCCGCATTTTCCGCTCAAGGAGTCTTTCAGACACTCGTTTGGCACCAGTATTATTATTCCGCATTTTCCGCTCGAGGAGTCTTTCAGACACTCGTTTGGCACCAGTATTATTATTCCGCATTTTCCGCTCGAGGAGTCTTTCAGACACTCGTTTGGCACCAGTATTATTATTCCGCATTTTCCGCTCAAGGAGTCTTTCAGACACTCGTTTGGCACCAGTATTATTATTCCGCATTTTCCGCTCGAGGAGTCTTTCAGACACTCGTTTGGCACCAGTATTATTATTCCGCATTTTCCGCTCGAGGAGTCTTTCAGACACTCGTTTGGCACCCAGCATTATCACTTCTATGTCTGATCGTACTGGTTATTTATCCATGTATTTCATGTTGGCATTTGTTATATCTTACGTCCGTACTGTCTTGCGAGTACTTTCAAAGTACTCACTGGCTTGTTGATTTGGCCAGATGCTGACGAAGGTGATCTCATGGATGAAGAGTTCGATAGCGAATCCGACGCCTAGAGGAGTCCCAGTCAGTCTCGTGCAACCTTGGAGTTGGTCACTGTTTCATATCCGCTTCCGCTACCCTAATAAATTCTTCGAGCTTCACCTCGACGCTCGATGGGATGTTAGTTTGAGAATCCCATAACCCCTCCCACTGTATTACTCCACCTCTACCTTATTTGCGAGTCAGTAGTATGCCACCACTCCCTTGTGTCATTATTCGCCTTTATGTATAATTATTGGCACGCTTGTAATAAATTGTTGAGCATCGTCAGCTCAACCCTGTCATATATTTATGCTACTGGCTTATTGTATCAAAAGTTTGTCTGCCAGTGAAGAGGGTTTTATCTCAAACTGGGTTATAAAGATTGGTTCCTCAATAAATATTCTTATTGGGAAATCCGGTCGTGACAAGCTTGGTACCAGAGCCAGGCTGACTGTAGGAAGCCACTAGGTGCGATCGCTAATCGGTTATGAGCATGATAGAGCTTATTCATGTTTTTACAATAGTAGTCATTTTTCTGACAGTCAGCATATATTTATGATCTGACCATTCAGGATTTTTGCCTACTTTTGTAGATGGCCGACCGCAGCTGCGAGTCTCAGACCTTCGCCAACGTACCCGATGGGTTCGTCAAGCTTCTCTCCTTCGTCGTTCAGGTCGCGATGGGGCCGTCTGTGCGCCCATTCATCACTCTCTGTCAGCACAGAGTCAATGACAGTCTGACTATGCACCAGGCCGCAGTGCAGTTCAAGGGAGGGCGTGGTGATCTACGCCGCTTCCGATTCTTGGGGAGAGACATGCCTTCGGAGAAGCATGCCATCCAGATGGCAGCCCGCGAGGCGATAGCTCGTCTCAGGGATGTCCTTCCCGTGATGAAGGCTCGTCGCTACCGCTATCTACCTTGCCATGTGCCCTACACCTGTCACTACGCATTCTCCTGCCATAGAGGAGAACGGGACGAGGCTTTTGAGATGCTTATTGAGTATCTCCGGGCCTTGGAGGCAGCCTTCGACAACTTGGTGGATGACTTTGTGGCCGCCCGCATGGACTCAGTCCACGGTTGTGCCGCCAACAGGAGGGAGCTCCTGCCCACCGCACCGCCACTAACTTTCGTCTCGTCCTCTGCATCCCATGCTCCTGCTCGTCGCCTGCCTACCACCGAGGAGTTCAACCAGGTCATTGCGCCCACTCCAGCGCGCACTGCTCCGCCACTCGCACCAACTCCAATCCGTGTCGTTCCGCCCCTGGCACCCGCTCCATCTACTCGGCGCAGTACTACTCACATGGAGCCTATCAGCGAGGAAGTCGAGTCCCCGGCTTTGCTACGCCTCACCCTTGGCAGGGCCAAGGACGTCGTCAACATCTCCGACTGAGTATGCATAACCGCCATGCGTTGCATCGCCATGTAAGAGGTTGTGAGAAGTAGCTTGTTTGCGCATCATGTAGGATCTGGAGAAGTGCACTAGCCTAAATAACATGTCAGGATTATGTACGCATATCCTGAGTGATGTATTGTATAATTATCGCCGTGTGTAAGATACGTAATGATGCAGTCCTTCTCTATGCGCAAATTGATTTGTTTTCCCTCGAGTATCTTGGTTTTAAAAAAAAAAATTATCTGTCAACCTTGTGCATTATGGGTTTTATCTTTGCAACCCTTCCATTTTTCTTATGGTTTTATAAATTCATCCCCAGAGTGAAAAATGTCTCGTCCTTGGACTCACTCCATGCCCACTCCACCGGAGGAAGATTATGGCAACCAACCGGACAACAACTTTGCACGAGGGCAGTCAAGTCAACACTATAATACTCAATCAGGCAACAATTTTACTCGAGGTCAGACAAGTCAACAGGATAGTGAAACGGCACTTTCCCAAATGTGCCGCCTTTATGAACAGAGTCAGCAACAACATCGGGAAATGATGAACCAAGTCATTAACATGGGAAATCACCATGGGCAGTATCCGCAGCATTCCAAGCTATCTGAGCTACAGAAGACACGTCCCCCAACATTTTCTCATACTGACAAGCCACTTGAGGCCGAAGACTGGCTTCGCGATATGGGGAGAAAGTTAATTATTGCAAAATGCTCAGACCCAGAAAAGGTACTGTACGCACCGCATTATCTCACGGGAGCAGCCGCATCCTGGTGGGAAAATTTTCTGCACATGCATCCCAACGAAAATGATATAACATGGGATGATTTCAAGGAAGGTTTCCGTGGCGCGCATATTCCTAAGAGTATTATGAAAATCAAGAAAAGAGAGTTCGATGACCTCAAGCAAAGGAACATGACAGTGTCAGATTACAACAGCCAATTTACTCTATTATCCCGCTACGCCAACGAAGAGCGTATGACTGAAAGCAAGAAAATGGAGAAGTTCCTTGATGGCCTAGCTCCCGCGCTTAAATGCCAACTGGTCATACACACTTTCCCAGATTTTAAGACGCTGGTGGATAAAGCCATTACTCTGGAAAATGAAAGACGCAGTTTGGATGATATCCGCAAGCGAAAGAGGGACCAGACTAACCATGCTCGAAATCACCGGAGTAAGACCAATTTTCAGAAGGGTGGGACGCACAAATCATCATCCAACGTCTCACGCCCAACAAGGAATTTTCATGCTAGGGACAAGGAGTTCACCTATCGCCCAGGTGTTACTTGTTACGCCTGTGGAGAAGAAGGACACTATGCCAAGCAGTGTCCCAAGCCAAGAAGCTCAGCACCAAAGCCGAACAACGGCAACAATAATTCAGCGCCCAAGCGAAACAACTTCAATCCCAACAATAACCATAGGAAAGGTCATTTGAACCACGTGACCAAAGAGGAGGCACAAAATGCTCCAGATATCGTACTCGGTATGTTCCCTGTCAACACAATACCTGCAACGGTTTTGTTTGATTCTGGAGCTTCTCACTCTTTTATTTCGAAAAATTTTGCTTCGCAAAATAATTTTTCGATGCTTCCTTTGGAGAAATCCATGATCATCAAGTCCCCTGGAATTCAGCAAGTTACTCAGAATTACTGTCAGGATGTGATTATTGAGTTCAAAGGATTGAAGTTTCACGCCAATCTCATTGTGTTGGAAAATAAAGGACTAGATGTCATCCTAGGGATGGACTGGTTAACCACCAACAAAGGTTTCATTGATTGTTTCAATTGGACCGTGATTCTCACACACCACCATGGTAAGACAATAAGAGTATCCGCCAAAGAAAGGGAAATGCCCAGACAACCAAGACTGAACAAGGTGGACATTTCTGAATTAAACAAGGTTCCAGTAGTACATGAATTTCCAGACGTATTTCCCGAAGAGCTACCAGGCATGCCACCCGACCGATAGATAGAGTTCAGCATTGAGCTAGCACCAGGAACCACCCCCATATACAAGAAACCATACAGAATGGCACCATCCGAGTTGGTTGAACTGAAGAAACAAATAAAGGAATTGCTTGACAAGGGATACATTCGAGCCAGTTCCTCACCATGGGGATCACCAATTTTGTTTGCCAAAAAGAAAGATGGAACACTGCGATTGTGTATTGACTACCGAGCAATCAACATGGTCACAATCAAGAACAAATACCCGATGCCAAGAATAAATGATTTATTCGATCAACTCGCTAAGGCCAAGGTATTCTCAAAAATCGACCTAAGGTCAGGATACCATCAATTAAAAGTACGAACAGAAGATATCCCCAAGACAGCCTTCACCTCCAGATATGGACTGTATGAGTTCACAGTAATGCCTTTTGGATTAACAAATGCCCCTGCATATTTTGTTCACCTCATGAACAAAGTATTTATGAAGTTTATGGACAAGTTCGTTGTGGTATTCATCGATGATATTTTAGTATACTCCAAAACACCAGAAGAACACGCTGAACATCTCAGAATGGTACTAGGAGAATTCAGGAAACACCAATTGTACGCCAAGTTCAGCAAGTGTGAATTTTGGTTAAGGCAAGTAGGCTTTCTAGGCCACGTGCTAACCCAAGACGGGATCGCCATGGACCTAGAAAAAGTCAAGGCCGTACTTGGCTGGAAGTCACCAGCCAGTGTAACGGACATACGGAGTTTCTTGGGAATGGCAGGATATTACCGCAGATTTATTGAAGGATTCTCCACCATAGCCAAGCCAATGACGCAATTGCTCAAGAAAGATAAGAAATTTGAATGGGCAGAAGCCTGTGAGAAAAGTTTCCAAGAGCTAAAACGGAAATTAACAACAGCACCAGTACTGATTGTGCCGAACATACGCAAGAATTTTGAAGTATTTTGTGACACGTCCAGGAAGGGACTCGGATGCGTATTAATGCAAGAAGGCAAGGTTGTCGCATACGCTTCAAGGCAACTTCGCAAGCATGAGGAAAACTATCCCACTCATGACTTAGAAATGGCAGCAGTTATTCATGCACTCAAGGAATGGAGGCACTTCCTACTTGGAAATCGATGTGAAATATATACGGACCATAAAAGTCTCAAATATATTTTCACACAGCCAGAGCTGAATTTAAGGCAACGACGCTGGTTGGAGCTAGTAAAGGATTATGATGTCGGAATCCACTATCATCCCGGAAAAGCAAATGTAGTAGCCGATGCTCTTAGTCGGAACCCCAGCGCCAACCACAACAATCTGCCCAACTTAAGACCCGAATTCCAACAGGAATTTACCAGACTCAACTTGTTGATAATAGCAGAAGGCACCATAACAAACTTGGAGATACAGCCCAACCTTGTGACAAGAATCAAAGAAGCCTAGCCCGGTCACCCCAGCATTGAAGGTATCAAAAGAAAGGTGAGTATGGGCAAGGCCTCGGAATTCAGCATAGACGAAGAAGGGACACTATGGTACGGAAACAGACTCTGCGTACCGGACGTAGAAAACCTCAAACGGCAGATTCTAGCTGAAGCCCACACTGCTCCATATTCGATCCACCCTGGAGGAACCAAGATGTATAAGGATATCCAAGAAGGATTTTGGTGGCACGGTATGAAAAGGGACATAGCCACCTTCATTGCATGCTGCGACTCTTGTCAACGTATAAAGGACGAACATCAGAGACCAGCTGGACTACTGCAACCAAATAAAATACCTGAGTGGAAATGGGATGAAATAGGGATGGATTTCATTGTCGGACTACCTCGATCACGACACGGGAATGATGCCATATGGGTTATCACTGACAGATTGACTAAGGTGGCACATTTCATTCCAGTAAAGATGACCCACACCACTCAGAAGCTTGCCAAAATATATCTCTCTCGCATAGTTTGTCTGCACGGTGTCCCGAAGACTATAATATCCGACAGAGGAACACAGTTCGTCTCAAGATTCTGGGAGCAGTTACAACAGGCTCTAGGAACTCAACTAGCCTTCAGCACGGCATACCACCCTCAGACAGATGGACAAACAGAACGGGTAAACCAGATTTTAGAGGACATGCTGAGAGCATGTGTCCTCACCTACGGAGCCAGTTGGGAAGACAGCCTGCCATACGCCGAGTTCGCGTACAACAACAGTCATCAGGCCAGCCTGCAAATGGCACCATTTGAAGCCTTGTATGGGCGAAGATGTTGTACCCCGTTAAATTGGTCAGAGACCGGAGACAACCGTATCTTCGGCCCAGACGTGCTCAAGGAAGCCGAGG
Source organism: Aegilops umbellulata (assembly GCA_032464435.1). Lineage (NCBI taxonomy): Eukaryota > Viridiplantae > Streptophyta > Magnoliopsida > Poales > Poaceae > Aegilops > Aegilops umbellulata. The sequence continues at coordinate 317,590,837 of CP136055.1, read as the reverse complement.
AAAAGGTCCAGTTAATCAGAGATCGACTCAAGACCGCCCAAAGCCGACAAAAGAGTTATTACGATCAGAAACATCATGGGGTCAACTTCGAACCAGGTGAATTCGTGTACCTACGAGTGTCACCTATGAGGGGGTTGCAACGATTCAAAATTAAGGGAAAGCTAGCGCCAAGATTCATCGGGCCATTCGGTATATTGGCACGGAAAGGTGCAGTGGCATACCAACTAGACCTACCTGAGGAACTATCAGATATCCACAACGTGTTCCACGTATCGCAATTGAGGAAATGCGTGAGCAACCCAGAGAAACAAGTATCCCATGAGAACATAGACGTGCAGCCAGACCTCACTTATCGGGAACACCCAGTAAAGATATTAGAGGAGTCTGAAAGGAGGACCCGACAGAAAACCGTCAAATTTTTCAAAGTTCAGTGGAGTAATCACACCGAAAGTGAAGCAACATGGGAAAGAGAGGATTTTCTTCGAGCAGAGCATCCACACTTATTTAAGGATCAACTGAAATCTCGGGGACGAGATTTTTCCTAAGGGGGTAGGTGTTGTGACACTCCAAAAATTTCATTTGGGTTTTTGCAAAATCCTTGCTGGTTTTTCCTTGAAATTTGAGGCTTTCAGTAAAACAACCTTCTTAAAATTTCCTTTTCCTTGACTAGGGTTTTTCTGTTTTCTCCTTCAAGCCCTGGGTTTGACCTTCTTAAAAATTCCTTCTCTCTATTGTTTCCCTTCTCAGATTTTTTATTGGAGTTTTCTTTTTAAGAAAAACTCTATGAAAAAGATTTGGGATTTTCATTCTATTGAAAACCATCCATGACCTTGTACCTTGCCCATGAGGCAAAACCACTCCAACATCTTCACCCCTCCTTGTCAACAACTCAAATTCCCTATCCCAACTCATCCAAACAAGTTTTGGATTTTATTTTATCTCTCAAATATTTTCGGTCAATTATTTTGAGCCTGATGGATTTTCAAAGCAAGTACCCTTTTCCATTTGAGATTTGACTTCAAACCAACTCTACTGGCTAGTCCTTTGCACCCACAACCCAGAACCATCTTGATCCACTCATCTTCTTTTCAAAATTTTCAACTTACACTCCCTGCAAGTTTGGACCAGATTTGTCAAATTTGGTGAAATTCATATCTACACTTCTCCAAAAATTCCACCAAAAATCAGGCAGCCTACTAGAGCAATGAGAAGTCACTCCACCAAAAATCAGCCCAAGGAAAAATCCCTACATGCCTGGATCATTCTGTCGAACACCTTGCATGCACTGTTCAAACACATTCAGCAAATTCAGTCTTCAGTGTTGATTTCTTCAGATCCTCTTCAGTCACGCGCACACCGTGCCCTTGGCACGTTGCTCGCCGCCTGGTCTGCGTGTCCAGAGCCCCGCACGCGTGCTTGGCTTCTTCCTGGCGTCGGTGGCGCTCTGACCCGACCGCGCCGGCGTGTCCCGCGGCAGCTGAACCGCCGTGGCAGCCAACAGGGAGCAGAACGGCGGCTCAACGCCGTTCCACGCCGCATAGCCCCGCCGATGGATCCGCGTGTCCACCTCCACGCCAGCGCACGCATGCAACACAGCCGTCGTGGCGCGGCACGCACAGAGCGTGCTCTCTGCCGCCGATGGACCCACGCCGTCCCGTTCCGTCGAGCTCCACCTCAGCAAGCTTAAACCAACACCGTTGGCTCCAAAATGGACTCCGCGAACCTCCACGACGGTGCTCAACTCCTAAACTCCCCCGACCAAGCACTGCACCACCGTAATCACTCGCCGGAGAACGCCGTTCTCGGCCACCGCCTCGGATCGCCTATAAAAGGAGACCCCGAGCCCTTCCGCGAGCACGCACCACCCCTACACTCCACCAACACCTGCCAGGTCACTGGGAGGACCTCGAGGAGGTCTCCTCCCCCGACTCCGGCCACCCCGCTCCGCCTCGGCCTCCAGCTCGATTCGCTCCGGTGAGGCCGTCTCCGGTGCCCAAACTCCGTCCATCGCCCTCTATAGCTACCAGATCCTTGACCCCCTCCTCAATTTGATCTGTGCAGCTCTCTCCGGCGACCTCCATCCACGCCCGAACCGCCGTCCGCCGGAGCAGGGGCCACCGCCGACGTGGTGCTTCCCGGCGACCACGTCGACCACCATCCAACGCGGAATGGCACCCTGAGCACGGAGGTAACCTCCGATCTCCCCACCTCGTCGTGGATCGCCGCCGGCGACCACCGCGGCTCTCGGGCGCCAGCGAGCCCGACCCGCCTCTTTTAAATTTTAAACCTGACAGATGGGACCCGCCTGTCAGCTTCTCTGTCTTTTCTATTCGAATCGTTTTCTGAAAACGCCTTCGGGCAAAATACGCTTTCTCCGTTGCGCTTGCGCATTTCCTATCGAACCGTTTTCTGTTTTCTCAGTTAGAACCCTGGAAAGTTTCTGTTTCATTACAGATGAGTCCCTGGGCAAAAACCCTTATAACTTTTTATCAGAAGCATATTTTTGAGTGATTCTTTTTCTGTTCTCTTCAAAATTTTGTCTAGTTTTTTATCAGATTTATTTGAAAAATATTTGCAATACTTTTTCTGCACCTCTCGGTATTCACGTTAGCGCGTATGTTTTCTCTGTACCGTAGATACCGACGGAGGTGACGGGGCCGCAAACTTCACCGAGCTAGGCTCCGACTACTCTGAACCAGGCAAGCATGTTCGAACTTTTGATATGATGAGTGTTTTGGCATGGTTGCATGTAGATAGTTTCATGGCATGCGTGGAGCATACCGATGAACCGTTCATTATGCATTGTTGGAGCAAGTAAGCCCGATGATTTCACACGTCGATGGACGTGAGTATGTAAGGCCATGTGTTGGCATGAAGATGGGTAAGATGGCAGTGTTGTAGCATGCCAGTCTTAGGCCATGCAAGTTATCTTCAGTACCAACCCGTATCGGTTGGTTCATATCCATTCCTTTTTCCCTGTACTACCACATGTTTCCCGAAAGGGATATGGTTTAGTAAGTCGCAAACCGCTTTCTTGGTACACACCAAAAAGGAGAGGCCGGGATGCTGGTTCCATGGCCCTGGATTAAAGCCAGGCATCCGGTCAGGGGGCATGGGTGTTTCCGGTTGGGACCGAGAGGGGGGCACCCCTTAGAGCGCGCGTATATAAATTTGATCCCATGCTATTCGAGATTGTGATCTCCCCATCTCAATAGTTTTTCTTGGACGATGTTGAGGGTGATTCCTGGCATCGAAGAGTTGGATGGGTGTGTACTAGATTGCTGTGTTTTCTTCTGAAATACCGTAACGGAACTAGTCCTGGTGACTACGGAAATCCGTCGACTGTGGGAAATTTTTGTACAAACTCTGCAGAGCTCCATATCCTTAAATCATCTTATCTATTTCCAAGTTCCCTGCTAACAGTCATGTGCTAGTTTGGTGACAGATTTCCCGGTGGGACGCATGAGCTCTAAGACCGGTTAAATGTTTATTCTTGTGGATGGACTAACCCGTTTAATTCCATGAGTTGATTATATTTATGATGAGTATATTATTTCCTTATCAGTCTAAAGCCCTTTATGTGGTGTCGCTCAGACGCCCGACTGTGGCATTTCTTTTAAAGCCCTTTATGTGGTGTCGCTCAGACGCCCGACTGTGGCATTTCTTTTAAAGCCCTTTATGTGGTGTCGCTCGGACGCCCGACTGTGGCATTTCTTTTAAAGCCCTTTATGTGGTGTCGCTCAGACGCCCGACTGTGGCATTTCTTTTATAGCCCTTTAAGTGGTGTCGCTCAGACGCCCGATTGTGGCATTATTATTCCGCATTTTCCGCTCGAGGGGTCTTTCAGACACTCGTTTGGCACCAGTATTATTATTCCGCATTTTCCGCTCGAGGAGTCTTTCAGACACTCGTTTGGCACCAGTATTATTATTCCGCATTTTCCGCTCAAGGAGTCTTTCAGACACTCGTTTGGCACCAGTATTATTATTCCGCATTTTCCGCTCGAGGAGTCTTTCAGACACTCGTTTGGCACCAGTATTATTATTCCGCATTTTCCGCTCGAGGAGTCTTTCAGACACTCGTTTGGCACCAGTATTATTATTCCGCATTTTCCGCTCAAGGAGTCTTTCAGACACTCGTTTGGCACCAGTATTATTATTCCGCATTTTCCGCTCGAGGAGTCTTTCAGACACTCGTTTGGCACCAGTATTATTATTCCGCATTTTCCGCTCGAGGAGTCTTTCAGACACTCGTTTGGCACCCAGCATTATCACTTCTATGTCTGATCGTACTGGTTATTTATCCATGTATTTCATGTTGGCATTTGTTATATCTTACGTCCGTACTGTCTTGCGAGTACTTTCAAAGTACTCACTGGCTTGTTGATTTGGCCAGATGCTGACGAAGGTGATCTCATGGATGAAGAGTTCGATAGCGAATCCGACGCCTAGAGGAGTCCCAGTCAGTCTCGTGCAACCTTGGAGTTGGTCACTGTTTCATATCCGCTTCCGCTACCCTAATAAATTCTTCGAGCTTCACCTCGACGCTCGATGGGATGTTAGTTTGAGAATCCCATAACCCCTCCCACTGTATTACTCCACCTCTACCTTATTTGCGAGTCAGTAGTATGCCACCACTCCCTTGTGTCATTATTCGCCTTTATGTATAATTATTGGCACGCTTGTAATAAATTGTTGAGCATCGTCAGCTCAACCCTGTCATATATTTATGCTACTGGCTTATTGTATCAAAAGTTTGTCTGCCAGTGAAGAGGGTTTTATCTCAAACTGGGTTATAAAGATTGGTTCCTCAATAAATATTCTTATTGGGAAATCCGGTCGTGACAAGAAGACTCTTCCTCGGGCGGGAGTGACGAGGAGGACAGCGGCAGCGACGATGAGGGTAGTAGGCGACAGGATGACGGGTCCGACTAGGTGTCAGGCGCCGCCCCGTGCGGCACCGGCGACCCGTCATCCATGTTGCCGGCTCCCTGAACTTCTCGGGGTCATCTCCTTGGGCGGCTGGCGTTGGGAGGTTGCGGAAGAGGAAGAGGGCGGGCGGCAAGGCCGTCAACTCGGAGTACGCGGGCACCGACGCCTCCGACGCGTGCTGACGTCCTGCCGCCTTGTCTTCGAGCTGTGCTTCCGGTGCCGCCATCACCATCCAGCCTCCGGACGGCCACCGAGATGTTCTCTTGGCGTCTTTTGCCACCCGTAGCTCGCCTAGGCGCCCCTTTTGCCCTTTTCACCTCCTTGACCTGCCTCCTGAGGAGAGAGACAAGAAAGGGATTACGGGCACCTTATCTCTTTTTAGTTTGTAAGCCTTCGGGCCTTAGCTAAATTTAAAACTTGTAATCCCATCATTCATGTTTTTCATTCCCTATGGACTGTACCTGAGTGGAATGTTTTTAATGAGAAAGGGATGCTTGCCGGGTCATTTGTTTGCGGGTAGAACCCACGACAAGGAGCAAATCCTTGATATCTTCAAGATAAACATTTCCTCGCCCGGCAACAGGCCTTGCCATCTCCCCACTTCACTCGACCTTTCTCACGCCCTTGGCGGAGGCAGGGATGAGGCGGGTTCAGGCTCCTCGTTTCATCCTTTCGCTGCCGCGACTACGACCAAACCCGGCCCCAGGAACGAGCCCTAGGGCCTAGAGTTAGGGGAGCATGGTAGTTTTTAGGAAAAACGAGGTTTCACATACCTCAGTTCATAAGGGAATGCATGATAAGGGATGAAGAACTTATCTGAAGCTGTAGCCCCCGGCAACTTTGGTTTGCCGTGGGTGAATCTTTGCTCTTGCAGCCCCCGGTGATACTGGCTTGTCGGGGTCTAGATGCTGGTCTGTCCCTCTTCTCTTCTTCGTTCTCAAGTGATCCGACAAGGATATCAGTGAGTCCTGCGAACGAAAGAAGACAAAAGAATGGCAAAGGGATGCACACTCGACCTCTAAGCTAGGGGTTAGCCGCCGCCAAGCACTATCAACCCTAACCAAGGACGAGACTTGACCTAGCATGCATGCTATAACTTAGGGCGCCAGCGCTTCATTTATTTATGCTGAGGGTCTGCGCCTGGCTTTGTACAAAGGGTTACATGCATCATCGGCAATGCTTGTACAAAAGGTGGCTTGCCGGGAGGCCCGGCAAGCCGCGCCTCACGGGTAAAACTTGCGAGGATGCTCAATGTTCCAGGAGTTACTCACCGGAACGGCATCTTCAGTCTCCATGCGGATTGCACGGGCCTGGTGACTCGTATTACCTGGTAAGGGCCTTCCCACTTTGGCGTCAACTTGTTGGAATTCTTGGACGATTGAACGCGCCGAAGGACAAGGTCGCCTTCCTCAAGGCTTCGGGCATGAACCTTGCGGCTATGGTAGCGGCGCAAGGCTTGCTGGTAGCGTGCTGCTCTCACAGCCGCCCAAAGACGATCTTCCTCAAGGAGCAGTGCATCATCTTGCCGCAGTTGCTCTTGCTCAAGCTCATCATAACCGAGCACTCGAGGTGACCCGTATATGAGTTCAGTGGGGATAACTGCTTCTGCCCCGTATACCAGGGCAAAGGGTGTCTGGCCGGTGGCTCGATTTGGTGTCGTCCTGATCGACCAAAGAACCGTCGGCAACTCATCAATCCAGCGCCTTCCGCTGATGTGCAGCCTGTCAAAGGTCTTGGTCCTTAAGCCTCGCAGCACTTCAGCATTTGCCCTCTCAGCTTGACCATTGCTTCGCGGGTGAGCGACAGAAGCGAAACAGACTTTGCTGCCGAGGTCTTGAGTATATTGCATGAAGGTGCGGTTTGTGAACTGTGTGCCGTTGTCGGTGATGACCCTGTTGGGTACACCGAAACGGCACACTAGCCCCTTGAAGAACTTGACGGCTGACTGAGCTGTGACCTTCCTCACTGCTTTCACCTCTGGCCACTTTGTGAACTTGTTGATTGCAACGTACAAGTACTCAAAGCCCCCGACAGCGCGGCGGAAAGGGACCAGTATGTCGAGCCCCCAGACCGAGAAGGGCCAGGAGAGAGGAATGGTTTGAAGGGCTTGAGCTGGCTGATGAAGCTTCTTTGAATGGAACTGACACACTTCACACCTGGTGACGAGTGACGTTGCACCCTGGAGGGCGGTGGGCCAGAAGAAACCTTGCCGGAATGCCTTGCCGGCAAGGGCCCTTGACCCGATGTGGGATCCACATATGCCTCCGTGTATCTCCGCCAATAGCTCCAGTCCTTCCTCTCGAGGGATACACTTCAATTTCACACCGTTCGGCATCTTCCTGTACAGGACGTCATCGACGAACTGGTACATGGTAGAGCGACGGGCTACTTTTTCCGCTTGTTCCTGCTCCTCAGGAAGTTCCCCTGTTTCGAGGAATCGGACGGTATGCTGTGCGCACGCTAGAGCCTGGGGCTCGACGGCGAGGACTAAAGGCATCTCCTCCGCTATAGGAGCAGCCATCTCGACGGCAAGAGCTTGATGCTCCGCCGGAGCTAGCCGTCCTGTGGCGGGCTCAGTGTCCCCGGCAACATCCTTGCCGGCGGCTCCGGGGAGCTCGGCGGGAAAGTACTTGCCGGGCCCTGATTTCCTCCTCTTGTTCTGCTCTGTTGATGGATCAATGGATGGCTGAGTTAGCTGCAGCAGAAAGGTACCTGGTTCCACAGGTAGCTTGAGGGCAGCGTTTTTTGACAGGTAATCAGCGATATCGTTCTCCACTCGGGGAACGTATTCAACCTGTATACCGTTGAAATGCTCTTCCAGCTTTCTCACTTCATCAATGTAGGCCTTCATCAACGGGCTCTGGTAATCCTTGTTGACTTGCTTGACGACAAGCTGCGAGTCGCCCCTGACGATGAGCTTCTTGATTCCGAGGTCCGCCGCGATCCTAAGACCGGCAAGCAGCCTTTCGTACTCTGCCGTATTGTTTGTTGACACCTCCCTGGGGAAGTGCATCTGGATCACGTACTTGAGGTGCTCTCCGGTGGGGGCGACAAGCAGTACGCCAGCCCCGACACCTTGTAGGGAGAAAGCTCCATCAAAGTACATGATCCAATCGCAACTTGCCTCCTTGCCGGGGAGAGCAGTCCCTTGGGCTTCCTCGTCAGGTGTTGCGGTCCACTCTGCAATGAACTCCGCCAGGACTCGGCTCTGGATCGTCGAAGTACTTTCAAACTTGAGACCAAAGCTGGACAGCTCCAGTGCCCATTCCACAATCCTCCCTGTTGCATCTGGATTGTGCAATATCCGTTGCAGAGGGAGGCGAGTGACGACATTGATCTCGTGTGCCTGGAAGTAGTGACGCAGCTTCCTCGAGGCCATGAGGAGGCTGAAGAGCAGTTTCTGCACGCCGGAGTACCTTGATCTAGCCCCCTGTAGGAGGGAGCTAACAAAGTAGACCGGGTGCTGCATCATTTTCTTCTTCGGCGGCACTTCGACTGGCTGTGTCGTCTCCGCATTGGTGGTGTCGGGCTCTATCGCTGCCATCACCTCGTCATCAACCTCTCTCTGTGCTACTAGTGCGGCGCTGACCACCTGGTTCGTTGCCGCTAGGTATAGCAGCAACGGCTCCTGGGGCCTAGGCGCAACTAGTGTTGGCGCGGAGGAGAGGTACTTCTTCAAATCTTGCAATGCTGCTTCGGCTTCCGGCGTCCACTCCACCGGACCTGCCTTTTTCAGGATCTTGAAAAAGGGAAGGGCGCGCTCGGCAGACTTGGATATGAACCTGCCCATGGGAGCGACACAACCAGCAAGCCGACGCACATCCTTGATTCGCTTGGGTGCTTCAATCTGCTCTATAGCTTTAATCTTGTCCGGATTGGCCTCTATCCCATGCTGTGACACAAAGAACCCGAGAAGCTTGCCGGACGGGACGCCAAAGACGAACTTCTCAGGGTTCAGCTTGAGATTGATCTTACGCAGGTTTGCAAATGTTTCTTGCAAATCTGTGATGAGGGTTGCCCTGTCCTTGGTTTTGACCACTATATCGTCCATATAAGCTTCCATATTTCTATGGAGCTGGGGTTTGAAACCAATCTGGACCGCCCTTGCAAACGTCGAACCAGCACTCTTCAACCCGAAAGGCATCCGTATGAAACAATACGTACCACATGGGGTGATGAATGATGTTTTCTCTTCGTCTTCTCTTGTCATGAAGATCTGGGGGTAGCCGGAGTAGGCGTCGAGGAATGACAACAGATCACACCCAGCCGTGGAGTCAACAATCTGCTCGATGCGCGACAACGGGAAGGGGTCTTTAGGACAAGCCTTATTGATATCTGTGTAATCAATACACAACCTCCACTTCCCATTTGCCTTGCGCACTACGACCGGATTGGCCAACCACGTTGGATGGAGCACTCCTCTTACCAAACCCGCTGCTTCCAGTTTTGGGATTTCTTCTGTGATGAACTCTTGTCGTTCCAAAGCTTGCTTTCCGACCTTCTGCTTGACGGGCCGCGCATGAGGACAGACAGCAAGGTGGTGCTCAATCACCTCCCTGGGAACGCCGGGGATGTCGGAAGCTTGCCATGCAAACACATCGACATTCGCCCGCAGGAAGGTGACGAGCGCGTCTTCCTATTTGTCGTCAAGGGTGGAGCTTATGGTGAAAGCTCCTCCCGTGCCGTCCTCATTGACGGAAACCTTCTTGGTTCCCGGCGGTATGGCCCTGGACTTCTTGTTCCCGCCGGTGGAGCTCTCTGGCACGTCCTCGACGGCAGCGCTACACTCCGAAGAGGTGCGCTTGCCGGAGTGGGTGCCCGAGGTCTCACCGGTCTTCTTCTTCTTCTTCCCTCCCGGTGTCCCAGCGGCAGGAGCAAGTGCCCTAGTGGCGGCAGCTGCTGCAACTGCTTGCTGGTATAGTTGGTCAGCGCAAATCAACGCATCTTTCTTGTCAGAGGGGATGGTGATGATCGTCACGGCTGTCGGATCACGGGTTCCGGCAGACCCTTAGGGTTCGAACTCTAGGGTGCGCGCGGAGATCGAGCCCTCTACCTCTCCGTCTCGTAAGGATCTAAACTACTGGAGGAACAACACATGAGACACAAGATTTATACTAGTTCGGGCCACCATTGTGGTGTAATACCCTACTCCAGTGTGGTGGGTGGATTGCCTCTAGGGCTGATGAGGAAGAATAGTACAGGTGAACGGCCTCGCGAGGGCCTGTTCTTGGCTAGGGGATGAACTGCTAGGGAGAGTTCAATCGCCCTTCTCTTTCTCTCTCTCTCTCTCTAGTTTTCAGTTGCCTCTATCTCTGGATGTCTAGCCGATCCCTCTACCCTGGGGGTGGCTGGCCCTATTTATAGGCAAAGGCCCTGGGCCTCTTCCCAAATATTTAGCGGGAAGGGCGCCAACAATTGGCCAATTTGAAGGGGAACATCGGGTACACTTATCCTGACTAAAGTTGGTCTTCCCCTGCCAAAGGTTCTGGTGATGACGCCGGCTTGGGCTCCACAGTGACTTCCTCCTTGTCGTGGAGCTGGTCTTGGTCTCGTTGCACCGAAATGGGTGCCTTTGCTTGATCCTCTCGCCTGCGCCTGATCCCTTTGCACCAAAGGGGAAAGGGAGGACGCTGCGCGGGCTGGCACCCGCCTGGCACCTTTGATCGTCATGGCTTGCGTCATGGGCACCTTGTGAGGTACCCCACCTTGATCTCTCCGCCTCCTCGCGAGCCAGCCTAAGGAGGCCATGCTGGAGGAAGCGCCGTGTCGTCCGCCTCGCGAGGCTTGGCCCCTCGCGAGGGTCTTGAGCCTTGTGTTGATGAAGATGGGCCACGTTGGGCCCCCACTCGAGCCACGCCGGAGGGGCCGCAGGCAGGCAAGTCTGGGGACCCACGTTCCCAGAACGCCGACAGTAGCCCCCGGGCCCAAGGCGCGCACGGACTTGGCCGTGCCAAGAGGCGAAAGGGCAAGGGCGAAGCGCCGCGGGCCCTAACAGCCTGCGGCCTCGGGTGCCGCGTGGCAGTTGATTGGACGTGGGCGTCTCCACTTCCCCATGACGCCTCGACGACCGCGCAGATTGGGCAAGTCCCCGCATGCAAACCATGTCATGATTACCTGTGATCATGGAGGCCGGCGGTTGGCCTCCGCCGGCTATAAGTACGGCACCGCGCGTGCCCTTCCAGTCCATCTCTTCTTGCTTCCTCCCCCGCCTCAGTTCTTGCTCCGTCTTGGTGAGATGGCTCCGATTCGCCGGTTCTCTGCGGCGGAGAAGGAAAAGGCTCCTCAAGAGGTACCTGGCCCGCTCCCGCCGAAGAAACGGCCGGCCTTGCGCGGCCAAGACAAGGAGAATCGCCTGGTGGTGCCGAGGCCTTGGTACGAGCGGCCTCTGCCGGGGTTCCCACTTCCCTTGTATGCCCATGCCGAGGGCTCCGGAAGAGGAGATGCCGATCCCCTCAGCCAACGCCGTTGGCGGCGCCGGAGGGTCACGAAGGTGTTGGTTGTTCCTCCTGGAGTCCACACCGAGGGCTCCTCCCGCGAGCTCGTGCTCCACGCCGCCATGCCTCCGCGGACTTGGATCCGCCTTCCTCCCTTCTTCGCCTCCGCCTTCCAGTAGGTGAGACTCCTGGAGCTGTGGCTACAACACGCCGACTGCAGCACTCCCGCGACCGGGGCAGAGGTTGCGATCACCGCCCCGGGCGAGGTCTTCATGACTCGTGGCTGGGGTGAAATCGCTCGGTGCTGCAGAACGAAGGGCGCCCTCACGATCCACCTGGAGTACGACGGCGCTTCGGTGATGTTCTTCAAGGTCTTCGACGCGAACGGTCACCGGCTGGAGTGCTGCCCCGGGGGAGGCAGCCAGGACCTTGCCACGGCGACGGCTGGGCCCGTCAATCGCCCCCTGGACAGCTCCGCAAGCGACGAGAGCGCCGGAGGATGCAGCGATCCCAGTGAGGTCTTCGCGACGCCGGAGACGAGCGACGACAACTACGAGCCCGCGTGCCGACGCCGCTCCCGGAGCAGGGCAGGCTCGCTTGGTCGCCGTCGATCCTGATCTGGATGGGGTTGGCGCCGGTGGCTGCCGGCCCACTGTTGATGATGGCATCTTTTGCAGGGGCGCGTGTAATTAGCACCTTTTAGGATTCGTTCCCTGCGAGGAATCACATTGTGCCCCATAGGGGCTTGTAAGGTGGCTGTGATCCTTGTTGTTAATATGTAACCCTTGTTATGGATTTGTGCGAATCGCGAATTCCGTCATAGTTTGGTTCCCCCTTTCGCACCTCGCGAGGGCTTGGTGCTCTGCGTCGACAGGTCCCAGTCCCAAGGCGGCGTCAGCCGTCGCTGGTATGCCAGGTCGCGATGCCGTGGTCAAGGCCAGGAGGTGAGCGACCCGGGGTCCGGTAAGAGCCGCTGAGTCGCGATGCTCAGGAGGTCCCCTTTGGCACCCAAGCAGCCATCGCTAGGTGAGAAAGGGAAGCAACATCGCCAGTACGGAGTCGCTCTAGGTGCGGGGGTAGTGCCACGGTAGCCAACGCTTTGGATGGTGACTTATCTTTGGGGGTCGTGGATCATCCCCAGCGCGCCGTCGGATCTGGGGGGTAGCTTGCGCGGAGCTGCTTGACGAGGTCCTCGCGTGCCCCGTCTCCCTCGCCTCTGCTCCCCTTTCTGCTCTACGTCCTCGGGTCCCGGCCCTCGAGCTGGTCTCAGCCGTTGCTGGTATGCCAGGTCGCGATGCCATGGACAAGGCCAGAGGGTGAGGGCTGGAGAGCCAGTAAGAGCCCTGAGTCGCGATGCTCAGGCACCCCCCCTTTAACGTGCAAGCGGTTTGCGCGGGCGAGGGTGAAGGAGATGCCGCGAGGGCCTTGGCTAGCACGGCTTCCTCTAAGGATCCTGCAGATTCACCATGAACAAAGAAGACGGGGCTGCCATAGCAGCGATTAGTTTACCGTTAGTCGCTCAGGAGCTCGCTGGTTGGAGCGGGTGAGGTGTGTCTGGGCACCCGTGAGCTAGCGCGGGACTCACGAGGCCCTACCTCTAGGCGGGTTACGCTTGGCACTGGGTCGTATCTTGAGATGTGTTCCTGCAAAATCTGGTTAGATGCCGGCACTCTATGTCCTTGGGTCCCGGCCCTCGAGCTTGTCTCAGCCGTCGCTGGTATGCCAGGTCGCGATGCCGTGGACAAGGCCAGAGGGTGAGGGCTGGAGAGCCAGTAAGAGCCCTGAGTCGCGATGCTCAGGCACCCCCCTTTAATGTGCAAGTGGTCGACATGAAGAAGAAGGGCGCCGCAGACGGCATCGAGTAATGACGCATAACTGGAAATAAACGCGGAAGGGATACACGCCGCTGGGTCTAACCCGAGTGGCTTGGGGATGATGCAGCCCGAGGGGCGCCCCCAGCAAAGCAAGCTAGCGACTGAAAAGATAAAAAGGGATACATGCCACAGGGACGGACCCACGCGGCCTGGGAATGACGCAACCCTGGGAGGGCGCTCCCAGCTGAGAATGAAACTTGAAAGATGTCATCTGAAGATGTCGCCGATGCAGTGGCGCTGGCGCAGCAGACTCGGTGGGCTGCGGAAGCTGATCCTCACGAGCCCCCAGGCCCAGGGGCCTCGGGGGGCTCCGGAGGCGCTGGTGGCTCCTCATGAGCAGCCTCCATCTCTGCCAGGGCTGCGGAACGCTTGCCGTCCTGCGCCTCCAAGACGCTCCTCATGATGCGCTGGTACGCCGCAGCCACGCTCGGCAGGCCATAAGGCATGCGAGCATAGCTGTGGGGTGGTCCTTCACAGCGCCCCACTTGTGAGGGCCAGAGGCGCTCCGTCGTAGCGATCTGATTGAGCCCTGGTACGTCGACGCACACGCGAAGCCCACCATCCTCGCCTGGATGGGGAGCCACAGCTGGTGGGCGACGGCAACCTCTCATGATCCTTGACTCCTGTAGTTCTTGTATGGCCTTGCTAACAAACTCCTGCTGGTCTGACCTTCCACCCCTGGCTTCCTTCCGAGGGAAGCGTGCTTCGAAACACGCCTCCACATGGTGCCCCAGCGCCTCCCTCGTGACCTTGGCGAGGTCGGTGGCCCTCCAGAGCCCCCGAGCCCTGCCTGAGGAGGGCGCCGGGCGCGCTTCCCTATGCGATTGAAGGAGGGTCCCCCTGGGCAGACGTGAGCCTTGAAGGGCCTGCCTCCTGAGGGTCTGAGCCTGACGTTGTCTTCTTCTTCTTGGGGGTGGTCTCAGGAAGCCTCCTGCTTCCGCGATCTGGGTCTTCTAGCGACGCGACCTGAAAGGCTCGCTCCAAGGCACACACTGCATCCTTCTCTTGAGATGGCACCGTGATGACGCCGCCGCTTCCTGGCATCTTGAGGACGTTGTAGCCATGGTGAGTCACGGCCATGAACTTGGCCAGCGCCGGGTAACCGAGGATGGCGTTGTACGGCAGGCGGATGTGGGCGACGTCAAAGTCGATGAGCTCGCTGCGGTAGTTGTCGTAGGTGCCGAAGGTGACTGGGAGGCGGACCTGCCAGATCGGGACCGTGGAACCGTCGGTGACTCCGGAGAAGGGCTTGGTTGGCTGAAGCTGGTCATAGGGAACTTGGAGGCTGTTGAACGTTTCCACGGACAAGACATTGAGCCCTGCCCCTCCGTCGATGAGGGTCTTGGTGACCAGAACGTTGCTGATGACTGGGGAACAAAGCATTGGGAGGACTCCGGCTGTGGTTGCGCACTTGAGCTGGTCTGCTGAGCTGAACGTGATGGTGCAGGCCGGCCACCTGAGGGGACGCGTTGCTTCAAGCTTGGGGAGGACTGCATTCACTTTGCGAGCAAACTGCTTGAAGATACGTTGAGAGGCTAGGGCTTGAGCTCCGCCCAGGATGCATGCGATGGCGCGAGGCTCCTGGAAGCCCCCAGCCCCCTCGTCTTGGTGGCGGTCTTCATTCCTTCTCGGCTGAGGCGGCAACGGCGGCAGGCCTGGGTTGCCATGGGGGCGATCCTCATGAGGCTGATCCCTCCAGTCCCCCTTGTGAGGCGGGTCGCGCCAGCGGTCCTCGCGAGGTTGGTCACGCCAGCCTGGACATGGGCCGCGGTCTTCCCAGCGTCCCGGGTTCCTTCCTCCTCCTCGGCCGTAGCCCCGGTCAGCACGGTCAGGGCGTCGGCCGACTCTTCCTTCTCGCACGGCGCGGAGTTCTTGGCATTCATTGGTGTTGTGGGTGTGGAGGTCGTGGTACACACAATACCGGCTGCTCCTGGAGGATTCAGGCAGATCCTTGCCCCGCTTGGTGTCCGGTTCTGCCGCGAGCACGGCATCCCCCTTGCGCTTCACGTCCTTGGCCTTGGGCTTCTTCTCTTCTGGGTCTGCGGCAGGCAGCTCGAGGAGGGAGAGGCGTCCCTCCTCAGCTCTGGCGCACTTGGTCGCCAGGTTGAACAGCTCCAGGGAGGTGCAGAGGTCTTCATGCATCGCCAGCTCCTCCTTCATCTTGACGTCGCGCACGCCATCGGAGAAGGCCAAAATGATGGCTTCTTCGGACACCCTGGGGATCTTGAGGCGCGCGCTGTTGAAGCGCTGGATGTACTTCTGCAGGGTCTCTCCAGGTTGCTACTTGATGCGGCGCATGTCGCTCACGGCGGGAGGCCGGTCGCGGGTACCTTGGAAGTTGGCGATGAAGCGGGTACGCATCTGGTCCCAGGAGGAGATCGTGCCTGGGGCCAGGTTCAGGAGCCAAGTGCGAGCACCTTACTTCAGTGCCATGGGGAACCAGTTCGCCATGACCTTCTCGTCCCCGCTGGCAGCTTCGATTCCCAGCTCGTAGAGCTGGAGGAACTCCGTGGGATCAGTTGTGCCGTCGTAGAGAGGAGGCAGGTCCGGCTTGAACTTGCCGGGCCACGCGACGCTACGCAGCTCGGGGGTGTAGGCGCGGCAGCCAGCGGTGGCCGCTGGAGGTTTTGGTTGAGGGAGAGCTTGGCCTTGCGGGTCCCCTTGCGCCACAGCTGGGAGCAGCGCGGGGTCTTGACGAGCCGGAGCTGGAGCAGGGTCTCGGCGAGCCGGGGCCGGGAGCGCCCGGGCGGCCTCTTGCGGTCGCGGGACTTCTTGGCAGCTCCGTTCCCGCTGGGCCGGCGCATGGCGGAGCGGGTTCCGCCCAGGGGCTGCGCGCCTTGGGGCCATGGCATCTTCTTGGAAAGGTGGCGGCTGGAACGCCCTCGGGGCTTCATTGCCCATGCGGGGCGGAGTGCGGCACAGTGGTGCGGAAGGTGCGGGAGAGCCCCTTGCGGCGCGAACGAGCTCGGCGACGCGGTCGAGCCACTCCTCGTAGACATCGTCGACGGGGCGGTAGCGCAGGAGCTCGCTCGCCGCGATGAGCGCAGCTCGAGCCTCCAAGGGCACGCGCAACGCGTGCGGCGAAGAACCAGCTGGGGTGAGCGACGGAGTGGCGGTGCGGCCATCCCGCCGCACGGACAGGTGTTGAGAGGACGCTTGCTGCTCGTTCCCCGCCGGGCCGGTGGCGGCGTTGACGGCGGGCGACGGGGAACGACGAGGACGCCCACCGACAGGGGCCGTCTGGGCGGCGCGGGAAGCGATGGCGGCCCGGCGCTCGGCCCGGGCCCGATGAGCGTCAGACATGGACGCGGTGGTCGGAGGAGAGCGGAGCGGTGGAAGACTGATTCCAGCGCACCCCTACCTGGCGCGCCAAATGTCGGATCACGGGTTCCGGCAGACCCTTAGGGTTCGAACTCTGGGGTGCGCGCAGAGATCGAGCCCTCTACCTCTCCGTCTCGTAAGGATCTAAACTACTGCATGAACAACACATGATACACAAGATTTATACTGGTTCGGGCCACCATTGTGGTGTAATACCCTACTCCAGTGTGGTGGGTGGATTGCCTCTAGGGCTGATGAGGAAGAACAGTACAGGTGAACGGCCTCGCGAGGGCCTGTTCTTGGCTAGGGGATGAACTGCTAGGGAGAGTTCAGTCGCCCTTCTCTTTCTCTCTGTCTCTAGTTTTCAGTTGCCTCTATCTCTGGATGTCTAGCCGATCCCTCTACCCTGGGGGTTGCTGGCCCTATTTATAGGCAAAGGCCCTGGGCCTCTTCCCAAATATTGAGCGGGAAGGGCGCCAACAATTGGCCAATTTGAAGGGGAACATCAGGTACACTTATCCTGACTAAAGTTGGTCTTCCCCTGCTAAAGGTTCTGGTGATGAAGCCGGCTTGGGCTCCATAGTGACTTCCTCCTTGTCGTGGAGCTGGTCTTGGTCTCGTTGCACCGAAATGGGTGCCTTTTCTTGATCCTCTCACCTGCGCTTGCCCCCTTTGCACCAATGAGGAAAGGGAGGACGCTGCGCGGGCTGGCACCCGCCTGGCACCTTTGATCGTCATGGCTTGCGTCATGGGCACCTCGTGAGGTACCCCACCTTGATCTCTCCGCCTCCTCGCGAGCCAGCCTAAGGAGGCCATGCTGGAGGAAGCGTCGTGTCGTCCGCCTCGCGAGGCTTGGCCCCTCGCGAGGGTCTTGAGCCTTGTGTTGATGAAGATGGGCCACGTTGGGCCCCCACTCGAGCCACGCCGCAGGCCGCAGGCAGGCAAGTCTGGGGACCCCCGTTCCCAGAACGCCGACAATGGCCCCTGGCATCTTCAGGGTGTTGTATGCGTAGTGTGACGCCGCCATGAACTTGGCCAGCGCTAGGTGGCCAAGGATCCTGTTGTAGGGCAAGGGGATCTTGGCAACATCAAACACGATCCTCTCCGTCCTGAAGTTCAGGTTGCTTCCAAAAGTCACGGGCAGCGTGACCTTTCCCTTGGGTTGGCTTCTTCCCGGGTTGACCCCTTGAAACGTGCCCGTCTCTTCGAGGCCTCCGTTAGGAATTTGCAGTGTCTCGATCACGGCAGGCGAGATTAAGTTTAGACCAGCCCCGCAATCGACTAGCATCTTTGTCACCTTGAGGTTGCGTATTGTTGGTGAAACCAACAACGGCAAGCACCCGATCGCAGTAGTGCGATCAGGGTGATCCTCAGTGTCAAAGATGATAGGTGTGCTGGACCACTTCAGCGGCCTTTGGGCATCAAACGACGGCTCTGCCGCTGTAATCTCTCGCGCCCACTGTTTAAGCCGGCGGTGAGAAGTACGCAACGAGGCGCCACCATCGACACACATGGCATCTGTAGCTTTCTGAAACTCTTGGTCGCTGGACTCGTTGTCCTCTTTGTGATTGTCGTCTTCTGGCTTTCTGTCACAGCCCTGGGCGGGCCTCTCCTGTTGTTTATCCTTGCCGCGACGGCCCGCCTGGCCGTCACGCTTCTTGCCAGACCCCTCAACACTGTCTTGGCCCTTCTCCTTGTCCCGCCTCTCATATTCAGCCCTCTGCTTCTCAGCGAGGAGCTCAACCTGTCGGCAGTCTTGGAGAGCATGGCCTTTGGTGCGATGGATCTTGCAGTACCGCTTGTCGAAGTTTCCTGACTTCTCGGCCGCCACCAAGGCCCGGCAGGCGACACATCCGGCAATTTCCTTGCTGAGGTCATCTGCCTTGGTTTTCTTGGGGGAGCCGGTGTCATCAGATCCCTCGACAGCAAGCACGGCCTTCCCTTTGCGCTTCCTGTTGCGGCGCCAGCCTTTCTTCGCCATGTCGGCAGTATCCTCATCTGAGGAGTCGGTTTCCACGCCGGCATCTTCGCCGGGGTACTTCCTTCCCTCTTCAGCCCGGGCACATATGTTAGCAAGAACATAGAGTTCTGCTCCATCTTTCACCTTGTTCATCGCCAGCTCTTCGCACATCTTGCAGTTATGCACGTTCTGATGGAACGCGCTGATGATGGCGGCAGGATGAACATCAAGGATGTTGTACTGTATCCGGCTGAACCTCTGTATATACTTGCGGAGACTCTTGCCTCCCTTCTGGGGAATGACATGCAGATCGCTTGCTTGGCCATGAGCTTGGTGACCGCCAGTGAAGGAGCCCACGAACTCATGGCACAAATCCGACCAGGAGGAAATGGAGTCTACCGGCAAGTGCATCAACCATGACATGACGTTGGGTTTAAGAGCCAACGGAAAGTAATTCGCAAGCACCTTATCGTCGCGGGCTTCGGCAGCCTGCATCGCGATGGTGTAGATGCTGAGGAACTCGGACGGGTGGGTCTTGCCGCCGTACTTCTCGCCCACATTAGGTTTGAAGGTGCGATGAGTGGGCCACTAGAACTGCCGCAGCTCATGGGAAAAAGCCGGGCAGCCTACCTCGTAAGACAGGCCTCTAGGGCTCTCCGGTGCCGGGTGGTCCACAGCAGGCCCTGCTCGCCTGTCTGACTGGTGGCGCGCTCCGCGCCAGCGCTCGATAGTGGTCCGAGCGTCTTCATGTTCCCGATCGCGAAGGACCTGGCGCTGGTCATAGTGGGTCTGCGGGTCAGACGACGCTATGGAGATTTCTTCGCCCGTAACGTCGCGACGGGTAGGTGTCCGAGGTACCGGGCGAGGAGGAGGCGAATGCACCGTGGTCGCGGCGCCGCCGGCTTTCCTGCCACTGGTACGCGGGACTCCGTCGGAACGTCGACCCGGGGGCTCCGCTGAAATTGGTTCGTCTTTGTTGGCCACCGCAACAAGGCTTCGGATGGTGGCTCTCCATTCGTCGAGTTTCCCCGTAGTGGGAGGAAAATCGAGGAGCAACTGCGCGCGCGCCAGGGCTTCTGCTGGTGTCGGTGGCAGCGAAACCTACACAGATCGCGACGCTTCGACTTATGACCATGTCAGAAGGAGCTCTATCACGATCGCGCGGTCGCATGCCATCTTCACCAGCGCCTTGGCGAGCGGGCAGGTCTTCTACATCCCGGGAGTGGCGCTCGGGGCTCTTCCCGCGGCGACGCCCGGGGTCTTCGGTGCGATTACGCCGTTCGTCGCGCGCCGCTTGAGAGGAGCGTGCCGTCGGCGCCGGCGTGGGAGTCTTGGAAGCCCTTGCGTCGCCCTCGGGCGGGGCGGCAGCGATCCTGGAAGGCCCCGCGCCACCCGCGGAGGGCCCGATTCCGTCTTTGGATTTGGCGGCGTGCGGCCCGTTACCAGGCGCACGAACATCGCCGCCTCCCAAACTCCGGCTGCTGGGATGGTGTTGGTGTTTGCGAAGAGCGCCCCGGGTCCTTTCTGCAACCGGTCCGCTGCTCGCCCGCGTCGGGACGGGATGCCCGGTTTCTGACAGGCCAACCGCTGCCGCCGTCTTCTTCTTGGGCGCCATGATGATGGAGAAGCGTCGAACTATCTGCTAAAGCCGATTCTCGTAACTGAGCCCACTACCTGACGCGCCAAAGATGTCGGTGGGAAACGACACCTATGGGATCACAAGAATCCCTACTACGGTTGCCGGGTGCGGGGTTATGAAAAGAGCGGATCAAACAGATAGCACACGGTTCCTTTACCCAGGTTCGGGCCGCAAGGATGCGTAAAACCCTACTCCTGCTTTGGTGGGTTGTATATCTGAGTTCCTGAGCTAGCTATGGGGCGTCGAGAGCTCCAAAAAGCCGAATCCTCCTCCTGGTCGCCTCGGGCCTCCTTTTATAGGAAAGGGGTTGCCACAGTGGCACACAGGAGGTGGAAAGGGTACAATAATGCGAGGCTATCCCTCGCATTACATGACAAGGCGCCTTTAATGCGCCTTGCTTAGGTGTCCTTGCTTTATCGGGGACGGGGGAGAGCCTCGGTTCGTCCGTCGCCGCTCCCTCTCGTGTCGACACGCGCCCTGGCCAGTGGTGCTTGTGGTGCCATGTAGGCAGGCAGGCAGCTGAGGTGGCGCAGTGGCGGGTCTCCACGAAGATCTGCACGCCGCCACGCAGGTGCCTGCCCAACTGGTTGGGTCGGCAGCTGCATGCGAACGGCTGTGGAGGCTTGATTGGTGTGGGCCTGATGGTGGCCCCACGGGGGTCCATGGCAAGGGTCTTGCCGCGGCCCCGGCAAGGGTCTTGCCGTGGCGCCTGCTGTCATCCCCGGCAAGGCTCTTGCCGGGGGCCTTGTGGTCCTCCTTGGCTGGGATCCGGCCAAGGATCATCATCTTCTAAAGTGTGTATCTGATCTTGAATGTCTTCACAAAGATCTGCATGCCACCACGGGGATGTCTCCCGAATCCTTGCCCCATGGGGGCAGTGGACTCAAGGGTGACTTCGCTCCGTAGGTGTGGGGCGAGCTGCCACAACAAGGATCTTGCCGGGTTAGCTAAAGCTGCCCCCCGGCAAGGATCTTGCCGGGGGGGTCTGCTCTGTCCCCTTTGCTCTTTGTGGTCTTGGCGTCGTTCTGCTTCTCTTCAGCTTCGGCCTTACCTTGGCTTACCTCCCTTGCCATGCTTGGTGTGGCGGCGCCCGTGGCTCAGACTGCCCGTGCACAGTTATAGGGGTACAAAAAGTGTACCCCCCCTTTTTGTACACTGATAGAATCGTGTGCCTTGGGAGGCGCAAAAGGCTATGAACTTGTCAGAATCGAAGTTTGACCCATTGTCAGTGATGATGCTATGTGGAACTCCATATCTGAATATCAACTCTCTGATGAAACTGATAGCAGTGCAGGCATCAAAATTCTTGATAGGCTTAGCTTCAATCCATTTGGTAAACTTGTCGACTGCCACTAGCACATGAGTGAAGTCGCTCCTGCCCATTCTCAGAGGTCCAACCATATCCAATCCCCAAACAGCAAAGGGCCAGACGAGTGGGATGGTCTTCAGGGCTGACGCGGGCTTGTGCGACATATTGGAGTAAAACTGGCATCCTTCACATTTGTCAACTATCTCTTTCGCTATTTCATTTGCTCTTGGCCAGTAAAATCCTGCTTGGTATGCTTTAGCCACAATGGTCTGAGAGGACGCATGATGGCCACAGGTCCCCGAGTGGACGTCATCAAGAATTATTTGACCTTCTTCTGGCGTTATACACTTCTGGCTGACTCCAGTCGTGCTTTCTCTATACAACTGCCCTTTATGACGGTAAAGGCCTTGGATCGACGGACAATCTGTCAAGCCTCTTCTTCGTCTTCCGAGAGCTCTTTCCTTAGGATGTACGCGATGTACAGCACCGTCCAGTCGGGGTTGATGACCAAAACCTCCATGATCAGGTCGACCACTGCTGGAATCTCAACTTCAGTCGGATCCGTGGCACTTTTTGGCTGCAGGGCTTCTTCAGTGAAAGGATCCTCTTGAACCGATGGTGTGTGGATGTGTTCCAAAAACACATTGCTGGGAATGGCTTCTCTCTTGGAACCTATTTTTGCCAAGTCGTCAGCTGCTTGAATTTTCAGTCAGGGTATTTGATGAAGCTCTAACCCCTCAAATTTCTTCTCTAGCTTTCTCACTGCATTGCAATAACCAGTCATGGCTGGACTTCTGACGTCCCACTCCTTCATCACTTGATTAACCACCAAATCTGAGTCACCATAGACCATGAGGCGACGGACGCCGAGTGAAATGGCCATGCGCAGCCCATACAAAAGTGCTTCATATTCTGGGTCGTTATTGGAGGAATCAAAGTGGATTTGGAGAACATATCTGAGCTTATCTCCTTGGGGGGAAACCAATACTACCCCAGCACCGGAACCGTTTAGCATATTGGAACCGTCGAAGAACATGGTCCAGTGCTCCGAGTGAACTTGAGTCGGCAGCTGCTGTTCAATCCACTCGGCGACGAAATCTGCTATTGCTTGGGACTTGATAGCTTTCTTTGCCTCAAACTTGATATCTAGGGGAAGGAGTTCAATCTCCCATTTTGCTACTCGACCAGTTGCATCACTATTGTGTAGAGTCTCTGACAATGGAGCGTCGCTGACGACTGTAATGTAATGATCATAGAAGTAGTGAGCAACCTTCTTTGTGGTCATATAAATCCCATAGACAAGCTTCTGATAATGCGGGTATCTTTGCTTTGATGGAGTCAAAACTTCAGAAACATAATATACTGGGCGCTGAACTTTAAAGGCATTTCCTTCTTCTTCCCGCTCGACCGTAAGTACTGTACTGACAACTTGTCCTGTGGCTGCAATGTAAAGCAGTAAAGGCTCTTTGTTGATTGGGGTAGGAAGCACCGGCTGGGTGTAGAGCAGGGATTTTAGCTCTGCAAACGCTGCATCAGCTTCGGGAGTACACTCGAACTTGTCGTACTTCTTCATTAGTCGGTAAAGAGGCAACGCCTTTTCACCGAGACGAGAAATGAATCGACTTAAAGCGGCCAAGCAACCAGTAAGCTTCTGGACATCGTGCACGCGCACAGGGCGCTACATTCGGAGTATAGTGCCAACTTTTTCTGGGTTGGCATCGATTCCTCGTTTAGAAATGAGAAAACCGAGTAACTTCCCACCAGGAACTCCGAATGTGCACTTGGATGGATTAAGCTTGATATCATACCTCCTGAGGTTGGCAAAGGTTCCAGCAAGGTCAGTCAGTAGGTCGGAACCCTTCCGTGACTTGACCACAATATCATCCATGTATGCTTCCACGTTCCGACTGATTTGAGTGAGAAAACATTTCTGAATCATCCTCATGAACGTGGCTCCGGCATTCTTGAGGCCGAATGGCATGGTAACATAACAGAAGCACCCGAATGGAGTGATAAAAGCTGTTTTGATCTCGTTGGGTCCATACAGATGGATCTGATGGTACAGCGGGGGAGAGGAAAATGATCTTTCGGGTAGGCCCGATTGATATGTTTAAAGTCAATGCACATGCGGAGTGACTTGTCCTTCTTGGGGACCATGACAACATTGGCGAGCCACTCGGAGTGGTATATCTCTCGGATGAACTCCGCTGCTAAAAGCCGAGCCACCTCCTCACCAATGGCCTTTCTCTTCTGGACGACGGACCACCGAAGATGTTCTTTGACAGGCTTCATTTTTGGGTCGACTCGTAGACGGTGCTCAGCCAGCCCCTTGGGAACACCTGGCATGTCAGAAGGCTTCCATGCGAAGATGTCCCAGTTCTCACGGAGGAACTGGATGGGCGCTTCTTCCTATTTGGAGTCGAGCGTTGTCGAGATATGGGTCGGAGCAGCATTGGGATCGGTCGGGTGAATGTGAATCGGCTTTGTCTCACCGGATGACTGAAACGCTGATTCCTTAGCGGGCTTCTTGGTTTGCAACAAATCACTCGGGTCTGCTGTTTTCTGGTATTCTTGCAGCTCCACCGCTGCCAACTGTGTATCGGCGATCTTTGAGCCTTTCTAAAAGCATTCTTGCGCCTTCTTTCGATTGCCAGTAATAGTGATCACACCCCTGGGACCAGGCATCTTCAATTTGAGATACACGTAACATGGTCGAGTCATGAAACATGCATAAGCTGGCCTGCCCAAGATAGCGTGATAAGCACTCTGGAAATCCACCACTTCAAACGTCAACTTTTCTTTGCGGTAATTCTTGGAATCACCGAAAACCACATCAAGAGCGATTTGGCCGAGTGACTCAGCCTTCTTTCCAGGAATGACTCCATGGAAATTCATGTTGCTAGTACTGAGTCTGGACATCGGAATGCCCATCCCTTTCAATGTCTCTGCATACAATAAATTCAGACCGCTGTCTCCATCCATCAGCACTTTGGTCATTCGAGTGCCTTCGACAACTGGGTCGACCACCAAAGCTTGTCTCCCAGGGGTGGCAATGTGCGTTGGGTGATCGGACTGGTCGAATATGATCACAGTCTGAGACCATTTCAAATAACTAGGTGTCGCCGGAGCAACCATATTCACTTCTCGGTTGATAACTTTCAGTCGACTTTTGCTTTCAACATCAGCAAAAATCATCAGGGTGGAATTGACTTGGGGGTATCCATCATCACTATCTTCCTTGTCCTCAACCTTGTCCAACTCCTTTTCCTTATCTTTGGGCTGCTTCCCTTGGAACTGCTGGATCAAGAGTCGACACTGTCGAGTGGTATGTTTCGGGTAAATGAGTTTATCCTCTTCATCTTTCTTTGTGTGAATGTGGCATGGCAGATCCAACACGTCATTTCCATCTTGGTCCTTCACTTTCTTAGGGTTCCAAGGCCCTTTGGGCTTCCCCTTAAACTTTCCTTGAGTCACGACCAAGGCTTCTCCCAGAGCAGCTGGCTCGGCTTTCCGCTTTTGCTTCCAACTAGAATTCCCTCCTCCGGTTTCGTGGGCGACTGACTTGTGCTTGCCACTCCGGAGTCGATCCTCTTCTTCACCATTGGCATACTTGGTGGCCATCTCCATCATTCGACTCAGAGACATGTCTCTGGTTCGACCAAATTTCATGTTCAGTTCTCTGTACTTAACGCCTTCCTTGAAGGCACAAACTGCTTGGTGATCAGACACATTCTCTACCATGTGATGCAACGTGATCCATCTCTGGATGTAATCCCTCAAAGTTTCATTCGGCTTCTGCACACAAGATTGTAACTTTGTCAATCCTACGGGTCGCTTGCAAGTTCCTTCAAATGTTCTGACAAACACTCGGGCAAGATCTTCCCAAGTGTAAATGCTGCTGGGCGGTAACTGATTCAGCCATGCTCTGGCCGAACCCTCCAACATGAGAGGCAGGTGTTTCATGGCCACTTCATCGTTGCCGCCGCCAATCTGAACAGCCACTCGGTAGTCCTCAAGCCAAGTATCGGGCTTGGACTCACCAGTGAACTTACTGACTCCAGTCGCCAACCTGAAGTTTGGAGGAATCACCGCGGCCCTGATGGCCCTGCTGAAGCACTCTGGTCCTGAGACGTGCACTCTGCTGCTGGTGGGTATCTCCTTGTCATGACCATCCCTGTGAGCTATGTTCCTGTCGACCAAACCCTGAACGAGAATGGATCTCGCATCAAAGCCTGGTTCCCTGGGGTCGACTGGAATCCTTCGCCCAACACTGTGAGGGCGTCTGTCATCCTGCCGTCGAGGCACGTACGATCCACTCCTTGGGGGAGGGGTGGGCACTCGACGTCGATCATCACGATCGAGTCGGTGATCATACTGCTCACGGTTCTTGTACTGATCACGCCGGTCTCCACGTCCCTCATGCCTCGGGGGCGATCTTGGGCTATGGGCCGACTGAACTGTATCCGCAACAACAGATCTGCTATGGATCCTATTCCGCGACTGTGACACAGCTGAATTCTGATCTCCTGCCGCCCGAGTAATGCTCTGATCTGTAACAGGCCTCTGCCAGCCTCTGACTGAGAGGGCTGAATGGACTCTGCTATACGGGCTGCAGCTGCTAAATTCTGAATCGGAGTTCGGTATACCTGAGTCGGTGGAGGAAAGAGCTGACATCGACTGGATTCTGGAACCCGTTGTTGTGCGCGCTCGTCGATGGCTCGCTGGAGGTTATCCAGTCGAGTGCGCTCAGCCAAGTTGGCCAAGCGTGCGTCTTCTAAGGCACTGGCCTCGGGGGTTTCTCCAATGATAGAAGTGCATCCATGTTCCGGCGGCGAAGTTCTTCCCTCTGCAGGGATGTGAGGGGCTCAGGGTGGTACTCTTCATGGGCATGCGACTGATCGCCTCCGCCGGCGCCTCCGTCGGTGCGGGGAAAACCGAGAGGACTGCGTGGTCCATCGACCATCAGAACCTCCGCTGCTGGATCACTGCTGTCGCACTCGGATGCAGTCTTTGCGGAGCCAGTCGACAGGTCGAACAGGCCGTAGAGAGATTCGTCGGGCTCGATCGCCGCGACTTGAGGGGTGGCCGACTGGCGTGCCACCGCGTGTCTCACCCACCGCTGAAGTCTCGACCGACTGGAGCGCTTGCACCGGCGGGAAACAGGGAGGGAGGACAACATAGGGGCCGACCGATAATGGGTCGACGGTTGCCGCAGGAGGACACCGCGGATGCACGCGCGAAAGTGCATTGCCCCGCAGACAGGGAGCGCGTCAACGTCGAGCGGAGCCTCCTGAAGCCAAGCGGAGTCGT
The DNA here is from genome assembly GCA_032464435.1 of Aegilops umbellulata. Lineage (NCBI taxonomy): Eukaryota > Viridiplantae > Streptophyta > Magnoliopsida > Poales > Poaceae > Aegilops > Aegilops umbellulata. The sequence goes on along the minus strand of CP136055.1, from coordinate 317,564,059 downwards.
CGGCGATGAACGTGAGCATGCCGAGACGGATCTCGCGGCCCTCCACCAAAACTCCGCCTGAAACCATGACGATTTGGATCAGAAAAATCGCAGCTTCTCCAACAAGTCGCTAAGACACCTGCCCCACGGTGGGCGCCAACTGTCATGGTTCTAAGTCTGACAGTAGTGTAGGGGGTAGGTATGAAGAGGCAAGATCCTAGCTATGGAGTGGTTGTAGACACACGAGGTTTACGAGTTCAGGCCCTTCTCGGAGGAAGTAATATCCCTACATCTCGGAGTCCGGAGGCGGTCGACTGGATTATGTGTGTATGAATTACAGGGGTGCGAACCCTTTACACTGAGGAGGGGGGTGGCTTATATAGAGTTCGCCAGCCCCTCCGACCCTCAGTTATGCAGGGTTTAAAGTACATTAAGGTCGGGCGTTACTGGTAATGCCACTAATAAAGTACTATGATGACCATAAAGGTCACTTAATGCCCGTCCGTTAGCGTGCGGAGTGCCTTTAGATCTCCTGGCCGTCGAGTGGTTGGCTTTATGGTCGAGTGTCTTCGAGTCCGTCGAGTGGATCACCTCCAAGTCGATTGAAAGGTGATTTCTTCTAGGGATGTCCTTGGGGAGAGTAGTTTGGACAGGTCCATGACTCTACCCTAGGTACATAGCTTCATCAGGTGGTTGAACAGTAGCCGGTGGAGTAGCGCACGGTGGAGGCTGGATGAACAGGAGCCCGTGGAGGCTGGAGGAGGTCGACGGTGGAGATGAACAGTATCCCGTGGAGTCCCGTTTTGCGGTACGCCACACCCCTCCCGATGAACAGGACCACCATATTTTCTTTCTTGCATCCTGGCCGCTGACGTGTACATGCTACGTGCGCGCCTCTACTACGACACGTGTGCGCCTCTACATCCACCAGTATATATGTACGTACACGTTCGCGACCAGAATGACAGCGCTACTTACGCTTCGACCAGGTGGGTCCCGACTATCAGGCACTTCCTTGCGTGCGAAGATGTAGCTGGTGGGTCCCAGCAGTCAGGGGGGTGAATTGTTTTTTTGCCCGGACGCACTTCCTTGCGTGCGAAGATGTAGCTGGTGGGTCCCAGCAGTTAGTGGGGCGAATGTTTTTTTTGCCCGGACGCAGTTCCTTGCGTGCGAAGATGTAGCTGGTGGGTCCCAGCAGTCAGGGGGAAACGTTTTTTTCACGAAATACGGTGGCCCGTCCGGTGGGTCCCCGCTGTCAGGTGGAGGAATCATTATTTTGCGCGTAATAAGGAGGCACTTCCTTGCTGCGGACATGGACCCAACTGTTAGCCTCTCCACGTTCAGTCCACGTCCGATGGAAGTCGTTCCTTGGCCATGTTGACCATGCCGCGCAGAGAGCACCACGGCGGTGGACGACGGCGAGGACTAGGAAGGGGACGACTCGGAGCCGGGTAAGACGCAGCAGTGGATGCCCACGCGAAGAGGAGTACGAGGGTTCACTGGTTCGGCTGCGGTGTGAGGTTGTTGTCGCCACAGAATAACATGGGGTGTGGTTGAGTAGAGGGATGGCCTGGCCAGCTGTAGGAGTAGTAGGGGGCGGTGAGGCCTCCGCGGCATCACAACCGGCCATGGGAGGCAGGAGCACGCGGTACGACCGGCACTGGTTTGGGCGGCTAGAGCAAGAAGACCAGAGTTTGAAGAAGCACTACGGCCGTTGGATGAACATCGTACGGTAACAGGAGCTAGAATCGTTCATATTGACTAAGTTGACAAAGCCCTCCGTCCCCGTCAACTTGGTAGGCCCACAAGTCAGCCTCCCACTATGCTGGGTTCCAGCTGATAGGGGGAATATTCATTTTTTGTGCGTAATAAGGAGGCACTTCCTTGCGTGCGAAGATAGCTGGTGGGTCCGACATGTCAGTGGGGGGCACGTTATTTGCCGGAAATACAGAGGCCCTTCCGGTGCGCCCCATATGTCAGGTGGAGGAATCATTATTTTGCACGTAATAAGGAGGCATTTCCTTGTGTGTGGCCGTGGACCCAGCTGTCAGCCTCTCCACGCACAGTCTACTTCCGATGGTGTCGTTCGTTGACCATGTTGACCACGCCGCACCGAGCGCATCCAAGGTGGTGGATGACGGCGAGGTCCCGCACAACAATGAGCCGGAGATGGGAAGACGCGGGAGTAGAGTCGCAGACGGAGAGGTGTACGAGGGTTAACTGGTTCTAGTGCGGTGCGGTTCGGCAGTCGGTGGAGAAGAACCGGAGGTGTGGAGGGGTGGAGGGATGGCCTGGCCAACGGTGGAGTAGCGCTTCATAGCGAAGCGTGCTAAGCAGAGCTGCTAGCAGCAGGAGGCGGGAGGTGGTCCCGGCGGCGCTGGAGGAAGAAGACGAGAGATTGAAGATGGATGCCGGTCGTTGGATGTAAATACAACGGCTAACATGTCAAAATCATTTGTTGACTAAATTGACAACGACTTGCGTTGGCTTGACCTATTTGACCCACATTTCAGCCTCCAAAAATGTGGCACGTATTCAACCCATTTTTTTTCTTCAGAATTTACAGTTTTTTTTGCGCGGTAGAATTTACAGTCGGTTTGATCTTTTTTTGAAATACAGCCATTAGCTGGGCTGGGTGAACAAATAATGTAGCGTCCATGCGGCCCATTTATTTTATTTCGTAAAAAATTATAGGCCATTTGCACTTTCTCGAAATACACGATTTTGCCGGGCTGATTCTAATTATAATGTTGGGCTGGGCCAGCAATGTTATCAAAAAATAAAAAGGGGCTGAGCATTTTGTTATAAATATATTTAAATAATAAGTGATATTATTACATTCGTCCTTAAATCTTACCAAGCTTTTGTACACAATCACTAGGATTTTCATGCCAAAACAATCCAGGATTTTATTTGTTAAGAAATTATTTTTATAAGTTAATAAGATGTGGGATATTGTTTTCTTACATATGTAAGTATCTGTTAAGTATATGATGACAATAAAAATAATACATAATAACATATAAAATAATTTAAACATATATAGTATAGTTAGAAGGGAAATATAAGTTGGACCTGGTGTTCCTATTCTTATATAGAAAAATAGAACAGACCTCTGTGTTTTCTTAAAAAAAACATAAATTGGGCTGCCAAAAATAAAACCTCGGATGGGAGGTCCATAGGTCGGTCGATACATGAGGGCCCTAAGAAAATACAAACAGGCCTATGGACCTCCCATCCGAGGTCGTGGGCTGCGCATGTTAAAAATAAAAGCCTAGATGGGGCAGCCCAAAACCACGTCCAACACTTGCCAAAACTTCGTTCCTCGTTTTCTGTGTGTTTCGCACACTCGACATTGTGTGGGCATTTTGACTGTGCATCATATGAAGATGTGCTATGCATGAATGTTGATCAGCGTGATGTTAACTGGCTGGTAGTTCCATTTTTGACCATGAATAAAACTTTCAACATGATGTTAACCCTGTTTGAAAAGGCCGTGTTAACATAAATGCTCTGCCTCTGAAAGTTGCAGTTTCTTATTAGTTTCTTATCTGAAACTGAACTTGTAGTTTCTTATCTAAAACTGAAACTTGCAGTTTCTTATCTGAAACTGAACTTGCAGTTTCTTATCTGAAACTGAAACTTGCAGTTTCTTCTCTGAGAATCACATTGTCTGCACTTTTATACTCCTATGAAACTACATTTTTTAAGTGCTAAAAATAAATCTCTAGAATTCATAAAATACTTCATATGCTCAATACTGCAAATCTGAAATTCAAAAGACATTCATATCTAAAAGTACTCTCAAAATACACAACACAAAACACAATTCACAACCTGCAAATACTGACAACCCTAAGCTCCTCCTGACAATTCACAACCTGCCCGACTATTGGGCTGGGGGGGGCAGCCCCCTCCTATTCCTCGGTGGCAGATAGCCGCCCCGTGAGACGATGTGAACGGCGAGGGAGACGATGGCGGGGAAGCGTCGTCGGGCCAACTGCTTTTCTCCTCTTGCAGTTGGGTTCGGTTGACGAAGACTCCACCGGCTCGCTCTGGCAGGACACCCTCACAAACGGCACCCTGTAGATGCTCGATCCTTCAATCTCTGGTGGATGCTCCATCTGGGATCGATACTCCCACCACCACTCCCTCACGATCGGATTTGGTGAATCTGTTTGCTCCACGGCCCAGAGGAGCGACTCTGTGTACTCCGGCGCGACTCCCTCCGGGAGTATCGCCGCCTTTTCGCTCTGTTGCAGATATTTGGCCATGGATGTCGCCGCCGCCGCTAGTTGGTCCTTGTTGTCAAACCAAGACTGTATCTCCAACATCCTAGCTAGCTTCACAGGGTCGTCGTCTGCGATCCTCACGTATCGGTTGTACTCCTCCATTGATCTACTTCTCCACATCACCTTCACTCGTCGGCGGTGGTTTTTGAATGGAAGAGGAGAGGAGCAGCGCTGGTTTTGGATTAGAACGAGAGAGGAGCGACACTGGTTTTGGACTGGAACAGGAGAGGATGGGCGGTGGTTTTGAAATGGAAGAGGAGAGGAGCGGCGCTGCATTTAGATTGGAACAGGAGAGGAGCGGCGGTGGTTTAAGAGGAGAAGAGCGGAAGAGTGGCGCTGGTCTTGGAAGTATTTTTTTGTTGTTTTGCGTATTTTGGGTCAAAGTTTGAGCACGTATTGTATTTGAGAAGCAAAATGTGAATGCATGTCACCAAAAATTGTATCGTTTGGTTCGTATCTGGATGCACTTTCATATTATATTATTTTTACAACATATAACATGTATTTTATGTGCGAAAATCATGGTCAATTACGACCCAGAATAAAAGGGAGACTAGTTAATGTGCGGTCGCTTTATTAATTGAAGGGTAAATTGATTTTGATTTTGATCCAGTCACAGCGCGCCGGCCCTTTCGTCCAATCATAAATCCCTGCCGCACGCTCCTCTCCCTCTTCTCCATTGCAAAACCACCGCCTGCGTAAATTGCTGGAGTCTGGTCACATGCATGGACGAACTGATCTTTCATGTCTTGCAGGGATCGTCCAGGCACCAACGTAGTACAACACTTCTCTAATACTATCGTTCGTCTCCCTCTTCTATTAAGTCACCTGACTTGCGGGGCTGGGGAGTGTGCCTATGGTCGGTTCTCAATTGTCGTCCCACATGTGTGTGCAAACGCAATATGACGCGCGTTCCTTCTGAGAGCAGCGTGCCAGACCGACCGACCGTCTGGGGTGCGACGCGAACGCAACGGGCATGCTGTATACTCCGTACATGTGTATCGCCGCTTTCTAGACGCTTTGCTCCATGGTGCGGGCGCAATCCATGGATACAAAATTAGTATACTATATACTATTTAAAAGTCAAAGGCGGGGCTTTTACTGCGCGATAGGCGGTGGGGCAGTTCCGCCTAGTCAGTTCGACTGAGACGCAAGAAGACGAGGGAGTAGGCTGCTGCAAACGTAGGGCTGTGGGATTTGACAGCGAGTTACTACTGGACAGGTGGGGCTCCGTGATTTGACTTGCCATTATCATTTTAACTGCGGCGCTACGATCGGCGTGAGTCTCCCGATTCCTGACCACCTCCATATAGGTGCCTCTCCCAATGCTCCACCATGTAGTAGAGGCTGGATCTTGCATGAGAGCCCACTTCTCCACTTTTTCCTTGCCTCTCTTTGCTCCACATATGCAAAAAATGCCATGTAAAGCACACTATTGTACTTACTTTTACTTGCTCCTACAGGTGCTTAAGCTTGCCACATAGGCATAAAGTCTGATGTGGCAAGTTAATCAAGAAGAGAGAGACTAGTTTGGTGACCCAAGGAAGAAACGGTGCTAAGCGCGTGTACCTAGGTGAAAAGAAAATTTTGAGTCTATAGCTAATTAAATGAAGCAAACTTAGCAACACCATTTCATTGGAAGAGGTCACTCCTTGGCAAATGCAATAAATACTAGTACTCCCTGTGTCCCATAATATAAGAACGTTTTTGGCACTACACTAGTGTCAAAAACGTTCTTATATTATGGGACGGAGGTAGTACGAAGAAAGAGATAGAGAGGAGTAAAAAGATACACTTATAGCCAACCTTATAGCCAACCTTGTTGTAGTATGAGTGACTAAGTGATGACTATGTATGACATGACAACATCAGATAGCCCAACGCACCGTGTTAAATATCCAAGGGCGCGACCGCGCGAGCGACGCGACGGTCGTGGTAGGCGCGACCATGATACGGCTGCTGGTAGCCCTTGGATCTGAGATCAAACGGTTGCATGCTAAGTTGCTGAAAATTTGCAGAATAACCCTCCAGGATAGGATATTCACCCATAGGTCTAGAATCACGCCATGCAACCGTTCGATCTTAGATCCAAGGGCTCTCGGAAGCCCGTATCATGGGAGAATGGAAAGCCACTACCCTGCCGTTCGCACGCTGGCAGTTCGCTCCTACTCGTCCCCGCACGTCCTTGAATACTACGGCGGTTCGCTCCTAGTCGTCCTGTCCATTCACATTACGACAGTTCCACTAAACCTAACCCTCCTCCCAAATCCATGGCGTCCCAAATCTCCACGATCGGCGGTGAGTACAAGGTTAGAACCATCACCGGTGATGAGTTCGACGTCATCTACACCCGTTCTTCCGCGACGGTGAAAGGATGCCTTTCTCGCTTCAGAGCATGTTCGAAAACTCACATGATGAGTGGGTCGCTGGGCTAGATGTTGAGTACACCATAGTCCTGGGATGAGAGAAGGATCTAAAGGACGAAGAGAGGAATAAGCCCGCCGTGATCCAGGTTTGCATGCATGACTTATGCTTGGTCTACCATATATGCCATGCCGGCGTTGAGTGCCAGGATTTTAAGGACTTCCTCGAGAGCAACCTAGTCAAATTCGTTACTGTAGACTTTGGTAACGACAAAGAAGTCCTGCGTCGGATAGGCCTCGTTGTAGGCAACACCTTCGACCTCCAGAAGAATCAGTTGGTGTCCTCTCTTCAGCCTTCAATGCTGACCCTAGCAGGAGCCATGGTTCATCCTTCGTACGGTAAACTGGAGAAACCTCCATACATGTTTCATCGTCATGCATGGCAGCGGAATGTACTAGACTTAGACCACATCCACTACGCTGCAATGGATGGCTACCTTTGCTTCAATATCTACAAGGGTTGGATGAAGAGCAACAACCAAGTGTGTGGTTTAAGCAAAGAAGTATCGGCCGAGAGGAAGAGGGACAAGGACGAAGTCGAGGACGTGGACGAGGACTTCGAGTAAGGTGGCAGTGTCGTTGCTCATGGTGGTTCTAATGCAGTGTCTACCGGAATAGTTGCAAAGTTTAATTTCAGGTGTGCTTAATTTAATTTGAGGGGTGTGTTGTGCTGAGCCCCCAGCAGAACTATGTAATGTTTCTTCTCGTTACTTTAACTCTTCAGTACGTACATACTAGTATTTCTTACATTTCATCTTTTAGTTGGTATAGTACTACCACTCGTTCTTCACATTATATACATACAATATATATGGCCTACATCATATAGCCAGCAGTTTAGTTGTCAAAGAATTTCAGGGTGCTTAGTTTTGTCAAAGAATTCCAGGATGCTTAGAGGGTGCTTGGATCCAAGTGACTTATTTTAGTCTGACTAAAAATAGCCTCTTTAAGAGGGTAAAGTTCCAAGCACCCTTGGCTAAAGAGGGGCTAAAACTAGTCTTGAGACTAAATTTTTTTAGTCAGGGGTACCCCTACTAAAATGTGGATTAGTCCTCTCTCTACTCATTTATCGCCTCTCCTTTAACACAGGCGAGTTCTGGATTGGAGGGTTTGGAGGATAATAAATGCTCATTAACTTGATTTTAGCCTTTTTAGTATTTGGATCCAAGCATGGGTGAGGCTAGCATGTTTTAGTCCCACTACTTTTAGTCATGGGACTAAAACGTATCCAAGCATCCTCTTAGTTTTATTTGAGGGGTGGGTTGTGCTGGACACCATTATTGTGACTAGCCTTTTTAATAGTACTATATGCATAATTTGGCAACGAGCGCTCTCTATATGTACCACCTTTTTTTAATTTCAAGTTTTGCTCCCTGGCGCAATCCATCGATACTACTACTGTACAGAAGTATACATTTTTTAAAAGGCTAGAGGGCGGGGCAGTGTAGCTTGGTCGGTTTCACGAGAGGCGAGGGCCTTTGTGATTTGACGGCTCATTACTGCTGGAAGGTGGGGCCTTGTGATTTGACTGCTCGTATAAATGCGCCGACGACCTGATCAAGGAGGAGCAGAGAACCGTGCGGTATACTCATGTTTTCTACTGGAGTAGTACTGCGACGGAGGAGCACGAAACCCGGCAACCCAGTGCCATATGGCGATAAAAAATGATCTAATTTGCTAGTCATCTCATTGTTAGCATTGTTCTATTCATTCCCTAAAAAAGCCATTGTTCTATTCATGCCTCGCAGAGAACATGACACGTGCGGCGAAACACCCGAAGCAAAAGATGAAACACAGGAGCAAAAAAGACGGAAGATTATCACCCCAAATGATCTAATTCGCCGCGGAGTCGTAACTGCTTCTTCATCGCCTCCACGACCTCCATCTCCTTGCGTGTCTCCTCCGCCATCATCTTCATTCTTTCCATGACGCGGGATTTCTCGACGCGAGCCTTCATCATCTGTTCCACGGCCGCATTGCGTACCGTGACAGCAGCCGGGTGCTCTATGTGGAGCTTCGCCAACTCCTCCTTCTGTTCCATGACGAGGGCCTGTAGCATCTTCATCGAGGAACTACTATTCTCATGCAGCTTCTTCCAGCCGGCTTTCTTCTCCTTCAACCGGTCGATCTCGTGGCAGAGCTTCGCATTGTCCTCCCAAAGTCGCAGGATTTCGCCGGTCGCCTTCTTCTCCGAGGCAATGCTCTTCTTCAGCAGCATCACCAAGTCGGCGGTCAACTCCCCCTACTGATTGAGCTTAGTGGGCATGTCGTCGAGGCTCTCCTTCAGCAACTCCATCAAGCCTTGGATCAACTCCTTCTGCTTATTGAGGTGCTTATTGAGCTGATCGGGCATGTCGTCGAGGGATAACGACTCCAGCTCCGCCAGCTCGGCATGTTCGCCTCCGCGGCTAGGGCGCTCCTGGGAGCCATCGCCTGCCCGTGAGAGATCTTTTGAGGTCTCTGCGTGGTGGCGATCCCTCTTTTTTTTCCCGCAGCCTTGGTTGCCGCTCCCTTGTAACGAGTAGTTCTCGACCTAGAGCTCTGCTCACCGGCCATGGCAACGACGGGCAAAGAAGAAGCACTTATGAGGAGGAAAGGTAGAGTAATTTTTGGTTAGGTAGTTCCCCTTTTTATAACCTAAGTACTAGCACTAGTACTAATATCTGCATAGTGGGAACACGTTCAGGTTTGGTACATACTAGTAGGTGTGAGCAGGCTTTTGAATGTGATGGGAACAAGGTAAAGATTAATTGATGGTTTTGGTTTCGAGGCCCGAAATGGCTCCCGATGAGTTTAGCGGAACATAAATTTCAAGTACTACACTGCTCAAATGCGTAAATATTATGTTACTGTCAAAAATTGGCACAAAATACGAAGGAGACCAATGGAAGTACTACTAGCAACCCATGATTTAACTACTCGCATGCGCGCAGTGGAGTAATAATGTCTTTCTTCCGCCCTCGCGTCCACTCAATTTGCATGCGCTGTATTAATTGACCATCAATGAAGTGAACGACTTTACACGTGTCAAATTATCACATGGGGTGGATCTTGGTACAAAATTGCGTCCGCCCGTGTACCCGCGTGTGCGTGCGAGGGAATGAGTGCGTGCGTGGCATGCGTGCACATCTTCGCTTCGTGCATGTACCACCAGTATGGCTCAAGGAGGACGAGTACATTCTTCTGGAAACAGCAGCACGTCACTGTGATCAATCCACACCAGGAGGTCGCGACAACGCCTCCACATGTGCCATGTGGCTTCATGAACTGTAAGAGAGACACTGTGTAGCGTGCCATTGGTATTCTAATTTATGTGTTTTGCACATACTCGAAGTACTAGTAGGGTACACGTGCATTGCACGCATTAGATTTTGCAACCAAATTATGAATAAATACCACACTATAGCATGTAAGATCTGAGTCATATATGCCTGATGTAGCCCTTTGTTTAATTCTTATAGTTCATCTCATTCAAAATCAATTAGTTTTTATAAAAAACTAAGAACGCGGGAATAGGAAAAACATGGATTATAGTGGAATGTCGTCTTGAATCCTACAGGATTGTACGAGTGTTGATTGTGCATAGAAAAAATGCAGAATTCTTTCAAAGAGGTTTCAGTGAATGGGATGTTTCCTATGAAATCTAGTGCAAATGAATCATATGGAAAAATTCCTATGGTTTACAATCCTTCGAATCAAACAACCATGATAGGAAAAATTCCTAATGATTAGAATCCTCCAAAATTCCTTTGAGAATCCTTTGAATCAAACAAGCCCTTAATTTATTTTATGATTCATGGAATTGTGCATTGTAAAGCATAAAGTGAAAACAAATAATGGCAATTCAACTAGAAAAAAAGTTTGGGCAGTTATGATACGGAAGATTCTAGAACAAAAGAGAACCACTGTTGTTTTGAGGTTTGTGCATTATGCTTAAGTTCAACCATGGAGTCTGCTAGATTGTACATGTGGCAAAATCCGGTGGGGCTAGAAGATGGTGCGAGGGGCCGAGTGGAGGGAGACTATGAAGGAATGCACAAGTGCGAGATCGATATTTATAGAGAGGGGGCGAACACGTGCGCTGTTGCGCGCAGTGGCGGGGCCATGAAAAATAAATGAGCTAGGGGGCCAAGCATTGCTAATCCTTTACGAGGAGGGTCAATTCATGAACTTAAACCATTTTTAGCAGCAATTGTCTAATGATCACATTCATATTAGCCTCGATATATAGTGATGTTAGGGGGGAGGGGGCAGGGCCCTTACTGCCCCCTGTCTTCGACATTGTGCACGCGTCTGAGAGATAAAGCGGAAGACATGGATGATGAGAGGGGGACGTTGGATATATAATTAATGTGGGTGTATTAGCTATATGTAATCCTATATAGAGGTATAGATTGATCGATGTGGACGTGGGAAAGAGGGTGAGACCTCACTGGATATATCGATTGATCGATTTGCATGGAAAACTATGAAAGACCTAACTATATACGCACATACATAGAGGAACATCGATCGTTGCGCATGCACGCGTGAGAGATAAAGAATGCCCGATATGATGGAGAGGGGGATGTGTGTGGGTGTGTGCCTTCATGGGAGACTGACCTGAAGAAAAAGATCGCATGCGTGCGATGGATAATGTCGACTGGTAGTGTGTGTGCATGCATGCACGAGAGAAAGTTAGTTGTACAATTATAAAGAGAAGACTACTGTGTGGGTGTAAAAGAATAGGTGAGGTCATAATCAATGTAAAGTTGAATTCAAATATTTGAATAAGAGATCCTGATGTTTGAAACCCATGCATGCTTGAATATAACGGAGATCTGTGCGGTGTGGTTTGGAAACGAGCATGTTGTAATGTATACACATTGAACAAGGTCAGACTGATTTGAATTTGAGATACCGATGGCAGACATCATTTGGCCACGTCGCATCCGTGCATGGACACACTATTCTAATTGGAGATGATGGGCGGCTTTCGCATCACATATCTATATCTATACCCCTATATATATTATTTTATATTTTTTATATTGTGTGCGGGTAACTTTAACTTTGAAAGATGGTCGTTGGATGAGGCGAATCCGATGGTCCAAAGATAGCAAATTTGAGCACTACTGGCCGTTGGATATCATCTAAATTCCACCAGATTTCGCCACATGTATAATCTAGAAGACTCCATGGTTGAACTTAAGCATAATGCACAAACATCAAAACACAAGCACTTCTTATTTGTTCTAGAATCTTCTGTATCAGAATTGCCGAAATGTTTTTCTACATGATTTGCCATTATTTGTTTTTACTTTATGTCTTACGACGCACAATTCCATGAATCTTAAAATAGATTAGCTTTCTTATAAAAACTAGATGATTTTGAATGAAATGAACTATAAGAATTAAACGAACATCTACATCATGCATATATGACTCAAAGCTTGCATGCTATAATGTGGTATTTATTCATAATTTGGTTGCCAAATCTCATGCGTGCAATGCACGTGTACCTTACTCTAGTCTAAATGGTGTTTGTGTGTGTGTTGTGCGTGTTGAGGTGAAAATTGTCTTTTTTTTGGTACACGTTAAGCTTGTTCTTCCAAAATTTCAAGCAGCGCCTTGTTATGCCGAAAATTCAAGCTAGCGTCTCTGTCTATCGTGCTGCGAAACTCCCGCCTCTTCAACTCGCGCCTTGTTAGCCCGAAATATTTAAGATATATCTTTGTCTTGTTGTGCTCCGACAACTCCCTCCATCTGAACCTGCGCCTTGCTATTCCGAAATTACAACCCGCGCGAAAACTCCCACCTCCTGTGAAATCCCGACACGTGAAATGCCCGTGGTACCCCTGAACCGAAAGAACCGCCTCAAATCGATGGGAGTACTTTAGTAACTTAACCCACATTTCGGACAAGCACGTCTCTAAGCCATGGTTCCCCACTGTCATCCCATCCGCCCACCCATTCATACACCGAGGCCGTGAAAACCCGCGACGAAACCCCACACCCTTCTCCGTCCGCCACCCAGCCGGAGCCTCTTCCCCGACGACGTCGTCCACAACAACACCTCGACATCCCTCATCCACCGTACCGGATGAGGATCCATCATCGATCTCATCGTCCCGCCGGTTCAGCCACCCCGTCCTCCAAGGAGCTGCCCCGATGTTCCCCTCGTCTTTCGCGCCACCTCCATTCCCACACCGCCGCCTTCACCTGCACCACCAGAAGAGCATCATCATCACCGTTTCCTCGAATGAAGCTGCGGCCTAATCGGCGCCACCAAAGAGGTTGTACACTAATCGCCGCATTTTCTTCTTGATTCGATCTCACGGTGCTACCGATGCTCGGTCCCGAGCCGACACAGCACGGCTCCATCCACGGAGGCGTCGCCGGCCACTTCCTCCACGACGTCGCTCCCTCGGCGGCGACGTCCACATCAGTAGGAGCTGCTGCTGCTTTAGCTCTCACTCGCGCTGCTGCTCTGCTCTTGCTCTCGGTTCCCTGCCTGGTCTGCTCTTGCTATTGCTGTTGCTCGTGTTCTTGCTCTGCTGTTGCTCTCGGTCCCCTGCCTGGTCTGCTCTTGCTATTGCTCTTGCTCGCACTGCTGCTCTCGCTCTTGCTCTTGCTTGTGATGCTGCTCCGATTTAGCTACACTTCAGTCGACTGAATCAACTTTTAGGTCAGTCGATTTTCAGGGGGTGGGGGGTGGCTCTCCGGGGTGAAGGAAGAATCAGCTGCGGCGGGGAGGGGGGCTCGCCGGAGAGGTACCACACTACCTATCTTAGGGTTCAGGATGGGGGCGGTGGTCGCCGGCGGTGGCGGGGCATTGGAGGGGCGGTGGCGTGGGGATCGCCGGGAAAAATCTTGGCACGGGGGGGCCTAAAGGGATGGCTGGGGTGGCGGCGGACCGGCGGTGGGGAGTGTTTTCGGGGCGGGTGGGGCGGCGCACCGCCGGCTGCGGGGGGCGGGGGGCTGCTGTTTGGCCGGTGGTGGCTGGCGGCTCAGGGGATGGAGGTTGAAGATGAACCACAGGCCCTTGATTTCGTATCCAACGACTGCAAAATCGACTGACCAGAGATGAAAAAGTCAGACGACCGACGTGTAGCCTCACCTTGCTAGTGCGTTCAGTTTCGACAACAAAATTCAGTTTCGACAGCAAAATTCAGTTTCGACAGTTAAGTTCAGTTTCGACAGTTAAGTTCAGTTTGACAGTTAAGTTCAGTTTCGGCAGTTAAGTTCAGAGATGAGCGGCTGATGTATTTTACATCTAGCACTTTGTGGTTATGTATTTTACGTCATGTATTGGAGATGCTACTAGAATTCCACTCAGGTTAACGTTGTTCGTTGTCTCTCTTGTCCTGCTTCAACCTCGGCGCCGTACAACTTACCGGAGCTGCTCCAATGACGAAACCCTCCATCACAGCGGAGCAGTACCTCATGCTCCATCTCCAGACGCCTAAGATCTTCTTCCCCTCCTCCGACAGCAAAGTCAGCCGAAGCATCCTCACCGGCCAACCCAATCACGCTGAGATCGACATGGCTTTGACAAAGAGGTTGTACACTTGTTGCACCTCTTTTTTACTCTACATGTTATATATATATTGTCCATTGAGCACTCGTAGTAATGGGAAATACGATTATTTTATCCTACTATATGACAAGTAGTTAGGTACCAGGCAACTTAGCTATCGATGATGGACTCTCTTGAACGCCATCATTATTTATCTCTGCGCTTTTGAGTTGTGCATTTGTCGATGGGCCTGGGAGTTGAGCTAGTATGGCAGTGGCCTGGGTCCAAAGTAATAGAAGTAGCACAAAAACATTTTATTAGTGTAGGATTTTCCTTGCTCAAGCCTGCCTACTAGAATCGCCAGTTCTTGAAAGGAAAAGTGAATGAAAAACATCGGAATTGGAAAGTTTCCTATGGTACTACTTTTCATGAATTTGGTGCAAAGGAATGGAGCAAAGGAGAACTGTAGGATTTGTTCCTTTAGTGTCTCCTTGAAACAAAAACCATAGGAATTCTAATTTCCACTTCTCCTCCTTTTCATATTCCTATTCATCAAGCACAAGACTAAGAGATAGTAGCATAATAGCATTATAACCGTACATTTTCTTGTTGTTTGACTTAATCTCACCAAGCTTTTTTGCATCATGTGATCTTCCAATTGTTGTGAATCAAACACCCAGATTGGCAGAAATCCTATGTTTTTAAATTCTCTGTTTTGCACGTGCATTCCTATCCTATTCCTATCTATTTTCTATCCCTTCATTGTTAGAATCCTCAAATTCAAACAAGCCCTTACTCAATTACTTCTGTTACAGATATGTGTCAAAGAAAACCTTGTGTGGTTTGTCCTGCTCCTGCGGCGCTGTGTTCCACCCCAGCTCAGCTGCTCCAATGACGGAAGGGTTCACCAAAGCAGGGATCCGCTCTCCAGACTTGTAGGATCGGAAGTATGTCTAGAAGGGGGGGGGGTGATTAGACTACTTGAGCAAATAAAAACTTAGCCTTTTCCCAATTTTAGTTCTTGGCAGATTTCAACAACTTTAGGACAAGTCAAGCAATCATCACACAATTCAAGCAAGCATGCAAAGAGTATATAGCAGCGGAAAGTAAAGCATGCAACTTGCAGGAATGTAAAGGGAAGGGTTTGGAGAATTCAAACGCAATTGGAGACACGCATGTTTTTCCCGTGGTTCGGATAGGTGGTGCTATCCTACATCCACGTTGATGGAGACTTCAACCCACGAAGGGTAATGGTTGCGCGAGTCCACGGAGGGCTCCACCCACGAAGGGTTCACGGAGAAGCAACCTTGTCTATCCCACCATGGCCATCGCCCACGAAGGACTTGCCTCACTAGCGGTAGATCTTCACGAAGTAGGCGATCTCCTTGCCCTTACAAACTCCTTGGTTCAACTCCACAATCTTGTCCGAGGCTCCCAAGTGACACCTAGCCAATCTAGGAGACACCACTCTCCAAGAAGTAACAAATGGTGTGTCGATGATGAACTCCTTGCTCTTGTGCTTCAAATGATAGTCTCCCCAACACTCAACTCTCTCTCATAGGATTTGGATTTGGTGGAAAGAAGATTTGAGTGGAAAGCAACTTGGGGAAGGCTAGAGATCAAGATTCATATGGTAGGAATGGAATATCTTGACCTCAACACAAGGGTAGGTGGTTCTCTCTCAGAACATATGAGTTGGAAGTGTAAATGTGTTCTGATGGCTCTCTCCACGAATGAAGAGGAGGTGGAGGGGTATATATAGCCTCCACACAAAATCCAACCGTTACACACAATTTACCAATCTCGGCGGGACCGAATCAACAAACTCGGTCGGACCGAAATAGTAAACCTAGTGACCGTTAGGGATTTTCGGTGGGACTGACATGCAACTCGGTAGGACCGATACGGTTAGGGTTAGGGCATAATGTAATCTCGGTGAGACCGATTACACAAACTCGGTGAGACCGATTTGGTAATTGGCTAACCAGAGAGTTGGTCAGGCAAACTCGGTGGGACCGATTTGCTCTTTCGGTGAGACCGAAAAGTTACAAAAGGGAAACAGAGAGTTTACATTGCAATCTCGGTGGGACCGATTTGCTCTTTCGGTGAGACTGAAAAGTTACAAAAGGGAAACAGAGAGATTGCAACTCCATCTCGGTGAGACTGAGATCCCTATCGGTAGAACCGATTTGCTAGGGTTTGGCAGTGGCTTATGACATGTGAAACTCGGTGGCGCCGGATGGAAAGAATCGGTAGGACCGAGTTTGGCTTGGAGTTTAGGTCATTTGTGGATATGGGAAAGTAGCTGAGGATTTTGGAGCATATCATTAAGCACATGAAGCAAAAGGCTCATTAAGCAACACCTCATCCCTCCTTGATAGTATTGGATTTTCCTATGGACTCAATGTGATCTTGGATCACTAAAATGTAAAAAGAAGAGTCTTGAGCTTTTGATCTTGAGCCAATCCTTTGTCCTTAGCATTTTGAGGGTTCCACTTTCACCATCCATGCCATGCCAATCATTGAGCTTTCCTGAAATAATTATCTTGGAATAGCATTAGCTCAATGAGCTATATGTTGTTATGAATTACCAATACCACCTAGGGATAGTTGCACTTTCAAGACTGTCTTTCGCTGCCTCAGATCTTCTTCCCCGCCGCCGGCAGCCACGACAACTGCATTACCATCATCAATTGAGCAGATGACCTTGAGGACTACACGGGTCCGCAAGAGAGGTCGCACTCTTCCATGTCTGCTTACGTTATGCGCCGCTTAATATGATGACATGCTACATTATCGTTGTGTTCACCTATTAGACTCTAAGTCAGGTCCAAACTAATGCTGAAACTTGAGTTTTTAAATGGTTGTGGGGTACATATTGGGGCAGCAATCAGTACTATCTGTCTACTATCTGGTTAATCTCTGATGTCTAGTATGAGTTTCATGTTGGGTGCAAACAAACATTAAAGGAGCCATTATCTGTATTTTTTAACTAAAGTATTATCTGCCTGCTATCATTGGTTTTGGGTCTATCCACAGTTTGCTACCATCACTCTGGATTTGTGCATGCACTCCTTACATAATCTCACTATGTTTTATTCCTATGCATGCCAGTTATTATACACAATGGAACTGATCATGTAGAGCAAAAGAGACGAGCCTTGCGTGGCAATAAAATTTCATGCAGACGTCGTTCCATGGTGGGCGCAAAGGCAGCCCCCCTCCACCCATTTCAGATCGTAATCAAGAGGAAGATAACTGTTCTGAGGGGGATTCAGAAGGAGAAGACCACTCCTATTTACCCCATGAGGTCTTCGCTCTAACTTGGCATGCTGACGTTGGTAATATCATGCATATGGTGCCTTGCATTGCTTACTGTATACATTAAAGATGTCATCTGCTTAGTTTAGACATGCTTTGTATCAATGCCATCTGTTTAGTTTCTTCATCGTATATGTGAATCATGCAATGCCATCTTGTCTAGCCAGGCATCATATATGTGAATTTTGCAATGCCACCCTGGTTAGCCAGTCATCTTATATGTGAATTACATCATGCCATCATTTTTTATTACGTGTTAAATTTGTCAACAATTTTAGTACATTCAATTACTCTTCCTGTGCATCAGCCATTCGGCACGGTCATGGAAAAATCTGGAGTGGAAACAAGGTCTTCAGAGCAGACAATGCTATCTGACAAAGCGCATGTCTTGCTGGTTACTGATAGCTCCTCAGAGGAGGATTCAGAGACAGATGACCAGTCATATTTCCCCCCGAGGTGCATGCCCTAACTTGGCAGGGTTATGTTGCTCATATTGTGCGTATGGTATCTTGCATTGCTATGCCATTTGCTTAGTTTAGACATTCTTTGTGTGAATGCCACTTGTTTAGTGTCTAATTACCATATATGTGAATTATGCAATGCCATCTTGTTGCAAGAAATTATATATGTGAATTACAATGTTATTTTGTTGCAAGGCATTATGTATGTGAATTATGCAATGCCATGTTGTTTAGGCAAGCGTCATATATGTGAATTATATCATGCCGTCCTTTTTTGTATTTCTCATTGCTTTTGTCGACAATGTTTGTATATTAAACTGCTCTTCCTGTACATCAGTGCTACCTCTTGAGCACCGCGTTGGATTTCCTTGGAGAGGAAAGGGTGATGCAGCAGAGTAGAGTAAGTATTTCCCTCAGTTTTGACAACCAAGATATCAATCCAGTAGGAGGCTACGCGCGAGTCCCTCGTACCTACGCAAAAAAAATATCTCAACGCAACCAACGCGATTAGGGGTTGTCAATCCCTTCACGGTCACTTACGAGAGTGAGATCTGATAGAGATGATAGATACTATTTTTGGTATAAAGATGCAAAGTAAAATAAAAGGCAAAGTAAAAGGCAAAGCAATAATAAAGTGGTGGAAGATTGATATGATGAGAATATGTCGGATTCGGGGGTTTCGGCAGACCCTTAAGGTTCGAACTCTGGGGTGCGCGTGGAGATTCTGCCCTCTACCTCTCCGTCTCGCAAGGATCTAAACTACCAAAGGAACAACACAAAGAACACAGAGTTTATACTGGTTCGGGCCACCGATGTGGTGTAATACCCTACTCTAGTGTGGTGGGTGGATTGCCTCTCGGGCTGATGATGATGAATAGTACAAAGGTGAACAGCCTCGCGAGGGCGTGTTCTTGGTGGGACGATGAACTGCTAGGGGAGTTCGGCCGCCCCTCTCTCTTTCTATCTCTACTTGCTTTCTTGAAGCCTACTTGCTACTTTTCTGATCTCTCCATCCCCTTCTCTACTCTGGGGGTGGCTAGTCCTATTTATAGGCAAAGGCCCTGGGCCTCTTCCCAAATATTGAGCGGGAAGGGCGCCAACAATTGGCCAATTTGAAGGGGAACATCTGGTACACTTGTCCTGACCAAATTTGCTCTTCGCCTGCCAAAGGCCCTGTGGTGACGCCGTTCTGGGCTCCACGATGAGCTCATTCCCACCGTTGGACTGGTCTTGGTCTCGTTGCACCAAAATGGATGCCTTTGCTTGATCCTCTCGCCTGCGCTTGCCCCCTTTGCACCAAAGAGGAAAGGGGAGGACAGTGTGCGGTCTGGCGCCCGCCTAGCACCCTTGGTCGTCATGGCTTGCGTCATGGGCACCTCGTGAGGTACCCTGCCTTGATCTCTCCGCCTCCTCATGAGCCAGCCTGAGGAGGCCGCGCCTGGGGAAGCGCTGTGTCGTCCTTCCCACGAGGCTTGGCCCCTCGCGAGGGTCTTGTGTCTCGTGTTGATGAAGGTGGGCCGTACTGGGCCTCCATTCGAGCCACGCCGCAGGCCACAGGCAGGCAAGTCTGGGGACCCCCGTTCCCAGAACGCCGACAGTAGCCCCCGGGCCCAAGGCGCGCCCGGACTTGGCCGTGTCGAGAGGCGAAAGGGCAAGGGCGAAGCGCCGCGGGCCCTAACAGCCTGCGGCCTTGGGTGCCGCATGGCGGTTGATTGGGCGCGGGCTTCCCCACAACCGCGCAGGTTAAAGGCGTAGTGTCTGCCCAGGCGTTGCTCTTCTCTTTCTCCCGTCGTTGCTCAGATCCCCTTTCTTGCTCCTCTCCTTCCTTCCTCCAGACTCCCAGATCTGCTCCCTTGTGACCTTGGAAGCCATGGCGCCGCGCCAGCCTCCTGCTGAAGCTTGGTTCTCGCCGGCCCTGGACTCGCCGAATGTGTCGGTGGCGAGCCTCGCCCGGCTGCGCCGGATGGCGGCGGCGTGGGGAGTCGACGGAACGCGGGTGTTCAAGGTCGGCTCCGCCATCCCTGAGGGCCGAGGAAGCACCTTCTACCCTCTCTTTGTAAGCTCCATTACTGCGGGCCTGGTGCCTCCTTTCTCCGAGTTCTTCCTCTCTGTCCTCCGCCACTATGACTTGCAAGCTCTACATCTCCACCCCAACTCCTTCCTTCTCCTGGCGATCTTCGCCTACTACTGCGAGGCCCATGTGGGGGGTGCAACCCTCAGTGGCCTTGCTGCGCCACTACTTCTACCTCCAGGTCACCCGTGGCTCCCCTTCTGCATGCGCGATCATCGTTGCGTGTGGCGGCGCCATTGCCATCTCAAATCCCGGGAAGAGGATTGAGGGCTTCAGAAGCAAGTGGGTCTTGGTGGACGTCGGGCACATCCACCCTCGGCTGATCCTACCCACGGAGCAGCCCGTGAGTTCCAGCGACTGGTCCCGGGAGGAGCTTACGGACCCCCGCGCGAAGCCGGTTCTGGAGAAGATGGACGCAGACCTGAAGCCGGCCGGCGCGGCGGCAGCAAGGCTGACCGGCGCGTCGCTGCTGAGGGAGTTCCTGGAGCACCAGCTGGCCCCGCGTCGGCGGTACTCACCTCCGATGTGGAGGCCTCACCCGAGCCCCGCGGCCTTGGGCGACGAGGGTGTGACCGCGGCGCTCCAATCCCTGGTCGGGGGCGAGGTGGCATGGCTGGAGGGCGCGCCTGTGCCCTTGTTCCTTCACGACGACTGGCAGCAGGTGGTGGAGTCGATGCCCGTCTTCAACGGGGACGGACCCGTGCCTGTGGTGGCTCCCGAGGGACTGGTGGACGTGTCCTCCGGCGACCCCAGCGGAGAGGAGGGCGAAGAGGAGAAGGAGGAGGGTCCTGACTCCGAGGCAACTGACGGAGAGTCCAGGGCTCCCCTCCCCCGACGCAAGTCCCGTACTCTCCGCCTCTCATTGAGCGATGATGAGGAGGTCGACGACGTGCTGGGTAGCGGGAGTTCGCCCCCGATCCCGAAGAAGGACAGGACCGGGCTGATCCTCCACGGGTCCGCCCCGGCTCCGGGGCGATCCGCGGACGCACCTTCTGCTTCTGAGGTTGACCCCTCCAGCCGGCTCTCAGGCTTCAAGTACGGCAGGAGGCTGCTCGAGCCCTCCAGCGGCGACCTGTGAGTGCTAGATCCCTCATCTTTTGTTCCTTCTTCCACCGCTGGGGCTTGATGTTTGCTTCTCTTTGAATAGGCTGGCGCCCGCGGCGAAGAAGCTGAAGGGGGCTCCCGAGGCCTCATCCACGGCAACGCCTCCGCCTGCAGGTGAGGGCGATCGTGAGGCACGGGCCTCTCCTGCCTGCTTATCTCTGCGAGGCTTGGCTGAGCTGGCTGGGGAGAGCCCAGCCCCCATGGCCCAAGCGACTCCCGAGGTGCTCCTGCCTGCTGCCGCCGCCACGGCCGTCGGGGCGCAGCAGACTCCGCCTCAGGACACTATGGTCTTGCCGCTGCTACCTTCTCCTCCCGTTCCACTGGCCGCTGCTTTCCCGACTCCTCCTGTTGTCTTGGAGCGCGCCGATGTTTCTCCGCCTTCTTCTTCCATCCTGGAGCGTGCCACTGCTGAACTGGACCGGCCGCGGCAGGATCTTCTCGGCACCGACCCTCGCCTGGTGGCCGGGCGCCTGGAACTGGCCTCAGGGTGGATTCGCTCTGATGCCTCAGTTCGAGCGGCGCTGGTTCAGGCCTCAACGGCCTGTGACGGAGAGAGGGAGGGCACCTTCGAGGCGAAGGCCGCCCGAGACGCGGCCCTGGGAGAGGTGGTTGGAGTCCGTGGCCGCTACAAGGAGCTGGAGGACGAGCTGCAGGGTCTGCGGGACCAGTTCGCGAGGGAGGTCCGCCTTCGCCAGGAGCAGGAAGAAGGCGCGAAGGCTCGCGAGGCAGCCATCGAGGATCGGGAGGCCAAGCTTAAGAAGCACCACGCCCACCTAGACGCGACGAAGAAAGAGCTGGAGGTGACGAAGGCGGAGGTTGACCGCAAGGCTCGGGTTCTTGCCAAGGATCGCGTGGCCTTCGCAGACATGGAGAAAGATGCCCGTGCTTCGCTGATGACACTCTACGAGAGCGGCCTAGAGAGTCCACTGGCTGGTGACGAAGATGGCCCCGCCAAGCTGCTTCCCTTCCTAGTTAAGGCCCTTGGAGATGTCGCCCTTGGCCTTGGCCCCACGGCTGAGGCCGAGGCGCGCGTCCTGTCTTCTGCTGCACTGACGCGGGTCTTCGCCCACATCTATCTCCGCGATCCCGGCGCCGACCTCGACAGCCTGCTGGAGCCGGTGAGCGGCGAGGGTGCGGCCGCCGCTGTCGAAGCCGTGAAGGGGCGCGCGGAGGCGCTGCTGGGGAAGTTTCGGGCCTTCAGCACCAGGCCAAAGCAAGGCGCCGCCGGCCCAACTGCTCCACGAAGCGAGGCCACTCCACGCTGCCCCACCGCCGACAAGTGACTCCGCTGCCGCTCCTGTTCTTCTTTTACTTCCTGCACATGCATCATGCCTCGAGGAGGCATTTAAACTTGCGTTTGGTACTGAGACGACAGTATGGGCTGTAATATTTTGCTTTTAAATTCTTTGACTTTTATGCTTTTCTTCCCTACTTGCATGTGTTCTACGCCGGTAGAGCCCGGCCACGCGCGTACTTCACCCAGCATTAGCCCCGACCGGAAAACAGGACGGGACCAAAGGAGTGAGGGGCTACGTGACAAGTTAGGCTCCTGAGTCGCGATGCTCAGGAGTCCCCCTTGGCGCACGAACTACAAGTAGGGGAGCGTGATGTAGGTGTATCTTCCGTTCTACGTCTGCAGAGCCCGACTCTGTGCGTACCTCACCCAGCATAGCCTTTCGGAACTAAGGAGTGAGGGGCTACGGAGCCAGTTAGGCTCCTGAGTCGCGATGCTCAGGAGTCCCCCTTGACGCCCAAACAGCGAGTGGTGAGGTGAGATGCGAGTGGGACCACCGTTCTACGTCTGCAGAGCCCGGCCCCGCGCGTACCTCACCCAGCATAGCCTTTTGGAACTAAGGAGTGAGGGGCTACGAGACTAGTTAGGCCCCTGAGTCGCGATGCTCAGGGGTCCCCCTTGACGCGCAAACGGCCTTCATACCTTGGCTCCGCTCGGGCAGAGACACGCGACGAACCAGGCCCGAGGGACCTGGCTGGGTGGCGTACGCCTGGGCGTGACCCAGTCGTAGCCCCCGTGCCTAGCCCCCTCGCGCGGCGCTCCCGAGGGGAGGCATTGCGATGAGGCCAGCCACTGAGCTCTGGGCTCCCTGAGGTTAATGCGGCCCGGAGGCCACCCTCAGTTGTTTATCACCAGCGCGGAGCATAGCGCTTCCGTATGTGTACGGGCATAGCCGCTCCTCGGCAGTGTTGTCAGCCAGCGCGGAGCATGGTGCTTCCACTGGTACGTGGGAGGGGGCTCCCCTCCGGGAGGAGCCCCCGGGGCGTGTACAGCCCCGCCCTGACACGTGGCTGGCATGGTAGGGCTAGGTGAGGTGTATCTGGGCACCCGTGAGCCAGCGCGGGACTCACGAGGCCCTACCTCTAGGCGGGTTGCGCCTGGCACTGGGCTGTATCTTGAGATGTGTTCCTGCAAAACTCGGTTAGATGCCGGCACTTTACATCCTCGGGTCCCGGCCCTCGAGCTTGTCTCAGCCGTCGCTGGTATGCCAGGTCGCGATGCCGTGGACAAGGCCAGAGGGTGAGGGCTGGAGAGCCGGTAAGAGCCCTGTGTCGCGATGCTCAGGCACCCCCCCTTTAACGTGCAAGTGGTCGACATGGAGAAGAAGAGTTGTAGTGGACAGGCATCAAGTGATCAAGCATGATAGGCAATGCATAGTTGGAAATAAACGCGAGGGAGATACACGCCGCTGGGCCTAGCCCGAGCGGCTTGGGGATGATGCAGCCCGAGGGGCGCCCCCAACAAAGCAAGCTAATGATCGAAAACAAAAAAGGGATACACGCCGCAGGGACGGACCCACGTGGCCTGGGAGTAATGCAGCCCTAGGAGGACGCTCCTGTCGGTGTTCTGGGAACGGGGGTCCCCAGACATGCCTGCCTGCGGCCTGCGGCGTGGCTCGAATGGGGGCCCAGCGCGACCCATCTTCACCAACACAAGACCGAAGACCCTCGCAAGGGGCCAAGCCTCGCGAGGTGGATGACACGGTGCTTCCTCAGGCGCGGCCTCCTCAAGATGGCTCACGAGGAGGCGGAGAGATCAAGGCAGGGTACCTCGCGAGGTGCCCATGACGCAAGCCATGACGACCAAGGGTGCCAGGCGGGCGCCTGCCCGTGCAGCATTCCCCTTTCCTCTTTGGTGCAAAGGGGGCAAGCGCAGGCGAGAGGATCAAGCAAAGGCACCCATTTCGGTGCAACAAGACCAAGACTAGTCCAACGGCGGGAAGGAGGTCACCATGGAGCCCAGAACGGCGTCAGCACAGGGCCTTTGGCAGGCGAAGACCAACTTTAGTCAGGATAAGTGTACTAGATGTTCCCCTTCGAATTGGCCAATTGTTTGGCACCCTTCCCGCTCAAATATTTGGGAAGAGGCCCAGGGCCTTTGCCTATAAATAGAACTAGCCACCCCCAGGGTAGGGGAGGGAGAAAATCAGCTAGAACGTGGCATCCACAAACAGAGCTAGCAACACACTTAGAGAGAGTGAAGGGCGGTCGAACTCCCCCAGCAGTTCATCCCCTAGCCAAGAACAGACCCTCGCGAGGCTGTTATTCCTTGTACTGTTCATCCCCATCAGCCCAAGAGGAAATCCATCCACCACACTGGAGTAGGGTATTACACCACACCGGTGGCCCGAACCAGTATAAACTCTGTGTCTTTTGTGCTGTTCGTTCTGTAGTTTAGATCCTTGCGAGACGGAGAGGTAGGGGGCATAATCTCCGCGCACACCCCAGAGTTCGAACCTTAAGGGTCTGCCGGAACCCGTGATCCGACATTTTGGCGCGCCAGGTAGGGGTGCGCCGGAATCTGCCTTCCACCGCTCCGCTCCTCTCCGACCGTCGCATCCATGTCTAACGCTCGTCGGGCCCGCGCCGAACGTCGGGCCGCCATCGCTTCACGCGTCGCCCAGACGGCCCCCGTCGGTGGGCGTCCTCGTCATTCTACGTCGCCCGCCGTCAACACCGCCACCGGCCCGGCGGGGAACGAGCAACAAGAATCATCTCAGCACCCGTCCTTGCGGCGAGACGGCCGCACCGCTACTCTGTCACTCACGCCAGCTGGCTCTTCGTCCCACGCGCTCCGCGCGCCCTTGGAGGCTCGAGCTGCACTCATCGCGGCAAACGAGCTCCTGCGCTACCGTCCCGTCGACGACGTCTATGAGGAGTGGCTCGACCGCGTAGCCGAGCTCGTCCGCTCCGCAGGAGGCTCTCCTGCAACGTCCGCTCCGCTGCGCCGCACTCCGCCCCGCGCGGGCAATGAAGCTCCGGGGGCGTACGAGCCACCTCCGCTCACAGAAGATGCCATGGCTCCAAGGCACATGGCCCCTGGGCGGAACCCGCTCCGTCAGGCGCCAGCCCAGCAAGAACGGACTTCCCAAGAAGTCCCTCGACCGCAAGAGGCTGCCCGGGCGCTCCCAGCTCCGGCTCGCCGAGACCCCGCTCTGGACCCGACACGTCAAGACCCCGCGCTGCTCCCAGCTGCAGCGCAAGGGGGCCCGCAAGGCCAAGCTCTCCCTCAACCAAAACCTCCCGTGGCCACCACAGGCTGCCGCGCCTACACCACCGAGCTGCGCAGCGTCGCATGGCCCGACAAGTTCAAGCCGGACCTGCCCCCTCGCTACGACGGCACAACTGATCCCGCAGAGTTCCTCCAGCTCTACGAGCTGGGAATCGAAGCTGCTAGCGGGGACGAAAAGGTCATGGCGAACTGGTTCCCCATGGCGCTGAAGGAAGGTGCTCGCACTTGGCTCCTGAACCTGGCCCCAGGCACGATCTCCTCCTGGGACCAGATGCATACTCGCTTCATCGCCAACTTCCAAGGTACCCGCGACCGGCCTCCCGCCGTGAGCGACATGCGCCGCATCAAGCAGCAACCTGGGGAGACCCTACAAAAGTACATCCAGCGCTTCAACAGAGCGCGCCTCAAGATCCCCAGGGTGTCCGAGGAGGCCATCATTTTGGCCTTCTCCGATGGCGTGCGCGACGTCAAGATGAAGGAGGAGCTGGCGATGCATGAAGACCTCTGCACCTCCCTGGAGCTGTTCAACTTGGCGACCAAGTGCGCCAGGGCTGAGGAAGGATGCCTCTCCCTCCTAGAGCTGCCTGCCACAGACCCAGAAGAGAAGAAGCCCAAGGCCAAGGACGTGAAGCGCAAGGGGGCTGCCGTACTCGCGGCGGAACCTGACACCAAGTGGGGCAAGGATCTGCCCGAATCCTCCAGGGGAAGCCTGTACTGCGTGTACCACGACCTCCACACCCACAACACCAACGAATGCCAAGAACTCCGTGCCGTGCGAGAAGGAAGAGTCGGCCGTCGCCCTGACCGTGCTGACCGGGGCTACGGCCGAGGAGGAGGAAGAAACCCAGGGCGCTGGGAAGAACGTGGCCCGCGCCAAGGGTGGCGCGACCAACCTCGCGAGGACGGCTGGCGGGACCCGCCTCGCGAGGGGGACAGGAGGGATCAGCCTTGTGAGGATCGCCCTCACGGCAACCCGGGCCTGCCGGCGCTGCCGCCTTAGCCAAGGAGGAACAAAGGCCACCACCAAGACGAGGGGGCTGGGGGCTTCCAAGAGCCGTGCGCAATCGCCTGCATCTTGGGCGGAGCTCAAGCCCCAGCCTCTCAACGTATCTTCAAGCAGTTTGCCCGTGAAGTGAATGCAGTCCTCCCCAAGCTCGAAGCAACGTGCCCCCTCAAGTGGTCGGCGTGCGCCATCACGTTCAGCTCAGCAGATCAGCTCAAGTGCGCGGCCACAGCCGGGGTCCTCCCGATGCTTTGCTCCCCAATCATCAGCAACGTACTGGTCACCAAGACCCTTATCGATGGTGGAGCAGGGCTCAGTGTCCTGTCCGTGGAAACATTCAACAACCTCCAAGTGCCCTATGACCAGCTTCAGCCAACCAAGCCTTTCTCCGGAGTCACCGACGGTTCCACAATCTCGATCGGGCAGGTCCGCCTCCCTGTCACCTTCGGGACCCGCAGCAACTATCGCACCGAGCTCATCGACTTTGACGTTGCCCACATCCGCCTGCCGTACAACGCCATCCTCGGATACCCAGCGCTAGCCAAGTTCATGGCTGTGACTCACCACGGCTACAATGTCCTCAAGATGCCAGGGAGTTGCGGCGTCATCACGGTGCCATGTGAAGAGAGGGATGCAGTGTGTTCCCTGGAGCGAGCCTTTCAGGCCGCGTCATTAGAAGACCCAGATCGCGGGAGCAGGAGGCTTCCTGAGACCACCCCCAAGAAGAAGAAGACGTCGTCAGGCTCTGCCCTTTAGGAGGCAGTCCCCTCAGGGCCCGAGCCTGCCCAGGGGGACCCTCCTTCCATCGCATAGGAAAGCGCGCCCGACGCCCTCCTCAGGCAAGGCTCGGGGGCTCTCATCTGGAGGGCCACCGAACTTGCCAGGGTCATGAGGGAGGCGCTTGGGCACCACGTGGAGGCGTGCTTTGACGCATGTTTCCCTCAAGAAGGAGCGAAGCAAGCAGAGTCAGACCAGCAGGAGTTCGTTAACCAGGCCATTCAAGAACTACAGGAGTCGAGGATCACGAGAGGTTGCCGTAGTCCACCAGCTGTGGCTCCACATCCAGGCGAGGATGGTGGGCCGCGCGTCTGCGTCGACGTACTAGGGCTCAATCAGATCGCCACGACGGAGCGCCTCTGGCCCTCCCGAGTGGGGTGCTGCGGAGGACCGCCCCACAGCTATGTTCGCATGCCTTACGGCCTGCCGAGCGTGGCTGCGGCGTACCAGCACCTCATGAGGGGCATCTTGGAGGCTCAGGAAGACAGGCGTTCTGCGGCTCTGGCGGAGATGGAGCCATCCCGCAAGGAGCCATCACTGCCTTCAGAGCCTCCCGAGGCCCCAGGGCCTGGGGGCTTGTGAGGATCGGCTTCCGCAGCCCGCCGAGTCTGCAGCACCAATGCCACTTCGCCAACGACATCTTCAGGTGACATCTTTCAAGTTTCATTCCCAGCTGGGAACGCCCTCCCCAGGGTTGCGTCACTCCCAGGCCACGTGGGTCCGTCCCCATGGCATGTATCCCTTTCTATTTCCTTCAGTCGTTAGCTTGCTTTGCTGGGGGCGCCCCTCGGGCTGCATCATCCCCAAGCTGCTCGGGCTAGGCCCAGCGACGTGTATCTCCCCTGCGTTTATTTTCAATTATGCATTCTCCTATCATGCTTGATTACTTGATGCCGTCCACGGCACCTCTTCTTCTCCATGTCGACCACTTGCACGTTAAAGAGGGGGTGCTTGAGCATCGCGAATCGGGGCTCTTACTGGCCCTCCAGCCCTCACCCTCTGGCCTTGTCCACGGCATCGCGACCTGGCATACCAGCGACGGCTGAGACAAGCTCGAGGGCCGGGACCCGAGGACGTAGAGTGCCGGCATCTAACCAAATTTTGCAGGAACACATCTCAAGATACGGCCCAGTGCCAGGCGCAACCCGCCTAGAGGTAGGGCCTCGTGAGTCCGCGCTGGCTCACGGGTGCCCAGATACACCTCACCTAGCCCTACCGTGCCGACCACGTGTCAGGGCGGGGCTGTACACTCCCCGGGGGCTCCTCCCGGAGGGGAGCCCCCTCCCACGTACCAGTGGAAGCACCATGCTCTGCGCTGGCTGACGACACTGCCGAGGAGCGGCTATGCCCGTACACATACGGAAGCGCTATGCTCCGCGCTGGTGATAATCAACTCAGGGTGGCCTCCGGGCTGCGTCAACCTCAGGGAGCCCAGAGCTCAGTGGCTGGCCTCATCGCAACGCCTCCCCTCGGGAGCGCCGCGCGAGGGGGCTAGGCACGGGGGCTACGACTGGGTCACGCCCAGACGTACGCCGCCCAGCCAGGCCCCTCGGGCCTGGTTCGTCGCGCGTCTCTCCCCGAGCGGAGCCAAGGTATGAAGGCCGTTTGAGCGTCAAGGGGGACTCCTGAGCATCGTGACTCAGAAGCCTAACTGGTCCCATAGCCCCTCACTCCTTAGTTCCGAAAGGCTATGCTTGGTGAGGTACGCGCGGGGCCGGGCTCTGCAGACGTAGAACGGTAGCCCCGCTTATATCTCGCCTCGTCACCCGCTGTTCGCGCGTCAAGGGGGACTCCTGAGCATCGCGACTCAGGAGCCTAACTGGCTCCGTAGCCCCTCACTCCTTAGTTCTGAAAGGCTACGCTGGGTGAGGTACGCGCGGAGTCGGGCTCTGCAGACGTAGAACGGAAGATACACCTACATCACGCTTCCCTACTTGTTGTTCGCGCGCCAAGGGGGACTCCTGAGCATCGCGACTCAGGAGCCTAACTTGTCACGTAGCCCCTCACTCCTTTGGTCCCGTCCTGGTTTCCGGTCGGGGCTAATGCTGGGTGAGGTACGCGCGCGGCCGGGCTCTGCCGGCGTAGAACGCATGCAAGTAGGGAAGAAAAACATAAAACTCAAAGAAATTAAAAGCAAAATATTACAGTCCATACTGTCGTCTCAGTACCAAATGCAAGTTTAAATGCCTCCCCGAGGCATGGTGCATGTGCAAGAACTAAAAGAAGAACAAGAACGATAGCGAAGTTACTTGTCGGCGGTGGAGCTGCGTGGGGTGGCTTCGCCTCGTGGAGCATCAGGGCCGACAGCTCCTTGCTTTGGCTTGGTGCTGAAGGCCCGGAACTTCCCCAGCAGTGCCTCCGCGCGCCCCTTCACGGCTTCGACAGCAGCGGCCGCACCCTCGCTGCTCACCAGCTCCAGCAGGCTGTCGAGGTCAGCACTGGGATCGCGAAGCTAGACGTGGGCGAAGACCCGCGTCAGCGCAGCGGAAGACAGGACACGTGCCTCGGCCTCAGCCGTGGGGGCAAGGCCAAGGGCGACATCCCCAAGGGCTTTAGCCAGGAAGGGAAGCAGCTTGGCGGGGCCGTCCCAGTCACCGGCCAGCGGGCTATCCAGGCCGCTCTCGTAAAGCGTCTTCAGCGAAGCGCGGGCGTATTTCTCCATGTCCGTGAAGGCCATGCGATCCTCGGCGAGGACCCGGGCCTTGGCGTCCAGCTCGGCCTTTGTCACCTCCAGCTCCTTCTTCAACGCGTTTAGGTGGCCGCGACACTTCCTGAGCTTGGCCTCCCGGTCCTCGAGCGCCGCCTCGTGAGCCTTCGCCCCCTTCTCCTGCTCCTGGCGAAGGCGGACCTCCTCCGCAAGCTGGCCTCGCAAGCCTTGCAGCTCGTCCTCCAACTCCTTGCAGCGACCACGGACTCCGACCACCTCTCCCAAGGCCGCGTCACGAGCAGCCTTCGCCCCGAGGGTGGCCTCCCTCTCTTCGTCATAGGCCGTTGAGGCCTGAACCAATGCCGCCCAAATCGAGGCATCAGAGCGAATCCACCCCGAGGCCAGCTCCAGGCGCCCGGTCACCAAGCGACGGTCGGCGCCAAGAAGATCCTGCCGCAGCCGGTCCAGTTCAGCAACTGCACGCTCCAAGATGGAAGAAGAAGGCGGAGAAACATCGGCACGCGCCAAGACAATAGGAGGAGTCGGGGAAGCACGGTCGGTGGAACGGGAGGAGAAGATAGCAGCGGCGAGGCCGCAGTGTCCTGAGGCAGAGTCCGCTGCGCCTCCCGAGCCGTAGCAGCGGCGCCAGACAAGGGCACCTCGGGGGTCACTTGAGCCGTGGGGGCCGTCGCCCCAGCCAGATCAGCCAAGCCCCGCAAGGACGAGCGAGCAGGAGAGGCTCGCGCGTCACGGTCACCCTCCCCTGTAGGCGGAGGAGTTGCCGTAGAAGGGGCCTCGGGAGCCCCTTTCGGCTTCTTCGCCATGGGCGCCAGCCTACTCAAGAGAAGCAATCATCAAGCCTCGACGGTGGGACGAAAAACCAAGGATCAAGGATCAAGCACTTACGGGTCGTCGCCAGAAAGCTCTAGCTGCCTCCGGCCATACTTGAAGCCTGAGAGCCGGATGGAGGGGTCGACCTCGGGAGCAGAAGGCGCGTCCGCGGCTCGCCCCGGAGTCAGGACGGACCCGCGGGGAATCAACCCGGTCCTGCACTTCTTCGGGACCGGGGGCGAGCTCCCGCTCCCCGACATGTCATCGTCGTCATCATCATCATCGCTCGGCGAGAGGCGGAGAGTGCGGGGCTTGCGCTGGGGAGGGGGAGCCCTGGACTCTTCGTCGGTAGCCTCGGAGTCAAGGCCTCCCTCCCGCTCCTCTTCGCCCCCCTCTCCGCTGGAGTCGCCGGAAGACACGTCCACAGGTCCCTCGGGGGCCACCACGGGCACGGGCCCGACCCCGTCGAAGACAGGCATGGCCTCCACCACTTGCTCCCAATCGTCGCGAAGGAACAGGGGCGAGGGTGCGCCCTCCAACCTTGCTACCTCGCCCCCGACCAGGGATTGGAGAACCGCGGTCACGTCCTCCTCGCCCACAGCTGCGGGGCTTGGATGAGGCCTCCACATTGGGGGAGAATACCGCCGAAGCGGAGCCAATTGGTGCTCCAGGAACTCCCTCAGCAGCGACGCCCCGGTCAGCTTCGCCGCCGCCATGCTGGCCTACTTCAGGTCAGCGTCCATGTTCGCCAATATCGACTTCGCGCGCGGATCCGTGAGCTCCGCTCGGCACCAGTCGCTAGAACTCACGGCCGGCTCCGTGGGAAGGATCAGCCGAGGATGGATGCGCCCGGCATCTACCAAAACCAACTTGCTCCAGAAGCCCTCGATCCTCTTCCCCGGATTCGAAATGGCCATGGCACTGCAGCACGCGACGAAGCTTGTGCACGCAGAAGGGGAACCGCGAGAAGTCCGGAGGTAGAAGTAGTGGCGCAGCAAGGCCACCGAAGGCTGCACCCCCACGTGAGCCTCGCAGTAGTAGGCGAAGAGCGCCAGAAGAAGGATGGAGTTGGGGTGGAGGTGCAGAGCTTGCAAGTTTTAATGGCGGAGGACGGAGAGGAAGAACTCAAAGAAAGGAGGCACCAAGCCCGCAGTAATGGAGCTTACGAAGAGAGGATAGAAGGTGCTCCCTTGGCCCTCAGGGGTGGCGGAGCCGACCTTGAACACCTGCGCCCGTTTATGCCCTACGCCGCCGCCAAACGGTGCAGTCGGGCAAGGCTCTCCTCCGACACGTTGGGCGAGTCCAGGGCAGGCGAGAACCAAGCTTCGGCCGGGGGCTGGCGAGGCACCATAGCTACCTAGGTCAACTGGATGGAGCAGATCTGGAAACTTGAAGGAAGGTGAGGCGCAAGAAAGGGGATCTGAGCAGCGGCCGAAGAAGGAGAAGAGCAAGGCCGGAGGTGATGCCACGCCTTTAATGACCCGCGCAGTTCCAAAAGCACCCACGTCCAATCAACCGCCACGCGGCGCCCAAGGCCGCAGGCTGTTAGGGCCCGAGGCGCTTCGCCCTTGCCCTTTCGCCTCTCGACACGACCAAGTCCATGCGCGCCTCGGGCCCGGGGGCTACTGTCGGCGTTCTGGGAACGGGGGTCCCCAGACTTGCCTGCCTGCGGCCTGCGGAATGGGGGCCCAGCACGGCCCATCTTCACCAACACAAGACCCAAGACCCTCGCGAGGGGCCAAGCCTCGCGAGGCGGACGACACGGTGCTACCTCAGGCGCGGCCTCCTCAAGATGGCTCACGAGGAGGCGGAGAGATCAAGGCAGGGTACCTCGCGAGGTGCCCATGACGCAAGCCATGACGACCAAGGGTGCCAGGCGGGCGCCAGCCCGCGCAGCGTTCCCCTTTCCTCTTTGGTGCAAAGGGGGCAAGCGCAGGCGAGAGGATCAAGCAAAGGCACCCATTTCAGTGCAACAAGACCAAGACCAGTCCAACGGTGGGAAGGAGGTCACCATGGAGCCCAGAACGGCGTCACCACAGGGCCTTTGGCAGGCGAAGACCAACTTTAGTCAGGATAAGTGTACTAGATGTTCCCCTTCGAATTGGCCAATTGTTGGCGCCCTTCCCGCTCAAATATTTGGGAAGAGGCCCAGGGCCTTTGCCTATAAATAGAACTAGCCACCCCCAGGGTAGGGGAGAGAGAAAACCAGCTAGAACGTGGCATCCACAAACAGAGCTAGCAACACACTTAGAGAGAGTGAAGGGCGATCGAACTCCCCCAGCAGTTCATCCCCTAGCCAAGAACAGACCCTCGCGAGGCTGTTCTTCCTTGTACTGTTCATCCCCATCAGCCCAAGAGGCAATCCATCCACCACCTGGAGTAGGGTATTACACCACACCGGTGGCCCGAACCAGTATAAACTCTGTGTCTTTTGTGCTGTTCGTTCTGTAGTTTAGATCCTTGCGAGACGGAGAGGTAGGGGGCATAATCTCCGCGCGCACCCAAGAGTTCGAACCTTAAGGGTCTGCCTGAACCCGTGATCCAACAGCTCCCAGCTGGGAATGGAGCTTGAAAGATGTCACCTGAAGATGCCGACGGCGAAATGGCGTTGGTGCGGCAGACTCGGTGGGCTGCGGAAGCCGATCCTCACGAGCCCCCAGGCCCTGGGGCCTCGGGAGGCTCCGGAGGCGCTGGCGGCTCCTCGCGGATCATCTCCATCTCCGCCAGGACTGCGGAACGCCTGTCTTCCTAAGTCTCCATGATGCCCTTCATGAGGCGCTGGTACGCAGCAGCCACGCTCGGCAAGCCGTAAGGCATGCGAACATAGCTATGGGGTGGACCCCCGCAATGCCCCACTCGTGAGGGCCATAGGCGCTCTGTCGTGGTGACTTGATTGAGCCCTGGTACATCGATGCAGACATGCAGCCCACCATCCTCTCCTGGATGGGGAGCCACAGCCGGTAAGCGGCGGCAACCTCTCATGATTCTCGACTCCTGTAGTTCTTGAACGGCCTGGTTAACGAACTCCTGCTGGTTTGACTCTGCTTGCTTCGCTCCTTCTTGAGGGAAACGTGCTTCGAAGCACGCCTCCACGTGATGCCCAAGCGACTCCCACGTGACCCTGGCTAGGTCGGTGGCCCTCAAGGTGAGAGACCCCGAGCCCTGCCTGAGGAGGGCGCTGGGCGCGCTTTCCGATGCGATGGAAGGAGGGGCCCCTTGGGCTGGCACGGGCCCTGAGGGGCCTGCCTCCTGAGGGGCGGAGCCTGACGACGTCTTCTTCTTCTTGGGTGTGGTCTCGGGAAGCCTCCTGCTTCCGCGATCTGGATCTTCCAGCGACGCGGCCTGAAAGGCTCGCTCCAGGGAACACACTGCATCCCTCTCTTCACATGGCACCGTGATGACGCCGCCACTCCCTGGCATCTTGAGGACATTGTAGCCATGGTGAGTTACGGCCATGAATTTGGCCAGCGCTGGGTACCCGAGGATGGCGTTGTACGGCAGGCGGATGTGAGCGACGTCAAAGTCGATGAGCTCGGTGCGGTAGTTGCTGCGGGCCCCGAAGGTGACAGGGAGGCGGACCTGCCCGATCAGGATTGTGGAACCGTCGGTGACTCCGGAGAAAGGCTTGGTTGGCTGAAGCTGGTCATAGGGCACTTGGAGGTTGTTGAATGTTTCCACGGACAGGACGTTGAGCCCTGCTCCACCATCGATGAGGGTCCTGGTGACCAGTACGTTGCTGATGACTGGGGAGCAAAGCATCGGGAGGACCCCGGCTATGGCCGCGCACTTGAGCTGATCTGCTGAGCTGAACGTGATGGCGCATGCCGACCACTTGAGGGGGCGCGTTGCTTCGAGCTTGGGGAGGACTGCATTGACCTCACGGGCAAACTGCTTGAAGATGCGTTGGGAGGCTGGGGCTTGAGCTCTGCCTAGGATGCAGGCGATTGCGCGCGGCTCTTGGAAGCCCCCAGCCCCCTCGTCTTGATGGTGGTCTTCGTTCCTCCTTGGCGGAGGCGGCAGCGGAGGAAGGCCTGCGTTGCCATGAGGGCGTTCCTCACGAGGCTGGTCCCTCCAGTCCCCCTCGCGAGGCATGTCCCGCCGGCGGTCCTCGCGAGGTTGGTCGCGCCACCCCTGGCGCGGGCCGCGATCTTCCCAGCGTCCTGGGCTTCTTCCTCCTTCTCGGCCGTAGCCCGGGTCGGGGCGGTCAGGGCGACGGCCGATCCTTCCTTCTCGCACGGCGCGGAGTTCTTGACATTTGTTGGTGTTGTGGGTGGGGAGGTCGTGGTACACACAGTACCGGCTGCCTCTAGAGGATTCGGGCAGATCCTTGCCCCGCTTGGTGTCTGGTTCTGCTGCAAGTACGGCAGCCCCCTTGCGCTTCACGTCCTTGGCCTTGGGCTTCTTCTCTTCTGGATCTGTGGCGGGCAGCTCGAGGAGGGAGAGACGTCCCTCCTCAACCCTGGCGCACTTGGTCGCCAAGTTGAACAGCTCCAGGGAGGTGCAGAGGTCTTCATGCATCGCCAGCTCCTCCTTCATCTTGACATCGCGCACGCCATTGGAGAAGGCCGAGATGATGGCTTCCTCGGACACCTTGGGGATCTTGAGGCGTGCACTGTTGAAGCGCTGGATGTACTTTTGCAGGGTCTCCCCAGGTTCCTGCTTGATGCGGCGCATGTCGCTCACGGCGGGCGGCCGGTCGCGAGTACCTTGGAAGTTGGCGATGAAGCGGGTGCGCATCTGGTCCCAGGAGGAGATCGTGCCTGGAGCCAGATTCAGGAGCCAGGTGCAGGCTCCTTCCTTCAGCGCCATGGGGAACCAGTTCACCATGACCTTTTCATCCCCGCTGGCAGCTTCGATGCCCAGCTCGTAGAGCTGGAGGAACTCTGCGG
Organism: Aegilops umbellulata; assembly: GCA_032464435.1. Taxonomy (NCBI): domain Eukaryota; kingdom Viridiplantae; phylum Streptophyta; class Magnoliopsida; order Poales; family Poaceae; genus Aegilops; species Aegilops umbellulata. The sequence goes on along the minus strand of CP136055.1, from coordinate 317,528,238 downwards.
GATCAGTCGTGCCGTCGTAGCGAGGAGGCAGGTCCGACTTGAACTTGCCGGGCCACGCGACGCTACGCAGCTCGGTGGTGTAGGCGCGGTAGCCTGCGGTGGCCACGGGAGGCTTTGGTTGAGGGAGAGCTTGGCCTTGCGGGTCCCCTTGCGCTGCAGCTGGGAGCAGCGCGGGGTCTTGACGTGCCGGAGCTGGAGCAGGGTCACGGCGAGCCGGAGCAGGGAGCGCTCGGGCAGCCTCTTGCGGTCGGGGGACTTCTTGGCAGCTCCGCTCCTGCTGGGCTGGCGCCTGACAGAGCGGGTCCGCCCAGGGGCCATGCACCTTGGAGCCATGGCGTCTTCTTGGAGTGGAGGTGGCTGGTACGCCCTCGGAGCTTCATTGCCTGCGCGGGGCGGGGTGCGGCGCAGCGGAGCGGACGGCGCAGGAGAGCCCCCTGCGGCGCAGACGAGCTCGGCGACGCGGTCGAGCCACTCTTCGTAGACGTCGTCGACGGGATGGTAGCGCAGGAGCTCGTTTGCCGCGATGAGTGCAGCTCGAGCCTCCATGGGCGCACGGAGCGCGTGGGATGAAGAGCCAGCTGGCGTGAGCGATGGAGTAGCGGTGCGGCTGTCTCGCCGCACGGACGGGTGCTGAGACGATGCTTGTTGCTCGTTCCCCGCCGGGCCGGTGGCGGCGTTGATGGCGGGCGACGGGGAACGACGAGGACGCCCACCGACGGGAGCTGTCTGGGCGACGCGGGAAGCGATGGCGGCCCAGCGCTCGGCGCGGGCCCGACGAGCGTCAGACAAGGATGCGACGGTCGGAGAAGAACGGAGCGGTGGAAGACAGATTCCGGCGCACCCCTACCTGGCGCGCCAAATGTCGGATTCGGGGGTTCCGGCAGACCCTTAAGGTTCGAAGTCTGGGGTGCACGCGGAGATTCTGCCCTCTACCTCTCCATCTCGCAAGGATCTAAACTACCAAAGGAACAACACAAAGAACACATAGTTTATACTGGTTCGGGCCACCGATGTGGTGTAATACCCTACTTTAGTGGGGTGGGTGGATTGCCTCTCGGGCTGATGATGATGAACAGTACAAAGGTGAACAGCCTCGCGAGGGCGTGTTCTTGGTGGGACGATGAACTGCTAGGGGAGTTCGGCCGCCCTTCTCTCTTTCTCTCTCTACTTGCTTTCTTGAAGCCTACTTGCTAGTTTTCCGATCTCTCCATCCCCCTCTCTACTTTGGGGGTGGCTAGTCCTATTTATAGGCAAAGGCCCTGGGCCTCTTCCCAAATATTGAGCGGGAAGGGCGCCAACAATTGGCCAATTTGAAGGGGAACATCTGGTACACTTGTCTTGACCAAATTTGGTCTTCGCCTGCCAAAGGCCCTGTGGTGACGCCGTTCTGGGCTCCACGATGAGCTCATTCCCACCGTTGGACTGGTCTTGGTCTCGTTGCACCGAAATGGATGCCTTTGCTTGATCCTCTCGCCTGCGCTTGCCCCCTTTGCACCAAAGAGGAAAGGGGAGGACACTGTGCGGTCTGGCGCCCGCCTGGCACCCTTGGTCGTCATGGCTTGCGTCATGGGCACCTTGTGAGGTACCCTGCCTTGATCTCTCCGCCTCCTCATGAGTCAGCCTGAGGAGGCCGCGCCTGCGGAAGCGCTGTGTCGTCCTCCTCGCGAGGCTTGGCCCCTCGCGAGGGTCTTGAGTCTCGTGTTGATGAAGGTGGGCCGTACTGGTCCTCCATTCGAGCCACGCCGCAGGCCGCAGGTAGGCAAGTCTGGGGACCCCCGTTCCCAGAACGCCGACAGAATAGACCCGGGGGCCATAGATTTCACTAGTGGCTTTTCTCAAGAGCATAAGTATTCTACGGCGGGTGAACAAATTACTGTTGAGCAATTGACAGAATTGAGCACAGTTATGAGAATATCTAGGTATGATCATGTATATAGGCATCACGTCTGAGACAAGTAGACCGACTCCTGCCTGCATCTACTACTATTACTCCACTCATCGACCGCTATCCAGCATGCATCTAGAGTATTAAGTTAAAAACAGAGTAACGCCTTAAGCAAGATGACATGATGTAGAGGGATAGTTTCATGCAATATGATAAAAACCCCATCTTGTTATCCTCGATGGCAACAATACAATACGTGCCTTGCTGCCCCTGCTGTCACTGGGAAAGGACACCGCAAGATTGAACCCAAAGCTAAGCACTTCTCCCATAGCAAGAAAAACCAATCTAGTAGGTCAAACCAAACTGATAATTCAAAGAGACTTGCAAAGACAACCAATCATACATAAAAGAATTCAGAGAAGATTCAAATATTGTTCATTGATAGACTTGATCATAAACCCACAATTCATCGGTCTCAACAAACACACCGCAAAAACAAGATTACATCGAATAGATCTCCACGAGAGAGGGGGAGAACATTGTATTGAGATCCAAAAAGAGAGAAGAAGCCATCTAGTTACTAACTATGGACCCGAAGGTCTGAGGTAAACTACTCACACTTCATCGGAGAGGCTATGATGATGTAGAAGCCCTCCGTGTTGATTGCCCCCTCCGGCGGAGCTCCGGAACAGGCCCCAAGATGGGATCTCGTGGGTACAGAAGGTTGCGGTGGTGGAATTAGGTTTTTGGCTCCGTATCTGGTCATTTGGGGATATGTAGGTATATATAGGAGGAAGGAGTACGTCAGTGGAGCAAACGGGGGGCCATGAGGCAGGGGGCGCGCCCTAGGGGGGCGCCCTCCACCCTCGTGGCCGCCTCCTTTCTTTCTTGACGTGGGGTCCAAGTCCCTTGGATCATATTCGGTGAGAAAATCACGTTCCTGAAGGTTTCATTCCATTTGGACTCCGTTTGATATTCCGTTTCTTCAAAACACTGAAGTAGGCAAAAAAAACAGTAATTCTGGGTTGGGCCTCCGGTTAATAGGTTAGTCCCAAAAGTAATATAAAAGTGGAAAATAAAGCCCAATATGGTCCAAAACAGTAGATAATATAGCATGCAGCAATAAAAAATTATAGATACGTTGGAGACATATCAATCAGCCATTATATGCGATTGCCCTCTGCTCACTTCCTTAGTATATAAATCATATATTTTAATTATGCCATGCCATGATGTTTACATAGACATCATGTATCTGAATTATGGCATGCCAACCCATTTTCTAAAGACATAATATAGTTATATCATCTCATCCTGTTTACATAGTCATCATATTTTAAATTATGTCATTCTATCCGTGAATTATATCATGCCATCATGTTTCCGTCGACGGCATGGTTCTGATTTATGGCATGCCAACCACTTTAATAGACACATCGTATAGTTATATCATGTCATCCTGTTTACATAGTCATCATATTTTGAATTATGTCATTCTATCCCGTTTAGTTAGCCATCATACATGTGAAATTGTGTCATGCTATCCTGTTTAATTAGCCATCATATATGTGAAATTATGTCCTGCTATTCTGTTTGCTTAGACAACATAAATGTGAATTATTTCATGCCCTGTTTTCTTCCCTACTATCCATTGCACCCGTCTATCTTACAATGCCTGTACATTCAATTACTTTTCTTGTTTATCAGCCATTTCAATTGGAGGGAGTGATGGCAGTATCTGTGGGAGTAAAACACGGTCTTCAGAAAATATCGTGCTACCTGTCGATGCAGATAGAACCACGGTTGTACTTGCCCAAGAACCAGCCCCACCACACATAACCCACACTCATGCAAATTGTACCCCTACCCAGTTGGACAAAGAACCAGCTACACCCCTTCTAACCCCAACCCCAGCAGATAGACACCCAGTTCTCGTTGACACAACACCGTCTCTACAACAGAGCACCCAAACACGAGCAGTTAGTAAGGCAACTGCAGTGCCCAAATCACGAGGACCACCACTCCGAACCCGAAGTCAACGCTTAAAGCAAAAGAAGAATTGTTCTCAGGTCAGGTTCCGTAGCTATGGTTCATACTACTTTGCTCTTGGACCGGATGGACTCCTCCTCCTCCTCCGTGACACGCGATGCGCGATGGCGCGTGCGATACGCGTCGGATTTGGCGGCGGTGCGCACCGTACATCTACGCGACAGCGAGCTCCTGCTCCGAGGAGATGCTCTGCATCTCGTTCTCTTCGACGACGAGGACAGAGTGATCGACGCGCGGACTCTTCGTGAGCACGAGTTGGTGGATATTGGTTTCATCGTTTCGTTCCCGTGTTTTTTTGCGAGGGTGATTGACAGGATTCCGGCGATCACCGGAGCGAATTCGCAGCGGTCTGATGGGGGATTGGACCAGTACAACGTGACGGGTCCTGCGGTACACGGCACGGTGCGTCGCACTGCTGTTTCCGACCCGCCACGCATGGGGCCCAGGGAGCGGGAGGTGCCACCAATGGCGGATGCCCACCACGTGGACGGCGAACCCGGGCACCTACCACCACACGGGGCGTCGAAGGGGAGTACATATACCAGATCCCATCGCCCCCTTGACCTAGACGCTGCCCTCTCGCACTTGTGGGCGGCGCCGAAAAACCCTAGATCTGATTCCCCTCCTTCCTTCTCTTGGTGGCGAGGAAAAATCGGCGGCGATTGCAGATCGTTCGCCGAGATCGCTGCATCTCCTCCACGTCCGCCTGATCCCATGGCTGACAAGGCGGGGCAAGGTTTCCGCGGCGACCGCAGGGAGGGCTTCGGTGCTGGTCGCGAAGGCCGTGGTGCGGGTCGCTTCGACCGCGGCGGCGGGCGCTTCGACCGCGGTGGTCGTTTCGACCGTGGTGCGGGGAGATTTGACCGCGGCGGTGGCCATTTCTCATGGCGGAGGGACTCCAACAACAACAATACCGATAACGACATCTCCGACAAGTCTGAGGCCTCGTGTTGGGAGGCGGCGGCGGCGGCTGCGACGGAGCGACAGAGCTCCAGCTCCGAAGGCGTGTGGGTGGAGAAGAACAAGAGCCCGGCGGCTTCGGGTGGAGGGAGTTCACACCAAGCTACAGAGCCAATCCTGCCGGCTACTGCCCCTTCAACCTCAAAGGCCATGGCCAAAAATCAGGTGCCCCCTTCCAATCCCGGAGATCTCTGTCCCATCTGCAAAAATGTTGGTCATGCTCCTGTTCGCTGCCCGTTAGCTTTCTGTGAGAGATGCAACAAGTTGGGCCACCTAGCTTCTATATGTGTTGAATTCTTGCCATGGGAATGTATTGCTCCTATGTGTGCATTTCAAGCTAGGGGTCAGGGGTTTTTCTATGTGCATGATTATTGTTCAGCAGAACAGGCCCGGGAGAGATCATGCAACATTATTATTACTGTGCTGAGAGGGAACCCTACTGGGAAGCAGATGAACGATGCATTTTTTCTTTATCTAGGTAAAACCTGGAGGTGTTCTGCCAAGTTAGTGGAACCTGGGGTGTTCCTAATGCGCTTCCCGAATACTAGAGAGGTTGAAAAAGCTTGCTATAGTGATCGCATGACCATGAAACCTTGTGGGACAGTAGTGAGGGTCACTAGATGGAACCATGATGATGGTGCCAAAGGTATTCTTGAAAAAGCCTGGGTCAAAGTGGGTGGAATCCCAACGGACAAAAGATGTGAGAGGAATGTCGCCTTTGTTTCATCTCTAGCAGGAGTGCCGCTTGAGATAGACATGGCTACATTGCACCGTCCTGACTCTGTTAGAGTGAAACTTGGATGTCGTAATGTGGATGAGATCATACCAGTGGCTGAGTCAGTCCTGGGCGATCGCTTCTATGATTTCACCTTTCGTGTGGAGCAAGTACTGGTAAGAGATCCGGACAGGGAAGAGTTACGCAATAAGGCCCCTGCTGATCCTGCTGATCAGATTGGTCCTTCGGGCAAAAAGCAAAAGAGATCTAATGGGAATGATGATATAGTGTAGAGCTCATCAGGAGGGAGGGGAGAAAAAATGCTTATCTGGGAAAGCAGTGTGCTGCTAATCCAATGGAGTCCCCTGCTTCTGTTACATCTGATAGTTCTGCACATGATACTTTGTTGATTCACAGCATGGAACAAGAGGCCATTGCTGCTGGGATTAATCGTGATGAGAAAAACAGTCAGAATGATCCTGAAATAATTATTCAGAATGCTAAATGTGGTGGGGACGCATATAACATGAAAAAATCATATGCTGAGAGTGTGAAACAGAATATCGAGGTTGTTGAGATGGAAGGTCCTTTTGTGAACAATGAAGAAAATACAGTTGAGTACAGTGTTCAGTCGCCTGACTCTGCTAATGCTTGCTATGGCGAGGTGATTCCCACACCACCTCTCTTAACTGAAAATATGCTCAGGTTCAGCACCAGGAATGCACTGCTCAATCTGGAAAAGGTGGAAGACAGAGCAAGAGCAGCCTGCAAGAAGCGAGATTTGGAAGGTAATACTTCTGTTAATTCTTTTGCAGCTCTATCTAACCCTGAATTGATGCTTAGAGCTAGGAAAATGGGTGTTATGATACCTGATATGGAATTTTCTAAGATAGATATCCTTAGAGAGCTTGAAAATGTGAGGAATAATGCTATGGAAAAGCCCACACCTCCTGATGAGGTTATGCTTCTCACTAATGAGAATGGAGAAGCTATCCCTATTGATATGAGATGGGGGGATGATCTTGAGGGGGACACTTCTGATTTTACAGTGGTGGGACCCAGGAAAAAGCGTAGTTCTAAAAAATTACAGATGCCTTTATCTAGGCCTAGAACTAGAAGTCAGAAAGCAATGGAATCCATTGCTCGTACTGATAATGCTACTAACACCCCTAGCAGAGTGAACAGGGGGAGGGGGGAAGAAAACGTTCCAAATGAATGGAATCTTCTGGAATTGCAGAGGAGCAGGAAAAAAAGGGATGATGACCTGCTTCTCTCATCTCATAAAAGATCATTCCCTAGATTTTTTGTGTCTGCAAGAAACTATGAAGAAGAAATTCTCTTCCAGTTTTTTTTAGGAATATTGATCCTTATAATACCTTTGAGTGGAACTGGATTCCCTCAATTGGTAAATCAGGTGGTATGCTGTGTGGGGTAAAAAAGGAAAAACTGGAAATAGTTGCTTGGTCTATGGGTACTTATATCCTGTAAGTGATTGTGTTTGATGTAGTTAATAAATGTGTGTGGGCTCTGCTTAATGTTTATGGGGCTGCCCATGATAGAATTCCTTTCTGAGCTGGCTAGTTTCTGTAGTCACCTAACAATACCCTACATTATTGGGGGTGACTTTAATATCTTAAGACATTATGGAGAGAAAAATAAAAAAATGATGGCCTCACAATATACAGACAGATTCAATGCCATCATTAACACTATGTGTTTGCGAGAGATTTATGTGGAGGGGGGATATATACATGGTCTAACAATCAAGCCCATCCTACTCTAGAAAAGCTAGATAGGATCCTGATGAATAGTGAGTGGGAAGATCTATTCCCTTTGGTTACTACCAGAAAGCTGGTTAGAGACATATCAGACCATAACCCTCTTCTGCTGTCCACCAATAGTGATGCTCCTCAAGCACCTAAACCTAGAGAGTTTAGGTTCGAGATGAGCTGGATGACCAATGAGGAATTTTTGCCCTTAGTCAAGAAAATCTGGCAAAGGCCTGTTAGATCCTCGAACCCAATTGATGTGCTTAACATCAAGCTAAAACGATTTAAGCACTTCTTCAAAGGATGGGGGTCAGACAAGTTTGGCCATGAGAAAAAAAGGAAGAAAGTTATTAAAGAGGAGCTTGAGTATATTGAACTTATGGAAGAACATGGTCCTCTTGGACCTGACATCCTGGATAGGCGAGCTACCTTGAGTGGTGAATTACAACAGCTCATGGTCAATGAGGAGTTGTTCTGGCTCCAGCAATCCCACGAGTCGTGGTTATTGAAGGGAGACCAGAACACTGCCTTTTTCCATAGGATTGCCAATGGAAAAAAGAGAAAGAATACTATCCACTCTTTTTCATGTGGAGACACTGTGATTGAAGGGACAAATAATCTGATCAAACATGCCACAGACTTCTATAAGGACCTTTTCGGGCCTGCCCCGGGGAATACTTTTCATTTAGATCCCGACACTTGGGGACAGGATGAAAAATTAACAGCTGAGGAAAATGAGTTTTTGACCAGACCTTTTAGTGAAGAAGAAGTTAAGAAAGCTTTGTTTTCCATGAAAAGCAATAGAGCACCTGGCCCCGATAATATTCCAGCAGAATTCTATCGATTTTGCTGGGATATTGTCAAACAGGATATTATGAATCTGTTTGCTGCTTTCCATGAAGGCTCCCTAGACGTTGAAAGACTGTATTATGGGGTGATTACCCTAATTCCTAAAGCCAATGGGGCTAAAAAAATCCAGGAATTTCGGCCTATCTGTCTGTTGCGGTGCCCTTACAAACTCATTACCAAAGTGTTGGATAATCGAGTGACGATATTTGCTGATAAGCTCATCAGCCGGCATCAAAACGCTTTTATCAAGAAACGTAATATTATGGATGGGATACTTACTTTGCATGAAGTATTACATCACACACATATTAAAAAGAAATGTGGGGTTGTCCTAAAACTAGATTTTGAGAAGGCATATGACAAAGTGAATTGGGATTTCCTTTTGGAATGTCATAGATTGAGAGGCTTCAATGAGAAGTGGTGTGGCTGGATTAGCCAAGTTTTATGAAATGGCACTGTTAGTGTCAAGATCAATAATACTGTAGGCCCCTATTTTCAAAGTAGTAAGGGGGTGAGGCAAGGGGATTCTATATCTCCCTTTCTCTTCAACTTAGCGGCTGAATGCCTTTCGAAAATGATTTTCAATGCCTAGAAAAATGATATGTTTAAAGGACTGGCAGCAGACCTTGTTCCAAACGGTGTTGCTGTCCTGCAGTATGCAGATGACACTGTCCTTTGCATTGAAGATGATATAGATAAAGCTGTTAACCTCAAACTTCTGTTGTACTTGTTTGAACTTATGTCTGGCTTGAAAATCAATTTTCTTAAAAGTGAAGTGCTGTGTGTGGGAGGTGGGGACGATACGACTCTCCAAAAATATGCTGATCTATTTGGGTGCCAAATAGGGCACTTTCCTATGAAATATCTGGGCGTACCGGTTAGCTACTCTTCCTTGAGAAATTCTGATTGGGAGTACATAGCTATCCGATATCTTAAATGTTGTGACTCATGAATTGGCAATTCTGCCTCATTTGGTGGGAGATTAACTTTGTTGAACTCATCCCTCTCGAGCATTGCTTATTATTATATGTCAATGTTCCTGCTTTCTAAGACATTTATCGAGAGACTCGATAAATATCATCGTAAATTCTTTTGGTGTGGAGGGAGGTGTAAAAAACGTTACTATCTGGTTAAATGGACCAGGGTGTGTCAATCTAAGAATAAGGGTGGGCTGGGCGTGAAAGATCTTCACAAACAGAATATTTCACTGTTAGCGAAATGGTGGTGGAATTTGACACAGGTGAGGGGCTGTGGCAAGACGTGGTGAGGGCAAAATACCTTAAGAACAAGTCGCTAGCTACCGTGAAAGCGAAATTCCATGACTCCCCTGTCTGGAAAGCGCTGCTTAAAGTAAAGGAGATGTATATGGCTGGAAGGAAGGTGATTGTCAATAATGGTAACGTTGCCAGGGTGTGGCATGACCCCATTGGCACTCACCAGCCTCTGGGTGTCACTTATCCAACCTTGTTCAGTATCGCTAACTATCAGGATGATACTATTGCTCAATTTACCAAACGTGCTAGTGGAGAAGTGTTCAGACGCAGGCTGAACGCAGATCTGAGCTATCAGCTTAGTGAGGTCGAAAAAATCCTTGATGGCATTGCACATCGGCTGGTCCAGATAAGATTGTGTGGGGCACTGGGCCCAACGGCAAATATACTACTAAATCCATGTATTCTTACCTGGAGAGAGATCTTGCTGGGTGTGACTTTAGATGGATTTGGAGGGCTAGATTACCTACCAAAATCCAGATTTTCCTTTGGCAACTCTTTCAGGATGCAGTTCTAACTAGGGATGTTATGAAGCGTCGGAACTGGGCTGGCAACCCCAGGTGTTCTTTCTGTGATTGCAGAGAGACTTATTTACATCTATTCTTTCAGTGCCCAGTGGCAAGGATTGCCTGGCGCACGGTTGGGGCGATATTTGGGACCGATTTATGTCCCAATAACCTATGTCAGTTTTACTCTTGGTGCTATGTTTTTCTTCCTCAAGGGGAATGGTGCTTCACTATGGGACTGGCGGCTGTATGTTGGGCCATTTGGAATCGTAGAAACCAGGCTACGTTTGAATTTAAGAAAATGTCATCTCCTTTCGAGATTGTTTTCAACGCTTGTATGCACCTATCTTATTGGGCAGGTCTCCTGAAGGGCGAAAGACGAGTGGAACTGGAGCGTGGTGCGATAACTCTGAAGGAGAATACTAAAGAGATGATGAGAATCTGTGCGACTGCACACACGGGCGAGATCGTGGAGTGACCAGCTGCTGGGATGCTGAGACAGTGCGGAAGCTTTGTGAAGTGATTGATTCGAGACACCAAAGACTCTGGGGAGCGTTTGTGTGGAGCTTGTTTCTTTTGTTCTGCATAACTGTGTTGCCTTGGTGCGGGGTTGTATTGTGATCTGAACTCTAGTCTGTTTCGCTGCGTGTTGATGGTGCTTCAGGGTTTTCGCCTCGTAGTGGGTGTTTCGACTATGAGCGCTCACAGCGGGTTTCCCTGAAGTGCTTGATCTCGCTTTTTCCCTTTCCCTTGTTTGAACTCGGAACTGGCTGTATTTCCGTTATATTTTTAATGGAAAGGGGATTAGCCCGGGTCAAAAAAAATACTACTTTGCTCTTGCATCACTGTATTTACTGATACCAACTAATTTCAAATGTAAAGGATACAATTGAAACTCCAATGGCGCAACAGGTATGTTTTAAACCTCTTTCTTCAACGTGTTTGGTTGTTTGCTGTTGTAACTTGCTCTATGTTGATTTCAGTTTCAATTGAATAAACAATTATGTTCTCATGCCATGCACATTACAAGTGTTGTTATTGCTATGTAGTTTCCCACACTTATATTCTGTCTATGATGCTTTGTCTTAAATAGATATGATCCAAATTGTATCTATCTTGATTTGGCAACATAAACTAGAATGATATAGACCATACAGTGACCATACTACACAGATATATGTTTGTTTCATGTTGTTATCCTGTCCACCTTACTATTGAACTGGTTTACCAAAATGAGTTTCATATACTACATTGTAAACCTGAGATGTGTTTGTTTGTTTGTTTCTCTTTTAGAACGCGGATAAAATATTGGAGAAGAGTAACCTGTTATGCAATGGTAAAGGAAGTAATGCAGATAAGGTTCAAGATAGTGAGACATCCCTGTTGGTCTCCAAGAAAGCTGATAAAAACTATGTTGAAGACACTGAGACAACCCCAAAGTCCTGTCTTGATGTAGTGTTCGAGTTACTACTGGCTACCACTGCTGGCACCAGCTCTTCGAACTCGTTTCCTGAATCAGTTCGGCTTCTTGAGTCTCAACTTCATGTTGAAAGACATCGATCAGATGTTATGCGACAGGAAGCCAAAGGACTGAGCAAGTCCCTGCAGAAGTCAGGTGCATACTTTCTGGTGCAACAACAAGCGCTAGAGGACTTAAGCGCCAAACAAGACAAAGTTAATAAGCTTGCTAAGCATCTTGCCAGCATTATGGGTACCCAGGATATTGTTTCTTGAGCTCTTTTGAAGTGGTTTTAGTTCTGGACTTGTTTTGCTGCGGCGTTTATATGCTGTTGTGTTCCCTATATTTGCACTGGTGGCGAACTTTGATGCCCAGTGGATGTAATATGTGTAATAGCCGTGATAGCCTAGCGTTAGTTGCTTGCTTATTTATTTCCTTGTGGTCTTGTTTATTTGTTTGCTTGTAGTCATGGCAGTTCTTTTTCCGCGGTTAGCTAGTGGCTGCAATAACCTATTTTTTAAAACTAGGCCACAATAACCATGGGCTAATATTTACTGTAGTGACACTGGGCCTCCTATTGGCTGTAGAAATAGTGGGCCTTCTATGGGCCGTAGAAACAATGGGCCTTCTACGGGCCGTAGAAACAATGGGCCTTCTGTGGGCCATATCATCAATGGGCCTTATACGGGTCGTTTGATCGATTGGCCAAACATGGGCCAAACAGACCGCATTATGGCTGTAAACGGGCTAGAGTTGGAATCGTCCATTCATGGGCCGACCATAACGGGCCATCGTTAATAGGCCATATTTGATGATGCTATGAAAACGGCCCAACGTATTAATGGACCACAAACGGGCCGACTGTAACCACGGGCTGAATTTGGCCCACAAGCAGAAAATGACAGTAACGGGCCGTAAGTAAACGAATGCTGGAAATGAGCCCAAGAATAAATGGGCTCTGAGAAGGCCAAGATAACATGGGCTAGAAACGGCCCAACGGAATAACGGGCCGTTAATGGGTATAAAGTGATACACTCTTCATTACGGGCCAGTTGCACCACAGGCCGTTAATGGGTGTAAAGTGATACACTGTTCATTACGGGCCAGTTTCACCACGGGGCGTTAATAGGCCAAGAGTTACATAGGGCCTCATATGGGCCGAAAGACATCATGGGCCATACATGCGCCAGAAGTGAAAACGGGCTGGAATCATATTGGATGGCCCAGATGACGCTACTGGGCCTAATTCGGATAGGGCGTAACGGTCCTTGGGTTAGCGGGCTGTAAATGGGCTATATGAGAATAGGCCATTAACAGGCTTTCCATGGGCCGGCCCGCCACCTTTTGACCAAGTCAAACGGGCCGGCCTTTTCACAGGGATGGGCCTCTGTTGGGCCGTGCCACGTGCCGACGTATCATAGGCACCTTCCGTCCAATGAGTGGATGACATCTGTCCCAACGATGAGCCGACACATGTTTCCTCCAGCCAATGATGATTTTACACGTGGAAAATCCCCATTGGTCGGGGCTGTAACAGGTTATCGGATCGAAAACCTGACCCGATAGCTTAACGGCGTTCCGTTACGGTGGATGCCACGTGTCGGTCACCCTTGACGAAAGCACTTCTGTGATGCGCGATTTACCGTCATGGAAGTGGACACTTCCGTGATGATAATTTTGGTAATGTCATGGAACACTTCTACGACAGCACAGGTATGACTATCTTGATTCTGTCATAAATTTGTCATGGATGTACATGCATGACAAAAAACGCGACCTACTATGACAAACACGTATCATCACGAAAGTGTACTTTTTTTGTAGTGATATGTGCAAATCTTGGAGCAACTTTTGCATTTAGTTTTCACTTTTCTTTGATGCACCATGCTGGTATGAGATAGTCCATGGTTGATTTATAGAATGCTCATTGCACTTCACTTATATCTTTTGAGTATGGCTTTATAGAATGCTTCATGTGCTTCACTTATATCATTTGAAGTTTGGATTGCCTGTTTCTCTTCACATAGAAAACCGCCATTTGTAGAATGCTCTTTTTCTTCCATTATATTTGTTAGAGCGTGGGCATATCTTTTTTAGAAAGAATTAAACTCTCTTGCTTCACTTATATCTATTTAGAGAGTCGACAGGAATTGGTCATTCACATAGTTAGTCACAAAATCCTACATAAAACTTGTAGATCACTGAATATGATATGTTTGATTCCTTGCAATAGTTTTGCGATATAAAGATGGTGATATTAGGGTCATGCTAGTGGGTAGTTGTGGATTTTAGAATGATACATCTCTGTCGTATCTACTTTTCCAAACACTTTTTCCCTTGTTTTGGACTCTAACTTGCATGATTTGAATGGAACTAACCCGGACTTACGCTGTTTTCACCAGAATTGCCATGGTGTTATTTATGTGCAGAAACAAAAGTTCTCGGAATGACCTGAAACTTCACGGAACATCTTTTCGGAAATAATAAAAAATCCTTGCCAAATATGAAGACCAGGGGCCCACACCCTATCCACGAGGGTGGGGGCGCGCCTGCCCCCCTAGGGCGCACCCCCTACCTCGTGGGCCCCTGGAGCTCCTCCGACGCCAACTCTGTAATGCCCTCGATGCGGCTATATCTCCCACGTGTCGAAGCACGACTTAGAGGCATAACCGCATTGAAAGCAATGTCGCAAGTGAGGTAATCTTCACACAACCCATGTAATACATAAGGGAAAGAGATACATAGTTGGCTTACAGTCGCCACTTCACTCAATACATAAATAAACATACATCATCCAGAATACACTCAAGGTCCGACTACGGTACCAAAATGAAAGAAGACTACCCCAGATGCTACACAGATCCCCGATCGTCCCAACTGGGCTCCACTACTGATCATCAGAAAAAGACACATAATAACGACCACGTTCCTCGTCGAACTCCCACTTGAGCTCGGTTGAATCATCTGCACTGGCATCGTCGGCACCTGCAACTGTTTTGGTAGAATCTGTGAGTCACGGGGACTCAGCAATCTCACACCCGCGAGATCAAGACTATTTAAGCTTAAAGGTAGGATAGGGTTGTGAGGAGGAGCTGCAGCAAGCGAATAGCATATATGGTGGCTACAACGCAAAAGAGAGCGAGAAGAGAAGCAAAGCACGGTCGTGAAGCTAGAAGTGATCAATAAGTGATCTTAGAACAACCTACGTCAGACATAACTCCAACACCGTGTTCACTTCCCGGACTCCGCCGAGAAGAGACCATCACGGTTACACACGTGGTTGATGTGTTTTAAATAAGGTCAACTTCGGGTTTTCTACAACCGAACATTAACAAATTCCCATCTGCCTCATAACCGCGGGCACGGCTTTCAAAAGATAATACCCTGCAGGGGTGTCCCAACTTAGCCCATTATAAGCTCTCACGGTCAACGAAGGATATTCCTTCTACCGGGAAGACCCGATCAGTCTCGGAATCCCGGACTACAAGACATTTCGACAGTAATAAAACAAGTCCAGCAAAGCCGCCCGATTGTGCCGACAAATCCTGATAGGAGCTGCACATATCTCGGTCTCAGGGCACATCCGGATGAGCTGTCCGTACAACTAAAACCAGACCTCAAGTTTCCTTAAGGTGGCGCTTCAAAGCGCTCTAGTTTGGACCAGCAATCGAAGGAGAACTGGCCCGGGGGGGGGTTAAAATAAAGATGACCCTCGGGCTCGCGAAAACCCGGGGGAAAAAGGCTTAGGTGGCAAATGGTAAAACCAAAGTTGGGCCTTACTGGAGGAGTCTTATTCAAAGCGAACTGTCAAGGGGGTCCCATAAATCACCCAACCGTGTAAGGAACGCAAAAATCAAGGAACATAACACCGGTATGACGGAAACTAGGGTGGAAAGAGTGGAACAAAACACCAGGCATAAGGCCGAGCCTTCCACCCTTTACCAAGTATATAGATGCATTAATTAAATAAGAGATATTGTGATATCCCAAAATAACCATGTTCCAACATGGAACAAACTTCACCTTCACCTGCAACTAGCAACGCTATAAGAGGGGCTGAGCAAAGCGGTAACATAGCCAATCAACAGTTTGCTAGGAAAGGATGGTTAGAGGTTTGACATGGCAATATGGGTGGCATGATATAGCAAGTGGTAGGTATCGCAGCATAGGCATATCAAAAGAGCAAGCATCTAGCAAGCAAAGATAGAAGTGATTTCGAGGGTATGGTCATCTTGCCTGCAAGGTTCTCAGAGTTGTCGAAAGCTTGATCCTCGTAAGCGTTCTCAAGAGGTTCCTCATTCATGTACTCGTCTCCCGGCTCTAACCAAGGCAAGAACACAAGCAAAGGGGACAAACATCAATCATGATGCAATGCGCAAGCAACATGATGCAAAACATGGCATGATATGCGAGATGTGGTATGCAATGCATATGCGTGCTCCGGAAGGAAAAGATGAAAAAGGCATAATCTTGGAAAACCAAGTATGCCACTGGATAGGTGAGGTGATTTCGGTTGAAATCGATATAAAGATCACCGGAATCGGATGCACGGTTTGCAAATGACAAGCAAAACAAGAATGACAAGATTCTGCCATTAACAGCATGATGCTACTTAGCAAGCAACAAGAAGTTAAGCTACTGCACCCAAACATATCATCAAAGCATATGGAAGTGATCTACTCAAGATTCTTGACAAAAGATGAACACTGAGCTACGGCTAAATCACACCATAACAGGTTCAAACAAGCATGGCAAAAGTGCAAAAGATAACAGGTTCACAGACTTTGTGAAAATACTATCTTGCCAGAAATTAACATCAGGATGACATGTTTAGAGCAAGTAAAAAACATGCTACAGGAACAGGACATAGCAAAATAGGGCATGTGATGAATCTACTCAAAGCATAGAACAAAAGTCACTTACTGACCATGAGCCAAAAAGGACCATAAAATATAATAACACCCATGTCAATTAAGCAAGTTTCGTTACAGATTTCAGACTTAGCAGAAAACTGGACATGTCAAGAACAGATAACCAGTAGGCATGTTTACGAGCTCGATGCACTCACTACAGAGCATTTCATGATAAACTAAGCATACATTTATCAAGCAGACATGGCATAGAAGCTAGACATGTCAAGAATAACATCATATCATGCAAGTATCAACTACAAAAAACATGGCAAAATCGAATAACATGTAAACAATCTGCCAGTAACATTTTATAGCAAAAGTAGAGCTCGATTGACTCAAGCTATGTCACTCCATAATTAAAAACAAAGGCATGTATGCATAGAGCAAATCCATATGTTCAAAACACACTTACTGATCATGCTCAAAAGAGGCATAGATCTCTCTGAAACAACATGAACACATGGCATAAAAATAACAGCAGGGAATAACTTAGTGAAATTACTAAGTCCCTGAAATCAGCAACATTATGATCCCTAGTTTGCATGCTTGTGCTAGTCACCACAAGGATCACAAAAATACATGGCAGACACCCCAGGAAAGATGGCATGGCACATTACAAAACACATGTAAAACTCAAGCTCATAGGAAGCACACATCAATCATGGCAAAAATGACAAAAGTGCATCTACTGAAACAGATCTGAAACTAACATCACATAGCCCTCTTCTAACAGCATTTCGGGCATCAATATGAGCTCAAATGAAAATGACGCAATAGAACTAAGTGATGTACTCATTGAGTCGAACAATTTGATATGCTACACGCCCAAAACGGCACTACGGATGCAGAGATATGATGCGATGAACATGACATAAAAATACAGTAGAAAAATGACTTAGAGGAATTTCGGGGCCCGGGGAAAGTCAACCTCCGGCTTCCAGATCCAGATCCGGGTCACGGGAACCGAGGCAGGGCGAGAGCTCGCCGGAGAGCTCGTCGGAGAGGGCGGATCCGGCCGGGAGGAGGCCGCCGGAGCTCGTGGGAGGAGGCGGAGACGGCGAGGGACGGCGGGGCCGGGCGACGGGGACGGCGGGACGCGCGCGGGCGGCGGCGCGGTGCGGCGCGGCCGGCGAGGTGGCGGAGGTCGCCGGCGAGGCGGCGCAGGGCGGAGGCGACGGCGAGCGGGAAGATGAGGGCGCGGGGCGGCGCGAGCGGCTGGGCCGCGGGGCCCGGGGAGGGCCCGCGGCGGGCTCTCCGGGCCGGCGCGGGGGAGGCGCGTCGGGCGAGTGGCGCGCCACGTGGCGGTGGCGGGGCGATCTGGACGTGTCCGGCTGCGGCGGACGCGTCCGGTGGCGGCGGGAGGAGCTAGGCTAGGGTTAGGGGTAGAATCATCCGGGATTTGGAAATGGAGGGGCTAGGAAGCTCCAAATGAGGTGAGGTTTTCGGCCACGTGATTGTGATCGAACGGCGATGGAAATGGGAGTGTCTTAGATGGGTTATTGGGCTGATTTGAAGGGTTTTTGGGCTGCAACACACACGAGGCCTTCACGGTTACCCGGTTAACCGTTGGGGCATCAAACGACCTCCGATTGACCCGAAACTTGACAGGCGGTCTACCAGTGCTATACCAAGGCCGCTTGACAAACCTCGGTCCATTTCGAGAAAGTTTAATACCCGCTCACGGAAAAAGGTAAAAGGGGACGCCGGGGAACATAGGAGCGCCGGATTGCAAAACGGACGACGGGGAAAATGCTCGGATTCATGAGACGAACACGTATACGAATGCGATGCGCATGATGACATGACATAAAATGCATGACAAGGACAAAATGCAAAAGAAGGAGAACCCAACCACGGAGGGAATATCATATCACATTGCCGAAAATGGCAAGAGTTGGAGTTACAAATATGGCAAGTTACATCCGGGGTGTTACAACACTCCACCACTATGAGAGGATCTCGTCCCGAGATCTAGGACTGAAAGAACTCCGGATATTCGGAACGGAGGTGGTCCTCGCGCTCCCAGGTGGCTTCTCGGTCTGAATGGTGTGACCACTTCACTTTCAGGAATTTGATGGACTTGTTGCGAGTCTTGCGCTCAGTTTCTTCAAGAATAGCAACGGGATGCTCATGATAAGACAAATCTTCTTGAAGATCAATCTCTTCGAAGTTGATGGTGCGCTCAGGCGTCTTGAAGCACTTGCGAAGCTGTGACACGTGGAACACATCGTGCACATTTGCAAAGTTGGGGGGAAGCTCAAGTTGATAGGCGACATCGTCTCTTTTGCCGATGATCTTGAAAGGACCAACGTATCTAGGGGCAAGTTTCCCTTTGATACCGAAGCGACGAGTGCCTTTCATTGGAGAGACGCGGAGGTAGACATGGTCTCCGATCTCGAATGCCAAATCACGGTGTTGCTATCGTAATAGCTCTTCTGGCGCGATTGCGCGGCTTTGAGATTCTCACGAATGACTTTACACATATCTTCAGCCTCTGTGATCAAGTCGTTGCCAAGAAGTTGGCGTTCGCCCGTCTCTGACCAATTGAGAGGAGTACGACACTTTCTGCCATAGAGAATCTTGAATGGGGCTTTGCCCGAGCTTGCTTGAAAGTTGTTGTTGTAAGAGAACTCAGCATATGGAAGACAATCCTCCCACTTCATGCCGAAATAGATAACACAAGCCCTGAGCATATCTTCAAGAATTTGGTTGACACGCTCGACTTGTCCACTAGTTTGAGGATGGAAAGCTGTGCTGAAGCGAATATTTGTGCCCATGGCCTTCTGAAAAGAATCCCAAAACTTGGAGGTGAAGATGCTTCCATGATCTGAGGATATCAATTGTGGAATGCCATGCAAGGAGACAATTCTGGAGGTGTTGAGCTCTGCCAGCTGCGCTGCTGTGATAGACTCTTTGATAGGAAGAAAATGAGCCACTTTAGTGAGCTTGTCGATGACGACGAAGATGGCATCATTTCCACGCTTGGACTTAGGAAAACCAGTCACGAAGTCCATTTCGATATGATCAAACTTCCATTCTGGAATAGCAAGAGGTTGGAGTAGACCAGCTGGTCGTTGGTGTTCTGCTTTCACCCTTCGACAGACATCACATTCATTCACGAATTGAGCAATTTCTCGCTTCATTCGAGTCCACCAATACGACTGCTTGAGGTCATGGTACATCTTTGTACTTCGAGGATGAATTGACAGAAGAGAATTGTGCGCCTCGTTCATAATGACTTTACAAAGATCACCCTTTGGAACCACAATCCGGTCCTCGAAGAAAAGAGTATCTCTGTCATCAACGCGATAGCACTTGTATTTGGAAATGCCCTTGTCAATACCACGTTTCACCTTCTTCACCATGGTATCCATCAGTTGTGCCTCACGAATTTGATCTTCCAAAGTAGGAGAGACTATGAGGTTGGCAAGAAAACCTTGAGGAACAACTTGGAGATTCAACTTGCGGAAAGCTTCACAAAGATCCGGTTGAAAGGGCTTGAGGATTAAGCTGTTGCAATAAGCCTTCCTGCTCAAAGCGTCTGCAATCACATTAGCCTTGCCTGGAGTATATTCAATACTCGGATTATACTCTTGAATCATTTCGACCCATCGAGTTTGCCTGAGGTTGAGGTTGGGCTGAGTGAAGATGTACTTGAGACTCTTGTGATCGGTGAATATGTCCACTTTCCTTCCCAACAAGAGATGTCTCCATGTTATCAATGCATGGACAACTGCCGCCAACTCAAGATCGTGAGTGGGGTAGTTCTTTTCGTTGGGCTTCAACTGACGAGAGGTATAGGCCACAACCTTCTTCTCTTGCATTAGGACAGCACCGAGACCTTGAAGAGAAGCATCACAGAAAACTTTATAAGGCTTGGATTCGTCAGGAGGAGTCAAAACTGGAGCAGTGACGAGTTTCTCTTTGATAGTGTTGAAAGCAATGTCACACTCAGGAGACCAGACATACTTCACATGCTTCTGGAGGAGGTTGGAAAGAGGCTTTGCAATCTTTGAGAAATTCTCAACGAATCTTCGGCAATAGCTTGCAAGTCCAAGAAAACTGCAAAGCTGCTTGACATTCTGAGGAGGTTCCCAATTCAAAACTGCAGACACCCTCTCGGGATTAATAGCAATGCCCTTGGCAGAGATGATATGACCAAGGTAAAGAGCTTCATCAAGCCAAAATTCACATTTGGAGAACTTCGCATAGAATTTATACTCTCTGAGCTTGTCGAGCACCAATCACAAATGCTTGGCATGATCCTTCTTATTCTTGGAGAAGACCAATATATCATCGAGATAGACCAAGGCGAATTCATTGGTGTAGGGGTTGAAGATGAAGTTCATCATACGAGAGAACGTTGGAGGAGCATTGACAAGGCTGAAAGACATGACAGTGTATTCATAAGAACCAAAGCTTGTTCTGAATGTTGTCTTGGGAATATCTTCTTCACAAATGCGAATCTGATGATAACCCATACGAAGGTCAAGCTTGGAGAACACTTTAGCACCTTTAAGTTGCTCGAATAGCTCATTGATGTTGGGAAGTGGGTACTTGTTCTTGATAGTCTTCTTGTTCAATGGATGGTAATCGACGCAAAGTCGGTCCGTGCCATCCTTCTTCTGGACAAAAAGAAAACCACAACCCCAAGGAGAAGAACTCGGTCTGATCAGACCCAGACGCTCTTGTTCATCGAGTTGTTTCTTCAATTCCTTCAACTCTTTTGGCCCAAGCTTGTAAGGATGCTTGCAAACGGGTTCCGTGCCAGGCTCAAGATCGATAACGAATTCCACTGGCCGGTGAGGAGGCATACCCGGAAGCTCTTCTGGAAAGACATCTTGGTACTCACAAACGACTGGAATCTGAGAGATAGCATCCAATTCGCCCTTCTCATTGAGAGAAAACAACCGAATGGTATCATCACGAGCGGCATAAATGATCACATCGTCAGAAGAGTGAGTCAATTGAATTTCCCTGGCAGCACAATCAAGCTGAGCCTTGTGCTTAGAAAGCCAGTCCATCCAGAGAATAAGATCAATATCAGAGTCACCAAGAACAATTGGTTTAGCCAGAAATCTATAGTCTCCCATCTTGATGGAAACATCCGGAACCACCAAACTAGAGCTCAAGCGTTTACCAGGAGAAATGACAGCCATGGGTCTATCCAAATTAGAAGACGTGAAATCATGCTTGGCAGAAAACGGTCTTGACATGAAACAATGCGAAGCACCGGTATCAAATAAGACTTTAGCAGGAATATCATTAACTGAGAGATTACCCATGATCACTTCAGAAGAATCCTTTGCTTGAGCTGCGTTCATCATGTTCACCTTGGCATGCTTAGGATTATGCTTGACCACTGCATTGCTGGAAGATTTCACAGGAGGAGGAGGCGGAAGGCGCCTTTGGTTGAAGCACTTGTTCGCATAGTGACCCTTTTGCTGACATTTGTTGCAAGTCACCTCTGAGAGCGGACGATGATAAGGAGAATTTGGCCTTGGAGCTTGGTTCTGAGACTTGTTCTGATAGCCAGGGTTGGGTGGGTGGGAAGATCCACGACCACCTGAGTTCTTCTGCTGATATGGCTGACGGAACGGAGGAGGAGGAGGAGGCAACCAGAACTTCTGTTGCTTGGCTGCCACTGGTGGGGAAGAAGAGGACTGAACTGCGTCCCGGACTCTCTTCTTAGATGCCTCACACTTGAGCTAAGCAGCTTCTTGTTTCAGTGCCATGTTGTAGAATTCATCATACTTTAATGGCTCAAAAAGCACGAGAGCTAGTTGCAGATCTTCTCTGAGGCCATGCCTGAACTGGTAAATCATGCTCTTCTCATCAGGGATGTCTTGCTTCGCAAAACGAGAGAGCTTCTGGAACTGAGTGTTGTATTGATACACAGACATATTGCCTTGCTTGAGATTGCGGAACTCCTCACGCTTACTCTCAACAACACTTTCTGGAATGTGATGAGCTTTGAAGTCACGGCGGAAATCATCCCAGGTAATCACACGACCTCCTCTGGAATCTTTGTATTGTTGGAACCACTCAGCAGCTTGATCCTTGAGTTGAAAAGAGGCAAACTTGACAAAGTCCTCAGGTCTGACATTGCTACATTCGAAGTGCTTGTAGATGTCCACGAGCCAATCATCGGCGAATGTGGCCTCGACACAGTAGCTGAAAGTCTTCGGCTGATTTGCAAGGAACTAATTGAGGGTAGCAAAATGCGGCTGATTGTTGCCTTGGCCTTGATTTCCCTGATTACCTTGCCCTTGGTTGCGATCTTGCAAGAGCTGAATCAGAATCTAAGCGTTGGCATTGGTGGCTGTCATCAAGGCTTGCCATGTCTCCGGAGGCGGAGGTGGTGGAGGAGGGTTAGCCTGACTCCCTTCATTGCGTTCCGGATTCTGACGCGTTGGCGGAGCCATCCTGAAGAGGGTGACATCCATTAGCATCTTGAAAGACATATATTCAAGCTGAATCAAAGGATCGAAATTGCAACATATAGTCTTCACAATAAACATTCGAACAAGAATGAATGAATGAATTCCAAAGTAAAGCATCACACTTCCATAAGCTGAGAAGCCATTTAGATAAAGATATGGAAATCACCATCTGCCTCGAAACAACTCGAATATCACAACTAAAAACAAAACAAAGGATTGGCTTGCGGAATAAGCCGGAAACAAACATATGATAGATCCCATATCATATCATGTGTGTGTTGGAAAGTTATCCTACGAGATACTTGAATTCCCACTTATAAACTCCCGAAACTTTCTGGTTATGCAATCAGGTGTTTGGGATACAGGGGACACAAAATATATCACCCAAACTAACAATACCTAGATCCAGCTGTATCCATCCTTCAACACATAACCAAGAAATCCTCGGAAATCGTCTACCTCAACCTTCGAAAAGCATCCGTTATACAAGTTATGGCAATACTCCTGCACTCGCCTCAGTACTGGGCTATCAGGGTTATCTCACCAACAACTGTACAAAAGAGATTTTCGATGTCGGCGTACTAAACTCAGGTATTCCAGAACTGCAACGGTAAAATTATGACGACAACACCTCGGAGCTCAACTCCCCAGGACACCTCCACTAAACCCCTGCTGACAGGAGGCACCAAGACAATGTTGTCATCATAAAACCATCGGAACGATTCTAAGATACCCGCGTGATCCTAAATTTTTTTTAGTGAAATTTAAGAAGAGAAGAGTCAAAACTCTACGTCAGGATGCCTTACCAGAGCGATGAGGAGACTGGGAAGTAAAAAAGAATTCCTAAACTCTCCGATATATAATTCCTAAATGACTCAAAACATTTTTCTAGACACAACTCGGCCGCTAAAAACGATCAATCAGTGGGGGCTCCTAAGGTCGGGGAAGGCTCTGATTACCAACTTGTAACGCCCTCGATGCGGCTATATCTCCCACGTGTCGAAGCACGACTTAGAGGCATAACCGCATTGAAAGCAATGTCGCAAGTGAGGTAATCTTCACACAACCCATGTAATACATAAGGGAAAGAGATACATAGTTGGCTTACAGTCGCCACTTCACTCAATACATAAATAAACATACATCATCTAGAATACACTCAAGGTCCGACTACAGTACCAAAATGAAAGAAGACTACCCCAGATGCTACACAGATCCCCGATCGTCCCAACTAGGCTCCACTACTGATCATTAGGAAAAGACACATAGTAACGACCACGTTCCTCGTCGAACTCCCACTTGAGCTCGGTTGAATCATCTGCACTGGCATCGTCGGCACCTGCAACTGTTTTGGTAGAATCTGTGAGTCGCGGGGACTCAGCAATCTCACACCCGCGAGATCAAGACTATTTAAGCTTAAAGGTAGGATAGGGTTGTGAGGAGGAGCTGCAGCAAGCGAATAGCATATATGGTGGCTACAACGCAAAAGAGAGCGAGAAGAGAAGCAAAGCACGGTCGTGAAGCTAGAAGTGGTCAATAAGTGATCCTAGAACAACCTACGTCAGATATAACTCCAACACCGTGTTCACTTCCCGGACTCCGCCGAGAAGAGACCATCACGGTTACACACGCGGTTGATGTGTTTTAAATAAGGTCAACTTCGGGTTTTCTACAACCGGACATTAACAAATTCCCATCTGCCTCATAACCGCGGGCACGGCTTTCGAAAGATAATACCCTGCAGGGGTGTCCCAACTTAGCCTATTATAAGCTCTCACTGTCAACGAAGGATATTCCTTCTACCGGGAAGACCCGATCAGTCTCGGAATCCTGGACTACAAGACCTTTCGACAGTAATAAAACAAGTCCAGCAAAGCCGCCCGATTGTGCCGACAAATCCTGATAGGAGCTGCACATATCTCGGTCTCAGGGCACATCCAGATGAGCTGTCCACACAACTTAAACCAGACCTCAAGTTTCCTTGAGGTGGCGCTGCAAAGCGCTCTAGTTTGGACCAGCAATCGAAGGAGAACTGGCCCGGGGGGGTTAAAATAAAGATGACCCTCGGGCTCGCGAAAACCCGGGGGAAAAAGGCTTAGGTGGAAAATGGTAAAACCAAAGTTGGGCCTTGCTGGAGGAGTCTTATTCAAAGCGAACTGTCAAGGGGGTCCCATAAATCACCCAACCGTGTAAGGAACGCAAAAATCAAGGAACATAACACCGGTATGACGGAAACTAGGGTGGCAAGAGTGGAACAAAACACCAGGCATAAGGCCGAGCCTTCCACCCTTTACCAAGTATATAGATGCATTAATTAAATAAGAGATATTGTGATATCCCAAAATAACCATGTTCCAACATGGAACAAACTTCACCTTCACCTGCAACTAGCAACGCTATAAGAGGGGCTAAGCAAAGCGGTAACATAGCCAATCAACGGTTTGCTAGGAAAGGATGGTTAGAGGTTTGACATGGCAATATGGGTGGCATGATATAGCAAGTGGTAGGTATCGCAGCATAGGCATAGCAAAAGAGCGAGCATCTAGCAAGCAAAGATAGAAGTGATTTCGAGGGTATGGTCATCTTGCCTGCAAGGTTCTCAGAGTTGTCGAAAGCTTGATCCTCGTAAGCGTTCTCAACAGGTTCCTCGTTCATGTACTCGTCTCCCGGCTCTACCCAAGGCAAGAACACAAGCAAAGGGGACAAACATCAATCACGATGCAATGCGCAAGCAACATGATGCAAAACATGGCATGATATGTGAGATGTGGTATGCAATGCATATGCGTGCTCCGGAAGGAAAAGATGAACAAGGCATAATCTTGGAAAACCAAGTATGCCACTGGATAGGTGAGGTGATTTCGGTTGAAATCGATATAAAGATCACCGGAATCGGACGCACGGTTTGCAAATGACAAGCAAAACAAGAATGACTAGATTCTGCCAATAACAGCATGATGCTACTTAGCAAGCAACAAGAAGTTAAGCTAATGCACCCAAACATATCAGCAAAGCATACGGACGTGATTTACTCAAGATTCTTGACAAAAGATGAACACTGAGCTACGGCTAAATCACACCATAACAGGTTCAAACAAGCATGGCAAAAGTGCAAAAGATAACAGGTTCACAGACTTTGTGAAAATACTATCTTGCCAGAAATTAACATCAGGATGACATGTTTAGAGCAAGGAAACGACATGCTACAGGAACTGGACATAGCAAAATATGGCATGGCATGAATCTACTCAAAGCATAGAACAAAAGTCCCTTACTGACCATGAGCCAAAAAGGACCATAAAATATAATAACACCCATGTCAATTAAGCAAGTTTCGTTACAGATTTCAGACTTAGCAGAAAACTGGACATGTCAAAAACAGATAACAAGTAGGCATGTTTACGAGCTCGATGCACTCACTACAGAGCATTTCATGATAAACTAAGCATACATTTATCAAGCAGACATGGCATAGAAGCTAGACATGTCAAGAATAACATCATATCATGCAAGTATCAACTACAAAAAACTTGGCAAAATCGAATAACATGTAAACAATCTGCCAGTAACATTTTATAGCAAAAGTAGAGCTCGATTGACTCAAGCTATGTCACTCCATAATTAAAAAAAAGGCATGTTTGCATAGAGCAAATCCATATGTTCAAAACACCCTTACTGATCATGCTCAAAAGAGGCATAGATCTCTCTGAAACAACATGAACACATGGCATAAAAATAACAGCAGGGAATAACTTAGTGAAATTACTAAGTCCCTGAAATCAGCAACATTATGATCCCTAGTTTGCATGCTTGTGCTAGTCACCAAAAGGATCACAAAAATACATGGCATACACCCCTGGAATGATGGCATGGCATATTAGAAAAGACATGTAGGACTCAAGCTCATAGGAAACACACATCAATCATGGCAAAAATGACAAAAGTGCATCTACTGAAACAGATCTGAAACTAACATCACATAGCCCTCTTCTAACAGCATTTCGAGCATCAGTATGTGCTCAAATGAAAATGATGCAATGGAAAGAAATGATGTACTCATCTAGTCGAACAATTTGATATGCTACATGCCCAAAATGGCGCTACGGAAGCAGAGATATGATGCGATGAACATGACATAAAATACAACAGAAAAATGACTTAGACGAATTTCGGGGCTCGGGGAAAGTCAACCTCCGGCTTCCAGATCCAGATCCGGGGCACGGGAACCGTGGCAGGGCGCGAGCTCGCCGGAGAGCTCGTCGGAGAGGGCGGATCCGGCCGGGAGGAGGCCGCCGGAGCTCGGGGGAGGAGGCGGAGACGGCGAGGGACGACGGGGCCGGGCAACGGGGACGGCGGGACGCGCGCGGGCGGCGGCGCGGGTGGCGCGGTGGCGGAGGTCGCCGGCGAGGCGGCGCAGGGCGGAGGCGACGGTGAGCGGGAAGACGAGGGCGCGGGGCGGCGCGAGCGGCTGGGCCGCGGGGGCCGGGGAAGGCCCGCGGCGGGCTCTCCGGGCCGGCGCGGGGGAGGCGCGTCGGGCGAGTGGCGGAGCGCCACGTGGCAGCGGCGGGGCGATCCGGACGTGTTCGGCTGCGGCGGACGCGTCCGGTGGCGGCGGGAGGAGCTAGGCTAGGGTTAGGGGTAGAATCATCCGGGATTTGGAAATGGAGGGGCTCGGAAGCTCCAAATGAGGTGAGGTTTTCGGCCACGCGATCGTGATCGAACGGCGATGGACATGGGAGTGTCTTAGATGGGTTATTGGGCTGATTTGAAGGGGTTTTGGGCTGCAACACACATGAGGCCTTCACGGTTACCTGGTTAACCGTTGGGGCATCAAACGACCTCCGATTGACCCGAAACTTGACAGGCGGTCTACCAGTGCTATACCAAGGCCGCTTGACAAACCTCGGTCCATTCCAAGAAAGTTTAATACCCGCTCACGGAAAAAGGTAAAAGGGGACGCCGGGGAACATAGGAGCGCCGGATTGCAAAACGGACAACGGGGAAAATGCTCGGATTCATGAGACGAACACGTATGCGAATGCGATGCGCATGATGACATGACATAAAATGCATGACAAGGACAAAATGCAAAAGAAGGAGAACCCAACCACGGAGGGAATATCATATCACATTGCCGAAAATGGCAAGAGTTGGAGTTACAAATATGGCAAATTACATCCGGGGTGTTACAAACTCCAACTCTATATATTTGCTTTCGGGGAGAAAAAAATCAAGGAGAAGAAATAATCGTGTTTTACGATACGGAGCCGCCGCCAAGCCCTAAAACCTCTCGGGAGGGCTGATCTGGAGTCTGTTCGGGGCTCCGGAGAGGGGGATTCGTCGCCATCGTCATTATCAACCATCCTCCATCACCAATTTCATGATGCTCACCGCCGTGCGTGAGTAATTCCATCGTAGGCTTGCTTGACGGTGATGGGTTGGATGAGATCTATCATGTAATCGAGTTAGTTTTGTTAGGGTTTGATCCCTAGTATCCACTATGTTCTGAGATTGATGTTGTTGTGACTTTGCTATGCTTAATGCTTGTCACTAGGGCCCGAGTGCCATGATTTCAGATCTGAACCTATTATGTTTTCATGAATATATGTGTGTTTTTGATCCTATCTTGCAAGTATATAGTCACCTACTATGTGTTATGATCCGGCAACACCGAAGTGACAATAATAGGGACCACTCCCGGTGATGACAATAGTTTGAGGAGTTCATGTATTCACTTTGTGCTAATGCTTTGTTCCGGTTCTCTATTAAAAGGATGCCTTAATATCCCTTAGTTTCCATTAGGACCCCGCTGCCATGGGAGGGTAGGACAAAAGATGTCATGCAAGTTCTTTTCCATAATCACGTATGACTATATTCGGAATACATACCTACATTACATTGATTGTAGCTAGTTCTGTGTCACCCTATGTTATGCTTGTTACATGATGAACCGCATCCAGCATAATTATCCATCACCGATCCAATGCCTACGAGCTTTTCCTATATTGGTTCTCTCTTATTTACTTTTCCGTTGCTACTGTTACAATCACTACAAAATACCAAAATATTACTTTTTGCTTTCTTTACTTTTGTTACCATTACCACTACTATCATATTACTTTGCTACTAAATACTTTGCTGCAAATATTAAGTTATCCAGGTGTGGCTGAATTGACAACTTAGTTGCTAATACTTGAGAATATTCTTTGGCTCCTGTAACGCCCGGATAATCATGCTACAGTAATCCCACGCTAATCGTGCCATGACACCTCGGTTACTGTTGCTATCCTCGCAAAAATTCGAAAACCGTTTGAAATTCAAATTCAAATTATTGATAACAAAAAAAGTTTCCAGAAAATTAAAACAAAATTGTTCAGTGGTTGTCAAATATTACATAGGTAATTATAGTGAAGAAAGCACATGTTTAGAAAATACTTAAATGGCCTAAATTAAATAAAATAGAAAAGGAAAGAAATAAATAAAAAGAAAGACTAAACAGAATAAGAAAAAAACAAAAGAAAAGAAAAAACGGGGGAAAACCCCCTGCTGGGCCATGGCCCAGCTGGCCACCAGGCCAGCCCAGCCGTCCGCAACCCACTCCTCCATATCCCCCCGAGCGACCGAACCCTAGCCCGGTCCACCCCCACTACCCCCCCCCCCCCCACGATCCCCTTCTCCTCCCCCCCCCCCCCGATCTGGATCGGGCCCGACGCCGGCGCCGCCCCTCCTGCACTCCTTCGCGCCCCTTCGCCAACTGCCGCCGCCTGGAGTGCCCCGCCGCCATCGCCTCGCGTGCCTCGGCCTCCTCCTCGCCTTGTGCCGAGCCTGCCGTTCCTGCGCGCACGCCTCGGACCCCGTCGACCCCGCCGCCTTGATCAACGCCGCCTCGACCTCGTCTCGTCCCCGACGGCCTGCCTCCTGAAGGAAATATGCCCTAGAGGCAATAATAAAGTTATTATTTATTTCCTTATATCATGATAAATGTTTATTATTCATGCTAGAATTATATTAACTGGAAACATAATACATGTGTGAATACATAGACAAACAGAGTGTCACTAGTATGCCTCTACTTGACTAGCTCATTAATCAAAGATGGTTATGTTTCCTAGCCATGAACAAAGAGTTGTTATTTGATTAACGAGATCACATCATTAGTTGAATGATCTGATTGACATGACCCATTCCATTAGCATAGCACCCGATCGTTTAGTATGTTGCTATTGCTTTTATCCATGACTTATACATGTTCCTTTAACTATGAGATTATGCAACTCCCGTTTACCGTAGGAACACTTTGTGTGCTACCAAACGTCACAACGTAACTGGGTGATTATAAAGGTGCTCTACAGGTGTCTCCGAAGGTACATGTTGGGTTGGCGTATTTCGAGATTAGGATTTGTCACTCCAATTGTCGGAGAGGTATCTCAAGGCCTTCTCGGTAATACACATCACATAAGCCTTGCAAGCATTGCAACCAATGAGTTAGTTGCGAGATGATGTATTACGGAACGAGAAAAGAGACTTGCCGGTAACGAGATTGAACTAGGTATTGGATACCGACGATCGAATCTCGGGCAAGTAACATACCGATGACAAAGGGAACAAACGTATGTTGTTATGCGGTCTGACCGATAAAGATCTTCGTAGAATATGTAGGAGCCAATATGGGCATCCAGGTCCCGCTATTGGTTATTGACTGGAGACATGTCTCGGTCATGTCTACATTGTTCTCGAACCCGCAGGGTCCGCACGCTTAAGGTTTCGATGACAGTTATATTATGAGTTTATGAGTTTTGATGTACCGAAGGAGTTCGGAGTCCCGGATGAGATCGGGGACGTGACGAGGAGTCTCGAAATGGTCGAGACATAAAGAATTATATATTGGAAACCTATGTTTGGACATCGGATGCATTCCGGGTGAAATCAGGATTTTACCGGAATACCGGGAGGGTTACCGGAACCCCCCGGAAGCATAATGGGCCAACATGGGCCTTGGAGGAAAGGTGAGAGGGCAGCCCTAGGGGCTGCGCGCCTCCCCCCCCTTCCCTAGTCCTATTAGGACTAGGAGAGGTGGGCGCCCCCTCTCTCTCTTTCTCTCCCCCTTGGAGCAATCCTAGTCCAACTAGGATTGGGGGGGGGGGGGATCCTACTCCCAGAGGGAGTAGGACTCTCCTGGCGCACCAAACCTGGCCGGCCAGCCCCTCCCCCTTGGATCCTTTATATACGGGGGCAGGGGGCACCCCAAAGACACACAAGTTGATCTACGGATCGTTCCTTAGCCGTGTGCGGTGCCCCCTTCCACCAAATTCCACCTCGATCATATCGTTGCAGTGCTTAGGCGAAGCCCTGCGCCGGTAACACATCAAGATCGTCACCACGCCGTCGTGCTGACGGAACTCTTCCCCGACGCTTTGCTGGATCGGAGCCCGGGGATCGTCATCGAGCTGAACGTGTGCAGAACTCGGAGGTGCCGTACGTTCGGTGCTTAGATCGGTTGGATCGCGAGGAGAACGTACGACTACTTCCTCTACGTATGACTACTTCCTCTACGTTGTATCAACGCTTCCGCTTCGGTCTACGAGGGTACGTAGACAAACACTCTCCCCTCTCGTTGCTATGCATCACCATGATCTTGCGTGTGCGTAGGAAAATTTTTGAATTTACTGCGTTCCCCAATAGTGGCATCCGAGCCTAGGTTTTATGGTTGATGTTATTTGCACGAGTAGAACACAAGTGAGTTGTGGACGATACAAGTCATACTTCCTACCAGCATGTCATACTTTGGTTCAGCGGTATTGTTGGATGAGACGATCCGGACCAACCTTACGCGTACGCTTACGCGAGACCGGTTCCCTCGACGTGCTTTGCACATAGATGGCTTGCGGAAGACTGTCTCTCCAACTTTAGTTGAACCGAGTGTGGCTACGCCCGGTCCTTGAGAAGGTTAAAACGGAGTCTATTTGACAAACTATCGTTGTGGTTTTGATGCGTAGGTAAGATGAGTTCTTGCTTAAAGCCCGTAGCAGCCACGTAAAACTTGCAACAACAAAGTAGAGGACGTCTAACTTGTTTTTGCAGGGCATGTTGTGATGTGATATGGTCAAGACATGATGCTAAATTTTATTGTATGAGATGATCATGTTTTGTAACCGAGTTATCGGCAACTGGCAGGAGCCATATGGTTGTCGCTTTATTGTATGCAATGCAATCGCGATGTAATGCTTTACTTTATTACTAAGCGGTAGTGATAGTCGTGGAAGCATAAGATTGGCGAGACGACAACGATGCTACGATGGAGATCAAGGTGTCGCGCCGGTGACGATGGTGATCATGACGGTGCTGCGGAGATGGAGATCACAAGCACAAGATGATGATGGCCATATCATATCACTTATATTGATTGCATGTGATGTTTATCCTTTTATGCATCTTATCTTGCTTTGCGTGACGGTAGCATTATAAGATGATCTCTCACTAAATTATCAAGAAGTGTTCTCCCTGAGTATGCACCGTTGCGAAAGTTCTTCGTGCTGAGACACCACGTGATGATCGGGTGTGATAGGCTCTACGTTCAAATACAACGGGTGCAAAACAGTTGCACACGCGGAATACTCAGGTTTAACTTGACGAGCCTAGCATATACAGATATGGCCTCGGAACACAGAGACCGAAAGGTCGAGCGTGAATCATATAGTAGATATGATCAACATAGTGATGTTCACCATTGAAACTACTCCATCTCACGTGATGATCGGACATGGTTTAGTTGATTTGGATCACGTGATCACTTAGAGGATTAGAGGGATGTCTATCTAAGTGGGAGTTCTTAAGTAATATGATTAATTGAACTTTAATTTATCATGAACTTAGTCCTGGTAGTATTAGCATATCTATGTTGTAGATCAATAGCTCGCGTTGTTGCTTCCCTGTGTTTATTTTTGATATGTTCCTAGAGAAAATTGTGTTGAAAAATGTTAGTAGCAATGATGCGGATTGGATCCGTGATCTGAGGTTTATCCTCATTGCTGCACAGAAGAATTATGTCCTTGATGCACCGCTAGGTGACGGACCTATTGCAGGAGCAGATGCAGACATTATGAACGTTTTGCTAGCTCAATATGATGACTACTTAATAGTTTAGTGCACCATGCTTAACTGCTTAGAATCGGGACTTCAAAGACGTTTTGAACGTCATGGAGCATATGAGATGTTCCAGGAGTTGAAGTTAATATTTCAAGCAAATACCCGAGTTGAGAGATATGAAGTCTCCAACAAGTTCTATAGCTAAAAGATGGAGGAGAATCGCTCAACTAGTGAGCATGTGCTCAGATTGTCTGGGTACTACAATCGCTTGAATCAAGTGGGAGTTAATCTTCCAGATAAGATAGTGATTGACAGAATTCTCTAGTCACCATCACCAAGTTAGTAGAACTTCGTGATGAACTATAATATGCAAGGGATAACGGAAAAATATTCCCAAGCTCTTCGCGATGCTAAAATCAGCGAAGGTAGAAATCAAAGAAAAACATCAAGTGTTGATGGTTGACAAGATCACTAGTTTCAAGAAAAGGGCAAAAGGAAAGAAGGGGAACTTCAAGAAGAACGGCAAGCAAGTTGCTGCTCAAGTGAAAAAGCCCAAGTATGGTCCTAAGCCTGAGACTAAGTGCTTCTACTACAAAAGGACTGGTCACTAGAAGCGGAACTACCCCAAGTGATTGGCGGATAAGAAGGATGGCAAAATGAACATAAGTATATTTGATATACATGTTATTGATGTGTACTTTACTAGTGTTCATAGCAACCCCTTAGTATTTGGTACTAGTTTAGTTGCTAAAATTTAGTAACTCGAAACGGGAGTTGCAGAAAGAACAAAGACTAGTTAAAGGGCAAGGTGACGATGTGTGTTGGAAGTGGTTCCAAGATTGATATGATCATCATCACACACTCCCTATACTTTCGGGATTAGTGTTGAAACTAAATAAGTGTTATTTGGTGTTTGCGTTGAGCATGAATATGATTTAATCATGTTTATTGCAATACGGCTATTCATTTAAGTAAGAGAATAAATTGTTGTTCTGTTTACATGAATAAAACCTTCTATGGTCATACACACCAATGAAAATAGTTCATTGGATCTCGATCATAGTGATACACATATTCATAAAATTGAAGCCAAAAGATGCAAAGTTAATAATGATAGTGCAACTTATTTGTGGCACTGCCGTTTAGGTCATATCGGTGTAAAGCGCATGAAGAAACTCCATACTGATGGACTTTTGGAACCACTTGATTATGAATCACTTGGTACTTGCGAACCGTGCCTCATGGGCAAGATGACTAAAACACCGTTCTCCGGTACTTTGGAGAGAGCAACAGATTTGTTGGAAATCATACATACCGATGTATGTGGACCGATGAATATTGAGGCTCGTGGCGGATATCGTTATTTCCTCAACTTCACAGATAACTTAAGCAGATATGGGTATATCTACTTAATGAAACACAAGTCTGAAACATATGAAAAGTTCAAAGAATTTCAGAGTGAAGTGGAAAATCATCGTGACAAGAAAATAAGGTTTCTATGATCTGATCGCAGAGACAAATATTTGAGTTACGAGTTTGGTCTTCAGTTAAAACAATGTGGAATAGTTTCACAAACTCATGCCACCTGGAACACCGCAGCATAATGGTGCGTCCGAACGTCATAACCGTACTTTATTAGATATAGTACAATTTATGATGTATCTTACCGATCTACCACTATCGTTTTTGGGATTATGCATTAGAGACAGCTGCATTCACACTAAATAGGGCACCATCTAAATCCGTTGAGACGACACCGTATGAACTATGGTTTAGCAATAAATCTAAGCTGTCGTTTCTTAAAGTTTGGGGCTGCGATGCTTATGTGAAAAAGCTTCAAACCTGATAAGCTCGAACCCAAATCGGAGAAATGTGTCTTCATAGGATATCCAAAGGAAACTGTTGGATACACCTTCTATCACAGATCCGAAGGCAAGACTTTTGTTGCTAAGTTCGGAAACTTTCTAGAGAAAGAGTTTCTTTCGAAAGAAGTGAGTGGGAGGAAAGTAGAACTTGATGAGATAACAGTATCTGCTCCCTTATTGAGAAGTAGTACATCACAGAAATCTGTTTCTATGACAGCTACATCAAATAGGGAGGAAGCTAATGATAATGATCATGAAACTTCAGATCAAGTTTCTGCTGAACTTCGTAGATCAGCCAGAGTAAGATCCGCACCAGAGTGGTACGGTAATCCTATTTTGGAAGTCATGTTACTAGACCATGGTGAACCTACGAACTATGAAGAAGCGATGGTGAGCCCAGATTCCGCAAAGTGGCTTGAGGCCATGAAATCTGAGATGGGATCCATGTATGAAAACAAAGTGTGGACTTTGGTTGACTTGCCCGATGATCGGCAAGCAATTGAGAATAAATGGATTTTTAAGAGGAAGACGGACACTGATAGTAGTGTTACTATCTACAAAGCTAGAATTGTCGCAAAAAGTTTTCGACAAGTTCAAGGTGTTGACTACGATGAGAGTTTCTCACTCGTGTCTATGCTTAAGTCTATCCAAATCATGTTAGCAATTGCCGCATTTTATGAAATACGGCAAATGGATAAACAAAACTACATTCCTTAATGGATTTATTAAAGAAGAGTTGTATACGATGCAACTAGAAGGTTTTGTCGATCCTGAAGGTGTTAACAAAATATGCAAGCTCCAGCGATCCATCTATGGACTGGTGCAAGCATCTCGGAGTTGGAATATACGCTTTGATAAAGTTGATCAAAGCATATAGTTTTATACAGACTTTCGGTGAAGCCTGTAATTACAAGAAAGTGAGTGGGAGCACTACAACATTTCTGATAAGTATATGTAAATGACATATTATTGATCGGAAATAATGTAGAATTATTCTGTAAAGCATAAAGGAGTATTTGAAAGGAGTTTTTCGAAGAAGGACCTCGGTGAAGCTGCTTACATATTGAGCATCAAGATCTATAAGAGATAGATCAAGACGCTTGATAAGTTTTTCAATAAATACATACCTTGAAAAGATTTTTGAAGTAGTTCAAAATGGAACAGTCAAAGAAAGAATTCTTGCCTGTATTACAAGGTGTGAAATTGAGTAAGACTCAAAGCCCGACCACGGCAGAAGATAGAAAGAGAATGAAAGTCATTCCCTATGCCTCAGCCATAGGTTCTATAAAGTATGCCATGCTGTGCACCAGACCTATTGTATACCCTACCCTGAGATTGGCACGGGAGTACAATAGTGATCTAGGAGTAGATCACTGGACGGCGGTCAAAATTATCCTTAGTGGAATAAGGATATGTTTCTTGATTATGGAGGTGACAAAAAGGTTCGTCGTAAAAGGTTACGTCGATGCAAGTTTTGACACTAATCTGGATGACTCTAAGTCTCAATCTAGATACATATTGAAAGTGGGAGCAATTAGCTAAAGTATCTCCGTGCAGAGCATTGTAGACATAGAAAATTGCAAAATACATAACGGATCTGAATGTGGCAGACCCGTTGACTAAACTTCTCTCACAAGCAAAAGTCACACTGTAGTACTCTTTGGGTGTTAATCACATAGCAATGTGAACTAGATTACTGAATCTAGTAAACCCTTTGGGTGTTGGTCACATATCGATGTGAACTATTGCTGATAAATCACATGGCGATGTGAAATAGATTATTGACTCTAGTGCAAGTGGGAGACTGAAGGAAATATGCCCTAGAGGCAATAATAAAGTTATTATTTATTTCCTTATATCATGATAAATGTTTATTATTCATGCTAGAATTATATTAACTGGAAACATAATACATGTGTGAATACATAGACAAACAGAGTGTCACTAGTATGCCTCTACTTGACTAGCTCATTAATCAAAGATGGTTATGTTTCCTAGCCATGAACAAAGAGTTGTTATTTGATTAACGAGATCACATCATTAGTTGAATGATCTGATTGACATGACCCATTCCATTAGCATAGCACCCGATCGTTTAGTATGTTGATATTGCTTTTATCCATGACTTATACATGTTCCTTTAACTATGAGATTATGCAACTCCCGTTTACCGTAGGAACACTTTGTGTGCTACCAAACGTCACAACGTAACTGGGTGATTATAAAGGTGCTCTACAGGTGTCTCCGAAGGTACATGTTGGGTTGGCGTATTTCGAGATTAGGATTTGTCACTCCAATTGTCGGAGAGGTATCTCAAGGCCTTCTCGGTAATACACATCACATAAGCCTTGCAAGCATTGCAACCAATGAGTTAGTTGCGAGATGATGTATTACGGAACGAGAAAAGAGACTTGCCGGTAACGAGATTGAACTAGGTATTGGATACCGACGATCGAATCTCGGGCAAGTAACATACCGATGACAAAGGGAACAAACGTATGTTGTTATGCGGTCTGACCGATAAAGATCTTCGTAGAATATGTAGGAGCCAATATGGGCATCCAGGTCCCGCTATTGGTTATTGACTGGAGACATGTCTCGGTCATGTCTACGTTGTTCTCGAACCCGTAGGGTCCGCACGCTTAAGGTTTCGATGACAGTTATATTATGAGTTTATGAGTTTTGATGTACCGAAGGAGTTCGGAGTCCCGGATGAGATCGGGGACATGACGGGGAGTCTCGAAATGGTCGAGACATAAAGAATTATATATTGGAAACCTATGTTTGGACATCGGATGCATTCCGGGTGAAATCAGGATTTTATCGGAATACCGGGAGGGTTACCGGAACCCCCCGGAAGCATAATGGGCCAACATGGGCATTGGAGGAAAGGTGAGAGGGCAGCCCTAGGGGCTGCGCGCCTCCCCCCCCTTCCCTAGTCCTATTAGGACTAGGAGAGGTGGGCGCCCCCTCTCTCTCTTTCTCTCCCCCTTGGAGCAATCCTAGTCCAACTAGGATTGGGGGGGGGGAATCCTACTCCCAGAGGGAGTAGGACTCTCCTGGCGCACCAAACCTGGCCGGCCAGCCCCTCCCCCTTGGATCCTTTATATACGGGGGAAGGGGGCACCCCAAAGACACACAAGTTGATCTACGGATCGTTCCATAGCCGTGTGCGGTGCCCCCTTCCACCAAATTCCACCTCGATCATATCGTTGCAGTGCTTAGGCGAAGCCCTGCGCCGGTAACACATCAAGATCGTCACCACGCCGTCGTGCTGACGGAACTCTTCCCCGACGCTTTGCTGGATCGGAGCCCGGGGATCGTCATCGAGCTGAACGTGTGCAGAACTCGGAGGTGCCGTACGTTCGGTGCTTAGATCGGTTGGATCGCGAGGAGAACGTACGACTACTTCCTCTACGTACGACTACTTCCTCTACGTTGTATCAACGCTTCCGCTTCGGTCTACGAGGGTACGTAGACAAACACTCTCCCCTCTCGTTGCTATGCATCACCATGATCTTGCGTGTGCGTAGGAAAATTTTTGAATTTACTGCGTTCCCCAACACCTCCCCCTACGCACGTCGTCTCCGGCCTCCCCCTCACGCCACTGCCTAGACCCCACGACTGTGGTGAGGCCCCGACCTCCTCCTCTCTCCCCCGCTGTCGCTCGAGCTTGCTGGAGCTCATAACCCCCCCATCGCCGCACGCGCTCGCACGCGCCACCGCGCGCTGCCTCTCTGCCCGACCGTGCTCGCCTATGCAGCTTCGCTGCCTGCGGCTCCCGCCCGCTGCCATCGACCGCCGCGCTCGCCGCATCATGGATGCACCCGACCCCTTCCCGTGCGCGCCTCGCCCCCGGGGCCGCTCCGTCTCCATGACCGACGCCGTTCGCGCGCGCCCCGCACTCACGCGCGCCGCTCCCGTCGACGTGCAGCTGTGCCGCACCAAGCCACCCCATCGCGCCACCACTGCCTCTGCAGGTCATGCGCCCGACGCCGCCTGCGCCCATTGCGCGCCCGCATCGACCGTCGTCCCGCTCCCCCTTGCCCTCTACCCTGGCCGGCACCCTCCCTTGCCCCGGCCAACGACCGGGACCAGCTGGGCTGTGTGCGCGCCGTCGTTTCACGGTGGCCTCACCCCGCCCCGCGAGCGGGCTCGACCCCGTGCGGGTTGCGCCCGCTGCCACGCCCGCACCCGCTAGCGACCAAACCCGCCAAGGCCCCTATGGCCCTATGACGGTGGGCCCCCATGCCCAGAACTTAAAAAAAGGATTTAAAAAATATTAAAAATAATAATTAATTAATTAGTTAAATTAATTAATTAACTTAATTAAACAGTAATTAGTTAGTTAAACCCTAATTAACCTAATCAGAGAATGACAAGTGGGTCCCACTGGACCCACACGTCAGTTTGACCAGTCAACGCCCCTGTTGACTGCTGATGTCATGGTGACGTCATGCTGACGTCAGCGTGCACTATTTCTGATAATGTTGAATTAAATAAATTAAATAAATTCTAAAAATGATTTAAAACTTTAGAAAATCACGTTAAATAAACCGTAGCTCGGATCAAAAAACTTTATACATGAAAGTTGCTCAGAACGATGAAACGAACCCGGATACGCAGCCCATTCGTCCGCCACACATTCCTAACATATCAAACTCGCAAACTTTCCCCTCCGGCTCCTCTGCTCGAAAACGCGAAACCCCGGGAAAACTTTTCCGGATGTTTCCCCCCTTCACCGGTATCATCCCATACCGCGTTAGGGCACCTCTAACACCGTTACTTGTCATGTCATGCATCACTATGCATCTGCTTGCTTAAATATTCATTGTTTCTTCCCCCTCTTCTTCCGCTAGACACCGAGACCGACGCTGCTGCTGCCCCGTTCGACTACGGAGTTGACGATCCCTCTCTCTTGCCAGAGCAACCAGGCAAGCCCCCCCCCCCTTGATCACCAGATATCGCCTACTCTCCTCTATACTGCTTGCATTAGAGTAGTGTAGCATGTTACTACTTTCGTTATTCCTATCCTGATGCATAGCCTGTCCTTGTTACTCCTGTTGATACATGTACCTGCAATCCTACCTGCTTAGTTTAGGATGTTAGTTTTCCATCAGTGGCCCTACATTCTTGTCCGTCTACTGTGCTATACTGTCGGGCCGTGATCACTCGGGAGTTGATCACGGGTATATACTTTATATTAAACATGATAAATGTGGTGACCAAAGTCGGGTTGGCTCGTGGAGTACCCGCGAGTGATTCACGGATTGGGGGCTGAAAGGACCTTTGTCCCGACGGCCCTCTATGTGGATCTTTGTGGCGGAGCGGCAGGGCGGTTCGGGGCTACCTGGGTGAGAGGTGAGCCTGGCCCTGTTGGCGTTCGCGGATACTTAACACGCTTAACGAGATCTGGGTATTTGATCTGAGTCTGGCCATTTGGTCTATACGCACTAACCAACTACGCGGGAAAGATATGGGCACTCGGCGTCGTGGTATCAGCCGAAGCACTTCTTGACGTCAGCGACTGAGTGGCGCGCGCCGCATTGGATCGTAAGCTCGCACTTGTATTAAGGGGGCTAGATCTGCTTCCGGGCGCGTACGCAACGTGCAGGTGTGCTCAGGGCGATGGGCCCAGACCCCTGCGCGCATGGGTTTAGACCGGCGTGCTGACCGCTCTGTTGTGCCTAGGTGGGGCTGCGACATGTTGATCTTCCAAGGCCGGGCATGACCCAGGAAAGTGTGTCCGGCCAAATGGGATCAAGCGTGTTGGGTTATGTGGTGCACCCCTGCAGGGAAGTTTATCTATTCGAATAGCCGTGTCCCTCGGTAAAAGGACGACCCGGAGTTGTACCTCGACCTTATGACAACTAGAACCGGATACTTAATAAAACACACCCTTTCAAGTGCCAGATACAACCCGGTGATCGCTCTCTAACAGGGCAACGAGGAGGGGATCGCCGGGTAGGTTTATGCTATGCGATGCTACTTGGAGGACTTCAGTCTACTCTCTTCTACATGCTGCAAGACGGAGGCTGCCAGAAGCGTAGTCTTCGACAGGATTAGATATCCCCCTCTTATTCTGGCATTCTGCAGTTCAGTCCACTGATATGGCCCTTTACACATATATCCATGCATATGTAGTGTAGCTCCTTGCTTGCGAGTACTTTGGATGAGTACTCACGGTTGCTTTCTTCCCCCTTTTTTTCCCCTTTCCCGTCTACCCGGTTGCCGCAACCAGATGTTGGAGCCCAGGATCTAGACGCCACCTTCGACGACGACTCCTACTACACTGGAGGTGCCTACTTCTACGTGCAGCCCGCTGACGATGACCAGGAGTAGTTAGGAGGATCCCAGGCAGGAGGCCTGCGCCTCGTTCGATCTGTATCCCAGTTTGTGCTAGCCTTCTTAAGACATACTTGTTTAACTTATGTCTGTATTCAGATATTGTTGCTTCCGCTGACTCGTCTATGATCGAGCACTTGTATTCGAGCCCTCGAGGCCCCTGGCTTGTATTATGATGCTTGTATGACTTATTTTATTTGTAGAGTTGTGTTGTGATATCTTCCTGTGAGTCCCTGATCTTGATCGTACACATTTGCGTGCATGATTAGTGTACGATTGAATCGGGGGTGTCACAGCTCCCCTTTTGTCGAATCAACAAATTTGGGTTGAATACTCTACCCTCAAAAACTGTTGCGATCCCCTATACTTGTGGATTATCAAGACTATTTTCTGGCGCCGTTGCCGGGGAGCATAGCTATATTCTTTGAATCTCTTGGGATTTATATCTGCTGGTCACTATGAAGAACTTGAAAGACGCTAAGACAACAATTTATCCCTCAACTACGAGGGGAGGTAGGGAACTGCCATCTAGCTCTGCACTTGATTCACCTTCTGTTTTGAGTAAGCTTGCGACACCTAAACCTGCTTCTGCTATTCGTTCTGATATGTCGCATGTTATTGATGATGCCACTTCTGCTATGCATGATACATATGATGAAACTACTTATATGCTTGATACTTCTGTGCCACTTGGTGAATTTCTTGATGAACAAATTGCTAGGGCTAGAGAGAAAGAAATTATTGAAACTGATTATATTGATGA
This sequence comes from Aegilops umbellulata, assembly GCA_032464435.1. NCBI lineage: Eukaryota > Viridiplantae > Streptophyta > Magnoliopsida > Poales > Poaceae > Aegilops > Aegilops umbellulata. The sequence goes on along the minus strand of CP136055.1, from coordinate 317,486,360 downwards.
ATGTGATGAAGATATGCTTGTTATTCCTGAGGGTTATGTTTTTGATATGGAAGCTTCTACAGCTATTTTAGCTTGCAAAGATAGATATGAGGTAAAAAGGTTATTAGTTGAATGGAATAAGCAATCTCTTAAAGATAGAATGAAACTTGACCCTGCTTTTGCTACTTCACCTATTTGTGTTGCCGATAAGGATTATGAATTCTTTGTTGATCCTGATGTAATTACTTTGGTTGAATCTGATCCTTTTCATGGTTATGAATCTGAAACTGTTGTGGCACATCTTACTAAATTGAATGATATATCCACCCTGTTTACTAATGATGAGAGATATTGATACTTCTATATCCTTAAAATATTTCCATTCTCATTAAAGGGTGATGCTAAGATATGGTTTAATTCTCTTGATCCTGGTTGTGTGCGTAGTCCCCAGGATATGATTTATTACTTCTCTACTAAATATTTCCCTGCTCATAAGAAACAAGCTGCTTTGAGGGAAATATATAACTTTGTGCAAATTGAAGAAGAGAGTCTCCCACAAGCTTGGGGGAGGCTTCTCAAGTTACTTAATGCTTTGCCTGATCATCCTCTTAAGAAAAATGAAATACTTGATATCTTTTATAATGGACTAACCGATGCTTCCAGAGATTACCTGGATAGTTGTGTTGGTTCTGTTTTTAGGGAAAGAACACCGGATGAAGCTGAAATTCTATTGAATAATATGTTGGCAAATGAAAACAATTGGACACTTCCTGAGCCAGCTCCGGAGCCTATTCCTAAACCAACTCCGAAGAAGAGAGGTGTTCTATTTCTCAGTCCTGAAGATATGCAAGAGGCAAAGAAATCTATGAAAGAAAAAGGTATTAAAGCTGAAGATGTTAAGAATTTACCTCCTATTGAAGAAATACATGGTCTTAATTTACCGCCTGTTGAAGAAACATATGATCTTCATCCATTACCTATTGAAGAACCTCCTGGTCTTGATAACCCAACACAGGTAGTAAAGGTAAATTCTCTCTATAGATTTGATGAAGGTGATATTCCTCACTATAAGTCTGCTAGACAATGCTTAGAAGGGTTTGATAATTTTATTGTCAAACAAGAAAATTTTAATGCTTATTTTGGTAGACAATTGAAATACAATTCAAATACGCTTAAACACTTGGGTGATTATATGGCTAATATTAGAGGTGAACTTAAACTTGTTAGCAAGCATGCTTCTATGGTTACCACTCAAGTAGAACAAGTACTTAAAGCTTAAAATGATTTGCTTAATGAAATGAATAGTAAGAAAAATGATTATGCTGTTAGAGTGGCTACTAGAACTGGTAGAATGACTCAGGAACCTTTGTATCCTGAAGGCCACCCTAAGAGAATTGAGCAAGATTCTGAGAGAAATAATATTGATGTACCTAGTTCTTCTAAAAGGAAGAAAAAGAAAAATGATAGGACTTTGCAAACTTCTAGTGAACCTATTGCTGAACCACCTGAGAATCCAAATGATATATCTATTTCCGATGCTGAAACACAATCTGGTAATGAACATGAACCTAATGAAAATGCTAATGATGATGTTCATGATGATGCTCAACCTAGTAATGATAATGATGTACAAATTGAACCTACTGTTGATCTTGATAACCCACAATCAAAGAATCAATGTTATGATAAGAGAGATCTTGTCGCTAGGAAACATGGTAAAGAAAGAGAACCATGGGTTCAGAAACCCATGCCTTTTCCTCCCAAACCATCCAAGAAAAAGGATGATGAGGATTTTAAGCGCTTTGTTGAAATGATTAGACCTATCTTTTTGCGTATGCGATTGACTGATATGCTCAAAATAAATCCTTATGCTAAGTATATGAAAGATATTGTCACTAATAAAAGAAAGATACCGGAAGCTGAAATTTCCACCATGCTTGCTAATTATACTTTTAAGGGTGGAATGCCAAAGAAACTTGGAGATCGAGGAGTACCTACTATACCATGCTCCATTAAAAGAAACTATGTTAAAACTTTTTTATGTGATCTTGGAGCCGGTGTTAGTGTTATGCCTCTCTCTTTATATCGTAGACTTGACTTGAATAAGTTGACACCTACTGAAATATCTTTGCAAATGGCTGATAAATCAACTGCTATACCTGTCGGTATTTGTAAGGATGTGCCTGTTGTAGTTGCAAACATTACTATTCTAACGGACTTTGTTATTCTTGATATTCCCGTGGACGATAGTATGTCTATTATTCTTGGAAGACCTTTTTTGAACACTGCAGGGGCTGCTATTGATTGCAATAAAGGCAACGTCACTTTTCATGTTAATGGTAATGACCATACGGTACTCTTTCCGAGGAAACAACCTCAAGTTCATAGTATCAACTCTATTGGGAATATTCCATCGATTATTATTGGAGGTTTTGAATTTCCTCTTCCTACTGTCAAGAAGAAATATGATATTCTTATTATTGGGGATGTGCATATCCCCGTTGAGGTAACATAGTGTTATTCAAAATTTCTCTGGTTTCATGTTATTCGGAATGAGTTCGTTAACAGGACTTGATCAACCTTGTTAGTGGATTCCTTTTGATGAGCATGAGATGGATGAAACTAGAAGGCACAACCTTCTATACCCTCTTTCTATTTTCTATTATTTAGATGAAATAAAGTAAAATAGTATTTTCTGTCTGTTTTCTGATTTATCCGTGCAATATAAAAATACCCTGAAAATAAAAGTCCTCCAAATGCCCTGCCAATTTAATATGATTTTTTCTAGAATATTTGAGTATTTATGGAACTGAGAACACAACAGGGGGGTCAACCACCTGGCCACGAGGGTGGAGGGCGCGCCCTACCCCCCAGGGCGCGCCCCCTGCCTCGTGGGCCCACGGTGGCCCTCCTCCACTTATTCCTGCACACACACACACTCCTTCTTCCTCCCACAAACACGAATATCTAGCTCAAGCATGAGTTCTAGCTCACTTTGTTGTGATTTTCGATCTCCTTGCTCAAAACACCTCTCACAAAACTGCTCGGGGTGATTGTTCCTTGGTATGTGACTCCTCCATTGGTCCAATTAGTTTTTATTCTAGTGCTCTATTCTTTGCAAATTTGTGCTGCCTAGGTGACCATGTTCTTGAGCTTGCATGTCAAATTTATATGGTTCCAAGTAGTTCTAAAGCTTGATATAGTCTCTAGGCACTAGTAGGAGTAGTTGCTATCGATTTTGTTGAGCTTGGTTCACTTTTGTTTGAAGTTACTAAAAAATTCAAAAAAAATTCAGTGGAAGAAATATGTTTAGGAAAATGTTCCAAGGTGGTTCTTCAAGGAAGCAAGGACCCAGGCTTGCAATACGAGACGCTGACGAGGAGCCACCAAGAGACGCCCAGTGCGGCCTTGTGAGTGGCCTTCAGAAAACTTTATGGGTCGAGCGGGAATGAAAGAGGAATTTAACGCATACTTGCGTAACACCGATCTTGTGAGGTTTGAGGCAGACAAATGCCCGCAGTACCATCAGCTCACTAGTTCATTTGTGAGGAGGTTTGAATTTTCATCTTCGCGTAATTCTCCTACAGTCATGTTTGATCTTTATGAAAAATCTTATACCATGGACTTAGAGGATTTTACTTCTGCATGCAAACTTCCACAATGGGGTAGTGTTAGTGATCCCTGCAAATCTGAATTTAGAGGCTTTCTTGCTGATATAACTGTGGGGGAATCTAGAGATATAGCACAAGCTACCATAGGGAGCATTCACTTTCCTGCTATACATTATTTTGCTCTCTTTATAGGTAGGTGCATAAATGGTAAAGATGAAGCATGTCATATGTGTGTGCCTGATCTCAGTATTCTTAGGAGTGTTGTGTTGGGAGACCAATATTATAATTTGGGAGCCATCGTTGCACGTAGGTTGCATCATAATAGATTTAATGGAGATTTCTTTGGAGGAATTTATGCAACCCGCTTAGCCGATTTTCTTGATGTGGATGTTCGTGAGGATGATATGGAGTTGACTCCTACTTATTTAGATTTTAATTCTATGGTCGACCACCAGTTTGTTGAGAGGAATGAATCACCTCTCCAATATCAACTAATCTTTGACAAACGGCGTGTTGTCCGTATTACTCTCCCTGCTCCTGCCTTCTTTGATTATCAGGCAAAAGGAAGATATATTATTACTAGAGAGGAGGCAGATGAGTATGAGAGGAGGGCGGAGGCAGCTCGCCACCACACTGCAACTCAGGAGGCGATAGCCGCTGCATCGCAGTACGACCCCAACTATTATTATGGATATCCGCCAGGCCAACCGTGGCCATAGACCAACTTAGGCCAAAAGCCTAAGCTTGGGGGAGTACGTATTTCCCACCGACACTACATTTATGTTCACACACACTCATTGCTAGATGTCGGTGCTCATACTTCTTCACTATAATATCCATGCTAGTTTATTTTCTTTTTCCTGCTTTCTTCTTGTGTGTTTGTTAAACCTTAAGAAAAAACAAAAAAAATAGTAATAGCTTCTAGTTAGTTTACTTTCTTGCTGTAGTAGTAATAATTAAAAGGAAAACCCAAAAAATATTTCCCGTTCTTCTTTTGCTTGTTGGGAGCTTTCCCGTGTAAATAGTTTTATTTCTTTTATTTTCTTTGGGGGTCGATAGGAGAAGACCATGATTAAATTGTTGAAGTGGCTCTTATATTCATTATTGATTGATTTAACCAAGAGCCCATATTGCCTTGTCTTCTCCTGTTTATTGAATGCTCACAGATTCCAGCTTAGTCCAATGCACGTGCACTCTTATTATTATTCACTTCGTTCGGTCGTGCAAGTGAAAGGCAATTATGATGATATATGATGGACTGACTGAGATGAGAAAAGCTGGTATGAACTCGACATTTCTTGTTTTTGTAAATATGATGAGTTCATCGTTCTTGATTCAGCTTATTATGAATAAACATGTTTGCAATGACAATTAGAGATCATAGTTGCTTGTGTCATGCTTGATTAGCTATGAGTTATAATGGTTTACCTTGCGTGCCAACAAGCTATTAAAATGGTTGTGATGTGGTATGATGGGGTGGTATCCTCCTTTGAATGATTTAAGTGACTTGACTTGGCACATGTTCACGCATGTAGTTGAAACAAATCAACATAGCCTTCATGATATTTATGTTCATGGTGGATTATATCCTACTCATACTTGCATCCAATGTTTATTAATTTTAATGCATGTTCATGGTTGTTGTCGCTCTCTAGTTGGTCGCTTCCCAGTCTTTTGCTAGCCTTCACCTGTACTAAGCGGGAATACTGCTTGTGCATCCAATCCCTTAAACCCCAAAGTTATTCCATATGAGTCCACTTTACCTTCCTATATGTGGTATTTACCTGCCGTTCCAAGTAAATTTGTATGTGCCAAACTCTAAACCTTCGAATGAAATTCTGTTTTCTATGATTGAATAGCTCATGTATCAACTAGGTCTGCCCTTATCTTCCATGTTAGGCGGGTTATTCTCAAGAGGAGTGGACTCCGCTCCTCACTCACGAGAAAATGGCTGGTCACCGGGATGCCAAGTCCCATGCTTTATGCAAACTAAATCAAATTAATTGCAAACAAAACTCCCCCTGGGACTCTTGTTAGTTGGACGCACTCGTTGTTTCGAGCAAGCCATGGATTGATGCTTGTTGGTGGAGGGGGAGTATAAACTTTACCATTCTGTTTGGGAACCGCCTATAATGTGTGTAGCATGGAAGATATCGCCATCTCTTAGTTGCTATGTTTACAATGAAAGTATGCCGCTCAAAATATTGTTTATCTCTATTTCAAAACCGAGCTCTGGCACCTCTACAAATCCCTGCTTCACTCTGCGAAGGGCCTATCAATTTACTTTTATGTTGAGTCATGACCCTCTTATTAAAAAGCACTAGCTGGAGAGCGCAGCTGTCATTTGCATCCATTACTGTTAAGTTATATTGGGTATGACTATGACTGGATCTCTTTTACCATGAATTACAATGTCTAGTCAGTCCTTGATCTTTAAAGGTGCTCTGCATTTATGTTTTGCGGTCTAAAAAAGGTCTAGCGAGATACCATCTTGTTATATCATATTATGATTGTTTTGAGAAAGTGTTGTCATCCGAGATTTATTATTATGGCTCGCTAGTTGATTATGCCATTGATATGAGAATATATGAGACCTGAGAATTATTGCAAATGTGGTTAGTCATAATCTTTGCTGAAAACTTGAATGTTGGAATTACATATTTACAACAACAAGAGCAAACAGAGTTTGTAAAAGTTTTTCTTTATCACTTTCAGTTTATCAACTAAATTGCTTGAGGACAAGCAAAGGTTTAAGCTTGGGGGAGTTGATACGTCTCCGTCGTATCTACTTTTCCAAACACTTTTGCCCTTGTTTTGGACTCTAACTTGCATGATTTGAATGGAACTAACCCGGATTGACGCTGTTTTCAGCAGAATTGCCATGGTGTTATTTATGTGCAGAAACAAAAGTTCTCGGATGACCTGAAACTTCACGGAACATATTTTCGGAAATAATAAAAAATCCTTGCCAAATATGAAGACCAGGGGGCCCACACCATGTCCACGAGGGTGGGGGCGTGCCTGCCCACCTAGGGCGCGCCCCCTACCTCGTGGGCCCCCTGGAGCTCCTCCGACGCCAAGTCCAACTCTATATATTTGCTTTCGGGGAGAAAAAATCAAGGAGAAGAAATAATCGCGTTTTACGATACGGAGTCTGTCGTGGTTTTGTCACGGTAGATGTCCTGGTGAAAGGACTTAGTCGTGGAGCCATCGCGACGGGTTAGCTTGAAGGGGTTAAAGCGGACACAGGGAGGCAGAGAGTTTTATACTAGTTCGGCCCCTTCGATGAAGGTAAAAGCCTACGTCTAGTTATGGAATTGATGGGGTTTCGATGACTAGGGAGCAAATAAGCTTCGCCTAAGTCTCGAGTTGTTGTTGTCTGTCGTTGAACCGCCGCCGGTTCGTCCCCTTATATACACGGGCGACGCCCGTCGGTTCACAGAGTCCCAACACCGGTTCATACTCGTATCCGGGTTGGTCTCTCCTTATTCCTAACTTACAATACAAGTACATACTAAGCCGGTTTACGGCTACAGATCTTAGACCTACTACGGGCCTTGGGCCCTCTTCTATCTTCTTGGGTTTTAACATTCTTGGACTACTGATGAAGTTAACCCGGCCCTGGTAGGCCGGTTTACGCCCAGTGGTAATATCCCCAACATTAGGCCCCATATTGATTTGAACGGGTTCATGTCAATCCTTAGCACAAATCTTCATCTTCAACATCTTCTTGCAATTGTTGAACCGCCATGATGTCATATTCTCCAATTGCTATTAAACCGGAGTGACGTTATCTGTCATAAAGAAAGTATTCATGATATCTCTTCATTTAATAAATCTGCGAAAATTGAGGCGACAGCTCCGTTCCGTGGCCCCTGGTTTGTCGCGCCTGACACATGTCCTTTTGCTTTATAAATAAGACCGAAGGGTCATTTTCTTTCTTCTCTTCGTGCCTTCTCTTCTTCGTCTTCCTCGCGTCGCCAGCTTCAGAGCTCCGCCGCCGCCGTCGCCTTCAGCACCAACTTTGGCCGTTGCATCGACCTGAACGTACCAGAAAACCGCAGCGATCTTCCGCATCCTCCTCAGCTCTGGTAGGTCCTCCATTGTTCTGAACCTAGATCTGTTCTAGGGTTTCTTTGTTCTTGTGGTGTTCATCGATTGTTCCTATTCATGTATTAACCCCTGGATGGATCTGTGAAACCCTGCTCTGAATAACAGTAGCTTTTCGCATCCGCCTGTAGTTTCATGTCCAAGTCCATAGATCTCATATGTATATCTGCCGATTGATTCACTTCCGCTCTACTTTAAGCCTTTGAATATTTTCTGTTTTTCTGAACTTGCCTCAGATCCATTGCTATAACAAGACCTTGTGAAACTTGTTTCTGTATACTTAGCCATCCGCAACCTCAACTGCTTCAATGTTTAAATCAGGCAGTTTAACTTAGTATAGAAGAAGTTAATAAACTGATATATACCATTAGTCCCCTGGTTGAACCGCCAGAACTCTTCAGCCATATGATGCCGCTTCATAGAACTCCGGTTTAAATATAATTGCTTCCGGTTTAATATTGTTCATACTGGTGTATATTTTCCACCCAATGCAATCTTAAACCGGAATAACTTATTTTGTAGATTTCACCATGGCCAAACAAGTATATGAGTGCAACTGGGTTCCTTCTCGCGTCACAGAAACTCAACTGAATAATCTTGTCCTGACTAGCGCTTTAAGCAGCAAAAATACCATCCATTGGAGGGTCCCTGGCAAAGAATGTCCTCCCACACCTCAAGAGGGAGAGGTTGTCGTTTTCGCGGACCACTTAGCCCGAGGTTTTAATCCGCCCAGTTCAAAATTCTATCGGGATGTCTTGGCCAACTTTCAACTCCGCCCGCAAGATACTGGCCCCAATTCTGTCACCAACATCTGTCACTTCCAGGTGCTCTGTGAGGCATACTTTCAAGAGGAACCCACAGTTGAGTTGTTTAGAGACTGCTTTCACCTAAACCGCCGTACAGAATTTACTGATGGTTCCAATACGGAATTGGGTGGTGTGGCGATCCAGAAAAGAAAGGAGGTCACTTACCCTCACGCTAAACTGCACAGCCACCCCAAGGAGTGCAATCAATCATGGTTCTAGTGCAAAGATACCTCCTCTGCTAATGAAAATCCTTTTCCTGGCTTTCGTCCAGAGCGGCTTAGCAATACACACCCTTTTCCGCAAAGGCTGACTGCCAAGGAGAGAAGTAAATACGCTCCTCAACTGTCCAAGCTCCGAGCCTTTATGGCCAACGGTTTAATAGGAATTGATCTCGCACGCTTTTGGATATCATGGAGCATATTGCCCCTCAGCCAGCGCTCCGGTTTAATGTGCGAGTATACTGGTAGTGTCGATGACCCACTCCGACATGTTAACATCCATCTCATAGATGATGAGGTCACGAAAGCTGTTAAGAAAATGTTGAATGAACCAGAACACCTCTGTGCTCGAACCGGCCTGCTTCCCTTCTGCGCTACCAACAAACCGCCAGCTGTAAGATTTGACTGTACCTCTTTACTGAACATGTCATTGCTATTTCTGTATATTCTTTAATATCAACTGCTGCTTAAACAGGGTGATGATCCGTTTTGGAGCAAGAAGCTTCCTCAGGAGAAACCAGAAAAGCCAGACAAACCGGAAAGACCAATCCGGCCAAAGACCAAGGTTGTTAAGAGGCCTGCTCATAAGAGGAAAACCACTGCATCTTCTGATCCACCCGCTGACGACGATGTGGGTAACCCGGACCTTGAGGTAGAACTTGATTCACTTGGCTTACTTTTCACACGCCTTAATGATGATAATATTTGTCAGGATGATGCCGAAGCCAGCCATGCTGATGCTGCAGAGGTAATCTCTCTTTCTTCTGATTCGAATCCTTTGCCTTCACTAAAAATCCGTCAGGCAAACCGGAAAGTTAAATTTTCTCATCCTCTTGCTTACTTGGATCCCAAATTTCTTATGAAGACCCAACAGCATGAAGTTCGCCGCACAACCCGGCACAGCGGCCAGGTAGTTACCTCCGCCGGTTTACCGAACAGTCCGGTTCGGAAACGCCGTTCAGAGGTCTCTAATTTGCTTGTCAGTGCTTGTCCTAAAGCGGGTTGTTATCTTCAACCTCTTAATCCGTCTGACTCCGATTATCAGGTTACTTCCCACTCATCCTCTGGCAAGTCATCAGCTACTCAGCTGCCACCACTCAAGACGGTGCTTGGGTAAGCTATACTTATCATAATATTTCTGATACATCATGTTGGAACATATGTTGTATTTGATCTTGATTACTCCTTTTAGGGCCAAGCCTAGGCCAAGCAAGAAGGCTCGCCTGGATAAAGCGGCCGAAGAAGAAACTGCCCCTGAAACGAACAACGCCCCAGATCTTGAAGCGGCTATCCGTGAAGATGTGCCCAACGACCCGCCAATGCAAAATGAGGTTTTTATTGCTGAAGAAAGGCCTGTTGACGCCTCTGGCCCTGCTGATCAGCCTAGAAGTCCCATCCGGATTGAGAAATCCACCAGCCCATCCAAAGCTACTGGTAAACCGACAGCCCCAGTGCAAACCGGTGACACCCAGGATGATGAAGTTGTTATCACTGGTGTTGGTCATACCAAACTGAGCAATCATGTCGCTTTGTCCAAACATACTGCCAAGGACAAATTTGCCGCAATGAGCAAGGGCAAGTGGAATGTTGATCTGGCGACTTACACCGCTCTGAATGCCCAAGACCTTCATTCCGGCTACTTGAATCGGCTGTATACCAGCCGTGACTATGAAGCCGGTCTGGTGAATTTGATGAAAGAAAAACTTGAGGTAACTTCCATGTGCTTTTTCCTGCTTGGATACATTAATTTTGTCAACTCCTAACCCCCAAGGGCCGGTTTGGCAATCCTCTTATAAACCGGGACTTATTATGATAAAACTGAATGCTTTGAAATTCACTGATGTAGCCCCCAAGGGCCGGTTCAACTTAATGTAGTTAAAACGGGACTTAAGTAATTTAACATTGCAGCACCAGAATTTATTTTAGCAAATAGCCATTAGCCCCCAAGTGCCAAGTTGAATACTTGTATTGAGCTTGGGACTTTGCAATCAATTGACAGTTGAAGATCAAATATGCATTAGCCCCCAAGTGCCAAATGCATAACTTGTTATGGAGTTGGTACTTCAATTCTTGTACCATTTGTTAAATCATATGACTGGCTGTATGCAGGCTGAGCTGAAAACCAAGGAAAGCCAACTCGCCGATCTTCAAGAAAATTTGAAATCCCAACAAGCTGAAACCTCCAAGGCAAAAGAGGAGTTGACCAGCGCCTTAAGCGTCATGGAACAGCTGAAGGAGGGCTTCAACAAAGAGCAGACGGATTGGGCCACTGAGAAGGCCGCTTTGACCAAGAAAATTGAAACTGCTGAAGCCGCCCTTAAACCGGTGGTAGATGAGCTAACCAGCGGAAAGAGGAAAGTACATGCCATGACTGCAGCCATCTTTGGTAAGCTTCCTTTGACTTCTGTAATAATTTGACCTTCCTATGATAGGTCCGGTTTGTGAACTCTTTATAATGTTGTAGGTACATGCATTGGTCACTTGGGGTCAGATGTTCGGATGAAGTTGAAGGCCGCATATACCTTAATCGAACAGCTGTATACCGGGGCGCAGCGGATCATTTGTACTGCATCACATAACAATCCGGCGCCCTCTTTAATTCAAGATACTCTGAAGAGGTTGTCAATGCTTCCCGCCCGGATTGCAGAGCTGAAGGAATCTGCTGCTCGAACCGGTGCCATCAATGCCTTAATCCGGGCAAAAGCATGGGAGCCGGATTTTGATCCTGTTGAGGCAGCTCAAGGTTATCCTAGTTTAAAGGAAGATGGCTCGGAGTTCAATGAGGAAGACCTGAGAGCAATAAACCGGGCAGTACGCCCTCTAGCTTGCCAATTGGCGGAAGAGGCAGACTTGACGCATTATCAAGCTCAATATAACAATCAGAGCAAACGAGTGGCTGCACCAATCCCTGAAGCGGAGAATCTGATCCCTCCAATCCGTAAGCACACTTACGCCCCTGATATTGAATCGTCATTCCTGATCCATGAAGAAGCTGTCTTTCAAGCCCTAATGGGAATCGACTGGACCATTGTTGATTTCCAGCCACTCGGTAGGGAAGAAGAAGCTGAAGCGGCGCAGGAGGACCCACAACCATCAGATCAGGGCGGCGACCAAGCTTGAACTGGAGGCCGGTTTAAATGGCTGCTTTGTTATATTCCGCCAAGAAAACAATGATCTTATTTGGGCACCACGTTGCCTTGTAATAGGATAGTCAATACTCTTGCGTCTGAGATGCCTTCGTGCATCAATGCTGATACTTTTGTTTGAAAGATCGAAACCTTCAATCTACATCTCCTGCAACCATAAAATCTTAAACCGCCTACGGCGGTTGTACCGCCAGCCTGTTTGTGATCTTCTCATATATATGCAAGGAAATTGAGGTATATGATCAAAATTTGTGATACAAAATACCTGCCATCATTGGTCATGAAGTTGGCTTAACCAATCTTGAAGCGGAGGTCTATAAACCTGTACCATCAAAGGAGAAAATAGCTCCTGTGTATACGATGCCGGTTTATCATGTAAACCGTGTCGGGTTACCATAAACACCCTTGTTACTCCATCATGGGATGTTAACAAAAAAAGTAAAACCGGGCAAATAATCTCCGGATTAAAAATGGACCGCGTTCCGTCAATTGATAGTTTGAACCGGTTTAAAACGTTGTCTGTTTACAAAACGCAACAAATATAAAGCAACAGTTATTAAGAAAAAGCATTGAAGCAAAGGCAATGATAAAACCGTTTGCAAAAAAAGAGGCTTTACTGAGCCGATCAGATGGTGTTACCATGGTCGGACACGACCAAACTCCCGATAGGTGTAGCTATGGTTCAAGTCAGCCCGGTCCCCAAATGAAACCGTGGCATTATGCCGATCAAATGGCATGGCAATGGTTCGGGTTCGACCAAGCCCCCAAGTGATTCTATGGCCTTAGGCCTATCAAGAGGCGTGACTGGTTCAGACTTGACCATGTCCCCAAGTGATCTGGTGGCTTTCGCCTATCAAAAGGCGTTGCATTGGTTCGGACACGACCAAGCCCCCAAGTGATTTTTATAAAACTTTCAAGGGGTAAACCGGAGATCGCTTTAAGACAGAACAACTCCGTGTAACCACACATGATGTAAAAGAACAGATACCCCGCTTTAGCTGAGGCTCCGGTTTATTATATTAATCATAATATATATATTGTCATAGTATGTACATAAGTAGAGCCGATGGCTCATGTATAGTAAGGCCGAAGATGAGCTATGTTCCACGGCCTGTTGGTCTCCACCTCTGATGTGCGTGAGTCTTTATGCTCTCGAATATCAATCAGATAGTATGACCCGTTGTGCAGATTCTTGCTGACCACGAAAGGTCCCTCCCAAGGTGGGGATAACTTATGCATATCAGTCAGATCTTGGATGAGCCAAAGCACCAAATCTCCTTCTTGAAAGGTTCTGGTTCTGACTCGGCGACTGTGATAACGACGAAGATCCTGTTGGTAAATCGCCGAGCGGGCAGCTGCTATGTCACGCTCTTCAACCAACCGGTCCAAAGCGTCTTGTCGTGCTGTCTCGTTGTCCGCTTCAACATAAGCCGCCACACAAGGTGAATCGTGACGGATATCACTAGGGAGAACCGCCTCCGCTCCATAGACCATGAAGAACGGCGTGTATCATGTTGATCTGTTTGGTATGGTATTGATGCTCCATAACACAGATGGCAACTCTTCCACCCAACAACCCGGCGTCCTCTGCAAAAGGAACCATAAGCCGGGGCTTGATGCCTCTCAAGATTTCCTGATTAGCTCTTTCTGCTTGACCATTGGACTGTGGGTGCGCCACTGATGAGACGTCAAGTCGGATGTTCTCACGTTCGCAGAATCCCTTCATAGCCCCCTTGGACAAATTGGTACCATTATCTGTAATGATACTGTGTGGAAAACCAAACCGGAAAATCACCTTTTTGATGAAATGGACCGCCGTGGCCGCATCACACTTGCTAACAGGTTCTGCCTCCACCCACTTTGTAAATTTGTCAGCCGCCACCAGGAGGTGGGTCTTCTTATCCTTGGACCTTTTGAAAGGCCCAACCATATCCAGCCCCCAAGTTGCAAACGGCCAAGTGATTGGAATCATCCTCAATTCCTGAGCCGGCACGTGAGCGCGTCTTGAAAACTTTTGGCAACCGTCACATCGTCTGACCAGATCCTCCGCATCAGCATGAGCAGTTAACCAATAAAAACCATGGCGGAACACCTTAGCCACCAAAGATTTTGAACCGGCGTGATGACCACAATATCCTTCATGGATCTCATGCAAAATTTCACAGCCTTCCTCAGGAGACACGCAGCGTTGAAACGCCCCTGACACACTGCAATGATGCAATTCGCCATCAACAATAGTCATGGACTTGGATCGCCGGATTATCTGCCGGGCCAAGGTTTCATCCTCTGGTAGCTCGCCCTGGTTCATGTATGCAAGAGAAGGAAGCGTCCAATCCGGAATAACGTGTAGAGCTGCCACCAATTGAGCCTCCGGATCAGGAATAGCCAAATCCGCTTCACCAGGGAGCTTGACCGACGGGTTGTGCAGCACATCAAGAAAAACATTAGGCAGAACCGGTTTACGCTAAGAGCCCAACCAGCTTAAAGCGTCCGCCGCTTCATTCTTCCGACGGTCCATGTGGTCCACCTGATACCCCTTGAAGTGACCTGCAACAATATCCACCTCACGACAATATGCCGCCATGAGCAGGTCCTTGGAATCCCAAGTGCCGGACACCTATTGAGCCACCAGGTCCGAGTCACCGAAGCACTTAACCTGGCTTAGATTCATCTCCTTAGCCATCCGGAGACCATGGAGCAAGGCTTCATACTCAGCTGCATTGTTAGTACAAGGGAACATTAAGCGAAGGACGTAACAGAACTTGTCACCTCGTGGGGAAGTTAATACGACTCCAGCCCCCGAGCCCTCCAATTGCTTGGATCCGTCAAAATGGATGGTCCAATATGTGTGATCCGGCTTCTCTTCAGGTGCTTGCATCTCCGTCCAATCATTGATGAAATCAACAAGTGCTTGAGACTTCACCCCCATTCGGGGCACATACTTTAACCCGTGCGGCCCAAGCTCTATAGCCCACTTGGCAATCTGACCAGTCGCCTCCCGGTTCTGGATGATATCGCCTAAAGGAGCAGAACTGACCACTGTGATGGGGTGCCCTTGGAAATACTGCTTCAGCTTCCGGCTTGCCATGAAAACTCCATATACCAGCTTCTGCCAATGCGGATACCTTTGCTTGGATTCAATAAGTACCTCACTGATATAGTAAACCGGACGTTGTACCGGATGCTCCTTACCTGCCTCCTTCCGCTCTACCACAATGGCCACACTGACTGCGCGAGCGTTAGCAGCAACATATAGTAGCAGCGGCTCCTTGTCAACAGGAGCGGCAAGTACAGGCGGGTTGGCTAATTGCCGCTTTAAGTCCTCAAACGCCTGATCAGCAGCAGAACTCCAGACGAACTGATCCGTTTTCTTCAACATCTGATACAAAGGAATTGCCTTCTCACCAAGGCGGCTGATAAACCGGCTCAACGCGGCAATCCGACCAGCCAAACGTTGAACGTCATTGATACACTTTGGTTTAGCCAGGGAGGTGATGGCTGTGATCTTCTCTGGATTAGCCTCAATTCCCCTGTTGGACACCAGAAAACCCAATAACTTGCCTGCCGGTTCACCAAAAACGCATTTGGCCGGATTGAGCATCATCTTGTACGTCCTCAGGTTACCAAAGGTTTCCTTCAAATCGTCAACCAGAGTCTCCTTCTTCCTTGACTTAACCACAATATCGTCCACGTAAGCATGTACATTACGGCCGATCTGCTTATGGAGGCAATTTTGTACACACCGTTGATAAGTTGCCTGGGCACTCTTGAGCCCAAAGGGCATAGACACATAGCAGAAGGATCCAAAGGGAGTGATGAACGCCGTCTTCTCCTGGTCCTTAACCGCCATTTTGATCTGATGATAACCAGAATATGCATCCAAAAAACTCAAACGCTCACAACCCGCCGTAGCATCAATGACTTGATCAATACGGGGGAGGGCAAAAGGATCTGCTGGACAAGCCTTATTAAGGTCTGTGTAATCCACACACATACGCCAGGTGCCGTTTTTCTTAAGGACCAGCACCGGATTAGCAAGCCACTCAGGGTGAAAAACTTCAACAATAAAACCAGCTGCCAAAAGCCTGGCTACCTCTTCTCCAATAGCTTTGCGTCTTTCTTCGTTAAACCGACGGAGGAACTGTTTCACAGGTTTGTATTTAGGATCCACATTAAGAGTGTGCTCAGCGAGTTGCCTCGGTACACCTGGCATGTCAGAAGGCTTCCATGCAAAAATGTCCCGATTCTCACGGATGAACTTGATGAGCGCGCTTTCCTATTTAGGATCCAAATTTGCACCGATGCTGAACTGCTTGGACGAATCGCCAGGCACAAAGTCAACAAGCTTAGTCTCAGCTGCCGATTTGAACTTCAAGGCCAGATCATGCTCCGTAGTTGGCTTCTTCAACGGAGTCATATCTGCCGGATCAACATTGTCTTTATAAAATTTCAGCTCCTCGGTGGCACAAACCGACTCTGCGTAGGCCACATCTCCTTCCTTGCACTCCAAAGCAACACGACGGCTTCCATGAACCGTAATTGTCCCCTTGTGACCCGGCATCTTGAGCTGCAAGTACACATAACAAGGTCGTGCCATGAACTTGGCGTAGGCCGGTCGCCCAAACAGGGCGTGATACGGACTTTGGATCTTTGCCACTTCAAACGTCAGTGTCTCCGTCCTGGAATCATGATCATCTCCAAAGGCCACTTCTAGAGCTATCTTACCAATAGGATATGCTGATTTGCCAGGTACCACACCATGGAACACCGTATTGGACGGTTTGAGATTTTTGTCTGTCAATCCCATACGACGGAAGGTCTCATAGTACAAGATATTAATGCTGCTCCCTCCATCCATGAGTACCTTGGTGAACTTATAACCTCCCACCTAAGGTGCCACCACCAATGCCAGCTGACCCGGGTTATCAACCCGGGGTGGGTGATCCTCTCTGCTCCATATGATTGGCTGCTCAGACCAGCATAAGTAACGGGGCACAGCCGGTTCAACGGAGTTGACTGCCCGCTTCTGAACCTTCCGGTCCCGCTTGTCGAAGGTAGTGGTGAAGACATGGTACTGCCACTATTCAACTGCTTTGGGTTGCTCTGGTAACCTAACTGTTGCTGCTGCTGGTTGTAACCACCCTGGCTATTCTGATTATTCTGGTTATTCTGTCCGCCCGGATTACCATTGAATCCTGAACCGGAATTTCCTCCGCCGTAACCCGGTCCGGATCCTGAGCCACCGCCCGAGCCATGATCATGCTGGAAAGCATTAGAATTTTTGAACTCCTGCATAATGTAACAATCCTTCCAAAGGTGGTTTGCTGGTACTTCCTTTGTCCCATGCTTCGGACAGGGCTGGTTCAACAGATAGTTTAAGCGGTCCGGGTTAGGGCTAGGCGCTCCACTGCGATTCTGCGTTTTACCTTTACGCCGCTGGCCCTTGTCCTGCGCGTTGGTATTAGCCACGAAGTCCATGTTGCCATCCACTTTGCACTTGCCTCCGCCACCATTACCTGTCGGGTGATGTTGCTGACCTTTGGAGTTGCCGTTCTTCTTTCCCTTCCCTGTCTTTTCATCATCAGACTCGGGATCCTTGGTACTATCAGAATCAGCATACTTTACCAAAGCGCCCATGAGAGTCCCTATGTCAGTGCAGTGGCGCTTCATCCGCCCTAATTTCAGCTTTAGGTGCCCAAACCGGCAATTGCCTTCTAGGGTTATAACCGCGGTGTCAGCATTGATGCAGTCTGATGAATGCAGAACTTGCGAGACCCGGCGCACCCAATGCGTCGTTGATTCTCCTTCCTCCTGGACACAGGCAGCTAAATCCACTATCGACATTGGCTGCTTACATGTGTCTTTGAAATTACTGATAAACCGGGCTCGTAATTGGGCCCATGAGCTGATAGAATTGGCCGGCAAGCTTTTCAACCATGTACGGGTCGTTCCTTCCAGCATCATGGTGAAATACTTCACACACGCCGCCTCATCCACATCAAGCATCTCCATGGCCATCTCATAGTTCTCCACCCATGTCTCTGGAGGTTGATCCGCCATGTAATTTGGTACCTTGCGCAGGCCCTTGAAATCCTTAGGCAGGCGCACATTGCGTAAAGCGGGAACAAGGTAAGGCACTCCCAAAGCACTAGAGGTAACTCCTGGCTCGATCATGGTGGTCGGACGAACCGGTGTAAGCTGACGATCTTGATACTGTGCCGCTAACTCGGCCTCCCTGCGCGCTCGGGCCCGGTCTACCACTTCTTGAGCATTATCGACACCCCCTGCCGGGTTGTTACCGCGGGGCGCTCCTCGCCGTGCATTACTTGACACGGCCGGTTCATCCATACGCCTGCTATAGCTCCGGCTCAGGCGAGGAGTTGAGTGGATCCGATCGCGGCTGTGCGAATACGCTTCCTGTTGGACCAAAGCTGTCCTAAGGAGCTCCTTGACCCGGCGTGTCTCTACCGCTTGCGGTGAATCACCTTCAATTGGAATGGCCTCTAGTCATGCAGCAGCCGCAACAAGGTTGTCCATCGGGTTGGAGTAGTGACCCGGAGGCAGAACCTAAGGTACACCAGTATTGTGATGGGGCAGATCTATTAAACGGGGCTGGACTGGTGCGCCCGTCTCAGGTGCTTCCGCCCGGTTTACCACCGGCGGATTACTGGCTCCCGCTCCGGGGGTGTTGAAGAGGTCTCTGGCTTCGAAGACCGAAGACAGACGAGATCGGTACTTCCTCCTCATGACTTCCTGTGACGCGTTCTGGTCCAACATGAGCCTGTAGGCATGTGCATCTAAAGCGGCCCGCTCTACAGTCATCCTGGTATCTTCAGCTGCTAAGTCCGCCTTAGCCTGAGTGATTTGCTACCTCACTTTTGCAATCTCCGTGTTGCGAGCGTCCTGATCCGCTGGGTTAGCCTCTGCCATGAGCGCAGCCAATGCATCGAACAGATCCGATAAAACTTGAGCCGGCGGGCGCACAGAGCCTCCTGCCCCGGCAGCCGTCGCAGCAGCGGTCGAAGAATGAAGCGTGGCATGTGTACCGGCCATGAATATTCCAACCCGGTTGGGCAGATCAGAGGAGTCCGGAATACTGTCGCCATCGGAACAGCCCCCAATCCGGCCATCTTGCAGTTGATACAGAGATTCAGTTTCTCCGGTTGATGACTCGTCGCCGGAGTAAACGACGGTCTCGCCACCAGATTCTGATCCATCCTCATAACTTCCTCCATGGATGACTCCCACGAAGGCACATTTCACGGCTGGTTTAACTTGGGCAGATCACGCACGCTGAGTCGTCTCGACGAGGTCGGTGCAGATGTCCGGCTCAGGGCACGGTTCACTGATCTTGCCGATGAAAACGTGTATGCCACCAAAGGGGACCCGGTACCCGTACTCAATTGAGCCGGCCTCGGGGCCCCAGCTTGCATCGTCGATGTAGAGCTTGCCGCGACGACTCTTAGTCATCCGGCCCACAGCGTAGCCCTCGAGTCCTTCAAAGCGGCCCTCCAAGAACTTGAAACCATCATGCGATAGCCCCACGGTGGGCGCCAACTGTCGTGGTTTTGTCACGGCAGATGTCCTGGTGAAAGGACTTAGTCGTGGAGCCATCGCGACGGGTTAGCTTGAAGGGGTTAAAGCGGACACAGGGACGCAGAGAGTTTTATACTAGTTCGGCCCCTTCGATGAAGGTAAAATCCTACGTCTAGTTGTGATGGAATTGATGGGGTTTCGATGACTAGGGAGCAAATAAGCTTCGCCTAAGTCTCGAAATGTTGTTGTCTGTCCTTGAACCGCCGCCGAGTCGTCCCCTTATATACACGGGTGACGCCCGTCGGTTCACAGAGTCCCAACACCGGTTCATACTCATATCCGGGTTGGTCTCTCCTTATTCCTAACTTACAATACAAGTACATACTAAGCCGGTTTACGGCTACAGATCTTAGACCTACTACGGGCCTTGGGCCCTCTTCTATCTTCTTGGGTTTTAACATTCTTGGACTACTGATGAAGTTAACCCGGCCCTGGTAGGACGGTTTACACCCAGTGGTAATATCCCCAACAGAGCCGCTGCCAAGCCCTAAAACCTCTTGGGAGGGCTGATCTAGAGTCCGTTCGGGGCTCCGGAGAGGGGGATTCGTCGCCGTCGTCATCATCAACCATCCTCCATCACCAATTTCATGATGCTCACCACTGTGCTTGAGTAATTCCATCGTAGGCTTGCTGGACGGTGATGGGTTGGATGAGATCTATCATGTAATCGAGTTAGTTTTGTTAGGGTTTGATCCCTAGTATCCACTATGTTCCGAGATTGATGTTGCTATGACTTTGCTATGCTTAATGCTTGTCACTATGGCCCGAGTGCCATGATTTCAGATTTGAACCTATTATGTTTTCATGAATATATGTGTGTTCTTGATCCTATCTTGCAAGTCTATAGTCACCTACTATGTGTTATGATGCGGCAACCCCGAAGTGACAATAATCGGGACCACTCCCGGTGATGACCATAGTTTGAGGAGTTCATGTATTCATTATGTGCTAATGCTTTTTTCCGGCTCTTTATTAAAAGGAGGCCTTAATAACCCTTAGTTTCCATTAGGACCCTGCTACCACGGGAGGGTAGGACAAAAGATGTCATGCAAGTTCTTTTCCATAAGCACGTATGACTATATTCGGAATACATGCCTACATTACATTGATGAATTGGAGCTAGTTCTGTGTCACCCTATGTTATGCTTGTTACATGATGAACCGCATCCGGCATAATTATCCATCACCGATCCAATGCCTACGACCTTTTCCTATATTGGTTCTCGCTTATTTACTTTTCCGTTGCTACTGTTACAATCACTACAAAATACCAAAAATATTTTAGAAATACTTGTGTTGAAGTTTGTGATTCTCGTAGCATGCACGTATGTTGAACCGTTATGTAACGAAGTCGGAGCATGATTTATTTATTGATTGTCTTCCTTATGAGTGGCAGTCGGGGACGAGCGATGGTCTTTTCCTACCAATCTATCCCCCTAGGAGCATGCGCGTAATACTTTGTTTCAATGACTAATAGATGTTTGCAATAAGTATGTGAGTTCTTTATGACTAATGTTGAGTCCATGGATTACATGCACTCTCACCCTTCCATCATTGCTAGCCTCTTCAGTATCGTGCATTGCCCTTTCTCACCTCGAGAGTTGGTGCAAACTTCGTTGGTGCATCCAAACCCCGTGATACGATACGCTCTATCACACATAAGCCTCCTTATATCTTCCTCAAAACAGCCACCATACCTACCTATCATGGCATTTCCATAGCCATTCCAAGATATATTGCCATGCAACTTCCATCATCTTCATATACATGACTTTAGCATTCATTGTCATATTGCTTTGCATGGTCGTAAGATCGCTAGCATGGTGTTTTCATGGCTTGTCCATTTTTTATGTCATTGCTACGCTAGATCATTGCACATCTCGGTACACCACCGGAGGCATTCATATAGAGTCATACTTTGTTCTAGACATCGATTTGTAATATTGAGTTGTAAGTAGATAAAAGTGTGATGATCATCATTATTAGAACATTGTCCCGTGTGAGGTTATCAAAATAAAAGTGGCCAAAGAAGCCCCCCAGAAAAAAGAGAGGCCAAAGAAACCTAAAAAAGGGAGAGAGAAAAATGAGAGAAAAGAGAGGAGGGACAATGTTACTATCCTTTTACCACACTTGTGCTTCAGAGTAGCACCATGTTCTTCATATAGAGAGTATCTTGAGTTATCACTTTCATATACTAGTGGGAATTTTCATTATAGAACTTGGCTTGTATGTTCCAACGATGGGCTTCCTCAAGTGCCCTAGGTCTTCATGAGCAAGCAAGTTGGATGCACACCCACTTAGTTTCAGTTTGAGCTTTCATACACTTATAGCTCTAGTGCATCTGTTGCATGGCAATCCCTACTCCTCGCATTGACATCAATTGATGGGCATCTCCATATCCCGTTGATTAGCCGCGTCTATGTGAGACTTTCTCCTTTTTGTATTCTCCACACAACCTCCACCATCATATTCTATTCCACCTATAGTGCTATGTCCATGGCTCACGCTCACGTATTGTGTGAAAGTTGAAAAGGTTTGAGAACACCAAAAGTATGAAACAATTGCTTGGCTTGTCATCGGGGTTGTGCATGATTTGAATATTTTGTGTGATGAAGATGGAGCATAGCCAGACCATATGATTTTGTAAGGATAACTTTCTTTGGCCATGTTATTTTGAAAAGACATGATTGCTTTATTAGTGTGCTTGAAGTATTATTGTCTTAATGTCAAATGATAGAATATTGCTTTGAATCACTCGTGTCTTAATATTCATGCCATGATTAGATTATGTGATCAAGCTTATGCTAGGTAGCATTCCACATCAAAAATTATCTTTTTTATCATTTACCTACTCGAGGACGAGCAGGAATTAAGCTTGGGGATGCTGATACGTCTCCGTGGTATCTATAATTTTTTATTATTCCATGGCAATATTATACAACTTTCATATACTTTTGGCAACTTTTTATACTATTTTTGGGACTAACATATTGATCCAGTGCCCAGTGCCATTTCCTGTTTGTTGCATGTTTTTTGTTTCACAGAAAATCCATATCAAACGGAGTCCAAACGGGATAAAAACTGACGGAGATTTTTTTGGAATATATGTGAATTTTGGGAAGTGGAATTAACGCGAGACGATGCCCGTGGGGCCCACAAGGGTGAGGGGCGCACCCTGGTCCCTCATGGCCACTCCGTAAGGCGGTTGGTGCCCTTCTTTCGCCGCAATAAAGCTAATATCCGAATAAAAATCATGTCCAAATTTCAACCTAATCGGAGTTACGGATCTTCGGGAATTTAAGAAACTGTGAAAGGGTGGAATCAGGGAGCGCAGAGACAGAAGGAAACAAAAAGAGAGAGATCCAATATTGGAGGGGCTCTCGCCCCTCCACCGCCAATGAAGCCAAGGACCAGAGGGGAAACCCTTCTCCCATCTAGGGGGAAGGTCAAGGAAGAAGAAGAAGGGGGATCTCTCTCCCTCTCTCCCGGTGGCGCCGGAACGCCGTCGAGGCCATGATCGTCACAGCAATCTACACCAACACCTCCGTCATCTTCACCAACATCTTCATCACCTTCTCCCATCTATCTACAGCAGTCCACTCTCCTGCAACCCGTTGTACCCTCTACTTGAACATGGTGCTTTATGCTTCATATTATTATCCAATGATGTGTTGCCATCCTATGATGTCTGAGTAGATTTTCGTTGTCCTATCGGTAACTGGTGAATTGCTATGATTGGTTTAATTTGCTTGTGGTTATGTTGCTATCCTTTGATGCCCATCATATGAGTGTGCGCGTGGATCACACCATAGGGTTAGTTGTATGTTGATAGGACTATGTATTGGAGGGCAAGAGTGACAGAAGCTTCAACCTAGCATAGAAATTGATGCATACAGGATGGAAGGGGGACCAATATATCTTAATGCTATGGTTGGGTTTTACCTTAATGAACGTTAATAGTTGCGGATGCTTGCTAATAGTTCCAATCATAAGTGCATAGAATTCCAAGTCATGGATGACATGCTAGCAGTGGCCTCTCCCACATAAAACTTGCTATCGGTCTAGTAAAGTAGTCAATTGCTTAGGGACAATTTCGCAACTCCTACCACCACTTTTCCACACTCGCTATACTAACTTTATTGTTTCTTCATCTAAACAGCCCCTATTTTTTATTTACACGCTCTTTATTATCTTGCAAACCTATCAAAAAACACCTACAAAGTACTTCTAGTTTCATACTTGTTCTAAGTAAAGCGAACGTTAAGCATGCATAGAGTTGTATCGATGGTCGATAGAACTTGAGGGAATATTTGTTCTACCTTTAGCTCCTCGTTGGGTTCGACACTCTTACTTATCGAAAGAGGCTACAATTGATCCCCTATACTTGTGGGTTATCATTATGTTGTGGAGAATGGTGTCCCCTCTGTCACTCCTACCATCAACGTTGCTGATGCGAAGAGATTCAAGCAACTCGACTCACAAGCGAAGAACATCATATGTGCCCATCTGAGCAAAGGGCGGTATGGAAGAGTGAGTGCTTTGGAGACAGCTAAGCTTATCTGGGATAGGCTATCCAAGGTCAATGAAGGAGTCTCAACACACCGTGACTCTCGAGTTGATGTTCTTCACAATCTCTTCAACCGCTTCAAAATACTTGATAATGAAAATGTTTAGCAAACCTTCGATCGCCTCACTGACATCTCAAATGACTTCAAGCACTTGGTGCCACTGACATCACCGACCATGAGGTGGTGAAGAAATTGCTGAGGTCACTTGATTCCTCATTTGACACTCTGGCACTGATGATACAAGAACGTGGAGACTACAAGTCACTTGATCTCGCTGATATCCTCAAGAGGCTAAACACTCATGAGTTCCAGCTTGCTGAGAAGAGAGATATCTATGGACCGAGCTATGGCAGATCACGTGCTCTGAAGGCCAAGGCAGTGTCTGAATCTGAAGGTGAAGATTCTTGTAGTAGCCTTGGTGATCCTAAAGAACTGAGCCAGGAGCTAGCAATGCTTGTGAGGAAATTCCAGAAGTTCTCAAGGCGTGGTCGCTTTGGAAAATCCTCAAGAAATGATGACGTAAGATCAGATTGCTCATCCCGTGACTAAAAGAAGAGAACTTGCCACAAATGCAAGAAACCTGGTCCCTACATTCAAGATTGTCCTCTATGGGAAAAGGAATCTAAGAAGAAGAAATACAAGGATTACAGTTCTGATGACTCAAAGAAGAAGAAGAAATCTTCAAAGTCCTCCTCATCAAAATCCTCTAAGTCTTCATCTCACAAGAAGAGCAGCTCCAAAAAGGCTCGGGCATTCATTGGCAAGGAAATGGACTCTGAAGCTAAATCTGAGGAAAATGAGGAAGAGGAGGCATCTAAGGAGTCAGAATCAGGTGTGGCGAGCCTAGCTCTCGCTACTGCGTTCATCAGCAAGTCCATCTTCAACTCTGAGGAGAATGGCTTCCCCAACAAGGCTGACGACGGCGATGATGACTACGCTCCCACCTATTGCTTCATGGCAAAGGGTGCCAAGGTACTCAAATATCCCTCCTCTAAATCAAGTGAGGATGAATCTGATGAAAACCCGAAGCCTAGCTACTCTAAACTTGCTAAGATTGATGTGAAACAACAAAAGGCTTTTGAAGAGGTTCAAAATATGATAGACAAAAACGATGACCTGTTGGGTGAAGAAATGGATCACACTCAAACCTTGACTGATAATCTTTGAAGACTTCAGTCCATGTTTGATAACCTTCAGAGTCATCATAACACTCACTTATCTGATCATGAAAAGCTCTCTTATGATATTCTTCAAAGAAAGCAAGATCTTCATAAGCTAAGGGAAAGTTATGAGGATCTTCAGGAGGAACGTGATCCATTGCTAGGTCAGCAGATCAGTGCCGCTCAGTAAGAATTTATTCCTCCATGTTTGAAGTGCATTGAACGTGAATCTGCTAATTCTTCACGTGAATGTTCAAATGCTTCTATTGCTGCAATTTCTTCACCTGTCTCTGCTATCACTAATTCCTCATCTAAGGATGTTGCTAGTATCACTGACAATGCGGGCTGAAGGAATTGTACATGACAGGCATGTACAAAAGCCTCAAAGGGTATCAGGCTCTTTGTGATGTGCTTAAAAAGCAGATCCTCAACAGGAACCCTAGGAAAGAGGGTATTGCCTTTGAGAGGAAACTCAATGCTGATGGAACATACTGGAAGCCCGAGCAGTATCCCAAAACCTCATGGGTTGCTGCAAAGGGACCTCCAGTAGATCCATCTACTTTATCTGGCTTTACATGTGAATATCCCCATTCTTATGATGAGTCATTTGACTCCAACTATAAGATGTTCAAAAATCAGAATGGTGAAGTATTTGCTAGATATGTTGGCACTAACTGCAGGAACGGTCCCCCTATGAAGAAAATCTAGGTTCCCAAAAGATGCCTTGAAAGTCTTCAGGTAAATGTCATCATGACACCACCTGTGAAGAATAGGAACCCCAGATCCAATTCTTCATATGGACCAAATTCTTCATATGGATCCAAGTCCTCATACGGACCAAATTCCTCATGTGGATCAAATTCCTCAATAGGATCGAAGTCCCATATGAACATCATTGTGCTAACACTTCTGTTTCGCAGGAAAGATCTAAGGGCTATGAATATGTGCATTATTCTTCAAACCATTATGTTCATAAGTCCTCAAGGAATTCCTCTGCTTATTCATATGCTTACCGTAACTCCACTTATGTGAAACAAAGTGGACTGGCTTCTATTCCACATTTCTCTTATGGAGCTCGCAGAATGATGAACTCTTTGCCACCCCTCCAGATGTTGGTGGTGAAGAAACAAAACTAATTGCTTATGCAGGGTCAGGTCTCTAGATGAACTTAAACGTCTAAAGAATTTGTTGAAGACCTAAATATGCTTGAAAGGACGCAAGCTAATCATGAATAAATGAATTTTCATTTCTCACGTCCTCATAATGCTATATCTATTCTATTACTTGATGAAATTGATCTAATGAATTTGATGTCATATTCTTCACGGATGAAGTATATGAAGGAAATATGCCCTAGAGGCAATAATAAAGTTGTTATTTATATTTCCTTATATCATGATAAATGTTTATTATTCATGCTAGAATTGTATTAACCGGAAACTTGGTACATGCGTGAATACATAGACAAATAGAGTGTGACTAGTATGCCTCTGCTTGACTAGCTCGTTGAATCAAAGATGGTTAAGTTTCCTAGCCATAGACATGAGTTGTCATTTGATTAATGGGATCACATCATTAGAGAATGATGTGATTGACTTGACCCATCCGTTAGCTTAGCACGATGATCGTTTAGTTTGTTGCTATTGCTTTCTTCATGACTTATACATGTTCCTATGACTATGAGATTATGCAACTCCCGAATACCGGAGGAACACTTAGTGTGCTATCAAAGGTCACAACGTAACTAGGTGATTATAAAGATTCTCTACAGGTGTCTCCGATGGTGTTTGTTGAGTTGGCATAGATTGAGATTAGGATTTGTCACTCCGATTGTTGGAGAGGTATCTCTGGGCCCTCTCGGTAATGCACATCACTATAAGCCTTGCAAGCAATGTGACTAATGAGTTAGTTACGGGATGATGCATTACGGAACGAGTAAAGAGACTTGCCGGTAATGAGATTGAACTAGGTATTAAGATACCGACGATCAAATCTCGGGCAAGTAACATACCGATGACAAAGGGAAAAATGTATGCTGTTATGCGGTTTGACCGATAAAGATCTTCGTAGAATATGTGGGAGTCAATATGAGCATCCAGGTTCCGCTATTGGTTATTGACCGGAGATGAGTCTCGGTCATGTCTACATAGTTCTCAAACCCTTAGGGTCCGCACGCTTAACGTTCGATGACGATCGGTATTATGAGTTTATGTGTTTTGATGCACCGAAGGTAGTTCGGAGTCCCGTGTGTGATCACGGACATGACGAGGAGTCTCGAAATGGTCGATACATAAAGATTGGTATATTGGACGATGTTATTCAGACACCAAATGAGTTCCGGGGGTCACCAGATAAATATCGGAGTGCCGGGGGGTTATCGGAACCCCCGGGGGAACTAATGGGCCTCTATGGGCCTTAGTGGGAAGAGAGGAAGGGCCAGGAGGGGCTGCCCCCCCTTGGGTCCGAATTGGACTAGGGGAAGGGGGCAGCGCCCCCCTTTCCTTCCCTTCCCCCTCTTCCTTCCTTCCCCCTCTCTCCCTCTTGGTGGATTCCTACTAGGACTTGGAGTCCTAGTAGATGATACGTATCCAACGTATCTATAATTTTTTATTGTTCCATGCTATTATATTATCTCTTTTGGATGTTTAATGGGCTTTACTAAGCACTTTAATATGATTTTTGGGACTAATCTATTAACCCAGAGCCCAGTGCCAGATTCTGTTTTTTTCGTTTCAGTGTTTTGCAGAAAAGGAATATCAAACGGAATGAAACCTTCGGGAGCGTGATTTTTGGAACGAACGTGATCCAAGAGACTTGGAGTTCAAGTCAAGGAAGCTTAGAGGTGGCCACGAGGCAGGGAGGCGCGCCTGCCCCCATGGGCGCGCCCCCACCCTCGTGGGCCCCTCGTGGCTCCCCTGACCGACTTCTTGCGCATATATATATCCATATACCCTAAAACATCGAGGAACAGAATAGATCGGGAGTTCCACCGCCGCAAGCCTCTGTAGCCACCAAAAACCAATCGGGACCCTGTTTCGGCACCTTGCCGGAGGGGGGCCTCACCGGTGGCCATCTTCATCATCCCTGCGCTCTCCATGATGAGGAGAGAGTAGTTCACCCTCGGGGCTGAGGGTATGTACCAGTAGCTATGTGTTTGATCTCTCTCTCTCTCTCTCTCTCTCTCTCTCTCTCTCGTGTTCTTGAGGTGATACGATCTTGATGTATCGTGAGCTTTGCTATTATAGTTGGATCTTATGATGTTTCTCCCCCTCTACTCTCTTGTAATGGATTGAGTTTTCCCTTTGAAGTGATCTTATCTGATTGAGTCTTTAAGGATTTGAGAACACTTGATGTATTTCTTGCATGTGCTTATCTGTGGTGACAATAGGATATCACGTGATTCACTTGATGTATGTTTTGGTGATCAACTTGCGGGTTTCGTGACCTCGTGAACTTATGCATAGGGATTGGCACACGTTTTCGTCTTGACTCTCCGACAGAAACTTTGGGGCACTCTTTGAAGTAATTTGTGTTGGTTTGAATAGATGAATCTGAGATTGTGTGATGCATATCATATAATCATACCCATGGATACTTGAGGTGACATTGGAGTATCTAGGTGACATTAGGGTTTTGGTTGATTTGTGTCTTAAGGTGTTATTCTAGTACGAACTCTATGATAGATCGAACGGAAAGAATAGCTTCGTGTTATTTTACTACGGACTCTTGAATAGATCGATCAGAAAGAATAACTTTGAGGTTGTTTCGTACCCTACCATAATATCTTCGTTTGTTCTCCGCTATTAGTAACTTTGGAGTTACTCTTTGTTGCATGTTGAGGGATAGTTATATGATCCAATTATGTTATTGTTGAGAGAACTTTCACTAGTGAAAGTATGAACCCTAGGCATTGTTTCCTAGCATTGCAATACCATTTGTGATCACTTTTATCATTAGTTACCTTGCTGTTTTTATATTTTCAGATTACAAAAACCTATATCTATCATCCATATTGCACTTGTATCACCATCTCTTCGCCGAACTAGTGCACCTATACAATTTACCATTGTATTGGGTGTGTTGGGGACACAAGAGACTCTTTGTTATTTGGTTGCAGGGCTGTTTGAGCGAGACCATCTTCATCCTACGCCTCCTATGGATTGATAAACCTTAGGTCATCCACTTGAGGGAAACTTGCTACTGTCCTACAAACCTCTGCACTTGGAGGCCCAACAACGTCTACAAGAAGAAGGGTGCGTAGTAGACATCAAGCTCTTTTCTGGCGTCGTTGCGGAGGTGAGTGCTTGAAGGTATATCTTTAGATCTTGCAATCGAATCTTTTTCTTTCTTGTTTTATCACTAGTTTAGTTTATAAAAGAAAACTAAAAAGATGGAAAATAGTTTGCCTCATACGCTTCACCTTTTTAATATCTTTCATGAGTATGATGGAAAGGAGAATTGTGCCAAAGTATTAGAAGAAGAATGCATTAAAATGTTTGGCACTAAATCTTTGAATGATGAGCATGATTGCAATGTTGTTAGTATGAACTCTTTGAATATCCATGGTACTAATGATGATTGCACTAGTCATGATGAAAATGTCTCTTATAAGCATGTCGATTTTTGTGGAGTGCATAGAGTTTGCAAGTACATACCAAACAGGGAAAATAGATTTTGCAAGAGGCATAAGTATTTGGAAACTAAATGGTTGCAAGAGAGGCTAGATTTTAGTGCTGAAAATTTAAAATATCTTCGCCATACTTGTGAACTTTGCAATGAACATGGTCATTTAAATATCAAATGCAAATTGTTTCATGATCGAATCGTGTCCAAAAATTGTGATGACTTGATTTCCCTTGCACATCATAATGAACTTAGTTTGCTTTTGGGTTATGAAGAAATGAAACGCCAAACTAAGCATATTCCAGAATATAACCTTGAGAAATTCCTCGATATTGATCTAGAAGAAATTTATATGTATTGTGCGATGAATTGCATTGAAAATCCTTATATTGCCAATTACATAAAGAAAAGAAAAGAAATAGAAGATGAAGAGAATACTAACGAAAGGGAAGAGACTTCCCAATATTCTCTTATTATTTCTTATGATGAATCAAGTAACGAGGAGGAGCTTTCTATTCAACCAATCTCATTAATAAGGAGCTCCAAAAAGAGGATTGAACCCACACATGATGTGAAGAAGAAAAAGAAAAGACGAAGAAGCAAAGGTAAAAAGGTATCCCTCCCAAATGATGTTGCTCCTATTACTCATTGTGATGATGATAATTGCTATACTATTGGTGCTATTCATACTATTAATGATGAGAGTGATTATGCTTATGATATGAAAAGGTCCAAGCTTGGGGATGCTATGTTTGATGAGAATGACATGTTTGAGAATATATTTGCTGAAATTAATGTTTGTCCCAAGCTTGGGTATGCAATGTTTAATGAATATGATATTTTTAGCCTCCCAAGTTTTGATATGCAAATCTGTTATGATGATAGCATGCCTCCTACTTATGATGATTATATTGATGAAAGTGGGTTTGGAAGAGTGTCAACTTTAGGAAGTAATGATCCCACTATTTTGGAGGATGTTGAATCTTATTGTGATAATTATGAAAGTGGAGTTGGAGAGGTCATGGCTTTATTTAGTAATGATTCCACTATCTTGGAAGAGGTTTCAATCGATTATGATGAGAACAAAGTTGCTACTTATGATGATCATTGTGATGAAACTTATGCTATATAAAGTAGTGATGATTATATTTATAAAACTTGTCATGATTACGATTACCCTTCTTCTGAACATTACTCTTTTAATATGGAAACAATTTATAGTATTCGAGTTTCTTATGATACTCCCACTATTCCGAATGAGAAGAATTTTGCTTATGTGGAGAGTAGTAAAAATTCTATACTTGTAGATCATGAGAAGAATGCTTTAGGTTCTAATTATATTTTTGAATTCATTCATGATGCTACTGAAAATTATTATGAGGGAGGAATATATTCTTGTAGGAATTGCAATAATATCAAGTTTCCTCTCTATGTGCTTAAAGTTTTGAAGTTATGCTTGTTTTGCCTTCCTATGCTAGTTGATTATTGTTCCCATAAGTTGTTTGCTCACAAAATCCCTATGCATAGGAAGTGGGTTAGAATTAAATGTGCTAGTCATATTCTTCATGATGCTCTCTTTATGTTTCAATTCTTATGTCTTATGTGAGCATCATTGAAATCATCATGCCTAGCTAGGGGCGTTAAATGATAGCGCTTGTTGGGAGGCAGCCCAATTTTATTTTTGTTTCTTGCTTTTTGGTTCTGTTTAGGAATGAATAAGTCATCTAGCCTCTGGTTAGATTTGTTTCTGTGTTTTAATTAGTGTTTGTGCCAAGTTAAACCTATAGGATCTTCTTGGATGATAGTTATTTGATCTTGCTGAAAATTCCAGAAACTTTCAGTTCACGAAAACAATTGTACCAGAACGTGATATAATATTGAATCC
This sequence comes from Aegilops umbellulata, assembly GCA_032464435.1. Lineage (NCBI taxonomy): Eukaryota > Viridiplantae > Streptophyta > Magnoliopsida > Poales > Poaceae > Aegilops > Aegilops umbellulata. Next base: position 317,454,658 of record CP136055.1, on the reverse strand, counting down.
AATTGCAGCATATCAATAAACAAATTATTTAGGTCGTCCTATTTTGGCAGAATTTTTAGAGTTCCAGAAGTTTGCGTTAGTTACAGATTACTACAGACTGTTCTGTTTTTGACAGATTCTGTTTTTAGTGTGTTGTTTGCTTATTTTGATGAATCCATGGCTAGTAAAAGAGTTTATAAACCATAGAGAAGTTGAAATACAGTAAGTTTAACACCAATATAATTAAAGAATGAGTTCATTACAGTACCATGAAGTGGTGTTTTCTTTTCTTTCGCTAACGGAGCTCACGAGATTTTCTGTTAAGTTTTGTGTTGTGAAGTTTTCAAGTTTTGGGTAAAGATTCGATGGACTATGGAATAAGGAGTGGAAAGAGCCTAAGCTTGGGGATGCCCAAGGTATCCCAAGGTAATATTCAAGGATAACCAAGCGTCTAAGGTTGGGGATGCCCCGTAAGGCATCCCCTCTTTCGTCTTCGTTCATCGGTAACTTCACCTGGAGCTATATTTTTATTCACCATATGATATGTGTTTTGCTTCGAGCGTCATTTTTTTTCTTTTGTTTTGCTTGCTGTTTGAATAAAATACCAAGATCTGAAATTCTTAAATGTTACAGAGTCTTCACATAGTTGCATAATTATTCGACTACTCATTGATCTTCACTTATATCTTTTGGAGTAGTTTGCCGTTTGTTCTAGTGCTTCACTTGTATCTTTTAAAGAACGGCGGTGATTTTATTTTGAAGAAATAGATGAACTCTCATGCTTCACTTATATTATTTTGAGAGTCTTTAGAACAACATGGCAATTTGCTTTGGTTATGAAATTAGTCCTAATATGATGGGAATCCAAGAGGGATATAATAAAAACGTTCATATAAAGTGCATTGAATATTATGAGAAGTTTGATTCCTTATGATTGTTTTGAGATATGAAGATGGTGATATTAGAGTCATGCTAGTTGAGTAGTTGTGAATTTGAGAGATACTTGTGTTAAAGTTTGTGATTGCCGTAGCATGCACGTATGGTGAACCGTTATGTGATGAAGTCGGAGCATGATTTATTTATTGATTGTCTTCCTTATGAGTGGCAGTCGGGGACGAGCGATGGTCTTTTCCTACCAATCTATCCCCCCAGGAGCATGCACGTAGTACTTTGTTTCGATGACTAATAGATTTTTGCAGTAAGTATGTGAGTTCTTTATGACTAATGTTGAGTCCATGGATTATACGCACTCTCACCCTTCCACCATTGCTAGCCTCTCTAATACCGCACACCTTTCGCCGGTATCATATACCCACCATATACCTTCCTCAAAACAGCCACCATACCTACCTATTATGGCATTTCCATAGCCATTCCGAGCTATATTGCCATGCAACTTACCACCGTTCCATTTATTATGACATGCTCCTTCATTGTCATATTGCTTTGCATGATCATGTAGTTGACATCGTAATTGTGGCAAAGCCACCTTCATAATTTTTTCATACATGTCACTCTTGATGCATTGCACACCCCGGTACACCGCCGAAGGCATTCATATAGAGTCATATTTTGTTCTAAGTATTGAGTTGTAAGTAAATAAAAGTGTGATGATCATCACTATTAGAGCATTGTCCCAAGTGAGGAAAGAATGATGGAGACTATGATTCCCCCACAAGTCGGGATGAGACTCCAGACAAAAATAAATAAATAAAATAGGCCAAAGAAGCCCAAATAAAAAAAGAGAAAAAAGAGGCCATAACAAAAGAGAAGGCCCAAATAAAAAATAAAAAAAGAGAGAAAAAGAGAGAAGGGACAATGCTACTATCCTTTTACCACACTTGTGCTTCAAAGTAGCACCATGATCTTCATGATAGAGAGTCTCCTATGTTGTCACTTTCATTTACTAGTGGGAATCTTTCATTATAGAACTTGGCTTGTATGTTCCAATGATGGGCTTCCTCAAAATGCCCTAGGTCTTCCTGAGCAAGCGAGTTGGATGCACACCCACTTAGTTTCTTTTGTTGAGATTTCATACACTTATAGCTCTAGTGCATCCGTTGCATGGCAATCCCTACTCACACATATTGATATCTATTGATGGGCATCTCCATAGCCCGTTGATACGCCTGGTTGATGTGAGGCTATCTTCTCCTTTTTGTCTTCTCCACAACCACCATTCTATTCCACCTATAGTGATGTGTCCATGGCTCACGCTCATGTATTGTGTGAAGATTGAAAAAGTTTGAGAACATCAAAAGTATGAAACAATTGCTTGGATTGTCATCGAGGTTGTGCATGATTAAAATACTTTGTGTGATGAAGATAGAGCATAGCCAGACTATATGATTTTGTAGGGATAGCTTGCTTTAGCCATGTTATTTTGAGAAGACACGATTAATTTGTTAGTACGCTTGAAGTATTATTGTTTTCATGTCAATATTAAACTTTTGTTTCGAATCTTATGGATCTGAATATTTTTGCCACAATAAAGAAGATTACATTGATAAATATGCTAGGTAGCATTTCACATCAAAAATTCTGTTTTAATCATTTAACTAATCGAGGACGAGCAGGAATTAAGCTTGGGGATGTTGATACGTCTCCAACGTATCTATAATTTTTTATTGTTCCATGCTATTATATTATCTCTTTTGAATGTTTAATGGGATTTACTAAGCACTTTTAAATGTTTTTTGGGACTAACCTATTAACACAGAGCCCAGTGTCAGTTTCTATTTTTTCTTTGTTTCAGTATTTCACAGAAAAGGAATATCAAACGGAGTCCAAACGGAATGAAACCTTCTGGAGCGTGATTTTTGGAACGAACATGATCCAGGAGACTTGGAGTTGAAGTCAAGGAAGCTTCGAGGTGGCCACGAGGCAGGGAGGCATGCCCGCCCCCCTAGGCGCGCCCCCGCCCTCGTGGGCCCCTCGTGGCTCCCCTGACCGACTTATTTTGCCTATATATATCCATATACCCTAAAAACATCAAGGAACATAATAGATCGGGAGTTCCGCCGCCGCAAGCCTCTGTAGCCACCAAAAACCAATCAGGACCCTGTTTCGGCACCCTGCCGGAGGGGGGGGCTCACCGGTGGCCATCTTCATCATCCCGGCGCTCTCCATGACGAGGAGGGAGTAGTTCACCCTCGGGGCTGAGGGTATGTACCAGTAGCTATGTGTTTGATCTCTCTCTCTCTCTCTCGTGTTCTTGAGGTGATACGATCTCGATGTATCACGAGCTTTGCTATTATAGTTGGATCTTATGATGTTTCTCCCCCTCTACTCTCTTATAGCGGATTGAGTTTTCCCTTTGAAGTGATCTTATCGGATTGAGTCTTTAAGGATTTGAGAACACTTGATGTATGTCTTGCATGGGCTTATCTGTGGTGTCAATAGGATATCACGTGATTCACTTGATGTATGTTTTGGTGATCAACTTGCGGGTTCCGTGACCTCGTGAACTTATGCATAGGGGTTGGCACATGTTTTCGTCTTGACTCTCCGATAGAAACTTTGGGGCACTCTTTGAAGTACTTTGTGTTGGTTTGAATAGATGAATCTGAGACTGTGTGATGCATATCATATAATCATACCCACATATACTTGAGGTGACATTAGAGTATCTAGGTGACATTAGGGTTTTGGTTGATTTGTGTCTTATGGTGTTATTCTAGTACGAACTCTATGATAGATCGAACGGAAAGAATAGCTTCGTGTTATTTTACTACGGACTCTTGAATAGATCGATCAGAAAGAATAACTTTGAGGTGGTTTCGTACCCTACCATAATCTCTTCATTTGTTCTCCGATATTAGTAACTTTGGAGTGACTCTTTGTTGCATGTTGAGGGATAGTTATATGATCCAATTATGTTATTGTTGAGAGAACTTGCACTAGTGAAATTATGAACCCTAGGCCTTGTTTCCTAGCATTGCAATACCATTTGTGCTCACGTTTATCATTAGTTACCTTGCTGTTTTTATATTTTCAGATTACAAAAACCTATATCTATCATCCATATTGCACTTGTATCACCATCTCTTCACCGAACTAGTGCACCTATACAATTTACCATTGTATTGGGTGTGTTGGGGACACAAGAGACTCTTTGTTATTTGGTTGCAGGGTTGTTTGAGAGAGACCATCTTCATCCTACGCCTCCTACGGATTGATAAACCTTAGGTCATCCACTTGAGGGAAACTTGCTACTGTCCTACAAACCTCTACACTTGGAGGCCCAACAACGTCTACAAGAAGAAGGTTGTGTAGTAGACATCAGTAGGATTCCCCTCTTGGGGCACGCCCTAAGGGGCCGGCTGGCTTCCCCTTGCTCCTTTATATACGGGGGAAGGGGCACCCTAGAAGACACAAGTTGACAGTTGTCTTAGCCGTGTGCGGTGCCCCCCTCCATAGATTTCCACCTCGGTCATATCGTTGTACTGCTTAGGTGAAGCCCTGCGTCGGTAGCTTCATCATCATCGTCATCACACCGTCGTGCTGACGAAACTCTCCCTCGGCCCTAGCTGGATCAAGAGTACGAGGGACGTCACCGAGCTGAATGTGTGCAGATCGCGGAGGTGCAATGCGTTTGGTACTTGATCGGTTGGATCACGAAGACGTTCGACTACATCAACCGCGTTACTTAACGCTTCCACTTTTGGTCTACGAGGGTATGTGGACACACTCTCCCGCTCGTTGCTATGCATCACATTTATAGATCTTGCGTGATCGTAGGTAAATTTTTTGAAATACTGTGTTCCCCAACAGTGGCATTCGAGCCAGTTCTATGCGTAGATGTTATATGGACGAGTAGAACACAAAGATTTGTGGGCGATAATAGTCATACTGCTTACCAGCATGTCATACTTTGATTCAGTGGTATTGTTGGATGAAGCGGCCCGGACCGACATTACGCATACACTTACGCGAGACTGGTTCTACCGACGTGCTTTGCACACAGGTGGCTGGTGGGTGTCAGTTTCTCCAATTTTAGTTGAATTGAGTGTGACTACGCCCGGTCCTTGTTGAAGGTTAAAACAACACACTTGACGAAAAATCGTTGTGGTTTTGATGCGTAGGTAAGAACGGTTGTTGCTCAGCCCATAGCAGCCACGTAAAACTTGCAACAACAAAGTAGAGGACGTCTAACTTGTTTTTGCAGGGCATGTTGTGATGTGATATGGTCAAGACATGATGCTAAATTTTATTGTATGAGATGATCATGTTTTGTAACAGAGTTATCAGCAACTGGCAGGAGCCATATGGTTGTCGCTTTATTGTATGCAATGCGATCGTCCTGTAATTGTTTTTACTTTATCACTAAGCAGTAGCGATAGTCGTAGAAGCAACAGTTGGTGAGACGACAACGATGCTACGATGGAGATCAAGGTGTCGTGCCGGTGACGATGGTGATCATGACGGTGCTTTGGAGATGGAAATCAAAGGCACAAGATGATGATGGCCATATCATATCACTTATATTGATTGCATGTGATGTTTATCCTATATGCATCTTATTTTGCTTAGTTCGGCGGCAGCATTATAAGATGATCTCTCACTAAATCTCAAGGTACAAATGTTCTCCCTGAGTATGCACCATTGCAAAAGTTCATCGTGCCGAGACACCACGTGATGATCGGGTGTGATAAGGTCTACGTTCACATACAACGGGTGCAAGCCAGTTTTGCACATGCAGAATACTCGGGTTAAACTTGACGAGCCTAGCATATGCAGATATGGCCTCGGAACACTGAGACCGAAAGGTTGAGCGTGAATCATATAGTAGATATGATCAACATAGTGATGTTCACCATTGAAAACTACTCCATCTCACGTGATGATCGGACATGGTTTAGTTGATTTGGATCACGTGATCACTTGGATGATTAGAGGGATGTCTATCTAAGTGGGAGTTCTTAAGTAATATGATGAATCAAACTTTAATTTATCATGAACTTAGTACCTAATAGTATTTTGCATGTCTATGTTGTTGTAGATCAATGGCCCGTGCTACTATTCCTTTGAATTTTAATGCATTCCTAGAGAAAGCTAAGTTGAAAGAAGATGGTAGCAACTACACGGACTGGGTCCATAACTTGAGGATTATCCTCATTGCTGCACAGAAGAATTACGTCCTGGAAGCACCGCTAGGTGTACCACCTGCGTTGGCAACTGCAGACATTGTGAATGTCTGGCAGTCGCGTGTTGATGACTACTCGATAGTTCAGTGTGCCATGCTTTACGGCTTAGAACCGAGACTTCAACGACGTTTTGAACATCATGGAGCGTATGAGATGTTACAGGAGTTGAAGTTAATATTTCAAGCAAATGCCCGGATTGAGAGATATGAAGTCTCCAATAAGTTCTACAACTGCAAAATGGAAGAGAATAGTTCTATCAGTGAACATATACTTAGAATGTCTGGGTACCACTACCACTTGACTCAACTGGGAGTTAATCTCCTTGATGATAGTGTCATTGACAGAGTTCTTCAATCACTGCCACCAAGCTACAAAAGCTTCGTGATGAACTATAACAAGCAAGGGATGGATAAGACGATTCCCGAGCTCTTCGCAATGCTAAAGGCTGTGGAGGTAGAAATCAAGAAGGAGCATCAAGTGTTGATGGTCGATAAGACCACCAGTTTCAAGTAAAAGGGTAAACGGAAGAAGGGGAACTTCAAGAAGAATGGCAAGCAAGTTGTTGCTCAAGTGAAGAAGCCCAAGCCTGGACCTAAGCCTGAGACTAAGTGCTTCTACTGCAAAGGGATTGGTCACTAGAAGCGGAACTGCCCAAGTATTTGGCGAATAAGAAGGATGGCAAGGTGAACAAAGGTATATGTGATATACATGTTATTGATGTGTACCTTACTAATGCTCGCAGTAGTGCCTGGGTATTTGATACTGGTTACATTGCTAATATTTGCAACTCGAAACAGGGACTACAGATTAAGCGAAGATTGGCTAAGGACGAGGTGACGACGCGCGTGGGAAATGGTTCCAAAGTCGATGTGATTATTGCCGGCATGCTACCTCTACATCTACCTTCGGGATTAGTTTTAGACCTGAATAATTGTTATTTGGTGCCAGCGTTAAGCATGAACATTATATCTGGATCTTGTTTGATGCGAGACGATTATTCATTTAAATCCGAGAATAATGGTTGTTCTACTTATATGAGTAATATCCTTTATGGCCATGCACCCTTGAAGAGTGGTCTATTTTTGTTGAATCTCGACAGTAGTGACACACATATTCATAACACTGAAGCCAAAAGATGCAGAGTTGATAATGATAGTGCGACTTATTTGTGGCACTGCCATTTGGGTCATATTGGTGTAAAGCGCATGAAGAAACTCAATTATGATGGACTTTTGGAATCACTTGGTACTTGCGAACCATGTCTCATGGGCAAGATGACTAAAACTCTGTTCTCCGGAGCAATGGAGCGAGCAACAGATTTATTGGAAATCATACATACTGATGTATGTGGTCCGATGAATATTGAGGCTCGCGTAGGGTATCGTTATTCTCTGACCTTCGCAGATGATTTGAGCATATATATGGGTATATCTACTTGATGAAACATAAGTCTCAAACATTTGAAAAGTTCAAAGAATTTCAGAGTGAAGTGGAAAATCATCGTAACAAGAAAATGAAGTTTCTGCGATCTGATCGTGGAGGAGAATATTTGAGTTACGAGTTTGGTCTTCATTTGAAACAATGCAGAATAGTTTTGCAACTCACGCCACCCAGAACACCACAGTGTAATGGTGTGTCCGAACCTTGTAACCGCACTTTATTAGATATGGTGCGATATATGATGTCTCTTACTAATTTACCGCTATCGTTTTGGGATTATGCTTTAGAGACGGATGCATTCACGTTAAATAGGGCACCATCTAAATCCGTTGAGACGACACCTTATGAATTGTGGTTTGGTAAGAAACCCAAGTTGTCGTTTCTTAAAGTTTGGGGCTATGATGCTTATGTGAAAAAGCTTCAACTTGATAAGCTCGAACCCAAATCAAAGAAATATGTCTTCGTAGGATACCCAAAGGAACTGTTGGGTACACCTTCTATCATAGATCCGAAGGTAAGACATTCCTTGCTAAGAATGGGTCCTTTCTAGAAAAGGAGTTTCTCTCGAAATAAGTGAGTGGGAGGAAAGTAACTTGATGAGGTAATTGTACCTGCTCCCTTATTGGAAGGTAGTTCATCACAGAAATCAGTTCCTGCGACTCCTACACCAATTAGTGAGGAAGCTAATGATGATGATCATGTAACTTCAGATCAAGTTACTACTGAACCTCGTAGGTCAAGGAGAGTAAGATCCGCACCAGAGTGGTACGTTAATCCGGTTCTGTAGGTCATGTTACTTGACCATGACGAACCTATGAACTATGAGGAAGCGATGATGAGCCCAGATTCCGTGAAATGTCTTGAGGCCATGAAATCTGAGATGGGATCCATGTATGAGAACAAAGTGTGGACTTTGGTTGACTTGCCCGATGACCGGCAAGCCATAGAGAATAAATGGATCTTCAAGAAGAAGACTGACGCTGACGGTGATGTTACTGTCTACAAAGCTCGACTTGTTGCGAAAGGTTTTTGACAAGTTCAAGGAGTTGACTACGATGAGACCTTCTCACCGTAGCGATGCTTAAGTCCGTCCGAATCATGTTAGAAATTGTTGCATTTTATGATTATGAAATTTGGCTAATGGATGTAAATACTGCATTCCTGAATGGATTTCTGGAAGAAGAGTTGTATATGATGCAACCCGAAGGTTTTATCAATCCAAAGGATGCTAACAAAGTGTGCAAGCTCCAACGATCCATTTATGGACTGTGCATGCATCTTGGAGTTGGAATAAATGTTTTGATAGTGTGATCAAAGCATATGGTTTTATATGGACTTTTGGAGAAGCCTGTATTTACAAGAAAGTGAGTGGGAACTCTGTAGCATTTCTAATATTATATGTGGATGACATATTGTTGATTGGAAATGGTATAGAATTTCTGGATAGCATAAAAGGATACTTGAATAAGAGTTTTTCAATGAAAGACCTCGGTGAAGCTGCTTATATATTGGACATCAAGATTTATAGAGATAGATCAAGAAGCTTAATTGGACTTTCACAAAGCACATACCTTGATAAAGTTTTGAAGAAGTTCAAAATGGATCAAGCAAAAAAAGGGTTCTTGCCTGTGTTACAAGGTATGAAGTTGAGTCAGACTCAATGCCCGACCATTGCAGAAGATAGAGAGAAAATGAAAGTCATTCCCTATGCTTCAGCCATAGGTTCTATCATGTATGCAATGCTGTGTACCAGACCTGATGTGTGCCTTGCTATTAGTTTAGCAGGGAAGTACCAAAGTAATCCAGGAGTGGATCACTGGACAGCGGTCAAGAACATCCTTAAATACCTGAAAAGGACTAAGGATATGTTTCTCGTTTATGGAGGTGACAAAGAGCTCGTCATAAATGGTTACGTCGATGCAAGCTTTGACACTGATCCGGATGACTCTAAGTCACAAGCTAGATACGTATTTATATTGAACGGCGGAGCTGTAAGTTGGTGCAGTTCTAAGCAAAGCGTCGTGGAGGGATCTACATGTGAAGCGGAGTACATAGCTGCTTCGGAAGCAGCAAATGAAGGAGTCTGGATGAATGAGTTCATATCCGATCTAGGTGTCATACCTAGTGCATCGGGTCCAATGAAAATCTTTTGCGACAATAATGGTGCAATTGCCTTGGCAAAGGAATCCAGATTTCACAAGAGAACCAAGCACATCAAGAGACGCTTCAATTCCATCCGTGATCAAGTCAAGGAGGGAGACATAGAGATTTGCAAGATACATACGGATCTGAATGTTGCAGACCCGTTGACTAAGTCTCACTAACAAGCAAAACATGACCAGCACCAAGACTCCATGGGTGTTAGAATCATTACTGTGTAATATAGATTATTGACTCTAGTGCAAGTGGGAGACTAAAGGAAATATGCCCTAGAAGCAATAATAAAGTTGTTATTTATATTTCCTTATATCATGATAAATGTTTATTATTCATGCTAGAATTGTATTAACCGGAAACTTAGTACATGTGTGAATACATAGACAAATAGAGTGTCACTAGTATGCCTCTACTTGACTAGCTCGTTGAATCAAAGATGGTTAAGTTTCCTAGCCATAGACATGAGTTGTCATTTGATTAACGGGATCACATCATTAGAGAATGATGTGATTGACTTGACCCATCCGTTAGCTTAGCACGATGATCGTTTAGTTTGTTGCTATTGATTTCTTCATGACTTATACATGTTCCTATGACTATGAGATTATGCAACTCCCGAATACCGGAGGAACACTTAGTGTGCTATCAAACATCACAATGTAACTGGGTGATCATAAAGATGCTCTACAGGTATCTCCAATGGTGTTTGTTGAGTTGGCATAGATCGAGATTAGGATTTGTCACTCCGATTGTCGGACAGGTATCTCTAGGCCCTCTCGGTAATGCACATCACTATAAGCCTTGCAAGCAATGTGACTAATGAGTTAATTACGGGATGGTGCATTACAGAATGAGTAAAGAGACTTGACTGTAATGAGATTGAACTAGGTATTAAGATACCGACGATCGAATCTCGGGCAAGTAACATACCGATGACAAAGGGAACAACGTATGTTGTTATGCGGTTTGACCAATAAAGATCTTCATAGAATATGTGGGAGCCAATATGAGCATCCAGGTTCCGCTATTGGTTATTGACCGGAGATGAGTCTCGGTCATGTCTACTTAGTTCTCGAACCCGTAGGGTCCGCACGCTTAATGTTCGATGACGATCGGTATTATGAGTTTATGTGTTTTGATGTACCGAAGGTAGTTCAGAGTCCTAGATGTGATCACGGACATGACGAGGAGTCTCGAAATGGCCGAGACATAAAGATTTATATATTGGACGATGTTATTCAGACACCGGATGAGTTCCGGGGGTCACCGGATAAATATCGGAGTGTCGGGGGGTTATCGGAACCCCCAGGGGAACTAATGGGCCTCTATGGCCTTAGTGGGAAGAGAGGAAGGGCCAGGAGGGGCTGGACACGCCCCCTGGGTCCGAATTGGGCTAGGGGAAGGGGGCGGCGGCCCCCTTTCCTTCCCTTCCCCCTCTTCCTTCCTTCCCCCTCTCTCCCTCTTGGTGGATTCCTACTAGGACTTGGAGTCCTAGTAGGATTCCCCTCTTGGGGGCGCGCCCTAAGGGGCCGGCCGACCTCCCCTTGCTCCTTTATATACGAGGGTAGGGGGCACCCTAGAAGACACAAGTTGACAGTTGTCTTAGCCGTGTGCGGTGCCCCCCTCCACAGTTTTCCACCTCGGTCATATCGTTGTAGTGCTTAGGCGAAGCCCTACGTCAGTAACTTCGTCATCACCATCATCATGTCGTCGTGCTGACAAAACTCTCCCTCGGCCTCAGCTAGATCAAGAGTACAAGGGATGTCACCAGCTGAACGTGTGCAGATCCCGGAGGTGCCATGCGTTCGGTACATGATCGGTTGGATCACGAAGACGTTCGACTACATCAACCGCGTTACTTAACGCTTCCGCTTTCGGTCTACGAGGGTATGTGGACACACTCTCCCGCTCGTTGCTATGCATCACATAGATAGATCTTGCGTGATCGTAGGTAAATTTTTTGAAATACTGCATTCCCCAACAGTATATGAGTTCGTAAGTTGTACTAATTCATCTACAGGATGGTCAACCCAAAGCCACTGAGTGGGTCCTTGATAGTGGATGTACAAATCACATGACTGGTGACAAGAACTTGTTGATGGACGCTCCCTTATTTCTATTGCATCTGAAGCAAATCACCTACGCTGAGAAAGGCAAAAGCAAGGTATTGGGTCTAGGTAAGGTTGCGATCTCAAAGGATCGACACATGGACAAAGTCATGCTTGTCGAGTCCTTAGGATTCAATCTCATGTCCATCTCAATGCTCTGTGATCTTGATATGTTATCTTTGGCAAGTATCATTGTGTTGTGATCATGGAAGCTGACCATTCCAAAGTCTTCGAAGGCTTTAGGAGAGGAGATCTATATATTGTTGATTTCTCTATAGGACCACAACCAGCTATATGTCTACTTGCAAAATCTTCAGAAGGCTGGCTATGGCATCGACGACTCAGTCATACTGGCATGAGAAACTTGCACACGCTTGCGAAGAACAAGCACGTCATTGGTATTGAGAATGTCAAATTCCTCAAGGATCACCTATGTGGTGCCTGTGAAGCTGGAAAGATGACCAAGGCCAAGCATCCTGCGAAGACTATCATGACTACCACTCGTCCATTTGAATTGCTTCACATGGATCTCTTTGGTCCTAACCATTATTCTGCATTCACTAATGAAGCATCTCTATATGGCTTTGTTATTGGTGATGATTACTCTCGTTACACATGGTTGCATATCGTCACTTACAAACGTGAAGTGCAGGAAGTCTTCAAACGATTTTCCTCTAGGGCTTCAACCAACTTTGGTGTGAAGATCAAGCACATCAGAAGTGACAATGGAACTGAATTCAAGAATACTGGTCTTGATGACTATCTTGATGAACTTGGTATCACTCATGAGTTATCTGCTCCTTATACTCCTCGGCATAATGGCATCGTGGAGCGCAAGAACAGGACTCCTGTTGAGATGGCTCGCACTATGCTTGATGAATACAAGATGCCTCGTCATTTCTGGATTTAGGCAATTGATACTGCGTGCCACATCATCAACATGATGAAAAGTCACCTGAGGAAACCATCAAGTTCAAGGCTACTGAGGATGTCATTCCTACCAAAGAATCTGATGAAGAAGTCATTCCAAATCGTGAAGAACATCATATATGTTGGTGCGCCTGAAGAAAATGGTTCTGAGGAAAATGAGCAAATTCCTCATCGTCAACCCGCTCATCCTCGCGTCACAAATGAAGTGCAGATTGAGAAAATCATCAGCGACATCAGCGTACCAAGTCCTCTCACACGCTCAAAAGCTTCACATTTGTCTAACTTCTGTGGGCACTTTGCTTTCGTCTCTATCACAGAGCCCACTAAGGTAGATGAAGCATTTCTGGAGCCTGAGTGGATTCAAGCTATGCAAGAGGAATTATATCAGTTCGAGATCAACAACGTCTGGGAACTTGTCAAGCGACCAGACCCTCGCAAACACAATATCATCAGCACCAAATGGATCTACCGCAACAAGCAAGATGAAAATGGCCTTGTGGTGAGGAATAAGGCACGACTTGTAGCTCAAGGCTACACACAGGTTGAAGGAATTGATTTCAATGAAACTTTTGCACCTGTTGATAGACTTGAGGCTATACGCATACTACTTGCTTATGCTAACCATCATGAAATCATCTTATATCAAATGGATGTGAAAAGTGCATTCCTCAATGGTAAGCTTGAAGAAGAAGTATATGTTTCTCAACCCCCGGGTTTTGAAGATCCAAAGCATCCTGACAAAGTCTTCAGACTCAATAAGGCCCTCTATGCCCTCAAGCAGGCCCCTCGGGCGTGGTATGATACTTTGAAGGAATTCCTCGTGAAGAAAGGCTTCAAACCCGGTTCACTTGACCCAACTCTTTTCACCAAAACCTATGATGGTGAATTATTCGTGTGCCAAATATATGTTGATGATATTATCTTTGGCTGTACTGACCAACGTTACACTGACGAATTTGGTTATATGATGAGAGAGGAATATGAAATGTCTATGATGGGAGAATTGAAATTCTTCTTAGGTCTTCAAATTCGTCAGCAGTGCAATGGCATGTTCATATATCAGGAGAAATACCTCAAGGATGTATTGAGGAAATTCAGCATGCAAGATTGCAAAGGCGTCAAAATACCTATGCCCACAAATGGCCATCTATGCACTGATGAAAATGGTATTGACTTTGATCAAAAGGTATACCGCTCCATGATTGGCTCTTTATTGTATTTATGTGCATCTAGGCCAGATATTATGCTTAGTGTTTGCATGTGTGCCCGCTTTCAAGCTACACCGAAGGAATCACACCATAAGGTTGTGAAGCATATTCTTCGATATCTAGCTCACACTCCAACACTTGGGTTATGGTATCCAAAGGGCTCGGCTTTGGATCTCTTTGGATACTCAGACTCTGACTATGCTGGTGATCGTGTGGACCACAAGTCAACATCAGGCACATGCCATTTCCTACAAAGATCCTTGGTATGTTGGTCCTCGAAGAAGCAGAACTGTGTATCACTTTCTACTGCTGAAGCTGGGTACATTGTTGCTGGTTCGTGTTGTGCTCAATTGCTATGGATGAAGCAAACCCTCAAGGACTACAGCATCAACGTGAAGAATGTGCCTCTCTACTGTGACAATGAGAGTGCCATCAAGATTGCTCATAACCCAGTTCAGCACTCGAAGACAAAGCACATTCAGATTCATCATCATTTTCTTCGTGATCATGTGTTGAAGGGCGACATTTCTATCGAGCACGTGAAGACTGAAGAACAGCTAGCCGATATCTTCACAAAGCCCTTGGATGAGAAGAGATTTAGCAAGTTGCGGTGTGAGCTAAATATCTTAGAATCTTCGAATGTCCTTTGAAAAGGACACACATCCTAACTGAGGGAGTCCTAGATTAGGGGGTGTTCGGATAGTCGGACTATACCTTCAGCCGGACTCCTGGACTATGAAGATACAAGATTGAAGACTTCGTCCCGTGTCCGGATGGGACTTTCCTTGGCGTGGAAGGCAAGCTTGGCGATGCGGATATTCAGATCTCCTACCCTTGTAACCGACTTTGTGTAACCCTAACCCTATCCGGCGTCTATATAAACCGGAGGGTTTTAGTCCGTAGGACAGAATCCAACATACAACAATCATACCATAGGCTAGCTTCTAGAGTTTAGCCTCCTTGATCTCATGGTAGATATACTCTTGTACTACCCATATCATCAATATTAATCAAGCAGGACGTAGGGTTTTACCTCCATCAAGAGGCCCCGAACCTGGGTAAAACATTGTGTCCCTCGTCTCCTGTTACCATCCGCCTAGATGCACAGTTCGGGACACCCTACCCGAGATCCGCCGGTTTTGACACCGACATTGGTGCTTTCATTGAGAGTTCCTCTGTGTCGTCTCTTTTAGGCCCGATGGCTCCTTTGATCATCAACAACGATGCAGTCCAGGGTGAGGCTTTTCTCCCCGGACAGATCTTCGTCTTCAGTGGCTTCGCAGTGCGGGCCAATTCGCTTGGCCACCTGGAGCAGATCGAAAGCTACGCCCCTGGCCATCAGGTCAGATTTGGAAGTTTAAACTACACGGCTGACATCCGCGGGGACTTGATCTTCGACGGATTTGAGCCACAGCCAAGCGCGCCGCACTGTCTCGATGGGCATGATCTAGCTCTGCCGCCAAATAGTGCCCTGGGGGCCGCACACGCTTCGGTTCCGAACCTCGATTCGGAGCCTACTGCGCCAATCGAGGATGAGTGGTTGGACGCCGCCTCGGGGGCTGCGATCTCAAAGGCGATCGAGCCGAACACCAGCCCCGCACTCCGCAAGGCCTGTGCCTCCAAGGGGCCGGATTCCTCTCCGGACTCCGAGCCCTCCGCGCGCCTGCCGATCGAATCCGATTGGGCGCCGATCATGGAGTTCACCTCCACAGACATCTTTCAGCACTAGCCCTTCGGCGACATTCTGAAATCGCTAAAGTCTCTCTCTTTATCAGGAGAGCCCTGGCCGGCCTACGGTTAGCAAGGTTGGGATACGAACGATGAAGAAATTCAAAGCCCACCCACCACCCACTTCGTAGCCACTGTCGACGACTTAACTGACATGCTCGACTTCGACTCCGAAGACATCAACGGTATGGACAACGATGCAGGAGACGACCAAGAACCAGCACCTGTAGGGCGATGAAAGGCCACCTCGTCATACGACATATATATGGTGGACACTCCAAAAGATGGAGATGGCGATGGAACAGTGGGGGATGACACATCCGAGAAACAGCCCAAGCGCCAGCGTCAGCGGCGCAGCTCCAAATCCCGCCAAAGCAAAAAACGGGGATTCCGGCACGGGAGATAATAATACTCCGGATAGCGCCGAAGAACACCCCCTCCAGCAAGAGGATGGAGAAGCCAGCCCTCACGAGAGAGCGGCAGACAGAGAGGTTGAGGATGATAATTACATGCCTCCCTCCGAAGACGAGGCAAGCCTCGACGACGAAGAATTCGTCGTACCAGAGGATCCCGCCGAACAAGAGCGTTTTAAACGCAGGCATATAGCCACGGCAAGCAGCCTCAAGAAAAAGCAGCATCAGCTTAGAGCTGATCAAGATTTGCTAGCTGACAGATGGACTGAAGTCCTTGCGGCCGAAGAGTATGAACTCGAATGCCCCTCCAAGAGTTACCCAAAGCGCAGGCTGCTACCCCGATTAGAGGAGGAAGCACCTACATCACCAGCGCATGACATGGCCGACCGACCACCTCGTGGCCGTGACAGCAAGGCCTCTCGGCCCTCCACTCAAGCCGTGCCCCGGCGCCGCTCAAAACATGCTAAGGCACGGGAAAACGCGCCAGACCTGCGAGAGATACTGGAGGACAAGGCAAGACAAACAAGATCGATCTACAGATCGCGTGGGCGTCCTACGGCACGTGACAAGGATCGTCACTCCGGACATAATAAATCCAGCCGGGCCAAACACAGTAGACAAAGCTCATTCGAGCTGCGTCGTGATACAGCCCAATACAGAGGCGCCGCACAGCCACTATGCTTCACAAATGAAGTAATGGATCATAAAAGCCCTGAGGGTTTCAAACCCGTGAACATCGAATCATATGATGGCACAACAGATCCTGCGGTATGGATCGAGGATTATCTCCTTCATATCCACATGGCCCGCGGCGATGATCTACACGCCATCAAATACCTCCCACTCAAACTTAAGGGACCAGCCCGGCATTGGCTTAACAGCTTGCCAGCAGATTCGATCGGTTCTTGGGAGGACCTGGAAGCCGCATTCCTCGACAATTTCCAGGGTACCTATGTGCGACCACCGGACGCTGATGACCTAAGCCACATAATTCAACAGCCAGAGGAATCGGCCAGGAAATTCTGGACATGGTTCCTGACAAAGAAAAACCAAATAGTTGACTGTCCGGACGCAGAGGCCCTAGCAGCCTTCAAGCATAATATCCGCGATGAGTGGCTTGCCCGACACCTGGGACAGGAAAAGCCGAAATCTATGGCAGCCCTCACGACACTCATGACCCGCTTTTGCGCGGGAGAAGACAGCTGGCTAGCTCGCAGCAACAACTTAACCAAGAACCTTGGTAATTCGGATACCAAGGACAAAAGTGGCAGGTCACGCCGGAACAAGCAAAAATGCCGCGTCAACAGCGACAGCAACGAGGATACGGCAGTCGATGCCGGATTCCGAGGCTACAAATCCGGTCAGCGGAAAAAGCCATTCAAAAGAAATACTCAGGGCCCGTCCAGTTTGGACCGAATACTCGACCGCTTGTGCCAGATACATGGCACCCCCGAAAGGCCAGCCAATCACACCAACAGGGATTGTTGGGTGTTCAAGCAGGCAGGCAAGTTAAATGCCGAAAATAGAGACAACGGGCTGCGTAGCGACGACGAGGAGGAGCCTAGGCCGCCGAACAACACTGGACAGAAGGGTTTTCCCCCACAAGTGCGGACGATGAACATGATATACGCAACCCACATCCCCAAGAGGGAACGGAAGCATGCGTTACGGGACATATACGCGTTGGAGCCAGTCGCCCCAAAGTTCAACCCATGGTCCTCCTGCCCGATCACTTTTGATCGAAGGGACCACCCCACTAGCATCCGTCATGGCGGGTTCGCCACATTGGTTCTAGACCCAATTATCGATGGATTTCATCTCACAAGAGTCCTTATGGACGGCGGGAGTAGCCTGAACCTGCTTTACCAGGACATAGTGTGGAAAATGGGCATAGATCCCTCGAGGATTAAGCCCACCAAAACGACCTTTAAAGGCGTCATACTAGGTGTAGAGGCCAACTGTACAGGCTCAGTCACACTTGAAGTGGTCTTCGGATCTACGGATAACTTCCGAAGTAAGGAGTTAATCTTCGACATAGTCCCGTTCTGCAGCGGCTATCACGCACTGCTCGGATGAACCGCATTCGCAAAGTTCAATGCGGTACCGCATTATTCATACCTCAAGCTCAAGATGCCAGGCCCTCGAGGAGTAATCACGGTCAACGGAAACACCGAACGCTCTCTCTGAATGGAGGAGCCTACGGCAGCGCTCGCAGCAGAAGTACAAAGCAGCCTCTCCAGGCAATTCTCCAGTCCGGCCTTCAAAAAGCCGGACACTGTCAAGCGCGCCCGGAGTAACCTACAACAAGACCGCCTGGCACGTTCTGAGCAGGAGTAGCAATGCGGCCCCAACCCCAGCCTTCGCGAAATAGCAAAACCAGTGCTTCGGGTACATAACTACGCTCTCAAAGTACCATGGGCGCAGGGGAAGGGGCACCATCACGGCACGCCCAGAACATGGCTTAAACCATACTAGGGGCTGCCGAATTCTTTCTTTATTTTCTCTTACTTTCAGGACTCCATACTTCGGACGACCTGTTCGGCAATTCAACTGCCGCACAAACGATGCAAGAACCAGGGAAGCAGACAAGCCATGCCGCATTATGGAACTCCCAGGTGGTCTCTATTACGAGCAGTATACCTGTTTTAAATACAATTCTGCAGGCCTGCCCCTGGACAGGACATGTTAAATAGTCCAATTTCTTTTGCTTATCGCACTACTTGTATCGTTCTGCTTGGATAGCAGCCTTCTTATAAACAATGCATAGCTTTTTGTCTATCTTTTGCATTACTCTCTTTATATATATATATATATATATATATATATATATATATATATATATATATATATATATATGTTCATTAATGACATGTTGCACCCGTACACTGTGGTACGACAAATACGTCAGGGGCTCCAGTACCCCTTAATATGGTGTGAGAAGTCCGAACACTTTCACAAGTGCGGCACCCCGAACTTATAGCATTATATGCATCAGCTCCGAATCATGATTTGGGTCAATAGTTGGGTTTGCCCGGCTCCTATGTTTTGGTGCCTTACGTTCTGCTATATCGGCTGAGGTAGCACTAGGAGAACTACTGCGATTGTGCCCCAGTTGAGCTGGGCTGAGCACCTCAGTAGAGAAAGCTAAAACTAGCTGTCATGATAAGGCGAGAGACCGGTCGCTGTTCGAGAGGTTTTTCGGGTCCTTAAAGACTTATGCCGCTTAGAGCGAGGAACCGGATTCTGTCCGGCCAAGGCGTGGATAGCGCCCCGAACTCGGTCTTCCGAATACTAGGGGCTTCGCCGAAATTTAAAATTATAGAGTTCTATGGCTAAGTGAGAGTGTTCAAGCATTATAGTCGGATTGCCTTGTTCGTTGTGCTGAGCGCCTCCCTCGAAGGACCCAAAAATGGGGAAAAGAGCGCTCAGGTTTATCCCGAACATCCCAGCGCTAGTGGCATGGGGGCAGAAGCCGACGACTGGCCATATCTCAATTTTCGATAAACGGCCGCACAGAAAGTAATATTTTAAATTCAACAAGCATTGCTTAGCGCAAATGAACAAGTTTTCAGCGCACAGGATAATACGAGCGAGTTCATTCAAAAATTACATCCTTGGTACATTCATCCGCCACAAGGCGGGCACCCTTCAGAACATCCTTATAATAGTTCTCGGGTTTGCGATGCTCTTTCCCTGGCGGAGGCCCGTCCTTCACAAGCTTCTCGCCGTCCAGCTTGCCCCAGTGCACCTTAGCGCGGGCAAGGGCCCTCCGGGCTCCTTCGATGCAGACGGAGCGCTTGATGACCTCAAGCCTTGGACAGGCCTCCACCAGCCGCCGCACCAGTCCGAAGTAGCTCCCATGCAGGGCCTCTCCAGGCCACAGCCGAACTATGAAACCCTTCATGGCCTGTTCGGCCGCCTTGTGGAGCTCGACCTGCTGCTTCAGCTGGTCGCTCAAGGGCACAGGGTGTCCGGCCTCAGCATACTGAGACCAGAACACCTTCTCCGTCGAGCTGCCTTCTTCGGCTCGATAGAATGCGGCGGCATCGGATACGCTACGGGGAAGATCAACGCCCCGGGAGAGCTCCAGATTCGGGTAAGTAACAAGTAGCTTACTTTTATATGTCTGCTTTGCAAAAATAATGCCTTACCCGCCGCTATCTTTTTCACCGCATCCAATTCCTGGAGGGCCTTCTGGGCTTCGGCCTTGGCAGACTTGGCAGTCTCGATGGCCGCGGCGAGCTCGGACGCTCGCGTCTTCGAGTCAAGCTCCAAATTCTCATGTTTTTCACGAGAGCCTGAAGCTCTTGCTGCGCCTCGCCAACCCGCGCCTCAAATTTCTCCCGCTCGGTGCGCTCTGAGGCCGCTCTCTTCTCGGCCTCGGACAGTGCCTGCTTGAGGGTCGCCACCTCAGTTGTGGCCCCTGCAATAAGTAGCATAATCCTGTCATTTTTTGCAATTGCATCTTTTTATATATTTTTATAAGGTATCTCTTACCTTCTTTCTCCTCGAGCTGCCACTTGGCCAGGCCGAGCTCTTGCTCAGACCGCTCGAGACCCTGCTTCAGGGTGCCTACCTCCGCAGTTAGTGCGGCGGTCGCAAGCAGCGAAGCCTGCATACGCATATTGACTCTTGTTTGTTAGACTCCTGCGAAATTTATTTGATCCTCTATTCGGCTTTTCTTTCCAAACGCCAAACAGAGCATCAGGGGCTACTGTCTATGCGGTAATATTTTTACATATTTTTACTTACCTCGAAGCCTGTTAGAAGGCTGGCACAAGCTTCAGTCAGTTCGCTCTTGGCGGACTGAACCTTCTGGATCACCGTACTCATAATAGTACGGTGCTCCTCGTCGATGGAGGCGCCGTTAAGCACCTCCAGCAGATTGTCCGGCACCTCCGGTTGGACGGAGGCCGCCGGCTCAGAAGGCTTGCTCCTCTTAGAAGGAGTTCGCCTACCGCGGCCCGGAACCGTTGAAGATTCCGGCGCGGTGTCCGGCTCAAAGCCGGACTTGGAGCCCTGGGGGGGTCTTGTCCCCTATACTCCTGGAGTCCGGGAGGTCGCCTCGCGGCTCCTCCAGGACCACCCCCTCTTGGCCTGGAGCTTGTCGCGACGCCACTTCGGCGTCGTCCGCAGCGCGGGGGGAGGCAGCGGGCGGAACTGAGTTCACGTCCGATGAATCCAGGGAGCCGCTCGACGATTCGTCGAGCCCGGCCTTGGGCGGACTGCATAATTACATTCGACATAAGGAAAAGCTGTGCAACAAGGGAATGTTATGAGTTACTCTGGTATCCGAATACTTACGATCCCGCCGGGCGCCTGGCCCTTTGCAGCCACTCCTCTTCGCCCTCGTTGGTGTCGGTGGAGTAGTCCAGAGGAAGGGTCTTCCCCTTCTTGGACCCTTCGGCCTCCCCTATTGGGGCGGCCTTCCTCTTCTTTCCTCCCCCCGCTGGAGGGGGAGAGGTTTCTTCTTCCTCCTCCTCATTTTCATGGGAGGAGCGCGTCTCGGATTCGTCAGATGAAGAATCCGACACCTCCTGGCGCCAGGAACTCTTTCGAGTCCCCGTGGCCTTCTTCTTTGGCACCACATAAGGTGCCGGAGCCAGCAACTTCGATAAATGAGCATCTGCTGGGTCTTCGGGCAAAGGGGCCGGACAGTTGACCTGTCCGGACTTCGCCTGCCACTCCTATCAAAGGTAAGGGAGTTTAGATCCCGCATAGAGTCAAACTATGAGAAACAAATTTCCTGTAAAAGGTAAAGATAACTCACCGCACTAGCTGGACGCTGCATGCTGAATCCGCGGTCCTCGGATGCGGATGCGGGAGCTTCGGCGCCCTTGAATAGCACCTTCCAGGCATCTTCGTACGTTGTGTCGAAGAGCCTGCTCAAGGTTTGGTGCTGCGTCGGATCGAACTCCCACAGAGTGAAAGCCCGTTGTTGACACGGGAGGATCCGGCGGACGAGCATGACCTGGACTATATTGACAAGCTTGAGCCGCTTGTTCACCAGGGATTGGATGCATGTTTGCAGTCCGGTCACCTCTTCCTCGTTGCCCCACGACAGGCCCGTTTCTTTCCAGGACGTGAGCCGCGTAGGGGGTCCAGATCGGAACTCGGGGGCTACGACCCATTCAGGGTCGCGTGGCTCGGTGATGTAAAACCACCCTGACTGCCACCCCTTCAGGGTCTCCACAAAGGAGCCCTCGAGCCAGAGGACGTTGGCCATCTTGCCCGCGATGGCGCCTCCGCACTCCACCTGGTTGCCACGCACCACCTTCGGCTTGACGTTGAAGGTCTTGAGCCAAAGGCCGAAATGGGGGCGGATACGGAGGAAAGCCTCACACACGACGATAAACGCCGAGATGTTGAGGACGAAGTTCGGGGCCAGATCGTGGAAATCTAGCCATAATAGAACATGATCCCCCGGACAAATGGGTGGAGAGGAAAACCCAGTCCGCGGAGGAAATGGGGAAGGAATACAACCCTCTCATGGGGCCTTGGGGTGGGGAGAGGCTGCCCCTTTCCGGAAAGCCGGTGCGCGATGTCATTGGACAAGTATCCGGCCTTCCTTAGCTTTTTGACATGGCCCTCCGTAACGGAGGAGACCATCCACTTGCCTCCCGCTCCGAACATGGCTAGAGAAGGTTGAGGTGGGAAGTGCGGACTTGGGCGCTGGAGCTCGGGTGCGCAGGAGATGGACAGGCAGAGGAGGAAGAAGGCGTAGGTAAAAAGGTGGATCCTTATCCCCTTATATGGGCGGATGCGGCTATGCGTTCCCACCAGCCTGGTAAAACTCGCTTATCTCCCAAGCGTCGTGATAAATGGCGCGGTTGGGTTACCCACGTCTGTATTAATGAGAATCCCGTAAATGGGGGACACGGTCTCTGCTTTGACAAGACGTGCCAAGGAAACCGCCTCGCAAAATGCGCTGAGATGGGGAAGTAAAAATGATTCAAATAAAGGCTTGGCCGTAGTGTGATGTCACGCTACGAAGTACGTCAGCAGATTAGATTTGTGTTAGTATTATTCTCTCTATGGCAATATGTGGAAACTTATTTTGCAGAGCCGGACACCACCCTTGGTGATTACAAACTTATATGAAGAACTTGGAGGAGGAACCCGCCTTGCAATGCCGAAGACAATCTGCGCGCCGGACTCGTCGTCATTGAAGCCTGGTTCAGGGGCTACTGAGGGAGTCCTGGATTAGGGGGTGTTCGGATAGCCGGACTATACCTTCAGCCGGACTCCTGGACTATGAAGATACAAGATTTAAGACTTTGTCCCGTGTCCGGATGGGACTTTCCTTGGCGTGGAAGGCAAGCTTGGCGATGCGGATATTCAGATCTCCTACCCTTGTAACTGACTTTGTGTAACCCTAACCCTATCTGGTGTCTATATAAACCGGAGGGTTTTAGTCCGTAGGACAGAATCCAACATACAACAATCATACCACAGGCTAGCTTCTAGGGTTTAGCCTCCTTGATCTCGTGGTAGATCTACTCTTGTACTACCCATATCATCACTATTAATCAAGCAGGACGTAGGGTTTTACCTCCATCAAGAGGGCCCAAACCTGGGTAAAACATTGTGTCCCTCGTCTCCTGTTACCATCCGCCTAGACGCACAGTTCGGGACCCCCTACCCGAGATCCGCCGGTTTTGACACCGACACTAACACTTATGCAAAATTGATGACTTAGATGTGCAAAACATGAAGAAATGTTTTTCTTCAATCAATGAAGACTAACCCGCTAAGTGTGAAGAAATTAACAAAGAATTTGATTCTCAGAGCCCTACGGTAATTGTACGCGGCGTCTGAAATCATCATTCTTATACGGCGGGTCACGCCACAAACAAATTAAAAGTTGAAAAATCTTCAATTTGAGTTTTTCTTCATGTTTGAAATTCCTTAGTTGTTCAATTTCTTCAACTTCGCCTTATCTTCACTATTTCCGTCGTTGTTCGTCATTGACTATATATATGTGAGTTTATGTCCTCTACAGCATTCACTTATTGTTATTTCTTCAAGTTGCTTTTTCTGCTAAGTGAATGTGATCGGACCCTTCCCCCTCTATGCTAAACTCAACCCACTCTGTTGACAAATTCTTCATGTGCGTTCTATTTGAAACCCGTTCAAAATCTTCACTGTGTCCTTGTCAGCTGAAGAATTTGTGAATGAAACATTAAAATTTTCTTATCTAAATTTTTGGCTTTTGCCGCTCAAACCGTTCCACATTCCACGATATGATTATCCTATTCACCCACGATCTCACACGATCTCCACCTCTCTGTACGTGGGTGACACATGTCGCTAGGATGAGAAGGGTCAGGGGCACGTTCGTCCATTTTCCTCGGGCGAGCGGTTTTTCACCTCGGCTATAAATACCCCTCACCCTCCTCAGACCGCATTTACCCCGCTCGACCTCACTCCCCTTGCTCGAGCTCTCCAGACCTAGCGCCGCCGCTACTTTCATCGTCGCCGATGAGGAAGAGCTTCACTGCCTCGACCTCGTCGCTGTTGTACTCGCACCGGCCGCGGATTTCTTCTCTCCGCCACCGCCATAGTTGTCTTCCTCTGCCAAGTTAGAGCATGGAAGATCTAGACTGACGAACTTCCAATCTACTATTCCCAGTTTGTCATGTTCTTCCTCAAGGGTAATTAAAAGTTACTTTTACTGCCCTTGTTGATTCTGATGATTTCCATAAAATCTTCAAAAGGTGTTTATTCTTCAATTTCCACACTCTAAACACCTCACACAAACATCTGTTCTTGATCTGTTTCTCTAAGCAACATTTTTCTTCAAGATTCCTCAATTGTGTGGATTTACAATCTATACAACTCTGGAACCTAAGTCAAAGAACGCTTAGTGCATTCCTCAAGATACCTCTGGTCAAATTCCTCAAACTTGTTCTTTTTGAAAAAGCTTCTGAGGACGCATATGACCTCTCCAAATTCTTCACACCTATACTGTGTTCACAGGTACACATGTCCGCTGCTGAATCACTAGGTTCTCATCAACTTAACTCATTTGCAGCGTTTCTCGAAGACAAGTTGCATACCTCTTCTGAGAACTCAATTGTTCAAAATCCTCAGCTGAAGAAAATGGTTGACGGAAAAAAAACCTCAGAAGGGAGGGAAGAAATTGGAAGTCAACACTGCTTTTGAAATACCTGGAGACATCTATGCAGGGTACTGCACACCTCCTCAGGAGACAAAGAATGAGTGCAAAGTGCGCATTCAGAAGATTGAGAGGAGATGGGCCAGAGAATGGAGGGAATATCGTTATGTCACTCCCAAGTACATGAAGAAATTCGATGTACACCCTCCATGCCCAAGACCTCCATTGGCACCAGGCCAAGTTGTTGATCCCTCTAGCATTAGAAGAGGTGAGAAATTTCCCGTTGAATGGGCCAAGCGTCAAGCTAAACTGGCCAAAGTGGCCAAAGAGGCAGTGAGGAAATTCAATGAAGACTCTGCTGCTGCCGCTGTTGAGGCCTCTGCTCGCAAGCCCAAGAAGGCCATGCTCAAGAAGCCAGCTCGCAAGCCCAGTTCTTCAGCAATGCCCTCACGGCCAATTCCTCAAGCTGCTCCAGCTCCTCCAAAGTCCTCAGCTCCTCCGACAAAGTCCTCAGCACCCGTGCATCTCGCCTCGTGTCAAAGGACCACTGGAATATCAACTGCCTCAGGAGCCTCTGCAAGTTCTTCAGCTCCTCTGCATTCCTCAACTGGCCCCACTTTGCTGAAGACCAAGGCCACTACTGGACGAGGCACTAGACCAAGTCCTCACAAGAAGCAAGTTGCCTTTCAAGTACCGGTCGGTGAAGACGAAGCTGATGATGAAGGACTCGTTGAAATCATCAGAGACAGACAGCAAAGGGCCGCTAGAGCCAAAGGCAGTAATGTGCCATTGATGCTGGATCCAAAGCTGATCCTTGACTTCATCGAAATATGGCATAAGGACCCCAACACACCTTTGCCTGAGCTGAACCTCACTCCCGGTCAAAGTCATATGTTGACTGTTTTCATTGGTGAGGAGAAATGGAAATATGAATAGGGGAGACAGGTGAAGAAAGCACAGTACAAGAAAGAGCACTTTTTGAAGCAAAATGTTTTAAAGCTATCACCCGATGAACTTGTAGCTCTGCAATCAGAAATCAAGAATCTCAGTGATGAATTTGATCGCTACTATGCTGACTGGCTTGGAGCCAAAGTCAGATTCGTCAAGCTGACCAAGGGATTCACCTCAAACGTTGCAGCCCCAACGCAACATGAATATCCTCAGGCTTAGGCATCTGCTCAGCCGACTGAAGAACATGCCAGCACCGTTGATGAAAATTAGGCTGCTGATGAAACTGAAAGTACCAGGGTTGACGAAGCTATTCCAGCCGCTGATGATATTGCCAGGGAAACCACTAGTGTTGTGCCTGAGGAACAAGCCAGGCCAACTGAAGCATCTGCTGCTGCACCTGAAGAAAATGAACCAACCAGGGCAACTGCATCAGTTGTGCCTGAGGAAAATGAACCAATTTCCTCTGCTCCTACTGCACCAACGCCAAGTCCCATACTTCCTTCTACATCAGAAGCAAAAAAAACCAAGGCTGTCGAACAAGCAGCTGTGAAGAAAAGGAAAGCATCCGCCTCCTCAGAGTTTCAGCACCAAAGAAGACAAAGACATTGACAAGCTCTTTTGAGAATCTGTAGGATCGGAAGTATGTCTAGAGGGGGGGTGATTAGACTACTTGACCAAATAAAAGCTACGCCTTTTCCCAATTTTAGTTCTTGGCAGATTTTAGCAACTTTAGGACAAGTCAAGCAATCATCACACAATTCAAGCAAGCATGCAAAGAGTATATAGGCAGCGGAAAGTAAAGCATGCAACTTGCAAGAATGTAAAGGGAAGGGTTTGGAGAATTCAAACGCTATTGGAGACACGGATGTTTTTCCCGTGGTTCGGATAGGTGGTGCTATCCTACATCCATGTTAGTGGAGACTTCAACCCACGAAGGGTAACGGTTGCGCGAGTCCACGGAGGGCTCCACCCACGAAGGGTCCACGAAGTAGCAACCTTGTCTATCCCACCATGGCCATCGCCCATGAAGGACTTGCCTCACTAGCGGTAGATCTTCACGAAGTAGGCGATCTCCTTGCCCTTACAAACTCCTTGGTTCAACTCCACAATCTTGTCGGAGGCTCCCAAGTGACACCTAGCCAATCTAGGAGACACCACTCCCCAAGAAGTAACAAATGGTGTGTTGATGATGAACTCCTTGCTCTTGTGCTTCAAATGATAGTCTCCCCAACACTCAACTCTCTCTCATAGTATTTAGATTTGGTAGAAAGAAGATTTGAGTGGAAAGCAACTTGGGGAAGGCTAGAGATCAAGATTCATATGGTAGGAATGGAATATCTTGGTCTCAACACATGAGTAGGTGGTTCTCTCTCGGAACATATGAGTTGGAAGTGTAGATGTGTTCTGATGGCTCTCTCCACGAATGAAGAGGAGGTGGAGGGGTATATATAGCCTCCACTTAAAATCCAACCGTTACACACAATTTACCAATCTCGGTGGGACCAAATCAACAAACTCGGCCGGACCGAAAAGGTAAACCTAGCGACCGTTAGAGTTTTTTGGTGGGACTGACATGCATCTCGGTAGGACCGAGATGGTTAGGGTTTGGGCATAACGTAATCTCGGTGAGACCGATTACACAAACTCGGTGAGACCGATTTGGTAATTAGCTAACCAGAGAGTTGGTCAGGCAAACTCAGTGGGACCGATTTGCTCTTTCGGTGACATCGAAAAGTTACAAAAGGGAAACAGAGAGTTTGCATTGCAATCTCGGTGGGACCGATCCGCTCTTTCGGTGAGACCGAAAAGTTACGAAAAGGAAACAGAGAGATTACAATCCCATCTCGGTGAGACCGAGATCCCTATCGGTGAAACCGATTTGCTAGGGTTTTGGCAGTGGCTTATGACATATGAAGACTCGGTGGCGCCGGATAGAAAGAATCGGTATGACCGAGTTTGGCTTAGGGTTTAGGTCATATGTTGATATGGGAAAGTAGTTGAGGATTTCGGAGCATATCATTAAGCACATAAGGCAAAGAGCTCATTAAGCAACACCTCATCCCTCCTTGATAGTATTGGCTTTTCCTATGGACTCAATGTGATCTTGGATCACTAAAATGTAAAATGAAGAGTCTTGAGATTTTGAGCTTGAGCCAATCCTTTGTCCTTAGTATTTTGAGGGTTCCACTTTCACCATTCATGCCATGCCAATCATTGAGCTTTCCTGAAATAATTATCTTGGAATAGCATTAGCTCAATGAGCTATATGTTGTTATGAATTACCAAAACCACCTAGGGATAGTTGAACTTTCAATCTCCCCCTTTTTGGTAATTGATGACAACATATAGATCAAAGCTTCGACAAATGATAATAAGAATGAATTACATTGTCGCTTTGAGAAGTATGTGATAAGTAAGAGCTCCCCCTAAATTTGTGCATATTTAAAATTTGCTTTGGACTGCAAATGCACAAGAAGTTAGAATTATGGGTTACTCTTCCATGTCACATACATCTTGGTGGAGCGCTCAAAATGATTAATAATGAAATACATGCACTCATCACCAAGGCAAAGTGAATGATCACATAAGATAGATAAGATATATCAAGCATGCATAAGTGTAGCTTATGATCAAACACATGATCATCAATGTCTCACAAGCATATCAAAGTATCTCAACCAAAAGCAAACAAAGTTTGAAAAACCACCAAATAAAGCAAGAGAGAATAAAAGCAACACTCTCTCTCGAAGCCTATGATCTATACATTTTTCTCCCCCTTTGGCAACAAGTTACCAAAAAGTTCCTAGAAAATGCATAGTGCTAGATCAACACTCAGGCTTGATCTTCAGGTGGTGGTGGAGTCTGGATCACTCCAAGGACGAAGGCTTCCGTAGATGATGTTGGAGTTGGAGCTGAAGTGGATGCTGGAGCAGGTTGGGTTGGTGCTGCGGCTGGTGCTGAGGCGATTGCTCTTGTGTCAGGAACTGGCACTGTAGATGACCTTGGACCTCGTGGCACTCTGGCAAATGCATCTGTGGTTGTCTTCCCTCTCCTCTCCTGCATGTCATCTTGGAGTTGCTCCACTGCAGTCTGAATCTCTGTCACCTTGATATCCAAGTCATAGAACTTCTGTTCTATGATTCTCTCTAAGCTTGCCTGGTTCTGAGTTAGGTTGGCCAAACCTTTCTCAATCCGCAGGGCGGATGCAATCAGGTAACTAAGCTGCTCTTGCTTGGTTTTCAAGAAGTATTCAGATGCCTCCTCTTGAGTTGGCATCCTTGCAGCTTTCTCCTTCCTTGCCTTCTCCTTCTGTGCTTGTGCATGGGCTGAAGATGGTTCATCTTTGTTCATCACAACCTCATTGTCTTCAAAATCAGGATGAATAGGCAGGTGTTCCTTATCCAAAAGATATATGACAGTGCCCATCTTGGAGTTGATCAGTTCCTGGATCTGAGGGGCATATCCACAGCTCCTCTTCTGGTCTGCTGTAGTCCTCTTGATTGTTTCTATCATAAGGCTCATGACTTTGAACTTCTGAGGCACATCAAAGATATGAAGCAAATTTATTGCATGGCCTCTGATCATCTTGTGATCACCTGACTTGGGCAACAGAGTGTGCCTTAAGATCCAATTGATGGTTGGCAATCCTGACAGAAGATAGTGTACTGATCCGAACTTGAAAGTGTCAAGTGCCTTGCTTGGGATCTCTTTGTACATATTTGACATAGAGTTGTGGTCCATCTTCTTCTTGGCATAAATGTCTAGGTCATCATCATGCTCCTGTGGGGCATTGATAAGTTGTGCCCACTCTGCAACTGTTGATTGGTACCTCGTACCTTCAGACATCCATGTGATCCTTCCATCTGGGTAAAAGTGTGCTGTGGAGTAGAACTGCATGATAAGTTCCTCATTCCACTTTGTGAGCTTTTACCCAACAAAGTCTGCTACTCCACACGCCTTAAAGTTGTCCTGTACTCCAGGGTAGTGCTCTTCATTTTCCTTGATATATTCCCAGTCGACCCATCTCATATCACATACTATTGGCTTCTTGTCTAACAAGACTGTCTCATAGAAGTCCTGCTGTTCCTTAGTATGGAACCTGTAGTCTACAGCAGTCCTTCTCCTGGTAGCATAGGGATCCTCTGCTCTCCATTTTCTCAATCCAGAGTCTCTCCTGATTTTCATATCCTCAGCCACAGGGTGAGCATCATTGTGGTCTGGGATCTTGGGCTTCAATTTTCTCAGCACTTGGCCTTCCTCTTCTTCTGCAGGTTCAGACACTGGGGCCTTGTTTTTTTCAGCAGCTGGAATGCTCCTAGTATTCCTCTTTGGTTTTGGCTTTGGAGCTGGCTTGGCCTTGGAAGCAGACTTGGGGGCTTCCTTTGGCTTAGATGCAGCTGCCCCTGATCTAATGGCATCACCCATCAGCTTGGGTGCCTTAGGTGCTGGTGCAGCACCTTCCTCTTCTTCTTCTTCTTCATCATCAGAAGAATGCTGTTCAAATTCAGCCATGGGATCTACTTCCCTGCACCATCTGCCTCTTTTCCTTTCTTTCTTTGTTTCAGCTGCAACTGGCTCTTTGGGTGCAGGCTTCTCAGGAATCTTTGTTGAGGCTCTGGCCTTTGGCATGGGCTGCCTGCCTGCTGGCCTTTTGACCTTTAAGCCTGGCCTGTTGGCTGTAGCTGAGCCATATTCTTTCTTGAGCACAACTCTCTTGGAGGTTGCCTCTTCCTCTTCCACATAATCTTCATCTTCTGAGTCTGAAGTTCTCTTCTTTCTCTGTCTTGTGGCAGCTTTTGGCAGATTGCTAGGGGTGCTCCTGCTGCCATCATCTGAGGAACTGGAGGGACTAGTGCCCTCACTCATGTGCACAAGCTGCTCTGACTGATTCTGACTATCACTTTGATCTGACATGATGAACAAGCTGACTGCTGACTGCTGACCCTGTGAATAGTTTATAGATGAGGTAGAGTGGATGAGCATCACAAAATGCAGAGTTTTTTGCAAAAAGAATGATTCAAAAACTTAGTTTTAGTTTCCCACAGAAAGCATCTCGGATCTACCGATTTCTAAACTCGGTGATACCGAAGCAGCATTTGGAACCTAAACTAGTGATCTCGGTCAGACCGAGTCACAGTTCAGTGGCACCGAGACTGCTAGGGTTTCACAAAGTTCAAAAATCGGTCACACCGATTAGTTACACTCGGTCAGACCGAGTTTCACTTGTGCAATGGCATAGGCCAAATCGGTGGGACCGAGTTTTTCAACTCGGTGGGTCTGAAATGGTTTCGGCGGAAACCTAACCCTAAAATTTTCGAATCAAAACTAATCTACAAGTTCTTTGACTGGATAGAAGTTTATCAATCGTGGCAAGAATCATTATGATCACAATGTGCTAGGAATCGGATTGGGGAATAGCACAAAGATCGAGTCCGTACCCTAGTTCGGTGGAGACTCGCTACGGCGGCAACGGCGGGGTAGATTCCCGTTGATGGCGACGGAGACCAACGACTGGAGGCTGCTGGCGGCGAGGAGACGATCCGGAGACCACGTCGGCAGAGCGAGCTATGGCGCGGGCGAAGAGGTTCGGAGAAATTTCCAAAATTTTGCCCGTGTCTATATATAGCCCGACCCTGTCGGTGTGACCGAGTGGAACAACTCGGTGGCACCGAGATGCAAACCTGTGTGCAGTTATTGCAACTCGGTGTGACCGAATAGTTCAAATCGGTTGCACCGAGATTAAAAACTTAGATCAACTTAATGATCTCGGTAGGACCGAAAGTGGGGTATCGGTCAGACCGAGAATCACAAAGAGGTTTTGGAAGTTTAAGTCTATGACGAATCGGGGACTCCGAGTGCTCCTCACACAGAGTGGTTCGAATCTGACTTGATCAATTTTGTGATGTAGCATGAATAGAGTTTGAGACGAGAAAAGCATAGATAGCTAGAGGGGGTTCTTAGGCATTGTTGTCCATCCACTTGGCAAAAGAACAATAAAACCAAACAATCAAAACAACAAGTGGATGTCCTCGAATGAGTAAAATATGCAACCAACATGCTCACACAATAAAATGGCAATTGAAATATGTGACGAAGCATGCACAACCAATTCTAGCATCTATCAAGCAATTGGCGATGACTAGGTCATCTATATATATGAGTATATTGACTTAGGAGTCAAATGAGAACATTTGATCATAGGTCATACTCATCGTTTAAGCTCAAGTGGGGTTACCACTTTTACATAAAGCATTGTTGTGTTCACATCATTAGAGTCGCTTTAGCTCAAGTCTTAGAGTAAAGCTCCCCCTAGATGTGATATCCCCCCGAAGAGGGATGAACTAACCTTGGGTTTTGTCGATGATGACTTCATGTAGATGTTGAAGAAGTGGATGCTCAATGTTGATGTAGATCACTTGGAGCTATCCTTTTGAGTGAATTGCACTTTCAATACCTACATGGGTTAGTCCCACAAGGAACAAGCAAGTATATCCATAGACATAGAGTGATGCACATACAAGATGATGTCTATGAAAGCTTTTAGGTTACCTTGTCCCTTGACTTACCAACAAGAGGGTTTGTGACTCCTTGAAGTAGTGCAAGATGTGGAAGTTGATTGCACTTGTTCTTGCCAAAATGATAAGAGTGAAGTTTGTTGGCGGAGTCACCCCCAAGAACTCTCTAGTTCTTCTTCTTTTGGATCCACACCATCTTGATGGGAATCCTTGGAGTTGTAGTCGTACTTGATGAAGTGGAACTTGAAGTAGTCTTGGGAATCCACTTGACTAAGGTCTTAGGAGCTTCTTCAAATGCATCTATTTCCTCTTCAAGCTTGTCCTTGCCTTTTTGCTTGTAGTCTTGTGGTGGAAGATCATCTTGAGTTTGTGTCCCCTTGAAAGAAGTTGGGTCATACTTCTCTTGTTGAGGAACACACTTTGTCTTGGGGTATTGATCTTCTTCCCACTCAACTCCATTGGCATTGAACTTTCGTTCAAAACCAACACCTTGATTCTTCCGGTGCCTTCCTTGCTCGCGTACAATCTCTTCGAATTGCTTACTTCCGGCAAGGCTTTTGTACACTCCTTTCTCTATGATTTCCTTCAATATGCTATTTTCTTGCTCAAGTGTAACTTGGCTAAGAGAATCATTAGTGGAATCAAGAGAACTACTAGAAGCAACAATATTGGATTTAACATGATCATTGTTACTACTAGAAGAAGAATCTTTCTTGTTCTTGTTACTAGACTTGACTTGAGGCATGTAAGTGGATAAGAGTAAACGTTTGGCAATGTAAGAAGAACTTTTCTTGAGTAGATCATCATTGATTGCCTTTAAAAGCTCATGCTCTTGCTCAAGATTGAGCTTTTCAAAGCGTAACTTCTCATGAGCCCTTAAAAGTTCTCGATGATCTTCGAAGATAGTTTCATGAGCTAACTTAAGAGTGTTTAGTTCTTTAGTTAGAGCCTCAATTTTCTCCTTATCATTGTCATTCGTTTTAGCATGATTAATTAACGTTTCATCATAGGATTCATCACTAGAGTTGTCAACAAGTAAATCATCATCGCCTAACAAGTCATCTTCATCACTATTAAAATCTACATACTCAGGATGAGTTACCTTAGGACCTTTGGCCATGAAACATCTTCCAATTCCTTCATTTGGTGAATCAAATATGTCGTAGGAGTTGGTTGAGACAAGTGCTAGACCGGCAACACCTTCATCTTGAGTATATTCGGAGTCGGAGTGATAACTTCTCTTGAAGTGGTTGTCGGAGTCGGATACCCATTCACCAACATGAGCTTGATGTCTTCGTTTTGTGTAGCTCCTTCATGATTTTTCCTTCCTTTCCGAATCCTTGCTTCTCCGTGAGTATCTTCGTTCATAACGATCATCTCTACTCCTTCTCTCTCATGATGGTGATTCCTCTCTTTTGCTTCTTCTTTTTGGAGAATCTTCTCTTCTTTTGTAGGGAGCCGTACACTCATTGGAATAGTGTCCGGGTCTTCCACAATTGTAGCAGTTTCGCTCTCGACTAGAAGATCTTTTGTCATTGTAGGACCTTGACTTGGAGCTTCTATCTTTGCTTCTACTCTTGTAGAACTTGTTGAAGTTCTTGACCAAAAAGCTCGGTTCTTCATTGAAGTTTTGTTTCTCACTTGATGATGTGGGGGCTTCACATGAGGCTTTGTAAGCACCACTTGATTTGTTGTGAAGTTCCTCTTTATCCTTGAGTGACATCTCATGAGCAACAATTTTTCCAATGACTTCCGTTGGCTTGAGATCTTTGTAATTGAGCATCATTTGGATCAATGTGCACACGGTATCATATTTTCCATCCAAGGCTCTTAGGATCTTCTTGATGATGAATCTGTCGGTCATCTCTTCACTCCCTAAGCCGGCAATCTCATTTGTGATGAGAGCAAGCCTAGAGTACATTTCAGTGACGCCTTCACCATCCTTCATTTTGAACTTGTCAAGTTGACTTTGAAGCACATCCAATTTGGATTCCTCGACGGAGTCGGTACCCTCGTGCATATCAATCAAAGTATCCCGAATTTCCTTTGGATTCTCAAGACGGCTGATTTTGTTGAATTCTTTGGGGCACAATCCGTTGAAGAGAATATCACAAGCTTGAGCGTTGTATTGTAGCATCTTCAACTCATCTGCGGTAGCTTCACGGTTTGGTTCTTTCCCGTCGAAGAAGTCACCTTGCAAACCAACACACACAATAGCCCAAACGGCTGGGTTATGTCCAAGAATATGCATTTTCATTTTATGCTTCCAACTAGCAAAGTTAGTACCATCAAAGTAAGGACCTCTACGGTGATAATTTCCCTCACTAGACGCCATACTCTCCTAGGTTGTGAAACCAAGGCTATGACCACCAAAGGCTATGGAAATCAAAGCAAATGGAGACCAAAGCTCTTATACCACTTGTAGGATCGGAAGTATGTCTAGAGGGGGGTGATTAGACTACTTGACCAAATAAAAGCTATGCCTTTTCCCAATTTTAGTTCTTGGCAGATTTTAGCAACTTTAGGACAAGTCAAGCAATCATCACACAATTCAAGCAAGCATGCAAAGAGTATATAGGCAGCGGAAAGTAAAGCATGCAACTTGCAAGAATGTAAAGGGAAGGGTTTGGAGAATTCAAACGCTATTGGAGACACGGATGTTTTTCCCGTGGTTCGGATAGGTGGTGCTATCCTACATCCACGTTAGTGGAGACTTCAACCCATGAAGGGTAACGGTTGCGCGAGTCCACGGAGGGCTCCACCCACGAAGGGTCCACGAAGTAGCAACCTTGTCTATCCCACCATGGCCATCGCCCATGAAGGACTTGCCTCACTAGCGGTAGATCTTCACGAAGTAGGCGATCTCCTTGCCCTTACAAACTCCTTGGTTCAACTCCACAATCTTGTCGGAGGCTCCCAAGTGACACCTAGCCAATCTAGGAGACACCACTCCCCAAGAAGTAACAAATGGTGTGTTGATGATGAACTCCTTGCTCTTGTGCTTCAAATGATAGTCTCCCCAACACTCAACTCTCTCTCTCATAGGATTTAGATTTGGTAGAAAGAATATTTGAGTGGAAAGCAACTTGGGGAAGGCTAGAGATCAAGATTCATATGGTAGGAATGGAATATCTTGGTCTCAACACATGAGTAGGTGGTTCTCTCTCGGAACATATGAGTTGGAAGTGTAGATGTGTTCTGATGGGTCTCTCCACGAATGAAGAGGAGGTGGAGGGGTATATATAGCCTCCACTTAAAATCCAACCGTTAGACACAATTTACCAATCTCGGTGGGACCGAATCAACAAACTCGGTCGGACCGAAAAGGTAAACCTAGTGACCGTTAGAGTTTTTCGGTGGGACTGACATGCATCTCGGTAGGACCGATATGGTTAGGGTTTGGGCATAACGTAATCTCGGTGAGACCGATTACACAAACTCGGTGAGACCGATTTGGTAATTAGCTAACCAGAGAGTTGGTTAGGCAAACTCGGTGGGACCGATTTGCTCTTTCGGTGAGACCGAAAAGTTACAAAAGGGAAACAGAGAGTTTGCATTGCAATCTCGGTGGGACCGATCCGCTCTTTCGGTGAGACCGAAAAGTTACGAAAAGGAAACAGAGAGATTGCAATCCCATCTCGATGAGACCGAGATCCCTATCGGTGAAACCGATTTGCTAGGGTTTTGGCAGTGGCTTATGACATATGAAGACTCGGTGGCGCCGGATAGAAAGAATCGGTATGACCGAGTTTGGCTTAGGTTTTAGGTCATATGTGGATATGGGAAAGTAGTTGAGGATTTCGGAGCATATCATTAAGCACATAAGGCAAAGAGCTCATTAAGCAACACCTCATCCCTCCTTGATAGTATTGGCTTTTCCTATGGACTCAATGTGATCTTGGATCACTAAAATGTAAAATGAAGAGCCTTGAGCTTTTGAGCTTGAGCCAATCCTTTGTCCTTAGTATTTTGAGGGTTCCACTTTCACCATTCATGCCATGCCAATCATTGAGCTTTCCTGAAATAATTATCTTGGAATAGCATTAGCTCAATGAGCTATATGTTATTATGAATTACCAAAACCACCTAGGGATAGTTGCACTTTCAGAATCCCATTGATGTTATTCATGTCTCAAGTATGGCATCAAAGGAAATCGTTCCTTTTGGTGAAGATTATGTGATCCCAAGCGGATCTAATGAAGATGTTCCTTCTGCTGCTTCTTCAGAGCAGTTGGACGAAGAAATTGAAGTGGGTGATATCCCTTCAACCCAGTGGTATCATCGCTCATGCTTTAGTTCACGGCTGAAGAGGCGGGCGTTGAAGAATTGGATGAAGAAGAGGAAGATGTGGACATTGGGAGCACCACTCCAGTTCTGAATGATGACTATTGGGAAATTCATCACCCCAACTCTCCAATGTTCACCCCACTGCAATAGATTCCTCAGTCCCCAGTACAAACTGAAGAAGTTCATATGGGCTCTGATGAACCTCAAGCCACACCTCTTTCCATCCCTGAAGAAATTCCAGCCACTAGTGCTGATGTTAATGCTACTGAAGAGATGAAGACCCAAGATGCTACTGAAGTAGAAACTGAAATTCCTCAGCCTGTGGTTCCTGAGATTGTGATTCCTGAGGCTGTGAAGACATTGACTGATGCTCCTCAGCCCAAGCCAAAGAATCCCTTCTCAAAGAAGCAGAAATTCAAAGTTGATGACTTCTTTCATGAGCATGTATTCTTCACAGATTAGAACCCTTATGATTCTGCTCGTCTTCGAAGGAAGCATTTATGGACAGCTAGCCAAGCAAACTTCTACTCTTCACTGCTATTTGATAAGGACAATATCTTTGACCATGAGAATATTCCTCATGTGGATATGGAATCGCTGCCTTGCTTCACCTCAGTCCTTAGTGTTCTTCATGACGCTAGGCTACTCAACTTCTCCACTGACATATGTGATTGGAATGAAGAGATAATTCTTCAGTTCTACGCGATGTTGCACATCATCGGCAATGCTGAAGATGTAAATTCTTGGGTGTTGGATTGGATGACAGAAAACACACACTTCAAAGAACCAGCTACTTAATTGCTTCATGTCCTGCCTGTCAGTCCTCCCCTTGAAGGTGCACGTCTCATATATCATGAACCTGAGCTCTCTGATCACTACATGCAAGTTTTGATGAAGCCTCTGAAGCCTGGTCAAGCCCCATGGACCAAATTCCTCGTGAAGGAATTGCTATATGTGCCAAGGACTATCTATTGCATTCTGACCAAGACTCTGAGTACAATCAAAGGCCACGACTCTAATGAAGAAGAGGTTGTTGGCATCATGAAGAATCTGATTTTCAATATCATCCATGGAGTTCCTGTCAACTACCATGATTTCTTCATGAGGACTCTGGCCAATGTTGCATTGTCACCTTTTGAGTTGAAGCCTTACGCTCCCTGGATTATGAGATTCCTCATATCAAGGTCTTCAATCAATTACAAGGCTGACACACTCAACCATGGCAGCTACTTTCCCCCTATTGAAGTCCTCAAGCGGAAATTTTCCTCAGCTAATGAGAAGGGCAAGGCGACTGCGATTATTGATGAAGGCATTCATCCATTGGATGGTCAGTTCCGCAAAGCTGCATCTTATTCCACCAATAATGACTCTGCCACTCACGACTCTACCGCCAATGCTTCAAAGCAAAATCCTCAAGGCACAGCTCCAAGGGTGATGACTGATCATGAGCTTCTCCTCAGTCTTCACCAGAAGGTTGATCGCAACCACAAGTGGGTCAAGCGACAGTTTGGTTCTATTATTCAGAACATGACCAT
Organism: Aegilops umbellulata; assembly: GCA_032464435.1. Taxonomy (NCBI): domain Eukaryota; kingdom Viridiplantae; phylum Streptophyta; class Magnoliopsida; order Poales; family Poaceae; genus Aegilops; species Aegilops umbellulata. The sequence goes on along the minus strand of CP136055.1, from coordinate 317,416,143 downwards.
CACTCAGAATTTAGTGAAGAAGAACCATTACTATCTGCATGAAGTATTTGATCGCACCTGGGCTGTTCCGTCTCATCTCTATGGTTAAGAAGATCTTAAACATATGGGCTTCACGTAGGACTTTGACTGGTCTTAGCCACCTTCGAAGAAATTCAAGAAGGTCAAAGTTCCTCACTTGGTGGCCAGCTCTTATTCTTCATCACGTGAGACGGATGAACATGAAGATTTTGACGACACTACAGCAGGGCCAACTTCAACAACCGACCCCAACAACGCTGGCGCTCCTCCATCGACTTCGTGATATTCTTCAGGGGAGTTAGTCCTCATTTTTTGTCCCTTTTGGTCATTCGATGACAAAGGGGGAGAAATTTGAGCTAGTCTTCAAGCGGGTCTATATATATGGGCTTTTTTTTTGCTAAGTTACAACTCTCGTTCTTTTGAAGACTTTGTTGGATCGAGTTGTAAACTTAAACCTGATGGTGGTCTGATACTCTTGCTATGTTTTTTGCATGTTATTTCCTCATATATGTTAATGCATGCATGCTGAATTACATCTGTCACCATATTTCATCATGCATTTCAAATTCTTCATATCATATATTAAATGTGTGTATGAATTACAAGATATAGGGGGAGATCTCCATGATTCTACTCTTCAAATGTGCATTGCTTCAAAAGCAAATTCCTCACTATGCACATCTTCAGGGGGAGTTCTTTTATATCTTCAATCAAATTCCTCAATATCCATATTTACACTTCATATGTTTATCCTCGTTGAAAACTTAACCTATATTGTCATCAATCACTAAGAAGGGGGAGATTGTAAGTGCATCTAGTGCCCCTTAGTGATTTTGGTGTATTCAAGACTTATAGGTTAAGGGACTAATGCATTTGTGAGTGTACATAGGTATATAAGTCTATGAGGAGTTTGATATTTACAGAGAAAGTCGACCCCTAAAAATGAATGTCTTCAACTAAAGACTTTGGCTTTCTGAAGACTTTGAAAGTGAAGAAATTGGTGTGACCATGAAGACTCTATATTCATGCGAGGAATATGAAGCGTGAAGACATTTGTTTTCGTACTTTCATTTTCTCTTTCTTGAGTCATAGTAAACACCGTACTGTTAAAGGGGGTCGAGGAAAAACTATGGAAAAGTTTCCAAGTGATGCTCATCTCAAAATCCTATACCCACCAATCCCTTCGAGTGAAGCCATTGGAAATCTCATACAGTTCAGTCAATTTCTTCACTGTGAGAGACAAAGTTCTTCTGGTCTCTAAGGAATTTGTTCTGACTGAGGAGTTAGGAATTCTCCAGTGCGGATTGCCAACAAGTGAGGAACATGATAGCCCTGAGGAATTTGATAGCCAAATTTCCGACCGTTGATGTGCTATGCACTAGCTGTCCCAAAATATCTACCCACCTAACGGTCATATCATTGAAGAGCATTTATGTCTTATCATGTTGGGATGCTCCCTAGGCTATAACTAGGCGCCCCCTACAACCACTATCTGGTTGACTGCTCCGAGAGAAACTGACACTTGTCACTGAGAGCATCCCATCCTCCGAGGACTTTGAGCGAAAATCATCAAGTGAGGAAAACCCAAAACCAAACACCTATAAACCCAAAGTGATTGAGCATCACTGAAGAGATTGTTTCTGTGTGGATCCGACGCTTGTTACCTTTGAAGATTGTTCATCTTCCAGACGGTTAGGCGTCATGGTCTAGAGCATCCAAGAGGAAATTGTGGATCGCCGAGTGGCCAAGTTTGTGAAGGTTTGGAAGTCACCTGAAGACTTACCACGAGTGATTGGGCGAGGTCTATGTGACCTTATCTCAAGGAGAATATGGTGAGGACTATGTGTCCTCAAGTTTAAATACCTAGCCGCTCCAACCAGACGTACGACTGTCACATCAATTGGAACAGGTCTACCAAATCACTGTCTTCACCGAGCTAACTAGTTCTATTTCCTCAACCCTTCTATTTCCTCATTACTGTGTTGTGTACTTGATCGTTACTGTTTGAAGACTTTGACTGAAGACTTTCTCAATTTCCTCAGTTCAATTTCTTCAGTCAGTTTGTCTTCAGCCTGCTTATCATGTGTTTACGCTTTCTGTACTCTGTGCTTGTTTTCATTTCATCATGATGACTGTGCTTATGTTATGTTATGCTTGCATCTGAGTACTTATTCTGCTGTTTGTAGTTCGTGACTTAGGATTTTCCTCACCATGAAATTCCTCAGTAACAGATTTGTAAAAATCACCTATTCACCCCCCCCCCCCTCTAGTCGACTTAACGCACTTTCACAGCTATAGAACTTGTTCGAGACTTCATATCTCTCAACCTGGGTATTAGCTTGAAATATCAATTTTAGCTCTTGGAACATCTCATATGTTCTGTGGTGTTCAAAACGTCTTTGAAGTACTGATTCTAAGCCGTAAAGCATGGCACACTGAACTATTGAGTAGTCATCAGATCGAGCCTACCAGACGTTCATAACATCTGCAGTAGCTCATGTAGTAGGTATGTCACCTAGCGGTGCATCAAGGACATAATTCTTTTGTGCAGCAATGAGGATAATCCTCAAGTTACGGACCTAGTCCGTGTAGTTGCTACCATCATATTTCAACTTAGCTATCTCTAGGAACGCATTAAAATTCAGGGGAATGGTAGCACGGACCATTGATCTACAACACAGATATGCAAAAACTATTAAGACTAAGTTCATGATAAATTAAGTTCAATTGATCAAATTACCAATGAACTCCCACTTAAATTAACATCCCTCAAATTATCTAAGTGATACATGATCCAAATCAACTAACCCATGTCCGACCATCACGTGAGATGGGGTAGTCATCAATGATGAACATCTCTTTGTTGATCATATCTACTACATGACTCGCGTTTGACCTTTCGGTCTCTAGTGTTCTGAGACCATGTCTGTACATGCTAGGCTCTTCAAGTTTAACCCAAGTATTCGTTGTATGTGAACGTAGAGTCTATCACACCCGATCATCACGAGGTGCTTCAAAACGACGAACTTCCGCAACGGTGCATACTTGGGGAGAACACTTTTATCTTGAAATTTAGTGAAGGAATCATCTTATAATGCTACCGTCGTTATAAGCAAAGTAAGATGCATAAAGGATAAACATCACATGCAATCAAAATATGTGACATGATATGGCCATCATCATCTTGTTCTCTTGATCTCCATCTTCAAAGCATCGACATGATCTCCATTGTCACCGGCTCAACACCTTGATCTCCATCGCTGCATCGGGGTCATTGTCGGTGTCAAAACTGGCAGATCTCGGGTAGGGGGTCCCGAACTGTGCGTCTAAGGTCGATGGTAACAGGAGACAGGGGACACGATGTTTACCCAGGTTCGGGCCCTCTCTATGGAGGTAATACCCTACTTCCTGCTTGATTGATCTTGATGAATATGAGTATTACAAGAGTTGATCTACCACAAGATTGTAATGGCCTAAACCCTAGAAGTCTAGCCTGTATGATTATGATTGCCCCTACGGACTAAGCCATCCGGTTTATATAGATACCGGAGGGTACTAGGGTTGTACAAAGTCGGTTCCAGAGAAAGGAATCTTCATATCAAGGCGCCAAGCTTGCCTCCGACGTCAACGAGAGTCCCATCCGGACACGGGAGAGAGTCTTCGGTCTTGTATCTTCACAGCCCATCAGTCCGGCCTACGTATCATAGTCCGGACGCCCGAGGAACCCTTAATCCAGGACTCCCTCAGTAGCCCCTGAACCAGGCTTCAATGACTAGGTGTCCGGCGCGCAGATTGTCTTCGGCATTGCAAGGCGGGTTCCTTCTCCGAATACTCCAACATAGTCTTCGAACACTACGAACGTGTCTGGTTCTGCAAAACAAATACCACACACCATCGCAGGGAGTATAATATTTCACAAGTCCAATCTGCTGACAACTTTTTGTAGCGTGATATCACGTCATCACCCGGTTATTATTTCGAACCGTTTTTTAGCATGTCGCTCCATGTTTCGAGATGTGGTTTTATTGGCACATCTCATCGAAGCAGAGATCATGTCCCCTTATTGCGGGATTCTCATCAACACGGGCGTGGGTAACCCAACCATTCTATTGTCATGATTCCTTAGGAATAGGCAGGTTTTTTAAGGCTTAAGAGGAGGCGTTCGATATTCATCGCCTTTATAAAGGGGTTAAGACCCGTCTTATTCCTTCATGCCAACCCTTTCCTCAACCTCTCCAACCTCGAGTTTCAGCACCCAAGGTTCAATTTAATTGCTTCGAGCTTCCCAGTTATGTTCGGATCCAGCCCTCAAGGTTGGTGGGTGGCTTCCTCTTTCATAGAGGAGGATATTGCAAATCTCCGGGCGGCAAGATACCTGACCGCAGAAATCCCCCACAGGCTTCCTGCTCAAGGGCAGGTTATTCCTACTCCCAGATCCGGCGAGAGGGTCGTGTTTATCTCCCACTTCCTCTGATGGTTGGGGTTCGCTCTTCACCCCTTTGTTCGAGGGCTCATGTTCTATTACGGGCTAGATTTTCATGATCTAGCTCCGGAATCCTTTCTTCATGACTCGGAGTCCACCGTCATGTGCGAGGCCTTTCTCTGTATTCCCCCACACTTCGGCTTATGTCTCAAGACCTTTAATGTGAAGCCGAAGGTGATCGAGGGGAAGCAAGCGGAGTGTGGTGGTGCCATGGTGAGCAAGCTCACCAACGCTCTTTGGCTAAAAGGATCCTTCACAGAATCTTCCAACTTATGGCAGCGGGAGTGGTTTTACATCACTGGACCCCGTGGTACCAAGTGGGCAGCTACACCTGCGTTCCGATCTGGCCCTCCAATTCAGCTTGCATCATGGATCAATAAGGGGTTGGACTGGGGATCAATCGACAAAGTGCAGACTCTACAGAGCCGCATCCGGATTCTCCTCGAGAAGGACACAAATCTCATCGATGTGATTCAACTAATGTTAGTCCGACGGGTCCTCCCGTGCCAGTGATGGCCCCTCCGTATGTGGGAGTTTAATCCGGAAGGACCACGAACCCTTCAGCACTTTTTTGGCGTGACACACAGAGGAATGTGTAAGTTATTTTTTGGGACACGAAAATAGTGGCCAGACACCACCGAGGACATCGACCTCGACTGCAACCATCCGGATACCTCGGTAAGCACTTGACTCCTGAACACAACTTAGTTAAATATCCCTTGATAAGATACTGAGAAAACCATCTTCTTCCAGGACTGGATAAAGAAGGCGGAGCGAATTAGGTGTTTGGCCCCTCTTCCCAAAGACTCAGCTAGTCCCGTGCTAGCAAGGATGCTGGTCCCAGCACCCTACCAGGTGCCGGTGAAAGAGGACAATGAGGAGAGCCGGAAGGCCAAAGGTGGCCTCCATTCTGAAGGTGCACCAAACACTGTGTCCGAGGAGGTTAAGGCTCCTTCTTCTGAAGACGAAAGAAAAGGAGAAGCTGACATCCTTTCTGCCCATGGTAAGAAAAGGGCCGCCTCCGAAGGTTGGGAGGTAAAGGCTCCTAAGCAAGGTAAGACGCCCCTGTCAGGCGGTTTGGGATCGGAAGGCTACGTTGTCGCAGCTCCTCCGTAAGGACAGGCCTTTAGCTGAATCGTAAGTGAACAAGGGTGTTTTAAACATATCCCGTTCCTTTTCCTGTTACAAGGGTAACACCTAGAATATATGTTTCGCAGTTCGGCACACAGTCTTCCTCAACAATCCTCTTCCTCGGGGGATCTTCTTCCGGAGATGATGGAAAGTGAGACGCCTTCACTGGCTTCTTCGCCCAATAGGGCGGACGACTTCGAGGTGTCGTCCCAGAGGATCTCTCCCGATCAACAGAGAATAATGAAGACAACGCCCCAAGGTGAAACTTCGGCCGCCTAGGGTCCGGGGTGTGCGGTCCCTACAGGGACCAACAATAAAGGCCACAGACTATCCGGTTTGCAGCCGGAGACGACTCTAGGGGGCAAACATATCCTTTCAAAGGGAGTCCATACTCCCACAACTGCTTCCAAGAATCCGGAAGCGCGGGATACACTGATGAACATGTTCCGATATTCATCCGTCTCAGAGGAACATCGTACCTTGATGGGTACGGTGGTTGAGAGGATTCCGTCCGCGAAAAGCGGATTGAATGAAGCCTTCATGGGCCTGCTAAGAGGCTTCGAGGTACGTAGTGTTATATTTTCCATTGTGCTCTATACACAAAATGCACCTGTGTATGGATAGTAGCCCCTGAGACTCTGGTTGGCGTCCAAAGGGAGGCAATCAGAGGATCGAAAAAGATATGCCCAGGAAATAATCTAATTAATTAGAACACAGGTTGTTACCTCCATGAAGACTGCCCATGCTACAGAGGTTGCAGGTCTGAAGCAAAAAGTTGATATGGCGGATGACGACATCACGCTTATTAACAGGCAGCTCGACGAGGCGCAAGGTATGTTTTCGGCCGGTCAGTTGTATGCATAATAACATGAGCATGAAGCTAGAATTATATACTGAGACATGCGTATCTACAGATAGTGCTGCCGCGGTGGAGACCCTTCGGGCTGAACTTGCCCGAGCCAAGGAGCAAGCCCGGATGAGTAATGTGGCTGCTAAGAAGGCAGCTGATGAGTTAAAAGTCGAACAGGCTGCTCAGCGCCAGTGTGAGTAGAGAATGTCTACTATGGCACGCGAGCTAAAGGAAGCCACTGTTCGGTGCGAATTCCTCGAGAGGGATAACAAAGCAAAAGCGACCGATCACGACAAGGCCTTACAAGAGGCGAGAGAAGCACCATTTGAGTCTAGAGCGGCTCGGGAGGAGATCCGACAAGCTGGGGAGATAGCGGCCGGTAAGCCTTTCTTATTACAGACTAAATTCGGCGATCCGAAGTATTCCCCGCTTAATCAAATGTGGAGCTCTCCAGATGCATTCTTGGACTTGCTGAAGAGCGCTGAGGGAGTCCGGGATTAGGGGGTGTCCGGATAGCCGAACTATACCTTCAGCCGGACTCCAGGACTATGAAGATACAAGATTGAAGACTTCGTCCCGTGTCCAGATGGGACTTTCCTTGGCGTGGAAGGCAAGCTGGGCGATGCGGATATTCAGATCTCCTACCATTGTAACCGACTTTGTGTAACCCTAACCCTCTCCGGTGTCTATATAAACCGGAGGGTTTTAGTCCATAGGGGAAAATCTCAATTTACAACAATCATACCATAGGCTAGCTTCTAGAGTTTAGCCTCCTTGATCTCGTGGTAGATCTACTCTTGTACTACCCATATCATCAATATTAATCCAGCAGGACGTAGGGTTTTACCTCCATCGAGAGGGCCCGAACCTGGGTAAAACACCGTGTTCCTTGTCTCCTGTTACCATCCGGCCTAGACGCACAGTTCGGGACCCCCTACCCGAGATCCGCCGGTTTTGACACCGACATTGGTGCTTTCATTGAGAGTTCCTCTGTGCGGTCGCGATCAGTAAGGATGCCTCTTCCCATCTTTAAAGACGGCGCCATTACTAAGGGAGCCTTGGCTGTCGGCCAAACTCTCCGGCTAGGTGGTTTTCTCATGACCGCCTGTTCGGCCGTTGCGCTGACGGTGACCTCTCGGGTCATCAGAAGCAATCTTCACGTCAGCTCGGAACTCGTCGAGCAGTTGGATCCAATGGAGCTCTCTTTCGTAAACGAGCTCTTGGATCGCATTGCCGCCTTGGGGGTCACTACGGATTATGACCAGGTTGGGCTTAAACCCGATCTAAGAGAGATTAATTCTCCCCAAGTCACCCATCATGTTGCCGTGGTAGAGGCACAGTGCGGCGACCCTTCATCTATCTTAAGGACTAGCTATGTCCGGATTCCCGATCCCTCCAAGCCGGATATCCGTGGAGGGGAGGATGTAACTCAAGACCTGAACTTAGAATCAGGCAACGGGTTAGATTCACTGGACAACATCCAAGAATCCAAGCTCCAGAGTTCGGAAACTCCTTGGCCTCTGAGTCTCAGATTGGGTGAGGTTTCGGATTTAATTCCACCCACCCACCCGAACATAAGCGATCTATCCCAAATCAGGCAAAAGCCCGAAGAAACCGTACATCATTACTGGGCAAGGTTCCTCCTGGTTATGAACAGGATAAAGGACTGTCGCGAGGAAGACGCAATCTCAACCTTCTGCAATAATTGCACGGACAAGGGAATTCTCAACGCCACAGGTCGTCGTGATATTACACGCTTCGCTGACTTGGCGTCCATAGTACAAAAGTACTGTGCGATGGAAAGCACCTGGAAAACCGAAATTAAATTTTGGTACAATCCGGCCCTGAATAGAAACCTCGTCCGAAATAAAAGGGTGCATCATCATCAGACACCCGGGTTAAAAACCAAAAAACCAAAACCCTCTATAGGGCATGGAATCGTACTGGAGGGATGGCTTGATGGACCCTGTAAAATTCACAGTACAGAGGACGCCACACCAACTCACAGCCTTAGAGCATGTTGGATACTCCGGCAGGTGGCCAAAAGGGGCGAAGATCTCCTAATTCCGGAGGCCGCAGAAAGCCACCTCAGGGACTCCGGTACAGTCTTAACAGTCTACGAGACTTTTGCATCAAATAATATGCAAAAAAGAACACTCCGCAGCCTTGCTGAAGTCTATCAAGTAGCAACAATAAACCCATGGAGTGACACGGCTATTACTTTTAATGCGAGTGATGAACCTAAATTCCGAACAGCTCGAGCACCAGCCGCATTGGTCCTCAGTGCAATAGTGGACGGCTTTCGCCTCACCAAGGTACTCATGGACGGAGGCAGCGGATTGAACCTCATTTATGAGGAAACCCTCCAAAAAATGGAAATAAACTGGAACCGCATTGAGCGAAGCAGCACAACCTTTAGAGGAATAATCCCCAGTCGGGAAGCGTGTTGTACAGGAAAAATCACACTAGATGTGGTGTTCTGCACGCCGGATAATTATAGGTCCGAAGAGGTCACATTCCAGGTGGCCCCATTCAGTAGCGGATACCACGCTCTGCTAGGGCGGGAAGCGTTTACAATCTTCCAAGCAATAATCCATTATGGGTACATGAAGCTCAGGATGCCCGGGCCAAACGGAATCATCACTCTCGCTAGTGATCCGGACATAGCACTCCGCGCCGAAAACAAGACAGCCACATTGGCCCTTGAGGCACTGTCCGAAGCCCTAGCGGCTGAGGAACTGACTGTGCTGCGCTCCACGATAAACAGGGACGATGTGATACTCGACAAAAGATCCAAGTCCACCTCCTTTAAACCAGCGGATGAAATAGTCAAATTCCAGGTCCATCCAACGGACCCCAATAAAACAGCTTCCATCGGGGCACGATTAAACCCTGATGTAGACGCCGCACTGCGAGAGTTCCTACATGAGAACTGGGACATTTTTGCCTGGCACCCTTCAAACATGCCAGGAATCCCACGCAGGCTGGCCGAACACAGGTAAATATCCTAAAAGGATTCAAACCTGTCAAACAAGCCCTTCGGCGTTTCTCTGAACCCAAGAGACAGGCCATGGGAGAGGAGCTAGCCAAGCTACTGGAGGCCGGATTCATCAGAGATATAAAACATCCGGACTGGCTAGCAAACTTGGTGATGGTACCAAAGAAGGACAAATCCTGGCGCCTGTGTGTTGATTTTAAAGACCTTAACAAGGCTTGCCCAAAGGATCCCTTCCCCCTCCCCGCATCGATCAAATTATCGACGCCACTGCAGGACACGATTCGTTGTGTTTACTCGACACATACTCCGGCTACCATCAAATCAAGATGGCAGAGTCATACCAAGCCGCAACGGCATTCATCACCCCATACGGCCCATTCTGCTTCAACACAATGCCTTTTGGGCTCAAAAAGGCCGGCGCAACATATCAGCGCATGATTCAGACATGTCTGGCAAACCAGATCGGCAAAACAGTAGAGGCATATGTGGATGATGTGGTCGTAAAAACAAAACATGTCGAATCTCTAATAGACGACTTGAGGCTTACATTTGATAACCTCCGAACATATGACATCAAGCTAAACCCAGAAAAATGCGTTTTCGGCGTTCCAGCCGGAAAGCTCTTGGGCTTCATTGTATCTGGTAGAGGAATCAAACCAAATCCAGCCAAGATCCGAGCTTTTTCACAATTGGATATCCCAAAGGACCTCAAACAAATACAAAAATTAACCGGATGCGCGGCGGCTCTAAGCCGCTTTATCTCCCGTTTGGGAGAAAAGGCACTACCCCTCTATCGCCTCCTTCGGCGCACCGAACACTTCAAGTGGACGGATGCCGCCACGGCCGGCCTCGACGAAATAAAAGCCATATTGGCAACAAACCCAGTCCTGGTCGCGCCAAACATCGGCGAACCAATGCTATTGTACATTGTAGCAACCCATCAAGTTGTCAGCGCAGTACTCGTCGTCGAGCGGGAAACGGACGGACACAAATTCCCCCTTCAAAAGTCGGTTTACTACGTGTCCACTGTCCTCCCTCCATGTAAATCACGGTACCCAGGCATCCCGGAAGCTGCGACACTACTTTCAAGAGTGTTCGATCACAGTAGCATCGGAAGTACCACTCAACGATATTATAAACAACCGCGATGCAACGGGCCGGATTGCAAAATGGGCCATCGAGCTCCTCCCGTTCGACATAACTTATAAGCCACGGCGAGCTATCAAGTCGCAAGTTTTGGCCGACTTCGTCGCAGAATGGACGGAGGCCGAACTCCCTAAAGAGTACGGCACATATTCAAACAGGATCATGCATTTCGATGGCTCCAAAATGTTGGCCGGTCTAGGGGCTGGCGTCGTTTTGACATCCCCCACAGGAGACACAGTCCAATATGTACTCTAGATTATGTACACGGACTCCAACAATGCAGCCGAATATGAGGCCCTCTTACATGGTCTCCGGATGGCAGTATCCATGGGCATTCAACGCCTAGAGGTGCGCGGGGATTCGAACCTCGCGATATCCCAAATAAATGGAGACTTTGATGCCAAGGATCCAAAAATGGCAGCTTATCGCAACGCCGTCTTAAAAATGTCAGCCCGGTTCGAGGGGCTCAAATTTCACCACATAGCCCGGGAAAACAATCAGGCGGCAGACGTCCTGGCACGCATCGGCGCAAAACGCGATGCAGTCCCCCCAACATCTTCCTGGAAAGGTTGTTCAAGCCATCCGTAGTATGGGAAGGGGAGCCTGGTAATGACAGCCCGACCCATCCGCACTGTCCGGCACCGAACAATCTGACATAATCGGCGGCTCTGCCAATGAAATTACAACTTCTGCCCACGTAATAATGGTCATCATCGCCCCGTGGACAGAACCATTCCTAGCCTACCTTAATAGGCAGGAGCTCCCAGAGGACCAAAATGAGGCACGCTGCATAGTGCGGCGATCCAAGGCCTATAAAGTCCATGAGGGAGAGCTTTATAAGAAAAGCACTACCGGAGTCCTTCAAAGGTGCATCTCCGAAGAGGAAGGGCGGAACTTGCTGGCTGAAATTCATGCCGGACTCAGTGGTCATCACGTCGCAGCTCGGTCCCTTGTAAGCAAAGCTTTCCGTACAGGCTTCTATTGGCCGACGGCCCGGGCAGACGCTCAGGACTTGGTCCAACGATGCGTCGGTTGCCAGCTTTTTGCAAACCAAAGCCATATGCCACCTACCGCCCTCCAAACTATCCCCATCACTTGGCCCTTCGTGGTCTGGGGGCTTGACATGGTTGGACCCCTTAAAGGGGGAACTAACAAGAAAAAATACTTACTGGTCATGGTGGATAAGTTCACCAAATGGATAGAAGCCAAGCCTGTTAAGACGGCCGAATCCGGACCGGTGATAGACTTTATATCCGGGGTCGTACACCGTTACGGCATCCCCCACAGCGTCATCACTGATAACGGAACAAACTTTACGGCCGACAAGGTAAAACTCTGGTGCAAAAACATGGGCATCAAGCTCGATTATGCTTCCGTCTATCACCCACAAACTAACGGCCAGGTCGAACATGCAAATGGTCTTATCATGAGCGGCATCAAACCCAGATTAGTGCGGTCCCTCAAGGAATCTAACACGCACTGGGTAGAGGAGCTCGACTCCGTACTTTGGGGGCTGCGGACCACGCCGAATCGCACCACCGGATACACAACATTCTTTATGGTGTACGGCGCAGAGGCAGTTCTGCCTTGTGACATAATTCATGACTCACCTCGAGTGCGCATGTACGAAGAAAGAGAAGTCGAGCTCGATCGGCAGGACAGTCTGGACGCCTTGAGGAGGAGCGCGATGTGGCAAAAGCCCGTTCCGCATTCTATCAATAGCAGGCTCGAAGATATTAAAGCAGAGAAGTGCGGGCCAAAAATTACAACGTTGGTGAATTAGTTCTACGCCTGCCGGACAAGAAAAAGGACAAACTCAAGCCCAAGTGGGAAGGTCCCTTCATAACCGACCAAGGCCTAACTGGTGGAGCGTACCACCTGCGAGATGCCTCGGATAACCGACTCGAGCCGAACCCATGGAACATAGCCCGTCTCCGAAGATTCTACGCTTAGCGCCGGACTCTGTGTTCGTCTCCTTCCTATGTCCATTTTTTACATTCTCTGTCTTATATTTCTCTCCTTCCACCCTTTCTTTTTTTTCTCTTATAGCCATTAAAGGCTCAACAAGTGACGCGTTACTCGCGCTCACTACACATGGGGACTTCTTTAAACAGAAGCTTATTTATACGGGCTTCACGCCCAAAACATGTGTCAAACTTCCGCATGTACCTTTTATTCACCATTATATGCATCGATATGACTTAAGTTTTGGCCAAGCTGGGTTGCCTGGCTCCTGTGCTTACCCCTACGTTCCCGATTGTTCGGCTAGGTGGTAAAGGGAGCACCTCTGCGATTGTTACTGCCGGATCAGCCGGATGTGTACCTCAGACTGGGTGAAGCCGAAAGCTAGCGTTCTTAAGGGAATATTCGGTCGGTGAACTAAAAGATGACCTTTTTTACTTATTTATATATATGCCCCCAGATGCTTTTCCTGCATTTGCAGTCCGGACATGCACTTTAGGGCATGCCTCCCAGAGAAAGGAACCCCTAACGGAACTATTCTCTCTGGAAGATGTTTCTTACTAACCATGTAATATAACATAACTAGTTGGGCACTTGTCTGATAAAGAACTAATGACCCCTATGCCTGGTCTCCATGCATACTCCGGTTCTTACATAACCGCTAGGATATTCTGACACACTCCGGACCGCCAGGTCCCGAGGTCGAAGTGAAAAGGTCGGCAACGACAAACGATCTACAATCCGGCTAGAAGGCATTACACATGTCAATTAAAAATTACATAGTCACTCTGATTGATTGTATTCCTCTTCAATACCATCTAACAGGCTGTCTAATTTACAGTCCTGCTGGGAATACTTTGCGGCCAATTCTACTTGGCCGTATACTAAGCTTACAGGGATCTCCTTCCCATCAGGCCGTACAGGTCTGACCTCGGCCATGTGGTTTGGGTCAGCCTTTGTGTACCGCGTCTTCACCATGGCCCAGGCCTCCCTCGCGCCTTGGCGGCAGGCCGATATCTTCCACAACCGGAAGCGCCGCCGCGCTCCCTTCAGCTTCTCTGCAAGCTCTCCAAGGCCCTCGAGCCTGGGGAGGGATGGCCATAAGGCTTGGGTAACTCCTTGCATCGCCTGCCGAACTCGCTCGTGCAGTTGCGAGAGCTCGGGAAGAAGGTCACCCATTGAACCGGGCATCTCCTCTGCAGGACGACCTGTTAGCATACCTACACACATAACTCTGTTATTTGACTTCCTCGCCGAACTTTTTTTCAGAGTTCGTTTAAGCACTTACTATACATGTCGCGTCGAAGCCGTTGATTCTCCTTAGTGGAGTCCGACAGCTAGGCACGAACATCTTTTAGTTCAACGCCCAGCTTGGTGTTGGCATCCTGAAGATCATTCTTCTCATGCCTCACCTTTGTTAGCACGCTCTCCCCAATCTCTAACTGGCGCAGAAGTTGTTGCTTTTCCGGATCCAGTCCGGCGCCATCTGCAATATGATTTGTCAGATTTGCACCCACGCCGCACTTCGCAAAATATTTATCTTTCGAAGCATAAATTACCAGAGGGGGTCTCCTTGGGCTCCCCGGCCGCGGTAGTGCGGCCTCAAGTTGGGCTTTGCACTCTTCCAGCTCCTGGGATAGTAGGGTATTCTTTTCTGTAAGAGCCTGCATAACAAATGATCCTTAAATCAGTTATTCTAACTGTTTCAAGTCTCGGGGGCTACTGGTATATATATATTTACCAAAAAAATTCTTACCCGTATGTCTTTTACATATTGCTCCGTGGCTTTGGTTAAACCATTTTGAGCGGCACAGAGGTACGCATCTCCTGAATTGAAGGCATCCAATGCCTCTTGGGAGAAACAAGCATCGCGAAGAACTATCCGGCGACACATGTGGTTCATGGCACTCTCCACCTCGGAATTGGTGGCAGACAGCCTGTCCGCATCCTCTGTCCGAGGAGCGTCCGGTGCGCGCCTTGTGTTCGCCTCCGCTTCCGGGCCAGGCTTTGGAGCCTGGCTGGTGGAGGCGCGATTGGCAACCTCTCCGGATATAGTCCGGCGAGGTCTCTTCGTCCTGAAGAGAGCACGAGCGTTAATATGCCCTGAAGGAATAACACCTGGGAAAAAGATGGTGCGCTATACCTTTGCGCCGACGTCTCAGTCCGGACTACATTCCTTTTTACCCCGCGGGGTCCCGCGTCCCCTCGTTGGCTAGCCGCCGCAGGCTCCGCCTCTCGCCTCGGAAACCTCCCCTGCAAAACACGGTTGTTGTCAGGGAAACTGAAACGCGTGAGGATGGATTCCTTCCCAAAGTGATGAGACTCCGGTCTCTGTTACCTGGGAGGCCGGGATTAACCCTGGGTAATCGGCCGTAATGGCCACCAAAGTATCATCCTTACTCAGCTGATGAAATACCCCGTCAATCAGTTCCACAGCTATGTCCGGATCCTCTTCGGAGTCCGGATCAAGGGACCGTTCTGGATCCTCGGGCTGTGGAGGACGGCTGTTTATATCCTTTACTTCCTGACGCAATTCCTGCGTTGAAGTCGTTAGACTACATATTTAATCATGGGAATATGAAACGGATGGGCGAGCAAAATTGTCCGCTTACCCAACTCGGAGGGTTGTACGTAGTAAACCCACCCTGGGGGTTGACGTGGAGGAATTCCTCCTCTTCTCCCTTGTACAAAGAGGACAAGATCTTTATCAGAGCGGCAGCCGAGTTCGGCCCCTTACGACCGCAACGGGTGTCATCTTCCCTGTTAAAATCCCACATGGGGTGGCCTCTATACTGAAGTGGCTGCATCCCCGCATAATGCATGCGGCCATGACTCCGATCATGGTTAGTCCGGAATGAGCCAATAGTCTTATCTGGCCCATCGGGTAAAGGACGTCCCTATCACTTTCCTTCTGAGAGCTCCGCGGACGCCAGCTTAGGCATTTCTTTAAGGGAGCACTGTTGAATTCGGGGAGGCCGATCCAGATAGGATCCGACAGTGGGACATCCTCCATATAAAACCATTCTGAAGGCCAGTCCTCGGACGCTTTCTTCGGGGTTCCGGATAGATATCCGGTCTCGGCGATGCGCCACACTTCGGCTCCGCCCACTTGATATATTGCCCCCTCCTAAGAACGGGGCACCAGGCAGAATAGCCTCTTCCACAGCGCGAAAAGAGCCTCAACACCCAAGAACAGCTCGCAAAGGGCAACGAAGCCCGCGATATGCAATATAGAGGCGGGCGTGAGGTTGTGCAGCTGGAGGCCGTAGAACTCCAGAAGCCCCCAGAGAAACGGATGAATTGGAAATCTGAGTCCTCTTAATAGATAAGGGACGAGGCATACCCGCTCTCCTTTGGAGGAATTGGGGGCGCTCTCCGCTTGCTCTCCGCCATTATAGGTGGCGAGTCTGGCTCGAACCGGAACCATATAGGCCGGAGGGAGGAATCCCTTGGTCTGAAGCGATACTAGCTCGCTATGCGGGATGGAGCACCTCTCCCAGTCTCCAGGCCTAGGGCTGGATGGGCGAGAGGAGGAGTTGCGATGGTTGGCCATGGTGGAATGGACCTTTGCTAGATGCACTCTGATGACTGCTCGCGGAAGGGAGAAGGTGTGGTTTGGATCTAAATCCCCATCTCTTTAAATAGGCGGCTCATTTACGCGGCCAGGGGTGTGAATGTAAAAACACCCAGACTTTTCGTATTCGTTCGACACATGGAAGGCCGCCATTATTGGGCGAAGAAGCCAAGGAGCGCTACATTACAAAAAAACGGACATTATTCAACAGGTACACTGAGTTTGGAGAAGAACCCGCCTTGCAATGCCGAAGACAACCTGTGCGCCGGACTCGTCGTCATTGAAGCCTGGTTCGGGGGGCTACTGAGGGAGTCCGGGATTAGGGGGTGTCCGGATAGCCGAACTATACCTTCAGCCGGACTCTAGGACTATGAAGATACAAGATTGAAGACTTCGTCCCGTGTTCGGATGGGACTTTCCTTGGCGTGGAAGGCAAGCTGGGCGATGCGGATATTCAGATCTCCTACCATTGTAACCGACTTTGTGTAACCCTAACCCTCTCCGGTGTCTATATAAACTGGAGGGTTTTAGTCCATAGGGGAAAATCTCAACATACAACAATCATACCATGGGGTAGCTTCTAGGGTTTAGCCTCCTTGATCTCGTGGTAGATCTACTCTTGTACTACCCATATCATCAATATTAATCAAGCAGGACGTAGGGTTTTACCTCCATCGAGAGGGCCCGAACCTGGGTAAAACACCGTGTTCCTTGTCTCCTGTTACCATTCAGCCTAGACGCACAGTTCGGGACCCCCTACCCGAGATCCGCCGGTTTTGACACCGACAAGCGCCTCTGATGCGGCGCAATTTTACGAAGCGCAAGAAGGGTATGCAACGGAGAAGCTTTCCTGGTCCTAATTCGGCACGCCAAAGCACCCACTGTTGCCGAACGAACAGATGGCCCAGTGGGCCGAGCTCCACAAGATATCCGGTTCTGCCATGAAGGACGTTGTGGTCCGGCTGTGGCCGACTGAGCCAATTCCGGATAGTTATTTCGGTTTGGTGCAATGACTTGTGGATGTGGCGTCGCGTATTGATGCCGTGAAGCGATTAGCATGCATTGAAGGTGCACGGATGGCCTTTGCCCGTGTCAAGACGTATTGGGCGAAGATGAAGGCCACCAATATTGCAGCGAAGAGTCCACCCGGGGGCAAGGACAAACACACGCCGGAGCATTATTTTGAAGATGTCCTAGAGGGCGCCCACTTAATAGAGGTTCAGTGCTCAAAGGATATGGTCTTCGAGTGAATGTAACGAAATTGTAAAAATAATATTTTAATATTTTAAGGCTATGCCTAAAAGTTTTTGCTCCTCCTGTGCGGCCGTTTTTGTATAATCTGAAAGTTTTCCAGTCGTCGGCCTCAGCCCCCTCGCATGAAATACGGGGGTGTTCGGAAAAGCACTTGATCACTCTTGACCCAACGTCTTGGTCCGTGAAGGAGGTGTCAATGCGGCGAACTAGGCAATCGGACTATAGGGCTTTAACACTTTCACTTAGCCATAGGAGTTTGACGGTGGGTCTATGATATAGCCCCTGGTATGTATGCAGTTATCCGAATACGGTGCGTTACATAGGTGACCAGAAGAACGGTCCTTCGTGTAATACGGAAGGAATTGCGAAAAATTCTGATAAGTCATCAAGTGGTTGACCAGCTCTCACCGCATCATGACAGTCAGTTTTCGGCTTTCTCTGCCGAGGTGCTCATCCGGATAAACCGGGACACACTCGCAGTAGTTCTCCCTTTACTACCCTAGCCGATAGGGTGGAACGTAAGGTAGTAAGTGTTGGGGAACGTAGTAATATCAAAAAAAATCCTACGCACACGCAAGATCATGGTGATGCATAGCAACGAGGGGGAGAGTGTTGTCTACGTACCCTCGTAGACCGAAAGCGGAAGCGTTAGCACAATGCGGTTGATGTAGTCGTACGTCTTCACGATTCGACCGATCAAGTACCGAACGCACAGCACCTCCGAGTTCAGCACACGTTCAGCCCGATGACGTCCCTCGAACTCCGATCCAACCGAGTGTTGAGGGAGAGTTTCGTCAGCACGACGGCGTGGTGACGATGTTGATGTTCTACCGACGCAGGGCTTCGCCTAAGCACCGCTACAGTATTATCGAGGCAGACTATGGTGGAGGGGGGCACCGCACACGGCTAAAAGATCAAACGATGAATTGTTGTGTCTCTAGGGTGCCCCCTGCCCCCGTATATAAAGGAGCAAGGGGGTGCGGCCGGCCAAGGGAAAGGGCGCGCCGGGAGGAGTCCTACTCCCACCGGGAGTAGGACTCCCCCTTTCCTAGTTGGATTAGGACTTGGGAGGGGGAAGGAGTGGAGGAGAAGAAGGAAAGGAAGGGTGACGCCCCCCTCTCCTTGTCCTATTCGTACTGGGGGGGAGGGGCGCACGGCCCTGCCCTAGCCGCCTCTCCTCTCTTCCACCTAGGCCCATTAAGGCCCATTAAGTCCCTGGGGGGTTCCGGTAACCCCTCGGTACTCCTTCCGATGTCCAAACGTAGGATTCCAATATATCAATCTTCATGTCTCGACCATTTCGAGACTCCTCGTCATGTCCGTGATCACATCCAGGACTCCGAACAACCTTCGGTTCATCAAAACACATAAACTCATAATATAACTGTCATCGAAACGTTAAGCGTGCGGACCCTACGGGTTCGAGAACTATGTAGACATGACCGAGATACGTCTCCGGTCAATAACCAATAGCGGAACCTGGATGCTCATATTGGCTCCCACATATTCTACAAAGATCTTTATCGGTCAGACCGCATAACAACATACGTTGTTCCCTTTGTAATCGGTATGTTACTTGCCCGAGATTCGATCGTCGATATCTCAATACCTAGTTCAATCTCGTTACCAGCAAGTCTCTTTACTCGTTCCGAAATACATCATCCCGCAACTAACTCATTAGTTGCAATGCTTGCAAGGCTTAAGTGATGTGCATTACCGAGAGGGCCTAGAGATACCTCTCCGACAATCGGAGTGACAAATCCTAATCTCGAAATACGCCAACCCAACAAGTACCTTCGGAGACACCTGTAGAGCACCTTTATAATCACCCAGTTACGTTGTGACGTTTGGTAGCACACAAAGTGTTCCTCCGATAAACGGGAGTTGCATAATCTCATAGTCATAGGAACATGTATAAGTCATGAAGAAAGCAATAGCAACATACTATACGATCATGTGCTAAGCTAACGGAATGGGTCATGTCAATCACATCATTCTCCTAATGATGTGATCCCATTAATCAAATGACAACTCATGTCTATGGTTAGGAAACATAACCATCTTCGATTAACGAGCTAGTCAAGTAGAGGCATACTAGTGACACTCTGTTTGTCTATGTATTCACACATGTATTATGTTTTCGGTTAATACAATTCTAGCATGAATAATAAACATTTACCATGATATAAGGAAATAAATAATAACTTTATTATTGCCTCTAGGGAATATTTCCTTCAGTCTCCCACTTGCACTAGAGTCAATAATCTAGATCAAATAGTTCACATCACCATGTGATTAACACCCATAGTTCACATCGTCATGTGACCAACACCCAAAGGGTTTACTAGAGTAAATAATCAAGTTCACATTGCTATGTGATTAACACCCAAAGAGTACTAAGGTGTGATCATGTTTTGCTTGTGAGAGAAGTTTAGTCAACGGGTCTGCCATATTCAGATCCGTATGTATTTTGCAAATTTCTATGTCAACAATGCTCTGCACGGAGCTACTCTAGCTAATTGCTCCCACTTTCAATATGTATCTAGATCAAGACTTAGAGTCTTCCAGATCGGTGTCAAAACTTTACGATGAACCCTTTTTTTCACGTCCATAATCGAGAAACATATCCTTATTCCACTAAGGATAATTTTGACCGCTGTCCAGTGATCTACTCCTAGATCACTATTGTACTCCCTTGCCAAAATCAGTGTAAGGTATACAATAGATCTGGTACACAGCATGGCATACTTTATAGAACCTATGGCCAAGGCATAGGGAATGACTTTCATTCTCTTTCTATCTTCTGCCGTGGTCGGGTTTTGAGTCTTACTCAATTTCACACCTTGTAACACAGGCAAGAACTCTTTCTTTGACTGTTACATTTTGAACTTACTTCAAAATCTTGTCAAGGTATGTACTCATTGAAAAAACTTATCAAGTGTCTTGATCTATCTCTATAGATCTTGATGCTCAATATGTAAGCAGCTTCACCGAGGTCTTTCTTTGAAAAACTCCTTTCAAACACTCCTTTATGCTTTGCAGAATAATTCTACATTATTTCTGATCAACAATATGTCATTCACATATACTTATCAGAAATGTTGTAGTGCTCCCACTCACTTTCTTGTAAATACAGGCTTCACCGCAAGTCTGTATAAAACTATATGCTTTGATCAACTTATCAAAGCATATATTCCAACTCCGAGATGCTTGCACCAGTCCATAGATGGATTGTTGGAGCTTGCATATTTTGTTAGCACCTTTAGGATTGACAAAACCTTCTGGTTGCATCATATACAACTCTTCTTTAATAAATCCATTAAGGAATGTAGTTTTGTTTATCCATTTGCCAGATTTCATAAAATGCCGCAATTGCTAACATGATTCGGACAGACTTAAGCATTGCTACGAGTGAGAAAATTTCCTCGTAGTCAACACCTTGAACTTTGTCAAAAAAACTTTTTCGACAAGTCTAGCTTTGTAGATAGTAACACTACTATCAGCGTCCGTCTTCTTCTTGAAGATCCATTTATTTTCTATGGCTTGCCGATCATCGGGCAAGTCAACCAAAGTCTACACTTTGTTCTCATACATGGATCCCATCTCAGATTTCATGGCCTCAAACCATTTCGCGGAATCTGGGCTCATCATCGCTTCCTCATAGTTCGTAGGTTCGTCATGGTCAAGTAACATGACCTCTAGAACAGGATTACCGTACCACTCTGGTGCGGATCTTACTCTGGTTGACCTACGAGGTTCGGTAGCAACTTGATCTGAAGTTACATGATCATCATCATTAGCTTCCTCACTAATTGGTGTAGGAATCACAGGAACAGTTTTCTGTGATGAACTACTTTCCAATAAGGGAGCAAGTACAGTTACCTCATCAAGTTCTACTTTCCTCCCACTCACTTCTTTCGAGAGAAACTCCTTCTCTAGAAAGGATCCATTCTTAGCAACGAATTTGCCTTCGGATCTGTGATAGAAGATATACCCAATAGTCTCCTTTGGGTATCCTATGAAGACGCATTTCTCCGATTTGGGTTCAAGCTTATCATGTTGAAACTTTTTCACATAAGTATCGCAACCCCAAACTTTAAGAAACGACAACTTTGGTTTCTTGCCAAACCACAGTTCATAATGTGTCGTCTCAACGGACTTAGATGGTGCCCCTTTTTAACATGAACGCAGCTGTCTCTAATGCATGACCCCAAAATGATAGTGGTAAATCGGTAAGAAACATCATAGATTGTACTATATCCAATAAAGTACGGTTATGACATTTGGACACACCATTATGATGTGGTGTTCCAGGTGGCATGAATTTGTGAAACTATTCCACATTGTTTTAATTGAAGACCAAACTCGTAACTCAAATATTTGTCTCCGCGATCAGATCGTAGAAACCTTATTTTCTTGTCACGATGATTTTCCACTTCACTCTGAAATTCTTTGAACTTTTCAAATGTTTCAGACTTATGTTTCATCAAGTAGATATACCCATATCTGCTCAAAATATCTGTGAAGGTCAGAAAATAACGATACCCGCCGCAAGCTTCAACACTCATCGGATCGCATACATCAGTATGTATTATTTCCAATAAGTCAGTTGCTCGCTCCATTGTTCCAGAGAATGGAGTTTTAGTCATCTTGCCCATAAGGCATGGTTCGCAAGCATCAAGTTATTCATAATCAAGTGATTCCAAAATCCCATCAGCATGGAGTTTCTTCATGCGCTTTACACCAATATGACCTAAATGGCAGTGCCACAAATAAGTTGCACTATCATTATTAACTTTGCATCTTTTGGATTCAATATTATGAATGTGTGTATCGCTACGATCGAGATCCAACAAACCATTTTATTGGGTGTATGACCATAGAAGGTTTTATTCATGTAAATAGAACAACAATTATTCTCTAATTTAAATGAATAACCGTATTGCAACAAACATGATCAAATCATATTCATGCTCAACTCAAACACCAAATAACACTTATTTAGTTTCAACACTAATCCCGAAAGTATAGGGAGTGTGCGATGATGATCATATCAATCTTGGAACTACTTCCAACACACATCGTCACCTCGCCTTTTACTAGTTTCTGTTTATTCTGCAACTCCCGTTTCGAGTTACTACTCTTAGCAACTGAACCAGTATCAAATGCCGAGGGGTTGCTATAAACACTAGTAAACTACACATCAATAACATGTATATCCAACATACCTTTGTTCACTTTGCCATCCTTCTTATCCGCCAAATACTTGGGGCAGTTCCGCTTCCAGTGACCAGTCCCTTTGCAGTAGAAGCACTTAGTCTCAGGCTTAGGACCAGACTTGGGCTTCTTCACTTGAGCAGCAACTTGCTTGCCGTTCTTCTTGAAGTTCCCCTTCTTCCCTTTGCCCTTTTCTTGAAACTAGTGGTCTCGTCAACCATCAACACTTGATGTTTTTCTTGATTTCTACCTTCATCGATTTCAGCATCACGAAGAGCTTGGGAATTGTTTCTGGTATCCCTTGCATATTATAGTTCATCATGAAGTTCTACTAACTTGGTGATGGTGACTAGAGAATTATGTCAATCACTATTTTATCTGGAAGATTAACTCCCACTTGATTCAAGCGATTGTAGTACCCAGACAATCTGAGCACATGCTCACTGCTTGAGCTATTCTCCTCCATCTTTTAGCTATAGAACTTGTTGGAGACTTCATATCTCTCAACTCGGGTATTTGCTTGAAATATTAACTTCAACTCCTGGAACATCTCATATGGTCCATGACGTTTCAAAACGTCTTTGAAGTCCCGATTCTAAGCCGTTAAGCATGGTGCACTAAACTATCAAGTAGTCATCATATTGAGCTAGCCAAACGTTCATAACGTCTGCATCTGCTCCTGCAATAGGTCTATCACCTAGCGGTGCATCAAGGACATAATTCTTCTGTGCAGCAATGAGGATAAACCTCAGATCATGGATCCAATCCGCATCATTGCTAATAACATTTTTCAACTTAGTTTTCTCTAGGAACATATGTATAACATAGGGAAGCAACAACGCGAGCTATTGATCTACAACATAGATATGCTAATACTACCATGACTAAGTTCATGATAAATTAAAGTTCAATTAATCATATTACTTAAGAACTCCCACTTAGATAGACATCCCTCGAATCATCTAAGTGATCACGTGACCCAAATCAACTAAACCATAACCGATCATCACGTGAAATGGAGTAATTTTCAATGGTGAACATCACTATGTTGATCATATCTACTATATGATTCATGCTCGACCTTTCGGTCTCAGCGTTCCGAGGCCATATCTGCATATGCTAGGCTCGTCAAGTTTAACCTGAGTATTCTGCGTGTGCAAAACTGGCTTGCACCCGTTGTAGATGGACGTAGAGCTTATCACACCCGATCATCATGTGGTGTCTGGGCACGACGAACTTTGGCAACAGTGCATACTCAGGGAGAACACTTTTATCTTGAAATTTAGTGAGAGATCATCTTATAAAGCTACCGTCGAACTAAGCAAAATAAGATGCATAAAAGATAAACATCACATGCAATCAAAATATGTGACATGATATGGCCATGATCATCTTGCGCCTTTGATCTCCATCTCCAAAGTACCGTCATGATCTCTATTGTCACCGGCATGACACCATGATCTCCATCATCTAGATCTATATCAATGTGTCGTCACATGGTCGTCTCGCCAACTATTGCTCTTGCAACTATTGCTATCGCATAGCGATAAAGTAAAGTAATTATTTGGCGCTTGCATCTTATGCAATAAAGAGACAACCATAAGGCTTCTGCCAGTTGCCGATAACTTTAACAAAACATGATCATCTCATACAACAACTTATATCTCATCACGTCTTGACCATATCACATCACAACATGCCCTGCAAAAACAAGTTAGACGTCCTCTACTTTGTTGTTGCAAGTTTTACGTGGCTGCTACGGGCTGAGCAAGAACCGTTCTTACCTATGCATTAAAACCACAACGATAGTTTGTCAAGTTGGTGCTGTTTTAACCTTCGCAAGGACCGGGCGTAGCCACACTCGGTTCAACTAAAGTTGGAGAAACTGACACCCGCCAGCCACCTGTGTGCAAAGCACGTCGGTAGAACCAGTCTCGCGTAAGCGTACGCGTAATGTCGGTTTGGGCCGCTTCATCCAACAATACCGCCGAACCAAAGTATGACATGCTGGTAAGTAGTATGACTTATATCGCCCACAACTCACTTGTGTTCTACTCGTGCATATGACATCTACGCATAAAACCAGGCTCGGATGCCACTGTTGGGGAACGTAGTAATTTCAAAAAAAATCCTACGCACACGCAAGATCATGGTGATGCATAGCAACGAGGGGGGAGAGTGTTGTCTACGTACCCTCGTAGACCGAAAGCGGAAGCGTTAGCACAACGCAGTTGATGTAGTCGTACGTCTTCACGATCCGACCGATCAAGTACCGAACGCACGACACCTCCGAGTTCAGCACACGTTCAGCCCGATGACGTCCCTCGAACTCCGATCCAGCCGAGTGTTGAGGGAGAATTTCGTCAGCACAATGGCGTGGTGACGATGTTGATGTTCTACCGACGCAGGGCTTCACCTAAGCACTGCTACAATATTATCGAGGTGGACTATGGTGGAGGGGGGCACCGCACACGGCTAAAAGATCAAACGATCAATTGTTGTGTCTCTAGGGTGCCCCCTGCCCCCGTATATAAAGGAGCAAGTGGGGGTGCGGCCGGCCAAGGGAGAGGGTGCGCCGGGAGGAGTCCTACTCCCACCGGGAGTAGGACTCCCCCCTTTCCTAGTTGGATTAGGACTTGGGAGGGGGAAGGAGTGGAGGAGAAGAAGGAAAGGGAGGGTGCCGCCCCCCTCTCCTTGTCCTATTCGGACTGGGGGAGGGGCGCGCGGCCCTACCCTAGCCACCTCTCCTCTCTTCCACCTAGGCCCATTAAGTCCCCGGGGGGTTCCGGTAACCCCTCGGTACTCTGGTAAAAACAGTATTTCACCCGGAACACTTCTGATATCCAAACATAGGCTTCCAATATATCAATCTTCATGTCTCGACCATTTTGAGACTCCTCGTCATGTCCGTGATCACATCCAGGACTTCGAACAACCTTCAGTACATCAAAACACATAAACTCATAATATAACTGTCATCGAAACGTTAAGCGTGCGGACCCTACGGGTTTGAGAACTATGTAGACATGACCGAGACACGTCTCCGGTCAATAACCAAGAGCGGAACCTGGATGCTCATATTGGCTCCCACATATTCTACGAAGATCTTTATCGGTCAGACCGCATAACAACATACGTTGTTCCCTTTGTCATCGGTATGTTACTTGCCCGAGATTCGATCGTCGGTATCTCAATACCTAGTTCAATCTCATTACCGGCAAGTTTCTTTACTCGTTCCGTAATACATCATCCCGCAACTAACTCATTAGTTGCAATGCTTGCAAGGCTTAAGTGATGTGCATTACCGAGAGGGCCCAGAGATACCTCTTCGACAATCGGAGTGACAAATCTTAATCTCGAAATACGCCAACCCAACAAGTACCTTCGGAGACACCTGTAGAGCACCTTTATACTCACCCAGTTACGTTGTGATGTTTGGTAGCACACAAAGTGTTCCTCCGGTAAACGGGAGTTGCATAATCTCATAGTCATAGGAACATTTATAAGTCATGAAGAAAGCAATAGCAACATACTATACGATCATGTGCTAAGCTAACAGAATGGGTCATGCCAATCACATCATTCTCCTAATGATGTGATCCCGTTAATCAAATGACAACTCATGTCTATGGTTAGGAAACATAGCCATCTTCGATTAACGAGCTAGTCAAGTAGAGGCATACTAGTGACACTCTGTTTGTCTATGTATTCACACATGTATTATGTTTCCGGTTAATACAATTCTAGCATGAATAATAAACATTTATCATGATATAAGGAAATAAATAATAACTCTATTATTGCCTCTAGGGCATATTTCCTTCAGTAAGCACAGGAGCCGGGCAACCCAACTATTGACCAAAGACATGATTCGGAGCTGATGCATATAAGGCTAAACTCGTGACGCTGAAGTTTATTATAAAGCTGTTCGGACTTTCCGGCAATTCTTTCGTTCCTATATTGAGCCCCTGGCAATTTATGCCGAGGTGCGTGTGTGAAACAACCGAAGAAGTAAAATTCAGTTCTTTAGAAAGCGAATATTGAATACGAATTATGTTCACTGGAATCTGATTGATATGTCAATTGCCATTTTACAGATAATAACGCCCCACGCAGGCTATTTGACATGCCGGTGGTCGAAGGCTGAGGGAGAAGGCACCTTACAGGATCGAAATAGAGAGTGCGGTCTACGAAACATTATTTGGACCTCCTGTCGCACGTCTGCGTCGCCTTGCCCCGGTGAAAGGACTCCTTAACAGGAATATCCTTTGGGTAAGTGTACGAAGCCGAACTCCGAAAGAGACCGTGAGATGACCAGTCGTTGAGCCACCTGTGGTAAAAGATAAAAAATAATTAGAAAAGGAAAGGAAGTTATGGGATTGTTTGTAGGCCTGTCCGTATTGTTCCTCCGCCGATGACCAGGTTATTTTAAGTACATAATTATGTACGTGTGGTACAAACTTCGCGGGTATATGGGGCGAACGATGGAGGCCGAACTACTAATCCAACTCTGAAATTGATCGGTCCCATTTAATAGAGACCGGCGGCTTAATGGCCGATGAGATATGCGGTTTGATGTGGCTGCTTTGTACTTCGGCTGTAGTAGCCGTAGTATGACCCTTTGTATGGAGGGAGTGTTCCATATTTCCATTTATTGTTATGACGCCGCGTGGACCGGGCATCTTAAGTTTTGCGCGGGCGTAGAGTGGGACTGCATTAAAACGAGCGAAAGCGGTACACCCCAGAAGTGCATGGTAGCTATTGTGGGTCGGGACAATATCAAAGGTCAAGCCTTCGCTTCGGAAGTTGTTCGGCGAACCGAAAACGACTTCCAATGTGATGGAGCCCGTGTAGTGAGCTTCTACGCCGGGTACTGCTCCCTTGAGGGTAGTTGTAGTGGGCTTGATGCGTGAAGGATCGATGCCCATTTCGCGGATGGTGTCTTGGTAGAGTAGATTAAGGCTATTGCCACCGTCCATAAGGACTTTTGTAAGATGGAACCCATTGATAATTGGATCGATGATCAGAGCTGCCGAACCTTCGAGACGGATATGGCTAAATTTTGGGGGGACCGGCTCTATGGCGTATGTGTCCCGTAGTGCACGTCTGCGCTCCCCTATAGGGGGTGCGTCACGTATACCATGTTTACGATTTTCACTTGGGGGGAAATTGCTTCTGACCCCTGGTATTCGGCTGGCGAGTCTCTTCGTCATCGCTGTCACTGGGCGGCCCCTTCCCCTTGTGTTCAACATTAAGCTTGCCGGCTTGTTTGAAGACCCAACAGCTTCTGTTGGTGTGAGTAGCTGGTTTATCGGGGGTGCCATGAATCTGGCAGGGCAGATCCAGTATCTTGTCTAGATTGGATGGTCCGTCTCTATTTTCCTTGAATGGCTTTTTCCGTTGACCGGGTTTGGAGCCGCTGAATCCGGCGTTGACCGCCGTGTCTTGCGTTCTTTCATTATTATTGCAACACTTGTGTTTATTGCGTCGTGGCTTGCCATTGTCTTCTCGGACTTCGGAAGTGCCCGGATCGCTGGCGCTGTTGCTTCTACGAGCGAGCCAGCTATCTTCTCCCGTGCAAAAGCGGGTCATTAGAGCGGTAAGGGCTGCCATGGATTTTTGGTTTTTCTTGATCGAGGTGGCGGGCGAGCCACTCATCCCGGACGCTGTGTTTGAAGGCCGCGAGGGCTTCGGCGTCCGGACAATCAACAATTTGGTTCTTTTTAATTAAGAACCTAGTCCAGAGCTTTGACTCTCCGGGCTGCTGAATGATGTGACTTAAGTCATCGACATCTGGTGGCCGGACATATGTACCTTGGAAGTTATCGCGAAAGGCGTCTTCCAGGTCTTCCCAGCTGCCAACGGAGTTCTCTGGAAGGTTGTTTAGCCAGTATCGCGCTGGTCCCTTTAGTTTTAGTGGGAGGTATTTGATGGCATGGAGATCATCACCGCGGGCCATGTGGATATGGAGAAGAAAATCATCAATCCATACCACGGGATCTGTTGTTCCATCGTATGATTCGATATTCATGGGTTTAAACCCTTCTGGGAATTCATGCTCCGTTACCTCGTCAGTGAAGCAGAGGGGGTGTGCGGCGCCTCTATATCGGGCCAAGTCGCGACGTACCTCAGATGGAGTCCGTATGTGGTTCTCGGCCCGGGCGTGATTATGATTGTTGCGTCCGGCTAGGTAGCCGTTGTCGCGTGTTGGGTCACGCCCCCGTGATCCATAGATCAATTTGTTATGCCCTTCTCTATTGTACAAGTTCTGCCGCATGTCATATGTATGTCCCCGAGCTATTTTATCTCTATCTTTACGGTGAGGGGGCTGGTGTTCGGCTTGAGTTGCCGCTTTGTCCCGGCCACGTGGTGGTCGGTCAGCCGTGTTGCACGATGATGGTACGGGCTCCAGCGCCTCGTCATCGAACTGAGGTAGCAATTTGCGCTTCAGATAACTTTTAGTTGGACGCTCGAGGCCATATTCCTCGGATGCCAGGACGTTAGTCCACATGTCATTGAGCAGATCCTGATCAGCTTGAAGTTGTTGTTGCCTCTTTTTCAGGCTCCTTGTAGTGGCGATTAGCCGGCGCTTAAAGCGCTCCTGCTCGAGAGGTTCCTCAGGTACGATGAAGTCTTTGTCGCCGAGGCTCACCTCATCCTCAGAGAGTGGTAGATAATTGCTGTCCTCCGAGTCTTCGTTTATGGCCTGTTCATTAGGGCTAACTTTCCCATCTTCCCGATCGTCCTGTTCGGCAGTTTGGTCGTCGGGGTCTTCTCTGTCTTCGGCACCTTCCGGAGTGTTATCTTCTCCAGTGCCGGTATTGTTGTTTTTTCCATGGCGTGACTTAGAGCGGCGTCGCTGACGTCGGCGTTTTGGCTGTATCTCAGGAGGTTTATCCTCGACTGGATCCTTCTCGTTATCGCCATTGTTCTCTTTAGGTGTATCCACCATGTACACGTCGTACGAAGAAGTGGTCGTCCAGCGCCCAGTAAACGACGGGTTTTGGCCCTGCTCCTCTTTAGCGTCGTCGTCCATACCGTTGATGTCTTCGGAGCCGTAGTCGAGCGTGTCAGTGAAGTCTTCGACAGTGGCTATGAAGTGGGTGGTGGGTGGGAAGCGAAATTCTCCGTCATCAGCCTCTAGTTTGAACCGGATATAATTAGGCTGTGAGTCCCCCGCTAAGGAGAGTGTTTTTAATGAGGTTAGCACATCGCCTAAAGGTGAGTGCCGGAAGATGTCCGCGGAGCTGAATTTGACGATCGATGTTCGATCAACAGCTCGACGTATGCGGACGTACGCGGTTCGGAACCTGTAGCCGGAAACGAGTCTGAGGCTCCAGTGGCGCAGATTCCACCCGAGTTTGGGTCTGTGTGCGGCTCCAATGCTGCTGAGTCTACGGCTTCCGTGGCGGGGTTGAGCTTCCCATCCTCGGATGGCGCGATCTGCTCCGGATCTAGGGCCAGAGCAGTTACAGGCGCTATCTCTTGGGTGTGGTCTGATGACAGATTTAAGTCATGTTCATCGAGGTGGCAGGGAGCGGCTGTCGTGGGCCCGA
The DNA here is from genome assembly GCA_032464435.1 of Aegilops umbellulata. Taxonomy (NCBI): domain Eukaryota; kingdom Viridiplantae; phylum Streptophyta; class Magnoliopsida; order Poales; family Poaceae; genus Aegilops; species Aegilops umbellulata. The sequence goes on along the minus strand of CP136055.1, from coordinate 317,385,954 downwards.
ATCCCTAGAAGATCAAGTCTCCACGGATATCAGCGACATAGTTCAAACTTCCAAGTCTGGCCTGATGGCCAGGGGCGTAGTTGTCGATCTGCTCTAGATGGCCAAGCGAGTTGGCCCGCAGTGCGAAGCCGCCGAATACAAAAACCTGTCCGGGGAGAAAAACCTCCCCATGGACTGCATTGTTATAGATGATTGAAGGAGCCATCGAACCTTTTGGTGACAACGCAGCGGAACTCTCAATGAAAGCACCAATGTCGGTGTCAAAACCGGCGGATCTCGGGTAGGGGGTCCCGAACTGTGCGTCTAAGGTCGATGGTAACAGGAGACAGGGGACGCGATGTTTACCCAGGTTTGGGCCCTCTCTATGGAGGTAATACCCTACTTCCTGCTTGATTGATCTTGATGAATATGAGTATTACAAGAGTTGATCTACCACGAGATCGTAATGGCCTAAACCCTAGAAGTCTAGCCTGTATGATTATGATTGCCCATACGGACTAAGCCCTCCGGTTTATATAGATACCAGAGGGGACTAGGGTTGTACAAAGTCGGTTATAGAAAAAGGAATCTTCATATTAGGGCGCCAAAAGCTTGCCTCCCACGTCAAGGAGAGTCCCATCCGGACATGGGAGACAGTCTTCGGTCTTGTATCTTCACAGCCCATCAGTCCGGCCTACGTATCATAGTCCGGACGCCCGAGGACCCCTTAGTCCAGGACTCCCTCAATCGTCTCATCAACTATTGCTTCTACAACTATTGCTAACGCATATCGATAAAGTAAAGCAATTACATGGCGCTTGCATTACATACAATAATTAAGAGACAACCCTAAGGCTCCTGTCGGTTGTCAATATTACAAAACATGATCATCTCATACAACAACATATATCACATCACGTCTTGACCATATCATATAACAACATACCCTGCAAAAACAAGTTAGACGTCCTCTACTTTGTTGTTGCAAGTTTTACGTGGATGCTATGGGCAGCTAGCAAGAACTGTTCTTACCAACGCGAAACAACAAGGGTGATTGTCAAGTTTGTTGTTTTAACCTTCTTCAAGGACCGACCGTAGTCAAATTCAATTCAACTAAAGTAGGAGAAACAGACACCTGCCAGCCACCTTTATGCAAAACAAGTTGCATGTCAGTCAGTGGAACCGGTCTCATGTGTGTGGACATGTAAGGTTGGTTCGGGCCGCTTCATCCCACAATATCGCCGAATCAAAATAAGACGTTGGTGGTAAGCAATATGACCATCACCGCCCATGACTCCTTTGTGTTCTACTCGTGCATATCATCTATGTATAGGACCTGGCTTGGATGCCACTGATGGGGAATGTTGCATGGAAAACAAAAAAAATCTACGCAAACGCAAGATCTATCCATGGAGATGCATAGCTACGAGAGGGGAGAGTGTGTCTACGTACCCTCGTAGACCGTTAAGCGGAAGCGTTTATCAACTCGGTTGATGTAGTCGAACACCTTCACGATCCGCCCGATCAAGTACCGAACATACGACACCTCCGTGTTCAGCACACGTTCAGCTCGATGACGTACTCGCCTTCTTGATCCGGCAAGACGGGCGAAATAGTAGATGAGTTCTAGAAGCAAGACGGCGTGGTGAAGGTGGTGACGCAGCTATCTCTATAGGTCTTCGCCGAGCACTACGAAAATATGACCGAGGATGAACTAGAGGGAGAGGGGCGACGCACACGGCTTGGGGATTGCCCCTCTCCCTCCACACACACACACACACTCACAGGTGGGCGAGGAGGGAAGGCAACCTACGACCACCCTTGGCCCCTGCCCTAGCCGCGTCCCCCCTTCCTACTTGGGCGCGGGGGGAAGGCGGGAGGGGTGGCGCCCCCCTTCCGTTCTCTTAGGTGGAGAGAAGGCAGGAGGGGCTAGCCCTCCCCCTTTTCCTTCCATAGGGCCGGTGGCCTAGAGATGGAGCGCGCCAGCCCCTTGTGGGCTGGTGTGCTCCCCTATTTTGGCCCATATGGCTCAGTAACCTCCCGGAACCCCTTCCGGTGATCCAATACTACCCGATACATTCTAAAACCTTTCCGGTGACCAAATAGTATCGTCATTTATATCAATCTTTAACTATGGACCATTCCGGAGCTCCTCATCATGTCCGTGATCTCATCCTGGATTCCGAACAACATTCGGTCATAACCTCACATAAGTCATATAATACTATATCGTCAACGAACGTTAAGCGTGGGGACCCTACGGGTTCAAGAATGATGTAGATATGATGGAGACGCCTCTCCGGTCAATAACCAATAGTGGGACCTGGATGCCCATATTGGTTTCTACATAATCTACGAATATCTTTATCGGTCGAACATTTATGACAACATACGTAATTCCCTTTGTCTGTTGGTATGTTACTTGCCCGAGATTCAATCACCGGTATCTTCATACCTAGTTCAAACTCGTTACTGGCAAGTCTCTTTACTTGTTCCATAATACATCATCTCGTAACTAACTCCTTAGTCACTTTGATTGCAAGCTTCTTGTGATGTGTATTACCGAGAGGGCCCAGAGATACCTCTCCGATACACAGAGTGTAAAATCCTAATCTCGATCCATGCCAACTCAACAGACACCTTCGGAGATACATGTAGAGCATCTTTATGATCACCCAGTTATGTTGTGAAATTTGATAGCACACAAGGTATTCCTCGGTATCCAGGAGTTGCATGATCTCAAAGTCGAAGGAATTTGTGTTTAACATTAAAAAACCAGTAGCAATAAACTGAAAGATCATATGCTAAGCTAACGGCTGGGTCTTGTCCATCACAACATTCTTCTAATGATGTGATCCCGTTATCAAGTAACAACACATGTCCATGGTTAGGAAACTGTAACACTCCGAGTTTCTTGGTACAGTAATCTTCCACTAATTATGCCAAGTTATCATCATTAACTTGCTAATAGTCATTACGTTCCGAAACCTATTCCAATTTAAAATTCAAATAGTGAGGAAATATAAAACTTCTTAAAAAATTAAATAAAAGTTTTCATGTTATTGCAATTAATCCCCTAGTATTTGTCATGTAGAAATACTACTCAAAATTGGATTTTTAGATTGACCCTAGCAATATTTAAGTGGTCCAGCAGCTCTAAACATGGCCATTTAAAAATAAACAAAAGCCTAAACATTTCCAAATGTTTTGGAACTTTGTGTGCAGCCTTGAAATAATACCTAGTATTTGTGTGCCAAATTTCATAACTAGATAAATTCATCTACTATGAAGAGGAATGGAAAACAAAATAAATAAATAATAGAGACAAAAAAAAGGAAAAGCTAGCTAGCCTATTGTGCCTGTGGGCTCTACACGTACAGGACCTAGCCCAGCCCAAGTCTTTGTTCGTCCCCAACCTCATGCCGTGGATGCTGCTCGTCCGTCCAGCAAGCGGATGCTGCGTTGTCGGCCATCCCGCGGTCGTAGAGATTGATAAGGACCCTCCCTCGACGCCTCTCTCTTTGTCATGAACCCTAGCTCCCTCTGTTTCCCCTCTCGCACTGTTCTCCACCGAATTGAGCCGTGCCCGAGACCACAGACGTCGCCGCCTTCATCGATCCCGCGGCCACCGGCCTACCTTCACCGCGCCAAGACATCCAGGAGCTCCGCCATCGTCGTCTCCTTCGCCCTCGCCTATGGATTCGATCTAGGACCGCCCCAAGCCTCGCCATCGCCGGTCTTCTTCTCCATGGCTGCCGCATCTCGTCATCGGCATCGATGCGTCCGGCCACCCCGCACCTCCTCGACCTCGCCGTCGAGCTAGTGGTGAGCCCCTCCTTCGGATTCCCCCTGTAGCCCCCTTGATCTGTCGCCGTTGTAGTTGCGCTCGCCGAGGCCGCCATGGCCGGCGCTCGCTCCCGAGTCCACACACCCTTGCGCTCACCGCGACGTTGACCGCGTCCTGAGCGCCCTGCCTTCCCTGCTGCTACCGCCGCTGCGCCCTGGCCAAGCTCTGTGTCGAACCGTGCGTGCTGCTGCTCCTAGCTGTACTGTTGTCCTCCCTTTGCTGCTGTTTGTTGCTGCTCATGGCTGTTGCTGCTGCTCATACGTTACTGGGGCTCTGCGCTGCTGGTGCTAGTGATGCTCGCTGCTCCCCGCGGTGCTCAGTGATGCTCTGCTTGCTGCCGCTATGTGTTGTTGCTTTTGTTTCTTGCTGCTCTTGCCGTCGCTTCTGTTCTTGCACCGTTGCTGCTGCTCTTCTTTCTTGGGTTGCCTGCTGCCCCAAGCTATCGGTGCTGCTTGGCCATGGCCACTAGGTGTGATGTGTGCACAGGTGTGTGAGGCACGGTTGTGCCTTACATTTGTGGCCGGCCCAATTTGATTAGGGGTAGGATTAGTTTAGAACTAATTTCAGTTTAGGTTTGTGGAGTAATTAGGGACTAATTTAGTCTAAGCTAAGTGGTTGCATGTGTTTGGTTTAGACTAATTAATAAAGTAGTTAGCCTAATAGCCAATGACATGTGGACCCATTGCCCCTATGGACTTGTCAGCCTTGACTGGGTCAACCCAAGCCCCTAGCTCCACTTTCATACACACCGGCTAGATAGCACTAGTTGACAAAAGAATATTCTGTTTTTTTTAATTCGAATTAATATAATACTAAATTGTTTAAATCTTTAAAAATTAATATTAAAAAAAGCGTAACTCGGATGAAAAAACTTTGTACATGAAAGTTGCTCAGAACGACGTGACGAATCCGGATACACTCTCCGTTCGTCCGCCACACATCCCTAGCATAGCAAACACGCAACTTTCCCCCTCCGATTCATCTGTCCGAAAACGCGAAACACCGGGAATACTTTCCTGGATGTTTCTCCCCTTTGCCGGTATCACCTATCCCTGCGTTAGATCACCTCTATCACCACGTTTGTCATGTTATGCTTTGATTGCTCTGTTATTTATTATGTTCCCCCTCCGTTACTTTTCTGGTAGACCCCGAGACTGCCGCTGATGCCCCTGTGATCAACTACGTCGACGACGACCCTCCTTCTTGTCTGAGCAACCAGGCAAGCCCCCCCCCCTTGATCACCAGATATCGCCTACTCTCCTCTATACTGCTTGCATTAGAGTAGTGGAGCATGTTACTGCTTTCGCTATTCCTATCCTGCTGCATAGCCTGTCCTTGTTACTACTGTTGATACCTTTACCTGCAATCCTACCAGCTTAGTATAGGATGCTAGTGTTCCATCAGTGGCCCTACACTCTTGTCCGTCTGCCATGCTATACTACTGGGCCGTGATCACTTTGGGAGGTGATCACGGGCATATACTATATACTTTACACTATTACATTATCTGTGATACTGTTCGGAGATGGGGGCTGAAGGGGCAGGTGGCTCCATCCCGGTAGAGGTGGGCCTGGGTTCCCGACGGCCCCCGACTGTTACTTTGTGGCGGAGCGACAGGGCAAGTTCAGACCACCTAGGAGAGAGGTGGGCCTGGCCCTGGTCGGCGTTCACGGATACTTAACACGCTTAACGAGATCTGGGTATTTGATCTGAGTCTGGCCATTTGGTCTATACGCACTAACCACCTACGCGGGAGTAGTTATGGGTATCCCGGCGTCGTGGTATCAGCCGAAGCCTTCGTGACGTCAGCGACTGAGCGGCGCGCGCCAGGTTGGACCACGTAACGTGACTTCCTTTGTAATGGAGGTTGCTAGGTCTGCTCTCCGGCCGCGTACGCAACGTGCAGGTGTGCTCAGGGCGATGGGCCCAGACCCCTGCGCGCTTAGGTTTAGACCGGCGTGCAGACCTCTCTGTTGTGCCTAGGTGGGGCTGCGACGTGTTGATCTTCCGAGGCCGGGCATGACCCAGGAAAGTGTGTCCGGCCAAATGGGATCAAGCGTGTTGGGCTATGTGGTGCACCCCTGCAGGGAAGTTTATCTATTCCAATAGCCGTGTCCCTCGGTAAAAGGACGACCCGGAGTTGTACCTCGACCTTATGACAACTAGAACCAGATACTTAATAAAACACACCCTTCCAAGTGCCAGATACAACCCGGTGATCGCTCTCTAACAGGGCATCGAGGAGGGGATCGCCGGGTAGGATTATGCTATGCGATGCTACTTGGAGGACTTCAGTCTACTCTCTTCTACATGCTGCATGACAGAGGCTGCCAGAAGCGTAGTCTTCGACAGGATTAGCTATCCCCCTCTTATTCTGGCTTTCTGCAGTTCAGTCCACCGATATGCCCCTTTACACATATACACATGCATATGTAGTGTAGTTCCTTGCTTGTGAGTACTTTGGATGAGTACTCACGGTTGCTTCCTCCTTCCTTTTCCCCTATCCCTTCTACCTGGTTGTCGCAACCAGATGTTGGAGCCCAGGATCCAGATGCCACCGTTGACGACGACTCCTACTACACCGGAGGTGCCTACTACTACGTGCAGCCCGCTGATGACGACCAGGAGTAGTTAGGAGGATCCCAGGCAGGAGGCATGCGCCTCGTTCGATCTGTATCCCTGTTTGTGCTAGCCATCTTATGGCAACCTTGTTTAACTCATGTCTGTACTCAGATATTGTTGGTTCCGCTGACTCGTCTATGATCGAGCACTTGTATTCGAGCCCTCGAGGCCCCTGGCTTGTATTATGATGCTTGTATGACTTATTTTATGTTTTAGAGTTGTGTTGTGATATCTTCCCGTGAGTCCCTGATTTTGATCGTACACATTTGCGTGCATGATTAGTGTACTATTGAATCGGGGGCGTCACAAGTTGGTATCAGAGCCGACTGCCTGTAGGAATCCCCCTTTCCAACTCCTTGGTCGAAGTTGAGTCTAGTCGTTAAAAACTGTTTTACTAACATGGCTATGCGGCCCATGGGCCCACGTCGCCATTGGGTGGTATTAGGATCTTTTATTCCTCGACCTATACTCTGGGATTCTGATCTCTCTTCTATTCGGGTTAAATGATTTTGCTAAAATCTAACTCTAGGTTCTCGTTACCACTTCCTGTCGGAGAGCCCTTTCATTACGGATGATCGACTGCTTCAACAGAAGATTCTGACAATACTCTCCGATATTCTCTCGAGACCTTGTGCCTGTTGCTTTTGCAATTCCCTACCACTGAAATATCCCTATGGATAAATACTTACACCGGTCGTTCTTACTTTTATTCCCAGTCGATCTTGTTATTACAAGGTACCCCGATAATACTTGGTGCCTACTGCCTTGCAGTTCTTTGCCACCTGAATACCCCTATGAATAATTTCTCGCACTTATCAAGTTTCCGCACATCCCCAGTTGATTCAAGTAATTCACAAAAGTCTTCAAAATACTATTTGAACTTTCGAAAATCCCGAGCAGCCTATTGCTCTTGAAATTCTTGCTTGCTTGCATTATGGTTAATCCCATAAGTCTCGTAATCTTATGGGCATCCCTTGTCATTATCATTTTGAGTCCGTTGACTCAAAATGTTGTGAATGCTCGCAATCCTCATGAGCTGGTTATCGACCAATCAAATTGTTGTTGATTGTACCCCTAAGTCTATTCAACTTATCCATTCTTAATGAGAGTGTTGGCTTCTGATCCTTTGTTTTGGAAATCATAATTCCTTTGTTATCTAAGCATCGAATTATTCAGATGTTCTGTAATATGATGCCCGTGCATTCTTTCTTCCTCTGGTTGAGTACCTATACTCACATCAGCTCCATTGTGGATCGCCGGATCCATTGTTGGATTTCATCCGACATCGTCCTTCATATTCAATAACCTTGTGAGCCTTTCCACGGGTATATAATGCCTTTGGTAAATTGTATCCTCTGCTTTGTCAACCATGCTCTACTTTCTAGCTGGTGATAATTACTCCTAAAGTTTGGGGTATATGTTCCCAAGAGGCCCCGATGGGTTGGACATATGCCTTTTTTCTAATCTGTGTGAACCCAGAAACTACTACGAGTCATACTCTACTGGTGTTAGGACAGATAAAATTTCAACGCACAACTTCGTTGAAGGCGAGAAGTGAATGAAAGGTTATGCATTAAAGAAGTGGGAGTCAACCTTGAACTTTGTGTTCATGCCCATGGACACGATGTAGATCCTACCATAGAAGCTTCTTGTAATAATAACTATTTCCTTGATATGAAATCATTTGGTATCTATGTATTGATCATTTGCAATCGTGGTCCCGACCACATTTTCTCCTTGATTCCATTTCTCAGACAAGTTAAAGCACTTGTCTTTTGTTGATCGATACATCTCCACAACCTCTATTTTTGATCCTCCTCGAGTATTAACCTCTGGTATCTCGAGAATTGTGTTGCTTCCTGCGAGTCTTCATCTAGTATTGCTTCTCACCGATTTCAGATTCCCCCAGGTTCCGAGTTATTAGTCACTCGAGAACACCGATAAGTGTATCGATTCCGCGCTCCGATACGATAACTCTAAGTAATTTTTGTTGCTTATGAGTTTAATAATCCTTGAAGTCATTCCTAGCCTGATTGGCTAATAACATTATTGTGCTAAATTTTAAATTGTGCCACATGGTCCCTATTCCTAGAGCATAGCTTTCGACGATGAGCTAAGCTTACGTCGATCTTCCTCGTCTTATCGTTCACTTCGAACAGCGAGCTTGATTCCGAGTTGATGTCGTACCCATGGTCCCAATAAGCTTTCGCTTCATCATTCCTTCGATCTGATGTTGTCGCCGATCGATTACATCTTCATGAAATCCCGCGATAAATGTGTTGTGAACATCATCAACATCCTGAGCTCTTCCAAAATATCTATTGAATTCTTGATGAGAAATACCACCCTTTGCTCTGGATGACTTGTGTTATCATCGACCACTTTATTGCCTTCTGTTCAACACAAACTTGTCCGTGTTTTGTGTTATACCTTAAGATCCTTGCTATCCAGCAATTGTTCTCCTTTACCTTGGAGTATTACCACCTTTTATGCCAAGAATGTCGTGAGAATTTCACCACCCTTATGAATTCTTGGTACATGTGATACTTCCTGCCATCTCCGTTCATTCCTTGGTCCTCGTGTTGATTCCAACCGGGGTACCAACAAGTGAACGGTGCTGTTTGGATTCTGCCCTTCTAGCAACCCTATTGCTTTGAAGTTAATGGTCGGCCGTTCATTCTTGGACTATTGATTATTGAATCACCATTCTGACATTGGTCGTGCAACCTAACCCATATTTCTGGCGCACCTTTCAACCAATGTTTAATTGTGTATGTTTTCCTCGAGCATATTTCATTATATCATTTGATCTGACAAATGTTATCTCCTTATCCACATAATTGTGGAGATCCATTTTTTTGATACCTCGTTGAATTATCGCTGAGCCCATCAGCCACCTCCTCATCCTCTCCTTGGCTTAATGATGAACCCTTGTTCGGAACTCGCTCTCATAGTTCATTTCCCGAGAATCTTACAATGTCATCTCGTCAATTTGTGTTGCACCTTTCTTCTCAGGTATCCTGAGTCTGAGTTATTCTGACACCCATCAGATCTGAATCTCGGTCAGATATGATGGTTGGTACATATTTCCAAGACTCATAACAATGGTCTTTATGAGACCCGGTAAGGTGATGTCGTGCCTAGCACACCCGGACGGAGGCCCTATTGTTATAGATTCCTTTTCTGCAAGGTTATCCATTCTTCCATGAGGAAACTATAAGTTGTTATCGATGGATCCTTTGTATCCAAAGTCTGACCTTTGCTTGAAGACCATGTCAATACTATCTCGAGGCATGTCTGTGGTACTACGATTTTCAACAAGAACATTTGAATCCCAATACCAAATGTTTCTTGCTCAATTATTCAAACACCGTTGTATGGGTAATGTCATGAAATTTCTCCCCCCTTTCCTAAAGGGTTTTCTACATATATCCTGACATGAATATCATGCTCTGCTTGTCCTTGGGAAGGGTATACCCCTGGTATATGTGTCAAACACATTTTCCTTTCCATTGTTCTATTTGATCCAATGATCACATTTTCCTTTCCATTGAATTGTTTAACCTTCCATGTGATCCATATGATCTAAGAAGTAATATTCTTCTGCTTATGTAAACACCTTGGTGTACAACCGTGTCAGTAAGACCCTATTGCATTTGTCGATAGCATTCCGGTAACCACCGATGGACGAGAACTTTGCCTATTGGTCCGCCTCGTTCAACGAGCAGGAAAATGGTTCTCTTCGTCCCTCGCCCTTCGTACCGATGTTGTTGCCGACATGACCGACATACTATCCTTTGACATGCCTTGCTTACATGATCGTGCAAGATGTCACCGACCCTCCTTCTTTTATCCCACATGGTGGGCCCATAACCCACAGTTTCACAGGATCGAAACCTGAGTCTCCTGTACACCACCTGTTCCCAAGGTTGTTCCTCGCGCTTGACTTCGTATGTAATTCACGGACCACCTGTCTAGTGATCTATTCAGGTATGAGGCGCAATACCTATTCTCGTTGCCTTGACACCCTTTCACCTTCTGATTAGGCATCGAACGATTGCCTATCCGTTTGAAACTTCTCATGGTACCTTCTTACTTTGTTCTCGATATCTTCTTAAATTTTAAATCCAGAGACACTTATGCTTCTTCCCTGAGTTAACCATCTGATGCTCCATCTTGTTAGAATCCATCCATATAGAGTTTTCCCTTCTTACCCTTTCGTAAGTACGGTGAAGATGCTGAAGGAAGGACGACAACTTCATCCTGATGACCTGAAGCAGAGGAATGAAGACATCAGCGCTATGGATCGACCACCTCGAGAAGAGCAACCAAGACCGAAAAGATTTGCTAGATTCATTACCAAACTTTCCCCACTTACACTACCTCTTAAATCTCGGGACAAGATTTTTTATAGTGGAGGAGATTTGTAACACCCCGAGTTTCTTGGTACAGTAATCTTCCACTAATTATGCCAAGTTATCACCATTAACTTGCTAATAGTCATTACGTTCCAAAACCTATTCCAATTTAAAATTCAAATAGTGAGGAAATATAAAACTTCTTAAAAAATTAAATAAAAGTTTTCATGTTATTGCAAGTAATCCCCTAGTATTTGTCATGTAGAAATACTACTCAAAATTGGATTTTTAGATTGACCCTAGCAATATTTAAGTGGTCCAGCAGCTCTAAACATGGCCATTTAAAAATAAACAAAAGCCTAAACATTTCCAAATGTTTTGGAACTTTGTGTGCAGCCTTGAAATAATACCTAGTATTTGTGTGCCAAATTTCATAACTAGATAAATTCATCTACTATGAAGAGGAATGGAAAACAAAATAAATAAATAATAGAGACAAAAAAAAGGAAAAGCTAGCTAGCCTATTGTGCCTGTGGGCTCTACACGTACAGGACCTAGCCCAGCCCAAGTCTTTGTTCGTCCCCAACCTCATGCCGTGGACGCTGCTCGTCCGTCCAGCGAGCAGATGCTGCGTTGTCGGCCATCCCGCGGTCGTAGAGATGGATAAGGACCCTCCCTCGACGCCTCTCTCTTTGTCATGAACCCTAGCTCCCTCTGTTTCCCCTCTCGCACTGTTCTCCATCGAATCGAGCCGTGCCCGAGACCACAGTCGTCGCCGCCTTCATTGATCCCGCGGCCACCGGCCTTCCTTCACCGCGCCAAGACATCCAGGAGCTCCGCCATCGTCGTCTCCTTCGCCCTCGCCTATGAATTCGATCTAGGACCGCCCCAAACCTCGCCATCGCCGGTCTTCTTCTCCATGGCTGCCGCATCTCGTCGTCGGCATCGATGCGTCCGGCCACCCCGCACCTCCTCGACCTCGTCGTCGAGCTAGTGGTGAGCCCCTCCTTCGGATCCCCCCTATAGCCCCCTTGATCTGTCGCCGTTGTAGTCGCGCTCGTCGAGGCTGCCATGGCCGGCGCTCGCTCCCGAGTCCACACACCCTCGCGCTCATCGCGACGTTGACCACGTCCTGAGCGCCCTGCCTTCCCTGCTGCTACCGCCGCCGCGCCCTGGCCAAGCTCTGTGTCGAACCGTGCGTGCTGCTGCTCCTAGCTGTACTGCTGCCCTCCCTTTGCTGCTGTCTGTTGCTGCTCATGGCTATTGCTACTGCTCATACGTTACTGGGGCTCTGCGCTGCTGGTGCTAGTGCTGCTCGCTGCTCCCCGCGGTGCTCAGTGCTGCTCTGCTTGCTGCCGCTATGTGCTGCTGCTTTTGTTTCTTGCTGCTCTTGCCGTCGCTTCTGTTCTTGCACCGCTGCTGCTGCTCTTCTTACTTGCATTGCCTGCTGCCCCAAGCTATCGGTGCTGCTTGGCCATGGCCACTAGGTGCGATGTGTGCACATGTGTGTGAGGCACGGTTGTGCCTTACATTTGTGGCCGGCCCAATTTGATTAGGGGTAGGATTAGTTTAGAACTAATTTTAGTTTAGGTTTGTGGAGTAATTAGGGACTAATTTAGTCTAAGCTAAGTGGCCGCATGTGTTTGGATTAGATTAATTAATAAAGTAGTTAGCCTAATAGCCAATGACATGTGGACCCATTGCCCCTATGGACTTGTCAGCCTTGACTGGGTCAACCCAAGCCCCTAGCTCCACTTTCATACACACCGGCTAGATAGCACTAGTTGACAAAAGAATATTCTGTTTTTTTTAATTCGAATTAATATAATTCCAACTTGTTTAAATCTTTAAAAATTAATATTAAAAAAAGCGTAACTCGGATGAAAAAACTTTGTACATGAAAGTTGCTCAGAACGACGTGACGAATCCGGATACACTCTCCGTTCGTCCGCCACACATCCCTAGCATAGCAAACATGCAACGTTCCCCCTCCGATTCATCTGTCCGAAAACGCGAAACACCGGGAATACTTTCCCGGATGTTTCTCCCCTTCGCCGGTATCACCTATCCCTGCGTTAGATCACCCCTATCACCACGTTTGTCATGTTATGCTTTGATTGCTCTGTTATTTATTATGTTCCCCCTCTGTTACTTTTCCGGTAGACCCCGACACTGTCGCTGATGCCCCTGTGATCGACTACGTCGACGACGACCCTCCTTCTTGTCTGATCAACCAGGCAAGCCCCCCCCCCTTGATCACCAGATATCGCCTACTATCCTCTATACTGCTTGCATTAGAGTAGTGGAGCATGTTACTGCTTTCGTTATTCCTATCATGCTGCATAGCCTGTCCTTGTTACTACTGTTGATACCTTTACCTGCAATCCTACCAGCTTAGTATAGGATGCTAGTGTTCCATCAGTGGCCCTACACTCTTGTCCGTCTGCCATGCTATACTACTGGGCTGTGATCATTTTGGGAGGTGATCACGGGCATATATTATATACTTTACACTGTTACATTACTTGTGATACTGTTCGGAGATGGGGGCTGAAGGGGCAGGTGGCTCCATCCCGGTAGAGGTGGGCCTGGGTTCCCGATGGCCCCCGACTGTTACTTTGTGGCGGAGCGACAGGGCAGGTTCAGACCACCTAGGAGAGAGGTGGGTCTGGCCCTGGTCGGCGTTCGCGGATACTTAACACGCTTAACGAGATCTGGGTATTTGATCTGAGTCTGGCCATTTGGTCTATACGCACTAACCACCTACGCGGAAGTAGTTATGGGTATCCCGACGTCGTGGTATCAGCCGAAGCCTTCGTGACGTCAGCGACTGAGCGGCGCGCACCGGGTTGGACCGCGTAACGTGACTTCCTTTGTAATGGAGGTTGCTAGGTCTGCTCTCCGGCCGCGTACGCAACGTGCAGGTGTGCTCAGGGCGATGGGCCCAGACCCCTGCGCGCTTAGGTTTAGACCGGCGTGCAGACCTCTCTGTTGTGCCTAGGTGGGGCTGCGACGTGTTGATCTTCCGAGGCCGGGCATGACCCAGGAAAGTGTGTCCGGCCAAATGGGATCAAGCGTGTTGGGCTATGTGGTGCACCCCTGCAAGGAAGTTTATCTATTCCAATAGCCGTGTCCCTCGGTAAAAGGACGACCCGGAGTTTTACCTCGACCTTATGACAACTAGAACCGGATACTTAATAAAACACACCCTTCCAAGTGTCAGATACAATCCGGTGATCGCTCTCTAACAGGGCATCGAGGAGGGGATCGCCGGGTAGGATTATGCTATGCGATGCTACTTGGAGGTTCAGTCTACTCTCTTCTACATGCTGCAAGACAGAGGCTGCCAGAAGCGTAGTCTTCGACAGGATTAGCTATCCCCCTCTTATTCTGGCTTTCTGCAGTTCAGTCCACCGATATGCCCCTTTACACATATACACATGCATATGTAGTGTAGTTCCTTGCTTGTGAGTACTTTGGATGAGTATTCACGGTTGCTTCCTCCTTCCTTTTCCCCTATCCCTTCTACCTGGTTGTCGCAACCAGATGTTGGAGCCCAGGATCCAGATGCCACCGTTGACGACGACTCCTACTACACCGGAGGTGCCTACTACTACGTGCAGCCCGCTGATGACGACCAGGAGTAGTTAGGAGGATCCCAGGCAGGAGGCCTGCGCCTCGTTCGATCTGTATCCCTGTTTGTGCTAGCCATCTTATGGCAACCTTGTTTAACTCATGTCTGTACTCAGGTATTGTTGGTTCCGCTGACTCGTCTATGATCGAGCACTTGTATACGAGCCCTCGAGGCCCCTGGCTTGTATTATGATGCTTGTATGACTTATTTTATGTTTTAGAGTTGTGTTGTGATATCTTCCCGTGAGTCCCTGATCTTAATCGTACACATTTGCGTGCATGATTAGTGTACGATTGAATCGGGGGCGTCACAGAAACCTTAACCATCTTTGATCAACGAGCTAGTCTAGTAGAGGCTTACTAGGGACACTGTATTTGTTTATGTATCCATACATGTATTTAAGTTTCCGATCAATACAATTCTAGCATGAATAATAAACATTTATCATGAATAAGAAAATATAATAATAACAACTTTATTATTACTTCTAAAGCATATTTCCATCAATAGGATCCGCCAAGAATTTGTCCGTCCCGTTCTCTCGCCTGGGCTTGAGTCTCTCTTTTATTATTATACTAAAAAACATGTATGTGTGTTACAACGAGAGTAAAAAAAGCCCAATAAGCAAACATGGCTTAAGGAGACCCCGTGCCACTCCTCCTTTATTTTAACAAATGGTGCCCAAGTTATTGTCTCTTCTTCAGGCTATGGCTTTGTTGGAAGACGCAATTGGCCGTGTCTTCTCGGGGCCGCTTGCGAAGGCTTAGGCAAAGCCCCATCAAAGCGATGGTCGTTCGTCGCAGGACCATGCGAGGGCTCACCCACAACGAAACGGCATATCCTATTTGGCCTCTAGGTCGCTCGTTATCCACATCGCGCGTATCGCCTACATTGTCCCGTTCCCTTTTGGGCCGGCCCATTTTGGATTCCACCCAAGCCGGTTTTAGGAAGGTTCTAGAACATTCCCTGAACCTTGTTTTCGTTTTCTATTTTGTTCTTTCTGTTTCTTTTTTTCCTTTATCATTTTCATTTAATTAATTTACTATTTATTTTATTTTTATTTTTATTTCCTATCTTTTCTATTTTGCGTTCCTTTTTTCCTTTCCTTTCCCTTTTTTGCGACCAGATTTCAAATTTGTGCACATATTTTCTCAAATTGCGACCAATTTTTGAAAATCATAATCATTTCTCAAACTCGTGAACAATTTTGAAATCGTGGCCATTCTTCAAATTCATGAAAAAAATTCACAAATGCACGAACATTTTTTTCAATATCATGAACATGTTTTCGAATTATGAACAATTTTTTAGTAGACGAACATATCTTACAAATTCGTGAATTTTTTGTATGAATTTGCAAACATTTGATTAAATCCGTGAATGCTTGTGTTTGAATCAGGGAATATTCTTCGAATCGATGAACATTATTAGGAAATCGGGGAACAATTTCGTAATTCATGCAGATTTTTTTAATGTTGACAAACATTTTTGCAATGCATGAATACTTTTTCAATACCTGAATATTTTTTGAATCAATGAACTTTTTTTAATTCATGAATTGTTTTTGAATTTGTTGAATAGTTTAGAAAAATCATAAACAAATTCTGAATATGCAAACATTTGTTCAATTTCATAACCTTTTTTAATTCATGAGCATTTATTTCCAAAATCATGAGTTTTTTTAATATGCAGTCATTCTTTTATAAAATGACAAACATTTTTTGAATTTGTGAACATGTTTTCGAAATTCTGAACATTGTTAGAATATGCTTACATTTTTCGTAAAGTCAGGGACATTTTTTTTCGAATCCACTAACATTTATGATTTTTTGAACATTTGAGCCTTCCTTTAGCACATTTAAAAAAATGGAACGTGTTGAAATCCTAAATTATTCAAAATAGAAAGAAAAAAACAGAAAAGATAAAAAAAGTGAAATTGAAGAAAACACATTAAAAACAGAGCGCGCCCTGCATGGGCTGCCCCGAAAGGGCCTGCTGGGGAAGCAGTGCATGGAGTAGTAATCAAGGAGATTAAAGAATGGATGGAAGGCTTTATTTCTTGTAATTTTGTTTTCGAGAAAAGAACTTGTAACACCGAACCACACCACCTAGCTAGATATTCACTTTCTTTATAGCAGCGTAGACATATTTGGCTGGGTCATCCCCACGATCCCAACATTATTCCTGTAAACCTTTCTATAGAGTAATAAAGGATGGTGTTTTGCCCTCAAATAAAAAGTAACGAGTACACCCTTCTCAACAACAAAAAAAGTTCGTCTAAAAAAACAAAAACAAAAGTAACCAGTAGACTGACCATACTTGTCGACTATCATCAGGAAATAAGCTCTATTTGGGCCTTCATCTAGACCAACATTAATCTCTCAAAAAACTCTAAGCTGAAAAACTAAAACACCAAAAAAATTGTAAAATTTAATTCAAAAAAGTTCATGGATTTGGAAAACACGTTCACAAACATAACAAAAATGTTCAAAGGATTATCAAATTTAATTCAAAAATGTTCGAGCGCTGGTTGCTGTACCGGCGCTCAGGTAAACTCTCTGGTGGGCCGGTCCATTAGCAAGGCGCTTGCATCCCTCGGTCTGTTTCACTATATTTGATTGCTTAATCCTGTTGACCGTGGACTTCTCAAATTTTGAAAACAAAAGTATATCAAACTTGGAAAAAGTACACTAATTTGGAAAAAAGTTCATCTACTTGGAAAAATGTTAAAAGTTCACAAAATGAAAGGCGTTCATTAATTTTGAAAAAATAAAAAAATTGGAAACAAATTCATCAACTTTCAAAAAATAATCAAAAAGTGGAAAAGGTTCTTCAATTTTGAAAAAATACATTCATTGAATTTGAAAAAAATACATCAAATTTGAAAATAGCTTAAGAATTTAGAAGAGTTTGTCAACGTGAAAAAAGTTCAGGGATTCAAAAACCATTCACCGGATTTTGATTTTTTATCGATTTTGATAATAAAAGGTCACATTTTCAGAAAAATAAAAGGAGAAAAAGAAGAAATAAAGAAGAGAAGGAAAAAAAGAAAAAAGAAGAAAGATCTGGAAAAAAAGAAGAAAGATAAGAAATAATAAAATGATGTAACAAATTACGTTTAGGGTGGGTGCCCTGGTTGTTACCGTAGCTTATACTAGACAAAGAGAGGTCGTGGGTTCGAATCATAACGCTTACTTTGGGAGCTCCTAGTCAGCGCGTCGAGCGCTGGTTGCCGTACCGGCGCTCACGCACACGATCTGGTGGGCCGACCCATTTGCAAGGCGCATGGATCGCTCGATCTATCGACAACAGGATCGATCATCGCTCGCTCTGTTTTGCTATATTTATTTGATCATTTAACCCTGTTGACCATGGAATTCTCAAAATTTGAAGAAAAAAAACTTTATCAAACTTGGAAAAGTTTTCAAAAAATTGCAAAAGTTCATTGAGTTAGGAAAAAAAGTTCAACGGATTTGAAAAAATTCCATCGATTTAAAAAAACCATCAATTTTGAAAAAAATTCTTCATTCAATATTGAAAAAAAAGTGCATCAGTTTTGAAACAAAGTTCATCAGTTTTGAAAAAAGTTCACACATCTGGAAAAAGTTCATTCAAATGATTAAAAAAGTTCAAAATTTATTAAAAAAACATCGATTTGGAAAAAAGTTTATGAATTTTTTAAAAACACTTTCAATTTTGAAGAAAAAAATCATCAATTTAAAATCACATTTAAGAAAAAGAAATAAAAAGTAGAAGAAAAAAGAACAGAAAAAAGAAAGAAAAAGGAAAAGAGATGTCAACTGGAGAAAGAATAAAAGACCGAAAGAAGCTACTATGCGCAAAGTGCGTGTTGTTATTGTGGCGCGCTGTGAACGTGCAAGTCTCGACTTCAATCTGTCGCACGTGCACCATTTTTTGCACTTTAAACAGATAAAAGAGAAAACAAAATGGGTCGGCCCAGCTCGCAATAGAGGGTGTGCATTTCAGGCGTCCGTTTGTAAAATAATCTATAACGGGCACCTAAAGCGCCAAATATGAACCGTCCCTTGCTTGTACATTTTTTTAAAGGGAAAAATAGATGGGCTGGCCCAGGAGCGACGGGGTGTGTGTCATGATGTCGCGAAATAGACTGCCGATAGGAAATGCCTCCTCCCGGCATTTCCTATTTAGCGCTGCAGGCACCGGTTATGGCTGTTTCCGCAAACCAGCGCCTGCAGCCACGTTAACTGGGCCTGGCCCATCTTTTTCCTTTCCTACCTGTCGCGAGGACAAAAAAGGCGCGCTTTGATCTGTCGCACGCGCTTTAACTGTGAACGTGCAAGTCTCGACTTCGATCTGTCGCACGCGCACCATTTTTTGCACTTTAAATAGATAAAAGAAAAAACAAAATGGGTCGGCCCAGCTCGCAACAGAGGGTGTGCATTTCAGTCGCCCGTTTGCAAAATAATCTATAACGGGCACCTAAAGCGCCAAATATGAACCGTCCCTTGTTGGTACATTTTTTTAAGGAAAAAATAGATGGGCTGGCCCAGGAGCGACGGGGTGTGTGTCATGATGTCGCGAAATAGACTGTCGATAGGAAATGCCTCCTCCCGGCATTTCCTATTTAGCGCTGCAGGCGCCGGTTATAGCTGTTTCTGCAAACCGGCGCCTGCAACCGCGTTAACTGGGTCTGGCCCATCTTTTTCCTTTCCTACTTGTCGTGAGGACAAAAAAGGCGCGCTTTGATCTGTCGCACGCGCTTTAACTGTGAACGTGCAAGTCTCGACTTCGATCTGTCGCACGCGCACCATTTTTTGCACTTAAAATAGATAAAAGAAAAAACAAAATGGGTCGGCCCAGCTCGCAACAGAGGTTGTGCATTTCAGTCGCCCGTTTGCAAAATAATCTATAACGGGCACCTAAAGCGCCAAATATGAACCGTCCCTTGCTGGTACATTTTTTTAAAGGAAAAAATAGATGGGCTGGCCCAGGAGCGACGGGCTGTGTGTCATGATGTCGCGAAATAGACTGCCGATGCGCTGCAGGCGCCGGTTATAGCTGTTTCCGCAAACCGGCGCCTGCAACCGCGTTAACTGGGCTTGGCCCATCTTTTTTCTTTCCTACCAGTCCTGAGGACAAAAAGGCGCGCTTTGGATGGGAATCTATCCCGCGACCTCAATGCCGTTCACCTCATGCACCAACCACCACATTAACTCAATATTAGTCGCCCAAAGTACTGCTTCTTCACCTTTTCTTCTTACAACGATTCCTTTTTCCTATTTCTTTTTCCTTTTTTTCGAAACGGATTTGTAATGTTTTTTGTTCTTTTTATTTTTCCTTCTTTTTGGAACGGTTTTAAATTTCTTTTGCTAATTTGAAAGAACTATTTTTCAAAATCAATGAACTGTTTTTCAAGATCGTTGAACTTTTTTCTAAATTGATGAACTTTTTTTCTAAATAGATGAACTCTTTTTCAAAACTGATGAACTCTTTCCACAATCCATGAACTTTTTTTTCAAAATGGATGAACTCTTTTTCAAAATTTAGGAACTGTTTTTCAAAATTGATGAACTTTTTTCAAAATCGACAAAAAATTTTTCAAAATGGATGAACTCCTTTTCAAAATCAATGAACTGTTTTTCAAAATTGATGAACCTTTTTTAAATTCGGTGAACTTATTTCAAAATTGAT
The DNA here is from genome assembly GCA_032464435.1 of Aegilops umbellulata. Lineage (NCBI taxonomy): Eukaryota > Viridiplantae > Streptophyta > Magnoliopsida > Poales > Poaceae > Aegilops > Aegilops umbellulata. The sequence goes on along the minus strand of CP136055.1, from coordinate 317,365,841 downwards.
GAACTCTTTCCCAATTTGATGAACATTTTTCAATTTTTCAAACTTTTTTCCAAATTTGATGATTTAAGAAAATGGATGAAGGTTTCCAAATCTGTGAACTTTTTTAAAATCTCGATTTTTTCCTTTTTTTGTGATTTTTTATGTTTTATGTTTTCATTTTTTTTCTAAAGTCAACGATTGACCAGTCAGTTAACTGGTCAACCGCGACCGTACGAACAGCCCTCGAGGCTCTCGATCGAGCGAGGTACCAGGCGGGGTGAGTGGGAGCTCCTAACCGGCGCCTTCAGCGCCGGTCTCGCGTTCTGGCGCTGAAGCGTCGCGCTACTGGGCCGGCCCAGGTGAGCTTTGACTGAACAGTAACCACGACGCGAAAAAAGTGAATGTGAAGAAAAAGCGCGATAGCTAGGTTTCGAACTTGGGATCGCAGTCCTTTTTCTCCGAAACCTACCGCGAGAACTACTAGACCAAACATGTTCTGTTGTTCTGTAAATAGGAAAATGTTCTACTTAACCGTTATTTAGTGAAACATTAACGTAAATCTGAAAATTAGTTGAAAAGTTCATTGATTTTGAAAAAACAAGTTCCTAAATTTAGAAAAATAGTTCACCATTTTTTTAAAGTTCACAAAATTTTAAAACCTTTCATCGATCTTGAAAAAAAGTTCGGCGGTTTTGAAAAAAGATCATAGAATTTTAAAAAAAGTTCATTGATTTTAAAAAAAGTTCATGGAATTTGAAGAAAGTTCATCAAAATTAGAAAAGGTTCATTGAATTTCAAAAAAGTTCATCGGATTTGAAAAACGTTCATCGATTTGAAAAAACAGTTCATTGATTTAGAAAAAAAAGTTCCTGGAATTTGAAAAAAAATGTTCACCGAATTAGAATGGAAAAAGTTCATTGCATTTGGAAAAAGTTCATCAGATTTGAAAAATAGTTCATCGGATTTGACAAAATAGTTCACCAAATTTGAAAAAAGTTCATCGATTTTGATAAAAGTTCATTGAACTTGAAAAAAGTTCATCGAATTTGAAAAAAAGTTTACGAATTAGATAAAAAGTGTGCGCGTTTAAGGAAAGAAAAAAAAGAAAAGGAAATGAGAAAAGAAAAATGAAAAAAGTACAAGAAAAAAAACACCCAGAAACTGTCCAGCGAACGACCTAGATAAAGATTAAAACAGTGGAAAGAATGTAGTGTGCACAAGCTCGTCGTTATCCTGGTGGTTAGTGCGCTGCACTCTCAGTCGATCGATCCAAGGTTTGGTACCTCGCTTGCGCACCTTAGTTTTTTTGCCTCGAATAATATTTCTCAGAAACGGGACGGCCCAGGCGGCGCGGGGGTGTGCGCCCGTTTGCGCCGTTGCCTGTAACGGGCGCAACAGGCGCCGTTTAGGAAATGCCCTCCTATACCACGTGACCACCCGGATTACCTCTTCTGTTGTGATTTCTTCTCCCTTTCTTTGTTTTTTTCTATCTATTATTTTTATTTTTTTATTTTCTTTTTATCTTCCCTTTTGATTTCTTTTTATTTTTTCTTAATTTCGTGAACTTTTTGAGAATCCGTGACTTTATTCCAAATTGATGCTTTTTTCAAAATTCATGAACTTTTAGTCGATTTTTGTGAACTCTTTTTGAAATTGATGAACTCTTTTTCGAGTCTGTGAACATTTTTTGAAAATCAATGAACTTTTTTCCAAATGGACGATTTTTTTTCAAAATTGATGAAATTTTATTCGAATTTGTGAACTCCTTTTGAAAATCAACGATTTTTTTTTCAAATTGATGAACTCTTTTTTCGAAATTCATGAACCTTTATTTGATTTTTGTGAACTCTTTTTGAAATCGAGGAACTCTTTTTCGAGTCTGTGAACTTTTTTTGAAAATCAATGACATTTTTTTTTGAAAATTGATGAACTTTTATTCGAATTTGTGAACTCTTTTTGAAAATCGATGATTTTTTTTAAAAAAATTGATGAACTCTTTTTCGAAATTCATGAACTTTTATTCGATTGTTGTGAACTCTTTTGAAATCGATGAACTCTTTTTCGAGTCTGTGAACTTTTTTTGAAAATCAATGAACTTTTTTCCAAATTGATGATTTTTTTTCAAAAGTGATGAACTCTTATTCGAATTTGTGAACTCTTTTTGAAAATCGATGAATTTTTTTCAAATTGATGAACTCTTTTATCGAAATTCATGAACTTTTATTCGATTTTTGTGAACTCATTTTGAAATCGATGAACTCTTTTTCGAGTTTGTGAACTTTTTTTGAAAAGCAATGAACTTTTTTCAAAATTGATGAACTTTTATTCAAATTTGTGAACTCTTTTTGAAAATCGATGAAGTGTCGTGAATTCATGAACTTTTTTTGAAAATCGATTAACTTTTTTTCAAATTGGTGAACTCTTTTCCGGACTTGTGAACTTTTTCAAATTTGGGAACTTTTTTGACAATCGATGAACTTTTTTTTCAAAATTGATGAACATTTTTTCAAAATCAATAAACCTTTTTCTAATTTTTGAACTTTTTTAATTTGCGGTTTTGTAGAATTTATTTCAGATTTTTTCTTTTCTAAAAAATCACGTCTTTCTAAATTGTTTGTACCAGCAATAGTGCAGTTAGTGTTGTTGTTAACCATCTCGCGCTGTAATCAATCACTAGGTTGTAGTAGATGTACTTGTTAGGCACGCTGGATCGTAACTAAACGGCCCGAGATCGAATCCTGTTGTGAGCAGCTTTTGTGGGAGGTTTTTTCTCGGCCCACCAGATAGCGACAGTGGGCGCCAGTTGCCTGTACCAGGAGGTTCCGTACAAAACACCCATAATGGAAATGTTCTATTTGTCGGGCTCTACATCAAATAGGCGCACAAACGCACTGGCCCGCCCATTTTAGGAGGAACATACCTACTGTACAATCTGTTTTCCCCTAGAAAAACTGTTTTGGGGAACCTTCTAGCGGGTTAGGTGGACAGTGGTATCCCCAACCCACCAGGTGCGTTCATAGGGATAAGTGTATGCGCGTGTATATGAACGCTTGTGTCTGTACTGATGCTCAAAAAAAAGGGAACCTTCTACAAGGTTCATGAACCGGTTTTCTTTTTTTCTGTTTTTTATTGGGTTTCTTTCTTTTATTTTATTTTTTATTTTTTTAGAGTCACAAATTAAAAAATATTAGGAATTTCAAAAAATAATATGTATTAAAAAACAATATCTTTCTTATTTTGAAAAATGTTAGAAATTTCAAAATGTATTCACAATTTCAAAAATGTTAAAAAATTGAAGTTTTCTCATAGTTTTAAGAACATGTTTGCAATTTCGAAAAAATACTGTTTAAACTAAATGGTCCTTGGTTAGAAAAATATTTGTGATTTAAAAAATTGTTCCCAGTTTTAAAAAATACTCAGGAATTTCAAGAAAATGTTTGTGTTTCAAAAAATGTTCATAGTTTTAAAAAAAATCGCCTTTTACAAAAAATGTTCAGATTTTCAAAAATGTTTCAGGCTCTTTAAAAAATAGTATTAAAAAAAACCCGAAAAAAAACCACGTGCTAGTGCCGATGAGTCACTATATAGAAAAACGTGAAACACAGAAATAGAGGACATGAATGGCGCTAATGGGCTGGTATGTGGACTCGCGCATGTGCGTCTTGGGGTATATTTGATGCAAAATGAATCATATAGGTTACCCCCTCCCCCCAATGATGGACCGTTCCCTCAAAAACATGTTGTGCCCAAAAATGGAGAAACAGTTGGCAAGGTCTTAATTGCACGTTGATATTAGATTGTCGATATTAGGTATACCTTAATTAGGGGAAGGTGCTTCTCGCAAAAAAAAAAATAGGGGAGGGTGCTAACTTCTTTAGTGCTAAACACATTTAGAGTTGAACGCTGGGGCAATATAGACCATTGCATAGACGCGGTTGACCGGATGGGATATATTGGCTCTCCGTAACTCGCTCTTTTGAGATATAGATACAGATTACCAAAATCAATGTATATAGGATTATGATGCATTTTCAAGTTGTTTATTGGCTCACCATGCGAAAGAGAGATGCTTCAGTAGACGATTGGTATTAGACAGGTGTATTTTTGCGCCCGCTTTATGTTGGCTTAAAAAACGAGACAATCCAGAACTAGCCTAGCCTTTGAAGGCATTGTTAACATAGACTATCACATTTAGGTTCAAGGACTTATCTTGTAGCTTTTTTAATTCTGGTAGGAGCTTATGTGTGTTTTAATTAATCTCCTCTCTTCCGTTTTCTTCTCTCCTTGTAACCCACGCATATATGCACCTCCAGGGATATGCCCCTGCATATTTAACACGAAACCATCGCCTCTAATAACAAGGTAAGACGTTCCACCTATTTCCACATGCATGTTTTTATATAAGAAGTCTCTAAATACTAGCGCCACTCTGTTGGTGGGCTAGTACGCGGTGTGTGGCTTTGCTAACGAATACTGGGGCTGTTTGGTTTGAGACTAAGTTTGCCTAAAGTTGCCACACCTAAGGTTAGGCAAAAAGAGTACCGTGCAAGCACAATATTTTTTTTTCCTGTAGGAACCTTGCACGCAAAATTTAATCATATGAGAAGTTCCACTTTCCTTGAAAAAAATCATCTTGTTGAATTAAAGCTCTATATAAAGCAAGCTATACTGAGAGTCGTGTGGCTTTCCTAAAAGTAGGCAAGACCTGCGGCCGGTCTCGCGGTATCGAGGCTTACCTCGGGATTATCATTCACTCATCTCTTGGTGACCCACACAAGACATAAGTTTTGGTTGCTACCGTCCCATGCATGACTATTCTCTTCTCCTTGCCATGTCTTCTCTTGACCAGTCCATATGATCTACCTAGCTCTTCCATGCTGATCAAATGAGTATTTGCCCTTTTGGATATTTTGCCTTACGTAAAGACGCACCAAAAGAAGGAAGAAAAGAGAAAAGAGGTGGTAGAACGCTAAAGAGAGCACATCGTCATGATATGTATCGCTTGCTTGGCTGTCTAGGCCTTTTCTGCCATGTAGGCATATACGTATGTACTTCATCCGTTCTGAATTACTTGTCTCGCAAATGGATGTATCTAGAACTAAAATACGTCTAGATACATCCATTTCTGCGATAAGTAATTCCGAACGGAGGGAGTACGTAGCATGTCATGATGCGTCATGCAAAAGAGATCTAAGGGATCAAACCTAGCTCTCGATCGTATCCTTGGATCCCCAAGCCATCATAAACCACTCTCAGTCTAGTACTTGAGATACATATGTAGCTCTAGTTAAGTACTGTCATCACATCTTTTAGTGCATATAGTTACATTATAAGTATACTACCGAGCTACCATGCTTTAAGCCCTCTAGCGATCATCAGTTGTAGTGATGACTAATGAGAGATCCGAGAGTAGGGCATTTTGGTGACCGACTTGGAGCCTTTTATTTTTTGAAAAAAGAAAATCAAAAATCAAACTTTTCGTTCCAAAAATATGAAAAAAATATTTAAGTATACAAGGATGAAATGTACATGTGTGTAAAAATTCAGGATAGAATACCTTGAAATGTGACCTGTTCAAAAAAGTCAAATTTCTGGACTTTGAGGGTGAATGGTATCATGTGTTGAAAAGCCTCATATTTGTTTTTGTTTTTTGCACATCCCTAATTTTAACGACTTTGTCCTGAAAATTTACATACATGTACATTATACCTCCATATACATCTGTATTTTTCTAGAATTTTTTGAAATGTAAAAATATGAATTTTGATGAATTTTGAATTTTGCAAAAGGAGGGCTCCATGGAGCTCGGCCTCCAAAAGCAATTTTCGGAGATCCGAGGACTATATATATGTGTGTACACTATAGTAGCAAACTTACACACATGATGAAAAACACAATTCAGCAAAGAGAACTCTTCTTCCTTGGTATAAATGTATAAACGTACTGATGATCAAATGTTGTTAGCACACTGAACCCTCGTTTCTGAATAAAATTATTGATCTTGTGAACATGGTCGACCCAAAATGAACCTCTGCCAAAACTTTCGGTGGCAAGCGGACGGATTTCTCAGTCATTTCTGCTAGGAGATTCGTGTACCGGGGATAGAACAACATATATTCGATATGTGAACATATATCCGGTGCTTACTTCTCTCAAAACAAACTTTCCTTCAGCTTAATTTATAAAGTCCAAACGGCCAAACCGATACACGGTGGTGGAAAAATTCCCATACAAATGATTCAGAAGATAAACACGGTAACCGAGAGAACAACAAGAACACCGCCAACCCGAATCCAAACAAGAAAACATGAGTCGCCACACTTAACATGAGACGAGCTAGACTACCGAACCGGGACAGAACCGCACCGCCTGGGAAAACTACCAGACCCTAATGCACCGAACATACCAAGCAATCGTCGGGAAGGGCAAGCATCTGCCATCTCACTCTGGGTCATGGAGCTCTGATGCAACGAGAGGTCACAAAGAACGAGAACTATGACCATGAGGAGACCAACGGATTCACACCACATCAGACCTAAAGAAGCTTCACACCAGGATCAAGGCAAGCCCGAAGACATCAACGCACAACACCCAGGTGGTATCTTAGTTCCCTGAAGACGCCCCCACGAGGGTAATGACGCGAAGTGTCATCGCCGCCGAGCCCGAGTCAACGGATTAGGATTTTCACCTGGACCCCAGACATGGAGAGAAACCCACAAGAATGCCCAAGGGGTAAGTGACACCCACACAAGCATCACCGTTGCCGACGCCAAAACGCGGAGCTTTCACCTGGATCCTCGCCAATGGAATGATAGGCACCATCGAACCCAACCCTACATGAAGCAGGAGCCGAATGGCCAGCATGAGAACTCCAGATTCAGACCAGGAAGCCACAACGCCGAAGCCACGATAACGCGATGATCACCCACCACCCCTCCCCTCGCTACTCCCATAGCCAAGTGAAGGCCGCAACACCGCAGACGCATTGCTCACTGTAGAGCTAAGCGAAGTGTCACCATCCGGGGTCATCGCCTCGGCATCCATGATAGACTCATCACCACCACAGGAGCAACATGACGTCCTAGAACTAGGCACGAAGAACTGGACAGAGTTAGAGCGGAACCCTCGTAGGTTAGGACCAGACATCCCTGATGTCGGTCCACGCAATGGGAGCCCCACCTCGGCTCGGGGGCGTGGATCAAAGGGGCAGCCAGCATTGTCGCCGAGGCAACCCTCTGGTAGCCGGAGCGGTGGACCTCCACGTGCCGGGTCCAATCCAGCACTGGAGGCCCTCCACAACCTAACCCTAGATACTCCACCACCTGATGTGGGGAACCCTGCACGCCACCACAGCAACTGCAAGCCATGGCCTGGTCCAAACAGGCGAACACCCATGCACCGCGCTGAGAAAGAGTTCAACGTGCACCGCCCGACCACGCCGGCACTCCATATCACCACACCGCCTCCAAGGGTCATCACGCGAGATCTTATGTGCTAGTTTGTAAGTATTGCAATCATGTCACGATTTTGGTAATGGGATTTGCCCCTTTATAGTGACAGTGTGGCATATTCTTGCTATTTGTCCGGCCTTCTTTCCAATAAATTATTGTTGTGTGTATATCTTCTAACATTGCAAGATGCATGGGCAGGGTGGATGGCCTTCCATTACCTACAAAATCCATGTTGCCTGCCCCCGCATTTTTGTTGTTTTTGGATGATCCTTGAGTCTAGCTTCTTAGTTTGGAGGGGTAAGTCTACTTATCGACGCAATACAATTGTGAGGCAAAGGTAGAAGAACTAAAGGCAATACCCAGCCTTTGCATAACTAAGATGCACACACCCAAACATCAATAGACTGACAATTAAAAAAAACCGACATGTCAGCAATCATAAAGTCATATATGACCGGCACTATGCCTTCCAACTCCATATAGCAACATTTTTACACTAGAATACAGCTTACACGTCAAAGTGCTGGTGTGCACAATACCCAAACGTAGAGTAGATGGAAACACATTGATATCACGAGAACAAATTTACATCACCTCCATTTAATGTGCCATTGATCCAATCCTTAAACCCTGGTATCCCAAAAACCAAACCACAAAGAAAGAAACTACAAGTTTTGAACGAAGAAACAAACGGAAAGAAGAGCTAATCATACATGTAGTTAACCTAGCTTTTTTCCCCATCAGAAATCCCCTGATGAACACATCCATGGATCCTTCATGTGCACAATCACAAGTCCTCATGTCTTCTGAAGAACAGCGTCCGGTCGACCGCCGTGAGCAGGCAGACATCACGCTCATCCGCATGCTCACTCTCTATGTTGATGTTCAAATCAAAGCAGGACGAGGAGGTCTCAGCTTCTTTGTGATCATGATCAACCGTGTGCTCCTCCTTGGTCTCCGGGTTCATCTGCTTGGTTGGCGGCGAGCAAGCTCTAGACTTGGAGTCGAAGCTCTCGCAGCAAAGGATGACGATGGTGTCGCTCACGCCGACCTCGTCGCCGGTTTGGCTCCGTATCACCCCGCTGTCGATGGCTTCCTTGATGCCGACCTGGCAGTACTGGTCGGCCTGCTCAAAGTCATCCATGAGAATGACGCGGTGCGGATTCTCGGAGACGGCGTCGTAGAGCCGCTCTAGATAGGCCTCGCCCTCGCTCGCCGCCGACGTCCGGGGCCGCTTGCTCCTGTGCTCCTCGGTGGAGCAGGATGCGGACGTCGAGGAAGCGCCGAGTTTGATGGACACGAAGTTCTTGCGCGAGCCGAAGACAAGGTTGGCGAGCTCACTGGCCACCCTTTCCTTGCCGTCGGCGTCGCCTCCGAGGAAGAACATCCACGTCTCCTCCTTGGCGTCCGTCGACCTCGACTTGTCGCGCCTCTTGGCGATCCCTGACCGGCACTGGAGGACGGTGCTTGCGATCTCAGGGACGATCTCCTTCTGCCACGGCACCTCCTTCTCCAATGCGGCGCAAAGAAGCTTGAGGTTCTCGGCGTTGAGCTCCTTGAACCTGGAACGGCACTCCACCTCCACGGAGCCGTTGGAAGCGCCGGAGTCGTGCGACGAGACCTTCTCGTCGGCCTCGCACTTGGGTTTCCATGGATGCTTGCCGTCGAGATCGGCGAGAAGCCACGACTGGCGGGGCTGGTGGCCATGCTCATAGGAGGAGATGGATGAGGCCGGAGACACGGGCGCCGAGAAGTGCAGCGTCATCCGCTGAGATGGTTTGCTGCAGATGGAGCTCCAGTTCCTGCTGAGATCCATGACATGCGTAGGCTCCTGCAGGTGCAAATTAACACAAAAGTCAGCGATGAAGATCAAAATAAGATTGGATCGGAAAAACTAATTAAGGAACATGCATCATCAAGGTTTATATATGATGATGATTGGACACTCGAGTAGTACAGTACTAGGGTATATAGTAGTACCTGGTCGCGGCAATGCTGGAGCCAGGATGGGATGGTGGAGGAGGACACGAAGGAGGGCGGCAATGCGGCTTTGGTGTCAATCCTGACGCCGGAGCAATCGCCGCAGCATCTGGAGGTCAGCTGGGCGCCGCCCAAAAGCGGCCAGCGGGGCACGGGTCCGTTCCCATCCATGTCGGAGCTCGCTTTCATGGACTGATTGACTGCGCCCAGTGCACTGCACAAAGAAAGAACAAACGGAATAAGATTCCACTGTCACCTCACCTCGCCCATCGATCGACATGTCCTCAGCTAATCCAATCGACTATGATGCTAGTAAGATTGATTAGTTGGGCAAACAAATTGAAGGTTGCTGTTGAGAGGCACTAGCTACGGCCCTAAAGCTTTTGCCAGGAAAGCACGCAAAAGGCGCAAGCTTTCACTGATCGGTCGCTCACGCTCATAGCAGCCTGCCTCAGCAAAGCGTGAAAGCCACATTGCAGGCCGGGGCAGAGACCAGAGAGCTAGTCAGTGCTACAAGACAACTGAGAACTACTACTAGCAGGTAGCAGCTAGCAACGAATTGTCAGAGAGACGTCTCGTTCGGGCTGATTCCTCCACCTGAAGGGACAGGGACATTCACATACTGATGCGCGCCCTGGGAAACGTAACAACTTTAGATCGGGACGGCCGGATTTACCTGTCGTCCAAGGCGCAGGTGAGGCTCAGCGCGAGGCTGCCGGCGGGGACGGTGAGCGTCTGGAGCCCCCACAGGTTCTCCAGCGACGGCTGCCCCGCCCTGCACTTCGTGTACGTCTGGTAGCTCCCGAACCCGACGAGCCAGAGCCCGTGCTCACCGCCGGCCGCGCACACCAGGGCGCGCACCTCGGTCACCACGTGCTCCACGGGGCAGTAGTACCCTCTCCGGCCTCCTTGGACGTGGCCGCTCCAGAACTCGGCCGCCCACTTGAGGTCCTCCACCACCAGCAGGACATGCCCCCGGCTCTTGATGAGGCACCGCAGCTCGCCCAGCCGCCTCTCTGCCTCCTCCCTCGGCATCTCCCGGAACGAAGACACGCGGAGGCTGACCACCTGCGCGCTCCGTAGGGCGTCGTGCTTGGCGTCGCCTCTTTTGACCTTGTCCATGGCCGCGCGCACCGTGGCCTCCGCCGCGGCAGTGTTCTCAGCGACGACCACGACCCTCGTCTTGCTCCGGCCGGCCAAGCAGTGGAGCACGGCGGCAGCATCCTCGTCGCGCGCCTGGCCGAGTGGGAGCTTGGCCTTGGAGGTTTCTTGATGCTTGCTTGTGGTGGCCGTGCTGCTAGGGTTAGGGTTTTGGTGGGGATTGGTGTTGGTGGCCGCCGTGGTGGTGCTGCTGCACACGGTCTGCTCGACGTTGGCCTTGATCTGCGTGCTGGAGAAGCCGGCCTCGCGCATGACGCGGCTGATGCTGGGGTCGTCGAGGATGGAGACGACGAGCTGCTCGAGCTCGATCTTGACGGCGAGCACCGGCTGCTGCTGGCTATCGACGGACCCGCGCCGCTGGTGCGCCTGCGCGCGCTTGAAGGCCGCGACGAGCGCGTTGGAGAGCGACGGCGGGTAGTAGTGGTGATGACCGTGGCCGCCGAGCAGCGGCGAGGAGGCGACCGCGGCGGAGGCCGGCAGTCGGTTGAGGGCCACGTTGAAGCACAGCTCCAGCGCCTTGCACTGCAGCGGGTGCGAGTGCGACCGGAGGCACGCCGCGCGGAGGAGCCCCGCCGGCGCCGCCAGCATCGCGCTGGCCACGTGCAGCGGCGTGACCTGCGCGTTGCCCCTCCGGCGCGCCAGGCTCACGGCCTGCTTCACCACCCCCGCCGCCTCCGCCGTGAGCGCCTGCTGCACCGTGCACCCCCCGGCCCTCATGTCGAGCAACCGCCAATAGCTACCTAGCTAGCTCCAACCGATCCGATGGACGCAGCTAGCAACGGTACGGCAGAGCAAGCAGTACGTACGTGCAGCCGGCTGATATCTAGCTCAGAGGATGTGCGGACAAAGACGGCGAGATGTGTAGATATAGACGAGGTGCCACTGCAGAGAGCAAGTGGTCGCTGTGGCGCTGCTTTATATTGGTGAATGAGTGTTCATCTTTTGAGCAGGCCGGCTAGCAGCTACTAGGGGTTAGGGGTGAAGGAGGAACGGATTTCGGTGTATGAATTTGTGCCTTTCTTGTTGGGGAGGGCTGCGTATGTTTATCTCTCTTCCTCTTTCCCTTTCTCTTTCTCTTTCTCTTTGGGGGACTCCATTTTTTTGGGTCCAAAGTGGATTTTGTGGTGGCAAAGAAAAAGGTGTTGTTGGCTTGGTAAGTAGAGGAGAATGCATGTGCTGACAAAGCACATACACAAAGGCGCCTCAGCTTTTCCTCCCATTCCCCCTCTCTATCTCTACCACAGTGTCTCGGAGACAGGTCAGGATAGGAGATCGTATGGACGTACGCAGTATCTTTGTGGCTGGAATTTTGTATGTCATCAGCTGCCTCTAAAGAATGACCAGGGAGCTAAATTCTATGCGTCACTGCATCAAAGTGAGCAAACTGACAAGCATAAGATTTATCACCCGATCTGGAAGGATTTGGACAAGTGACAAATGTGCATTGCTCACTGGCCTGGTTTGGCTCAGTGGACGACTGGACGTACGCAAGAGTTTAAACATCAACTTTGTGAAAGATAGGTCTCGCTAAAATAGTACATTAAGGTTCCAACACAGAGACATGACACATGCAAATGATGATATCCAGCACGCAAATAGTTAGCGTTGGCGTCACAATTAACTTACAATGATCTATTTATATGAGCATTAAAGCTTTTAGAGAAAGCTGGGATTTTATTTATTTTTTTGCGAGAAAGAGGAAGCTGAGAATACATATGTCTGTGAGCTGTGACGGTAATCATCATCGCCAGGAATCTTTTGTACAACTAGCGAGTAAAAATGGCAAACGGGAAGAATCCATACACACGGTAGCCTGATATATACTTCCTCCGTCCCAAATTATTTGTAACAAGTAATTTGGGACGGAGGTTGTATTTAGCAAAAGGACGGCTCTTTCATACAACTCACTCTACTTGCAAAACTTAGAGCCAATCTAGCAGAGTCGCTGAAACGGGTCAAACACCATAATAACTGTCGTTTTGGCGAATGACGCGCAAAACAGCACTATGTGAAAGTCATCAACCCGGATCCCATCACTGAAAATTGTCTGAGAGCACCCCAAAACGAGCCCTATGTCCTTCGTATTTGGAGGAAGGGGGATATGTTGGGGTGCACCCATCCCGCAAACGACTTTGGCGTGACATGCATTTCTGTTCTAGCTCCTTCATGCAGGCGAGGGTGTCGTCCTGCCTCGCCGTAGCAACGCTTCCAGCGCCCGCTACCCTGTTGACGACGCCATGGACTATACAATGACCCCCATGTCCCATCCCATCAACGCGTTGCAGGATCTTGCGCCTCCCGCCTCGTTATCCAGACGTTGCCTAAGTCAGCACCTTGTCGGCTCAACCGCCGATGACATGGAAGCACTAGTGAACAACCCTTCACCACGATTACCCGACGTTGGCTCCATCCTCCCCCCCCCCCCCCCCCCCCCCCCGCCGCAACCCTCCGCAACGCATGGTCCGTCACGGATGAGCGTGCATCACAAACAGCAATATTCAAAAGTGCAAGAAGGTGGCGAGCTCTACTGCGCCCCACGTGACTCCTCATCCCCCCATTGTCCCGGCAGCTGGTAAAATCCATGGGGAAGAGTGAGTGAACGTTTGATGAAATGTCGAGTAAGTATGTTTTACCTTTGTCTTTACATTTGTCTGCTTCAATTGTGCAAACTGATGGTGATCGAATTCAAACAATGCTGGCAATTGTGCAATCTTTTTGTGAAGTGGTGGTTTTATTAACTAGAGTATACATGCACAAATATAGAATAAAATAGCAGAGAAAATTATGATGGCTTCAATTTTGAAGAATCTAAGTTTGCACATTGCCTCGGCAGCCTCTAAAAAGTAGTGGAGTGCACTTCAATTGTTGTGGAGGCCAACGTTTTGGCAGTCATGGAGTGAGCTCCAATGCGTTTTGAATGCTACCGTTTTGGCCACTCTGCTAAAGTTGCTCTTATGGCCTTGCCATCTCTCCATGCCACCATATACTCCTTCGTAAAAAAAAATTAAGAGCGTTTAGATCACTTTTTTTTTTACAGAGGGAGTACGTGCAAACCCCATATAACGTATCTTCACAAAACCTTACTGTAGTACCAACAATTAGTAACAAATGCAAACGAGCGTAGCTTAGATATGTTTGGTTCAAGTCCTGGACCTCATGCCTGGGAATAATCAATGCCTGGTGTTGGCCTGGGAAAAAGAAGAAATTTGCCTGGCCAGGCATGTGTGTGGATGTGCTGTTTGGTTGGAAGCCTGGACTGGGAGAAATGTTTAAACATTAAAAACTACATATTGCCAGTGTGATGTGACAGAGCGTATAGCATGCATGTATCAAGTACAGGCTAAACAAGATGTCTGAAACCCAGGCGTCCGATTCCATCCGCCTGGACCAGGCTAAACAAGTTGCCTGAGAACTGGCCAGGCTAATCAAGAGCAGGTGACCACCAGGCCAGGCATGTGTCTGAGATTCCAGGTTACAAACCAAACACCACCCAGGCACGTCTCAGGCAGCTTCCAGGCCAGGCCAATGTGTCCCAGGACTTAGAACCAAACACAGCCATAGGACTTGAGGTGTCACATATATAAACACTGGTGCTCGCATTATCCTGAATTTATTTCAGGCTTTTCGACGATGTTCGTTTAATGGGAGACGTTCCCGTCTGATCTCAAGATGTTATTTGCCTATGAAGAATCAACAATTATTTGTGCTCATATAAACATGAATAATTTTAGAACGTTCCATTTACATAGATGCATACATACACAGGCATCACCTCAAGGCTCCGGTTAAGCTAGCAAATTCAACTTTTCCGACAGAGGGTGAACTTTATTAGCTCAAAATAAAGCATCAGGAGGATACAAAACTCAATGAGCACACACCCGATCTCTGCGTAACTAGGATACACACAGGCAACACAAACACATACGAAAACACGCCGGCAACTAGCAAATTAAAGTCATACAAGCCAAAGGTATGTGTAGGCGAGAAAAAAAAAGAGTGAAGTGCATCCTAGGTCCTCAAACTATTTCGATGGTGTCACATAGGTCCTCAAACTATGAAAAGTGTCATCTAGGTCCTCAAAAATCTTTTTAAGTGCAATAAGTGTTTATATATGTGACACCTCTGAAATAGTTCAAGGACCTACGTGATACCTTTGAAATAGTTTGTGGACTAGGATAACACACATATTGCACTTTGAGGACCTGGATGACGATTTTCATAGTTCGAGGACCTACGTGACACCTCTGAAATAGTTTGAGGACCTATGATGCACTTCACTCAAAAAAAAAACCCAAAGCAACAAAATACATAAAAGAATATGCCTGAAATGCACAGTGGTAGTAAGGTGTCCATACACCTTTATTTGATATATATACTCCCCGGTCGTATAGTGATACAGTTGATCGCATTAAGAAGAGAGAATGTGTCTGATCGATGCAGCAATGATGACGATACAACATGTGATGCTTTATGTGATCGATACGATCGATCGGATGTGGCCTGCCTGCAGTGACCTCTCATCTTTTGAGAGGCCCCGGTTCAAATTGGTTTTCTTTTTCCGGGGAGAGATCTCTGTGCCCTAAAAGAATCGGGAACTGTGTACGGCCTCTTTCTCCCCAGACTCAAAGTATAAGGAATAAAGCGCGTGCACTCCGACTCCCCTCTACGCCCATATGATCGATGTGTGTATGTGTGTGTGGAGGAGTATATGCATGGCATGGCGTGGCAAAAATTACCAGTGGCAGCAGTAGGCCAGGCCAGTGGCACATAAAACACGACTCAAAAAAGTGGCGCATAAAACAGCCACATGGTGTTCAGCAAAGCTGGGGCTTTTCGGCATTCCTGCTCCCTTGAAAGCAGGCTGCGTTGCTAGACGCATCAGGGATTGACGAGCTCGTTGATCAGGTCCAGATTAGTACTAGTTCTCTGGTTTCAGTGCCGATCCAAATGTGCCTCCCTATAGGCTACTACCTAGGTATATACAGTATATTGTATTTCTAGTGTTGCAAGCTTAGTGATGTTTGAGTTGCAAACGCCTTCAGAGTTCAAACAGTTACTGTAGTAGCCAGACATGCATACGAGGGAGAACTCCTGGAAGAAGTGTTCAAGCGGTTTGCAATGGTATATGTACTACACCGGTGCTAGGTGCTGCAGCACCACTATGAGCAGAATTAACTGTCAGGGAAAAGCCAAAGCATGAAACAAAGCCAGGTTAACAGCATCATTGACCGGTCATTACTGTGTGCATTTGCATCAAAAGTCGTGCGCGAACAATGTTCTTTATGGGGATACGAAGAGCGAAAAGGGGTCGAGTGATCAGCCGTCCATAACAAAAGGATCAGAAACGCATGACTTCCCGCTCACGCCGCCTGCCCAAGAGAAATTCTATCATTCATTCATCAATCACCATCCCATCTAAGTTTCACCGCTGCAATGCGCTTGAATTTCTATTATTCACAACCGCATGTACCAGACAAACCTACTTAATAGTTAGTTATAACTTCTCCTAAGCTCCTAGTAGTACCTGAGGAGAGCAAGCTATTAGCTTCATTCTAGGATTCTGGCATTGCCATGTAGTAGTAGTGTGGTGTGTGCACAGTATGATGTGTTCAAACTAATCTGAGCTAGTAGTGGTCACAGTCAAAGAAATCTTTGGTCACATATGACCCAAAAGGGAAGCAAAAGGGCCAAGCCCTAATCATCACAAAGCCATTCGCCCCAAAAGGAGCGCTTCAAGGGAGAAAAAGTATATACGCAGTTTGAGAAACGACTCGAGCAGAGATCGAGAAGAGCAGCAAATACTACTGTAAAAGAAAACACAAAGACAAAAGCAGAAAAGAAACCCTAATCACTGCATGCCCTTCTTTTGATCTTTTCTTTTCTTTTTCTTTCTCTGTCTACTACGTACTAGTATAGCTACTTAATGGAGGCAGCGGTTAGCTAGGCTGCTGTTTAGATCTTTCATGGCAAAGGGGCAGTTTGGTGTGCCCAGGGATTAAACAAGCACTAAGCACTGTGTTGCCGCAGGCAGCTTTTTAAAGTGGAGCTAGAGTGGATGCTAAAAAAGTGCATAAGTGGCATTATCTGCAGGAAAGCTTCCGCATTTTCATACCTCTGGCGCGCTGCTAATGGGAGCAGAAGCTGCGGCAGAGCCACTATGCTACCTCTACAAGGTAATGGAGAAAGGACACCTGTGCTTCTGCCAGTGCAATTATAAGTAAGATATGTATATAAGATGGTGGATAGATAGCACCTGCCATGCTCCTTTTTCCCTCCCAAGAGGCTGTATTACTGCACTATTAACCTGATTTACTCTGAGACAAGAACACCATATGCATTATTCAGCTTGCTTTAAAGGCTGTTTGTTGTACACGAAAAGTTGGTGAAGAGAGTACCTTGAACAAAATATAGAAGATGGTCTTGGAGCTGCATAAATTTAGCGACAGCAACCGCTTCCAGCCCACCACTTTGTGCTTTTGGAGCTCCATTTTTTTCATTTTACTTCTTTTTGCCTGACGCCCCCACAAACAAGAGGCAGATGCATATAAGAACGAGCTTGATCGAAAAGTAAAAGCCATCCAGATGGATGTATTCTACACGCAACAGAACCAAGAAGATTCATAAACATTTAGCTTTATGATAGAAACAGATTTTTTTTTTAGTTGATATGATAGGAACAGATAAAAGGGCATGATACTTACAGCAAGTTATTTGGGCTACATGTTAGCACCTTCCCATCAGGCTTGCTGGGCCGGGCTCTGGGGCTGACAGAAAACAATGAGCTTGTCCACCACTATGAGTACTAACATTTCCCACCACTATGTATTCTACACGCAAGAGAAACAACAAGATTCATCACTGTTTAGCTAAGCGATGGAAACAGATAGAAGGGGCATGATACTTACAGAGTAAGTCATTTGGGCTGAGTGTTAGCACCTTCCCATCAGGCTTGCTGGGCTGGGCTCAGGAGCTGACAGAAGCGATGAGAATGTCCACTACTAAGAGCACAAAAAAAAAATCTAAAAAAAAACCTACTTCCTCCTATCCAAAATAAATGTCGCAATTTTGAACTTGTTTTGAACTGGGGTTAGTTCAAAACTGGAAAACTTTTTATGGATCGGAGGTAGTAGCATTAACATTTCAATTTTACTACTCCAATAAGCTTCACAGCATCAAAATTTGTAGCAGACCTTGATCAATTCCAAATAAAGCCATTGGCTGACATAAGATTTTATTTCCAATCTTGTATTGTTCTTTCCAAATTGGAGCAGGGAAGATCCACACATAGACAAACCCTTATTGTAGAAATTACAGAGTCAATTGTACGCATGATAACTACAACTCGGGTCACAAAAACACATGTAGCCGAGAAATGGCCATGACAAAACTCGACAGCGAGTGCAAAGGACGCGTCTAGATGGCAGCGAAGTACTCCTTGCTGCCCTTAGGGTCAGGCTTCATCGACTTTTCCCCAGGTTTCCATCCTGCCGGGCAGACCTCGTCTGGGTTTTCTTGGACGTATTGCAGAGCCTGTCAATGAAGAAAAATGTTGATCAGGTTATACAAACTTGTATCGCCTTTTCTATCAAATATTACAGTTTGCATTAATAGCTAACAGGTACATGCTTTGTTGTGTTAAACACTAGATCAATACTACTTTACTAAAACCACGTCACTTATTTTGGGACGGAGGGAGTATTAAATAACAATTAAAAAGCAGAAATTGGCATGCATCCTTACTCTGTCAGGTACTATATCAAAATGAAAGAAATATCATGAAAATGCACTTTATTTAAGATTTTTTTCACTTGTTATTCTACCTGAAGGGTTCTCAAGGTCTCATCCACACTGCGGCCAATACCAAGGTTGTTAATAGTGGAATGCTGAATCAAACCCTCCTTGTCAATGATGAATAATCCTCTCAGAGCAATTCCCTGGTAAAAAATAACATTCAAGAACCTTATGAAACTTCACAACAAACAAGGAAAGGCATAATAAGAGCAAAATATCCAGGAGAAATGAGCAGGTCATATGCAACTAGCAGGTGGTCAAAAACAAACGTCAGTAATACCTGGTCAGGGATCAATACACCAAAAGACTTTGAGATTGATTTTGTGACATCAGAAACGAGCGGATACTTAAGATCACCAAGTCCACCAGATTTCCTCTCTGTCTGCACCCATGCAAGATGGGAAAACTGCAAGCAGAAAGCATTTCAAGTGTGAAGTTAGTAGGTGACATCGATTAATATATGTCACGGTTACTTATCACTTCATAGAATAATTAAAGAGACTAATAACTATAAGGCTATAAAATGAGATGCTTGATGCAAAACCAGATCAAAACGAAAAGAACTGGGTAGCAATACTGTTTGCGCCCCAGCCACTAGATTTCTGGGTATAGGTTACAGCAGTGCACTTTATAAGCAGAAGGGATACAAGAAAATAAATGTGTTGGCCCTAAATCATCCTCAATGGAGTTACTGGGCATATCTAACACGTGGGATACAAAAAACTAGATCCATTTATCTGATTAATACAGATCATTCATTACTCTCCTATTCGCACAAGGCATAATATACATTGCATATGTTCATCCAAAAGAAAAGCTCCAGCATTGTACCACTGCAATGTTAACTCTTATGTTCATCCTCAATAGCCCTACATTCGTCCTCAATGGTTTCACCTCTAGCCTACCCCAACTTGTTTGGGACTAAAGGCTTTGTTGTCGTTGTTGTTGTTTTGTTGTTGATTTAGCACATGGAATGCAAAAATCTAGATCCATTTATCTAATTAAAACAGATCATTCTTTACTCTCCTATTCACACAAGGCATAATTTACATTGCATATGTTTCTCTACTCCTATAGAAGACTCAGTTGGTGATGATGGTGTGTCTGCCATCCGTCATTTCTGACCATTAGATCTGCATCTAACGACTGTGAGGTAAGTTGTAGCCTTTTTGCTACAATAGCCCACTTCTCTGCTCCAATTTGCAAAAAAAAAAAAAAAACTTAGTATCTTGAAACCAACCACATCCCTCCCTCACCTCATCAAAACAGCCCGAGGAATATATTTTGAGTGAAACATAATATATTTTTAGTGATATATGTATATCAAAACTAGAGTGTTTTCTTTCAAGTTTGTGAACAAGTATTATTCTACTTTGGATCCGTTGCAACGCACGGGCACATTGCCATCCAAAAGATATAACAAAGCTCCAGCATTGTGCCACTGCAATGTTAACTGTTATGTTCATCCTCAATAGCCCTACATTCATCCTGAATGGAGTTAGTGAGCATATTTAGCACATGGAATAAGAAAAAATATATCCATTTATCTGATTAATGCGGATCGTTAACTTATTATCGTATTGATATAACAAAGCTCCAACATTGTGAGACTGCAATGTTAACTCTTATGCTCCAAACATGCCCAGATTCAATTTTCACATGAAGAAGGAACATGCATTCATTGACACAATCCAAACTTGGTGTTTCAGTTGATAGTGTGGGTCACCGAATAGCTGATTAACTGCTTTATTGGCTGATTAACTGGAAAATTCGCCTATGTATCCCTACTCAGCACCCGACCAGTATGGTACCAGTTACAGTCTTACCAATGTCCTGAACATTGGTATTCATTGACACAAACAGATGAACACTTCACAATTAATTTCTAAATAAGCCACTTAATGCATGTCAGAGCTAAACGAATAGTTTCAAGAGAGCAGCTATGTGTCTAGATGGATGGAAAGTAACATACCACACTATCAACTGAAACACCAAGAATTTCAGTGTTTATCTTCTCGAACTCCTCATGTCTGTCGCTGAAGGCCGTAATCTCTGCAAAATTTGCATGTACGCATTTTAGAAATGACAGGCAGAAATGAGTAGTTTCCTTCACGGAGCACAAGATGTTAACGCACCAGTTGGGCAGACGAAGGTGAAGTCCAGAGGGTAGAAGAAAAGAATCACATACTTCTTCCCAATGTAATCAGATAGCTTGACCTGTGTTTACAACAAACGACAACATCAAAAACATCACATCCCCTACCAAAAC
Organism: Aegilops umbellulata; assembly: GCA_032464435.1. Lineage (NCBI taxonomy): Eukaryota > Viridiplantae > Streptophyta > Magnoliopsida > Poales > Poaceae > Aegilops > Aegilops umbellulata. The sequence continues at coordinate 317,345,210 of CP136055.1, read as the reverse complement.
ATACAGCTGCAGCGTTAACGAATCGTGCGCCAAAATCTGAATTATCAACCGGGCAGAGCACAGTTTTGCTCGTGTAAGCAAATTGGTAAACAGACAATGCAGTTGGTTACGGGCTTACGTTGATGAACTCCTGGTCGAACACGGCCTCCGCCGCGAAGTCCGGCGCTTTGTTCCCCACCAGCGGCAGGTCGTACTGCGGACACAGAGACGCATACACGCATGAAAATTCCACTCACAGGACCTTTACCATGGCAAGAACAAATACCGAATCAAGGCGCAACAAACCTCGGCTGCGGCGCGGGCGACCAAGCTGCGGGCCCTGGCCGTCCTTGTGCCGGCGGCGGCGAGGCGGGAGGGCCTGGCGGCGGCGCGGGGAAACGACAGGCACTGCGGCGCCCCGGCTGGCTTCGGGGACGCGACGAGCGCGGCGGCCGTGGACACGGTGGAGGCGGAGAAGGCGCACGCCATGGCCGCGGTTGTCAGGCGGGGAGTGCCGGGGAGGGGATTAGGTAGCCTCCAGATAGATAGGGTTCCCGAATATGAAGAGGCCGTTTAAGCAGAGGACGTGCCACTCCGCCAGTGGCTCTCCTCGCTGCCGCGTGAGGCTGGGCCGGGAATTCTGGAAGCTTCTTAGATCCATTCTAGGCCACGGCCCGGCGTGAAAAACCCGTGTATGTAGTTTTCGCCTCAATGAGAGATCATCTCCAAGTTTTTTTTTCACGGTAATACGTGTCTCATTCATATGCGGCCTATTGCATGTAGAACTGTTAACCCGCCCCAATGGGTGGGAGATCTGATCTTGTCAGGAGCTGAATGGGACAGAGGATTGATTTCTAAGTCTTCCTTCCTATCGATGCACAAGCCATAATGTCTATACCATTATGCACACGTCATATCCAGGATTTTTGATCGTGGATCCATGAGAAGAGCGGGGGGTTTTTTTCTGTGAGATCAGTTTATCGGATGCTAGTTGAAACAAAGATGCGGAGAGAAGCATGGCTCGAGGGGAGACTAGCTAACTCAAATAGCGAGGGGGAGATCAAGCTTTGGGAAAAGCTGTGGAAAGTCGAGGTGCCATCAAAAGTTAAGATCTTCTTATGGAGACTTGCATACCAATCAATTCCTACGGCTGACGTGCGCCATCATCGGAACATGTCTACTAGTTCGGCATGTGGACTGTGCGGCGCTGAGGATTCGTGGCAACATCCGCTGCTTCACTGCACGGTAGCTCGGTGTGTCTGGGCTCTCGAGGACGCTGAGCTGGTCGAAGCATTGAACAACATCACAGAACCCAATGCCAAAAGATGGTTGTTTGCCTTAATTGATATGCTGTCGGCTACAGATTTCATTCAGGTAGCGGTTATCCTCTGGGCACTCTGGTTCTCAAGGAGACAAGCGTTACATGAGGATATATTCCAAAGCCCACTTGCTACACATCACTTCATCAAAAGGTACATAAGGGAATTGGAAGACTGCAAGCCGAAGAGGTCTTCACCACCTCCTGGACAGAACCAACAACAACCATCTTCGAGATGGATCCCACCTCCGTTCGGGTCTGTGAAGATAAGAGTAGATGGTGCAGTTTCAAGAAACCAAAACGAAGGATCCTTCAGCGCGTTCTGTAGGGATGCCTCGGGACTATACTTGGGTTCTTCCGCAATCAGAGTCAGAGACATCACTGATCCACCAACCTTGGAAGCATTGGCATGTTGAGAAGCGCTTGCTCTGGCTACGGACCTTGGCCTATCACATGTAATCATCGCCTCAGATTGCCAAGGAGTTATTAAGGATATTCACAAGCAGGAGGGAGGGATGTATGCAAGCATAGTAAGGGAAATTGTAGACACTTCAAGAACAATCAACGACTGCACTTTCATCTTCGAGGATAGAGCTACAAATATCGAGGCACATAGCCTCACTAAGCAAGCTTTCGGTCTGGACTTTGGGAGCCATTTGTGGCTTATAAACCCGCCAGATCTTTGATGTATTCCCATGAACATCTTTGAGTTCTAATAAAAGTGTGTTTAGATTCAAAAAGACATGTCTCATTCATATCATAGAAAATAAAGTACAAGTCACGTAAGGACATGACAAAACTGAAAAGATAGCATAACGTTTCCGAGCTTGACATCAAAGCCCGTCACCTGCCTCCGGCACCACAACAGCAGCCACCGGAAAAAAGAATGACGGATCACCTCCTCACCCGAGCTTAACGCGACTCCATCGCTGATATGCAGCTTTGCGGACCTCCAAGGTGGCTCATCAAAAGTGAAGCCATTGTCTTTGAACGAATCAGGCCGGGACAACACCCCGGACATGTCATCGAACTCCATATCTCGCACCCCACCACGACTAAGACGCCGAAGGAGGAAACCATACCTGTCATCCACGAACCACAAACCCGGCATATGTTCCGTCTTCCAGATGTCGTCGATGCAGACCACATTCTTCATCCACTCCTGAACTACCTCCCAAGCTCCACGTCGACGCTAGAGCAAACGTCATCGCAAAGGTGGAGCCCGAGGATACAGGTCCACCACGAGGATGTCGCCGCCACGCCATCCTTACTTGAACAGACTGGTTTCCAAACCCATCCCTAACCATAGGACCGATGGCCTCCACAGGGAAGGATCAGAAGAATCTTTATTCAGCGTCGTCATCGTCACCGCCGAAGCCAAGACGATGAACAGACTAACAACCTAGACTACAAGGGAGTAAAAATGATCCACCCGCGTGGATCCGCCCCCCCCCCACCATCACCGACGACCGAGGTCACCGGCGGAGGGGAGCATTCGGAGAACGGCGCTGAAAGATGGGCTCTCCTGGCGGCGGCTAGGGTTCCAGCCATCAGGGAGGAGAGAAAAACGATCTACACGTAACCCGAACATTGCCTTCGCCTCGCCTTTACTTGATGCAACGACGATCATCTCGAGTTCGATGCCGAATATTCTTGCGGAGCCGGTGTACGAAAAGATCGCGGCGAGGGAAGGGGGCCGTTATGTGTCGCGGCGCGGCGCATCGCGGCACGTTAGCGTGCCCTGGCCGCCAAATCAGACGGTGGGACGAGGGTCCTCGCGCCGCTAGAGGGTCCTCGGAAGAGTGAGGGTGTCGGGACGTGGAGAAATAACGCGAGGTCGTGTCATAGGCTCACACTACGCCGTTTTTTTCTCGCTGCACAGTCACTGGACTCTTTTCGCACGGTATGGCCCTTCCTTCCGGACGCACTTAAACTGACCCCGAGCTCATGTGAGCTCGATGGGTGAACAGTAAAATAACTACATAAATAAACAATTCATTTTTTAGCCAACATTGACAAAATATTTTGCTTCCTAGTAAAATTTCAACATTGGATGACATTCGTGAAAATGTGGCAAAAAACAAAATTGATGCTCCAAATGTGGTATTTTCCAAAGCATTTTGGAGCATCAATTTCGCCTTTTTTTGCCATGTCCTCCACTAATGCCATTTAGTAATGAAGCATTACAAGCAATGAAAACATTTTTCATTTTTTGCTAAAAAACAGAATTATGTGTAAAAAAATCTTTCAATTTTACTGTGTACTCAAGCTCACATGTTTCAAACTCATGAAGAAGGTGTGCAAGAATTTTATGTCATGCATGACTAATACTAGTGGGGAAGCTCTCTTTACAAGTGTTCCCTCCATTGGACTTCATGAATAAGCTTGTGACACCAAAAGTTAAAGGTGACATGGGTATCCGAGATTTGCACTTCAACCTTCTGATGCTCGGAAAGCATGGCTAACATCTTTTTATTGGCCAGAGTCCTTGTGTGTGTGGGTGTTGAAAGAAAAATATTCCCCCACAATGATTTCCTCCATGCAGCAACTCCAGCTCGATATTGGGCGACCTTGAAGGCCATTGTTGCAGGGCGGGAGGCTCTGAATGTGTTTTCTTTTGTAACTTTTTAATTTTCTATGTAACTTTATAAGTATTTTTTGTGATCTCCTCCACAACCATCTCTATGTGGACATAGCCGGATATCGAACACTTCTTCTCTGAAACTAATGGGGCGAACTGGCACTACCCCGTTGGACAAGGTATCTAATCTTATTGACAACTACATAGGAAACTGAAATGTGGATGTTGTTCGTGGAAACTTCTTTCGGCTGAATGTGGAGGAGATTCTGAACATACCTTTAAACCCTGTCGGCAGTGAAGATTCTTTGGCTTGGGCTTTGAAGAAGTCAAACGTATAGTCTATCAAATATGTGTATCGCTCTTTGGTGACTCGTAACGAGCATATTTATCTATAGGAAGAGATGATTATGAAAGCTTAATCAACAAATAAACAGTTGTCGTCTAGTTTGTGGAAACTTCATGTGGTTCAAAATATCCAAGTCTTTTGGTAGAGGGTACTTCAAGGTATACTCCCTGATTCGGTTAATTTGCAATGTATACGCATCAAGCAACTTGGTATGTGATGAGTGTTATTTTTACACTCGTCATACCCGGGTTTAAACTGGTTTATTTCATAAAAAACGAGATATCTTCTCTGATATTCATACTAATGGCTAATGAATGCAAAAAATTCCAAAATTCTCTTTTTACTTTGTTTCCACGAGAAATTGGGCTAGACATGGACTAAATCAAGCATATATATGGAAGGGAGCAAATCAGAGATGAGGGTAGCCTAATGGGAGGCGTAAAGAAGCCACTGATACGTCCACTTTGCATCATGCTTTTATGTTGATATTTATTGCATTATGGATTGTTATTTCACATTATGCTACAATACTTATGCCTTTTCTCTCTTATTTTACAAGGTTTACACAAAGAGGGAGAATGCCGCCAGCTGGTATTCTGAACCGGAAATGACCAAATCTGATATACCAAATTCTGCACAACTCCAAATGTCCTGAAACTTTACGGAGAATTGTTTTGGAATATATAAAAAATATTGGGCTCACAATCATAATGAAAAGAGCATTCCAAGATAGTCCAAGAACACATTAAGAGGAAACTTTATTAAGAATATGTCTTGCAATAGTTGTCGGGTGCGATACACGACTGTAAGTGTGGCTAACTTGGTGGTGAATGATGCGCTGATGGTGATGGGGATGGGGAAATGGCGGCAACTAGAGTTTGAAATGGCGGCAACTAAAGTTTCCTATTCTGCACGACTAATTTTCTCAAGTTTGAAAATAATTAATGGGGCACACAATCATAGAAGATGTTTAGGATAGTATTTACATGTGAAATATCTCTTCCTTTAATATTCTTTCATGAATTGTTCAAGTGACCAATGCGGTGTTTGCTAGCTTTCAATAAATTTTACCATCTATACTTCTTATATGTGAAGTCATTACTCCTCATGGGATAAGCATATGAAACATATATAATTTTAGATTTATGATATTCAATTCATTCAACCATTTACTCATAGGATATAAGTGAAGCACGATAGTAAATGACAAAACTACTCCAAAAAGATATAAGTGAAGATCAATGCGTAGTCAATTAGTTAAATAGCCATGTGAGGACTCTCTCTCATTCAAGATTTCAGATCCAATGATTGTATTCAAACATCTAGTAAGATGAAAATACGCTCCAAGCAAAACACATATCATGTGACGAATAAAAATATAGCTCCAAGTAAGGTATACCAATAGTTTTGAAGATGAAAGAGGGGATGCCTTCTGGGGCATCCCCAAGCTTAGGAGCTTGAATATTCCTTGAATATTATTTTGGGGTGCCTTGGGCATCCCCAAGCTTAGGGTCTTTCCACTCCTTATTCTCCTCATATCGACATCTCACCCAAAACTTGAAACTTCAATCACACAAAACTCAACGGAACTTTGTGCGATGGGTTAGTATAGTAAAACAAATCATTCACTTGTGTACTGTCAAAGACAAGTTTCATAATTGTTTCCACATAATGTCTAATGTACTCGATAATTTCCATAATTTATATTAAGCAATATAAGCCATAGAAACTATAAAACAAGCAAACTATGCATTGAGGGCAGAATCTGTCAAAAAACAGAACAGTCTGTAATGATTTGAATACTTTGTATACTTCTGTAACTCCAAACATTCTGAAAAATTAGGACAACCTAGGCAATTTGTATATCAATCTTGTGTAAAACATTTAGATCAAAAGCCCACTTCTATGATTTTTTAAAATTCTGGCAATGAGCACAAAAGTTTCTGTTTTTCAGCAAGATCAAATCAACTACCACCATAGATCATCCCAAAGGTCTTACTTGGCACTTTATTGAAACAAAAGCTACAAAACATGATTACTACAGTAGCATAATCATGAGAACACACAAAAATAGTAGGGGTAAATATTGGGTTGTCTCCCAATAAGCGCTTTTCTTTAATGCCTTTTTAGCTAGGCATGATATTTTAATGATACTCTTCCAAGCCCAATTTTGATGATAATTTTATTCATACTCTAAAAGATACTAGTAAATTGCACGTGCCTTGCACGTAATAAATATAGGGTCTATCTTGGGTACACCTATTTTTTTACAAAAATTTCCCCAAATTATCATGAAACTTCACGTCTTCACCTACTCCCTCCGTTCGAAAATACTTGTCGGAGAAATAGGTAAAAAATGATGTATCTAGAACTAAAATGCATCTAGATACATCCATTTTTCCGATAAGTATTTCCGGACGGAGGGAGTACAATACAAAGGACCTTGAAAGTGATAGAAACTACAAATAGGTCCTCTAACCACCAAGCAACCACTTCCACTGCCTGCACAGGTTGAGGGCACGCCGCCTGACCTCCACCGCTCCACTTGAGTCGGCCTGACCTTGAATCTGGTTGTCTTGAATGCGGAGGGGGAGTCTTCGAGCCAAGGCCCCAGAGGGCCAGCACACCGGTAAGGAAACCGTCTCCACTGAAAATCCACTTCAATCTGGAGACCATGGACCAAGCATGTACTTGCTACCACGCCCCACAGACTAACAGAGCGCCACAACAGCACCTCCACGAACTCCATATCAAGGCCAGGACAATCGTCACCATGGCGAAGAAAGATCAGAGGACAAAAGGCTCCACAACAACGTCCGTACATTGCCTCCGCCGCAAGAACCGCACCAGGAACACGAACACTCTCCAGATCGACGGATCCAGGAGCACACGACGCCAGAAGCTCCTCGGCTATTCCATAGTTGGTGTCGCCGCGATAGGGAAGAAGCTCCTGCCACCTTGTTCCATAGTGTCGTCGCCACCAACCTAGCCGCGACACCCGGGAGCCCTATCCTACTATCTACATACCTCAGGCATAGATTGGAGGGCCCTCCATGCTCCCGCTGCCATAGCGATAGCGGGGGAGGGATGGGACCACAGCAAATTCGGCCATCGACTTAGCAAGGGATCTATAAATATAAAAAGAGAAAAAGTATTCGCATATATCTTTGCATAAAATCAATGACATAAGACTTAGTGCCACACTTAGGGCACATCTAAATGAGCTTTAGTAAACCTACCGATTAAATATATTGCTAATCAATGTATCTCCAAAATGTGTCTTAAAAAAGCCCCACATATTGGAGATGGAGCAAATTCTAAGGTTAAAAATGTGAATTTAAATTTATCGTAAAATTAGCCTATCAAGCCATTTTTAAATTTCTAGCAAAATAAAGAATACGTGTGGACCTCTTACATTTATTTAGTACAATATATACCTTTTATGGGCTAAATGTTGCATTTCTTCCCATGTACTATGAAAGATCAGGAGTAATTAAAAAAACTATGAATATTATATTCCTAACAAAATATTACCTTTGAGAGCAGTTTTATTTTTGTCGGAAGCCTGAACGGCGTACATGGGCGGCTGAATCGAGGTGCACGTCAATACACTCTCCAGAACCTTCTCTCTTCTGCAGTCTTCTACACACTTCTCCACTCCTCTCAGTTGTGTTAAGATCCAAATGGATCATTCCTCTCCGTGCGTGCGAGAGCTGTATCTGTCAGCTCATGATGCTATATTTTGTGTTAGCGCTTTGGCCACCACGGCACAAGACTTCATGGGACCATGCAACTCTTGGTCGCCGGCATGCGCTCCCCTTAGTCTTGTGGCCGGCCGCAGCCACCGGATTGCGTTGGTTGTTGGACACTATGTGGAGGAAGCGATCCATTTGTAGCTTTAAATGGAGCTTGCTTGATGTTTCTTTTTCTAGATCGATGTTTCTTCCATTATGAAACATGTTTTTGTTCTCTCCTCATTTTCATTGCCACCTTCGTTGTGTGTTCTTTTTTCTAAATGATGACTCGTCTTCGTCAAACTTGTCGTTCCCCTCTGCTCTCTCTGGTTGATGCTTATTATCTTGCTGTTTTAGCTTCAGTGAGCGAAGATGTGGCAAGCTAGCTGCAACATGAATAAGGAGGCGTGTAGAAGATTGTTACATATACCCATTTTCCATTTGAAATGTGCGCTGATGTCCTTGTTTGGTGGCCGTGAGAATAGATGTTCTAGAGAAATCAAGAAGAGATTCCCAGAATATGGGCATGAGTGCCCATCCACGTGGCGTAATCCTGCACAACTCAGGAGATGATCCAATGGCCTGCAACGCTTGGATTTGCCACTTATCAACCGTCGGATGCAGCAGATCGAACGGCTATTATTCAAACTTATTCACACACTATATAATGGTATAGATAAGTGAAGTTCATAGAGCCTTCCACAATTAATATATATTGACCAATATCCAAGCTCGAAATATAAAAGTGAAGCACACGAAGCATTCTATAAAGCCATACTCAAAAGATTTAAGTGAAGCACAAAGAACATTCTGTAAAGCCATACTCAAAAGATTTAAGTGAAGCGCATGAAGCATTCTATAAATCAATGAAGGACTATCTCATACTAGCATGGTGCATAAAGAAAAAAAACACAGCAGACGCATATCATGTGAACAAAACAAAAACTGAGGTATACCGATAATTGTTGAAGAACAAAGATGGGATGCCAACTGGGGCATCCCCAAGCTTAGATGCTTGAGTATCCCTGAAATATTTACTTGGGTGCCTTGGGAATCCCCAAGCTTGAACTCTTGCCTCTCCTTATTACTCTTATATTGATAACTCCTCGATCTTCGAACACTTCATCCACACAAAACTTAACAAAACCCTCATGAGATCCGTTAGTACAATAAAGCAAATCACTACCTTTAGGTACTGTTGTAAACTCATTACAATTTCATATTACCATTATATCTACTATATTCCAACTCCATCATGGTTCATACCCCCCGATACAACCCATAGATTTATCAAAATAAGTGAACAACACATAGAAAATAGAATTTGTCAAAAACAGGACAGTCTGTAGCAATATGAACATTTACCATACTTATATAACTCCAAAACTACTAAAATAATAGGAAAAAAATAAATAATTTGCATAGCAGTACTATGTAAAATTTCAGAAACTTTTAACGTCCCAGTAAAAAAATGTAAATTCACGCACTACAACAAAAGTTTCTGTTTTTGCACCGCACATAGCAAACAAGCAATCTAACCATCCTAAAGCCAAATCTTGGCACATTATTTTTGTAATACAATGGATATATACAAGGGGATAATTATTTTTGAGAAACTTCCATGAAAAATTCTACATTGTTTCCATGAGCATGAACACACGTGTTCAAGGTCGACCCTCACTTCTCCAACGCATAACCTTCCAATCACTTCTATTTAAAAAAAAAGGTTTTAGGCATAAGAGGCAAGTATTTTTTTTGTATTTTTCATTCTTTAAAAAAATTGTTTGTTTCACCCACAACTAAAGAAAACAAAATCTACTTAGTGAAGAAAGCAAACAAGCATACCCAAAAATATTAACCCCACGCTATTGCTCCCTGACAACGGCGTCGGAAAAGAGCTTGATAAAGGAAGCGACTCATAGAATGGCAGAGGCAAATAGAGATCTTGCACATTTTCGTTAATCCATGAACATAATCTATGTATGTGGACCCCAAGTGCAAGGAATCATAGTAGCAATTTCCAAAGGTGGAAGTGATAAGTATGGAGTGTCAAACCCACAAGGAGCTAAAGGTAAGATCAATATTCTCTCAAGTCCTATCTACCACACATACAACTCTACATACATCGAGTGTTTGCTTTCATCTAGAAATGAGAAATAAAACTACGTTGTGGGTATAAAGAGTATAGCTTTGCATGACATAAGAGAGCTAAAATATAAAAATAGGTGATGTTAACATAAAGTTAGAATATATTATAATATATTACAAATACTGAGTGTGGAATAATGATGGATTGGTGTGCGGAATTGTCCTAGGCAATTGTTAACAAGATCGGTAATAATTATTGCAATTTTATATGAGGGAGAGGCATATGCTAACATACTTTATCTACTTGGATCATATGCACTTATGATTGGAACTCTAGCAAGCATCCACAACTACTAAATAGCATTAAGGTAAAACCCAGCCATAGCATTAAAGTATCAAGTCCTCTTTACTCCCATACGCAAACACCCCCCTTACTCGGGTTTAAGCTTGTGTCAGTCTAGCAACCCACTATAAGCAAATCATGAACATATTGGAAACCCTACATCAGGAATCCCTCACGTGTGCGCGGCATGGAGGGCACCATAGGACATCACCAAAATAAAACATACAACTCAAACCAATCTAGATCATCAATCAACCCAAAAGACAAAAGAAATCTACTCAAAACATCATAGGATGGCAACACATCATTGGATCATAATACGTGGCATAAAGCACTATGTTCAAGTAGGGGATTACAACGGCGTGCGGGAGAGTGGACCGCTTAAAAGAGATGAGGAAGGTGATGTTGATGAAGACATCACCGCGGTGATGGTTCCCCCGCCGGCACTCCGGCGCCACCGAGAGAGGGAGAGAGAGAGTCTCCCCCTTGTGCTTCCTCTTCCATGCCCCCTCTAGATGGGGACAGGTTCTCCCTCTAGTCCTTGGCCTCCATGGTGATGATGGCCCCTCCAACTTCCTCCTCCATGGCCTCTAGTGACGATGGCCCCCTCGGGCAGGGTGCCGGAGAGGGCCTAGATTGATTTTTCGTGGCTACAGAGGCTTGCGGCGGCAGAACTTCCGATCTAGGGTCCTTTTCGGAGGTTTGGGTATTTATAAGAGTTTTTGGCGTCGGTCTCACGTCAAGGGGGTGCACGAGGGGCCCACAAGCCAGGAGCACCCTCCCTGGGAGGGTAGGGCGCCCCCTAGGCCCTTCGCAGAGGGTAGCAGAGGTTCTCATGCTATTTTTATTTTTGGATGTGCAAACCCTTAATGCAAATGAACGTCACGTTGTATTGCCCTTTGTGATAGCAACCTTTATTATGCAAGTCGTCGCTTTTATTTCTTTACCATCACAAGTTTGTACAACACTTATTTTCCCTTACAATAAAAGATCATACATATTTAGGAGCAATTTTTATTGCTTTTTGCACAGATGACAACTTACTTGAAGGATCTTATTCAATCCATAGGTAGATATGGTGGACACTCATGGCAAGAAACAGGGTTTAAGGGTTTTTGGATGCACAAGTAGTATAAATTTTTGGCTAGCAAAAGATCCTAGCAAGCACCACATGTTGGAGGATCCATAACAATATAACCTCATTACGTTGTCTTCCTTGTCCAACTTCAACTAATTTTCTCAAGTTTGAAAATAATTAATGGGGCACAATCATAGAAGATGTCCAAGATAGTATATTTATCTGTGAAATCTCTCTTCCTTCAATATTATTTCATGATTGTTCAAGTGACCAATGCGGTGTTTGCTAGCTTCCAATAATTTTTACCACCTATACTTCTTATATGAGAAGTCATTACTCCCCATGGGATAAGCATATGAAACATATATAATTTCAGATTTATGATATTCAATTCATTCAACCATTTACTCGTAGGATATAAGTGAAGCATGATAGTAAATGACAAAACTACTCCAAAGAGATATAATTGAAGATCAATGCGTAGTCAATTAGTTAAATAGTCATTTGTTGGGGAACGTTGCATGGAAAACAAAAAAATTATACGCGCACGCAAGATATATCCATGCAGATGCATAGCAACGAGAGGGGAGAGTGTGCCTACGTACCCTGATAGACCGTAAGCGGAAGCTTTTATTAACACAGTTGATGTAGTCAAACTTCTTCGTGATCCAACCGATCAAGTACCGAACGTACGACCGATCAAGTACTGAACGTACTACACCTCCGCGTTTAGCACACGTTCAACTCGGTGACGTGCTCGCCTTCTTGATCCAGCAAGATGGGTGAAGTAGTAGATGAGTTCCGGCAGCACGACGGCATGATGACGGTGATGGTGAACTCGTTCCCGCAGGGCCTCGCCGAGCACTGTGGAGAAACTGGATGGAGGACTAAACTGTGGAGAGGGGTGATGTCTACTACACAACCTTCTTCTTGTAGACGTTGTTGGGCCTCCAAGTGCAGAGGTTTGTAGGACAGTAGCAAATTTCCCTCAAGTGGATGACCTAAGGTTTATCAATTCGTGGGAGGTGTAGGATGAAGATGGTCTCTCTCAAACAACCCTGCAACCAAATAGCAAAGAGTCTCTTGTGTCCCCAACACACCCAATACAATGGTAAATTGTATAGGTGCACTAGTTTGGCAAAGAGATGGTGATACAAGTGCAATATGGATAGTAGATACAGGTTTTTGTAATATGAAAATATAAAAACAGCAAGCTAACTAATGACAAAAGTGAGCACAAACGGTATTGCAATGCGTTGAAACAAGGCCTAGGGTTCATACTTTCACTAGTTCAAGTTCTCTCAACAATAATAACATAATTGGATCATATAACTATCCCTCAACATGCAACAAAGAGTCACTCCAAAACCACTAATAGCGGAGAACAAACGAAGAGATTATGGTAGGGTACGAAACCACCTCAAAGTTATCCTTTCTGATCGATCTATTCAAGAGTCCGTAGTAAAATAACACGAAGCTATTCTTTCCGTTCGATCTATCATAGAGTTCGTACTAGAATAACACCTTAAGACACAAATCAACAAAAACCCTAATGTCACCTAGATACTCCAATGTCACCTCAAGTATCCGTGGGTATGATTATACGATATGCATCACACAATCTCAGATTGATCTATTCAAACCAACACAGAGTACTTCAAAGAGTGCCCCAAAGTTTCTACCGGAGAGTCAAGACGAAAACGTGTGCCAACCCCTATGCATAAGTTCACGAGGTCACGAAACCCGCAAGTTGATCACCAAAACATACATCAAGTGAATCATGTGAATATCCCATTGTCACCACAGATAAGCACGGCAAGACATACATCAAGTGTTCTCAAAACCTTAAAGACTCAATCCGATAAGATAACTTCAAAGGGAAAACTCAATCCAGTACAAGAGAGTAGAGGGGGAGAAACATCATAAGATCCAACTATAATAGCAAAGCTCGTGATACATCAAGATCATATCACCTCAAGAACACGAGAGAGAGAGAGAGATCAAACACATAGCTACTGGTACATACCCTCAGCCCCGAGGGTGAACTACTCCCTCCTCGTCATGGAGAGCGCCGGCATGATGAAGATGGCCACCGGTGAGGGATTCCCCCATCCGGCAGGGTGCCGGAACAGGGTCCCGATTGGTTTTTGGTGGCTACAGAAGCTTACGGCGGCGGAACTCCCGATCTATTCTGTTCCCCGAAGTTTTAGGGTATATGGATATATATAGGCGAAAGAAGTCCGCCAAGGGAGCCACGAGGGGCCTACGAGGGTGGCGGGCGCGCCTAGGGGGCAGGCGCGCCTCCCTACCTCGTGGCCACCTTGAAGCTTCCTTGACTTCAACTCCAAGTCTCTTGGATCACGTTCGTTCCAAAAATCACGCTCCCGAAGGTTTCATTCCGTTTGGACTCCGTTTGATATTCCTTTTCTGCGAAACACTGAAACAAGGGAAAAACAGAAACTAGCACTGGGCTCTGGGTTAATAGGTTAGTCCCAAAAATAATATAAAAGTGTTTAATAAAGCCCATAAACATCCAAAACAGATAATATAATAGCATGAATACTTCATAAATTATAGATACATTGGAGACATTTTAGCATCTGTAAGGGCATATTCATCCCTAAGGTGTTTTGGTGATTGACGACAATGCTTTTGCGGACTAATCGTGTGCCTTGAGTTTCTCAGACGTTTCATCACTAGGCACAAGACGGTTTGGTGCCCCTCGAAGACTATTGAAGACGGCGTTTTTCTATGTTTCTTTTTGGTGGATTTGAGTTGTAGGAAAGCCATACTATTAAGAGGGGGTCCGCGTCAAAAAGGTTTGGGTGGAATCTTCACGTACGCGTTTCCTTCCTTGTCACCACCTTTCTCTTGCACTTTGGAGCATCCCCCGTTTATCCTCTATGCGAAAATCCTGGCTGTTGCTAAGCTTGCGGTAGTACTGCTCCCTGGAGTGGTAGTACCGTAGGCACCCGCGGTAGTACCGTGCCCCGGCGCGGTAGTACCGCGGGAGCCCACGGTAGTACCGCTCCTCTGGAGCCGTAGTGCTGTGGCGCCCGGGCCAAGTGCCGCTGCATCGCGGTAGTAGGGGCGGATGTAATTTTTTACATCCGCGCCTCCGCGGTAGTACCGTGCTTCGTGCGCGGTAGTACCGCACGTGGTCCGTTCCAGCAGCCATGCGGTAGTACCGCTTCCCAGCAGTAGTACCGTGTCGGATTTTTGCATCGATTTATTTCCAGTGGAAGTAGGCACGGATGTATTTTTATTCATCCGCGCCCTTCGTAGGATAGGACTCTCCTGCCTTGCGGTAGTACCACAAGGGGGAGCGGTAGTACCGTGCTCGCGGAAGTACTGCTCTTAGTCAGGCGTGTTCTAGCCCCTGCAGCTGCCGCGGTAGTACCGTGATTCCTCACGGTAGTACCGCGTGGCCTTGCGGTAGTACCGCGCTTCTGGGGCGGTAGTACCGCATGTCGCGAGATGGTTAAGTGGATAACGGTTGGATTTTGTCCACAGCTATAAAAGGGGTGTCTCCTACCTCTAGTTGACTACCTCTTCCAACCCTAAGCTCCATTATTGCTCCAAGATCCATTTTATCCCGATCTCACTCCCTAGCCAACCAAACTTGTTGATTTGCTCGGGAGAGGTTGAGAAGGCCTCGATCTACACTTCCACCAAGAGAAATTTGATTCCCCCACTAATCCCTTGCGGATGTTGTTACTCTTGGGTGTTTGAGCACCCTAGACGGTTGAGGTCATCGCGGAGCCATAGTCCATTGTGGTGAAGCTTCGTGGTGTTGTTGGGAGCCTCCAATTAAGTTGTGGAGATTGCCCCAACCTTGTTTGTAAAGATTCGGTCACCGCCTCCAAGGGCACCAATAGTGGAATCATGGCATCTCGCATTGTGTGAGGGCATGAGGAGAATACGGTGGCCCTAGTGGCTTCTTGGGGAGCATTGCGCCTCCACACTGCTCCAACGGAGACGTACTTCCTCTCAAAGGGAAGGAACTTCGGTAACACATCCTCGTCTCCACCGGCTTGGTTATCTCGTGCCTTTACTTGTGCAAGCTTATTTGTGCTTTATCTCTTGCTTGCTTGTGTGCTTGTCATTGTTGCATCATATAGGTTGCTCACTTAGTTGCACATCTAGACAACCTACTTTGATGCAAAGTTTAAATTGTTAAAGTAAAGCTAAAAAAATTGTTAGTTGCCTATTCACCCCCCTCTAGTCAACTATATCAATCCTTTCAATTGGTATCAGAGCCTCTTCTCTTGATTAAGGACTTTACCGTCCAAAGAGTATGGCTGACGTCGTAGAAGGTGCGGAGGAGCACTCCGGTGCAAATCCGGTCTCTTCTACGGGAGATGGGGAAACCGCGATCTCACGTGAGGAGTTCAATGTGGTGTTGGAAACATTGAAAACCTCCATGAGGGCCGAGGTCAAAGGCATGTTTCATGAATTCTTAGAAGGGATTAAACTTTCCACTGCACCGTTGAAGGTGGGTGATCCCGCCAACAAGGTGACGAATGCTACCTCCGACAAGGGGGAAGCTACTAGCGAGAAAGCCCTTCCGTCTAGTGGTAAAAGTGGCACCGGCATCTTTGCCCATGTGGAACCTCCACTTGTCTATGGTGGACCGATTCCTTCCACTCACTTGAATCATGCTGGTCCTCCCCCCAAGATTGATAAAAAGGAGGATTTTGATTCTTGGGTCTATCGTTTTAAGCGTCATTTAAATCATGTGAACACTAACCTTTGGAGAATCATTTAAGGTTTCTATCCGCATGACCGGAGCAACTTCACTCCTAGAGAAGCCATGGAGAATCAATTCAATGAGAATGCTCCCTTCATCATCCAAGAAGTAATCCTTCCCGAAGACCTCCCGCATCTCCGGCCCTACTCATTCGCCAAAGATGCTTGGCACAAAGTGGTTTCCCTCTATCGGGGAAGCGCAAGCATTCGACGTTCAACTATGAAGTGGTACAAGATGAAGTTGATGAGTTTGCAATGAAAGAAGATGAAGAACCTTGTGAGCTCTATCGGAGAGTTACCAAGCTCGCAGTCTCTCTCCGGGATCATGGAAGTAAGGACATGGATGAGATGACAATTGGATCAAGCGCAAATTCCTCAAGGCAATGATGCCCTACCACAAAGCCATGTCCTCTGTCATCCGTCAAAGGCCGGACTTCCACACCTTGTCCTCAAGTGAGGTGTTGGATGAGTTTGTGGCTATGAGCATATTGGACAAGACTGCCGACAATGCGGTGCTTCGATCTCAAAGAGCAAAACGGCCCAACCTTGCATTGAAGGCCAAGGTCTATGTCTAAGAAGAGGAAGAGGAGGAAGAAGAGGAGAGCAACCTCGAAGATATGAAATATGCCTATCATGAACACATGGCACTTTCTTCAAGGCAATTTTGGAGCAAGAAGAACTCAAGGCCCAACTTCAACAAGAACAATTCTAGTGGCTGAAAGGGCAAGCAACGAGTGAGGACTTGCTTCAATTGTGGCAATGTGAGCCATTTTGTTGCAGAGTGCCCTTATGAGAAGAGGGAAGACAACGGAGGCATGCTCTGAAGGAAATATGCCCTAGAGGCAATAATAAAGTTATTATTTATTTCCTTACATATCATGATAAATGTTTATTATTCATGCTAGAATTGTATTAACCGGAAACATAATACATGTGTGGATACATAGACAAACAGAGTGTCACTAGTATGCCTCTACTTGACTAGCTTGTTAATCAAAGATGGTTAAGTTTCCTAACCATAGACAAAGAAGTTGAATGATCTGATTGACATGACCCATTCCATTAGCTTAGCACCCGATCGTTTAGTATGTTGCTATTGCTTTTATCCATGAATTATACATGTTCCTATGACTATGAGATTATGCAACTCCCGTTTACCGTAGGAACACTTTGTGTGCTACCAAACGTCACAACATAACTGGGTGATTATAAAGGTGCTCTACAGGTGTCTCCGAAAGTATTTGTTGGGTTGGCGTATTTCAAGATTGGGATTTGTCACTCCGAATGTCGGAAAGGTATCTCAGGGCCTTCTCGGTAATGCACATCACATAAACCTTGCAAGCATTGCAACTAATGAGTTAGTTGCGGGATGATGTATTACGGAACGAGTAAAGAGACTTGCCGGTAACGAGATTGAACTAGGTATTGGATACCGACGATCGAATCTCGGGCAAGTAACATACCGATGGACAAAGGGAACGACGTATGTTGTTATGCGGTCTGACCGATAAAGATCTTCGTAGAATATGTAGGAACCAATATGGGCATCCAGGTCCCGCTATTGGTTATTGACCGGAGACGTGTCTCGGTCATGTCTACATTGTTCTCGAACCGTAGGGTCCGCACGCTTAAGGTTACGATGACATTTATTATGAGTTTATGAATTTTGATGTACCGAAGGAGTTCGGAGTCCCGGATGTGATCGCGAACATGACGAGGAGTCTCAGAATGGTCGACATGTAAAGATTGATATATTGGACGGCTATGTTCGGACATCGGAATGGTTCCGAGTGGTTTCGGATAATACCGGAGTGCCGGAGGGGTTACCGGAACCTCCCGGGGAAGTATGGGCCTTATTGGGCCGCGAGGGGAGAGAGTGGGCCGCGCCAGGAGGTGGCACGCGCCCCCCATGGGCAGTCCGAATTGGACAAGGAGGGGGGCGCGGCCCCCCTTTCCCTCTCCCTCTCCCTCTCTTTCCTTCCCCCTTCATCCCTCCTAGTTGGACTAGGAAAGGGGAGTCCTACTCCTACTAGGAGGAGGACTCCCCCCTCCCTTGGCGCGCCTCTAGGCCGGCCGGCCCTCCCCCTTGCTCCTTTATATACGGGGGCAGGGGGCACCCCAAGACACACAAGTTGATCCTTGAGATCGTTCCTTAGCCGTGTGCGGTGCCCCCCTCCACCATATTCCACCTCGGTCATATTGTCGCAGTGTTTAGGCGAAGCCCTGCGTCGGTAGTTCATCAAGATCGTCACCACGCCGTCGTGCTGACGGAACTCATCCCCGGAGGTTTTGCTGGATCGAAACCCGGGGACGTCATCGAGCTGTACGTGTGTCAAGAACTCGGAGGCGCCGGAGTAACGACACTTGGATCGGTCGGATCGCGAGGAGGACGTACGACTACTTCCTCTACGTTGTGTCAATGCTTCCGCTTCTGTCTACGAGGGTACGTAGACAATACTCTCCCCTCTCGTTGCTATGCATCACCATGATCTTGCGTGTGCGTAGGAATTTTTTTGAAATTACTACGTTCCCCAACAGTGGCATCCGAGCCGTTTTTTTATGGTTTGATGTTTAGCACGAGTAGAACACAAGTGAGTTGTGGACGATACAAGTCATACTGCCTACCAGCATGTCATACTTTGGTTCGGCGGTATTGTTGGATGAAGCGGCCCAGACCGACATTACGCGTACGCTTACGCGAGACTGGTTCTACCGCCGTGCTTTGCACACAGGTGGCTGGCGGGTGTCAGTTTCTCCAACTTTAGTCGAACCGAGTATGGCTACGCCCGGTCCTTGAGAAGGTTAAAACGGAGTCTATTTGACAAACTATCGTTGTGGTTTTGATGCGTAGGTGAGATTGGTTCTTGCTTAAGCCCGTAGCAGCCACGTAAAATTTGCAACAAACAAAGTAGAGGACGTCTAACTTGTTTTTGCAGGGCATGTTGTGATATGATATGGTCAAGACATGATGCTATATTTTATTGTATGAGATGATCATGTTTTGTAACCGAGTTATCGGCAACCGGCAGGAGCCGTATGGTTGTCGCTTTATTGTATGCAATGTAATCGCCCTGTAATGCTTTACTTTATCACTAAGCGGTAGCGATAGTCATAGAAGCATAAGATTGGCGAGACGACAACGATGCTACGATGGAGATCAAGGTGTCGCGCCGGTGATGATGGTGATCATGATGGTGCTGCGGAGATGGAGATCACAAGCACAAGATGATGATGACCATATCATATCACTTATATTTGATTGCATGTGATGTTTATCTTTTTATGCATCTTATCTTGCTTTGATTGACGGTAGCATTATAAGATGATCTCTCACTAAAATTATCAAGAAGTGTTCTCCCCGAGTATGCACCGTTGCCAAAGTTCGTCGTGCCCAGACACCACGTGATGATCGGGTGTGATAAGCTCTACGTCCATCTACAACGGGTGCAAGCCAGTTTTGCACACGCAGAATACTCGGGTTATACTTGACGAGCCTAGCATATGCAGATATGGCCTTGGAACACGGATACCGAAAGGTCGAGCGTGAATCATATAGTAGATATGATCAACATGATGATGTTCACCATTAAGAAATAATCCATTTCACGTGATGATCGGTTATGGATTAGTTTTGATTTGGATCACGTGATCACTTAGAAGATTAGAGGGATATCTATCTAAGTGGGAGTTCTTAAGTAATATGATTAATTGAACTTAAATTTGTCATGAACATAGTCCCTGATAGTATCTTGCTTGTTTATGTTAATTGTAGATAGATGGCTCGTGCTGTTGTTCCGTTGAATTTTAATGTGTTCCTTGAGAAAGCAAAGTTGAAAGATGATGGTAGCAATTACACGGACTGGGTCCGTAACTTGAGGATTATCCTCATTGCTGCTCAGAAGAGTTACGTCCTGGAAGCACCGCTGGGTGCCAGACCTGCTGCTGGAGCAACGCCAGATGTTATGAACGTCTGGCAGAGCAAAACTGATGACTACTCGATAGTTCAGTGTGCCATGCTTTACGACTTAGAACCGGGACTTCAACGTAGGTTTGAAAACCATGGAGCATATGAGATGTTCTAGGAGTTGAAGTTGATATTCAAACAGAATGCCCGGATTGAGAGATATGAGGTCTCCAATAAGTTCTATAGCTGCAAGATGGAAGAGAATGGTTCTGTCAGTGAGCATATACTCAAGATGTCTGGGTATTATAATCACTTGAATCAGCTGGGAGTCAATCTTCCGGATGATTGCGTCATTGACAAAATTCTCCAATCACTGCCACCAAGCTACAAAGGCTTCGTGATGAACTATAATATGCAAGGGATAGATAAGTCTATCACCGAGCTCATCGCAATGCTAAAGGTTGCGGAGGTAGAAATCAAGAAGGAGCATCAAGTGTTGATGGTCAATAAGACCACTAGTTTCAAGAAAAAGGGCAAAGGGAAGAAGAAGGGGAACTTCAAAAAGAACAGCAAACAAGTTGCTCAAGAGAAGAAACCCAAGTCTGGACCTAAGCCTGAAACTGAGTGCTTCTACTGCAAGCAGACTGGTCACTGGAAGCGGAACTGCCCCAAGCATTTGGCGGACAAGAAGGATGGCAAGGTGAACAAAGGTATATGTGATATACATGTTATTGATGTGTACCTTACTAGAGCTCGCAGTAGCACCTGGGTATTTGATACTGGTTCTGTTGCTAATATTTGCAACTCGAAACAGGGACTACGGATTAAGCGAACACTGGCAAAGGACGAGGTGACGATGCGCGTGGGAAACGGTTCCAAAGTCGATGTGATCGCAGTCGGCACGCTACCTCTACATCTACCTTCGGGATTAGTATTAGACCTAAATAATTGTTATTTGGTGCCAGCGTTGAGCATGAACATTATATCTGGATCTTGTTTGATGCGAGACGGTTATTCATTTAAATCAGAGAATAATGGTTGTTCTATTTATATGAGTAATATCTTTTATGGTCATGCACTCTTGAAGAGTGGTCTATTTTTGATGAATCTCGATAGTAGTGATACACATATTCATAATGTTGAAGCCAAAAGATGCAGAGTTGATAATGATAGTGCAACTTATTTGTGGCACTGCCGTTTAGGTCATATCGGTATAAAGCGCATGAAGAAACTCCATGTTGATGGACTTTTGGAGTCACTTGATTATGAATCACTTGGCACTTGCGAACCGTGCCTCATGGGCAAGATGACTAAAACACCGTTCTCCGGTACTATGGAGAGAGCAACAGATTTGTTGGAAATCATACATACAGATGTATGTGGTCCGATGAATGTTGAGGCTCGTGGCGGATATCGTTATTTTCTCACCTTCACAGATGATTTAAGCAGATATGGGTATATCTACTTAATGAAACACAAGTCTGAAACATTTGAAAAGTTCAAAGAATTTCAGAGTGAAGTTGAAAATCATCGTAACAAGAAAATAAAGTTTCTACGATCTGATCGTGGAGGAGAATATTTGAGTTATGAGTTTGGTCTACATTTGAAACAATGCGGAATAGTTTCGCAACTCACACCGCCCGGAACACCACAACGCAATGGTGTGTCCGAACGTCGTAATCGCACTTTACTTGATATGGTACGATCTATGATGTCCCTTACAGATTTACCGCTATCGTTTTGGGGTTATGCTCTAGAGACGGCCGCATTCACATTAAACAGGACACCATCAAAATCCGTTGAGACGACGCCTTATGAACTATGGTTTAGCAAGAAACCAAAGTTGTCGTTTCTTAAAGTTTGGGGCTGCGATGCTTATGTGAAAAAGCTTCAACCTGATAAGCTCGAGCCCAAATCGGAGAAATGTGTCTTCATAGGATACCCAAAGGAAACTGTTGGGTACACCTTCTATCATAGATCTGAAGGCAAGACATTTGTTGCTAAAAATGGATCCTTTCTAGAGAAGGAGTTTCTCTCGAAAGAAGTGAGTGGGAGGAAAGTAGAACTTGATGAGGTAACTGTACCTGCTCCCTTATTGGAAAGTAGTACATCACAAAAATCTGTTTCTGTAGCACCTACACCAATTTGTGAGGAAGCTAATGATGATGATCATGGAACTTTAGATCAAGTTATTACTAAACCTCGTAGATCAACCAGAGTGAGATCCGCACCAGAGTGGTACGGCAATCCTGTTCTGGAAATCATGCTACTAGATCATGACGAACCTACGAACTATGAAGAAGCGATGGTGAGCCCAGATTCCGCAAAATGGCTGGAAGCCATGAAATCTGTGATGGGATCCATGTATGAAAACAAAGTGTGGACTTTGGTTGACTTGCCCGAGGGTCGGCAAGCAATAGAGAACAAGTGGATCTATAAGAAGAAGACTGACACCGACGGTAATGTTACTGTCTACAAAGCTCGACTTGTCGCAAAGGGGTTTCGACAAGTTCAAGGGATCGACTACGATGAGACCTTCTCACCCGTAGCGATGCTTAAGTCTGTCCGAATCATGTTAGCAATTGCCGCATTTTATGATTATGAAATTTGGCAAATGGATGTAAAGACTGCATTCCTGAATGGGTTTCTGGAAGAAGAGTTGTATATGATGCAACCAGAAGGTTTTATCGATCCAAAGGGAGCTAACAAAGTGTGCAAGCTCCAGCGATCCATTTATAGACTGGTGCAAGCATCTCGGAGTTGGAATAAACGCTTTGATAGTGTGATCAAAGCATTTGGGTTTATACAGACTTTTGGAGAAGCCTGTATTTACAAGAAAGTGAGTGGGAGCTCTGTAGCATTTCTAATATTATATGTAGATGACATATTACTGATTGGAAATGATATAGAATTTCTGGATAGCATAAAGGGATACTTGAATAAGAGTTTTTCAATGAAAGACCTCGGTGAAGCTGCTTACATATTGGGCATTAAGATCTATAGAGATAGATCAAGACGCTTAATTGGACTTTCACAAAGCACATACCTTGACAAGATTTTGAAGAAGTTCAAAATGGATCAAGCGAAGAAAGGGTTCTTGCCTGTATTGCAAGGTGTGAAGTTGAGTAAGACTCAATGCCCAACCAATGCAGAAGATAGAGAGAAGATGAAAGATGTTCCCTATGCTTCAGCCATAGGCTCTATCATGTATGCAATGTTGTGTACCAGACCTGATGTGTGCCTTGCTATAAGTTTAGCAGGGAGGTACCAAAGTAATCCAGGAGTGGATCACTGGACAGCGGTCAAGAATATCCTGAAATACCTGAAAAGGACTAAGGAAATGTTTCTCGTATATGGAGGTGACAAAGAGCTTGTCGTAAAGGGTTACGTTGATGCAAGCTTTGACACTGATCTGAACGATTCTAAGTCGCAAACCGGATACGTATTTATATTAAACGGAGGAGCTGTCAGTTGGTGCAGTTCTAAACAAAGCGTGGTAGCGGGATCTACATGTGAAGCGGAGTACATAGCTGCTTCGGAAGCAGCAAATGAAGGAGTCTGGATGAAGGAGTTCATATCCGATCTAGGTGTCATACCTAGTGCATCGGGTCCAATGAAAATCTTTTGTGACAATACTGGAGCAATTGCCTTGGCGAAGGAATCCAGATTTCACAAGAGAACAAAGCACATCAAGAGACGCTTCAATTCCATCCGGGACTTGGTCCAGGTGGGAGACATAGAGATTTGCAAGATACATATGGATCTGAATGTAGCAGACCCGTTGACTAAGCCTCTTCCACGGGCAAAACATGATCAGCACCAAGACTCCATGGGTGTTAGAATCATTACTGTGTAATCTAGATTATTGACTCTAGTGCAAGTGGGAGACTGAAGGAAATATGCCCTAGAGGCAATAATAAAGTTATCATTTATTTCCTTACATATCATGATAAATGTTTATTATTCATGCTAGAATTGTATTAACCGGAAACATAATACATGTGTGGATACATAGACAAACAGAGTGTCACTAGTATGCCTCTACTTGACTAGCTTGTTAATCAAAGATGGTTAAGTTTCCTAACCATAGACAAAGAAGTTGTCATTTGATTAACAAGGTCACATCATTAGTTGAATGATCTGATTGACATGACCCATTCCATTAGCTTAGCACCCGATCGTTTAGTATGTTGCTATTGCTTTTATCCATGACTTATACATGTTCCTATGACTATGAGATTATGCAACTCCCGTTTACCGTAGGAACACTTTGTGTGCTACCAAACGTCACAACGTAACTGGGTGATTATAAAGGTGCTCTACAGGTGTCTCCAAAAGTATTTGTTGGGTTGGCGTATTTCAAGATTGGGATTTGTCACTCCGAATGTCGGAAAGGTATCTCAGGGCCTTCTCGGTAATGCACATCACATAAGCCTTGCAAGCATTGCAACTAATGAGTTAGTTGCGGGATGATGTATTACGGAACGAGTAAAGAGACTTGCCGGTAACGAGATTGAACTAGGTATTGGATACCGACGATCGAATCTTGGGCAAGTAACATACGATGGACAATGGGAACGACGTATGTTGTTATGCGGTCTGACCAATAAAGATCTTCGTAGAATATGTAGGAACCAATATGGGCATCCAGGTCCCGCTATTGGTTATTGACCGGAGACGTGTCTCGGTCATGTCTACATTGTTCTCGAACCGTAGGGTCCGCACGCTTAAGGTTACGATGACAGTTATTATGAGTTTATGCATTTTGATGTACCGAAGGAGTTCGGAGTCCCGGATGTGATCGCGGACATGACTAGGAGTCTCAGAATGGTCAAGACGTAAAGATTGATATATTTGACGGCTATGTTAGGACATCGGAATGGTTCCGAGTGGTTTCGGATAATACCGAAGTGCCGGAGGGGTTACCGGAACCCCCCGGGGAAGTATGGGCCTTATTGGGCCGCGAGGGGAGAGAGAGGGCTGCGCCAGGAGGTGGCGCGCGCCCCCCCATCGGCAGTCCGAATTGGAAGGAGGGGGGCGCGGCCCCCCTTTCCCTCTCCCTCTCCCTCTCTTTCCTTCCCCCTTCCTCCCTCCTAGTTGGACTAGGAAAGGGGAGTCCTACTCCTACTAGGAGGAGGACTCCCCCCTCCCTTGGCGCGCCTCTAGGCCGGCCGACCCTCCCCCCTTGCTCCTTTATATACAGGGGCAGGGGGCACCCCAAGACACACAAGTTGATCCTTGAGATCGTTCCTTAGCCGTGTGCGGTGCCCCCCTCCACCATATTCCACCTCGGTCATATTGTCGCAGTGTTTAGGCGAAGCCCTGCGTCGGTAGTTCATCAAGATCGTCACCACGCTGTCGTGCTGACGGAACTCATCCCCGGAGGTTTTGCTGGATCGAAACCCGGGGACGTCATCAAGCTGTACGTGTGTCAAGAACTCGGAGGCGCCGGAGTAACGGCGCTTGGATCGGTCGGATTGCGAGGAGGACGTACGACTACTTCCTCTACGTTGTGTCAACACTTCCGCTTCTGTCTACGAGGGTACGTAGACAATACTCTCCCCTCTCGTTGCTATGCATCACCATGATCTTGCGTGTGCGTAGGAATTTTTTTGAAATTACTACGTTCCCCAACATGCTCATCCGTAAGGACAAGGCCAAGTCGTTCCCCAACAAGAGCAACTTCACCAAGAAGACTCCTCCCAAGGCATTGGTGGTACAAGAAGAGTACAATGAGGATGATGACGATGATGAAGATGGTGAGTCGGTTGCCATGGCCTCCATTGCCATTGCGACGACTCAACGGGTGTCTCTCTTCGACTCACCCAATAAGAGCATCACCGCCAAGTGCCTCATGGCTAAAGCCACCAGCAAGGTAACTCCCAACATCAAAACTACCATCATCAATCATCCTTCTTCCACGGATAGCATTTATGAACATGAGGGAACTAATGTGGAGGAAAATGAGTTTGAGGACTTCATGGGTAAACTCAAGGGCAAATCCAAGAAGCACTTTGTTGCTCTCTTGGAACAACTTGGTGAAGCCAATGACATGATCGAGGCTCACGAAGATACCATCTCTAAGATGGAGGGGCATAGTCGTGACTATGCCGATGAGATTTCGGATCTTTCCAATGCTCTTGAGGAAGAGCGTGGTCTTCGTTTGGCTCTTGAGGAGTCATACAACAATGATTATGCTAAATCAAAGAAAGATCTTGATCATGCTCTTGTTGTTTCACGTGTGCTAAACTCCGAGAAGGCAAAGCTTGGGGTTGATCTTGCTAGACTCAAAGAGGAGTTTGACATTATCGACAAGGCTCACAAAGTCTTGAAAGGTGTTCATGCTAGCCTCAAAGAGTCTCATGATCAACTCCAAGTAAAGCTAACCAAGGAGAAAGCCACCTTTCCTCATATGGTATTGATTGATAATGCAAATGCTACTAACCCGTGTTGTGAGCATGTGCATCTTGTTGAGGAGAATGCTAAGTTGAAGGAGCAACTTGAGAAAGGCCTTGTGACATGCATACAAGGTGAGAAGAACCTCAACGACCTTTTGAGCAATCAAAAGGAAGTTGTGGGCAAGGAGGGGATTGGGTTCGCACCCAACCCCAAGAACAAGAAGAAGAATGACAATACCAAACGACCTCCTCCTCTCAAACTTTTGTGAAGGAGGGAGAGGGTGCTTCCAAGGATAAGAAGAACAATGCGAAGGGTGGCGGTGTCAAGAAGGGCAATGCCACCCCTCCCAACAAAGCCGACGACTTTAACCCTTCTTATGTGTTATGCCGTGCTAGTGATGGGCATGTTTATGCCAAATTTGTTGGTTCTCCTCATGAATACATTGAATGGTCTATTTGGGTTCCTAAGACCCTTGTTACTAAAGTCAAAGGACCCATTACAAAATGGGTACCTAAAACCAAGCATTGATCTCTTGTAGGTGTTTGCTTCTGGTGGGGGATCATGGTTGCTCGATAGTGGAGCTACAAATCATATGACTGGAAGCAAGGACTTTGTGGTGGACGTGCACAAGATTCCATCTATGCCCACCAATGTTGAGTGGGGTGATGCCTCGTCTTCTGAGGTATTAGGACTCGGCAAGGTTGTCATTTCTCATGATCTCATGATCGTGAAGGTCATGCTTGTAGAGTCCCTTGCATACAATTTACTTTCCGTTCATCAACTTGCAATCATGGGCTTTGCCGATTTCTTTGATATTGATACCGTGGCCCTCTTGTGGAGCAAGACTCTTAAAGTAGACTTTGTTGGGCATGTCAAGAACGGTCTATATGTGATTAACTTTTCGGAGCGACCCACTAAGACCGCGACATGCCTAATGGCTAAAGTTGACGTGGGATGGCTTTGGCATCGCCGTTTAGCCCACGTCAATATGAGATCTTTGCAAAGTCTTCTCAAGGGGGACCATGTCCGTGGACTAACGAATGTTAGTTTTGCTAAATATCGTGCTCGCAGTGCTTGTATCAAAGGAAAGCTTCATGAGAAGGCTCACTCTCCCACGACTATCATTTACTCGAAGAAGCCTTTGGAGCTCCTTCACTTGGATCTCTTTGGGCCTCCATCCTTTGATAGTCTTGGGGGTAGGAAGTATTGCTTGGTGATTGTGGATGACTACTCAATATATACTTGGGTATATTTCTTCAAGAGGAAGAGCGAGACCCAACAAACCGTCATTGACTTTGCAAATGAAGCACAACGTCAACACAATGCAAAGATCTTGACAATAAGAAGTGACAATGGCACCGAGTTCAAGAACTACACCCTGGATGAGTTTCTTAGTGATGAGGGGATCAAGCATCAATATTCCGCACCCTACACCCCTGAACAAAACGGTGTCGCGGAGAGGAAGAACCGGACGTTGATGGATGCGGTAAGGACCATGATGGCGGAGTTCAAGTCTCCATACAACTTTTGGGCCGAAGCCATCAACACCGCTTGTCATGCATCCAATCGACTCTACCTCCGCAAAGGCTTGAACAAGACTCCATATGAGATACTCACCGGTAACAAGCCAAACCTCAAGTACTTTCGGGTATTCGGGTGTAAGTGTTTCATTCTCAAGAAAGGTGTTCGGTTGTCTAAATTTGAGGCTAGAGCTTATGAGGGCATATTTGTTGGTTATGCTACAAACTCTCATGCTTACCGTGTCCTCAATAAATCCACGGGACTTATTGAGGAGACGTGTAACGTGGAGTTTGATGAGAATAACGGCTCCCAAGTGGAGCAAAGTGGCACTTGTGATGTAGGTGATGAAATTCCTCCTCAAGCCATAAGAAGAATGGGTGTTGGTTTTATCCTACCCATTGAGGAACCCCTTGTGGCCGAAGGAGAAGGACAATGCTCCACTCAAGTGGAGCCATCACCAACCCAAGGCCCACACGCTTCCAAAGAACAAAGTGAAGGCCCTCAACCTCATGAACAAGACCAAGGGCAAGATCATGCTCAAGACGGTGTTGACACACCAAGTGATGCCCAAGGTTAAGTTCTCTCCCCGAGCAAGTTCAAGATCAAGAACAAGCTCAAGACAATGCTCAAGATGATCAAGTGATCGCTCCTCAACTCACCACCGAGGAGGAATTAGAGTGTCGTGCCGCCAAGATTGCTTCCAAGCTCTCCACCAAGGGTCATCTCATGAAGAATGTATTTGGAAGCATTCAAAAGGGGGTAAGAACTCGTAGACAATTGGCAAACTATTGTGAACATCACGCATTTGTCTCTTGTGTTGAACCCCAAAAGGTATATTAAGCACTCGAAGATCCGGATTGGCTTAATGCCATGCATGAAGAACTCAACAACTTCGAGTACAACAAGGTGTGGAGATTGGGGCCAAAGCCAACGGGGAACCACAATGTCATTGGGACCAAGTGAATTTTCAAGAACAAGCAAGATGCTCATGGGACCCTCATTCGCAACAAGGCAAGATTGGTGGCACAAGGCTACTCCCAAGTCGAGGGTATCGACTACGTTGAAACCTTTGCTCCTGTTGCTCGTCTTGAATCCATTCGTTTGTTGATTGCTTATGCTTCTCATCACAACTTTAAGTTGCAACAAATGGATGTGAAGAGTGATTTTCTTAATGGTCCTATTAATGAGTTGGTTTATGTCAAACAACCCCCCGGGTTCGAGGATCCCTACTTTCTCGATCATGTGTATCAACTCGATAAGGCACTCTATGGCCTTAAACAAGCCCCACGTGCGTGGTATGACCACCTTACTGAGTTGCAAAAAGATCGCGGGTTTGAATTTGGGCTAATCGATCCCACTCTTTTTACTAAGAAGGTCAAAGGGGAGTTGTTTGTGTGCCAACTATATGTTGATGACATTATCTTTGGTTCCCCTAACAAAGCTTTCAATGAGGAATTTGCCGCACTAATGACCTCAAAGTTCAAGATGTCTTCCATGGGAGAGTTGAAGTTCTTTCTCGGTTTCGAAGCGAAGCAAAGAAGAGAAGGTATCTTCATCAACCAAGCTAAATACACTCAAGACATGCTCAAGAGATTCAAACTAAGTGATGTCAAGCCGGCTTCCACTCCAATGCCCACCAAATGCCAACTTGACATTGATCCCAATGGTAAAGCGGTGGATCAAAAGGTATATCATTCCATGATTGGATCCTTGCTTTACCTTTGTGCATCTAGACTGGATATCATGTTGAGTGTGGGAATTTGTGCACGGTTTCAAGCCGCACCTAAGGAAAGCCACTTTATGGCAGTCAACCGAATCTTTCGATATTTGGCTCATACCCCAAACTTTGACTTGTGGTACCCAAGAGGAGAAAACTTCAAGCTTGTAGGATATTTGGATTCCGATTGGGCGGGAGACAAAGTGGATAGGAAGTACACTTTCAGAGGGTGCCAATTCCTTGGTTGCTCTTTGGTAAGTTGGTCTTCTAAAAAGCAAAGTTGTGTGTCTCTCTTGTCCACCGAAGCGGAGTATGTGGTTGCCGGTAGTTGTTGTGCACAACTCTTATGGATGAGGCAAACTTTAAAGGATTACGGTGTCATTTGTGACAAATTGCCTCTTTGGTGTGACAATGAAAGTGTCATCAAGATTTCTCTCAACCCGGTACAACACTTCAAGACGAAGAATATTGAGACTCGGTATCACTTCATCCGGGATCACATTAGGCGAGGGGAGATCGAGCTCAACTACGTCAACTCTCATGATAACCTTGCAGATATCTTCACGAAGCCTTTGGATGAAGCAAGATTTCGCGAGTTAAGGCATGAGCTACATATCATTGATTCGAGCAATGTTGCTTAAACCCTTGCACACCCCACCATACTCAACTTGTTGTCTTGTTTAGGTGTAGGCATGGGCATAGGGGGAGTGTTGTTCTCTCAATGAACTCTCCCTCCCCCATTATGCATAAATAGATCAACTCTTTCACATTAGCCATTTTTTATGGTACTTGTGCTTCAAAGACGAGTTTTGGTCATGGACCCAAGGATAATTCTTCGCGGTGCCATACCAATTGACTCAAACATAGGTGGCTCCGGCCACCGCCCTCTCTTTGGAGAGGTGGTGTCTCGTGGTTGATTCTTGTTGTCGTTTGCCTGTCTGCCTTCGTGTGTCGCGTGTTCTTGTGGTGTCTTGTTGCCTTGAAGTTTCCGTGCAAAGATCTCTTTTTATTGTGCTTGAAACATGCAACTTCTTGAGCCCACGATACTACCGTGGCTAGCCACGATACTAACGCGTTTGGAGGGCACGGTACTACCGCACCTGCGCGGCAGTAATTTTTTACTGCCGCCCAAGAGAGCGGTACTACCGCTCAAGTGCGGTACTTATGCCGAGCGGTACTACCGCGATGATGCACGGTACTACCGCACCGACGAGTGGGCGTGGGGGTTATGACTCGGGCAGGGGAGTTCCAACTCCCCATACCCATTCACTTGTCTCTCTCCCCACGTCTCTCTCTCTCTCTCTCTCTCTCTCTCTCTCTCTCTCTCTCTCGCTCAAGAACGGCGCTGGAGGTCCTCGCCGGATCTCCATCTCCGGCCACTCTCCTCGGATTCCGACCGGTGGGATCGTTCCCCATCACTTCCTCTTGCCATGGAACAAGGTTTTTCCCCAAATCCCTCTCTTTCTTGGTTGTTCTTTCGCTTCTAGGTTTTTGGGGAGATGCATGTTGTTCTTGAGATTTTAGGGCAAATCTTTGCAAGAGCAGGATGTAGGAGAGTCGTGTTGTGTAGGAATTGTACTTGATATGTTGTCATGTGATAGATTTGATAAACCGTAGTACCGCCATGGTTTCGCGGGTTTTCTTAGATTCAAACTGGTTCGGATCTGACGCGGTGCGGTACTATCGCGCCACATGTGCGGTACTACTGCTCGCTGAAGGAAATATGCCCTAGAGGCAATAATAAAGTTATTATTTATTTCCTTATTTCATGATAAATGTTTATTATTCATGCTAGAATTGTATCAACCGGAAACATGATACATGTGTGAATACATAGACAAACAGAGTGTCACTAGTATGCCTCTACTTGACTAGCTCATTGATCAAAGATGGTTATGTTTCCTAACCATAGACATGAGTTGTCATTTGATTAACGGGATCACATCATTAGGAGAATGATGTGATTGACATGACCCATTTCGTTAGCTTAGCACTCGATCATTTAGTGTGTTGCTATTGCTTTCTTCATGACTTATACATGTTCCTATGACTATGAGATTATGCAACTCCCGTTTACCGGAGGAACACTTTGTGTGCTACCAAACGTCACAACGTAACTGGGTGATTATAAAGGAGCTCTACAGGTGTCTCCAAAGGTAGATGTTGGGTTGGCGTATTTCGAGATTAGGATTTGTCACTCCGATTGTCGGAGAGGTATCTCTGGGCCCTCTCGGTAATGCACATCACATAAAGCCTTGCAAGCATTGCAACTAATGAGTTAGTTGCGAGATGATGTATTACGGAACGAGTAAATAGACTTGCCGGTAACGAGATTGAACTAGGTATTGGATACCGACGATCGAATCTCGGGCAAGTAACATACCGATGACAAAGGGAACAACGTATGTTGTTATGCGGTCTGACCGATAAAGATCTTCGTAGAATATGTAGGAGCCAATATGGGCATCCAGGTGCCGCTATTGGTTATTGACCGGAGACGTGTCTCGGTCATGTCTACATTGTTCTCGAACCGTAGGGTCCGCACGCTTAAGGTTTCGATGACAGTTATATAATGAGTTTATGAGTTTTGATGTACCGAAGGAGTTCGGAGTCCCGGATGAGATCGGGGACATGACGAGGAGTCTCGAAATGGTCGAGACGTAAAGATCGATATATTGGACGACTATATTCGGACATCAGAAAGGTTCTGAGTGGTTCGGGTATTTTCGGAGGTACCGGGGAGTTACGGGAATACGGGGAAGAGTATTGGGCCTTATTGGGCCTTAGTGGGAAGGAGCCAGGAGGTGGCGCGCGCCCCTCCCAAGCCCAGTCCGAATTGGACAAGGGGTTTGGGGGCGCGGCTCCCTCTCCCTTCCTTCTCCACTCCCCTTCTTTCCCCCCTTCTCCTAGTTGGACTAGGAAAGGTGGAATCCTACTCCCGGTGGGAGTAGGACTCCCCTTGGCGCGCCCCTCCTAGGCCGGCCGCCCCCTCCTCCCTTGCTCCTTTATATACGGGGGCAGGGGGCACCCCATGGACACACAAGTTGATCTTCGTGATCGTTCCTCAGCCGTGTGCGGTGCCCCCCTGCACCATATTCCACCTCGGTCATATTGTAGCGGTGCTTAGGCGAAGCCCTGCGATGGTTGAACATCAAGATCGTCACCACGCCGTCGTGCTGACGGAACTCCTCCCCGAAGCTTTGCTGGATCGGTACTCGGGGTGCGTCATCGAGCTGTACGTGTGTCAAGAACTCGGAGGTGCCGGAGTAACGGTGCTTGGATCGGTCGAATCGGGAGGACGTACGACTACTTCCTCTACGTTGTGTCAACGCTTCTGCTTCGGTCTACGAGGGTACGTAGACAACACTCTCCCCTCTCGTTGCTATGCATCACCATGATCTTGCGTGTGTGTAGGATTTTTTTTGAAATTACTACGTTCCCCAACAGTGGTATCAGAGCCTAGGTTTTTATGGTTTGATGTTATATGCACGAGTAGAACACAAGTGAGTTGTGGACGATATAAGTCATACTGCCTACCAGCATGTCATACTTTGGTTCGGCGGTATTGTTGGATGAAGCGGCCCGGACCGACATTACGCGTACGCTTACGCGAGACTGGTTCTACCGCCGTGCTTTGCACACAGGTGGCTGGCGGGTGTCAGTTTCTCCAACTTTAGTTGAACCGAGTATGGCTACGCCCGGTCCTTGAGAAGGTTAAAACGGAGTCTATTTGACAAACTATCGTTGTGTTTTTAATGCGTAGGTGAGATTGGTTCTTGCTTAAGCCCGTAGCAGCCACGTAAAATTTGCAACAAACAAAGTAGAGGACGTCTAACTTGTTTTTGCAGGGGCATGTTGTGATGTGATATGGTCAAGATGTGATGAGATATAAGTTGTTGTATGAGATGATCATGTTTTGTTGAAGTTATCGGCAACTGGCAGAAGCCTTACGGTTGTCTCATTATTGCATAAGATGCAAGTGCCAAATAATTGCTTTACTTTATCGCTATGCGATAGCAATAGTTGCAAGAGCAATAGTTGGCGAGACGACCACGTGACGACACATTGATATAGATCAAGATGATGGAGATCATGGTGTCGTGCCGGTGACGATAGAGATCATGACGGTACTTTGGAGATGGAGATCAAAGGCGCAAGATGATCATGGCCATATCATGTCACATATATTGATTGCATGTGATGTTTATCTTTTATACATCTTATTTTGCTTAGTTTGACGATAGCATTTTAAGATGATCTCTCACTAATTATCAAGAAGTGTTCTCCCTGAGTATGCACCGTTGCGAAAGTTCTTCGTGCTGAGACACCACGTGATGATCGGGTGTGATAGGCTCTACGTTCAAATATAGCGGGTGCAAAACAGTTGCACACGCGGAATACTCAGGTTATACTTGACGAGCCAAGCATATACAGATATGGCCTCGGAACACGGAGACCGAAAGGTCGAGCGTGAATCATATAGTAGATATGATCAACATAGTGATGTTCACCATTGAAACTACTCCATCTCACGTGATGATCGGACATGGTTTAGTTGATTTGGATCACGTGATCACTTAGAAGATTAGAGGGATGTCTTTCTAAGTGGGAGTTCTTAAGTAATATGATTAATTGAACTTTAATTTATCATGAACTTAGTCCTGGTAGTATTAGCATATCTATGTTGTAGATCAATAGCTCGCGTTGTTGCTTTCATATGTTTATTTT
This sequence comes from Aegilops umbellulata, assembly GCA_032464435.1. Lineage (NCBI taxonomy): Eukaryota > Viridiplantae > Streptophyta > Magnoliopsida > Poales > Poaceae > Aegilops > Aegilops umbellulata. The sequence goes on along the minus strand of CP136055.1, from coordinate 317,310,725 downwards.
GATATGTTCCTAGAGAAAATTGTGTTGAAAAATGTTAGTAGCAATGATGCGGATTGGATCCGTGTTCTGAGGTTTATCCTCATTTCTGCACAGAAGAATTATGTCCTTGATGCACCGCTAGGTGACAGACCTATTGCAGGAGCAGATGCAGACGTTATGAACGTTTGGATAGCTCAATATGATGACTACATGATAGTTTAGTGCACCATGCTTAACGGCTTAGAATCGGGACTTCAAAGACGTTTTGAACGTCATGGAGCATATGAGATGTTCCAGGAGTTGAAGTTAATATTTCAAGCAAATACCCGAGTTGAGAGATATGAAGTCTCCAACAAGTTCTATAGCTAAAAGATGGAGGAGAATCGCTCAACTAGTGAGCATGTGCTCAGATTGTCTGGGTACTACAATCGCTTGAATCAAGTGGGAGTTAATCTTCCAGACAAGATAGTGATTGAAAGAATTCTCTAGTCACCATCACCAAGTTAGTAGAACTTCGTGATGAACTATAATATGCAAGGGATGACGAAAGTAATTCCCAAGCTCTTCGTGATGCTGAAATCAACGAAGGTAGAAATCAAGAAAAACATCAAGTGTTGATGGTTGACAAGATCACTAGTTTCAAGAAAAGGGCAAAGGGTAGAAGAAGGGGAACTTCAAGAAAAACAGCAATCAAGTTGCTACTTAAGTGAAGAAGCCCAAGTCTGGTCCTAAGCCTGAGACTAAGTGCTTCTACTGCAAAGGGATTGGTCACTGGAAGCGAAACTACCCCAAGTAATTGGTAGATAAGAAGAATGGCAAAGTGAACAAAGGTATATTGGATATACATGTTATTGATGTGTACTTTACTAGTGTTTATAGCAACCCCTCGGCATTTGATGCTGGTTTAGTTGCTAAGATTAGTAACTCGAAACGGGAGTTGCAGAATGAACAAAGACTAGTTAAGGGTGAAGTGACGATGTGTGTTGGAAGTGGTTCCAAGATTGATATGATCATCATCGCACACTCCCTATACTTTCGGGGTTAGTGTTGAACCTAAATAAGTATTATTTGGTGTTTACGTTGAGCATGAATATGATCTGATCATGTTTATTGCAATACGGTTATTCATTTAAGTAAGAGAATAAATTGTTGTTCTGTTTACATGAATAAAACCTTATATGGTTACACACCCAACGAAAATGGTTTGTTGGATCTCGATCATGGTGATACACATATTCATATTATTGAAGCCAAAAGATGCAAAGTTAATAATGATAGTGCAACTTGTTTGTGGCACTGCCGTTTAGGTCATATTGGTGTAAAGCGCATGAAGAAACTCCATGCTGATGGGCTTTTGGAATCACTTGATTATGAATCACTTGATGCTTGCGAACCATGCCTCATGGGAAAGATGACTAAGACTCCGTTCTCCGGAACAATGGAGTGAGCAACAGATTTGTTGGAAATCATACATACTGATGTATGTGGTCCGATGAATATTAAAGCTCGCGACAAGTATCATTATTTTCTAACCTTCACAGATGATTTAAGCAGATATGAGTATATCTACTTAATGAAATAAGAAGTCTGAAACATTTGAAAAGTTCATATAATTTTAGAGTGAAGTGTAAAATCATCGTAACAAGAAAATAAAATTTCTACGATCTGATCGTAGAGAAGAGTATTTGAGTTACGAGTTTGGTCTTCAGTTAAAACAATGTGAAATAGTTTCACAAACTCATGCCACCTGGAACACCACAGCATAATGGTGTGTCCGAATGTCATAACCGTACTTTATTGGATATAGTACAATCTATGATGTTTCTTACCGATTTACCAATATCGTTTTGGGATCATGCATTAGAGACAGCTGCATTCACGTTTAAAACGGCACCATCTAAGTCCGTTGAAACGACACAATCTGAACAGTGGTTTGGCAAGAAACCAAAGTTGTCGTTTCTTAAAGTTTGGGATTGTGATGCTTATATGAAAAAGTTTCATCCTGATAAGCTCAAACCCAAATCGGAGAAATATGTCCTCATAGGATACCCAAAGGAGACAGTTGGGTAAGTAGTTCATCACAGAAATCTGTTCATGTGACTACTACACCAATTAGTGAGGAAGTTAATGATGATGATCATGTAATGTCAGATCAAGTTACTACCGAATCTCGTAGGTAAATCAGAGTGAGATCCGCACCAGAGTGGTACGGTAATCCTGTTCTGGAAGTCATGTTACTAGAACATGACAAACTTGCGAACTATGAGGAAGCGATGATGAGCCCAGATTCTGCGAAATGGTTTGAGGCCATGAAATTTGAGATATGATCCATGTATAAAAACAAAGTATGGACTTTGATGGATTTGCCTGATGATCGGCAAGCCATAGAAAATAAATGGATCTTCAAGAGGAAGACAGACGCTGATAGTAGTGTTACTATCTACAAAGCTAGAATTGTCGCAAAAGGTTTTCGACAAGTTCAAGGTGTTGACTACGATGAGAGTTTCTCACTCGTATCTATGCTTAAGTCTGTCCGAATCATGTTAGCAATTGCCGCATTTTATGAAATCTGGCAAATGGAAAAACAAAACTGCACTCTTCAATGGATTTATTAAAGAAGAGTTGTATACGATGCAACTAGAAGGTTTTGTCGATCATAAATGTGTTAACAAAATATGCAAGCTCCAGCGATCCATCTATGGACTGGTGCAAGCATCTCGGAGTTGGAATATACGCTTTGATAAGTTGATCAAAGCATATAGTTTTATACAGACTTGCGGTGAAGCCTATATTTACAAGAAAGTGAGTGGGAGCACTACAGCATTTCTGATAAGTATATGTAAATGACATATTGTTGATCGGAAATAATGTAGAATTATTCTGTGAAGCATAAAGGAGTATTTGAAAGGAGTTTTTCGAAGAAGGACCTCGGTGAAGCTGCTTACATATTGAGCATCAAGATCTATAGAGATAGATCAAGATGCTTGATAAGTTTTTCAATAAGTACATACCTTGACAAGATTTTGAAGTAGTTCAAAATGGAACAGTCAAAGAAAGAGTTCTTGCCTGTATTACAAGGTGTGAAATTGAGTAAGACTCCAAGCCCGACCACGACAGAAGATAGAAAGAGAATGAAAGTCATTCCCTATGACTCAGCCATAGGTTCTATAAAGTATGCCATGTTGTGTACCAGATCTATTGTATACCCTACACAGATTTTGGCAAGGGAGTACAATGGTGATCTAGGAGTAGATCACTGGACAGCGGTCAAAATTATCCTTAGTGGAATAAGGATATGTTTCTCGATTATGGAGGTGACAAAAAGGTTCGCCGTAAAGGGTTACGTCGATGCAAGTTTTGACACTGATCTGGATGACTCTAAGTCTCGATCTAGATACATATTGAAAGTGGGAGCAATTAGCTAGAGTAGCTCCAAGCAGAGTATTGTTGACATAGAAATTTGCAAAATACATACGGATCTGAATGTAGCAGACCCGTTGACTAAGATTCTCTCACAAGCAAAACATGATCACACCTTAGTACTCTTTGGGTGTTAATCACATAGCGATGTGAACTAGATTATTGACTCTAGTAAACCCTTTGGGTGTTGGTCACATGATGATGTGAACTATGGGTATTAATCACATGGTGATGTGATCTATCGCTGTTAAATCACATGCCGATGTGAACTAGATTATTGACTCTAGTGCAAGTGGGAGACTGAAGGAAATATGCCCTAGAGGCAATAATAAAGTTATTATTTATTTCCTTATTTCATGATAAATGTTTATTATTCATGCTAGAATTGTATCAACCGGAAACATGATACATGCGTGAATACATAGATAAACAGAGTGTCACTAGTATGCCTCTACTTGACTAGCTCGTTGATCAAAGATGGTTATGTTTCCTAACCATAGACATGAGTTGTCATTTGATTAACGGGATCACATCATTAGGAGAATGATGTGATTGACATGACCCATTTCGTTAGCTTAGCACTCGATCGTTTAGTGTGTTGCTATTGCTTTCTTCATGACTTATACATGTTCCTATGACTATGAGATTATGCAACTCCCGTTTACCGGAGGAACACTTTGTGTGCTACCAAACGTCACAACGTAACTGGGTGATTATAAAAGAGCTCTACAGGTGTCTCCAAAGGTAGATGTTGGGTTGGCGTATTTCGAGATTAGGATTTGTCACTCCGATTGTCGGAGAGGTATCTCTGGGCCCTCTCGGTAATGCACATCACATAAAGCCTTGCAAGCATTGCAACTAATGAGTTAGTTGCGAGATGATGTATTACGGAACGAGTAAAGAGACTTGCCGGTAATGAGATTGAACTAGGTATTGGATACCGACGGTCGAATCTCGCGCAAGTAACATACCGATGACAAAGGGAACAACGTATGTTGTTATGCGGTCTGACCGGTAAAGATCTTCGTAGAATATGTAGGAGCCAATATGGGCATCCAGGTCCCGCTATTGGTTATTGACCGGAGACGTGTCTCGGTCATGTCTACATTGTTCTCGAACCATAGGGTCCGCACGCTTAAGGTTTCGATGACAGTTATATAATGAGTTTATGAGTTTTGATGTACCGAAGGAGTTCGGAGTCCCGGATGAGATCGGGGACATGACGAGGAGTCTTGAAATGGTCGAGACGTAAAGATCGATATATTGGACGACTATATTCGGACATCGGAAAGGTTCTGAGTGGTTCGGGTATTTTCGGAGGTACTGGGGAGTTACAGGAATACGGGGAAGAGTATTGGGCCTTATTGGGCCTTAGTGGGAAGGAGCCAGGAGGTGGCGCGCGCCCCTCCCAAGCCCAGTCCGAATTGGACAAGGGGTTTGGGGGCGAGGCCCCCTCTCTCTTCCTTCTCCACTCCCCTCCTTTCCCCCCTTCTCCTAGTTGGACTAGGAAAGGTGGAATCCTACTCCCGGTGGGAGTAGGACTCCCCTTGGCGCGCCCCTCCTAGGCCGGCCGCCCCCTCCTCCCTTGCTCCTTTATATACGGGGGCATGGGGCACCCCATGGACACACAAGTTGATCTTCGTGATCGTTCCTCAGCCGTGTGCGGTGCCCCCCTCCACCATATTCCACCTCGGTCATATTGTAGCGGTGCTTAGGCGAAGCCCTGCGACGGTTGAACATCAAGATCGTCACCACGCCGTCGTGCTGATGGAACTCCTCCCCGAAGCTTTGCTGGATCGGAGCCCGGGGTGCGTCATCGAGCTGTACGTGTGTTAAGAACTCGGAGGTGCCGGAGTAACGATGCTTGGATCGGTCGGATCGGGAGGACGTACGACTACTTCCTCTACGTTGTGTCAACGCTTCCGCTTCGGTCTACGAGGGTACGTAGACAACACTCTCCCCTCTCGTTGCTATGCATCACCGTGATCTTGCGTGTGCGTAGGATTTTTTTTGAAATTACTACGTTCCCCAACACTCGCACGGTACTACCGCCCGTCAGGTGCAGTACTACCGCGCTAGCTGTGGCACTAAGATCCTACTACCGCTCCCAGCCCTGGTACTACCGTGACATCGCACGGTACTACCGCGACTAGGAGCGGTACTAAAATTTTAGTACCAGAACACCTGGCAGTACTACCGTTCGGGTCAAATCTTTCTCATGGCAATTATCATGTATGCTTCCTACGTGTTTCTTTTGCTTTGCCGTGGTTTTTGCATTGATCCTTTTTGCTTGTTGTGTGTGTTTTGCGCTTTGTGTCTCAGGTGGTGGCTCTCGCTGTTCCAATCCCAGTCGTGACACTGGCTCCAAGTGTTTGCGCAATCAAGGTGAAGCACCAGAGGGCTCCAATGCCCCCAAGCGCCATGTCAAGACCACCGCTAGCAAGAACAAGGAACCCGCTAAGGGAATGGACGAGATTCCCCTTTCTGAGTTCATCCGTCTCAGGCAGATCAACCCTTATGTGAATCCTCGTGCTACCATCAGAGGCTGTGAGTTGATTTGGACCAAGCAGCAGACTCTCACCTATCTGGATGTCATCAAGAATAAGCAAAATACCTTCATGGATGTCACGTGGATAGACATGCATCCCCTGAGGAAGGACAAGTTTCGTGAGTACTTTGGAGAAGCTCTGGATTTGGTGGAGCAGTTTGGTATTGAGCATGTGATCTCTTTCCACCTTGACTATGACCCTTAGATTATCTGTCAGTTCTTTGCCTCAGCTTTCTTTCACATTGGGGAGGAGAGGAGGATGACCTGGATGACCAATGGCCGCCAGCTGATTGCTACCTGGAAGGAGTTCATGGATCTGCTCCAGGTTCCTGATGGTGGGCTCAACACACCCGTGGGTGTTCGCCCCCATGCCAATCCTGAGTCTGCTAACAAGAACAAGATTCAGCCGTTCTATGTTGAGAAGGTGCTTCCCAATGGCAAGTCAACTTGGGTGCTGAACTCCTTTCTGGATATCATGTATCGCATCTTCTGCAACTCTCTGTTCCCTCGCATTGGCGACAAGGACAAGGTTCACGTCTAAATGGTGGATATGATGCTCATGTGCGAGGAGGCACGTGTGTCTCAGAATCAGCCTCTTGATGTCTCACACATCATGTGGTGTGAGCTTCGGTTTGCGGTGTTCAACCGCAAGGTGCCTATCTATGGTCCATACTTGTTTCTGCTGATCTCCAAGACTTGGGAGAAGCTGTACCCTGGTGATGAGTTCCTTGCTCCAGACTAGATTAGGCATGATCCCATCCGTCTCCATGTCAAGCCCAACTGGGCCAACACTACTACTCATGCTGAGGCGTCTGCTGCTAGGAGGGCTGTTGGTGAGGAGGAGGCTGGAGCAGAGGATGTTGCTGAGGACCGTGCTGCTAGGTCTTCCCAGAGTTCCTCTGAGCCCTCGTGGGCCAAGAAGCTGAAGGACAAGATGAAGACTCTTTTCTGCATGCAAGCTAAGGGGCAGTATAGGACTCACGTGGCGTCCAAGGAGAGTCGCCGTCGCGATAAGAAGATTATGAAGGTCTTTGGAGAGGACGTGTCTGGCGGTTCTGAGGAGGTCATCACCCCGGAGGCCGAGTGGATGGCGAAGCAGGGCTTCAAGTGGTCTAATTCTGATGAGGACATCGAGGAGGACGTCCCTGCCGCCGAGTCTAACGAGGAGCGTTGGGATGATTTCTCTGCTTGAGCCACCCCTTGTGTGTAGGTGTCCTCTCTGCCTTTTTGGCGTCTCGATGCCTAAGGGGGAGAGAGTGTGGGGATTTGCGAGTCGTGTGTCGTGTTTCGTGTGTTTGCTTTCTCGTTTGAACCTTGTCTCGGTTGCTTTGGTTTGGTTTGAGACTTATCCCTCATATGGTGTAAGACATATGCACTCTATTCTTTTCTCGGTGAGCTTATGATATATTGTGCTACCTATGTTTTATGCTCTTGTTTAGATGTTAGTACTTCCATTGCAAGATATGCCTTGTCTCTAAAATATAGGGGGAGTGTTGATCCTAGTTTGTGTGCTGTGCAGTCCAAAGCATCCATCTAGATTGCACACATCTAGGGGGAGCCCGTCTATATTTTAGAGAGGACGGGTTTGCCTCTGCTCAATATTTTTTCTCTTATGCAAATCCGTATTGTCATCAATCCACCAAAAAGGGGGAGATTGTAAGGGCATATTCATCCCTAAGGTGTTTTGGTGATTGATGACAATGCTTTTGCGGACTAATTGTGTGCCTTGAGTTTCTCAAACGTTTCATCGCTAGGCACAAGACGGTTTGGTGCCCCTCGAAGACTATTGAAGACAGCGTTTTTCTACGTTTCTTTTTGGTGGATTTGAGTCATAGGAAAGCCACACTATTAAGAGGGGGTCCGCGTCGGAAAGGTTTGGGTGGAATCTTCACGTACACGTTTCCTTCCTTGTCTCCACCTTTCCCTTGCACTTTGGAGCATCCCCCATTTATCCTCTATGCGAAAATTCTGGCTGTTGCTAAGCTTGCGGTAGTACTGCTCCCTGGAGCGGTAGTACCACAGGCACCCGCGGTAGTACCGTGCCCCGGCGCGGTAGTACCGCGGGAGCCCATGGTAGTACCGCTCCTCTGGAGCCATAGTACCGTGGCACCCGGGCCAAGTGCCACTGCATCGCGGTAGTAAGGGAGGATGTAATTTTTTACATCCGCGCCTCCGCGGTAGTACCACACGCGGTCCGGTCCAGCACCCATGCGGCAGTACCGCTTCCCAGCGGTAGTACCATGTCGGATTTTTGCATCGATTTATTTCCAGTGGAAGTAGGCACGGATGTATTTTTATTCATCCGCGCCCTTTGTAGGCTAGGACTCTCCTGCCTTGCGGTAGTACCGCAAGGGGGAGCGGTAGTACCGTGCTCGCGGAAGTACTTCTCTTAGTCAGGCGTGTTCTAGCCCCTGCAGCTGCCGTGGTAGTACCGTGATTCCTCACGGTAGTACCGCATGGCCTTGCGGTAGTACCGCGCTTCTGGGGCGGTAGTACCGCATGTCGCGGGCTGGTTAAGTGGATAACGGTTGGATTTTGTCCACAGCTATAAAAGGGGTGTCTCCTACCTCTAGTTGACTACCTCTTCCAACCCTAAGCTCCATTGTTGCTCCGAGCTCCATTTTCGCCCGATCTCACTCCCTAGCCAACCAAACTTGTTGATTTGCTCAGGAGTGGTTGAGAAGGCCTCGATCTACACTTCCACCAAGAGAAATTTGATTCCCCCACTAATCCCTTGCGGATCTTGCTACTCTTGGGTGTTTGAGCACCCTAGACGGTTGAGGTCACCGCGGAGCCATAGTCCATTGTGGTGAAGCTTCGTGGTGTCGTTGGGAGCCTCCAATTAAGTTATGGAGATTGCCCCAACCTTATTTGTAAAGGTTCGGTCGCCGCCTCCAAGGGCACCAATAGTGGAATCACGGAATCTCAAAGGGAGACGTACTTCCTCTCAAAGGGAAGGAACTTCGGTAACACATCCTCGTCTCCACCGGCTCCACTATTGGTTATCTCGTGCCTTTACTTGTGCAAGCTTGTTTGTGCTTTATCTCTTGCTTGCTTGTGTGCTTGTCATTGTTGCATCATATAGGTTGCTCACATAGTTGCACATCTAAACCACCTACTTTGATGCAAAGTTTAAATTGTTAAAGTAAAGCTAAAAAAATTGTTATTTGCCTATTCACCCCCCTCTAGTCAACTATATCGATCCTTTTAATTGGTATCAGGGCCTGGTCTCTTGATTAAGGACTTTACCCTCCAAAGAGTATGGCTGACGTCGTAGAAGGTGTGGAGGAGCACTCTGGTGCAAATCCGGTCTCTTCTACGGGAGATGGGGAAACCGCGGTCTCACGTGAGGAGTTCAATGTGTCATTGGAAACATTGAAAACCTCCATGACGACCGAGGTCAAAGGCATGTTTCATGAATTCTTAGAAGGGCTTAAACTTTCCACTGCACCGTTGAAGGTGGGTGATCCCGCCAACAAGGTGACGGATGCTACCTCCGACAAGGGGGAAGCTACTAGCGAGAAAGCCCTTCCGTCTAGTGGTAAAAGTGGCACCGTCATCTTTGCCCATGTGGAACCTCCACTTGTCTATGGTGGACCGATTCCTTCCACTCACTTGAATCATGCTGGTCCTCCCCCCAAGATTGATAAAAAGGAGGATTTTGATTCTTGGGTCTATCGTTTTAAGCGTCATTTAAATCATGTGAACTCTAACCTTTGGAGAATCATTGAAGAAGGTTTCTATCCGCATTACCGGAGCAACTTCACTCCCAGAGAAGCCGTGGAGAATCAATTCAATGAGAATGCTCTCTTCATCATCCAAGTAGCAATCCTTCCCTAAGAACTCCCGCATCTCAGGTCCTACTCATTGGCCAAAGATGCTTGGCACAAAGTGGTTTCCCTCTATCGGGAAAGCGCAAGCATTCAACGTTCCAACTATGAAGTGGTACAAGATGAAGCCGATGAGTTTGCAATGAAAGAAGATGAAGAACCTCGTGAGCTCTATCGGAGAGTTACCAAGCTCGCGGTCTCTCTCCGAGATCATGGAAGTAAGGACACATATGACAATTGGATTAAGCGCAAATTCCTCAAGGCAATGATGCCCTACCACAAAGCCATGTCTTCCGTCATTCGTCAAAGGCCAGACTTCCACACCTTGTCCTCAAGTGAGGTGTTGGATGAGTTTTTGGCTATGAGCATATTGGACAAGACCGCCAACAATGCGGTGCTTCGGTCTCAAAGAGCAAAACGGCCCAACCTTGCATTGAAGGCCAAGGTCTATGTCGAAGAAGAGGAAGAGGAGGAAGAAGAGGAGAGCAACCTCGAAGATACGAAGTATGCCTATCATGAACACATGGCACTTGCTTCAAGGCAATTTTGGAGCAAGAAGAACTCAAGGCCCAACTTCAACAAGAACAATTCTAGTGGCTCAAAGGGCAAGCAACGAGTGAGAACTTGCTTCAATTGTGGCAATGTGAGCCATTTTGTTGCGGAGTGCCCTTATGAGAAGAGGGAAGACAACAGAGGCAAGCTCATCCGTAAGGACAATGCCAAGTCGTTCCCCAACAAGAGCAACTTCACCAAGAAGACTCCTCCCAAGGCATTGGTGGTACAAGAAGAGTACAATGAGGATGATGACGAGGATGAAGATGGTGAGTACGTTGCCATGGCCTCCGTTGCCATTGCGACGACTCAATGGGTGTCTCTCTTCGACTCACCCAATGAGAGCATCGCCGCCAAGTGCCTCATGGCTAAAGCCACCAGCAAGGTAACTCCCAACATCAAAACTACCATCATCAATCATCCTTCTTCCACGGATAGCATTGATGAACATGAGGGAACTAATGTGGAGGAAAATGAGTTTGAGGACTTCATGGGTAAACTCAAGGGCAAATCCAAGAAGCACTTTGTTGCTCTCTTGGAACAACTTGGTGAAGCCAATGACATGATCGAGGCTCACGAAGATACCATCTCTAAGATGGAGGGGCATAGTCGTGACTATGTCGTTGAGATTTCGGATCTTTCCAATGCTCTTGAGGAAGAGCCTGGTCTTCGTTTGGCTCTTGAGGAGTCATACAATGATGATTATGCTAAATCAAAGAAAGATCTTGATCATGCTCTTGTTGTTTCACGTGTGCTAAACTCCGAGAAGGCAAAGCTTGGGGTTGATCTTGCTAGACTCAAAGAGGAGTTTGACATTATCGACAAGGCTCACAAAGTCTTGAAAGGTGTTCATGATAGCCTCAAAGAGTCTCATGATGAACTCCAAGTAAAGCTAACCAAGGAGAAAGCCACCTTTCCTCATATGGTATTCATTGATAATTCAAATGCTACTAACCCGTGTTGTGAGCATGTGCATCTTGTTGAGGAGAATGCTAAGTTGAAGGAGCAACTTGAGAAAGGCCTTGTGACATGCATACAAGGTGAGAAGAACCTCAACGACCTTTTGAGCAATCAAAAGGAAGTTGTGGGCAAGGAGGGGATTGGGTTCGCACCCAACCCCAAGAACAAGAAGAAGAGTGACAAGACCAAATGACCTCCTTGTCGGATCACGGGTTCCGGCAGACCCTTAAGGTTCGAACTCTGGGGTGCGCGCGGAGATTGCGCCCTTCTACCTCTCCGTCTCGCGAGGATCTAACTACCACAAGAACAACACAAGAAACACAGGGTTTATACTAGTTCGGGCCACCGTTGTGGTGTAATACCCTACTCTAGTTTGTGGCGGGTGGATTGCCTCTGGGGCTGATGAGGAAGAACAGTACAAAGGGGAACGACCTCGCGAGGGTCTGTTCTTCGCTAGGGGATGAACTGCTGGGGGGAGTTCGATTGCCCTTCTCTCTCTCTCTCTCTACTTGCTCTGGGTCTTTCCCCCCTCTCTCGGAGCGGTTAGTCCCTATATATAGGCAAAGGCCCCGAGCCTCTTCCCAAATATTGAGCGGGAAGGGCGCCAACAATTGGCCGATTTGAAGGGGAACATCGGGTACACTTATCCTGACTAAAGTTGGTCTTCGCCTGCCAAAGGTTCTGGTGATGACGCCGGCTCGGGCTCCACAGTGACTTCCTCCTTGTCGTGGAGTTGGTCTTGGTCTCGTTGCACCGAAATGGGTGCTTTTGCTTGATCCTCTCGCCTGCGCTTGCCCCCTTTGCACCAAAGAGGAAAGGGAGGACACTGCGCGGGCTGGCGCCCGCCTGGCACCTCTGGTCGTCATGGCTTGCGTCATGGGCACCTCACGAGGTACCCCACCTTGATCTCTCCGCCTCCTCGCGAGCCAGCCTAAGGAGGCCGTGCTGGAGGAAGCTCCATGTCGTCCGTCTCGCGAGGCTTGGCCCCTCGCGAGGGTCTTGAGACTTGTGTTGATGAAGATGGGCCACGTTGGGCCCCCACTCGAGCCACGCCGCGGGCCGCAGGCAGGCAAGTCTGGGGACCCCCGTTCCCAGAACGCCGACAGTAGCCCCCGGGCCCAAGGCGCGCATGGACTCGGCCGTGCCGAGAGGCGAAAGGGCAAGGGCAAAGCGCCGCGGGCCCTAACAGCCTGCGGCCTTGGGCGCCGTGTGGCGGTTTGACAGGACGTGGGCGTCTCCACTTCCCCACGACGCCTCGGCAATTGCTTGACTTGACTAGTCCCTGCATGCATAGATACGGGCCATTATTACCTGCGATCGTGGTGCTTGACGGTTGGCCTTTTCCGGCTATAAGTGCGAGGCCGCGCGAGCTCCGCCAGTCCATCCTTTCCTGCTTCTCTTCTTCCCCCTCTCCCTTGCCGCCGCCGCCCGCATGGCTCTGAAGAGGTTCTCAGCTGCGGAGAAGGGGAAGGCTAGTCGGGCGGGGCCCGACTCCCCTCCGGCCAAGCGCGGCGTGGGTCGTCCCCGCAAGCATCCCGCGGTCCCCGCTGAGGCTCCCCGCGGACACAGGGGCGGTTCTCCGCGCGGTGGTGAGCGCTCTGCCACCATGGAGAGGCGAGTTGTGGCTGCGCGGCCTCCTAGGCCGCACTTTCGCTCGGCAGATGTGCTGCCGGAGTTCGTCGTGTGGTCGGCGGACCCGACCAACACCTGGCTCTAGCTCCCTCACTTCTTCATCAGCGAGTTGCCGGCCGGCGCCCGGTGCAGCTTCTGGCTCCAGGCCGACGGCTGCTGCGGTAGGGCTTCTTGGGTCTCGCTCGAGGTCTCCCCTTCTGGGAACGGGGCCCTGACCCGCGGCTGGCAGACGTTTGCCCGCGCGCGCGGCCTGGGCGAGCGGTGCACCCTGCACTTCAAATTCGACGGCGACAGCACCCTCTACGTGAGGGTGTTTGGGGAAGACGGTCGCCGCGCGGGATGCTGCCCTAAGGGCGACGACGAAGGGGTCAGCGCTCGCGCCGCTGGCGGTGCTCGAGGCTCCCCGAGCTTCGCCTACTCCCCTTCAGGTGGCTCCTCCAGCGGTGGCCGCAGCCAGCCCCCTCGCCTCCGCGCCTGCTTGGGGGGTGGCTGTTCTGCCGCCCGTCATCGCGCTCCGGTGAAGCGCGAGAGGGAGTCCGCCTGAGCTCCGGAGGCATCGGGTGTCGCCTCCGTAGGCCGATGTGGGGCGGGCCACACCGGGCTCGCCCTTTTCCCTTTCCTTTTGCTTCCTGTGTAAGATAAGACAACTGCGTGGAGCCCCGTGGGGGCGTGTTTAAGAACTATTGCCGTTTGCAGTTGTTACCTTAATTTTTTTGTCGTGCATCACAGCTATTTGCCCTCGTGTAGGTAGTTCGCGGCCCCAGCCGGGGGGCGACTGACCCAGGCCCTGTGTGTACGTCGCGATGCCCGAGGGGCACGGACTAGAGGGGTGCTCCTGTAGAGAGCCCGGGTCGTGAAGCCTTTAAATGGCTAGAGAAAAACACTCGCGAGGGCGTTCGAGCCTCGCCCCTCGCGAGGCCTTCGTGAGAGAGAATCAAAACGAGGAGCGAAAATCAACAAACCACGAATCAACAACGGCGATAGCTTCGATAAGACCTCAAATGCAAGTAGAACACGCCAAATGCGGAAAGCAAATGAAAAAGCCGCGTCCGGCACCTAGTCTAGTCTTTGACGTATTCTCACCAGCGCGGAGCTAAGTGCTGCCACTGGGCGTGGGAGGCAGCCCCAGGGCCTGAGGCCGACGCTCCTGAGACTCCGGGGCGTGTACAGCCCCACTCATTATTACGTGAGAGTGTCACGGGGCGGCGAGCTTCACAGGCATTGGCCTTCTTCACAGGCTCCGAGCCTTTCTCCTTAGAGGTAACAAGCTTCACAGGCATTCGCCTTCTTCACAGGCTCCGGGACTTTTCCAAAAAGAGACGATCTTCACAGGCGTTCGCCTTCTTCACAGGCTCAGGGCCTTTTTCAAAAAGAGACGATCTTCACAGGCGTTCGCCTTCTTCACAGGCTCAGGGCCTTTTCCAAAAAGAGACGATCTTCACAGGCGTTCGCCTTCTTCATAGGCTCAGGGCCTTTTCCAAAAAGAGAAGGTCTTCACAGGCGTTTGCCTTCTTCACAGGCCTCAGGGCCTTTTCCAAAAAGAGAAGGTCTTCACAGGCGTTCGCCTTCTTCACAGGCTCAGGGCCTTTTCCAAAAAGAGAAGGTCTTCACAGGCGTTCGCCTTCTTCACAGGCTCAGGGCCTTTTAGGGGTAAAATCTCCTGAGGTGTTGGATGTTCCACGCGTTCTGGATCGGTTCCCCCTCTTGAGTCTCCAAGCGCACGGAGCCTGGCCTGGAAACATGAACAACTTTGAACGGGCCCTCCCACATGGGAGAGAGCTTGTGCAGCCCTTCCCTGGAGAGGACCCGCCTGAGTACGAAGTCTCCTACCTCAAGGGTCCTGGGGCGGATGTTGCGGCAGTGATATCGTCGTAGCGCCTGTTGGTACCTTGCCGCTCGTAGTGCGGCCTCCCGGCGGCGTTCCTCCCCCAGCACGAGGTCCATCCCCCGCATGGCGTCCTGCTGCACTTCGTCGAACGCCAGGACCTGCGCGGAGCGACGCCTGACCTCGTGAGGGAGGACTGCTTCAGCTCCGTAGACCAGGAAGAACGGAGTCTCCCTGGTGGGTTTGGTCGCGGTTGTGCGGATGGACCACAGCACGGATTGGGGCTCATCGTACTAACCCCTGCCGCAGGCTTCCAGCTTCTTCTTGAACGTCCTAGTCTTGAGGCCTCTCAGGACCTCCCCGTTGGCTCGTTCGGCTTGCCCATTGCTTCGCGGGTGTGCCACCGAAGTGTAGCATATCTGCGTTCCAAGGTTAGCACAGTATGTTTTGAAGAGGTTACTGGTGAACTGCGAACCGTTGTCTGTGATGATGCGGTTCGGCACCCCGAACCGGCTCACGATGCCCCTGATGAACTTGACCGCGGAGCCTGCGGGGATGGTTTGGACAGCCTCCACCTCCGCCCACTTGGTGAACTTGTCAATGGCGACGTAGAGGTAACGGTAGCCCCCTGGCGCCCGAGGGAACGGGCCCAGAATATCCAGCCCCCAAACTGCGAATGGCCACGAGAGGGGTATAGTCTGCAGGCTCCCTGCCGGCTGATGGATCTGCTTGGAATGGAACTGGCAGGCCTCACAAGCCTTCACTAACTCGATCGCGTCGTTGAGCGCGGTGGGCTAATAGAACCCACTATGGAAGGCTTTGCCAACGAGGGTTCGTGATGACGAGTGATGTCCGCAGTCTCCGCCGTGTATGTCCCCCAGTAGCTCCCTTCCTTGCTCCCTGGAGATGCAGCGCAGAGATACGTCGTTGGGTCGCTTCCGGTAGAGCTCTTCGTCTCTGATGCAGTATGCCGTGGCCTGCCACGCCACACGTTCTGCTTCCTCCTCCTTCTCTGGCAGGGTCCCATGTATCAGGTAACTCCGGAGCTCAGTGATCCAGCGTTCCTCCTGAGGTTCCATCGTCAGGAGCAAACGTGCTCCTGAGGTCGGCCCGCAGGCCGGGGCTCCCGAGGCTGGCGGCTGAGGGAGCTCCTCACGAGGCTGAGCTGTGCTTGATAGTGTTGGCTGCGCTGAAGGCTTGAAGAGCCGCTGCTCGAAGACGCCGGGCTTCTGCGGCAGCCGCCTGGACGCCCGTCCAGCTATGTCGTCAGCTTCCTGGTTGGTGCCACGGGGCACGTGCTTCAGCTCCAGCCCCCAGAACTGCTTTTCCATCCTGCGGACCTCTGCTAGGTAGGCCTCCATATGCTCGTCCTTCGGCTCGTACACCTTGTTGGAGAAGTTGACTAGGAGCTGCGAGTCGCCCTTGATGGTGAGGCGCTTCACTCCCAGGGCCGTCGCGGCCTTCAACCCTGCTATCAGTCCCTCATATTCTGCTATGTTGTTGGAGACCTTTTCTCCTTGCTGGAAACAGAGTTGTACTGCGTAGCAAAGCTTATCCTGAGTGGGTGATATCAGTACAGCACCAGCCCCCGTGCCGTGCCTGGAGAATGCCCCATCGAAGTACATGACCCAGCCCTCTGGCGCC
This sequence comes from Aegilops umbellulata, assembly GCA_032464435.1. Taxonomy (NCBI): domain Eukaryota; kingdom Viridiplantae; phylum Streptophyta; class Magnoliopsida; order Poales; family Poaceae; genus Aegilops; species Aegilops umbellulata. The sequence goes on along the minus strand of CP136055.1, from coordinate 317,294,335 downwards.
TCGCTCCCTGGGGAGAGGGAGTGATCCTCGTCATCCTTGAGGTTCGGCGCCTCTGTCCATTCCGCCACGAAATCCGCCAACGCGGCTCCTTTGATGACCCTAGTTGTGCTGAACTCGAGCTGAAATGCTTGCAACTCTATGTTCCACTCGGCGACCCTTCCGGCTGAGTTAGGGCTCCTGAGCACCCTCTCTAGGGGGTACGATGAGATGACCTTTATCGGATGAGCTTGGAAGTAGTGCCGCAGCTTGCGCGAGGCCACCAGCAGCGCGAGGAGGAGCTTCTGGGGCATGGGATATCGGGCCCTCGCGTCCCGCAGCACCGTGCTAATGAAGTAGACCGGGTGCTCAACTAGGCTGTGAGCAGCTTGGGTTGCGGCGCCCTCGGGAGGTGAGGACACCTCGCGAGATGTTGCGTCCTCGGGAGGTGAACCATCCTGGCATGCTGCTTCTCCTGTCTCTTGTGCGTCCCTCGGCGGTTGGCTTTCTTCACCTGTAGCTTCGGCTTTCTCGAGCATTCCCTGTTCCCGTCTCGTCTGACCTCGGGCTGCCGCTGTGGTCTTGGACTGGCGCTCCTCCCTAACCACCACTAGTGCTGCGCTGGCAGAGTAAGGAGTGGTGGCAAGGTAAGGCAGCAGAGGCTCCTGAGGGCGTGGAGCCACCATGACTGGGGGACTGGTTAGGTACCTCTTGAGATCTTGAAACGCCTTATCCGCCTCTTCAGTCCATTCAAAGGGCCCCTTTTTCTTCATGAGCTAAAAGAAAGGCAGCGCTCATTCTCCCAACTTGGAGATGAAGCGCCCTAGTGCGGTCACACGCTCGGTGAGCTTCTGCATTTCTCTGAGCATCTTTGGCGGACTCATGTCCTCGACCGCCTTGACCTTCTCGGGGTTGGCCTCGATGCCATGGTGAGACACGAGGAATCCCAAAAGCTTGCCCGAGGGGACGCCAAACACACATTTCTCTGGGTTGAGCCGCAGGTTCACTGCGTCAAGGCTCGCGAAGGTCTCCTCCAGGTCTTGTATCAGGGTCCTGGCCTCTCGAGATTTCACCACAATGTCATCAACGTATGCTTGAACATTCTTCCCGAGCTACGGGCCCAAGGCGATGTGCATCAGCCGCTGAAAGGTTGCCCCTGCGTTGCGTAGCCCGAACGGCATGCACGTATAGCAGTATACCCCGCACGGGGTCAAGAAGGCGGTCTTCTCAACATCTTCTATCACCATCCTGATCTGGTGATATCCTGATAAGGCATCCAAAAAGCACCGCAGGTCGCATTCGGCGGTGGAATCGACGATCTGGTCGATGCGAGGGAGCGGGAATGGATCTTGCGGGCATGCCTTGTTAAGGTTGGTGAAGTCTACGCACATGCATTCCTTCCCCCCTTTCTTGGGTACAACGACTGGGTTGGCTAACCAATCTGGGTACCGGACCTCGCGAATAACTCCAGCGGCTTCCAACTTGCGGGTCTCTTGGACGATGAAGGCCTGCTTCTCTGCGGACTGCCGCCTGGCCTTCTGCTTCACGGGGCGCACATTTGGGCATACGTTGAGGTGGTGCTCGATGACGTCCCTGGGGATCCCTGCCAACTGATCGGGCTCCCAAGCAAACACTTTCTTGTTTGCATGCAGGAACTCGATCAGGGCCTCCTCCTGTTCAGGCCCCAGGTTGGCGCCAATGGTGAAAGTGGCACTGGAAGACCCGTCCTCGTCTACGGGTATCTGCTTGGTTTCTGCCTTGTCCTGGGTGAACAGCTGCTTCTTCTTGGTAGGCGCAACCCCCTTGGGCTCAGGGGTCCCCGCGTCGGCGGGCTGCGCCGATGCCGCCGTCTTGAAGGCGAGCTTGAGTACTCGCAGGGCGTCCCCGGTGTCTCCGTGCACGGTGAGGGTACCGTGGCTCCCGGGCATCTTCATGAGGTTGTACGCTGGGTGCGTGGCGGCCATGAACTGGGCCAGTGCCGGGTAGCCGAGGATGGCGTTGTAAGGGAGGCCGATGGGGGCGATGTCGAAGTCGACCATCTCCGTGCGGAAGTTGTCGTAGGTGCCGATGGTCACCGGGAGCCGGATCTGTCCCAAGGAGTCAGACGACCCGCCCCCGATGCCCGAGAAGGATCGGCTGGGCTGCAGCCGCTCCCGGGGTATGCGGAGGAGGTTGAAGGTCTCGACCGAAAGCACGCTGAGGCCCGCGCCGCCATCGACGAGGGTTCTGGTGACGGCCACCTGGCAGATGGTGGGGGTGCACAACAGGGGGAGCGCGCCCGATCCGGCCAAGTTAGCCGGGTGGTCTTCCGAGCTGAAGGTCAGGCCAACCTCGTGCGCCGCCCGGTCCGTGGGAGCCCCTTGCCGTGCGGAAACGACGCCGATCTGACGGGCAAATGGCTTGACGTGACAGCTCGTTGGTGGCGCCTGCGAGCCGCCCAGGAGGGCCGCGACTACCGGGGGCATCGACGTTGCTGTGCGGCGGCCCAGTCGCATAGGCAGGCGCCGGGGTGGTGCTTGTCGCTCGCCTTCCGCCGGGCCGGTGGCGGTGTTGACGGTGAACGGCGGGGAATAACGAGGACGTCCGCCAGCGAGGGCCGCTGGCGCGGCGCGAGCTCGACGTGCGCCGCACATGGATGCGATGGTCGGAGGAGAGCGGAGCGGTGGAAGACGAATCCCGGCGCACCCCTACCTGGCGCGCCAAATGTCGGATCACGGGTTCCGGCAGACCCTTAAGGCTCGAACTCTGGGGTGCGCGTGGAGATCGCGCCCTTCTACCTCTCTGTCTCGCGAGGATCTAACTACCACAAGAACAACACAAGAAACATAGGATTTATACTAGTTCGGGCCACCGTTGTGGTGTAATACCCTACTCTAGTTTGTGGCGGGTGGATTGCCTCTGGGGCTGATGAGGAAGAACAGTACAAAGGGGAACGACCTCGCGAGGGTCTGTTCTTCGCTAGGGGATGAACTGCCGGGGGGAGTTCGATCGCCCTTCTCTCTCTCTCTACTTGCTCTGGGTCTTTCCCCCCTCTCTGGGAGCGGTTAGTCCCTATATATAGGCAAAGGCCCCGGGCCTCTTCCCAAATATTGAGCGGGAAGGGCGCCAACAATTGTCCGATTTGAAGGGGAACATCGGGTACACTTATCCTGACTAAAGTTGGTCTTCGCCTGCCAAAGGTTCTGGTGATGACGCCGGCTCGGGCTGCACAGTGACTTCCTCCTTGTCGTGGAGTTGGTCTTGGTCTCGTTGCACCGAAATGGGTGCTTTTGCTTGATCCTCTCGCCTGCGCTTGCCCCTTTGCACCAAACAGGAAAGGGAGGACACTGCGCGGGCTGGCGCCCGCCTGGCACCTCTCGTCGTCATGGCTTGCGTCATGGGCACCTCGCGAGGTACCCCACCTTGATCTCTCCGCCTCCTCGCGAGCCAGCCTAAGGAGGCCGTGCTAGAGGAAGCTCCATGTCGTCCGCCTCGCGAGGCTTGGCCCCTCGCGAGGGTCTTGAGACTTGTGTTGATGAAGATGGGCCACGTTGGGCCCCCACTCGAGCCACGCCGTGGGCCGCAGGCAGGCAAGTCTGGGGACCCCCGTTCCCAGAACGCCGACACTCCTCCTCTCAAGCAAACTTTTGTGAAGGAGGGAGAGGGTGCTTCCAAGGAGAAGAAGAACAATGCGAAGGGTGGCGGTGTCAAGAAGGGCAATGCCACCCCTCCCAACAAAGCCGGCGACTTTAACCCTTCTTATGTGTTATGCCGTGCTAGTGATGGGCATGTTTATGCCAAATTTTTTGGTTCTCCTCATGAATACATTGAATGGTCTATTTGGGTTCCTAAGACCCTTGTTACTAACATCAAAGGACCCATTACAAAATGGGTACCTAAAACCAAGCATTGATCTCCTGTAGGTGTTTGCTTCCGATGGGGGATCATGGTTGCTCGATAGTGGAGCTACAAATCATATGACCGGAAGCAAGGACTTGGTGGTGGACGTGCACAAGATTCCATCTATGACCACCAATGTCGAGTGGGGTGATGCCTCGTCTTCTAAGGTATTAGGACTCGGCAAGGTTGTCATTTCTCATGATCTCACGATCGAGAAGGTCATGCTTGTAGAGTCCCTTGCATACAATTTACTTTCCATTAATCAACTTGCAATCATGGGCTTTGCCACTTTCTTTGATATTGATACCGTGGCCCTCTTGTGGAGCAAGACTCTTAAAGCAGCCTTTGTTGGGCATGTCGAGAATGGTCTATATGTGATTAACTTTTCGGAGCGACCCACTAAGACCGCGACATGCCTAATGGCTAAAGTTGACGTGGGACGGCTTTTGCATCGCCGTTTAGCCCACGTCAATATGAGATCTTTGCAAAGTATTCTCAAGGGGGACCATGTCCGTGGACTAACGAATGTTAGTTTTGCTAAAGATCGTGCTTGAAGTGCTTGTATCAAAGGAAAGCCTCATGAGAAGGCTCACCCTCCCACGACTATCATTTACTCGAAGAAGCCTTTGGAGCTCCTTCACTTGGATCTCTTTGGGCCTCCATCCTTTGATAGTCTTGGGGGTAGGAAGTCTTGCTTGGTGATTGTGGATGACTACTCAAGATATACTTGGGTGTATTTCTTCAAGAGGAAGAGCGAGACCCAACAAACCGTCATTGAATTTGCAAATGCAAAGATCTTGACAATAAGAAGTGACAACGGCACCGAGTTCAAGAACTACACCCTGGATGAGTTTCTTAGTGATGAGGGGATCAAGCATCAATATTCCGCACCCTACACCCCTCAACAAAACGGTGTCGCGGAGAGGAAGAACCAGACGTTGATGGATGCGGCAAGGACCATGATGGCGGAGTTCAAGTCTCCATGCAACTTTTGGGCCGTAGCCATCAACACCTCTTGTCATGCATCCAATCGTCTCTACCTCCGCAAAGGCTTGAACAAGACTCCATATGAGATACTCACCGGTAACAAGCCAAACCTCAAGTACTTTCAGGTATTCGTGTGTAAGTGTTTCATTCTCAAGAAAGGTGTTCGGTTATCTAAATTTGAGGCTAGAGCTTATGAGGGCATATTTGTTGGTTATGCTACAAACTCTCATGCTTACCGTGTCCTCAATAAATCCACGGGACTTATTGAGGAGACGTGTAACGTGGAGTTTGATGAGAATAACGGCTCCCAAGTGGAGCAAAGTGGCACTTGTGATGTAGGTGATGAAATTCCTCCTCAAGCCATAAGAAGAATGGGTGTTGGTTTTATCCTACCCATTGAGGAACCCCTTGTGGCCGAAGGAGAAGGACAATGCTCCACTCAAGTGGAGCCATCACCAACCCAAGGCCCACAAGCTTCTGAAGAACAAAGTGAAGGCCCTCAACCTCATGAACAAGACCAAGGGCAAGATCATGCTCAAGACGGTGTTGACACACCAAGTGATGCCCAAGGTCAAGTCCTCTCCCCCGATCAAGTTCAAGATAAAGAACAAGCTCAAGACGGCGCTCAAGATGATCAAGTGACTGCTCCTCAACTCACCACCGAGGAGGAATTAGAGCGTCATGCCACCAAGATTGCTTCCAAGCTCTCCACCAAGGGTCATCTCATGAAGAATGTACTTGGAAGCATTCAAAATGGGGTAAGCACTCGTAGACAATTGGCAAACTATTTTGAACATCACGCGTTTGTCTCTTGTGTTGAACCCCAAAAGGTATATGAAGCACTCGAATATCCGGATTGGCTTAATGCCATGCATGAAGAACTCAACAACTTCGAGTACAACAAGGTGTGGAGATTGGTGCCAAAGCCAACGGGGAACCACAATGTCATTGGGACCAAGTGGATTTTCAAGAACAAGCAAGATGCTCATGGGACCATCATTCGCAACAAGGCAAGATTGGTGGCACAAGGCTACTCCCAAGTCGAGGGTATCGACTACGGTGAAACCTTTTCTCCCGTTGCTCGTCTTGAATCCATTTGTTTGTTGATTGCTTATGCTTCTCATCACAACTTTAAGTTGCAACAAATGGATGTGAAGAGTGCTTTTCTTAATGGTCCTATTAATGAGTTGGTTTACGTCAAACAACCCCCCGGGTTCGAGGATCCCTACTTTCCCGATCATGTGTATCAACTCGATAAGGCACTCTATGGCCTTAAACAAGCCCCATGTGCGTGGTATGACCACCTTACCGAGTTGCTACAAGATCGCGGGTTTGAAGTTGGGCTAATCGATCCTACTCTTTTTTACTAAGAAGGTCAAAGGGGAGTTGTTTGTGTGTCAACTATATGTTGATGACATTATCTTTGGTTCCCTAACAAAGCTTTCAATGAGGAATTTGCCGCACTAATGACCTCAAAGTTCAAGATGTCTTCCATGGGAGAGTTGAAGTTCTTTCTCGGTTTCTAAGTGAAGCAAAGAAGAGAAGGTACCTTCATCAACCAAGATAAATACACTCAAGACATGCTCAAGAGATTCAAGCTAAGTGATATCAAGCCGGCTTCCACTCCAATGCCCACCAAATGCCAACTTGCCATTGATCCCAATGGTAAAGCGGTGGATCAAAAGGTATATCGTTCCATGATTGGATCCTTGCTTTACCTTTGTGCATCTAGATCGGATATCATGTTGACTGTCGGAATTTGTGCATGGTTTCAAGCCGCACCTAAGGAAAGACACTTTATGGCGGTCAAGCGAATCTTTCGATATTTGGCTCATACCCCAAACTTTGGCTTGTGGTACCCAAGAGGAGAAAACTTCAAGCTTGTAGGTGATACGTCTCCAACGTATCTATAATTTTTGATTGCTCCATGCTATATTATCTACTGTCTTAGGCAATACTGGGCTTTATTATCCACTTTTATATTATTTTTGGGACTAACCTATTAACCGGAGGCCCAACCCAGATTTGCTGCTTTATGCCTATTTCAGTGTTTCGAGGAAAAGGAATATCAGACAGAGTCAAAACGGAACGAAATCAACTGGAGAAGTTACTTTTGGAAGGAAACCTACCTGATAGACTTGGACTCTATGTCAGAAGATACTGGAGCTGGCCACGAGGGAGGGGGCGCGCCCACCCCCCTGGGGCGCGCCCCCTGCCTCGTGGGGCCCCCGAAGCTCCACCGACGTACCCCTTGCACCCATATATACCCATGTATCCTAAAACTTCCAGAACGGAGATTAGATCTGGAGTTCCGCCGCCGCAAGCCTCTGTAGCCACCAAAAACCTCTCGGGACCCTATTCCGGCACCCTGCCGGAGGGGGGAACCCTCACCGGTGGCCTTCTTCATCATCCCGGTGCTCTCCATGACGAGGAGGGAGTAGTTCACCCTCGGGGCTGAGGGTATGTACCAGTAGCTATGTGTTTGATCTCTCTCTCTCACTCTCGTGTTCTTGATTTGGCACGATCTTGATGTATTGCGAGCTTTGCTATTATAGTCGGATCTTATGTTGCTTCACCCCCTCTTGTCTCTTGTAATGGATCGAGCTTTCCCTTTGAAGTTATCTTATTGGATTGAGTCTTTAAAGATTTGAGAACACTTGATGTATGTCTTGCCGTGCGTATCTGTGGTGACAATGGGATATCACGTGCCACTTGATGTATGTTTTGGTGACCAACTTGCGGGTTCCGCCCATGAACCTATGCATAGGGGTTGGCACACGTTTTCGTCGTGATTCTCCAGTAGAAACTTTGGGCACTCTTTGAGGTTCTATGTGTTGGTTTGAGTAGATGAATTGAGATTGTGTGATGCATATCGTATAATCATACCCACGGATACTTGAGGTGACATTGGAGTATCTATGTGACATTAGAGTTTTGGTTGATTTGTGTCTTAAGGTGTTATTCTAGTACGAACTCTAGGGCTGTTTGTGACACTTATAGGAATAGCCCAACGGATTGATTGGAAAGAATAACTTTGAGGTGGTTTCGTACCCTACCATAATCTCTTCGTTTGTTCTCCGCTATTAGTGGCTTTGGAGTGACTCTTTGTTGCATGTTGAGGGATAGTTATATGATCCAATTATGTTATTATTGTTGAGAGGACTTACACTAGTGAAAGTATGAACCCTAGGCCTTGTTTCCTATCATTGCAATACCGTTTACGCTCACTTTTACCGCTCGCTACCTTGCTATTTTTATATTTTCAGTTTACGAAACCTATATCTACCATCCATATTGCACTTGTATCACCATCTCTTCTCCGAACTAGTGCACCTATACAATTTACCATTGTATTAGGTGTGTTGGGGACACAAGAGACTCTTTGTTATTTGGTTGCAGGGTTGTTTGAGAGAGACCATCTTCATCCTACGCCTCCCACGGATTGATAAACCTTAGGTCATCCACTTGAGGGAAATTTGCTACTGTCCTACAAACCTCTGCACTTGGAGGCCCAACAACGTCTACAAGAAGAAGGTTGTGTAGTAGACATCAAGCTCTTTTTTGGCGCCGTTGCCGGGGAGGCTAGGTAAGGGAAGGTATATCTTTAGATCTTGCAATCGAATCTTTTTGTTTCTTGTTTTAGCGCTAGTCTAGTTTATAAAAGAAAACTACAAAAAAAAAGGAATTGAGTTTACCTCATACGCTTCATCTTTTTAATATCTTTCGTGAGTATGATGGAAAGGAAAATTGTGCCAAAGTGTTAGAAGAAGAATGCATTAAAATGCTTGGCACGAAATCTTTGAATGATGAGCATGATTGCAATGTTGTTAGTATGAACCCCTTGAATATCCATAGTACTAATGATGATTGCACTAGTTATGATGAAAATGTCTCCTATAAACATGTCAATTTTTGTGGAGTGCATTGGGTTTGCAAGGACACACCAAATAGAGAAGTTAGATATTGCAAGAGGCATAAGCATTTAGAAACTAAATGGTTGCAAGAAAGGCTAGAAGTCAGTGCTGAAAATTTAAGATATCTTAGCCGTACTTGTGAAGTTTGCAATGAACATGGTCATTTAAATATCAAATGCAAATTGTTTCATTATCAGATCGTGTCCAAAAATTGGGATGACTTGATTTCCCTTGCACATTATAATGAACTTAGTTTGCTTTTGGGTTATGAAGAAATGAAACGTCAAACTAGGCATATTCCGGAATATAACCTTGAGAAATTCCTTGATATTGATCTAGAAGAAATTTATATGTATTGTGCGGTGAATTGCATTGAAAATCCTTATATTGCCAATTACATAAAGAAAAGAAAGCAAATAGAGGATGAAGAGAATACCAATGAAAGGGAAGAGACTTCCCAATATCCTCCTATTATTTTTTATGATGAATCAGGTAACGAGGAGGAGCCTTCTATTCAACCAATCTCATTAATAAGGAGCTCCAAAAAGAGGATTGAACCCACACATGATGTGAAGAAGAAAAAAAAAAGGAAGAGACGTAAAAAGGTATCTCTCCCAAATAATGTTGCTCCTATTATTGTTGTGCCTCATGATGCACTAGATGATGATCCCGTTATGCCTATTGCTTGTTGTGATGATTATGATTGGGAAGATAATGATACTTGTTATGATCTTGAAAATCTTTTTGGCACTTGCTTGGAAGAATATAATAATTTCTATACTATCCGTGCTATCTATACTATTAATGATGAGAGTGATTATGCTTATGATATGAAAAGGCCCAAGCTTGGGGAAGCTACGTTTGATGAGGATGACATATTTGAGAATATATTTTCTGCAATTAATGTTTGTTCCAAGCTTGGGGATGCTATGTTTAATAATGATGATATTTTTAGCCTATCAAGTTTTGATATGCAAAGTTGTTATGATGATAGCATGCCTTTTACCTATGATGATTATATTTATGAAAGTGGGTTTGGAAGAGTGTCAACTTTAGGAAGTAGTGATCCAACAATTTTGGAGGACGTTGAATCTTATAATACTTATGAAAGTGGACTTGGAGAAGTCATGACTTTATTTAGTGATGTATCCACTATTTCGGAAGATGTTTCAATCGATTATGATGAGAACAAAGTTACTACTTATGATGATTATTGTGATAAAACTTATGCTATAAAGAGTAGTGATGATTATATTTATAAAACTTGTCATGATTATGAGTACCCTTTCTCTGAACATTACTCCTTTAATGTGGAAACAATTTGTAGTATTCAAGTCCCTTATGATACTCCCATTATTCCGAATGAAAAGAATTTTGCTTATGTGGAGAGTAATAAAATTTCTATTCTAGTAGATCATGAAAAGAATGATTTAGGTGCTGGTTATATTGTTGAATTCATTCATGATGCTACTGAAAATCATTATGAGGGAGGAATATATGTTTGTAGGAATTGCAATAATATCAAGTTTCCTCTCCATGTGCTTAAAATCTTGAAGTTATGCTTGTTTTTCCTTCCTATGCAAGTTGATTATTGTTCCCATAAGTTATTTGTTCACAAAATCCCTATGCATAGGAAGTGGGTTAGACTTAAATGTGCTAGTCACATTCTTCATGATGCTCTCTTTATGTTTCAATTCTTATCTTTTATGTGAGCATCATTGAAATCATCATGCCTAGCTAGGGGCGTTAAACGATAGCGCTTGTTGGGAGGCAACCCAATTTTATTTTAGTTTCTTGCTTTTTGATTATGTTTAGGAATAAATAATCCATCTAGCTTCTGCTTAGATGTGATTTTATGTTTTAATTAGTGTTTTTGCCAAGTAGAACCTTTGGGAAGACTTGGGTGAAGTCTTTATGATCATGCTGTAAAAAACAGGAACTTTAGCGCTCACGAGATTAGCTAGAACTTTTTACTGGAGAGTGCTATTTAGTTGATTATTTTTGAAGATGATTACTAGACAAACTCCTCGGGTCCAACTATTTATTTTAGAATTTTTGGAGTTCCAGAAGTTTGCGTTAGTTGCAGATTACTACAGATTGTTCTGTTTTTGACAGATTCTATTTTCTATGTGTTGTTTGCTTATTTTGATGAATCTATGGCTAGTAAAATAGTTTATAAACCATAGAGAAGTTGGAATACAGTAGGTTTAACACCAATATAAATAAAAAATGAGTTCATTACAGTACCTTGAAGTGGTGTTTTGTTTTCTTTCGCTAACGGAGCTCACGAGTTTTCTGTTAAGTTTTGTGCTGTGAAGTTTTCAAGTTTTGGGTAAAGATTTGATGGACTATGGAATAAGGAGTGGCAAGAGCCTAAGCTTGGGCATCCCCAAGGTAATATTCAAGGATAACCAAGCGTCTAAGCTTGGGGATGCCCCGGAAGGCATCTCCTCTTTCGTCTTCGTTCATCGGTAACTTTACTTGGAGCTATATTTTTATTCACCACATGATATGTGTTTTGCTTGGAGCGTCATTTTATTTTCTTTAGCCTTGCTTCCTGTTTGAATAAAGTATCAAGATCTGAAATTCTTAAATGGTAGAGTCTTCACATGGTTGCATAATTATCCGACTACTCATTGATCTTCACTTATATCTTTCGGAGTAGTTTGTCGTTTGCTCTAGTGCTTCACTTATATCTTTTAGAGCACATTGGTAGTTTTATTTTGAAGAAATAGATGAACTCTCATGCTTCACTTATATTATTTTGAGAGTCTTAAATAGCATGGTAATTTGCTTAAAATCCTAATATGCTAAGCATAAAAGATTTGTAAGAATTCTTATGAGTGTGTTGAATACTAAGAGAAGTTTGATGATTGATGATTGTTTTGAGATATGGAGGTAGTGATATCAAAGTTGTGCTAGTTCAGTAGTTGTGAATTTGAGAAATGCTTGTGTTGAAGTTTGCAAGTCCCGTAGCATGCACGTATGTTAAACGTTATGTAACAAATTTGAAACATGAGGTGTTATTTGATTGTCCTCCTTATGAGTGGCGGTCGGGGACGAGCGATGGTCTTTTCCTACCAATCTATCCCCCTAGGAGCATGCGCGTAGTGCTTTGGTTTTTGATGGCTTGTAGATTTTTGCAATAAGTATATGAGTTCTTTATGACTAATGTTGAGTCCATGGATTATACGCACTCTCGCCCTTCCATCATTGCTAGCCTCTTCGGTACCGTGCATTGCCCTTTCTCACATTGAGAGTTGGTGCAAACTTCGCTGGTGCATCCAAACCCCGTGATATGTTGCGCTCTTTCACACATAAACCTCCTTATATCTTCCTCAAAACAGCCACCATACCTACCTATTATGGCATTTCCATAGCCATTCCGAGATATATTGCCATGCAACTTTCCACCATACCGCTCTTCATGACACATCCATCATTGTCATATTGCTTAGCATGATCATGTAGTTGACATAGTATTTGTGGCAAAGCCACCGTTTATAATTCTTTCATACATGTCACTCTTGATTAATTGCATATCCCGGTACACCGCCGGAGGCATTCATATAGAGTCATACCTTGTTCTAGTATCGAGTTGTAATCATTGAGTTGTAAATAAATAGAAGTGTGATGATCATCATTCAATAGAGCATTGTCCCAAAAAAAAGAGGAAGGCCAAAGAAAAAAAGAAGGCCCAAAAAAAGGGGCAATTCTACTATCCTTTTTTCCACACTTGTGCTTCAAAGTAGCACCATGATATAGTGAGTCTCATATATTGTGCTTCAAAGTAGCATCATATTCTTCATATAGAGAGTCTCATATGTTGTCACTTTCATATACTAGTGGGAACTTTTCATTATAGAACTTGGCTTGTATATTCCAACGATGGGCCTCCTCAAGTGCCCTAGGACTTCGTGAGCAACCAAGTTGGATGCACACCCACTAGTTTCTTTTGTTGAGATTTCATACATTTATAGCTCTAGTGCATCCGTTGCATGGCAATCCCTACTCCTCGCACTAACATCAACCGATGGGCATCTCCATAGCTCATTGATTAGCCTCGTTGATGTGAGACTTTCTCCTTTTTTGTCTTCTCCACATAACCCCCATCATCATATTCTATTCCACCCATAGTGCTATATCCATGGCTCACGCTCATGTATTGCGTGAAGGTTTATGAGTTTGAGATTATTAAAGTATGAAACAATTGCTTGGCTTGTCATCGGGGTTGTGCATGATGAGAGCATTCTTGTGTGACGAAAATGGAGCATGACTAAATTATATGATTTTGTAGGGATGAACTTTCTTTGGCCATGTTATTTTGAGATGACATAATTGCTTAGTTAGTATGCTTGAAGTATTATTATTTTTATGTCAATATGAACTCTTGTCTTGAATCTTTCGGATCTGAATATTCATATCACAATTAAGAAGAATTACATTGAAATTATGCCAACTAGCATTCCACATCAAAAATTATCTTTTTTTATCATTTACCTACTCGAGGACGAGCAGGAATTAAGCTTGGGGATGCTTGATACGTCTCTAACGTATCTATAATTTTTGATTGCTCCATGCTATATTATCTACTATTTAGGCAATATTGGGCTTTATTATCCACTTTTATATTATTTTTGGGACTAACCTATTAACCGGAGGCCCAACCCAGATTTGCTGTTTTATGCCTATTTCAGTGTTTCAAGGAAAAGGAATATCAGACGGAGTCAAAACGGAACGAAATCAACTGGAGAAGTTATTTTTGGAAGGAAACCTACCTGATAGACTTGGACTCTACGTCAGAAGATACGGGAGCTGGCCACGAGGGTAGGGGCGTGCCCACCCCCTGGGGCGCGCCCCTGCCTCGTGGGGCCCCCACAGCTCCACCGACGTACCACTTGCACCCATATATACCTACGTATCCTAAAACTTCCAGAACGGAGATTAGATCTGGAGTTCCGCGTCGCAAGCCTCTGTAGCCACCAAAAACCTCTCGGGACCCTATTTCGGCACCCTGCCGTAGGGGGGAACCCTCACCGGTGGCCTTCTTCATCATCCCGGTGCTCTCCATGACGAGGAGGGAGTAGTTCACCCTCGGGGCTGAGGGTATGTACAAGTAGCTATGTGTTTGATCTCTCTCTCTCTCTCTCTCTCTCTCTCTCTCTCTCTCTCTCCCTCTCTCGTGTTCTTGATTTGGCACGATCTTGATGTATTGCGAGCTTTGCTATTATAGTTGGATCTTATGCTGCTTCTCCCCCTCTTCTCTCTTGTAATGGATCGAGTTTTCCCTTTGAAGTTATCTTATTGGATTGAGTCTTTAAAGATTTGAGAACACTTGATGTATGTCTTGCCGTGCGTATCTGTGGTGACAATGGGATATCACGTGCCACTTTATGTATGTTTTGGTGACCAACTTGCGGGTTCCGCCCATGAACCTATGCATAGGGGTTGGCACACGTTTTCGTCGTGATTCTCCGGTAGAAACTTTGGGCACTCTTTGAGGTTCAATGTGTTGGTTTGAGTAGATGAATTGAGATTGTGATGCATATCGTATAATCATACCCACGGATACTTGAGGTGACATTGGAGTATCTAGGTGACATTAGGGTTTTGGTTGATTTGTATCTTAAGGTGTTATTCTAGTACGAACTCTAGGGCTGTTTGTGACACTTATAGGAATAGCCCAACGGATTGATTGGAAAGAATAACTTTGAGGTGGTTTCGTACCCTACCATAATCTCTTCGTTTGTTATCCGCTATTAGTGGCTTTGGAGTGACTCTTTGTTGCATGTTGAGGGATAGTTATATGATCCAATTATGTTATTATTGTTGAGAGGACTTACACTAGTGAAAGTATGAACCCTAGGCCTTGTTTCCTATCATTGCAATACCGTTTACGCTCACTTTTACCACTCGCTACCTTGCTGTTTTTATATTTTCAGTTTACAAAAACCTATATCTACCATCCATATTGCACTTGTATCACCATCTCTTCGCCGAACTAGTGCACCTATACAATTTACCATTGTATTGGGTGTGTTGGGGACACAAGAGACTCTTTGTTATTTGGTTGCAGGGTTGTTTGAGAGAGACCATCTTCATCCTACGCCTCCCACGGATTAATAAACCTTAGGTCATCCACTTGAGGGAAATTTACTGTCCTATAAACCTCTGCACTTGGAGGCCCAACAACGTCTACAAGAAGAAGGTTGTGTAGTAGACATTAGTAGGATATTCGGATTCCGATTGGGCGGGAGATAAAGTGGATAGGAAGTCCACTTCCGGAGGGTGCCAATTCCTTGGTTGCTCTTTGGTAAGTTGGTCTTCTAGAAAGCAAAGTTGTGTGTCTCTCTCGTCCACCGAAGCGGAGTACGTGGCGGCCGGTAGTTGTTGTGCACAACTCTTATGGATGAGGCAAAATTTAAAGGATTACAGTGTCATTTGTGACAAAGTGCCTCTTTGGTGTGACAATGAAAGTGCCATCAAGATTTCTCTCAACCCGGTACAACACTTCAAGACGAAGCATATTGAGCTTCGGTATCACTTCATCTGGGATCACATTAGGCGAGGGGAGATCGAGCTCAACTACGTCAACACTCATGATAACCTTGCAGATATATTCACGAAGCCTTTGGATGAAGCAAGATTTCGCGAGTTAAGGCATGAGCTAAATATCATTGATTCGAGCAATGTTGCTTGAACCCTTGCACACCCCACCATACTCAACTTGTTGTCTTGTTTAGGTGTAGGCATGGACATAGGGGGAGTGTTGTTCTCTCAATGAACTCTCCCTCCCCCCATTATGCATAAATCGATCAACTCTTTCACATTAGCCATTTTTGATGGTACTAGTGCTTCAAAGATGAGTTTTGGTCATGGACCCAAGGATAATTCTTCGCGGTGCCATACCAATTGACTCAAACATAGGTGGCTCCGGCCACCGCCCTCTCTTTGGAGAGGTGGTGTCTGGTTGATTCTTGTTGTCGTTTGCCTGTCCGCCTTCGTGTATCGCGTGTTCTTGTGGTGTCTTGTTGCCTCGAAGTTCCGTGCAAAGACCTATTTTCCTGTGCTTGAAACGTGCAACTTCTTGAGCCCACGGTACTACCATGGCTAGCCACAGTACTATCGCGTTTGGAGGGCACGGTACTACAACACCTGCGTGGCAGTAATTTTTTACTGCCGACCAGGAGAGCGGTACTACCGCTCAAGTGCGGTACTTCCGCCGAGCGGTACTACCGCGATGATGCACGGTACTACCGCGCTGACGAGTGGGCGTGGGGGTTATGACTCGGGCAGGGGAGTTCCAACTCCCCATACCCATTCACTTGTCTCTCTCCCCACGTCTCTCTCCGTCTCTCGCTCAAGAACGACATCGGAGGTCCTCGCCGGATCTCCGTCTCCGGCCACTCTCCTCGAATTCCGACCGGTGGGATCGTTCCCCATCACTTCCTCTTGCCATGGAACAAGGTTTTTCCCCAAATCCCTCTCTTTCTTGGTTGTTCTTTCGCTTCTAGGTTTTTGGGGAGATGCATGTTGTTCTTGAGATTTTAGGCCAAATCTTTGCAAGAGTAGGATGTAGGAGAGTCGTGTTGCGTAGGAATTGTACTTGATATGTTGTCCTATGATAGATTTGATCAACCGTAGTACCGCCGTGGTTTCGCGGGTTTTCTCAGATTCAAACTGGTTCGGATCTGATGTGGTGCGGTACTACCGCGCCACATGTGCGGTACTACCGCTCGCACCGTACTACCGCCCGTCAGGTGCGGTACTACCGCGCTAGCTGTGGCACTAAGATCCTACTACCGCTCCCAGCCCCGGTACTACCATGCCATCGCACGGTACTACCGCAACTAGGAGCGGTACTAAAATTTTAGTACCGCAGCACCTGGCAGTACTACCGTTCGGTTCAAATCTTTCTCATGGAAATTATCATGTATGCTTCCTACGTGTTTATTTTACTTTGATGTGGTCTTTGCATTGATCCTTTTTGCTTGTTGTGTGTGTTTTACGCTTGGTGTCTCAGGTGGTGGCTCTCGTCGTTCCAATCCCAGTCGTGACACTGGCTCCAAGCGTTTGCGCAATCAAGGTGAAGCACCAGAGGGCTCCAATGCCCCAAGCGCCATGTCAAGACCACCGCTAGCAAGAACAAGGAACCCGCTAAGGGAATGGACGAGATTCCCCTTTCTGAGTTCATCCGTCTCAGGCAGATCAACCCTTATGTGAATCCTCGTGCTACCATCAGAGGCTGTGAGTTGTTTTGGACCAAGCAGCAGACTCTCACCTATCTGGATGTCATCAAGAACAAGCAAAATACCTTCATGGATGTCAGGTGGATAGACATGCATCATCTGAGGAAGGACAAGTTTCGTGAGTACTTTGGAGAAGCTCTGGATTTGGTGGAGCAGTTTGGTATAGAGCATGTGATCTCTTTCCACCTTGACTATGACCCTGAGATTATCTGTCAGTTCTTTGCCTCAGTTTTCTTTCACATTTGGGGAGGAGAGCAGGATGACCTGGATGACCAATGGCCGCCAGCTGACTGCTACCTGGAAGGAGTTCATGGATCTGCTCCAGGTTCCTGATGATGGGCTCAACACACCCGTGGGTGTTCGCCCCATGCCAATCCTGAGTCTGCTAACAAGAACAAGATTCAGCCATTTTATGATGAGAAGGTGCTTCCCAATGGCAAGTCAACTTGGGTGCTAAACTCCTTTCTGGATATCATGTATCGCATCTTCCGCAACTCTCTGTTCCATCGCATTGGCGACAAGGACAAGGTTCATGCCTATATGGTGGATATGATGCTCCTGTGCGAGGAGGCACGTGTGTCTCAGACTCAGCCTCTTGATGTCTCACACATCATGTGGTGTGAGCTTCGGTTTGCGGTGTTCAACCGCAAGGTGCCTATCTATGGTCCATACTTGTTTCTGCTAATCTCCAAGACTTGGGAGAAGCTGTACCCTGGCGATGAGTTCCTTGCTCCAGACTGGATTAGGCATGATCCCATCAGTCTCCGTGTCAAGCCCAACTGGGCCAACACTACTACTCGTGCTGAGGCGTCTGCTGCTAGGAGGGCTGTTGGTGAGGAGGAGGCTGGAGCAGAGGATGTTGCTGAGGACCGTGCTGCTAGGTCTTCCCAGAGTTCCTCTGAGCCCTCGTGGGCCAAGAAGCTGAAGGACAAGATGAAGACTCTTTTCTACATGCAAGCTAATCGGCAGTACATGACTCACGTGGTGTCCAAGGAGAGTCGCCGTCGTGACAATAAGATTATGAAGGTCTTTGTAGAGGACGTGTCTGGCAGTTCTGAGGAGGTCATCACACCGGAGGCTGTCGGTGTACGAAAAGAGGGGTACACTTTTTGTACCCCTATAACTGTGCACGGGCAGTCTGAGCCACGGGCACCACCACGCCAAGCAAGGCAAGGGAGGTGAGCCAAGGTAAGGCCAAAACCCAAGAGAACTAGAGCAACGCCAAGGCCAAGATCACGAAGAGCAAAGGGGACGAAGCGGACTCCCCTGGCAAGATCCTTGCCGGGAGGCAGTTTTAGCAAACCCGGCAAGACCCCTGGCGCGACAATTCGCCCCACTCCTATGGAGCGAGTCACCCTTTAGTCCACTGCCCCCATGGAGCAAGGATTCGGGAGACATCCCCGTGGTGGCATGCAGATCTTTGTGAAGACATTCAAGATCAGGCACGCACTATGGAAGATGACAACCCTTGGCGGGATACCAGCCAAGGAGGACCACAAGGCCCCCCGGCAAGCGGCTTGCCGGGGATGACAGCAGGCGCCTCGGCAAGACCCTTGCCGGGGCCCCGGCAAGACCCTTGCCGAGGACACCCACAGGGCCACCATCAGGCCCACGCCGATTAAACCCCCACCGCCATGTGCATGCAGCTGCCGACCCAACCAGCTGGGCAGGCACCTGCGTGGTGGCATGCAGATATTCGTGGAGACCCACCACTGCGCCACCTCAACTGCCTGCCTACCTACATGGCATCTCAGGCATCGCTGGCCAAGGCGCATGTCGACACACGAAGGAGCGGCGACGGACAAGACAGGTCTCTCCCCCGTTCCCGATAAAGCAAGGACACCTAAGCAAGACACATTAAATGCGTCTTGTCATGTAATGCGAGGGATAACCTCGCATCACTGTACCCTTTCCACCTCCTGTGTGCCACTGTGGCAACCCCTTTTTCTATAAAAGGAGGCCCGAGGTGACCAGGAGAAGGATTCGGCTTTTTGGAGCTCCTCACGCCCCATAGCTAGCTCAAGAACACAGATATACAATCCATCAAAGCAGGAGTAGGGTTTTACGCATCCTTGCGGCCCGAACCTGGGTAAACGAACCGTGTGCTATCTATTTGATCCGCTCTTCTCACGACCCCGCGCCCCGCCAACTGTAGTAGGGATTCTTGTGATCCCATAGGTGTCGTTCCCACCGGCATCTTTGGCGCGCCAGGTAGGGGGCGCAGTTGTGAGAATCGGCTCTAGCAGTTAGTCCAGCGCCTCTTCATCATCATGGCGCCCAAGAAGAAGATGACGGTGGCGGTTGGCCAGTCGGAGGCCGGACCACCCGTCCCGGTGCGGGCGAGCAGCGGACCGGTTGCAGAAAGGACCCGGGGCGCTGCTTGTGAACACCAACACCATCCCAGCAGCCATAGTTTGGGAGGCGGCGATGTTCGTGCGCCTGGTAATGAGCCACACGACGCCAAATCCAAAGGCGGAGCCGGGCCCTCCGCGGGTGGAGCGGAGCCTTCCAAGGTCATCGCCGCCCCTCCCGAAGGCGACGCAAGGGCCTCCAAGACTCCCACGCCGGCGCCAACAGCGCGCTCCTCTCAGGCAGCGCGCGACGAACGGCGTAACCACGCCGAAGATCCCGGGCGTCGCCGTGGGAAGAGCCCCGAATGCCACTCCCGGGACGTAGAAGACCCGCCCGCTCGTCGAGGCGCTGGTGAAAGCGGCGTGCGACCGCGGGGTCGTGATAGAGCTCCTTCTGACATGGTCAGAAGTCGAAGCGCGTCACGATCCGTGCAGGTTTCGCTGTCGCCGACGCCAGCAGAGGCCCTGGCGCGCGCGCAGTTGCTCCTCGACTTTCCTCCCACTATGGGGAAACTCGACGAATGGAGAGCCACAATCCGAAGCCTTGTTGCAATGGCCAACAAAGACGAACCGAGTCCGGTGGAGCCCCCGGGTCGATGCTCCGATGGAGTCCCACACACCAGTGGCAGGAAAGATGGCGGCGCCGCGACCATGGTGCATTCGCCTCCTCCTCGTCCGGTACCACGGACGCCAGCCCGTCGTGACATTACGGGCGACGAAATCTCCATAGCATCGTCTGACCCGCGGACCCACTGTGACCAGCGCCAAGTTCTTCGAGAACGAGCCCATGAAGATGCTCGAACCACTATCGAGCGCCGGCGCGGGGCACGCCACCAGTCAGACAGGCGAGCAGGGCCTGCTGCGAACCACCCGGTACCGGAGAGCCCTGGAGGCCTACCTTACGAGGTAGGCTGTCCGGCTTTTACCCGTGAGCTGCTGCAGTTCCAGTGTCCCACTCACCGCACCTTCAAACCTGACGTTGGCGAAGAGTACAGCGGCAAGACCCACCCGTCTGAGTTCCTCAACATCTACACCATCGCAATGCAGGCTGCCGGAGCCCGCGACAATAAGGTGCTTGCGAATTACTTTCCGTTGGCTCTTAAACCCAACGCCATGTCATGGTTGATGCACTTGCCGGTAGACTCTATTTCCTCCTGGTCGGATTTGTGCCATGAGTTTGTGGGCGCCTTTACTGGAGGCCACCAAGCCCATGGCCAGGCAAGTGACCTGCACGTCATTCCCCAGAAGGGAGGCGAGAGTCTGCGCAAGTATATACACAGGTTCAGCCGGATATAGTACAATATCCCTGATGTTCACCCTGCCGCCATCATTAGCGCGTTCCATCAGAACATGCGTAACCGCAAGATGCGCGAAGAGCTGGCAATGAACAAGGTGAAAGATGTGGCAGAACTCTATGTTCTTGCTGACAGATGTGCCCGAGCTGAAGAGGGAAGGAAGTACCCCGGTGAAGATGCCGACGTGGAAACCGACTCCTCAGATGAGGATATTGCCGCCCCGGTGAAGAAAGGCCGGCGCCGCAACAGGAAGCGCAAAGGCAAAGCCGTGCTTGCCGTCGAGGGATCTGATGACACCGGCTCCGCCAAGAAAACCAAGGCAGATAACCCCGGCAAGGAAATTGCCAGATGTGTCGCTTGCCGGGCCTTGGCGGCTGCCGGGAAGCCAGGAAACTCCGACAAGCAATACTGCAAGATCCATCGCACCAAAGGCCATGATCTCCAGAACTGCCGACAGGTTGAGCTCCTTGCTGAGAAGCAGAGGGCTGAATATGAGAGGCGGGACAAAGAGAAGGGCCAGGACGGTGCTGAGGGGTCCGGCAAGAAGCGTGATGGACAGGCTGGCCGTCGCGGCAAGGATAAATAGCAGGAGAGGCCCGCCCGGGGCCGCGACAGAAAGCCAGAAGACGACGATCACGAAGAGGATGACGAGTCCGGCGACCAAGAGTTTCAGAAAGCTACAGAGGCCATGTGCGTCGATGGCGGCGCCTCGCTGCATACCTCTCACCGCCGGCTTAAACAGTGGGCGCGTGAGATTACAGCGGCAGAGCCGTCGTTTGATGCCCAAAGGCCGCTGAAGTGGTCCAGCACACCTATCATTTTTGACACTGAGGATCACCCTGATCGCACTACTGCGGTCGGGTGCTTGCCATTGTTGGTTTCTCCAACAATACACAACCTCAAGGTGACAAAGATGCTAGTCGATGGCGGGGCCGGTCTGAACTTAATCTCGCCTGCCGTGATCGAGAAATTCCAGATTCCTGATGGAGACCTCAAAGAAACGGGCACGTTTCAGGGGGTCAACCCGGGAAGAAGTCAACCAAAGGGGAAGGTCACGCTGCCCGTGACTTTTGGGAGTGATCTGAACTACAGGACATAAAGGGTGTTCGACGTTGCCAAGATCCCCTTGCCTTACAACGGGATCCTTGGCCGCCCAGCGCTGGCCAAGTTCATGGCGGCGTCGCATTACACCTACAACACCTTGAAGATGCCAGGACCTATGGCGATCATCACCATCCCCTCCGACAAGACGGATGCGCTAATTTGCGCTGACCAACTCTACCAACAAGCAGTTGCAGCAGCCGCCACTACTAAGGCGCTTGCTCCTGCCGCTGGAGCCCCGGGAAGACAAAAGAAGAAGACCGGTGAGACCTCAGGCACCCACTCCGGCAAGCGCACCTCTTCAGAGTGTAGCACTCCCGCTGAGGACGTGACAGAGAGCTCCGCCGACAGAAACAAGAAGTCCAGGGCCACACCGCCGGGAACCAAGAAGGTTTCTGTTAAGGAGGACGACACGGGATGAGCTTTTACTATAAGCTCCACCCTTGACGACAAATAGGATGACACGCTCGTCACCTTCCTGCGGGCGAATGTCGATGTGTTTGCATGGCAAGCATCCGACATCCCCGGCGTTCCCAGGGAGGTGATTGAGCACCACCTTGCTGTCTTTCCTCATGCGCGGCCCGTCAAGCAGAAGGTTAGGAAGCAAGCTTTGGAACGACAAGAGTTCATCACAGAGGAGATCCGGAAACTGAAAGCATCGGGTTTGGTAAGAGGAGTGCTCCATCCAACGTGGTTGGCCAATCCGGTGGTAGTGCGCAGGGCAAATGGGAAGTGGAGGCTGTGTATTGATTACACAAATATCGATAAGGCTTGTCCCAAAGACCCCTTCCCGTTGCCGCGCATCGACCAGATTGTTGACTCCACAGCTGGGTGTGATCTGTTGTCATTCCTCGATGCCTACTCTGGCTACCACCAGATCTTCATGACAAGAGAAGACGAAGAGAAAATGGCATTCATCACCCCATGTGGTACGTATTATTTTATACGGATGCCTTTCGGGTTGAAGAGTGATGGTTCAACGTTTGCGAGGGCGGTCCAGATTGGTTTTGAACCCTAGCTCCATAGAAATATGGAAGCTTATATGGATGATATAGTGGTCAAAACCAAGGACAGGGCAACCCTCGTATCGGATTTACAAGAAACATTTACAAACCTACGCAAGATCAATCTCAAGCTGAACCCTGAGAAGTGCGTCTTCGGCGTCCCGTACGGCAAGCTTCTCGGGTTGTTTGTGTGACAGCGTGGGATAGAGGCCAATCCGGACAAGATCAAAGCTATAGAGCATATTGAAGCACCCAAGCGAGTCAAGGATGTGCGTCGGCTTGCTGGTTGCATTGCCGCCATGAGCAGGTTCATTTCCAAGTCCGCCGAGCACGCCCTTCCCTTTTTCAAGATTTTGAAAAAGGCGGGCCCGATGGAGTGGACGCTAGAAGCCGAAGCAGCATTGCAAGATCTGAAGAGGTACCTCTCTTCCGCACCAACACTAGTTGCGCCTAGGCCACAGGAACCGTTGCTGCTATACTTCGCAGCAACGAACCAGGTGGTCAGCGCCGCGCTAGTGGCGCAGAGAGATATTGATGATGAGGTAATAGCAGCGACGGAGCCCGATGCTGCCGATGCAGAGACGACACGACCAGTTGGAGTGCCGCCGAAGAAGAAAATGATGCAGCACCCGGTCTACTTTGTTAGTTCCCTCCTGCAGGGGGCTAGATGAAGGTACTCCGATGTGCAAAAACTGCTCTTCGGCCTTCTTATGGCTTCGAGGAAGTTGCGTCACTACTTCCAGGCGCACAAAATCACTGTCGTCACTCGCCTCCCTCTGCAACGGATATTGCACAATCCAGACGCAACGGGAAGGATCGTAGAGTGGGCACTGGAACTGTCCAGCTTTGGCCTCAGGTTTGAGAGTACCTCAACGATTCAAAGCCGAGTCCTAGCGGAGTTCGTTGCGGAATGGACCGTGACGCCTGACAAAGAAGCCCAAGAGACTGCTCTCCCCGGCAAGGAGGCAAGTTGCGACTGGATCATGTACTTTGATGGAGCTTTCTCCTTACAGGGCGCCGGGGCTGGCGTACTGCTTGTCGCGCCCATCGGAGAGCACCTCAAGTACGTGATCTAGATGCACTTCCCTAGGGAGGTGTCAACAAACAATACGGCTGAGTACGAAGGACTGCTTGCCGGTCTTAGGATCGTGGCGGACCTCGGAATCAAGAAACTCATTGTCAGGGGCGACTCGCAGCTTGTCGTCAAGCAAGTCAACAAGGATTACCAGAGCCCGTTGATGAAGGCCTACGTCGATGAAGTGAGAAAGCTGGAAGAGCGTTTTGATGGTATACAGGCAGAATACGTTCCCCGAGCGGAGAACGACATCGCCGATTACCTGTCAAAGCGCGCTGCCCTCAAGCTACCTGTGGAACCAGGTACCTTTGTGCTTCAGCTAACTCGGCCATCCGTTGGTCCATCAACAGAGCAAAACAAGAGGAGGAAATCAGGGCTCGGCAAGTACTTCCCTGCCGAGCTCCCCGGAGCCGCCGGCAAGGATGTTGCCGGGGACACTGAGCCCGCCACGGGACGGCTAGCTCCGGTGGAGCGTCAAGCTCTTGCCGTCGAGACAGCCGCTCCTATAGCGGAGGAAATGCCTTTAGTCCTTGCCGTCGAGCCCCAGGCTCCAGCGTGGGCACAACATACCGTCTGATTCCTCCAAACTGGGGAACTTTCTGAGGAGCAGGAAGAAGCGGAAAAAGTAGCCCGTCGATCTGCTATGTACCAGTTCGTCGATGACGTCCTGTACAGAAAGAGATCGAACGACGTGAAATTGAAGTGTGTCCCTTGAGAGCAAGGACTAGGGTTGTTGGAAAAGATACATGGAGGCATATGTGGATCCCACATAGGGTCAAGAGCCCTTGCCGGCAAGGCATTTCGGCAAGGCTTCTTCTGGCCCACCGCCCTCCGGGATGCGACGACACTAGTCACCAGGTGTGAAGCGTGTCAGTTCCATTCAAAGAAGCTTCATCAGCCAGCTCAAGCCCTTCAAACCATTCCTCTCTCCTGGCCTTTCTCGGTCTGGGGGCTCGACATACTGGGCCCTTTCCCCCGCGTTGTCGGGGTCTTTGAGTACTCATACATTGCAATCGACAAGTTCACAAAGTGGCCAGAGGTGGAGGCAGTGAGGAAGGTCACATCTCAGTCAGCCGTCAAGTTCTTCAAGGGACTAGTGTGCCATTTTGGTGTACCCAACAGGGTCATCACCGACAACGGCACACAGTTCACAAGCCGCACCTTCATGCAATATACCCAAGACCTCGGCAGCAAAGTCTGCTTCGCTTCCGTTGCTCACCCACGAAGCAATGGTCAAGCTGAGAGGGTAAATGCTGAAGTACTGCGGGGCTTAAGGACAAAGACCTTTGACAGGCTGCACAAGAGTGGAAGGCGCTGGATTGATGAGTTGCCAACGGTTCTTTGGTCGATCAGAACGACGCCAAATCGAGCCACCGGCCAGACACCCTTTGCCCTAGTATACGGGGCAGAAGCAGTTCTCCCCACTGAACTCATATACGGGTCACCTCGAGTGCTCGCTTATGATGAGCTTGAGCAAGAGCAACTGCGGCAAGATGACGCAGCGCTCCTTGAGGAAGATCGTCTTCGGGCAGCTGTGAGAGCAGCGCGCTACCAGCAAGCCTTGCGCCGCTATCATAGCCGCAAGGTTCATGCCCGAAGCCTTGAGGAAGGCGACCTTGTCCTTCGGCACGTTCAATCGGCCAAGAATTCCATCAAGTTGACGCCGAAGTGGGAAGGCCCTTATCGGGTAATACGAGTCAGCAGGCCCGGCGCAGTCCGCCTGGAGACCGAAGATGCCGTTTCAGTGAGTAACTCCTGGAACATTGAGAATCTTCGCAAGTTTTACCCGTGAGGCGCGGCTTGCCGGCCCCCCCGGCAAGCCACCTTTTGTACAAGCCTTGCCGATGATGCATGTAACCCTTTGTACAAAGCCAGACGCAGACCCTGAGCATAAATAAACGAAGCGCTGGCACCCTAAGTTATAGCATGCATGCTAGGTCGAGTCTCGTCCTTGGTTAGGGTTGATAGTGCTTAGCGGCGACTAACCCCTAGCTTAGAGGTCGAGTGCGCGTCTCTTTGTCTTTCTCTTTGTCTTCTTTAGTTCGCAGGGCACACAGATATCCTTGCCAAACCACTTGAAAAGCTCAAGGGAATGGACCAGCATCTAGGCCCCGGCAAGCCAGTATTGCCGGGGGCTGTAAGAGCAAAGATTCACCCACGGCAAACCAGGGTTGCCGGGGACTACAACTTCAGATAAGTTCTTCATCCCTTAGCATGCATTCCCTTATGGACTGAGGTATGTGAAACCTCGTTTTTCCCTAAAGCTATCGTGCTCCCCTAACTCTAGGTCCTAAGGCTCGTTCCTGGGGCCAAGTTTGGTTGTAGTCACGCAGCAAAAGGACGAAACGAGGAGCCTGAACCCACCTCATCCCTGCCTCCGCCAAGAGCGTGATAAAGGTAGAGCGAAGTGGGAAGACGGCAAGGCCTGCTGCCGGGCGAGGAAATGTTTATCTTGGAGATATCAAGGATTTACTCCTTGACATGGGTTCCGCCCGCAAACAAATGACCCGGCAAGCATCCCTTTTTCATTAAAAACATTCCACTCAGGTACAGTCCATAGGGAATGAAAAACATGAATAATGGTATTACAAGTTTTAAATTCAACAAAGGCCCGAAGGCTTACAAACTAAAAAGAGATAAGGTGCTCGTAATCCCTTTCTTGTCCCTCTCCTCAGGAGGCAGGTCAAGGAGGCGAAAAGGACAAAAGGAGCGCCTAGGCGAGCTACAAGTGGCAGAAGACACCAAGAGAACATCTCGGTGGCCGTCCGAAGGCTGGATGGTGATGGCGGCGCCGGAAGCAGAGCTCGAAGACGAGGCGGCATGACGTCAGCACGCGTCGAAGGCGTCGGTGCCCGCGTACTCCGATCTGACGGCCTTGCCGCCCGCCCTCTTCCTCTTCCGCAGCCTCCCAACGCCAGCTGCCCAAGGAGACGACCCCGAGAAGTTCAAGGAGCCGGCGACACAGATGATGGGGTCGCCGTGCCGCACGGAGCGACACCCAACACCTAGTCGGACCCGTCATCCTGCCGCCTACGGCCCTCGTCGTCGCTGCCGCTGTCCTCCTCGTCACTCCCGCCCGAGGAGGAGTCTTCACTATCAGAAGAACTCTCCACGCAGCACCTTGCACGGGTCCCAAAGAGCCCGATGACCTTGACGGAGAGAAGGCCACCCTCCATCAGCTTAAAATGGAGAGTGAGCCCCTCCGTCAAGCGGTGGATATGAGCAAACATCTTCCATCCCCGACGAAGCCGCAACGACTCCGGCGGATCCAGCTCCATCTCCCGCGCAAATGGAGTCGGGAGACGAAGGCGACGGCGCGGCGGCCGGCGCAGCCTGACGAAGAACTCACAATGGTCGTCCCCAAAGTGGCCCTCCACTGGAGGAGGAGCTGCTGGCGGAGGCGAGGCCGGCGCGCCGCTCCGTCCTCCTCTCCCCCGAGTGCCCCGGCCTCGCCCACGGCCTCGCCCCCTCCCCTTCCCCTCACGGCTGGCTCTGCCACCACGGGCTCAGGAGAAGGAGGGACGCGTTGTCGAGCGGCGACCCTCGCCGCCACCGTCGAAGGACCGGGATTCCCTCTCTCCATGACAAATGGAAGGGAGGAGCGAAGGCTGAAGGAAGAAGAAGATGAGAGAATGCGGGACGCCATCCCCCTCCCGCTCTTTATAAAGGAGCGGGGTTGGAGCTCGGCCACCCCGCTCGACCAATCAAGACGCAGAAGGCGCAGGGAACCGGGGCCCACTCGCTGCCCCAGCCAGCGACGACCCGGTTTCCCGCCTCCACCATTCGCCGCCCCAAGCACATGGGATACACGTGGCGGACGTGCAGAGCCGAGGGGACGGGTGAGACGACCTCTCCCCACCCCGTGATCATGGGAAGTGGATGCCTTGAAGACCGCACCTCGGCCCCATTCAGTAAATGGGCCGCGCCTCCACGCCTCCCTCCGTTTATGGAGAAGGCGCGAACCGTCCCTTTACTATAACGTGACGCATGCGTGCAGAGCTCAACCCCACGCATGCAGCCCACGTCACGCCCACCTCCCCATGCCGCGCTACGCGCGAGAGTTGTGGGAAGCGCAGCGCGCGAAGAAAACTTACCGCGGTAAAACCGCCCTGCCTGCCTGAGCACCGTTTTTGGGCCTGGCCCAACAACGCGTTGCGCTTATGTGTGGCCCAGGCCCGGGGGCTCCTGTCAGCGTACAAAAAGAGGGGTACACTTTTTGTACCCCTACAACTGTGCA
Source organism: Aegilops umbellulata (assembly GCA_032464435.1). NCBI lineage: Eukaryota > Viridiplantae > Streptophyta > Magnoliopsida > Poales > Poaceae > Aegilops > Aegilops umbellulata. The sequence goes on along the minus strand of CP136055.1, from coordinate 317,266,267 downwards.
CGGACAGTCTGAGCCACGGGCACCACCACGCCAAGCAAGGCAAGGGAGGTGAGCCAAGGTAAGGCCAAAACCCAAAAGAACTGGAGCAACGCCAAGGCCAAGACCATGAAGAGCAAAGGGGACGCAGCGGACTCCCCTGGCAAGATCCTTCCCGGGAGGCAGTTTTAGCAAACCCGGCAAGACCCCTGCCGCGGCAATTCGCCCCACACCTATGGAGCGAGTCACCCTTGAGTCCACTGCCCCCATGGGGCAAGGATTCGGGAGACATCCCCGTGGTGGCATGCAGATCTTTGTGAAGACATTCAAGATCAGGCACTCACTATGGAAGATGACAACCCTTGGCGGGATCCCAGCCAAGGAGGACCACAAGGCCCCCCGGCAAGCACCTTGCCGGGGATGACAGCAGGCGCCTCGGCAAGACCTTGCCGGGGCCCCGGCAAGACCCTTGCCGAGGACACCCATAGGGCCACCATTAGGCCCATGCCGATTAAACCCCCATCGCCATGCGCATGCAGCTGCCGACCCAACCAGCTGGGCAGGCACCTGCATGGCGGCATGCAGATCTTCGTGGAGACCCACCACTGCGCCACCTCAACTGCCTTACTACCTACATGGCATCTCAGGCATCGCTGGCCAGGGCGCGTGTCGACACACGAAGGAGCGGCGACGGACAAGATAGGTCTCTCCCCCGTCCCCGATAAAGCAAGGACACCTAAGCAAGACGTATTAAATGTGCCTTGTCATGTAATGCGAGGGATAACCTCGCATCACTATACCCTTTCCACCTCCTGTGTGCCACTGTGGCAACCCCTTTTTCTATAAAAGGAGGCCCGAGGCGACCAGGAGAAGGATTCGGCTTTTTGGAGCTCCTCACGCCCCATAGCTAGCTCAAGAACACAGATATACAATCCATCAAAGCAGGAGTAGGTTTTTACGCATCCTTGCAGCCCGAACCTGGGTAAACGAACCGTGTGCTATCTGCTTGATCCGCTCTTCTCACGACCCCGCGCCCCGCCAACCGTAGTAGGGATTATTGTGATCCCATAGGTGTCGTTCCCACCGACAGAGGCCAAGTGGATGGCGAAGCAGGGCTTCTAGTGGTCTGATTCTGATGAGGACATCGAGGAGGACGTCCCTGCCGCCGAGTCTGATGAGGAGCGTTGGGATGATTTCTCTGCTTGAGCCACCCCTTGTGTGTAGGTGTCGTCTCTGCCTTTTTGGCATCTTGATGCCAAAGGGGGAGAGAGTGTAGGGATTTGCGACTGGTGTGTCGTGTTTCATTGTGTTTGCTTTCTCGTTTGAACCTTGTTTCGGTTGCTTTGGTTTGGTTTGAGACTTATCCCTCATATGGTGTAAGACATATGCACTCTATCTTTCTCAGTGAGCTTATGATATATTGTGCTACCTATGTTTTATGCTCTTGTTTAGATGTTAGTACTTCCATTGCAAGATATGCCTTGTCTCTAAAATATAGGGGGAGTGTTGATCCTAGTTTGTGTGTTGTGCAGTCCAAAGCATCCATCTAGATTGCACACATCTAGGGGGAGCCCGTTTATATTTTAGAGAGGAGGGGTTTGCCTCTGCTCAATGTTTTTTCTCTTATGCAAATCCCGTATTGTCATCAATCCACCAAAAAGGGGGAGATTGTAAGGGCATATTCATCCCTAAGGTGTTTTGGTGATTGATGAAAATGCTTTTGCGGACTAATCGTGTGCCTTGAGTTTCTCAGACGTTTCATCGCTAGGCACAGGACAGTTTGGTGCCCCTCGAAGACTATTGAAGACGGCGTTTTTCTACGTTTATTTTTGGTGGATTTTAGTCATAGGAAAGCCGTACTATTAAGAGGGGGTCCACATCGGAAAGGTTTGGGTGGAATCTTCACGTACATGTTTCCTTCCTTGTCTCCACCTTTCCGTTGCACTTTGGATCATCCACCGTTTATCCTCTATGCGAAAATCCTGGCTGTTGCTAAGCTTGCGGTAGTACTGCTCCCTGGAGCGGTAGTACCGCAGGCACCTGCGGTAGTATCGTGCCCCGGCGCGGTAGTACCGCAGGAACCCATGGCAGTACCGCTCCTCTAGAGCCGTAGTACCGTGGTGCCCGGGCCAAGTGCCGCTGCATCGCGGTAGTAGGGGCGGATTAAATTTTTTACATCCGCGCCTCCGCGGTAGTACCGCGCTTCGTGCGCGGTAGTACCGCACGCGGTCCGGTCCAGCAGCCATGCGGTAGTACCGCTTCCCAGCGGTAGTACCGTGTCGGATTTTTGCATCGATTTATTTCCAACGGAAGTAGGCACGGATGTATTTTTATTCATCTGCGCCCTTCGTAGGCTAGGACTCTCCTCCCTTGCGGTAGTACCGCAAGGGGGAGCGGTAGTACCGCGCTCGCGGAAGTACTGCTCTTAGTCAGGCGTGTTCTAGCCCTTGCAGCTGCCGCGGTAGTACCGTGATTCCTCATGGTAGTACCACGTGGCCTTGCGGTAGTACCGTGCTTCTGGGGCGGTAGTACCGCATGTCGCGGGCTGGTTAAGTGGATAACGGTTGGATTTTGTTCACAGCTATAAAAGGGGTGTCTCCTACCTCTAGTTGACTACCTCTTCCAACCCTAAGCTCCATTGTTGCTCCAAGCTCCATTTTCGCCCGATCTCACTCCCTAGCCAACCAAACTTGTTGATTGGCTCGGGAGTGGTTGAGAAGGCCTCGATCTACACTTCCACCAAGAGAAATTTGATTCCCCCCACTAATCCCTTGTGGATCTTGTTACTCTTGGGTGTTTGAGCACCCTACACGGTTGAGGTCACCGCGGAGCCATAGTCCATTGTGGTGAAGCTTCGTGGTGTCGTTGGGAGCCTCCAATTAAGTTGTGGAGATTGCCCCAACCATGTTTGTAAAGGTTCGGTCGCCGCCTCCAAGGGCACCAATAGTGGAATCACGGCATCTCGCATTGTGTGAGGGTGTGAGGAGAATACAGTGGCCCTAGTGGCTTCTTGGGGAGCATTGTTCCTCCACACCGCTCCAAGGGAGACGTACTTCCTCTCAAAGGGAAGGAACTTTGGTAACACATCCTCGTCTCCACCAGCTCCACTCTTGGTTATCTCATGCCTTTACTTGTGCAAGCTTATTTGTGCTTTATCTCTTGCTTGCTTGTGTGCTTGTCATTGTTGCATCATATAGGTTGCTCACTTAGTTGCACATCTAGACAACCTACTTTGATGCAAAGTTTAAATTGTTAAAGTAAAGCTAAAAAAAATTGTTAGTTGCCTATTCACCCCCCTCTAGTCAACTATATCGATCCTTTCAGCATCCCCAAGCTTATTTCCTGCTCGTCCTCGAGTAGGTAAATGATAAAATAAATATTTTATGAAGTGTGAATACTAGCAGGTGGACAAGTTTCATCAATGATAATTTCAATCACCTTTTCTAGCATCCTTATAAATCATAACAGTAGCTTATCTCATAAAACTTCTCATGATCAAGTAACAAGCTATTCACATGTTAAAGTATAGATCATAAACTTTCTTGAAAACTAACAAACCATGTTATCAGTCCTCAAACAATTACAATTCATCTTATTTTTAGGAAGATTCTATGTCAGAGCTTTGATTTAGCAAACTCCACATACTCAACTATCATTTAGTCTTTCACAATTGCTAACACTCACGCGATATTTATGGGTTCAAAGTTTTAATCAGACACAGAGAAAGATAGGAGCTTATAGATTCGCCTCCAACCTTTTACCTCAAGGGTAATGTCAAAAATAATAGTTCATGATGCCTTACATCCAAATGGATATATATATATATATATATATATATATATATATATATATATATATATATATATATATATATATATATATCAGAATCTTTCTAACACAATGTGCTTGCCAAAGGATAAAATGTAAAAAGGAAAGGTGAAGATCACCATGACTCTTGCAAAAGAATAAAAGATAGGCCCTTCGCAGAGGGAAGCAGAGGTTGCCATGCGCTTTTATAGTTGGATGCACAAAATCTTAATGCAAAAGAACGTCACTTTATATTGCCACTTGTGATAGGGACCTTTATTTTGTAGTCCATCGCTTTTATTGATTCCATATCACAAGATCGTATAAAGCCTATTTTCTCCACACTAAAAGATCATACATATTTAGAGAGCAATTTTTATTGCATGCACCATTGACAACTTACTTGAAGGATCTTACTCAATCCATAGGTAGGTATGGTGGACTATCATGGAAATACTGGTTTAAGGGATGTTTGGAAGCACAAATAGTATCTCTACTTGGTGCAAAGGATTTGGCTAGCATGAGGGGGAAAGGCAAGCTCAACGTGTTGGGCGATCCATGACAATATACTTTATTTCGGATATAAGAAAACATAACCCATTACGTTGTCTTCCTTGTCCAACATCAACCTTTTAACATTTCATATTTTAATGAGTGCTCACAATCATAAAAGATGTCCAAGATAGTATATTTATATGTGAAGTCTCTCTTCCCTCAATATTCTTTCACGAATTGTTCAAGTGACCAATACAATGTCTGCTAACCTTCAATAAATTTACCACCTCTACTTCTCATATGTGAAGTCATTACTCCCCGTGGGATAAGCATATGAAACATATATAATTTCAGATTTATGATATTCGCTCATTCAACTATTTACTCATAGGATATAAGTGAAGCACACGAGTAGATGACAAACTACTCCAAAAAGATATAAGTGAAGATCAATGAGTAGTTAAATAATTATTTAGCTATGTGAAAACCCTCTCTCATTTAAGAATTTCAGATCTTGGTATTTTATTCAAACAGCAAGCAAAGCAAAACAACATTTCAAGGGTATCAAACATCACATGAAGAAGCAAAAACTTAGGATCAACTGAAACTAACCGATAGTTGTTGAAGAAGAAAGGTGGGATGCCAACCGGGGCATCCCCAAGCTTAGATGCTTGAGACTTCTTAAAATATTATCTTGGGGTGCCTTGGGCATCCCCAATCTTGAGCTTTTGTGTCTCCTTAATTCCTCTCATATCACGGTTTCCTAAATCTCGAAAGCTTCATCCACACCAAACTCAACAAGAACTCGTGAGATAAGCTAGTATAAACCAATGCAAAAACCTTATCATACTCTACTGTAGAAAAAAAATTCTTATTCAACATTGCATACTAAATGCCTCTGCATATTTAATACTCCTATCCTCAAATAGAATCATTAAACAAGCAAACATATGCAAACAATGCAAACATAACAGCAATCTGCCAAAACAGTACAATCTGTAAAGAATGCAAGATTCATCATACTTCCCTAACTCCGAACATTATGAAAGAAAATTCCCACTGTAGTAAATTTATCCGATCTTATTATGCAAAAGGTTTCAACATTTTATCACATTCTGACTTTTCTAGGGAATTTTTGCAACAACCGTAAACTTTCTGTTTTGAAACAGCAACATGTATACTTGCAAAATAAGCATGGTAAAGCTATCCTTGACATTTTTATTGAAAATAAAGATGCAAAACATTATTCTATATTAAATCAAGCAAATACTAACAAAATAAAATGACGCTCCAAGCAAAACACATATCATGTGGTGAATAAAAATATAGCTCCAAGTAAAGTTACCGATGAACGAAGACGAAAGAGGGGATGCTTTCCGGGGCATCCCCAAGCTTAGGCTCTTGGTTTGTCCTTGAATATTACCATGAGGTGCCTTGGGCATCCCCAAGCTTAGTCTCTTACCACTCCTTATTCCGTAGTCCATCAAATCTTTACCCAAAACTTGAAAACTTCACAACACAAAACTCAACAGAAAACTCGTAAGCTCCGTTAGTATAAGAAAGTAAATCACCACTTAGGTACTGTTGTGAAATCATTCTAAATTTATATTGGTGTAATATATACTGTATTCCAACTTATCTATGGTTCATACCCTCCGATACTACTCATTGATTCATCAAAATAAGCAAACAACACATAGAAAACAGAATCTGTCAAAAACAGAACAGTTTGTAGTAATCTGTATCATTAGAATACTTCTGTAACTTAAAAAATTAGGAAATAAATTTTTGGACCTGAGTAATTTGTCTAGTAATCATCTTAAAAAATAATCAACTAAATAGCACTCTCCAGTAAAAAGTTTTAGCTAATCTCGTGAGCGCTAAAGTTTCTGTTTTTTCCAGCAAGATCAAAAAGACTTCACCCAAGTCTTCCCAAAGGTTCTACTTGGCACAAACACTAATTAAAACATAAAAACACATCTAACCAGAGGATAGATAGATTTATTTATTACTAAACATAACCAAAAATCAAGAAACTAAAATAAGATTGGGTTGCCTCCCAACAAGCGCTATCGTTTAACGCCCCTAGCTAGGCATGATGATTTCAATGATGCTCACATAAAAGATAAGAATTGAAACATAAAGAGAGCATCATGAAGAATATGACTAGCATATTTAAGTCTAACCCACTTCCTATGCATAGGGATTTTGTGAGCAAACAACTTATGGGAACAACAATCAACTAGCATAGGAAGGCAAAACAAGCATTACTTTAAAACTTTAAACACATAGAGAGGAAACTTGATATTATTGCAATTCCTACAAGCATATATTCCTCCCTCATAATAATTTTCAGTAGCATCATGAATGAATTCAACAATATAACCAGCACATAAAGCATTATTTACATGATCCACTTGCATAGAAATTTTACTACTCTCCACATAAGCAAAATTCTTCTCTTTCAGAATAGTGGGAGTATCATAAGAGACTCGAATACTATAAATTGTTTCCACATTAAAAGAGTAATATTCAGAAAAAGGGTAATCATAATCATGACAAGTTTCATAAATATAATCATCACTTCTTTTTATAGCATAAGTTCCATCACAATAATCATCATAGGTAGCAACTTTGTTCTCATCATAATCAATTGAAACCTCTTCCGAAATAGTGGAATCATTACTAAATAAAGTCATGACCTCACCAAATCCACTTTCATAATTATCATAATAAGATTCAACATCCTCCAAAATATTGGGATCATTACTTCCTAAAGTTGACACTCTTCCAAACCCACTTTCATCAATATAACCATCATAAGTAGGAGGCATGCTATCATCATTATAAATTTGCATATCAAAACTTGAGAGACTAAAAATATCATCTTCATTAAACGTAGCATCCCCAAGCTTGGGACAAACATTAATTGCAGCAAATATATTCTCAATAACATCATCTTCATCAAACATAGCATCCCCAAGCTTGGTCCTTTTCATATCATAAGCATAATCACTCTCATCATTAATAGTATGGATAGCACCAATAGTATAGCAATTATCATCATCACAATGAGTAATAGGAGCAACATCATTTGGGAGAGATACCTTTCTACCTTTGCTTCTCCTTCTTTTCTTTTTCTTCTTCACATCATGTGTGGGTTCAATCCTCCTTTTGGAACTCCTTATTAATGAAATTGGTTGAATAGAAGGCTCCTCCTCGTTACCTGATTCATCATAAGAAATAATAGGAGAATATTGGGAGGTCTCTTCCCTTTCATTAGTATTCTCTTCATCTTCTATTTTTTTATTTTCTTTATGTAATTGGCAATATAAGGATTTTCAATGCAATTCACCGCACAACACATATAAATTTCCTCTAGATCAAAATCAAGAAATTTATCAAGATTAAATTTTGGATTACCCTCAGTTATACGTTTCATTTCTTCATACCCCAAAAAAAGAGTAAGCTCTTTATGATGTTCAAGGGTAATCAAGTTATCACAATTTTTGGACAAGATTTGATCATGAAACAAATAGCATTGGAGCTTTAAATGACCATGTTCATTGCAAAGTTCACAAGGATGGGGAAAAATATTGAATCTTTCAGCACAATCATCTAGCCTTTCTTGCAACCATTTAGTTTCTAAGTGCTTGCGCCCTCTTACAAAATCTATCTTCCCTTTTTGGTATGTATTTGCAAACTCTATGCACTCCACAGAAATTGACATGCTTATAGGAAACATTTTCATCATGAATAGTGCAATCATGCTCATCATTCAAAGAGTTCATACTAACAACATTGCAATCATGCTCATCATTCAAAGATTTAGTGCCAAACATTTTAATGCATTCTTCTTCTAACACTTCGGCACAATTTTCATTTCCATCATTCTCACGAAACATATTAAAAAGATGAAGCGTATGAGACAAACTCAATTCCATTTTTTATAAACTAAACAAGTGATAAAACAAGAAACTAAAAGATTCGATTGCAAGATCTAAAGATATACCTTCAAGCACTGACCTCCCCGGCAACGGCGCCAGAAAAGAGCTTGATGTCTACTACACAACCTTCTTCTTGTAGACGTTGTTGGGCCTCCAAGTGCGGAGGTTTGTAGGACATTAGCAAATTTCCCTCAAGTGGATGACCTAAGGTTTATCAATCCGTGGGAGGTGTAGGATGAAAATGGTCTCTCTCAAACAACCCTGCAACCAAATAGCAAAGAGTCTCTTGTGTCCCCAACACACCCAATACAATGGTAAATTGTATAGGTGCACTAGTTCGGCGAATAGATGGTGATACAAGTGCAATATGGATAGTAGATATGGGTTTTTGTAATCTGGAAATATAAAAACAGCAAGGTAACTAGTTTCTGTTTTTTTTCCTTATTTTAGAGTTTCGCAGAAAAGGAATACCAAACGGAGTCCAAACGGAATGAAACTTTCGCGATGATTTTTCTTGGACCAGAAGACATCCAGAGGGCTTGGAGTGCACGTCAGGAAAGCCACGAGGCGGCCACAAGGTCGGGAGGCGTGCCCCCTACCCTTGTGGGCCCCTCGTGACTCCACTGACCTATTTCTTCTGCCTATATATTCTCAAATATTCCAAAACCTACCAGGAGAGCCACAAACACACCTTTCCACCGCCGCAACCTTCTGTACCCGTGAGATCCCATCTAGGGGCCTTTTCCGGCGTCCTGCCGGAGGGTGATTCGATCACGGAGGGCTTCTACATCAACACCATTGACTCTCCGATGAAGCATGAGTAGTTTACCACAGACCTACGGGTCCATAGCTAGTAGCTAGATGGCTTCTTCTCTCTCTTTGATTCTCAATACCATGTTCTCCTCGATGTTCTTGGAGATCTATTTGATGTAATACTCTTTTGCGGTGTGTTTGCCAAGATTCGATGAATTGCGGATTTATGATAAGCTTATCTATGAATATTATTTGAATCTCCTTTGAATTCTTATATGCATGATTTGATATCTCTGCAAGCCTCTTCGAACTATTGATTTTGTTTGGCCAACTAGGTTGGTTTTTCTTGCAATGGGAGAAGTGCTTAGCTTTGGGTTCAGTCTTGCAGTGCTCAATCCTAGTGACAGAAGGGGAACCGACTCGTATTGTATTGTTGCCATTGAGGATAACAAGATGGGATTTTCATCATATTGCTTGAGTTTATCCTGCTACATCATGTCATCTTACTTAATGTGTTACTCTGTTCTTATGAACTTAATACTCTAGATGCAGGCATGAGTCGGGCGATGTCTGGAGTAATAGTAGTAGATGCAGGCAGGAGTCGGTCTACTTGATACGGACGTGATGCCTATATTCATGATCATTGCCTTAGATATCGTCATAACTTTGCGCTTTTCTATCAATTGCTCGGCAGTAATTTGTTCACCCCACCGTAATATTTTCTATCTTGAGAGAAGCCTCTAGTGAAACCTATGCCCCCGGGTCTATTTTCCATCATATAAGTTTCCGATCCACAATCTTAATTTCTTATTTATTTCCTTTGCAATCTTTTACTTTCCGTTCCATAAACCAAAAATATTACTTTACCGTTTATCCATCTCTATCAGATCTCACTTTGCAAATAATCGTGAAGGGATTGACAACCCCTTTATCGCGTTGGGTGCAAGTTGGTGTTTTTTTGTGCAAGTATTCGGTGACTTGTGCGTTGTCTCCTACTGGATTGATACCTTGGTTCTCAAAACTGAGGGAAATACTTACTCTACTTTGCTGCATTACCCTTTCCTCTTCAAGGGAAAAACTAGCGCAAGCTCAAGAGGTAGCACGCGCCAGCCCCTTGTGGGCTGGTGTGTTCCCCCTCTTGGCCCATAAGGTCCATTAACCTCTCGGGGCTTCCTGGAACCCCTTCCGGTGATCCGGTGACCTGGTATCTCCCGAAACTCTTCTGGTGTCCAAATAACATTGTCCTATATATCAACTTACCTCCGGACCATTCTGGAGCTCCTCGTCATGTTCGTGATCTCATCTGAGACTCCGATCAACATTCGATCACCAAATCACATAACTCATATAACAAGTGTGCGGACCCTACGGGTTCGAAAACTATGTGAACATGAACGAGACACCTCTTCGATCAATAACCAATAGCGGAACCTGGATGCCCATATTGGTTCCACTACGAAGATCTTTATCAATCGAACCTTATGAAAACATACGCAATTCCCTTTATCTATCGGTATGTTCCTTGCCCAAGATTCGATCGTTGGTATCTTCATACATAGTTTAATCTCGTTATCGGCAAGTCTCTTTACTCGTTCCATAATACATCATCTCGTAACTAACTCCTTAGTCATTTTTCTTGCAAGCTTCTTGTTATGTGTGTTACCGAGAGGGCCCATAGATACCTCTCCAATACACGGAGTGACAAATCCTAATCTCGATCCATGCCAACTCAACAGACACCTTCAGAGATACCTGTAGAGCATATTTATGATCACCCAGTTACGTTGTGACGTTTGATAGCACACAAGGTATTCCTCCGGTATCCAAGAGTTGCATGATCTCATAGTCGAAGGAATATGTATTTGACATTAAGAAAGCAATAGCAATAAACTGAACGATCATATGCTAAGCTAACAGATGGGTCTTGTCCATCACATCATTATTTTTATAATACAATGGATATATACAAGGGGATAATTATTTTTGACAAACTTCCATGAAAAATTCTACATTGTTTCCATGAGCATGAACACAGGTGTTCAAGGTCGACCCTCATTTCTCCAATGCATAGCCGTCCAATCACTTCTCTTTTTGAAAAACTTTTTAGGCATAAGAGGCAAGTAATTTTTTTGTATTTTGCATTCTTTAAAAAAATTGTTTGTTTCACCCACAACTAAAGAAAACAAAAACAAAAGGGGAAAATCTACTTAGTGAATAAGCAAACAAGCATACAAGAAAATATTAAGCCTATTGGATCACGGGTTCCGGCAAAACCCTCAAGGTTCGAACACTGGGGTGCGCACGAAGATTTCCTCCCTACCGATCCATGCCCTAGCTCGCTAAGATCTTGCAGACGAACTCGACAAACTCACAACACAAAATACACGAGATTTATACTGGTTCGGGCCACCGTCATGGTGTAATACCCTACTCTAGTGTGGTGGTGGTGGATTGCCTCTTGGGCTGACGATGAACAGTACAAGGGGAAGAACAGCCTCCTGAGGTTGAGGTGTTCTTGTGCTCGGTGTGTGGCTAAGGGTTGGGTGAGATGCATCTGAATCAGTTATCCCCTACGGCGGTGGCTAGCTCTACTTATATAGGCCCTGGTCCTCTCCCCAAATATTTAGCGGGAAGGGAGCCAACAACGGCGAATTTGAAAGGGGACAACCAGTACAACTTATCCTGACAAAAGCGGTGTTCGCCTGCGAAAGGCTCTGGTGGTGACGCCGCCTTGGGCTCCATGGTGACCTCCGTCTTGCAGTCCTACTGGTATTGGTCTCGTTGCACCGATATGGAAACCTTTGCTTGATGCCTCGGTACTCTGTGCCTGCGCCTGTCCCTTTAGCACCAAAGAGGAAACGAGGACGCCGCGCGCGCTGGCGCCCGCCTGGTCTCGATCGTCATGGCTCACGTCACGGGAACCTCGCGAGGTTTGCCTTGCCTTGATCTCTCCGCCCCTCACGAGCCTGCCTGGCGAGGCCGCTCCTGAGGAGATCTTGTGTTCTCCGCCTCGCGAGGCTTGGCCCCTTGCGAGGGTGTTGAATGCCTTGTCGATCAAGATGGGCCGTACAGGCCTGCTTGCACAGCCACGTCGTGGGCCGCAGGCAGGCAAGTCTGGGGACCCCCGTTCCCGGAACACCGACAGTAGCCCCTGGGCCCAAGGCGCGTTCGGGCTTGGCTTCGAGGCGAAGCCAAAGGTCAAGTGCGGAGCGCCGCGGGCCCCAAAGGCCCGCGGCCTCGGTCAATGCATGGCGGTTGATTGGACGTGGGCATCTCCGCTTCCCCATGCTGCCTCGGCAACTGCATGACTTGACGAGTCCCTGCGACATGCAAGGAAAACCATCATTACCTATGATCGTGGGGGGCACTGGTTGGCCTTCTCCTGCTATAAATGAAGGAGGGGGTGGAACCCCCATCGCCCATTTCTTCCCATTCCGCTTGCTTCTTCTTCCTCCGCTCCACTGCTAGTAGCAACTGCAATGGCGCCGATCCGAAGATTCTCCGCTGAGGAGAAGGAAAAGACTCCCCTCGACACGTCGGCACTGCTCCTGTCGAAGAAGAGGTTGGTCCACCGCCGTGACGCAGCGGCGATGCAGGTGGTGACAAGGCCTTGGTGCGAGCGGCCTCCTCCTGGGTTTCCGTTGCCCTTGTATGCCCAAGCCGGGGGCTCAGGAGGAAGGAGCAACGAGCACCGGCGCGCGCGCCGCGGCCAAGGTCGACGCGCCGCGGCATCGAGCGCCGTTGCTCCTAGAGTTCATGCCGTGGACTCCTCACGCGAGCTTGTACTGTGGGCGGCGATGCCCCCAAGCTCCTGGATCCGCTTCCCACGCTTCTTCTCCGACGTGATGCCGCCGAGGGGACCCCTCGAGCTCTGGTTGCAGCATGCCGACTGCAACGCTCCAGCGACCGGATCAGAGGTCGAAGCGGTCTCCACCGGCAAGATCTTCATGACCCACGGCTGGGGCGAGGTTCCGCGGGTTTGCCGCGCGGAGGGCGCCCTCGCGATCCACTTCGAGTATGACGACGCCTCCACGCTGTTCTTCAAGGTCTTCGACACGGAGGGTCGCCGCTTGGAGTGTTGCCCCGAAGGGGAGCGCCAGGATGAGGCGCGCCCCACTCGCGGCTGCTCCAGTAGCAGCGACTCTTGGGAGTCCAGCAGCTCTCCTAAGCTCTACGAGACTCCGGAGATGAGCGACGACAGCTACGTGCCCTCGAGCTCTCGCAGTGCTCAGAGCAGGGCCGCAACGTCCGGCCGCCGCCGTTGCTGATATGGATTGGGTTGGCGCCGGCCTCCCGTGGCCCACTGTTGATGATGACATCGGCCACGGGGGTGTGTAGATAGGATTCTCCTAGGTTCTCATCTTTGGTTCCCTACGAGGAATCGAGAAATACCCCGTGGGGGCGTGTAAAGGGTGTGTAATGTCTTTTGTTGATATAATCCTGATTATGAAAAGCTGTGAACTCAAGTGTTGTTTAGGCTCGGTCTTCCCTTTCCAACCTCGCGACAGCTTGTTGCTCTGCGCCGACAGGTCCCGGTCCCCAGGCAAGCTGCAACCGTCGCTGGAATGCCAGGTCACGCGCCATGGTCAAGGCCAGGAGGTGAGCGGCCCGAGGTCCAGTAAGAGCTCCTGAGGCGCGATGCTCAGGGGTCCCCTTTAGCGCTCAAGCAGTTGTGGTAAGATAAGAAAGGGAGGCGACGTCGTTGCAACATGGCTGCGGCGAGCGTGTCCTCTAGGTTCCAATGATTAGTTGATCTGATCTCGTGACTTATCTTGGCTGTTCGGGGTCGATCTCTCGTGATGCGCCAGGCCTGTGCAAACATCTACAGCATAGCTAGGTCGGGCCTATACGAGTCTCCTCTTCTCCCATGTTCTCCTTCATGCTCTACGTCCTCAAGTCCCGGCCCTCGAGCGAGCTCAGCCTCCGCTGGTATGCCAGGTCACGTGCCGTGGTCAAGGCCAGGGGGTGAGGGCTGGAGAGCCAGTAAGAGCTCCTAAGTCGCGATGCTCAGGATCCCCCCTTTTAACGCGCAAGTGGATTACATGGAAAAAGTGGGGGCTCGCAGCGCCGCTTGATGTTATCCTCGCGAGATTCCTGCAGGCCAGCACAAGGAAGGATACAGTCTGCCGTTATGGTTGCCAGCCTGCCACTGGTCGCTCCGCGAGGAAGTGAGGGCACTAAGGGCCTGGTGAGGTGACGTGCGCGGGGCGTGCCGCGAGCCAGAGCTGGACCGCTCAGGTTTATCAGCATGGCAGGGACGGACCCGTGCACCAGCGCCGTGCCGGCGTGAGCAGCCCCCGAGGTGGGTGGCGATCAAGCAAGTAATGGCCATAGATAGGTTAAGCATGAAAGCAACAGGCTTAAGTAAACGCAAGGGAGATACATACCACTGGGTCAGGCCCGAGCGGCTTGGGCATGATGCAGCCCGAGGGGCGCCCCCAACAAGGTAAGCTAAAGACATAAAAAGGGATACATGCCACAGGGACGGACCCACGCGGCCTGGGAATGATGCAGCCCAAGGGGTGCTCCCAGCTAAATGAACTTAGAAAATGTCACCTGGTTCTGTTGATGAAGGAGAGTTGGGGCAGCTGAAGGTGCGCGGCGAAAGGATTGCTCCTCACAAGCCACCGGGGCCCTGAGCCTTGGGAGGCTCTGGGGGCTCAGGTGGTTCCTCGAGGACTGTCCCCATTTTCGTCAGCACGGCGTGGTGCCTGGCTTCCTGAGCCGCCAGGATGCTCCGGATGTTGCGCTGATAAGCGGCCACCACGCTCGGCAGGCCAAAAGGCATGCGAACATGGTTGTGGGGTGGGCCCTCGCAGCGCCCCACGCGCGATGGCCAGAAGAGCTCCTAAGAGGTGGCCCTGTTGAGCCATGGGACATCGACACAGACGCGCAGCCCGACATCCTCACCTGGATGGGGAGCCGCGCCTGGCGAGCGGCGGTTGCCGCACATGGCCCTTGCGCCTTGCAGATCCTGAGCGGTCTTGGCGATGAACTCCTGAACGGTGGGCACTCCTCGCCCTGTGTCCTCCTGAGGGAAACGCACCGTGAAGCACGCCTCCAAGTGGTGCCAAGCGCCTCCCTCGTGATGTTGGCAAAGTTTGAGGCCCTCCAGAAGAGATCCCCCGAGCCATGCTCGAGAGGGGCGCTGGGCGCGCTTTCCTGTGTGATGGAGGGAGGCGCCCCAGGTGAGGGCGCCGATCCTGACGAGGCACCGCTTGCATGAGGCCCTGCGTGGTGCAGCTGCTTCTTCTTCTTGAGGTTGGCCTCAGGAGGGCGCTCGCCCTTGCTGTCGGGGTCGTCGATTGCTGCAGCTTGGAAGGACACTCGAGGGAGCACACCGCATCTCTTTCTTCACATGAGACTGTGATGATTCCGCCGCTCCCCAGCATCTTGAGGACATTGTAGCCGTGGTGGGTCACCGCCATGAACTTGGCCAGGGCTGGATACCCAAGGATGGCATTGTACGACAGACGGATGTGCGCGACGTCGAAGTTGATGAGCTTGGTGCGGTAGTTCTTGCGTTCTCCGAAGGTGACAGGGAGGCGGACCGGCCCTATCAGTGTGGTGGAACCGTCGGTCACTCCCGAGAAAGGCTTGGTAGGTTGAAGCTGGTCATATGGCACTTGGAGGTTGTCGAACGTGTCGACGGACAGGCTGTTGAGCCCTGCGCCGCCGTCGATGAGGTTCTTGGTAACTTGCACATTGCTGATGACTGGTGAACAAAGCATCGGGAGGGCGCCAGCGATAGCTGCGCACTTGAGCTGATCTGCTGAATTGAATGTAATGGGGCACTGAGACCATCTGAGCGGGCGTGTGGCCTCGAGCTTGGGGAGGACTGCATTCACTTCACGAGCAAACTGCTTGAAGATACGCTGCGAGGCTGGGGCTTGAGCTCCACCCAAGATGCAACTGATTGCACGCGGCTCCTGGAAGCCCCCAGCCCCCTCGTCTTGATTGTGGTCGTCATTCCTTCTTGGCGGTGGCGGCAGCGAAGGGAGTCCGGCGTTGCCTTGAGGGCGATCTTCACGAGACTGACCCCTCCAGGAGCCCTCGCGAGGCTGATCCTGCCAGCTGTCCTCACGGGGCCGGTCGCGCCACTCCTGGCGCGGGCCACGATCGTCCCAGCGTCCGCCGCCACCTCCTCCTCCTCGGCCGTAGCCCCGGTCGCCACGCTCAGGGCGTCGACCGAAGCATCCTTTGCGAATGGCTCTGAGCTCTTGACAGTCGCTGGTGTTGTGGGTATTGAGGTTGTGGAAGGCGCAGAACGGTCGGCTGCTCTTGGATGACTCGGGCTGGTCCCTGTCACGCTTGGTGTCCGGTTCCGCTGCCAGCCCGACTGCTCCCTTGCGCTTCGCTGCTACCTCTTGAGCAGTGCGTTGGATTTCCTTGAAGAGGAATGGATGATGCAGCAAAGTAGCGTAAGTATTTCCCTCAGTTTTTGAGAACCAAGGTATCAATCCAGTAGGAGGCTATGCGCGAGTCCCTCGTACCTACACAAAACAAATAACTCCTCGAAACCAACGCAATAAGGGGTTGTCAATCTGTCGGGGGATATCTGCCTCCACGAGCACCTATGGGGACGGAGCCCCTTGTCGGTTCGGCGGGGGCGGAGGATGCACAAAGAGCAGATCGAGGCGACACACACACAACGATTTTACCCAGCTTCGGGCCGCATGGATGCGTAAAACCCTACTGCTGCATGTCTGGTTGATTCGGGTTCTTGCTCTGGAGCGCAAGAAGCTACAGTAAGTTGGAGCTGGACGTAGGCGAGGGCCTATTGGGTCCGATCCCCTCTCTACGTGCGCATGGGCCTCCTTTTATATGCCAAGGGGTTTCCCACAGGGAGCGACGCAGGTGAGGGTAAAAATGGCAAGGGATTGTGTGAATAGTGGCCGCACAGTGCTATCGCACCTAACTCTGACGGCGGGGGACAAAGGCATTAAATGCCCGTCTGGATCGCCTGAACAGTGCCGAGGCGGACCGTTAGGAGCGCCTCCGCTTGCCACGGGGGCGACTCTGCCAACGTCGCATGCCATCGCGCGTCTCAGGTTGCGCGGCGCCCCGCCACGTGCCTCCGGGGAAGCCCCAGAGCGACGCGTGGGCAGGTAAGCTGGAGCGCGGGCCTGATGTGGTGGTTTGCCGCGGCAAGTGGCTTGCCGCGGTAGTTGCCTTGCCGCACCTGGGAGCTTGCCGCTCGCCAGGCCTTGCCGGGGCGCGCGGCGCGCCGCGGCGAGCTTCTCTTGGGGTGCCTTGGCTTGGCCGTCCCGGCGAGCTCCTCCCGCCGGGGCCTTGGTGCTTCGGCTTAGTCGTCCCGGCAAGCTCCTCTTGCCGGGGCCTTGTCGCCTTGGCCCGGCAAGCTCCTCTTGCCGGACCTTGCCTTCTCGACCCGGCAAGCTCCTCTTGCCGGGGCTTGGTCTTCTAGGCTCGATCACTTGGCCTTCGTCCGGCCCGGAAAGGGCCGTGGAGACTCTTGTCGCTCCCCTGGCAGGCCTTGCCGCGGGAGGCTACTACTGCCCGTGCACAAGTTCGGGGTATTAAGGTACCCCTACTTTAGTACACCGACAGGAGCCCCCGGGTCTGGGCCATACACGGTGCCGAGCGTTGTTGGGCCAGGCCCTAACAGTGCGCGGGCATGCGTGGCCTGGGTTGCGCTGCTCCTTAACTCCGTGCTCGTCGCGCCCTCCCCAAGTGGCGCGCGCTCATCGCGGCGTCGTGGGGGGGCGAGGCGTGCGAGGCGTGCGCGACGTGGGTGGCGTGCGCGGGGCTTGAGGCCCGCAGGCATGCGTCACGTCGGGCACGATCTCTTTTATTTGGAGAAGCGAAACGTCCGCCCCCACTTTCGAGTGGGGGGAGAGAGAGGTCGCCTCATCAGTCGCCTCGGCCCTGCTCGCCCGCCACGCGTCCTCCATGCGCTTGGGGTCGCGGTGGTGGAGGCAGGAAGCCGGGCCGACGCGGGTCGAAGTAGAGGGTCGGCCCCATCACCTGCCCTTCCTCTGCTTTGATTGGTTGGGCGGGGCGGCCGAGCCCCCACTTCGCCCCTTTATAAGGAGCGGAAGGGGATGACGAGGGTCCGCACTCCTTCCTTCTTCCTTCTCTTAGATCCCTGGTCCCCTCTCCCCAGCTGTCATGGAGGAAGGGAACCCTGGTTCTTCTTCGGTGGCGGCAAGGGTTGCCGCCAGGCAGCGAGCCCCTCCTCCCCTTGCACCCGCGGCGGCGGAGCCAACCGTAAGGGGAAGGGGGAGGGGGCGAGGTCGCGGACGAGGCCGTGGACGGGGCCGAGGCGCTCGAGGCGGGCAGGACGGCGCGCCGGCCTCGCCTCCGCCGGCGGCTCCATTTCCCCCGGCGGTTCATCTCGGGGACGACCCCTGCGAGTTCATCATCAGGCTGCGCCGGGCGCCTCGTCGTCGCCTCCGCCTCCCGGCCCCCTTCGCGGACGTCTTGGAGGCGGAACAACACGAGACGCTGAGGCTGCGCATGAGGGGCTGCGGGATCAGTGGTACGCGAGTCCACGTCGAATCCCGGGCCCCCGGCGTGATGTGTCTGGGCCGAGGGTGGAAGTCGTTCGCCCGGATCCAACGGTGGGGTTCACCCTCCATTTCAAGGTGATGGAGGGCGATCTGCTCTCCGTCAAGGTCTTCGGGGACCTCGGCACCCGGGCCCGGTGCTGCGTGGATAGCTCCTCCGACAGCGAAGGCTCCTCCTCGAGCGAGAGTGACGAGGAGGGGAGCGACAGCGACGACGAGGGCGGGCGGTCGCCGGGGTGACGGGCACGACTAGGCGCTAGTCGCAGCTCCGCGTGGCACCGGCGGCCCCCATCGTCTGCGTCGCTGGCGTCGTGAACTTCCCGGGGTCGTCTCCTTGGGCAGCTGGCGTAGGAAGGATGCGGAAGAGGAAGAGGGCGGGCGGCAAGGCCGCTGCCTCGTCTTCCAACCTCGCCCCAGACGCCGTCACCACCCCTGCTCGCGGCGACGATCACCGGGGTCTTCTCTCCGGCCCGGCAAGCTCCTCTTGCCGGGGCTTCGTCTTCTCGGCCGGAGTGGCGAGGCTGCGGAAGAGGCTGGCGGCAAGGTCGTCAACTCGGAATACGAGGGCTAGACGCCCTCGACAGCGTGTTGACGTCCCGCCGCCTCCTTCTCGAGCTCCGTTTCCGGCGTCGCCGTCTTCTTCCGGCCTCCGGAGCTCCGGGGTGGGGCCTCGGACGCTCTCTTGGCGTCTTCTGCTACCCGTAGCTCGTCTAGGCGCCCCTTTTGCCCTTCTCGCCTCCTTGCCGTACCTCCTGAGGAGACAGACAAGAAAGGGATTACGGGCACCTCATCTCTTTTTATCTTGTAAGCCCTCGGGCCTTAGTTGCATTAAAATCTTGTAATCCCATCTTTCATGTTTTTCATTCTCTCTGAACTGTACCTGAGTGGAATGTTTTTAATGAAAAGGGGTTGTTTGCCGGATCATTTGTCTCACGGGTACATCCCGCGGCAAGGGGCGGACCCTTTGCACCGTTAAGATAGACACCTCCCCGCCCGGCAACGGACCCTGCCGTCCCCCGTGCCCCTTGGCCCTCCTCCCGCTCTTGGCGGAGGCAGGGAGAAGGCGGGTTCTGGCCCCTTGCTTCCTCCCCTTGCCGCCGCGGCTACTATCCGAAGCGGGCCCCGGGAACGCGCTCCGAGGTTTGCCGCTTAAGAGAGCACGGCAGCTTTTTAGGAGGAAGCAAGGTTTTCACATTCCGCAGCTCACGAGAGAATGCATGATAAGGGATGTAAAGACTTATCTGAGGTTGCAGCCCCCGGCAATTCTGGCTTGTCGGGAGGCGGGTGCTGGCTCGTCCTTCTCCCCTTCTTCGTCCTTGAGCGGCTCGGCAAGGGTAGGCAGTTCCCGCGAGCCAAAGGGAAAGGACGGGAAAAAGACGCGGACTCGACCTCTAAGTTAGGGGTTAGCGACTGTTAGGCACTATCAACCCTAACCAAGGACGAGACTCGACTCAGCATGCATGCTAAAACTTGGGGGGCCCCAGCGCGTCATTGCGGCCAGGGTCTGCGCCTGGCTTTGTACAAAGGATTACATGCGTCTGCGGCAAGACTTTTGTACAAAGAGTTGGTTGCCGGACGGGGTCCAACAACCGCTCCTTACGGGTAAAACTTGCGAAGATGCTCAATGTTCTAGGAATTGCTCACCGGAGTACCATCTTCGGTCTCGAGGCGGACGGCGCCGGGCCTCGTGACTCGTTTCACCCGGTAAGGGCCTTCCCACTTCGGCATCAACTTGTTGTGTATCTTGGCCGACTGAACGCGCCGAAGAACAAGGTCGCCTTCCTCGAGGCTCCTGGCCTTAACTTTGCGGCTATGATAGCGACGCAGAGCTTGCTGGTAGCGAGCGGATCGCACAGCGGCCTGGAGACGATCTTCCTCGAGGAGCAGTGCGTCATCTTCACGCGACCGCTCTTGCTCAAGCTCATCATAAGCGAGCACTCAAGGTGACCCGTATACGAGTTCCGTGGGGGTAACTGCTTCTGCTCCATAGACTAGAGCAAATGGTGTCTGGCCGGTGGCTCGATTTGGCGTCGTTCTGACCGACCAAAGAACCGCCGGCAGCTCCTCGATCCAGTTCCGTCCGCGCTTGAGCAGCTTGTGAAAACTTCTGGTCTTGAGCCCGCGCAGTACCTCGGCGTTGGCCCTTTCCTCTTGACCGTTGCTCCGGGGATGAGCAACAGAAGCGAAGCAGACCTTGGTGCCGAGATCTTGAGTGTACTGCATGAAGGCGTGGCTTGTGAACTGCGTACCGTTGTCGGTGATGATCCTGTTGGGGATCTCGAAGCGGCAAACAATCGACCTGAAGAATTTGATCGCGGACTGGGCGGTCACCTTCCTCACTGGTTCCACTTCTGGCCACTTTGTGAACTTGTCGATGGCAACGAACAAGTACTCAAAGCCCCTGACGGATCGGGGAAAGGGGCCGAGGATATCGAGCCCCCAGACCGAGAAGGGCCAGGACAAAGGGATCGTCTGGAGAGCTTGAGTTGGCTGGTGTATCTTCTTGGAATGGAACTGGCACGCTTCACACTTGGTTACTTGTGCAGTTGCATCCTGGAGGGCTGTGGGCCAGAAGAAGCCTTGCCGGAACGCCTTTCCGGCAAGTGCTCTGGCGCCAATGTGGTGCCCACATATGCCTCCGTGTATCTCCGCCAACAGCTTCTGTCCGTCTTCCCGGTGGATGCACTTCAATTTCACCCCATTGCGTCCTCTTCTGTACAGTGCGCTGTCGACGAACTGGTACATACTGGACTGCCGGGCTACTCTTTCAGCTTCTTCTTGTTCTTCGGGAAGCTCTCCTGTCTGGAGGAAACGGACGATCTGCTGTGCCCACGTCGGAGCCTGTGGCTCGACGACGAGGACTAGAGGCATGTCGGCGGCTGCGGGAACATCAGCTTCTACGGCGAGGACTTGGGGCTCAGCCGGAGCTTGACGTTCCCCGGCAGGATTGCCGGGGCGTGGCTTGCTGGGAGCGGCTGCTTCGTCGGGACAAACCCTGGGGCTTGCCGGAGCGGGCAGCTCCTCAGCACTCTTGGCGTTGATCCCGGGGACTCCCTTAGCGGCGGCTTCAGGAAGCTCTGCCGGAAGATAGTCGCCGGAGACCGATTTCCTCTTCTTGCTTGGCCCAGTCGATGGTGTCACGGATGGTTGAGTCAGCTTGAGCACAAAAGTCCCTGGTTCCACAGGTAGCTTTAGTGCGGCGCATTTGGACAGGCCATCGGCGATGTCGTTCTCTGCTCTTGGAACGTATTTCATTTGCAGGCCGTCAAAGCGCTCTTCCAGCTTCCTCACTCCATCAACGTAAGCTTCCATCAACGGGCACTGGTAATCCTTGTTCACTTGGCGGACGACGAGCTGCGAGTCACCCCTGACAATGAGCTTCTTGATCCCAAGTTCCGCCGCGATCCTGAGACCGGCGAGCAAACCTTCATACTCTGCCGTATTGTTGGTTGCTTGCTCCTTGGGAAAGTGCATCTGGACGACGTACTTGAGGTGCTCTCCGGTGGGCGCGATGAGCAGCACGCCGGCACCGGCGCCTTCCAGCGAAAAGGCACCATCAAAGTACATCAGCCACTCTTTGGTTGCTTCCTTGCCGAGGATGCTCGTCTCGGGAATTTCTTCGTCCGGTGTCGGCGTCCACTCTGCTATGAACTCTGCCAATGCTCTGCTCTGGATGGTCGATGTGCTCTTGAACTTGAGGCCAAAGCTTGACAGTTCTAGTGCCCACTCGACAATCCTGCCTGTTGCTTCGGGATTCTGCAGTATCCTCTTAAGCGGAAAGCGAGTGACCACGGTGATCTCGTGTGCTTGGAAGTAATGGCGCAGCTTCCTCGAGGCCATGAGGAGGCCGAAGAGCAATTTCTGCACACCAGAGTACCTCGACCTAGCCCCCTGCAAGAGGGAACTGACGAAGTAAACTGGGCGCTGCACCATCCTCTTCCTCTGCACTTCCCCTTGCGCTTGCGCGGATCCGCCTTTGTCGGGGCCAGAGCTTGTCGGGGAAGCCCCCTGCTTGCCGTCGGACGCGCTTGCCGTGGCTGCTGGCTCGTCATCAGCTTCCCTCTCCGCAATTGACGCAGCACTAGCCACTTGATTGGTTGCCGCTAGGTAGAGCAGCAACTTCTCTTGTGGTCTAGGCGCGACAAGTATAGGAGCGGAGGACAGGTATTTCTTCAAGTCTTGCAGCGCAGCCTCCGCTTCCGGAGTCCATTTTACTGGACCTGCCTTTTTCAAGATTTTGAAAAACGGCAGGGCGCGTTCCGCAGACCTAGAAATAAATCTGCTGAGAGCCGCCACGCAGCCGGCAAGTCTTCGCACGTCCTTGACACGCGTTGGTGCTTCTATCTGCTCGATGGCCTTGATCTTGTTGGGGTTGGCTTTGATCCCACGCTGAGACACGAAGAACCCGAGAAGCTTGCCGGAGGGAACTCCGAACACGCACTTCTCGGGGTTGAGCTTGAGGCTGATCTTGCGCAAGTTCGCAAAGGTCTCTTCCAAGTCTTGAACAAAGGTTGCCTTGTCTCTGCTCTTGACCACAATGTCATCCATGTAGGCCTCCACATTTCTGTGGATCTATGGCTCAAAAGCAGTGTGGACAACCCTTGCGAACGTCGAGCCTGCGTTCTTCAGTCCAAAAGGCATCCGCACAAAACAGTACGTGCCGCACGGAGTGATGAACGCAGTCTTCTCTTCGTCTTCTTCGGCCATGAAGACCTGGTGGTACCCGGAGTAGGCGTCAAGGAATGAAAGCAGGTCGCATCCGGCCGTGGAGTCAACAATCTGGTCGATGCGCGGCAAGGGAAATAGATCTTTAGGGCAAGCTCTGTTGACATCGGTGAAATCGATGCAAAGCCTCCACTTCCCGTTTGCCTTGCGCACGACGACGGGATTGGCCAACCACGTCGGATGGAGCACGCCTCTGACGAGGCCTGCCGCTTCCAACTTCTTGATTTCCTCCGCGATAAACTCTTGGTGCTCCACCGCTTGTTTCCTGACCTTTTGCTTGACGGGCCGCGCATGAGGACAGACGGCAAGGTGGTGCTCAATCACTTCCCTGGGAACGCCGGGGATGTCAGATGGTTGCCAGGCAAACACATCGACATTCGCCCACAGGAAAGCAACGAGTGCACCTTCCTATTTGGGGCCGAGAGTGGCACTGATGGTGAAGGTACCACCAGTGCCGTCCTCCTTGGCGGGCACCTTCTTGGTTGCGGGTGGAGCAGCCGTCGTCTTCTCGTGTTCACCTGCGGGGCTCGATGGTGCGTCCTCAACGGCGGCGCAGCGCTCCAAAGGGGCGCGCTTGCCGGAGTGGGCACCAGAGCATTCGCCGGGCTTGGCCTTCTTGCCGGCGGGGCTCGATGGCACGTCCTCGACAGCAGCGCAGCACTCCGAAGAGGCGCGCTTGCCGGAGTGGGCGCCAGGGCGTTCGCCGGACTTGGTCTTCATGCCGGCGGGGCTTGATGGCACGTCCTCAACGGCAGCGCAACACTCCGAAGAGGCGCGCTTGCCGGAGTGGGCGCCAAAGCACTTGACGGTCTTGGTCTTCATGCCGGCGGGGCTCGATGGCACGTCCTCGACGGCAGCGCAGCACTCCGAAGAGGCGCGCTTGCCGGAGCGGGCGCCAGAGCACTTGCTGGACTTCTTCTTTCCCCCGGAAGCTCCAGCGGCAAGCGGGCCGTTGCTGCTGTTGCATCCCGGTATATTTGGTCGGCGCAGATAAGGGCATCCTTCTTGTCGCCTGGGACAGAAATGACGCTTATCGGGCCGGGCATCTTGAGCATGTTATACGCATAGTGAGAGGCCGCCAAGAACTTGGCGAGTGCTGGTCGGCCGAGGATCCCGTTGTAAGGCAACGGAAGGTCGGCGACGTCAAAGGTGACCTTCTCAGTTCTGAAATTCAGCTCGCTGCCAAATGTTACCGGCAGCGTGATCTTTCCCTTCGGCTTGCTCCTTCCCGGGTTGATTCCTTGGAATGTGCCGGTTTCTTCGAGCTCGCTGTCGGGAACTTGGAGTCTCCGGAGAACAGCAGAGGAGATCAGATTCAAGCCGGCCCCGCCGTCAACTAGCATCTTAGTGACCTTGAGGTTGCGGATCGTTGGGGAAACCAACATCGGCAAGCACCCGACCGCGGTTGTGCGATCAGGGTGGTCCTCAATGTCGAAGATGATAGGCGTGCTGGACCATCTCAGGGGTCTGCGTGACTCGACGGGTGGCTCCGCTGCATTAACCTCCCGCACCCACCGTTTGAGCTGGTGGTGGGAAGCGTGCAGGGAGGCGCCGCCGTCCACACACAAGACCTCAGTGGCTTTCTGAAACTCCTGCTCGCTGGTCTCGGGGTCTTCCATGTCTTCGTCGTCGTCTTCGTCTTCGCTCTTGTCGCGGCCCTGGGGAGGTCTGTCTGCTTGCCGCTGCTTGTCCTTGCCGCGGCGCTCCCCCGGGCCGGGACGCTTCGTGCCGGATCCCCCGCCACCTGCTTGGGCCCTCTCCTTGTCGCGTCGTGCGTACTCGGCCTTTTGCAGGTCGACGAGTCGCTCGACTTGCTTGCAACTCTGGAGGTCGTGGCCCCTGGTGCGGTGGATCTTGCAGTACTTCTTGTCGGTACCGTCCCGCTTATCGGCAGCCGCCACCGCCCGGCAGTTGGCGCACCCGGCAACCTCCTTGCCGGGGCCTCCCGCCTGGGCTTTCTTGGCGGAGCCCTCGCTGCCGGACTTCTCGACAACCAGTACCTCTGGGTTTTTCTTCTTCTTGCCGTTCCGCCGCCGGCCTCTCCTTGTCGGGGCGGTACCTTCACTGTCGGAGTCTCCTTCTCCAACACTTTCTCCGGGGAGCCGCCTCCCCTCCTCAGCGTGTGCACACTTGTCGGCCAAGGCGTAAAGCTCGCTGACCTCCTTGATTTTGCACATCGCCAACTCCTCCCGCATCCTGCGGTTACGCACGTTCTGGTGAACGCGATGATCACCGCGGCGGGGTGGACGTCTGGGATGTTGTAGTGCACACGGCTGAACCTCTGGATGAACTTGCGCAAAGGCTCCCCCTCCTTTTGAACAAGCAGATGAAGGTCGCTCGCCTGGCCATGGGGTTTGTGGCCGCCCGTGAAGGCGCCCACGAACTGATGGCATAGATCTGGCCAGGAGGAGATGGAGCCGTCCGGCAAGTGCATGAGCCAGGATCTGACGTTGGGCTTGAGTACCAGCGGGAAGTAGTTGGCAAGGATCTTATCGTCCCGTCCCCCGGCAGCCTGCACCGCAATGGTGTAGATGCTGAGGAACTCAGACGGATGCGACTTGCCGTCGTACTTCTCGGGCACGTCGGGCTTGAAGTTCTTTGTGCTGGGCCACTGGACTTGCCGCAGCTCGCGGGTGAACGCAGGGCAGCCTACCGAATACGGCAGTTCGCCTGGTTCCCCCGGCGCGTGCATGTCTCCAGAGGGCCCAACGCGCTGGTCGGATTGACGCCGCGCCTCTCTTCTGCGCTCGATGCGGGTTCGAGCGTCTTCTTCCCTTTGTTCGTGAAGGACTTGGCGTTGGTCGTGGCGAGTTCGCGGGTTCGACGACGCGGTGGAATCGTCGTTGAGGTGAGCCCGGCGAGTCAGCGACCGTGGCTTCTGGGGCGGGGAGTGCACGGTGGTCGCACCCCCGCCATTCTTGGCGCCATCGGTTCTCGCCTGGGTGACTGGCCGCGGCTGCGACGCGCTGTGCTGCCGTGGAGTGTCACCGTTGGCGAAACCGATGAGGCTCTGGATGGTTGCCCTCCAGCCGTCGAGCTTGTCCGCCGTTGGAGGGTAGTCTAGGAGCAGCTGAGCTCGCGCGAGAGCTTCCGCTGGGGTGGCGGGCAGCGGCGGCGAGCGGCGCGAGGAGCGGGATGTGCTCGAACTCCTAACCATGTTAGAAGGAGCAGCACCCGGTCCAGGCAGCCGCGCGACGCTCGTCCCGGCACGCTGGATCGCATGCCGGTCCTGAGCGCCCTGGGATCCACCAGCGTGGCTCGGGTCCAGCGAGCGTATGGTACCATGGGTACCATGACGCTGCTGGTTTCGCGCCTCCTGAGAGGGGCGCGGGGCGAGCTCGGACGCCGCGGGACCAAGAACTGGCCCGACGGTGCCCGTTCCTCCGCCGGCGTCCTCCCCACCACCCGTCTGCTCCATGGGCGGTGGGTTCGACGCTGACGGGCCGGTCACCTCCGGAGCTTTCTTCTTCGGCGCCATGCTGGCGCAAACGATGAGAGTCTGGCTCGCGCGGACGCCGGATCTGATTCACACAACCTCGACGCTCCCCCTACCTGGCACGCCAAAGATGTCGGGGGATATCTGCCTCCACGAGCACCTATGGGGACGGAGCCCCTTGTCGGTTCGGCGGGGGCGGAGGATGCACAAAGAGCAGATCGAGGCGACACACACGCACAACGATTTTACCCAGCTTCGGGCCGCATGGATGCGTAAAACCCTACTGCTGCATGTCTGGTTGATTCGGGTTCTTGCTCTGGAGCGCAAGAAGCTACAGTAAGTTGGAGCTGGACGTAGGCGAGGGCCTATTGGGTCCGATCCCCTCTCTACGTGCGCATGGGCCTCCTTTTATATGCCAAGGGGTTTCCCACAGGGAGCGACGCAGGTGAGGGTAAAAATGGCAAGGGATTGTGTGAATAGTGGCCGCACAATGCTATCGCACCTAACTCTGACGGCGGGGGACAAAGGCATTACATGCCCGTCTGGATCGCCTGAACAGTGCCGAGGCGGACCGTTAGGAGCGCCTCCGCTTGCCACGGGGGCGACTCTGCCAACGTCGCATGCCACCGCGCATCTCAGGTTGCGCGGCGCCCCGCCACGTGCCTCCGGGGAAGCCCCAGAGCGACGCGTGGGCAGGTGAGCTGGAGCGCGGGCCTGATGTGGTGGTTTGCCGCGGTAGTTGCCTTGCAGCACCTGGGAGCTTGCCGCTCGCCAGGCCTTGCTGGGGCGCGCGGCGCGCCGCGGCGGGCTTCTCTTGGGGTGCCTTGGCTTGGCCGTCCCGGCGAGCTCCTCCCGCCGGGGCCTTGGTGCTTCGGCTTAGTCGTCCCGGCAAGCTCCTCTTGCCGGGGCCTTGTCGCCTTGGCCCGGCAAGCTCCTCTTGCCGGACCTTGCCTTCTCGACCCGGCAAGGTCCTCTTGCCGGGGCTTGGTCTTCTAGGCTCGATCACTTGGCCTTCGTCCGGCCCGGAAAGGGCCGTGGAGACTCTTGTCGCTCCCCTGGCAGGCCTTGCCGCGGGAGGCTACTACTGCCCGTGCACAAGTTCGGGGTATTAAGGTACCCCTACTTTAGTACACCGACACAATCCCTTCACGGTCACTTACGAGAGTGAGATCTGATAGATATGATAGGATAATATTTTTGGTATTTTTCTGATAAAGATGCAAAGTAAAATAAAAGCAAAGTAGAAAGCAAAGGAAATAACTAAGTGTTGGAAGATTAATATGATGAAGATAGTCCCGGGGGCCATAGGTTTCACTAGTGGCTTCTCTCAAGAGCATAAGTATTTTACGGTGGGTGAACGAATTACTGTTGAGCAATTGACAGAATTGAGCATAGTTATGAGAATATCTAGGTATGATCATGTATACAGGCATCACGTCCGAGACAAGTAGACCGACTCCTGCCTGCATCTATTACTATTACTCCACTCATCGACCACTATCCATCATGCATCTAGAGTATTAAGTTCATGAAAACAGAGTAACACCTTAAACAAGATGACATGATGTAGAGGGATAAATCCATGCAATATGACAAAAACCCATCTTGTTATCCTCGATAGCAACAATACAATACGTGCTTTGCTGCCCCTACTGTCACTGGGAAAGGACACCGCAAGATTGAACCCAAAGCTAAGCACTTCTCCCATTGCAATAAAAACCAATCTAGTAGGCCAAACCAAACTGATAATTCAAAGAGACTTGCAAAGATAACCAATCATACATAAAAGAATTCAGAGAAGATTCAAATGTTGTTCATAGATAATCTTGATCATAAACCCACAATTCATCGATCTCAACAAACACACCGCAAAAAGAAGATTACATCGAATAGATCTCCACAAGAGAGGGGGAGAACATTGTATTGAGATCCAAAAAGAGAGAAGAAGCCATCTAGCTACTAACTATGGACCCGAAGGTCTGAGGTAAACTACTCACACTTCATCGGAGAGGCTATGGTGTTGATGTAGCAGCCCTCCGTGATGGATGCCCCCTCCGGCGGAGCTCCGGAACAGGCCCCAAGATGGGATCTCGTGGGTACAGAAGGTTGCGGCGGTGGAATTAGGTTTTTGGCTCTGTATCTAATCGTTTGGGGGTACGTAGGTATATATAGGAGGAAGGAGTACGTCGCTAGAGCAACAGGGG
Organism: Aegilops umbellulata; assembly: GCA_032464435.1. Lineage (NCBI taxonomy): Eukaryota > Viridiplantae > Streptophyta > Magnoliopsida > Poales > Poaceae > Aegilops > Aegilops umbellulata. The sequence goes on along the minus strand of CP136055.1, from coordinate 317,237,397 downwards.
GCCCACGAGGGTGGAGGGCGCGCCCCCTACCTCGTGGCCTCCTCCTTTGTTTCTTGACGTAGGGTCCAAGTCTCCTGGATCATGTTCGTTCCGAAAATCACGTTCCCGAAGGTTTCATTCCGTTTGGACTCCGTTTGATATTTCTTTTCTGCAAAACTCTGAAATAGGCAAAAAAATCAACAATTCTGGGCTGGGCCTCTGGTTAATAGGTTAGTCCCAAAAATAATATAAAAGTGGATAATAAAGCCCAATAATTTCCAAAACAGTAGATAATATAGCATGGAGCAATAAAAAATTACAGATATGTTGGAGACGTATCAGGCATCCCCAAGCTTAATTCCTGCTCTTCCTAGAGTAGGTAAATGATAAAAACAAATTTTTTGATGCGGAGTGCTACTTGGCATAATTTCAATGTAATTCTTCTTAATTGTGGTATGAATATTCAGATCCGGAAGATTCAAAATAAAAGTTCATATTGACATAAAAATAATAATACTTCAAGCATACTAACTAAGCAATTATGTCTTCTCAAAATAACATGGCCAAAGAAAGTTCATCCCTACAAAATCATATAGTTTAGTCATGCTCCATTTTCGTCACACAAGAATGCTCTCATCATGCACAACCCCGATGACAAGCCAAGCAATTGTTTCATACTTTAGTAATCTCAAACCTATAAACTTTCACACAATATATGAGCGAGAGCCATGGACATAGCACTATGGGTGGAATAGAATATGATGATGGGGGTTATGTGGAGAAGACAAAAAAGGAGAAAGTCTCACATCAACGAGGCTAATCAATGGGCTATGGAGATGCCCATCGATTGATGTTAATGCAAGGAGTAGGGATTGCCATGCAACGGATGCACTAGAGCTATAAATGTATGAAAGCTCAACAGAAGAAACTAAGTGGGTGTGCATCCAACTTGCTTGCTCACGAAGACCTAGGGCACTTGAGAAGGCCCATTTTTGGAATATACAAGCCAAGTTCTATAATGAAAGATTCCCACTAGTATATGATAGTGACAAAACAATAGACTCTCTATCATGAAGATTATGGTGCTACTTTGAAGCACAAGTGTGGCAAATGATAGTAGCATTGTCCCTTCTCTCTTTTTCTCTCTTTTTTGGGCCCTCTCTTTTTTATGTCTTTCTTTTTTTATTCCTCAGTTGAGACAATGCTCTATAAAATGATGGTCATCACACTTCTATGTATTTACAACTCAATGATTACAACTCGATACTAGAACAAATGATGACTCTATATGAATGCCTCCAGCGGTGTACAGGGATATGCAATGAACCAAGAGTGACATTGTATGAAAGAATTATGAACGGTGGCTTTGCCACAAATACTATGTCAACTACATGATCATGCTAAGCAATATGACAATGATGAATGTGTCATGATAAATATGGTGGAAAGTTGCATGGCAATATATCTCAGAATGGCTATGGAAATGCCATAATAGGTAGGTATGGTGGCTGTTTTGAGGAAGATATAAGGAGGTTTATGTGTGAAAGAGCGTATCATATCACGGGGTTTGGATGCACCAGCGAAGTTTGCACCAACTCTCAATGTGAAAAAGGGCAATGCACGGTACCGAAGAAGCTAGCAATGATGGAAGGGTGAGAGTGCGTATAATCCATGGACTCAACAATAGTCATAAATAACTCACATACATATTGCAAAAATCTACAAGTCATCAAAAACCAAGCACTGCGAGCATGCTCCTAGGGGGATAGATTGGTAGGAAAAGACCATCGCTCGTCCCCGACCGCCACTCATAAGAAGGACAATCAAAGAACACCTCATATTTCAAAATTTTCACATAACGTTTACCATACGTGCATGCTACGGGACTTGCAAACTTCAATACAAGCATTTCTCAAATTCACAACTACTCAACTAGCATGACTTTGATATTATTACCTCCATATCTCAAAACAATCACCAAGCATCAAACTTCTCTCAGTATTCAAAACACTCATAAGAATTTTTTTACTAATCTTGAATACCTAGCATATCAGGATTATTTAAGAAAATTACCGTGCTATTTAAGACTCTCAAAATAATCTAAGTGAAGCATGAGAGATCAATAGTTTCTATAAAACAAATCCACCACCGTCCTCTAAAAGATATAAGTGAAGTGCTAGAGCAAAACTATATAACTCAAAAGATATAAGCGAAGCACATAGAGTATTCTAAAAAATTCCAAATCATGTATGTCTCTCTCAAAAGGTGTGTAAAGAAAGGATGATTGTGGTAAACTAAAAAGCAAAGACTCAAATCATACAAGACGCTCCAAGCAAAACATGTGGTTAATAAAAATATAGCTCCAAGTAAAGTTACCGATGGAAGTAGACGAAAGAGGGGATGCCTTCCAGGGCATCCCAAAGCTTTGGATCTTGCCACGCCTTGTTCCATAGTCCATCAAAATCTTTCACCCAAAACTTGAAAACTTCACAACACAAAACTCAACAGAAATCTCGTGAGCTCCGTTAGCAAAAGAAAACAAAAGATCACTTCAAGGTACTGTAATGATATCATTATTTATTTATATTGGTGTTAGACCTACTGTATTCCAACTTATCTATGGTTTATAAACTATTTTACTAGCCATAGATTCATCAAAATAAGCAAACAACACACGAAAAACAGAATCTGTCAAAAACAGAACAGTGTGTAGTAATCAGTAACTAACGCAAACTTATGGAACTCCAACAAATCTACCAAAATAGAACGACCTAGAAAATTTTTTTATTGATAAGCAGCACTTGGAATCAGTATTTTATCACGTTCTGGTGATTTTTAACAATTGTTTTCGTGACCAGAAAGTTTCTGGAAATTACAACAAGATCAAATAACTATCATCCAAGAAGATCCTATAGGTTTAACTTGGCACAAACACTAACTAAAACATAAAAACACATCTAACCAGAGGCTAGAACAAAAATTTATTCCTAAACATAAGCAAAAAGCAAAAAACTAAAAATAAATTTGGGTTGCCTCCCAACAAGCGCTATCGTTTAACGCCCCTAGCTAGGCATAAAAGCAAGGATAGATCTAGGTATTGCCATCTTTGGTAGGTAATCCATAAGTGGCTCTCATGATAGATTCATATGGTAATTTTATTTTATTCCTAGGGAATTGTTCCATGCCTTTCTTTAATGGAAATTGGAATCTAATATTCCCTTCCTTCATATCAATAATTGCACCAACCGTTCTAAGGAAAGGTCTACCAAGAATAATAGGACATGAAGGATTGCAATCTATATCAAGAACGATAAAATCTATGGGCACATAGTTCCTATTTGCAACAATAAGAACATCATTAATTCTTCCCATAGGTTTCTTAATAGTGGAATCCGCAAGGTACAAGTTTAGAGAGCAATCATCAAAATCACGGAAATCTAGCAAATCGCACAAAGTTTTGGGAATAGTGGAAACACTAGCACCCAAATCACATAAAGCATAGAACTCATGATCCTTAATCTTAATTTTATTAGTAGTTTCCCACTCATCATAAAGTTTTCTAGGGATAGAAACTTCCAACTCAAGTTTTTCTTCGTAAGATTGCATCAAAGCATCAACGATATGTTTAGTAAAGGCTTTATTTTGACTATAAGCATGAGGAGAATTTAGCATGGATTGCAACAAGGAAATACAATCAATTAAAGAGAAATTTTCATAATTAAATTCCTTGAAATCCAAAATAGTGGGTTTAGCAACATCTAGGGTTTTGATTTCTTCAATCCCACTTTTATTAATTTTAGCACCAAGATCTAAAAACTCCGAATTTTTGGAATGCCTTCTAGGTAAAGGTGGATCATATTCAGTCCCATAATTATCAAGATTCATATTTCAAAACAAAGATCTAATAGGGGACACATCAATAACTTTTAGATCTTCATCTTTATTTTCATAGGAACTAGAAGAACACGCTCTTATAAAGGCATCTTTCGTAGCACGCATCATAGCGATTCTTTCTTTGCACTCGTCAATGGAAATTATCATGGCTTTGAGAGACTAATTGATATCATGCTTAGGAGGAATAGATCTAAGCTTTAAAGAATCAACATCAAGAGAAATTCTATCAGCGTTCCTAGCCAAATCATCAACTTTAAGCAATCTCTCTTCAAACAAAGCATTGAAATTCTTTTACGAATTCATAAATTCCTTAACATTATTCTCAAATTCAGAAGGTATCTTATTAAAATTTCCATAAGAATTATTGTAGGAATTTCCATATTTATTAGAGGGATTACTAGGATAAGGCCTAGGATTAAAGTTTCCTCTATACGCGTTGTTACCAAAATTATTCCTACCAACAAAATTCACATCCATAGATTCATTACTATTCTCAATCAAAGTAGACAAGGGCATATCATTAGGATCAGAAGAAACACTCTTGCTAGCAAATAATTTCATAAGTTCATCCATCTTTCCACTCAAAACATTAATTTCTTCTATCGCATGCACTTTTTTATTAGTAGATCTTTCAGTGTGCCATTGAGAATAATTAACCATAGTATTATCTAGGAGTTTAGTAGCTTCTCCTAAAGTGATTTCTGTAAAAGTGCCTCCCGCGGCCGAATCTAAAAGATTTCTAGAAGCAAAATTCAATCCGGCATAAAAGTTTTGTGTAATCATCCACAAATTCAAACCATGAGTAGGGCAACTATGTATCATTAATTTCATCCTCTCCCAAGCTTGTGCAACATGTTCATGATCAAGTTGCTTAAAATTCATAATATCGTTTCTAAGAGAGATGATCTTAGCGGGAGGAAAATACTTAGAGATAAAAGCATCTTTGCACTTATTCCAAGAATCAATACTATTTTTAGGCAAAGACAAAAACCAAGCTTTAGCACAATCTCTAAGCAAAAAAGGAAATAGCTTCAATTTAACAATATCATTATCGACATCTTTCTTCTTTTGCATATCACACAAATCAACAAAGCTATTTAGATGAGTAGCGGCATCTTCATTAGGAAGGCCGGCGAATTGATCTTTCATGACAACATTCAACAAAGCAGCATTGATTTCACAAGATTCAATATTGGTAAGAGGAGCAATCGGAGTGCTAAGGAAATCATTATTGTTGGTATTGGTAAAGTCACATAATTTGGTATTATCTTGAGCCATCGTGACAGACATGCAATCCAACAGACAAGCAAACAAAAGGGAAGCGAAAAAGAGGCGAACAGAAAAGAGATGGCAAATAAAACGGCAAGGGTGAAGTGGGGGAGAGGAAAACGAGAGGCAAATGGCAAATAATGTAATGCGGGAGATAAGGGTTTGTGATGGGTACTTGGTATGTTGACTTTTGCATAGACTCCCTGGCAACGGCGCCAGAAATTCTTCTTGCTACCTCTTGAGCACTGTGTTGGATTTCCTTGAAGAGGAAAGGATGATGCAGCAAAGTCGCGTAAGTATTTCCCTCAGTTTTTGATAACCAAGGTATCAATCCAGTAGGAGGCTACGCGTGAGTCCCTCGTACCTACACAAAACAAATAACTCCTTGCAACCAACACGATAAGGGGTTGTCAATCCCTTCACGGTCACTTACGAGAGTGAGATCTGATAGATATGATAGGATAATATTTTTGGTATTTTTGTGATAAAGATGCAATGTAAAATAAAAGCAAAGTAAAAAAGCAAAGGAAATAACTAAGTGTTGGAAAATTAATATGATGAAGATAGACCCGGGGGCCATAGGTTTCACTAGTGGCTTCTCTCAAGAGCATAAGTATTTTACGGTGGGTGAATGAATTACTGTTGAGCAATTGACAAAATTGAGCATAGTTATGAGAATATCTAGGTATGATCATGTATACAGGCATCACGTCCGAGACAAGTAGACCGACTCCTGCCTGCATCTACTACTATTACTACACTCATCGACCGCTATCCAGCATGCATCTAGAGTATTAAGTTCATGAAAACAGAGTAACACCTTAAGTACGATGACATGATGTAGAGGGATAAATCCATGCAATATGATAAAAAACCCATCTTGTTATCCTCGATGGCAACAATACAATACGTGCCTTGCTGCCCCTACTGTCTCTGGGAAAGGACACCGCGAGATTGAACCCAAAGCTAAGCACTTCTCCCATTGCAAGAAAGATCAATCTAGTAGGCCAAACCAAACTGATAATTCGAAGAGACTTGCAAAGATAACCAATCATACATAAAAGAATTCAGAGAAGATTCAAATATTGTTCATAGATAATCTTGATCATAAACCCACAATTCATCGGTCTCAACAAACACACCGCAAAAGAAGATTACATCGAATAGATCTCCACAAGAGAGGGGGAGAACATTGTATTGAGATCCAAAAAGAGAGAAGAAGCCATCTAGCTACTAACTATGGACCCGAAGGTCTGAGGTAAGCTACTCACACTTCATCGGAGAGGCTATGGTGTTGATGTAGAAGCCCTCCGTGATGGATGCCCCATCCGGCGGAGCTCCGGAACAGGCCCCAAGATGGGATCTCGTGGGTACCGAAGGTATATATAGTTTGGGGGTATGGCGATGGAATTAGGTTTTTGGCTCCGTATTTGATCGTTTGGCTTCTGTATCCACGAGATCCCATCTCGGGGCCTGTTCTGGAGCTCCGCCAGAAGGGGAATCCACCATGGAGGGCTTCTACATCAACACCATAGCCTCTACGATGAAGTGTGAGTAGTTTACCTCAGACCTTCGGGTCCATAGTTAGTAGCTAGATGGCTTCTTCTCTCTTTTTGGATCTCAATACAATGTTCTCCCCCTCTCTCGTGGAGATCTATTCGATGTAATCTTGTTTTTGTGGTGTGTTTGTTGAGACCGATGAATTGTGGGTTTATGATCAAGATTATATATGAACAACATTTGATTCTTCTCTGAATTCTTTTATATATGATTGGTTATCTTTGCAAGTCTATTTGAATTATCAGTTTGGTTTAGCCTGCTAGATTGGTTTTTCTTGCAAAGGAGAAGTGCTTAGCTTTGGGTTCAATCTTGCGGTGTCCTTTCCCAGTGACAGTAGGGGCAGCAAGGCACGTATTGTATTGTTGCCATCAAGGATAACAAGATGGTTTTTTATCATATTGCATGAATTTATCCCTCTACATCATGTCATCTTGCTTAAGGTGTTACTCTGTTTTCTTGAACTTAATACTCTAGATGCATGCTGGATAGCGGTCGATGAGTGGAGTAATAGTAGTAGATGTACGCAGGAGTCGGTCTACTTGTCTCGGACGTGATGCTTATATACATGATCATACCTAGATATTCTCATAACTATGCTCAATTTTATCAATTGCTCAACAGTAATTTGTTCACCCACCGTAGAATACTTATGCTCTTGAGAGAAGCCACTAGTGAAATCTATGGCCCCCGGGTCTATTCTCATCATATCAATATTCATCACTTTATTATTGCTTTGCTTTTTTACTTTGCCTTTTATTGTACTTTGCATCTTTGTACCAAAAATACCAAAAATATTATCTGTCATCTCTATCAGATCTCACTCTCGTAAGTGATCGTGAAGGGATTGACAACCCCTAATCGTGTTGGTTGCGTTGAGCTATTTGATTTGTGTAGGTACAAGGGACTCGCGCGTAGCCTCCTATTGGATTGATACCTTGGTTCTCAAAAACTGAGGGAAATACTTACTCTACTTTGCTGCATCACCCTTTCCTCTTGAAGGAAATCCAACGCAATGCTCAAGAGGTAGCAGGAAGATTTCTGGCGCCGTTTCCAGGGAGTCTACGCAAAAGTCAACATACCAAGTACCCATCACAATCCCTTATCTCTCGCATTACATTATTTGCCATTTGCCTCTTGTTTTCCTCCCCCCACTTCACCCTTGCCGTTTTATTTGCCCTCTCTTTTCCGTTTGCCTTTTTCTTCGCTTGTTTTTTTGCTTGTGTGTTGGTTTGCTTGTTTGTCGCAATGGCTCTTCCGAGATTTGGTGATCTTTACCTTAAAAGGTTAGACGAGATAGAAAGTAATGTCAGGAGTTTTATGGTTTTACAATTTGAGCATAATAATTTCTTCAGAAACGTGCTTAAAGAACAAAAAAGTTTTATGAGTTATATGAATAAAGATCTCGATGATATGTCTAAAGAATTTGATGGTATAAGATCCCAAATTGCTCGTCTTGAGAAGTTGACTGCTGAAATTTTGGTAAGCAGGCTACCTTAGTCAATAAGATGGCTGCTAAACCGAATTCCTATGAAAATCAAGATGAGGATCTAAAAGTTATTGATGTATCCCCTATTAAATCCTTGTTTTGCAATATGAATCTTGATGAAACTTAATATGATCCACCTTTACCTAGAAGGCGTTCCAAAAATTTGGAGTATTTAGATCTTGATGATGAAATTGATAAAAGTGGGATTGAAAAGAATAAAACTCTAGATGTTGCTAAACCCACTATTTTGGATTTCAAGGAATTTAATTATGAAAGTTGCTCTTTAATTGATTGTATTTCCTTGTTGCAATCCGTGCTAAATTCTCCTCATGCTTATAGTCAAAATAAAGCTTTTACTAAACATATCGTTGATGCCTTGATGCAATCTTATGAAGAAAAACTTGAGTTGGAAGTTTCTATCCCTAGAAAACTTTATTATGAGTGGGAACCAACTATTAAAATTAAGATTAAGGATCATGAATTTTATGCTTTATGTGATTTGGGTGCTAGTGTTTCCACTATTCCAAAAACTTTGTGTGATTTGCTAGATTTCCGTGATTTTGATGATTGCTCTCTAAACTTGCACCTTGCGGATTCCACTATTAAGAAACCTATGGGAAGAATTAATGATGTTCTTATTGTTGCAAATAGGAATTCTATGCCTGTAGATTTTATCGTTCTTGATATAGATTGCAATCCTTCTTGTCCTATTATTCTTGGTAGACCTTTCCTTAGAACGATTGGTGCAATTATTGATATGAAGGAAGGGAATATTAAATGCCAATTTCCATTAAATAAAGGCATGGAACACTTCCCTAGGAAGAAAATAAAATTACCATACGAATCTATCATGAGAGCCACTTATGGATTGCCTACCAAAGATGGCAATACCTAGATCTATCCTTGCTTTTATGCCTAGCTAGGGGCGTTAAACGATAGCGCTTGTTGGGAGGCAACCCAATTTTATTTTTAGTTCTTTCTGCTTTTGTTTATGTTTAGAAATAAATAATCCATCTACCTTCTGTTTAGATGTGGTTTTATGTTTTAATTAGTGTTTGTGCTAAGTTAAACCTATAGGATCTTCTTGGATGATAGTTATTTGATCTTGCTGTAATTTCCAGAAACTTTCTGTTCACGAAAACAATTATTAAAAATCACCAGAACGTGATAAAATACTGATTCCAGTTGCTGCTGATCAATAAACAAATTTCCTAGGTCTTCCTATTTTTTCTGATTTTTTGGAGTTCCAAAAGTTTGCGTTAGTTATAGATTACTACAGACTGTTCTGTTTTTGACAAATTCTGTTTTTCGTGTGTTGTTTGCTTATTTGATGAATCTATGGCTATTAAAATAGTTTATAAACCATAGAGAAGTTGGAATACATTAGGTTTAACACCAATATAAATAAAGAATGAGTTCATTACAGTACTTTGAAGTGGTCTTTTGTTTTCTTTCGCTAACGGAGCTCATGAGATTTCTGTTGAGTTTTGTGTTGTGAAGTTTTCAAGTTTTGGGTGAAATCTTTTGATGGATTATGGAACAAGGAGTGGCAAGAGCCTAAGCTTGGGGATTCCCATGGCACCCCCAAGATAATCCAAGGACACCAAAAATTCAAAGCTTGGGGATGCCCCGGAAGGCATCCCCTCTTTCGTCTACTTCCATCGGTAATTTTACTTGGAGCTATATTTTTATTCACCACATAATATGTGTTTTGCTTGGAGCGTCTTGTATGATTTGAGTCTTTGTTTTTTAGTTTACCACAATCATCCTTGCTGTACACTCCTTTTGAGAGAGCCATACATGATTTGGAATTTGATAGAATACTCTATGTGCTTTACTTATATCTTTTGAGCTATATAGTTTTGCTCTAGCGCTTCACTTATATCTTTTAGAGCACGGTGGTGGATTTGTTTTATAGAAACTATTGATCTCTCATGATTCACTTAGATTTTTTTAAGAGTCTTAAATAGCATGGTAATTTGCTTAATAATAATAATATGCTTGGTATTCAAGATCTGTAAAACTTTCTTTTGAGTGTGTTGAATACTAAGAAAAGTTTGATGCTTGATAATTGTTTTGAGATATGAAGATGGTGATATTAGAGTCATGATAGTTGAGTAGTTGTGAATTTGAGAAATACTTGTGGTAAAGTTTGTGATTCCCGTAGCATGCACGTATGGTGAACCGTTATGTGATGAAGTCGGAGCATGATTTATTTATTGATTGTCTTCCTTATGAGTGGCGGTCGGGGACGAGCGATGGTCTTTTCCTACCAATCTATCCCCCAAGGAGCATGCGCGTAATACTTTGCTTTGATAACTTCTAGATTTTTGAAATAAGTACATGAGTTCTTTATGACTAATGTTGAGTCCATGGATTATACACACTTTTCCCATCTTTCCACTATTGCTAGCCTCTCTAATACCGCACACTTTTCGCCGGTATCATAAACCCACCATATACCTTCCTCAAAACAGCCACCATACCTACCTATCATGGCATTTCCATAGCCATTCCGAGATATATTGCCATGCAACTTTCCACCGTTCCGTTTATTATGACACGCTCCATCATTGTCATATTGCTAGCATGATCATCTAGTTGAGATAGTATTTGTGGCAAAGCCACCATTCATAATTCTTTCATACATGTCACTCTTGATTCATTACATATCCCGGTACACCGCCGGAGGCATTCATATAGAGTCATATTTTGTTCTAAGTATCGAGTTGTAATTGTTGAGTTCTAAGAAAAATAAAAGTGTGATGATCATCATTTTTAGAGCATTGTCCCAAGTGAGGAAAAGATGATGGAGACTATGATTCCCCCACAAGTCGGGATGAGACTCCGGACGAAAAAAAAGAGGCCATAAAGAAAAGAGAAAAGGCCCAAATAAAAAAAGGAGAGAAGGGACAATGTTACTATCCTTTTACCACACTTGTGCTTCAAAGTAGCACCATGATCTTCATGATAGAGAGTCTCTCATTTTGTCACTTTCATATACTAGTGGGAATTTTTCATTATAGAACTTGGCTTGTATATTCCAATGATGGGCTTCCTCAAAATGCCCTAGGTCTTCGTGAGCAAGCGAGTTGGATGCACACCCACTTAGTTTCTTTTGTTGAGCTTTCATATACTTATAGCTCTAGTGCATCCGTTGCATGGCAATCCCTACTCACTCACATTGATATCTATTGATGGGCATCTCCATAGCCCGTTGATACGCCTAGTTGATGTGAGACTATCTTCCCCTCTTTTTTGTCTTCTCCACAACCACCATTCTATTCCACATATAGTGCTATATCCATGGCTCACGCTCATGTATTGCGTGAAGATTGAAAAAGTTTTGAGAATGTCAAAAGTATGAAACAATTGCTTGGCTTGTCATCGGGGTTGTGCATGATTTAAATACTTTCTGTGGTGAAGATAGAGCATAGCCAGACTATATGATTTTGTAGGGATAACTTTCTTTGGCCATGTTATTTTGAGAAGACATAATTGCTTTGTTAGTATGCTTGAAGTATTATTATTTTTATGTCAATATGAACTTTTGTCTTGAATCTTTCGGGTCTGAATATTCATACCACAATTAAGAAGAGTTACATTGAAATTATGCCAAGTAGCACTCCGCATCAAAAATTCTTTTTTATCATTTACCTACTCGAGGACGAGTAGGAATTAAGCTTGGGGATGCCTGATACGTCTCCAACGTATCTATAATTTTTGATTGCTCCATGCTATATTATCTACTGTTTTGGACCGTATTGGGCTTTATTTTCCACTTTTATATTACTTTTGGGACTAACCTATTAACCGGAGGCCCAGCCCAGAATTGCTGTTTTTTTGCCTATTTCAGTGTTTCGAAGAAACGAAATATCAAACGGAGTCCAAACGGAATGAAACCTTCGGGAACATGATTTTGTCACCGAATATGATCCAGGAGACTTGGAGCCCACGTCAAGAAAGAAGGGAGGTGGCCACGAGGGTGGAGGGCGCACCCCCCTAGGGCGCGCCCCTGCATCGTGGGCCCCTCTTCGCTCCATCGATGCACTCCTTCCTCCTATATATACTTATGTACCCCCAAACGATCAGATACGGAGCCAAAAACCTAATTCCACCGCCGCAACCTTCTGTATCCATGAGATCCCATCTTGGGGCCTGTTCCGGAGCTCCACCGGAAGGGGAATCCACCACGGAGGGCTTCTACATCAACACCATAGCCTCTCCGATGAAGTGTGAGTAGTTTACCTCAGACCTCCGGGTCCATAGTTAGTAGCTAGATGGCTTCTTCTCTCTTTTTGGATCTATATACAATGTTCTCCCCCTCTCTCGTGGAGATCTATTCGATGTAATCTTCTTTTTGTGGTGTGTTTGTTGAGACCGATGAATTGTGGGTTTATGATCAAGATTATCTATGAACAACATTTGAATCTTCTCTGAATTCTTTTATGTATGATTGGTTATCTTTGCAAGTCTCTTCGAATTATCAGTTTGGTTTGGCCTACTAGATTGGTTTTTCTTGCAATGGGAGAAGTGCTTAGCTTTGGGTTCAATCTTGAGGTGTCCTTTCCCAGTGACAGTAGGGGCAGCAAGGCACGTATTGTATTGTTGCCATCGAGGATAACAAGATGGGGTTTTTATCATATTGCATGAATTTATCCCTCTACATCATGTCATCTTGCTTAAGGCGTTACTTTTTTTCTTGAACTTAATACTCTAGATGCATGCTGGATAGCGGTCGATGAGTGGAGTAATAGTAGTAGATGCAGGCAGGAGTCGATCTACTTGTCTCGGACGTGATGCCTATATACATGATCATACCTAGATATTCTCATAACTATGCTTAATTCTGTCAATTGCTCAACAGTAATTTGTTCACCCATCGTAGAATACTTATGCTCTTGAGAGATGCCACAAGTGAAATCTATGGCCCCCGGGTCTATTCTCATCATATCAATCTTCATCACTTTATTATTGCTTTGCTTTTTTTACTTTGCCTTTTATTTTACTTTGCATCTTTATACCAAAAATACCAAAAATATTATCTATCATCTCTTTCAGATCTCACTCTCGTAAGTGATCGTGAAGGGATTGACAACCCCTAATCGCGTTGGTTGCGTTGAGATATTTGATTTGTGTAGGTACGAGGGACTCGCGTGTAGCCTCCTACTGGATTGATACCTTGGTTCTCAAAAACTGAGGGAAATACTTCCTCTACTCTGCTGCATCACCCTTTCCTCTTCAAGGAAATCCAACGCAGTGCTCAAGAGGTAGCAGCCGCCTCGATGCTCAGCTCATAGAGCTGCAAGAACTCCATGGGGTCGGGGGTGCCGTCGTAGCGAGGAGGCAGATCTGGCTTGAACTTGCCGGGCCAGGCGACGGTACGCAACTCAGGGGTGAAGGCGCGGCAACTGGTCGTGGTCACCGGGGCCCGCCTTGGAGGTGGAGCTTGGTCTTGATAGGGTCCGCGCACTGCAGCTGCAGGTGGCGCGCGGTCTTGCCGCATCAAACGGTCCTGGCGTGGCGGTGCGAGGAGTGGTGGAGCGTTCTCTTGCGGCGGAGGGACTTCTTGACAGCTTCCCTCTTCACGCGCGGGCGCCGGACGCGGTGGGTCGCGTCACGGAGCCGCGCGCCTTGGCGCCAGGGCGCCGTCTTGATGCAAAGGTGGTGGAGGCGCTCCGTGAGCCACGTCGCCCGTGGCTGGCGGAGGGCGAGGCAGAGAGAGGGACGGCATAGGGGAGCTCCCTGCAGTGCAGACGAGCTCGGCGATGCGGTCGATCCAGTCCTCATAGAGGTCGTCAACCGAGCGGTAGTGCAGGAGCTCGTGCGCCATGAGGAGAGCGGCCCGCGCGTCCATGGGAGCACGACGTGCATGGGACGAAGAACCAGCTAGGGTCAGCGATGGAGTGGTCGTGCGGCCGTCCCACCACACGGAGGGGTGCAACGAGGATGCTTGCTGCTCATTCCCCGCCGAGCCAGTTGCGGCGTTGGCGGCAGGCGACGGAGAACTACGAGGTGACCCGCCGATGGGGCCATCTGAGCAATGCGGGCGGCGAGGGCAGCTCTGCGCTTAGCACGAGCGCGGCGAGCATCCGCCATGGAGACGACGAAGCAACTGGACACGGAGCGACGGAAAGGAAGTTCCGGCGCACCCCTACTTGGCGTGCCAAATGTCGGATCACGGGTTCCGGCAAAACCCTCAAGGTTCAAACACTGGGGTGCGCACGAAGATTTCCTCCCTACCGATCCACGCCCTAGCTCGCTAAGATCTTGCCGACGAACTCGACGAACTCACAACACAAAAGACACGAGATTTATACTGGTTCGGGCCACCGTCGTGGTGTAATACCCTACTCTAGTGTGGTGGTGGTGGATTGCCTCTTGGGCTGATGATGAACAGTACAAGGGGAAGAACAACCTCCTAAGGTTGAGGTGTTCTTGTGCTCGGTGTGTGGCTAAGGGTTGGGTGAGATGCCTCTGAATCAGTTATCCCCTACAGTGGTGGCTAGCTCTACTTATATAGGCCCTGGTCCTCTCCCCAAATGTTGAGCAGGAAGGGAGCCAACAACGACCAATTTGAAAGGGGACAACCAGTATAGCTTATCCTGACAAAAGCGGTCTTCACCTGTGAAAGGCTCTGGTGGTGACGCCGCCTTGGGCTCCAAGGTGACCTCCGTCTTGCAGTCCTGCTGGTCTTGGTCTCGTTACACCGATATGGAAACCTTTGCTTGATGCCTCGGTACTTTGCGCCTGCGCCTGTCCCTTTAGCACCAAAGAGGAAACGAGGACGCCGCGCGCGCAGGCGCCCGCCTGGCGCCCGCCTGGTCTCGATCATCATGGCTCACGTCACGGGAACCTCGCAAGGTTTGCATTGCCTTGATCTCTCCGCCCCTCGCGAGCCTACCTGGCGAGGCCGCTCCTGAGGAGGTATTGTGTCGTCCGCATCGCGAGGCTTGGCCCCTCCCGAGGGTCTTGAATGCCTTGTCGATGAAGATGGGTCGTACAGGCCTGCTTGCACAGCCATGCCGTGGGCCACAGGCAGGCAAGTCTGGGGACCCCCGTTCCTAGAACGCCGACAAACCCCACGCTATTCCTCCCCGGCAATGGCCCCAGAAAAGAGCTTGATAATCCCAAACTGCAAGGAATCATCGTAGCAATTTCCAAAGGTAGAAGTGATGAGTATGGAGTGTCGAACCCACAAGGAGCTAAAGGTAATATCAATATTCTCTCAAGTCCTATCTGCCACCGATACAACTCTACGTACATCGAGCATTTGCTTTCATCTAGAAACGAGAAATAAAACTACGTTATGGGCATAAAGAGGATAGCTTTGCATGATATTGGAGAGCTAAAATATAAAAATAGGTTCAGTTAACATAAAGTTAGAATTTATTATAATGTATTACAAATAGCGACTATGGAATAATGATGGATCGATGTGCGGAATTGTCTTAGGCAATTGTTAACAAGATCAGTAATCATTATTGCAATATAATATGAGGGAGAGGCATAAGCTAACATACTTTCTCTACTTGGATCATATGCCCCATGTTCAAGGTGATGTTGATGAACACGATCAGAATACGTCTCCAACGTATCTACTTTTCCTAACGCTTTTCCTCTTGTTTCGGACTCTAATTTGCATGATTTGAATGAAACTAACCCCGGACTGATGCTGTTTTCAGTAGAACTACCATGGTGTTGTTTTTGTGCAGAAATAAAAGTTCTCGGAATAGAACGAAACTTTGCTAGGATTTTTTATACAATAAATAAGAATTTCTGGAGCCAAGATCCACCAGAGGGGGGCACCTGGGTGGGCACAACCCACCAGGGCGCGCCCCCTCCTGGCACGCCCAGGTGGGTTGTCCCCACCTGGTGGCCCTGCAGACCCTGAAACCGACGCTATAAAATCCTATTTTTCCACACAAAAATCAAGGAGAAAGAATTATTGCGATGCACAAGACGGAGTCGCTGTCACCTCCTGTTCTTCATCGGAAGGCCAGATCTAGAGTTCGTTTGGGGCTTCGGAGAGGGGGATCTTCGTTCTTTGTCATCACTGACCCTTCTCCATTGCCAATTCCTTGATGCTCCCCATCGGGAGTGAGTAATTCCTTCGTAGGCTCACTGGTCGGTGAGGAGTTGGATGAGATTCATCATGTAATCGATTTAGTTTTGTTTGGGCTTGATCCCTAGTGTCCACTATGTTCTAAGATTGATGTTGCTATGACTTTGCCATGCTTAATGCTTGTCACTTTGGGCCCGGGTGCCATGAATTTAGATCTAAACCATTTATGGTATCATCATTATATCCATGTTCTAGATCCGATCTTGCAAGTTACAGTCACCTACTACGTGTTATGATCCGGCAACCCCGAAGTGACAATAGTCGGGACCACTCCCGGTGATGACCGTAGTTTGAGGAGTTCATGTATTCACTAAGTTTTAATGCTTTGTTCCGGTTCTCTATTAAAAGGAGGCCTTAATATCCCTTAGTTTCCAATATGGAGTCCGCTGCCACGGGAGGGTAGGACAAAAGATGTCATGCAAGTTCTTTCCATAAGCACGTATGACTATTTACACAACCTACATTATATTGATGAACTAGAGCTAGTGCCGTATGTTATAACTATCTCATGATGAATATCATCCAATAAGTCACCGATTCAATTCCTACAAATTTTTCCTATATTGTTCTTGCTAAGTTACTATTGCTATCATCACTGTTAACTTTCTACAAAATACTGCTATCACTGTTACCGTTACTATTGATGCTGCCATTACTATCAAAACTATCAAACTACTTTGCTACTGACCACTTTGCTGCAGATAATTAATCTCCAGGTGTGGTTGAATTGACAACTCAGTTGCCAATTGATAACCCACAAGTATAGGGGATCGCAACAGTTTTCGAGGGTAAGTATTTAACCCAAATTTATAGATTCGACACAAGGGGAGACAAAGAATATTTGAAGGTATTAGCAGCTGAGTTGTCAATTCAACCACATCTGGAGATTAATTATCTGCAGCAAAGTGATTAGTAGCACAGTAGTTCGATAGTTTTGATAGTAGTGACAGCAGCAACAGTAACAGTAACAGTGATAGCAGTAATTTTGTAGCAAGTGCAACAGTGATGATAGCAGTAGTAACATAGCAAAAACAATAAGGATAAATTCGTAGGCATTGGATCGATGACTTGTTGGATGATATTCATCATGAGACAGTCATAACCTAGGGCGATACAACACTAGCTCCAGTTCATCGATATAATGTAGGCATGTATTCCGTAAGTAGTCATACGTGCTTTATTAAAAGAACTTGCACGCCATCTTTTGTCCTACCCTCCCGTGGTAGCGGGTCCATATTGGAAACTAAGGGATATTAAGGCCTCCTTTTAATAGAGAATCGGAACAAAGCATTAACACATAGTGAATACATGAACTCCTCAAACTACGGTCATCGCCGGGAGTGGGCTCGGTTGTTGTCACTCCGGGGTTGCCGGATCATAACACGTAGTAGGTGACTATAACTTGCAAGATCGGATCTTAAACATGGATATAATGATGAATTCATAAAACATTCAGATCTGAGTTCATGGCACCCGGCCCAAAGTGATAAGCATTAAGCATAGCAAAGTCATAGCAACATCAATCTAAGAACATAGTGGATACTAGGGATCAAGCCCTAACAAAACTAACTCGATTACATGATGAATTTCATCCAACTCCTCACCGACCAGCGAGCCTACGAAGGGATTACTCACTCCCGGTGGGGAGCATCATGGAATTGGCGATGGAGATGGTTTGGTGATGACGAAGAACGAAGACCCCCTCTCTGGAGCCCCAAACGTACTCCAGATCTGCCCTCCCGAGGAAGAACAGGGCTTGGCGGCGGCTCCATCTCGTGGATCGCGATAATTCTTTCTCCTTGATTTTTTTCTGGAATAATGTGAATTTATAGTATCAGAGGGGTCGTCAGCGGGGCCACCAGGTGGGTATAACCCACCTGGGTGTGCCCTGGTGGGTTGTGCCCAACCAGGGGCCCCTCTCTGGTGGGTCTTGGTTCCATAAATTCTTATTATTGATATAAAAAATCCTCGCAAAGTTTCGTTCCATTCCGAGAACTTTCATTTCTGCACAAAAACAACACCATGGTAGTTCTGCTGAAAACAACGTCAGTCCGGGGTTAGTTTCATTCAAATCATGCAAATTAGAGTCCAAAACAAGAGGAAAAGCGTGAGAAAAAGTAGATACGTTGGAGACGTATCAACTCCCCCAAGCTTAAACCTTTGCTTGTCCTCAAGCAATTCAGTTGATAAACTGAAAGTGAGAAAGAAAAAGTTTTAGGAACTCTTTTGTTCTTGTTTGCATAAATAAGCTTAAATAGTACCGAGGTTTTTAGCCAACATCATAACTAACCATGTCAACAATAACTCTTAAAGATTATAATGATTCATATCAATGACATAATCAGCTAGCGAGCAATAATAAGAGATCTCAAACAGCAACACGTTGTCAAAACAACCATGATATAATATGACAATAGTGGTATCTCGCTAGCCCTTTCTGAGACCGCAAAACATAAATGCAGAGCACCTCCAAAGTTGAAGCAGCGACTAAACATTGTAATTCATGGTAGAAAAGATCCAGTCATGATGCACCGAACATTAGCTACACACAATGCATAAATCATGGCAGTTGTGCTCTACTCAGTTTCTGGCGCTTGTGTTTAGAAGGTGGTGACACAACATAAAAGCAAATAGAAAGTCCCTTCGCAGAGGGAAGCAGTGATTTGCAGAGGTGCCAGAGCTCAATTTTTTAAACAGAGATAAATGATAATTTTGAGACATGCACCCTTCTCATTCACTTGACGACCATTAGTTATCAACACCTTCCATGCTAAGCACGCTAGTGGCGGTCCCCAAGCGAAAAGTAAAGGTTTTGACTCCATCGGGAGTTTTTGTTTGATTATTGAAGAGATGAACTCTTTTTCATATTTGCAATTTGGGATTGGGCATCCCTAATACCACCCATTTCCTCGTGCGATGGCGAGTGAATAAACACTCGACTTGAGGATAACTTGCTTAGCACGGAAGATATCGACCACCTCCTGTTGTTCCATGAACGATCCAGGCACACAAAACGGATAATTATTTAGAACTTTTTAGAGGTGGCACATGCAAATTTACTTAGGACGGCAGGGTAATACCACATATAGGTAGGTATGGTGGACTCATCTAGAATAACTTTGGGTTCAAGGTTTTGATGTAGAAGCAGAATTCCCACTTAGTACATGCGAAGGCTAGCAATTAAGATTGGGAAGCGGCCAACTAGAGAGCAACAACGATCATGACCAGGCATTATGCATAAGTAACATTGGACACTAGCATGAGTAGGATATGAACACCATGAACATAAATATTATAGAGGCTATGTTGGTTTTGATTCAACTACATGCATGAACATGTACCAAGTCAAGCCACTCAAACATTCAGAGGAGGATACCATATCATCATACTACATCACAATCATTCTAACGCTATGTTGATATCCAAGATAAATCATTATCAACTCCCAGCTACTTATGCATGCCATGAGAAACTATAATCTCTAATTGTCATTGCAAACATGTTTAATCATAATGGGTTGAAGCCTGGATACTAGGTTAAACATATATACATAAATAGAACAAGTCGAGTTCATACCAGTTTCTCTTTGCCACGGCCAACTCATCGAATGTCGTCATTATTGCCTTTCACTTGCACGACCGAACGATATGAAAATAATAATAGTAGTGCAAAAGTGCCATGGACTAAGCTAGAATCTGCAAACATTTTATTCAACGGGAGAAGACAAGGTAAAATGGGCTCTTTATTAGTTCAACAGTTATTCATATAAGAGCCACTCAACATTTTCATCGTGGTCTTCTCCTTGGTACAACTCGAATAAAAAGAAAAGAAATTCAGAGAAACACACTGAAATATTTTTGGAGTTTTTGGTTTTCTTCAACAAGCAAATAAAAAGCAAAAACGAGAAAAACTATTTACACGGGAAAGCTCCCAACAAGCAAAAGAAGAACAAGGAAATCTTTTCGGATTTTCTTTCTAATATTACTACTAAGCATGCATAGAAAGTAAATTACTACAACTATTTTTTTGTTTTTCTAAGGTTTTTCAAACACACAAGAAGAAAGCAAGAAAATAAATCTAAGCATGGATGATACAATGAAAAAGTGTGAGCACCGACTAGTGGAATAATATGTGAACATGAATATAATGTCGGTGAGAAACACGTACTCCCCCGAACTTAGGCTTTTGGCCTAAGTTGGTAATCGATTAGTATCCTGGAGGGTAGTAGGGATCCTGAGGAGCGGGCATCCACTCATCCCACTGCGTTGGTGCCTGTGCAGCCTCAGCAGCAGCCTGAGCGTTCCAGTAGGCGAGGATGTCTGCAGGCATAATCCGGTATCCGCCCCTGGCAACAGAATCAAATAGAGCAGGTGTAGGCAAGGGGATAACATCACGAGTGTCAACGCTATAGACCAAGTTATAAGGAATAGAAATACCAGGACTATCATGTGCAAGAAAGTGATGGTCATACATATCTGCACGGTCTAGGTAAACTGTGGTAAGAGGGACATCAGGGGGGCGTATCACAACCTCGAAGTGATCTGCCAAACGAGTGGCAAAAATCCCACCATATATTTTACCCTGGGATTTATTAAGATGGAGGCGACGAGCCACAATAGCTCCCAAGATATAGGTGCTGTCGCCCTCTATTGCACGAGTAAAACAGCAAGGTCTGGTAAACTAAGTGCACCCACCTTCTCCCTAGCAAGCAAGCATTTGGTAATGAAGAGTGCAAAGTAACGAACAGCAGGAAAATGTAAGCCACCGACAGTAATGGATGACACTCTCCTCTCATCACCCACTGTCAAAGTGCGACAGAAATCCTCAAACTCAGCCGGCCTAGGCTCAGCCAAGCTCCCATCAGATTGGATCGTGCATATGTCACAAAATTCAGTAAGTGGTATCTGGTGGTTCTCAGCATATAAATCAAAGCTCACTTCAGGAGGATTATTTCTAGGCAAGAATGTAAAGCTTTGAACAAAAACATTTGTGAGGATTTGGTGCTGGTCACACTCATCTGTGATGAAGTCAGTGAGACCGGCGTTGGCAATGAATTGCATGAACTCCTCATGAATTCTAGCTTCTTGCAAGAACGGGATGTGCGGACATTTGCACGGCCGTACCTCCGCCAACCTCCGAAGATGGAGATCATTGTCAGAAGACTCCCCAATAACACCCTTGGAGTTAGTCTTAGAGCCAAATTTCTTGAAGATATTCATGTCCGCGTACAATTTTTCCTATGAACAAAAATCTGAATTTTTAGTCCACAAATTTTTTCCAACAAAACTTCACAAAACTAATAGCAACTACTCATAGGGATACATAGAGGCCATAGAAACCATTCAAACTACTTAGAACACTAAGAATTGAACATGCAAGCACATCTACATGTTGGGGAACGCAGTAATTTAAAAAAATACCTACGCACATGCAAGATCATGGTGATGTATAGCAAGGAGAGGGGAGAGTGTTGTCCACGTACCCTCGTAGACTGAAAGCGGAAGCGTTATGCCAACGCGGTTGATGTAGTCGTACGTCTTCACGATCGACCGATCCTAGTACTGAACGTGCGGCACCTCCGCGATCTGCACACGTTCAGCTCGGTGACGTCCCACGAACTCATGATCCAGCAGAGTGTCGAGGGAGAGCTTTCTCAGCACGACGACATGATGACGGTGATGATGAAGCTACTGGCGCAGTGCTTCGCCTAAGCACTACGATGATATGACCGAGGTGGATTATGGTGGAGGGGGCACCGCACACGGCTAAGAGATCAACGATCAACTTGTGTGTCTATGGGGTGCCCCTGCCCCCGTATATAAAGGAGTAAGGGGGAGGCCGGCCGGCCCCTAGGGGGCGCCTCAAGGGAGGAGGAATCCTCCTCCTAGTAGGAGTAGGATTCCTCCTTTCCTAGTCCTACTAGGAGGAGGGAAGGGGAAGGAAAGAGAGGGAGAGAGAGAGAGGGAAAGAGGGGCCGCACCCCCGCCCCTAGTCCAATTTGGACTCCCCTTGGGAGGGGCGCGCCACCTCCTAGGCTGCTGCCTTCTTTCTCCCCTAAGGCCCAATACTTCCCCGGGGGGTTCCGTAACCCCTCCGGCACTCCGGTTTTCTCCGAGATCACCCGATACCCTTCTGGTGTCCGAACATAGCCATCCAATATATGAATATTTATGTCTCGACCATTTCGAGACTCCTCGTCAAGTCCGTGATCATATCCGGGACTCCAACTACCTTCGATACATCAAAACACATAAACTCATAATACCGATCGTCACCGAACGTTAAGCGTGCAGACCCTACGGGTTCGAGAACTATGTAGACATGACCGAGACACATCTCCGGTCAATAACCAATAGCGGAACCTGGATGCTCATATTGGTTCCTACATATTCTATCAAGATCTTTATCAGTCATACAGCATAACAACATACGTTGTTCCCTTTGTCATCGGTATGTTACTTACCCGAGATTCGATCGTCGGTATCTCAATACCTTAGTTCAATCTCATTACCGGTAAGTCTCTTTACTCGTTCCGTAATGCATCATCCCGCAACTAAATCATTAGTCACATTGCTTGCAAGGCTTATAGTGACGTGCATTACCGAGAGGGCCCAGAGATACCTCTCCGACAATCAGAGTGACAAATTCTAATCTTGATCTATGCCAACTCAACAAGTACCATCGGAGACACCTGTAGAGCACCTTTATAATCACCCAGTTACGTTGTGACGTTTGGTAGCACACAAAGTGTTCCTCCGATATTCGGGAGTTGCATAATCTCATAGTCATAGGAACATGTATAAGTCATGAAGAAGGCAATAACAATATACTAAATGATCAAATGTTAAGCTAATGGAATGGGTAAATTCAATCACATCGTTCTCTAATGATGTGATCCCGTTAATCAAATGACAACTCATGTCTATGGCTAGGAAACTTAACCATCTTTGATTCAACGAGCTAGTCAAGTAGAGGCATACTAGTGACACTCTATTTGTCTATGTATTTGTGGCACCCCGGCTCAGAGCGACCGGTTTAACATGCATTGCCAGCCCAGAGACCATGTCTTCTGGCAACACACAACATCTTGGTACAGAAAACAACCGCTTTAATAATGCTAGCGGATCATAGTTTATCTTACAACAGGTGTCGAGGCCAAGCGGCACACACAGTGCAGCTGAACAATATGTACATTATTTAGTGAACATAAACGGGCCTCGATCATGACAACTACGCGACAGCAGAACAACGTCGTAGCGGAAACTCCATAGCATAGGGACACCAATGTGGACACGATCTAGACTCGAGCAGCACTCCTTTCCAACGAGACTTTCCTGAAATCTCGCATGACACGCCAGGTCAGTACATTGAATGAACTTGCAAGTTCACAACAGGCATAATCATAATGACAAACAATATCATGATAATTAACCAATTAATAATGCAATAATGTTTCAACATGCTGTGATCATGCTCTTGTGATAAAAGTTCCTCGGGACTGGCTTACCAACCGTGATCGTTCTGGGATCGTACCACCATTGTGGCCTTGACTAGAGGTATCTCGCGATCCTTACGGCGATCACAGCCACGACCAATACTTGGTATCGAACATCTCGATGGCCTTCCCACCATCATCATAGTGCAAAGTTCATAACTTAGTGTGCAAAATTTATTAAACGTTGACCGATGGTGTGACCTACTACGAGCGTGTCCGTAACCGTGGACTCGGCTATCGATAGATTATTACACTCTGCAGAGGTAGCACACTGTACCCACACCACGGAACCCATGGCCTCGCGCTCCCATTCGGGTGGAACAACGACATTCCGATGAAACCCCTCCATTGCCATGACACTCTCCCGGCCACTCCGACTCAATCCCCACCGGGCTAGTCCTGGGTGGCCCCGTGTCTACCAAAGACACAACGACCACCGTCATGGCCAAAACGATCCCACAAGGAGACCCGGTACCATAATCTCAACAACAGGCACACAAGGTTATGTCTTCTTACCGGGCCAGGGTAAGCATGCCCCTAACCTTCCCTAGTTGGAGGCACCGACCAGAGGCATGACAACCGACCAAATCAAGGCCTTCCCATAAAGGCAAATGTGGTTTTACTGGAAAAAACTCGATTCAGTGGCACCATGACTCGGCCAATGATATATTCAAGTTGAGTTATATTCAGGTTCAACTTAAAGTAAAAATAACCGGTTTCATCGCATTCCATGAAAAATGCAACACTACATATGCATCACATATTAATGGAAATGACTGAGTCAACTATATTCACACTAAGCATAAACATCAATAACTCATGCCACTTTTCTGGTTAGGATAAACCTCACTTTAAACAGAATATTTTCTAGCAAATTTTATTATTTTACTCATGCAAGAAAATAACTTTAAATAATTACTCATATGCATAACAATGTTATTCTATCATCACCACAAATGAATCCTAGTTTCTTTACCAACTAAATTAGTTTCAAACATTCTGTAAACCAAGTATCTTAACTAAAACAAGCACTTAATAGAATATAAATAACATAATAGTTATTTAAATGCATGGATTAAATCTTTCATTCAAGTAAGAAAATCAGAAATATTGAAATGGCACCATGAAAATGTTGTTGTGGCTTGCCTTAGTGCAGATGAGGTTCACAAGCCTTCTGGTGATCCTCAAGACAAGCCTCACCCTCTGAAAATAATTTTAAACACAAGAAGAAAATATCAAGAACCCTTCTGAAAGTCACTAGAAAATCTAGACAACACAGAAAAATCTCATTTTTGGTAAGCTGCTAGATTTCTTTGCAAAGAACACAATGCAAAAAGAATCAATTCCTTTGGACTTATGGTTGAAGAGATATAGATGTATGAAGCTCTCTGGAAAATATATGAATTTGAATTTAAACAAAACAAACTGGGGGGGTCACGTCGAAGGCGTAAAGCCTCGGGGCGCCACCACTTGTACCGCTTCGCGCGCGTACTGAGTGGCTGACTAGTGGGCCCCGCTAGTCAGGTGAGGGGGAGAGGGAGGAGGAAACATAGGGGGTCGCGGCTTCGCCGGAGCTCACGCCGACAACGAGGGTTCCTTGGCCAAAACGAGAGGGAGGGATTAAGAGAGGAGACGGAGGCACACCTGCCCGTACCAGTAGAGTAGCTAGGGGTGGTGGGACGGCGTCGGAATCGACCTCGCAAGCGGAGGCAGAGAGCGGTGGTCGCCAAAGACGAAGACGATGGCGAACCGAGGCAACTCCAGGGGCTCCAAGAGGACGGAACGGCTTCACCGAAGAGAGGCGGAGGATCTGGAAGGGTCGCCTAGGCCTGGGAGGGGCTGGAGCTACTGCGATGACCTGAGGGGATCGCCGGCAATCTTGAGCTCAGGGACAGCGGCCCGCGGCCTGCCCGGCTGGGCTACGGCTATGTATACATTTGTGGAGTGTGTGGGAGTGGAGGAGGGTGCTCGAGGAGGCTAGGGGTGGCTCCTTTTATAGGCGAGCGTCGGGGGGTGGATCAGGCTCCGCCGGCGACACCTGGACAATGCGCCCGGCGACGAGCGGCGTCAGTGAGAGGGGGAGAAGGCGACGCAACTCACGTGGGGACTATGGGCGAACGGGGATGAGCACATCATCAAGAGGAAGGCGACGAGCATAGTGCAGAGCGCACCGTGGCGTTGGCCGGACTGCACCCGTGCTCGCTGCGGCGAGCTCCGGCGTCGGCGAGTGCCGGGGGGAGTTAAGGGGGTTGGGACAAAGATGGTGGCGAAGTTTGTCGCGCTTTGGCAGTCGGGGAAGCGAGCACACGCGAAACAGAGCGCTCGACGGCACTCAGAGCGCGTCGACACACATGCTGGCATTGTGTACACGCGTGGTCACCACGCGAACTCTTCCCTCAGGTCGACCAACATCCAAAGTTCATGTCTGGCTTGTTGTTCGTGGTAGTTTTGAAGATTACCACGCTTTGGTTTGGATCCAGATGCAGTAGAAAAGATTTTACAAGCCAAGTAAGTTTCTAATCAGTAACTTTGAGAGGCTACTAAGGTCAAATGGCTGGGTATTGGGGGATGTGCTTTGGAGGCTAGCAATCATCTAATAAGGTGATGATGCACAAGAAAAATCAGCCACAATGGAGCAAGTAAAATGGTAGTTGCTGTAGAAACCACCATTTCTGTCCATAAAAGAAAATGTTTTCTGTAGCAAAAATATTCCAAAAAGTGATGAGATATTTTTGCTCAGGAAGGTGCCCTAGGGTTCAAAGAATATTTCTGAATTTTCTCAGATTTTTGTGGGCAAGAAAAATTGGGGTTGCTTTGGAGCACATTGAACTAGCTAGGGTTTTAGAGAGGAAAATGAATATTTTTCATTAAAGAAAAATATTCCAAATATTATTTTGGGGTGAACCAGAGAGAGAATGATGATTAGAGAGGGAAATGAGGCACTTGGGTGAAAGCCAAGGGTACCCAAGTGTTTAAGTCCATATGAAAAGATTCAAAAGCTCCAAATTCAAAATAACTCCAAATGAAAATCAGGCAAATAAAGGAGGGCAAAAACCAGGCTGTCACAAACCTCCCCCACTTAGAATGGATCTCGTCCTCGAGATTTGGTTGCTTCGGAAAACCGTTCTGGATAATGTGCCCTTAGAAATTCTTCTCGTTCCCAAGTTGATCCTCACTCCGTGTGATGCTCCCACTAAACTTTGTAAAACTTTCTTACTTTACTGCGAGTGACTCTTTCCATCTGATCCAAAATTCTAACCAGTCTCTCTTCATATGTTAAATCCCTTGCCAACTCTATCTCAGTCATAGCAGTCTTTTTCTCAGGCGGCGATGTGCATCGCCTCAACTGTGAGACATGAAACACGTTGTGCACATCCGACAATTCAGGGGGTAGTTCCAACTGATATGCAACAATACCCACTCGGGACATAACTGGAAATGGACCAATAAATCTGGGTTCCAACTTTCCACGAGTCTAGAATCTCTTGACTCCTTTCGTAGGAGTGACTCGAAGGTATACGTGTTCTCCGGGTTCAAAACTGATTTGTCGGTGCTTTGCATCATAATAACTCTTCTGTCGAGATTTGGCCAATTGCAATCTATCTCTGATCTCCTTAACTTGTTTCTCAGCTTCCATCATGAGATCGGTTCCGAAGATATGGCTATCTCCAGTTTGAGACCAATTCAAAGGAGTGCGGCACTTACGGCCATACAAAGCCTTATATGGTGACAACTTTAGACTGGTCTGGAAGCTATTGTTATAAGAGAACACGGCATACGGCAGACAATCTTCCCATTTAGATCCTTGGGCCAAAGCACATGCTCGCAGCATATCTTCGAGTATTTGGTTTACCCCCTCTGTCTGTCCATCTGTCTGAGGATGATAAGCGGTACTGTATTTCAGCGCTGTCCCCAAGGCTTGATGGAGACGTGACCAAAAAGCGGAGGTAATAAGTGAACCTCGGTCGGAAGTGATGGTTCGAGGTAGTCCATGCAGACTGACTATCCTGGATACATACAACTGTGCGAGTTGATCTGCTCGATATGTGGTTCTGATCGGGATAAAGTGAGCAATCTTGGTTAAGGTGTCCACTATGACCCAGATTGCATCATTGCCTCACTGAGTCCTGGGCAGTCCTATGATGAAATCCATGCAGACATCATCCCATTTCCATTGTGAGACTGGCAGTGGTTGGAGAAGTCCGGCTGGCTTCTGATGCTCTACCTTCACCTTGTTGCATATGTCGCAACTGGCCACAAAATAGGCACTGTCTTTCTTCATTCCATCCCACCAGAATATTTGTCGAAGGTCTTCATACATTTTCGTACCTCCAGGGTGAATAGAATATGAGGATTCGTGTGCTTCCGACAGGATTTTCCTCTTTAAGTCCGACTGATTGGGTACACAAATCCTTCCACGGAACCGGAGGGTACCGAATTTATCCTTTGAG
Source organism: Aegilops umbellulata (assembly GCA_032464435.1). Taxonomy (NCBI): domain Eukaryota; kingdom Viridiplantae; phylum Streptophyta; class Magnoliopsida; order Poales; family Poaceae; genus Aegilops; species Aegilops umbellulata. The sequence goes on along the minus strand of CP136055.1, from coordinate 317,209,138 downwards.
AAATCTGGAGTTTGTTCTGCCATCGCGCTCTTGACACGTTTCTGTAGATCGATGTCAGCTAGCTAGGCCTTGCGGATTTCTTCCTCAACTGTGGGGGCAACTTCCAAAATGTTAGCAAGGCCAGCATCAACTATGACCAGGTTGAGCTGAGCAATCTCCTCTTGAAGTTCAGGAGGCAAGGATTCCAATATGACAGTCAGGCTGACAGGCTTTTGACTAAGTGCATCGGCAACCATGTTCGCCTTACCCGGGTGGTAATTTATTCCAAGATCATAATCCTTGACCAACTCAAGCCATCTTCGTTGACGAAAATTTAAATCCAGCTGAGTAAATATATACTTGAGACTTTTGTGATCGGTAAAAATTTGGCACCTCTTCCCGATGAGGTAGTGCCTCTAAATTTTTAGAGAATGAACCACCACGGCCAATTCCAAATCATGAGTAGGATAATTTCCCTCATGGGGTCATAGTTGTCATGATGCATATGCTACTACCTTGCCGTCTTGTATCAGTACGCATCCAAGTCCTTGTCTGGAGGCATCACAGTACACATCAAAGCTACGGTAGATATCTGGAAGAGTCAATACAGGTGCGGTTGTCAGACGTATCTTTAGCTCATTGAAACTTTTCTCACAGTCCTCAGTCCATTCAAACTTCTTATCCTTTTTGAGCAGCTCTGTCATGGGTTTAGCAATCTTCGAAAACCCTTCAATGAAACGATGGTAATATCCGGCTAATCCAAGAAAACTCCTGATCTGTGATACGGTTGCGGTGGCAACCAATCGAGCACATCCTTTACTTTGCTCGGGTCCACGGCTATACCTTTGGCAGATAGTACATGTCCAATAAATCCAACTTGCTTGATCCAAAACTCACACTTACTGAATTTGGCGTACAACTGATGGTCGCGGAGTCGTTGTAGCACTGCTCGGAGGTGATCCTTGTGATCTTCTTCACTCTTGGAGTAAATGAGTATGTCATCTATGAAGACTACCACGAACTTATCGAGGAAGTCCATGAATACTTTGTTCATCATATGCATGAAGAAGGCAGGGGCATTGGTGAGACCAAAGGACATAACTGTATATTCATAAAGACCGTACCGAGTAGTGAATGCGGTCTTAGGAATATCTTTTTTTAATCTTGAGCTGATGATATCCCGTCCGTAAATCAATCTTAGAGAATACCTTGGCCCCACTGAGCTGATCAAACAGATCATCAATCCTTGGCAACGGATATTTATTTTTGATGGTGACCTCATTCAACTGACGGTAATCCACACACATGCGGAGGCTGCCATCCTTTTTGTCCATGAAAATAGCAGGTGATCCCCATGGTGAAGAGCTGGGACGGATATATCCTTTCTGGAGCAGTTCATCAAGCTGTTTCTTTCGCTCCACTAATTCTGATGAGGGCATCCGGTAATACTTCTTATATAACACTGTGGTTTCGGGCACAAGATCTATTGCAAACTCATGCTCTCGATCTGGTGGCATGCCTGGCAACTCTTCTGGAAATACATCAGGAAACTCACTGACCACAGGAATTAATTCCAATTCAGCCACAACGATGAAGACCATATCTTTCTTGGGTATGCTTCTGCGAGCATAGAATTTGGTAGTCTGCCCCTTCGGACTGGTCAAATTAACCTCTCGGGTCGCACAATTTATGCATACTTGATATTGAGTCAGCCAATTCATACCCAAGATAGCATCCAACCTATCAGACTCAATGATTATCAAAGAAGTTGGAAAACAGACTCCGTTGATATTGATTTCCATATTACGGCAGACCAGATTGCTCTTGATAAAGGATCCCGGGGTTTGTACGAGCATATTTTTGCCCAAAAGCGAACAAGGAAATTTGTTTTGGGCAAAAAAACTCCGATTAATAATGGGAAGCCCCAGAGTCAAATAAAATTACTGCAGGTATGTTATTAACAGAAAACATACCAATGACGACTTCGGGGTTCTCTTGGGCTTCATCGGCGGAGAGGTGATGCACGTGCCCAGTAAAGTTTTGCCGGTTCGGGCATGACTCCATAAAGTTGACTTGTGGCCTGAATAGGGTATTCGCCTTGCTGTTCTTGGGGCACTATCTGGCATAATGTCCATTTTGCCCACAACTGAAGCAAGAATTGTTGCACTGGCGCTCCTCGTACACTGGGTTGGTCATGACATTCTTGACTTGAGTGGTGGTCATGTTAACATTCTGTTGCCAATTGGGCTTGTATTCCACCTGAGTCTGCTGCCAGGTACGAGCCTTTTGCACCAGTTGTCCATCCTTCTTTGGCTCAAACTTGCGCTTGTGGTCACTGTTAGCAGGCCTATTATCTGATACAAGCTTGTGCTCCCTTTCAGCAATGAAAGCCTTGTTCACCAGAGTTTGGAAATTTGGGAAATCAAACATACTGAGAGTATACCGGAGTTGCGGATTTAATCCACCAAGAAATATGTCAATATTTCTTTCTTCAGTGGCTGAGGGAGTCCTGGATTAGGGGGTGTTCGGGTAGCCAGACTATACCTTCGCCGAACTCCTGGACTATGAAGATACAAGATTGAAGACTTCGTCCCATGTCCGGAAGGAACTTTCCTTGGCATGGAAGGCAAGCTAGGCGATGCGGATACTCAAGATCTCCTACTATTGTAACCGACTCCGTGTAACCCTAACCCTATCCGGTGTCTATATAAACCGTAGGGTTGTAGTTCGTAGGACAAGAACAATCATCATACACAATCATACCATAGGCTAGCTTCTAGGGTTTAGCCTCCTTGATCTCGTGGTAGATCTACTCTTGTACTACCCATATCATCAATATTAATCAAGCAAGAGTAGGGTTTTACCTCCATCGAGAGGGCCCGAACCTGGGTAAACATCGTGTCCCTTGTCTCCTGTTACCATCCGACCTTGACGCACAGTTCGGGACCCCCCTACCCGAGATCCGCCGGTTTTGACACCGACATTGGTGCTTTCATTGAGAGTTCCTCTGTGTCGTCGCCTTTAGGCCCGATGGCTCCTTCGATCATCAACAACAATGAGGTCTAGGGTGAGACTTTTCTCCCCGGACAGATCTTCGTCTTCGGCGGCTTCGCTCTGTGGGCCAATTCGCTTGGTCATCTGGAGCAGATCGAAAGCTACGCCCCTGGCCATCAAGTCAGGTTTGGAAGCTTAAACTACACGGCGGATATCTGCGGAGACTTGATCTTCGACGGGTTCGAGCCACAGCCAAGCGCGCCGCACTATCTCGAGGGGCACGATCGAGCTCTGCCTCCGAACAGTGTCCTGGAGGCCGCACACGCACCGGTTCCGACCCTTGACTCGGAGCCTACTACGCTAATTGAGGATGAACGGTTGGACGTCACCTCGGGGGCTGCGATCTCAAAGGCGATCGAGCCGAACGCTAGCCCCGCACTCCACGTGACCCGTGATTCCGAGGGTCCGGACTCCTCTCCGGACTCCGAACACCCCGCACCCCTGCCAGTCGAAGCCGACTGGGTACCGATAATGGAGTTCACCGCCGCGGACATCTTTCAGCACTCGCCTTTTGGCGACATCCTGAATTCTTTCAAGTCTCTCTCTTTATCAGGAAAGCCCTGGCCGAATTACGGTCAGCGAGGATGGGATACGGACGATGAAGAAATTCAAAACGCACCCACCACCCACTTGGTAGCCACTGTCGACGATTACACCGACATGCTTGACTTCGGCTCCGAAGACTTCGACGGTATGGACGACGAGGTAGGAGACGAACAGGAACCAGCACCTGTAGGGCGCTGGACGGTCACCTCGTCATATGACGTATACATGGTGGATACTCCAAAGGATGGAGATGGCGATGGAACAGCGGGGGATGACACCTCCAAGAAACGGCCAAAGCGCCGACGTCAGCGGCGCCGCTCTAAATCCCGCCAAAGCAAAAACGGTGATTCTGGCACGGGAGATAATACTACCTCGAATAGCGCCGAAGAACACCCGACCCAGCAAGATTCAGCGCAGGAAGATGATGAAGCCAGCCCTCATGAGAGAGCGGCAGAACGGGAGGTTGAGGATGATAACTATATGCCTCCCTCCGAAGACGAGGCAAGCCTCGATGACGACGAATTCATCGTACCATCAGACCCCGCCGAACAAGAGCGTTTCAAACGCAGGCTTTTAGCCACGGCGAACAGCCTAAAGAAAAAGCAGCAACAGCTTAGAGCTGATCAAGATTTGCTAGCTGATAGATGAACTGAAGTCCTTGCGGGCGAAGAGTACGAACTCGAGCGCCCCTCCAAGAATTATCCTAATCGCATGCCGCTACCCCGATCAGAGGAGGAAGCACCTACATCACCAGCGCACGACACGGTAGACCGGCCACCTCGCAGCCGCGACAGAGAGGCATGTCGAACCTCCACCCAAGGCATGCCCCGACGCCGCTCAACCAAGGCACGGGAAAATGCGCCAGACCTGCGAGATGTACTGGAGGATAAAGCAAGGCAAACAAGATCGATCTACGGACCGCGCAGGCGCCCAACGACACGTGACGATGATCTTCACTCCGGACACAATAAATCCGGCCGGGCCGAACACAACAGGCATAGCTCTTCCGAGCTGCGTCGTGACATAGCCCAGTACAGGGGCGCTGCACACCCACTATGCTTCATAGATGAAGTAATGGATCATAAAATCCCAGAGGGTTCCAAACCCGTAAACATCGAATCATACGATGGCACTACAGACCCGGCGGTATGGATCGAGGATTATCTCCTTCACATCCACATGGCATGTGGCGATGATCTACACGCCATCAAATACCTCCCTCTCAAACTCAAAGGACCGGCCCGGCACTGGCTTAACAGCCTGCCAGCGGACTCAATCGGTTCTTGGGAGGACCTGGAAGCCGCATTCCTCGACAACTTCCAGGGCACTTATGTGTGACCACCGTATGCCGACGACCTAAACCGCATAATTCAGCAGCCAGAGGAATCGGCCAGGCAGTTCTGGACTCGGTTCCTAACAAAGAAAAACCAGATAGTCGACTGTCCGGACGCGGAGGCCCTAGCAGCCTTCAAGCATAACATCCGCGACGAGTGGCTTGCCCGGCACCTGGGACAGGAAAAGCCGAAATCTATGGCAGCCCTCACGACACTCATGACCTGCTTTTGCGCGGGCGAAGATAGCTGGCTAGCTCACAGCAACAACTTATCAAAGAACCCTGGTAATTCGGATACCAAGGACAAAAGTGGCAGGACACGTCGAAATAAGCAAAAGCGCCGCGGTAGCAGCGACAACGATGAAGATACGACAGTCAACGCCGGATTCAGAGGCTATAAATCCGGTCAGCGGAAAAAGCCATTTAAAAAGAATACTCAGGGCCCGTCCAGTTTGGACCGAATACTCGACCGCTTGTGCCAGATCCATGGCACCCCCAAAAGGCCAGCCAATCACACCAACAGGGATTGTTGGGTGTTCAAGTAGGCAGGCAAGTTAAGAGCCAAAAACAAAGACAAGGGGCTGCATAGCGATGACGAGGAGGAGCCCAGGCCGCCGAACAACAATGGACAGAAGGGGTTTCCCCCACAAGTGCGGACGGTGAACATGATATACGCAACCCGCATTCCCAAGAAGGAGCGGAAGCGTGCGCTACGGGACGTATACGCGATGGAGCCAGTCGCCCCAAAGTTCAACCCATGGTCCTCTTGCCCGATCACTATTGATCGAAGGGACCACCCCACTAGCATCCGTCATGGCGGCTTTGCCGCATTGGTTATCGACCCAATCATCGACGGATTTCATCTCACAAGAGTCCTCATGGACGGCGGCAGTAGCCTGAACCTACTTTACCAGGATACAGTGCGGAAAATGGGCATGGATCCATCAAGGATTAAGCCCACAAGGACGACCTTTAAAGGCATTATACCAGGTGTAGAAGCCAACTGTACAGGCTCCGTAACACTTGATGTGGTCTTCGGATCTCCGGATAACTTCCGAAGCGAAGAGTTAATCTTCGACATAGTCCCGTTCCGCAGTGGCTATCACACCCTGCTCGGACGAACCGCATTTGCCAAATTTAATGCGGTGCCGCACTACGCATACCTCAAGCTCAAGATGCTAGGCCCTCGAGGAGTAATCACAGTCAACGGAAACACCGAACGCTCCCTCCGTACGGAGGAGCACACGGCGGCTCTCGCAGCAGAAGTACAAAGCAGCCTTTTTAGGCAACTCTCCAGTCCGGCCGTTAAAAAGCCAGACAATGCCAAGCGCGCCCGGAGTAACCTACAACAAGACCGCCTGGCACGTTCTGAGCAGGCATAGCAATGCGGCACCAACCCTAGCCATCGCGACATAGCAGAGCTAGTACCTCGCGTACATAATTACGCCCTTGAAATACCATGGGCACAGGGGAAGGGGCACAGTAACAGCATGCTCATAATACGGCTTAAAATGTACTAGGGGCTGCCGGATTCTTTTTATTACTTTCAGGACTCCACACTTCGGACGACCTGTTCGGCAATTCGGCTGCCGCACAAACGATGCAAGATCCAGGGAAGCAGACAAAGCTACGCCGCATTATGGAATTCTCAGGTGGTCTCTATTACGAGCGGTATATCTGTTCCGAACTCAATTCCGCGACCTGCCCCTGGTCAGGACATGTTAAATAGTCTAATATCTTTTTGCTTATCGCACTACTTGTATCGTTTGGCTTTGATAAATAGCCTCTTTATAAACAATGCATAGCTTTTCGCCTATTTTTTGCACTATTCTCTTTTAATATATATGTTTATCAAATAACATGATCGCACCCGTACACCATGGTACGGCTAACACGCCAGGGGCTTCAGTACCCTTCGATCTGGCATGAGAAGTCCGTACACTTTCACAAGTGCGGCACCCCGAACTTATAGCACTATATGCATCGGCTCCGAATCATGATTTGGGTCAATAGTGGGGTTTGCCCGGCTCCTATGTTTTGGTGCCTTACGTTCCGCTATATCGGCTAAGGTAGCACTAGGAGAACCACTGTGATTGTGCCCCGATTCAGCTGGGTTAAGCACCTCAGTGGAGAAAGCTAAAACTAACTGTCATGATAAGGCGAGAGACCGGTCGCTGTTCGAGAGGTTTTTCGAGTCCCTAAAGACTTATGCCGCTTCGAGCGAGGAGCTGGCTCTGTCCGACCAAAGGCGTGGATAGCGCACCGAATTCGGTCTTCCGAACTAGGGGCTTCGCCGAAATTTAAAATTATAAAGTTCTATGGCTAAGTGAGAGTGTTCAAGCATTATAGTCCGATTGCCTGGTTCGTTGTGCTGAGCGCCTCCCTCGAAGGACCCAACCATGGGAAAAAGAGCGCTCAGGTTTATCCCGAACACCCCAGCACTAGCGGCATGGGGGCAGAAGCCGACGAGTGGCCATCTCTTAAATTTTTGATAAACGTCCGCACAGAAAATAATATTTTAAATTCCATAAGCATTGTTTAGCGCATATGAACAAGTTTTCAGCGCAGAGGATAAAAACGAGCGAGTTCATTCAAATATTACATCTCCAGTACATTCATCCTCAATAAGGCGGGCACCGGCAAGAACATCCTTGTAGTAGTTCTCGGGCTTGCGATGCTCCTTCCCCTGCGGCGGCCCGTCCTTCACCAGCTTCTCTCCGTCAAGCTTACCCCAGTGCACCTTTGCACGGGCAAGGGCCCTCCGGGCACCTTCGATGCAGTATGGACGCTTGATGACCTCAAGCCGTGGACAGGCCTCCACCAGCCGCCGCACCAGCCCAACGTAGCTCCCAAGCAGGGCCTCTCCGGGCCACAACCGAACTAGGAAGCCCTTCATGGCTTGTTCAGCCGCCCTGTGGAGCTCGACCAGCTGTTTCAGCTGATCGCTCAAAGGCACAGGGTGTCCGGCCTCAGAATACTGAGACCAGAACACACTCTCCGTCGAGCTTCCCTCTTCAGCTCGGTAGAATGCGACGGCGTCGGATACGCTGCGGGGAAGATCTGCGAACACCCCTGGAGAACTCCGGATTCGGGTAAGTGACAAGTAGTTTACTTTTATATTCCTACTTTGCATTAAGAATGCCTTACCCGCTGCTATCTTTCTCATCTCCTCGAACTCTTGGAGGGCCTTTTGGGCTTCGGCCTTGGCACCCTTGGCGGACTCAAGGGCCGACGCGAGCTCGGATGCTTGCGCCTTTGACTCAAGCTCCAGGCTCTCATGTTTTTTCATGAGAGCCTGCAGCTCTTGCTGCACCTCGCCAACCTGAGCCCCAAGTCTTTCTCGCTCAGTGCGCTCCTCGGCCATTTTTCTTTTCGGCCTCAGTTAGCACCTGCTTGAGGGTCGCCACCTCATTTGTGGCCCCTACAATAAGCAGTACGATCCTGTTATTTTTTGCAATCACGCCTCCCTATAGGCACCTTTTTTCTTTGTAGGGTATTTCTTACCTTCTTTTTCCTCGAGCTGCCGCTTGGCAAGGCCGAGCTCTTGCTCGGTCCGCCCGAGGTCCTTTTTTAGGACTTCCACCTATGCAGTCAGTGCGGCGGTGGATAGCAACGAAGCCTGCATACGCATATTGACTCTTCATTGTTAGACTCCTGCGAACACTAATAGATCCTCTATTCGGCTTTTCTTTTCGAACGCCGAACAGAGCATCAGGGGCTACTGTCTATGCGGTCATATTTTGACATATTTCTACTTACCTCGAAGCCTGTCAGAATTCTAGCGCAAGCTTCAGTCAGTCCGCTCTTGGCGGACTGAACCCTTCGGATCACCGTACTCATAATAGTACGGTGTTCCTCGTCGATGGAGGCGCCGTCAAGCACCTCCAGCAGATTGTCCGGCACCTCCGGTTGGACGGAGGCTGCCGGCTCAGAAGGCTTGCTCCTCTTGGAAGGAGTTCGCCTACCGCGAACCGGAACTGTTGAAGAGTCCGGCGCGGCGGCCGACACAAAGCCGGACTCGGAGCCCTGGGGGGTCTTGTCCCCTTTATTCCTGGGGTCCGGGAGGTCGCCTTTCGGCTCCTCCAGGACCACCTCCTCCTACCCTAGAGCTTGTCGCGACGCCACTTCGGCGTCGTCTGTAGTGCGGGGGGAGACAGCGGGCGGAACTGAGTTCACGTCTGACGTATCCAGGGAGCCGCTCGACGAATCGTCGAGTTCGGCCCGGGGCGGGCTGCATAAATCACATTCGACATTAGGGAGAGCTGTGCATTAAAGGAATATCATGAGTTACTCTGGTATGCGAATACTTACGATTTCGCCGGACGCTTGGCCCTGTCCGGCCACTCCTCTCCGCTCTCTGCGGCGTCGTGGGAGTAGTCCGGTGGAGGGGTCTTCCTCTTCCTAGACCCCTCGGCCTCCCCTGATGGGGCGGCCTTCTTCTTCTTCTTTTCTCCCCCACTGGGGGGGAGAGCTTTCTTCTCCCTCCTCCTCGTTTTCACGAGAGGAGGGCGCCTCGGACTTGTCAGACGACGAGTCCGACACCACCAACTTACGGGCACTCTTTCGAGTCCCGGTGGTCTTGTTCTTCTTGACCTTCTTCTCCGGCACCACGTAAGGTGCCGGAGTCAGCAGCTGCACCAGCAGAGCTGGGGCTGGGTCTTCGGGCAGGGGAGCCGGACAGTTAATTTGTCCGGATATCGCCTGCCAAGCCTGTCAAAGGTAAGGGAGTTTAGATCCCGCATAGAGTTAATCTATGAAAAAGAGCTTGATAATCCTGTCAAAGGCATAGATAGCTTACCTCGCTAGCGTGACGCTGCGTGCTGTATCCGCGGTCCTCGGAAGCGGATGCGGGGGCTCCGACGCCTTTGATGAGCACCTTCCAGACGTCTTCATATGACGTGTCGAAGAGCCTGTTAAGGGTTCGGTGCTGCGCCGGGTCGAACTCCCACAAATTGAAATCCCGTTGTTGGCATGGGAGGATTAGACGAACGAGCATGACCTGGACTATATTGACTAGCCGGATTGGCTTGTCTACCAGGGACTTGATGCAGGTCTTCAGTCCGGTCACGTCTTCCTCGTTGCCCCACGACAGGCCCGTCTCTTTCCAAGACACAAGCCGCGTGGGGGGTCCGGATCTGAATTCGGGGGCCGCGACCCATTCCGGATCGCGGGGCTCGGTGATGTAAAACCACCCGGCTTGCCACCCCTTTAGGGTCTCCACAAAGGAGCCCTCGAACCAGAGGACATTGGCTATCTTGCTAGCCATAGCACCTCCACACTCCGCTTGGCTGCGGCGCACCACCTTGGGCTTGACGTTGAAAGTCTTGAGCCAAAGGCCGAAATGGGGGCGGACGCGGAGGAAAGCCTCACACACGACGATAAACACCGAGATGTTGAGGATGAAGTTCGGGGCTAGAGTGTGGAAATCTAGGCCGTAGTAGAACATGAGTCTCCGGACGAATGGGTGATGTGGAAAACCCAGTCCGCGGAGGAAGTGGAGAAGGAAAACTACCCTCTCATGGGGCCTCGGGGTGGGGAGAAGCTGCCCCTCCTCAGGAAGCCGGTGCGGGATGTCCTTGGACAGGTATCCGGCTTTCCTTAGCTTTTTTACTTGAGCCTCCGTAACGGAGGAGACCATCCACTTGCCTCCCACTCCGGACATTGCTGGAGAAGGTTGAGGTGGGAAGAGCGGGCTGGGGCGCTGGAGCTTGAGTGCGCGAGAGATGGATTGGCAAAGGAGGAAGAAGGCGTAGGTGAAAAGGTGGATCCTTATCCCCTTATATGGGCGGATGCGGTTATGCGTCCCCACCTACCTAATAAAACTCGCTTGCCTCCCAAGCGCCGTGGTAAATGGCGCGGTTGGGTTACCCACGTCTGTATTGATGAGAATCCCGTTAAAAAGGGGCACACGATCTCTGCTTTAACAAGACGTGCCAAGGAAAACGCCTCGCTAAACGCGCTGAGGTGGAAAAGTGAAAACAATTTGTATAAATAGCTTGGCCGCAGTGTGTTGACGCACTACGGAATACGTCAGCAGATTTGATTTGTGTTAATATTATTCTCTCTATGGCAATATGTGGAAACTTATTTTGCAGAGCCGGACACTATTTTTGGTGATTACAATCTTCTATGAAGGACTTGGAGGAGGAACCCGCCTTGCAATGTCGAAGACAATCTGCGCGCCGGACTCGTCATGATTGAAGCCTGGTTCAGGGGCTACTGAGGGAGTCCTGGATTAGGGGGTGTTCGGGTAGCTAGACTATACCTTCGCCGGACTCCTGGACTATGAACATACAAGATTGAAGACTTCGTCCCATGTCCAGAAGGAACTTTCCTTGGCGTGGAAGGCAAGCTAGGCGATGCAGATACTCAAGATCTCCTACTATTGTAACCGACTCCGTGTAACCCTAACCCTATCCGGTGTCTATATAAACCAGAGGGTTGTAGTCCGTAGGACAAGAACAAACTGTCGGCGTTCTGGGAACGGGGGTCCCCAGACTTGCTTGTCTGCGGCCTGCGGTGTGGCTCGAGTGGGGGCCCAGCGTGGCCCATCTTCATCAACACAAGGCTCAAGACCCTCGCGAGGGACCAAGCCTCGCGAGGCGGACGACACGGCGCTTCCCCAAGCACGGTCTCCTCAGGCTGGCTCGCAAGGAGGCGGAGAGATCAAGGTGGGGTACCTCACGAGGTGCCCATGACGCAAGCCATGACGACCAAGGGTGCCAGGCGGGCGCCAGCCCGCGCAGCATCCCCCTTTCCTCTTTGGTGCAAAGGGGGCAAGCGCAGGCGAGAGGATCAAGCAAAGGCACCCATTTCGGTGCAACGAGGCCAAGACCAGTCCAACGGTGGGAAGGAGGTCACCATGGAGCCCAGGATGGCGTCACCACAGGGCCTTTGGCAGGCGAAGACCAACTTTAGTCAGGATAAGTGTACCAGATGTTCCCCTTCAAATTGGCCAATTGTTGGCGCCCTTCCCGCTCAATATTTGGGAAGAGGCCCAGGGCCTTTGCCTATAAATAGGACTAGCCACTCCCAGAGTAGAGGCATCCAATCCGGCATCTAGAGAGAGAGAGAGAGAGAAGGGCGATCGAACTCCTCCAACAGTTCATCCGCTAGCCAAGAACAGACCCTCGCGAGGCTGTTCTTTCTTGTATTATTCTTCATCATCAGCCCAAGAGGCAATCCACCCACCACAAACTAGAGTAGGGTATTACACCACAATGGTGGCCCGAACTAGTATAAACCCTGTGTCCCTTGTATTGTTCTTGCAGTAGTTAGATCCTTTTGAGACGGCGAGGTAGAGGGCACGATCTCCGCGCGCACCCCAGAGTTCGAACCTTAAGGGTCTGCCGGAACCCGTGATCCGACACAATCATACAGTGCAGTAGTTGGTCAGGCCGCAACTACGACACCGTACACCCACCGGGAACAGGCGAACTCGAGGGCCGCACTCACAGTAGCACAGGAGCTGCTGCAGTGCAGGCTACTGGAGGGCGGCCACGACGTGCTGCTGGAGCGGGTCGCCGAGCTCCTGGGCTTCACCGCTTCGAGGGCTCACCCCTTCTGCACTCGGCTTCCCCCTCCAGCTCAGGGCGACGCACGAGGAGGCCCCGCGCGCCCCCGCGGGCCTCAAGACTACCCCGGCACCAGCGAATCCGTCGGCACTGGACTGGCGGTGGCACTACCCCCGCCCCCGGCGCGAGAAGGAGAAGGGCTCGACGCGGCCCATGGCGCGTGCGGGCAACCGCGCTACCACCCCACGGTGGGCACGGCGAGCAACGCCGCGTGGCGCATGGAGCACTTCAGCGCGGCATTCGGGGTGGCGGCGCCAGAGGAATACGTGCCCCACATGATGGACCAAGGGCACGCTCACGAGGGCGAACAGGGCTCGCTCTTCAGTCCCAGCTGGGGGGACGAGACGCCAGAGGCCGAGCCCCTCCAAGAACTCCAGGACGGCTCCGTCGGTCACACTGGAGGCAACAACTATCGGGTACCGTTAATTCCTCAAGAGCAGGCATACGCTAATCATGGGTCACAGGAGGTGCAGGTCGCCGCAGCAAGCAGCTGCCCCGCCCCCGCGGCCTCCTACCCCTCGGGAGGAGGCCGCAGGGGGCTGCAGGAAAGGGGTAGGGATCCTACATCGCCACCGCGGCGTTCGGAGCAAGGCATTCTTAGAAGGTAGGCCCTCCGCTGGGGAGGCGCCTGAGGGCCTGCCCCTGGCGGAGGACCCGTGGTCGTCGGGGGAACCGCTGGCGACCGCTCTACCCCACCGGCGGTGTCCTGGTTTCCGGTCGTCGTTGGTGGCACTAGAGTGTGGCGCAAGGCGGGGCCCTCGTCTGGCGATATGAAGCAAGGCCGGTTCCTGTGAAGAAGGCCCAGTGCCTGTGAAGCTCGCCGCCCCGTGACACTCTCACGTAATAATGAGTGGGGCTGTACACGCCCCGGAGTCTCAGGGGTGCCGGCCTCAGGCCCTAGGGCTCCCTCCCACGCCCAATGGACAGCACTTAGCTCCGCGCTGGTGAGAAGACGTCGAAGACTAGATTAGGTGCCGGACGCGGCCTTTTTGTTTGCTTTCATTGCCTTCTTCCTTTGGTTGTAACCTTTTTTCCCCGCTGGATTTAAGTTGAATTTGAATTTGAGCTTTGCGTGCGTTCGGGGAAGGGGTGCTTGGTCTTGTTTGAATCGTTTCCCGCGTTCTGGTCACCATCTCACCACAGCTGCCTCCCCTCGCGGGCCCCTCGTGAGCCGAGCCAGGCCTAGCTTGAGCACGGCCCAGACTGCCGCTGTCGCTCCCTCGCGAGGTGACCTTTGGTGCTTGCGGAGATCATTTTCTCATGAAAGGCCTGGAGCCTGTGAAGAAGGCGAACGCCTGTGAAGCCATCCCGCTCGGGAGAAGGCCCTGAGCCTGTGAAGAAGGCGAACGACTGTGAAGCCATCCCGCTCAGGAGAAGGCCCTGAGCCTGTGAAGAAGGCGAACGCTTGTGAAGCCATCCCGCTCGGGAGAAGGCCCTGAGCCTGTGAAGCCATCCCGCTCAGGAGAAGGCCCTGAGCCTATGAAGAAGGCGAACGCCTGTGAAGACGTCTCACTCGAGAAAAGGCCCGAAGCCTGTGAAGAGGGCGAACGCCTGTGAAGACGTCTTGCTCGAGAAAAGGCCCGGAGCCTGTGAAGAGGGCGAACGCCTGTGAAGACGTCTCGCTCGAGAAAAGGCCCTGAGCCTGCAAAGACGGCCCATGCCTGTGGGGTTTCCTGTCAGCAACGACCCCGCCTCCTGTGGTTTCAACTAGAAAGCACCCGAGGCGCAGCGCCATCCAGCAGGCGGCTTTGGAGCCAAGAAGGAACAAGGGTGAACCAGCCTACCGTTGGACACGCGTACGATTTAATCACTGCAGATACATTAGATACGAGTTCATACATGAGGGGCTTCCCCTCCCAAAATGCTCTCACAACCGTCGGGCCAAACGCCTGAGTTCTATCTATGCAGGGTAAAAAGACGAGTATAGTACATGGTCAATCTGACAAATCCCCCAATGCATCCTCGGGGGCGCCTCCCGAGCTATCGCTGGCGTCGCTGGACTCGCCTTCATCGTCTGCGCCACCATCAACGGCGTTGGGGTCATCCACCACGCCACCTTCGTCGGCGCCCACGATCACCTCGTCATCATCCGAAGTGAAGGCCCGGACGAGAGCATCTACGTTGCTCTCCACCCATTCAGCCAGGTCACCTCGAACGGCTTGGGGAACTGGGGCGATGGCGGCGTCGAAGTCGAAGTGGGGATCCATGTTTCGAAGATGGCTGAAGACGCAGGAAAAGGCGCGCCTGAGCAGGGCGCGGCTCCTCTCCTCCACCAACCTATCGGCTTTGACCGACCGTGCCTCCAGCTGAGTCACCACGGTGGTGAAGAACTGCAGGTTGCCGGCGTAGTTAATCGTGTGCGGCTCGCCCACGGCAGCCTCGCAGATGTTGCCCAGGGCAATGTTAGCCCTCTCCCTGAGCTTGGTGAGCATGGGGCCATGCTCGTGCTCCAGGACTTGCCGCTGGTGTATCTCGTCGGCATTCTGACGCTCGACGGCCACAACCTCTTCCACACGTTGGCGAAGGCGGAGCACCTCGGCCCGGGAGGTGGCCAGCTCCTTCTGCGCTGCCTCAAGAGCGACCCGGGAGGCGTCCGCTCGTCGCGTCGCCTCATCCCGTTGGGCCCTCAAGGCGGCGGTTCTACCCTCAGCTTCGACTCGGATCATCCCCAGCTTCCCCTCGAACTCACGCTCGAGGCCTTGGCGCGCTGTCGCCACCCGACGGCAAACCTCCTCTAGGACACGCGTTTCCCGCGCGGCGACATCATCTTCCGCCTGCATCACTAGGCGCTCCCTCGTTTCTAGCTGCTCGTGCTCGCAAGCGCGTTCGGCGGCCTCCAGCACCAACGCTTCCTCGCGCTTCCGAAGCTCAGCCGGGTCGCCAGAAGCCACCTCCATCGATGCAAGGGATGCCTCGCGCAGCTCCGCTTGCTCCTCCAACGAGTGACACCGGGCCAAGAGCTCACGAGCCCATTCTTCTGCTGCTTCTCGCCGTCGGTCTGCTCCTCGGGCCTCCTCAACGGCCTGAGACCGAGCCGCCAGGGAAGCCTCCAGCAACGCCTTCGCTCCTTCGTCATCAAGGTCGCACTGACGACGCGCGAGGGCAGCAACGGCCTCCAGCTCGCGCCGCTCCGCGGCCAGGCGCAGGCCCTCGGCTTCCAGGCGCGCGTCTTCCTCAGCGAGCTCCTGCCCAAGCAGGTCTATGACGCCACTCGCCCTTCGGAGGAACTCATGGCGACGGGCACGACGCCCCCGGGCACGCTTAAGCACATCTGCCACGCCATCATCCGCCCCAAGCAGGCGTCGAGGACCTTGGACCATCGCTCCAGCCCCGGGCAAGGGGTCGAGGGCTGGCGCCCGCACGACGGCTGGCCGCGCCGCATCAGAAGCCCGGCCTGAGTCCGGCCAGCCCTCAGGAGGAGGGCCCGAGGGGAGCCTCTGCCAGTCGCAGCCTGTGACCAAACGGGAAGCCCACGGCAGGCTTCCTATGTCGAGGGAAGGCCCGCGGAAGGAGATTGCGGGAACAGAAGAGTCACCATGCGTTGTGTGACGGTCCGCGCCATCGCTCGCCCAAACCACAAGGGCAGTGCAGCTCGAGGCACCAAGGGGTGGCGGAGGAGACGAAGTCAAGGAAGGCGTCGACTCGGCGGCTTCATCGAGCTCAGTAGGGAGAGGCCTGCGGAGCAAGGATCATCTGATGCGGCAAGCAGGATAGGGAACGGAAAAGGAGAAGACTTACTCATCGACAGCAAAGTACTTCCGGCGCTTCAGCAAGCGGCAGGGGAAGTCGTCGCCCAGGGCCTCCCTTTTTCTCCGGAGGGCCTCAAAGTCCACACGGAAACGGCCCAGGAGAGATGCACAGGAATCAGCCTGCGAAGAGGACGGAGCACCAAGGCCACTTGCGTCGAGGACACATGCCTGATGCGCACGGGCAGTTGCCTCGCCAGAGATCACGACCGGGGGCTCAGGAGCCTCGGCCTCAAGCGTCGGAAGCGGCAGCGCCTCACCCGCAGCCTCGGCAGCCCGGGCCTCATGAGCTGCCCCATCAAGAGCATCGCTAGAAGCGGTCACATCGTCCATGGCTCCCTCGACCCCCGCTGTCTCCTGCCTCCCTGCGCCACCACTCGAGGAGGATTCACCCAGGCCGACCGGAAGGGAAATCACCACCACAGGGTTCTCGCGAGGCCCCTGGAGGCCGACAGGGCGTAGCCCCCATTCGTCGAAGGGGGGCATCTGCCTCACGAATTCACCCCTGTTTTGGCAGAGGTACAGCAAAGCTCCCCCCTGCCGGATGCCCCCGGGGTTGGGATCGCCTGTCAGGACCAAGAGCACCTTCCTCAGCGCCTCGGGCGTCAGGTCTTCTTCCTGAAGCCTCATGCGGTCACCATGCCCGCTGAAGGCCCACATTCGACGAGAATGGCGTTGGAGAGGGGCAATGCGGCACAATAGGAACTCCTTCACCACCTTGGGCGCCATTACGCCAAGCTTCTTCAGGGACATGAAGCGGTGCCAGACGAAGGCAAGCCAGGGACTCACGAGCGTCTCCTGACCCCAGCCCGAGTTGGGCACGGCAGGCGATGTCGGCTTCACGAGCCGGGGGCTGGGCACCCCGACATCAACATACAACCACCGCTCGCGGAACCCGGCTGAAGGTAGAGGGAGGTTGAAGTCGATACCAGAGGCTGCAGTCTCGGGCGAAGCTACAAAGCTCAGGCATGCCGAGCATTGCGTGGGTTCGGCAAGATGCAAGGAGAAGAAGTGGCGCAGCAAGGCAACAGAAGGAGGGATGCCTACCATCGCCTCACAAACAAAAGCGAAGACTGAAAGGAGGTCAATGGACTCAGGACCCAGATGCATCATGTGGATCTGATAATGATTGAGGATGGTGTTGAAGAAATCGGAGAAGGGAGGCACCAAACCCGCCCACAAGGCGTCGGCGAAGTAATGGACCTCGGTGATTATCATATCGGTGGGGAAGTGATACGTAGGCCAAGCCGTCGTCCTCCCACACTCGTTGAAGGCGGTGGCCAGAGCCGGACTGAGCTTGCCCAGGCATTCCAGGTTGAGTATGATTGAGCGGCCGACAGCAGGCGCTACCGGCGGCAGCGGGCAAGATGGAGCCACAGGCTTCTTCCCCTTCCCCTTCTTTGGAGCCATGGCGGCGGGCGGAAGAGAGGAGATGCGAGATGGGATTGGAAGCAAGGGTCAGAGTTCGGCGGGAGGAAGAGCAGGAGACGGTCAAGCAACAGGAAAAGGGGGCGGTTGTGTACAACTGTGGGGCAACCTAGCGCGGCGCAGAATAAGGGAGCGTGGGTAAACAGTGCCGCCCACGTCCAATCAACTGCCACGCGGCACCCGAGGCCGCAGGCTGTTAGGGCCCGCGGCGCTTAGCCCTTGCCCTTCCACCTCTCGGCACGGCCAAGTCCATGCGCGCCTTGGGCCCGGGGGCTACTGTCGGCGTTCTGGGAACGAGGGTCCCCAGACTTGCCTGCCTGCGTCCTGCGGCGTGGCTCGAGTGGGGGCCCAGCGTGGCCCATCTTCATCAACACAAGGCTCAAGACCCTCGCGAGGGACCAAGCCTTGCGAGGCGGACAACACGGCGCTTCCCCAAGCACGGTCTCCTCAGGCTGGCTCGCAAGGAGGCGGAGAGATCAAGGTGGGGTACCTCACGAGGTGCCCATGACGCAAGCCATGACGACCAAGGGTGCCAGGCGGGCGCCAGCCCGCGCAGCATCCCCCTTTCCTCTTTGGTGCAAAGGGGGCAAGCGCAGGCGAGAGGATCAAGCAAAGGCACCCATTTCGGTGCAACGAGACCAAGACCAGTCCAACGGTGGGAAGGAGGTCACCATGGAGCCCAGGATGGCGTCACCATAGGGCCTTTGGCAGGCGAAGACCAACTTTAGTCAGGATAAGTGTACCAGATGTTCCCCTTCGAATTGGCCAATTGTTGGCGCCCTTCCCGCTCAATATTTGGGAAGAGGCCCAGGGCCTTTGCCTATAAATAGGACTAGCCACTCCCAGAGTAGAGGCATCCAATCCGTCATCTAGAGAGAGAGAGAGAGAAGGGAGATCGAACTCCTCCAACAGTTCATCCGCTAGCCAAGAACAGACCCTCGCGAGGTTGTTCTTCCTTGTATTATTCTTCATCATCAGCCCAAGAGGCAATCCACCCACCACAAACTAGAGTAGGGTATTACACCACAATGGTGGCCTGAACTAGTATAAACCCTGTGTCCCTTGTATTGTTCTTGCAGTAGTTAGATCCTTTTGAGACAGCGAGGTAGAGGGCACGATCTCCGCGCGCATCCCAGAGTTCGAACCTTAAGGGTCTGCCGGAACCCGTGATCCGACACAATCATCATACACAATCATACCATAGGCTAGCTTCTAGGGTTTAGCCTCCTTGATCTCGTGGTAGATCTACTCTTGTACTACCCATATCATCAATATTAATCAAGCAGGAGTAGGGGTTTACCTCCATCGAGAGGGCACGAACCTGGGTAAACATCGTGTCCCTTGTCTCCTGTTACCATCCGACCTTGGCGCACAGTTCGGGACCCCCTACTCGAGATCCGCCGGTTTTGACACCGACAGTGGCCACGTCATAAAGGGAGTAACGGGCCAGATGATTGATTTTTTGCAAATATTCACCCACAGACTGGTTTCCTTGGATGAGTGCGAGAAATTCTTGCTGCTTAGTCTTCATAATTCCAGTATGGATATGATATTTCCAGAACTGATCCTTAAATCTTGACCAGGTGATTTCTTCATGAGCAGGCGACATGGCTTTTGCATTTTCCACCCATATGGCAGCAGCGCCTTCAAGATAATGAGTTGCAAATGGAACTTTATCATTTTCTTCAGTACGAGCAATCTCAAGCTTTTTCTCAATGGTACGCAACCAATCGTCTGCATCCAAGGGATCAACAACCTGACTGAAACTGGGGGGCTTGGTCCTCTAAAAATCTAACAGCTTGCACACTTCTTAATATTTCAATCAACTACTCTCATACAAGCAACGGAACATCATGACTCATACGACTACATCCGTACACCATCCCGACGACTGCGAATACTCAGGGGTACTACTGCTCCGCTGGTGCGGCGGTGTCCTCTCCTGAAGCGGACTCGAGTCCTGAACTGACGAGGTTAACGGAAACCTCCGGGTTAAAGGTAACACGACGGCGCTGCCTAGAGGGCTCTCCCTCAGGGGCAGGGGTAGGGTGAAGCATCGGGGCTACATGAGTAGTGAGAAGTGTAACCCACTCAGCAGGGGCACTGAGAGGGTTCACCGTCGAGGTGCCCGAGCTACTCGGGGGAGTAACCGGCGAAACAGGGGAACTAGAACTGGCTGGAATATAAGGAGTAAATTCCAGGGAGGATGGAGTTGTGGCAGATCTAGTAGAGACTAAAGCAGCGGCTAAAGCAGTACGGGCACGAGTCAGCTCTCGAGCCAGCTCGTGGATCATAAGATAGCTAGCAGTGACATAACGAGCAAGATGGATAGCAACACTATCAAAGTCCGGATCAATGATAGGGAAACGGACACGACAATTGTCGTGCAGAGAAGGATAGTAGTAGAAACCTGGGTGGTTCTGCATCCAGACCTCGTTGTAACGAAGCTCAACAAGGACCTCGAATGCAGCAAACTGGACAGCGTGAGAAGCGGTAGAAGCGTAACCGCTCCGAGAAGTACGAGTGTAAGTGCTGGAATCGGAACTGGTGCGCAGAGTAACCACTGCGTGATATTCATACACTGAGTCAGCTAGACGCTCCCGGTACACATGATAGACTAGATTGTCTCTGAGGGGGTACATCCCACACTACGAAGGAGATGCGGCAACGTGAACGGCATCAGCTGCAACTGGCACGGATACGGCACCGGAGCCATCTACACTCACAACCATTAGCAGGTTAGCATGAAAATAAAACAAGTGCATGCAATGCAACAACCAGCTATAATTGCTACCGGCACTCAACTTAGACTCGTATCTAACGTCCAGTTAACGCGTCAAAGCCTATCATGGCCTACAGTCAGCGCGACTCTGATACCAAGCGTTGTGGCACCCGGCTTAGAGCGACCGGTTTACCATGCATTGCCAGCCCAGAGACCATGTCTTCTGGCAACACACAACATCTTGGTACAGAAAACAACCGCTTTATTAATGCTAGCGGATCATAGTTTATCTTACAACAGGTGTAGAGGCCAAGCGGCACACACGGTGCGGCTGAACAATATGTACATTATTTAGAGAACATAAAGGGGCCTCGATCATGACAACTACGCGGCAGCGGAACAACGTCGTAGTGGAAACTCCATAGCAAAGGGACACCAATGTGGACACGATCTAGACTCGAGCAGCACTCCTTTCCAACGAGACTTTCCTGAAATCTCGCATGACACGCCAGGTCAGTACATTGAATGAACTTGCAAGCTCACAACAGGCATAATCATAATGACAAACAATATCATGATAACTAACCAATTAATAATGCAATAATGTTTCAACATGCTGTGATCATGCTCTTGTGATAAAAGTCCCTCGGGACTGGCTTACCAACCGTGATCGTTCTGGGATCGTACCACCATTGTGGTCTTGACTAGAGGTATCTCGCGATCCTTACGGCGATCACAGCCACGACCAATACTTGGTCTCGAACATCTCGATGGCCTTCCCACCATCATCATAGTGCAAAGTTCATAACTTAGTGTGCAAAATTTATTAAATGTTGACCGATGGTGTGACCTACTATGAGCGTGTCCGTAACCGTGGACTCGGCTATCGATAGATTATTACACTCTACAGAGGTAGCACACTGTACCCACACCACGGAACCCATGGCCTCACGCTCCCATTCGGGTGGACCAACGACATTCCGACGAAACCCCTCCATTGCCATGACACTCTCCCAGCCACTCCGACTCAATCCCCACCGGGCTAGTCCTGGGTGGCCCCGTGTCTACCAAAGACACAACGACCACCGTCGTGGCCAAAACGATCCCACAAGGAGATCCGGTACCATAATCTCAACAACGGGCACGCAACGTTATGTCTGCTTACCGGGCCAAGGTAAGCATGCCCCTAACCTTCCCTAGTAGGAGGCACTGGCCAGAGGCATGACAACAGACCGAATCAAGGCCTTCCCATAAAGGCAAATGTGGTTGCACTGGGAAAACCTCGATTCAGTGGCACCATGACCTGGCCAACGATATATTCAAGTTGAGTTATATTCAGGTTCAACTTAAAGTAAAAATAACCAGTGTCATCGCATGCCATGAAAAATGCAACACTACATATGCATCACATATTAACGGAAATGATTGAGTCAACTATATTCACACTAAGAATAAACATCAATAACTCATGCCACTTTTTTGGTTAGGATAAACCCCACTTTAAACAGAATATTTTCTAGCAAATTTTATTATTTTACTCATGCAAGAAAATAACTTTAAATAATTACTCATATGCATAACAGTATTATTCTATCATCACCACAAATAAATCCTAGTTTCTTTACCAACTAAGTTAGTTTCAAAAATTATGTAAATCAAGCATCTTAACTAAAACAAGCACTTAACAGAATATAAATAACATAATAGTTATTTAAATGCATGGATTAAATCTTTCATTCAAGTAAGAAAATCATAAATATTGAAATGGCACCATGAAAATGTTGTTGTGGCTTGCCTTAGTGGAGATGAGGCTCACAAGCCTTTTGGTGATCCTCAAGACAAGCCTCACCCTCTGAAAATAAGTTTAAACACAAGAAGGAAATATCAAGAACCCTTCTGAAAATCACCAGAAAATCTAGACAGCACAGAAAAATCTCATTTCTGGTGAGACACTAGATTTCTTTGCAAAGAACACAATGCAAAAATAATCAATTCAGTTGGACTTATGGTTGAAGAGATATAGCTATTTGAAGCTCTCTGGAAAATATATAAATTTGAATTTAAATAAAAAAACTAGGGGGAGTGACGTCGAAGGCGTAAAGCCTCGGGGCGCCACCACTCGTACCGCTTCGCGCGTGTACTGAGTGGCTGACTAGCGGGCCCCGCTAGTCAGGCGAGGGGGAGAGGAGGAGGAAATAGAGGGGGTCGCGGCTTCTCCAAAGCTCACGCTGGCGACGAGGGTTCCTTGGCCAAAGCGAGACGGAGGGATCGAGAGAGGAGACGGAGGTGCACCTGCCCGTACCCGTAGAGTAGCTAGGGGCGGTCGGACGGTGTCGGAATCGACCTCGTAAGCGGAGGCAGAGAGCGGTGGTTGCCGGAGACGAAGACGACGGCGAACAGAGGCAACTCCAGGGGCTCCAAGAGGACGGAACGGCTTCACCGAAGAGAGGCGGAGGCTCTGGAAGGGTCGCCCAGGCCTGGGAGGAGATGGAACTACCGCGACGACTCAAGGGGATCGCCGGCGAGCTCGAGCTCGGGGACGGCGGCCCGCGGCCTGCCCGGTCGGGCTACGGCTATCTACACGTTTGTGGAGTGTGTGGGAGTGGAGGATGGTGCTCGAGGAGGCTGGGGTGGCTCCTTTTATAGGCGAGCGTCGGGGGGTGGATCGGGCTCCGCCGGCGACACCTGGACACTGCGCTCGGTGACGAGCAGCGTCAGTGAGAGGGGGAGAAGGCGACGCAACTCACGCGGGGACTGTGGGCGAATGGGGACGAGCACAGGATCAAGAGGAAGGCGACGAGCACAGTGCAGAGCACACTGTGGCGTTGGCCGGACCGCGCCCGTGCTCGCTGCGGCGAGCTCCAGCATTGGCGAGTGCCAGGGGGAGTTAAGGGGGTTGGGACGAAGATGGTGGCGAAGTTTGGCGCGCTTTGGCAGTCGGGGAAGCGAGCACGCGCGAAACAGAGCTCTCGGCGGCACTCAGAGCGCTTCGACATGCATGCTGGCATCATGTACACGTTTGATCACCGCGTGAACTCTTCCCTCAGGCCGACCAACGTCGAAAGTTCATGTCTGGATTGTTGTTCGTGGTAGTTTTGAAGATTACCACGCTTTTGTTTGGATCCAGATGCAGTAGAATTTTTTTACAAGCCAAGTAAGTTTCTGGTCAGTAACTTTGAGAGGTTACTGAGGTCAAATGGCTGGGAGTTGGTGGCTGTACTTTGGAGGCTAGCAATCATCTACTAAGGTGATTAAGCACAAGAAAAATCAGCCACAATGGAGCAAGTAAATGGTAGTTGATGTAGAAACCACCATTTCTGTCCAGAACAGAAAATATTATCTATAGAAAAAATATTTCAGAAAGTGATGAGATATTTTTGCTTAAGAAGGAGCCCTAGGGTTCAAAGAATATTTGTGAATTTTCTTAGATTTTTGTGGGCAAGAAAAACTGGGGTTGCTTTGGAGCACATTGAACTAGCTAGGGTTTTAGAGAGGAAAATGAATATTTTTCATTAAAGAAAAATATTCCAAATATTATTTCAGGGTGAACCAGAGAGAGAATGATGATTAGAGAGGGAAATGACGCACTTGGTTGAAAGCCAAGGGTACCCAAGTGTTTAAGTCCATATGAAAAGATTCAAAAACTCCATATTTCAAAATAACTCCAAATGAAAATCAGGCAAATAAAGGAGGGCAAAAACCAGGCTGTCACAGTATTTAGACATGTACTAAGTTTCCATTTAGTACAATTCTAGCATGAATAATAAACATTTATCATAATACAAGGAAATATAAATAACAACTTATTTATTGCCTCTAGGGCATATTTCCTTCAGTCTCCCACTTGCACTAGAGTCAATAATCTAGATTACACAGTAATGATTCTAACACCCATGGAGTCTTGGTGTTGATCATGTTTTGCTCGTGAGAGAGGCTTAGTCAACGAGTCTGCAACATTCAGATCCGTATGTATCTTGCAAATCTCTATGTCTCCCTCCTTGACTTGACCGCATATGGAATTGAAGCGTCTCTTGATGTGCTTGGTTAGCTTGTGAAATCTGGATTCCTTTGCCAAGGCAATTGCACCAGTATTGTCACAAAAGATTTTCATTAGACTAGATGAACTAGGTATGACACCTAGATCGGATATGAACTCCTTCATCCAGACTCCTTCATTTGCTGCTTCTGAAGCAGCTATGTACTCCGCTTCACACGTAGATCCCGCCACGACGCTTTGCTTAGAACTACACCAACTGACAGTTCCATCGTTCAATATAAACACGTATCCGGTTTGTGACTTAGAGTCATCCGAATCAGTGTCAAAGCTTGCACCGATGTAACCATTTACGACGAGCTCTTTGTCACCTCCATAAACGAGAAACATATCCTTAGTCCTTTTCAGGTATTTCAGGATGTTCTTGACCGTTGTCCAGTGATCCACTCATGGATTACTTTGGTACCTCCCTGCTAAACTAATAGCAAGGCACACATTAGGTCTGGTACACAACATTGCATACATGATAGAGCCTATGGCTGAAGCATAGGGAACACCTTTCATTTTCTCTCTATCTTCTGCAGTGGTCGTGCATTGAGTCTGACTCAACTTCACACCTTGTAACATAGGCAAGAACCCTTTCTTTGCTTGATCCATTATGAACATCTTCAAACTTTGTCAAGGTATGTGCTCTATGAAAGTCCAATTAAGTGTCTTGATCTATCTCTATAGATCTTAATGCGCAATATATAAGCAGCTTCACCGAGGTCTTTCATTGAAAAACTCTTATTCAAGTATCCTTTTATGCTATCCAGAAATTCTATATCATTTCCAATCAACAATATGTCATCCACATATAATATTAGAAATGCTACAGAGCTCCCACTCACTTTTTTGTAAATACAGGCTTCTCCAAAAGTCTGTATAAAACCATATGCTTTAATCAGACTATCAAAATGTTTATTCCAACTCCGAGATGCTTGCACCAGTCCATAAATGGAGCGCTGGAGCTTGCACACTTTGTTAGCACCCTTTGGATCAATAAAACCTTCAGGTTGCATCATATACAACTCTTCTTCCAGAAATCCATTTGCAAAATTTCATAATCATAAAATGCAGCAATTGCTAACATGATTCGGACGGACTTAAGCATCGCTACGGGTGAGAAGGTCTCATCACAGTCAACTCCTTGAACTTGTCGAAAACCTTTCGTAACAAGTCGAGCTTTGTAGACAGTAACATTATCATCAGTGTCAGTCTTCTTCTTGAAGATCCATTTATTCTCGATGGCTTGCTGATCATCGGGCAAGTCAACCAAAGTCCACACTTTGTTCTCATACATGGATCCCATCTCAGATTTCATGGCCTCAAGCCATTTCACGGAATTGTGGGCTCATCATCGCTTCCTCATAGTTCGTAGGTTCATCATGGTCAAGTAGCATGACCTCCAGAACAAGATTACCGTGCCACTCTGGTGCAGATCTTACTCTGGTTGACCTACGAGGTTCGGTAGTAACTTGATATGAAGTTACATGATCATCATCATTAGCTTCCTCACTAATTTGTGTAGGAGTCACAGGAATAGATTTCTGTGATGAAGTACTTTCCAATAAGGGAGCAGGTACAATTACCTCATCAAGTTCTACTTTCCTCCCACTCACTTCTTTCGAGAGAAACTCCTTCTCTAGAAATGATCCATTCTTAGCAACGAATGTCTTGCCTTCGGATCTGTGATAGAAGGTGTACCCAACAGTCTCCTTTGGGTATCCTATGAAGACACATTTCTCCGATTTGGGTTCGAGCTTATTAGGTTGAAGCTTCTTCACATAAGCATCGCAACCCCAAACTTTAAGAAACGACAACTTTGGTTTCTTGCCAAACCATAGTTCATAAGGTGTCGTCTCAACGGATTTAGATGGTGCCCTATTTAACGTGAATGCAGCCGTCTCTAAAGCATATCCCCAAAACGATAGCAATAAATCAGTAAGAGACATCATAGATCGCACCATATCTAGTAAAGTACGATTACGATGTTCGGACACACCATTACGCTGTGGTGTTCTGGGTGGCGTGAGTTGCAAAACTACTCCGCATTGTTTCAAATGAAGACCAAACTCGTAAATCAAGTATTCTCCTGCACGATCAGACTGTAGAAACTTTATTTTCTTGTTACGATGATTTTCTACTTCACTCTGAAATTCTTTGAACTTTTCAAATGTTTCAGACTTATGCTTCATCAAGTAGATATACCCATATCTGCTCAAATCATCTGTGAAGGTGAGAAAATACCGATACCCGCCGTGAGCCTCAACATTCATTGGACCACATACATCAGTATGTATGATTTCCAACAAATCTGTTTCTCGCCTCATTGTTCCGAAGAACGGAGTTTTAGTCATCTTGCCCATGAGGCATGGTTCGCAAGTACCAAGTGATTCATAATCAAGTGATTCCAAAAGTCCATCAGAATGGAGTTTCTTCATGCGATCTACACCAATATGACCCAAACGGCAGTGCCACAATAAAGTTGCACTATCATTATCAACTGTGCATCTATTGGCATCAATATTATGAATATGTGTATCACTACTATCGAGATTAAATAAAAACAGACCACTCCTCAAGGGTGCATGACCATAAAAGATATTACTCATATAAATAGAACAACCATTATTCTCAGATTTAAATGAATAACCGTCTCGCATCAAACGAGATCCAGATATAATGTTCATGCTCAACGCTGTCACCAAATAACAATTATTCAGGTCAAAAACTAATCCCGAAGGTAGATGTAGAGGTAGCATGCCGATCGTGATCTCATCGACTTTGGAACCATTTCCCACGCGCATCGTCACCTCGTCCTTAGCCAATCTTTGCTTAATCCGTAGTCCCTGTTTCGAGTTGCAAATATTAGCAACATAACCAGTATCAAATACCCAAGTTGTTGGGGATATAACTATTTGTGTAAGCCGCCCAAGAGGGGCCGGGTTATGCAAAGGTGATTCATCATATGAAGCCCAAGATCAAGCATGAAGATGGCGGTTCAATAAAGGGTCTAAAGCCAACAGGCGACTTAAGGCCCGTAGTGATAAACTGTCGTAATGGCAGGACTTGTATTATAAGGCAGGATTAACTAGTCACCGAGCCGGACACTGTTTATGAGCTGGCCGGGACTCTGTAGGCCGCAGGGCGTCAACCTGTGTATATAAGGGGATGACCCGCTGGCGGCTCAGGGCAGGTAACATCTAATCAAGAGCCGGGCATAGCGTATCTCGCTCCCTGGTCATCGAAACCCTAGCAATACCAACCCAACTAGACGTAGGCTTTACCTTCATCGTAAGGGGCCGAACTAGTATAAAACCTCTCTCGTGTCCCTTGTCCCGTTAACCCCTTTAAGCTTCCTAGTTGCGATGGCTCCACGACTAAGTCCTTGCAAGAGGACATCTGCCGTGACAATTCCACGACAGTTGGCGCCCACTGTGGGGCTAGCGCACGGTGGATTTGAGTTCTTGAAGGGCAACTTCGAAGGGCTCAAGGGATACACTGTGGGCCGGATAACCAAGAGTCGTCGTGGCAAGATCTACATCAACGGCGAAGGCTGGGGCCCCGACGCCGGCTCAATTGAGTACGGGTACCGGGTCCCCTTCGGCGGAATCCACGTCTTCATCGGTCGGATTGGTGAGCCGGGCCCTAAGCCGGACAGCTGCACCGACATCGTCGAGACGGCTCAGCGGACGAGACCCGCCCAGGCTCAACCCGCCATGAAGCGTGCTTTCATGGGTTGTATCCATGGAGAGGAATTTTCTGAAGGGTCTGTAGATGGTGGTGAGACGGCCGTCCACTCCGATGGTCATTCGTCCAGTGGTGAAACGGATTCGTTGTATCAACTGCAAGATGGCAGTCTTGGGGGCTGTTCCGATGGCAGCAGTATTCCAGACCCCTTTGAGCCGCCAAGCTGGGTAGGGGTCTTCATGGCTGGTACTCAACCCAGTCAAAACTCTATGGCTGCAAAAGGAATAACTTCCGGGTCAGGAGCTGCCGGGGCAGGAGGCCCTGCGCGCCCGCCGGCTCAGGTGCTGATTGATCTCATGGACAAGTTGATGGCCCTGCTAACTGCCACAGTTATTCTTGCAAGTCAAGATGAGCACGATGCAGAGGTGGCACAGGTACGTGAGGAAATAGCTCAGGCCAAGGAGGCCTTAGCAGCTGAGGACACCAGGTTGGCCACATAATGGACGGCTTTGGATGCACGAGCACAACAGCTCTAGTCAGAGGCTTTCCAGCTTACAATGAGCCTGAACGCGTCTAACGAGGTGATGAGGAGGAGACACCAGAAAACTCAATCCCGTTTGCCTCCGGTTTATGATCCTCAGAACCTTTTCTCCACACCCGGAGCCGGCCCTAGTAACCCGCCGGAGGAAAATCAATTCGTAATGTCCGGAGCAGGGGGACCGGGTCAGCCTCGGGTGATGGCACCTCCTTATGTGAATATGGCCCCGCCCCGCTACGTACCAACTCCACCAGGTCATTTTTCTAACCCTATGGAGAACCTGATCGCAGCATCGGCATGTGAGGGAGTCCTGGATTAGGGGGTGTCCGGATAGCCGGACTATACCTTCAGCCGGACTCCTGGACTGTGAAGATACAATATTCAAGACTTCGTCCCGTGTCCGGGAAGGACTTTCCTTGGCGTGGAAGGCAAGCTTGGTGATACGGATATATAGATCTCCTACCATTGCAACCGACTCTGTGTAACCCTAACCCTCTCCGGTGTCTATATAAACCGGAGGGTTTTAGTCCGTAGGACAACACAGAACAATCATACCTTAGGCTAGCTTCTAGGGTTTAGCCTCCTTGATCTTGTGGTAGATCTACTCTTGTACTACCCATATCATCAATATTAATCAAGCACGACGTAGGGTTTTACCTCCATCGAGAGGGCCCGAACCTGGGTAAAACTTCGTGTCCCTTGTCTCCGTTACCATCCGCCTGGACGCACAGTTCGTGACCCCCTACCCGAGATCCGCCGGTTTTGACACCGACATTGGTGCTTTCATTGAGAGTTCCTCTGTGTCATCGCATTTAGGCCCGATGGCTCCTCCGATCATCAATAGCAATGCAGTCCAGGGTGAGACTTTTCTCCCTGGACAGATCTTCGTCTTCGGTGGCTTTGCACTACGGGACAATTTGTTTGGCCATCTAGAGCTGATCGAAAGCTACGCCCCTGGCCATCAGGTCAGATTTGGAAGTTTAAACTACACGGCTGACGTCCGCGGGGACTTGATCTTCGATGGATTCAAGCCACGGCCGAGCGCGCCGCACTGTCACGATGGGCATGATCTAGCTCTGCCGCCGAACAGTGCCCTGGAGGCCGCGCACGCATCGGTTCTGACCCTCGATTCAGAACCAACTGCGCCGATCGAGGACGAGTGGTTGGACGCCGCCTCGAGGGCTGCGATCCCAACGGCGATCGAGCCGAACACCAGCCCCGCACTCCGCAAGGCCCGTGACTCCGTGGGGCCGGACTCCTCTTCGGACTCCAAGCCCTCCGCGCCCCTGCCGATCGAATCCGATTGGGCGCCGATCATGGAGTTTACCGCCGCGGACATCTTTCAGCACTCGCCCTTTGGCGATATTCTAAAGTCATTAAAGTCTCTCTCTTTATTAGGGGAGCCCTGGCCGAACTGCAGTCAACAAGGTTGGGATACGGACGACGAAGAAATTCAAAGCCCACCCACCACCCACTTTGTAGCCACTGTCGATGATTTAACTGACATACTCGACTTCGACTCCGAAGACATCGACGATATGGACGCCGATGTAGGAGACGACCAAGAACCAGCACCTATAGGGCACTAGAAAGCCACCTCGTCGTATGACATATACATGGTGGATACCCCAAAAGAAGGAGATGGCGATGGAACAGCGGGGGATGACCCCTCCAAGAAACAGCGTAAGCACCGGCGTCAGCGGCGCCGCTCTAAATCCCGCCAAAGCAAAAACGGTGATTCCGGCACATGAGATAATAATACTCCGGATAGCGCCGAAGAACACCCCCTCCAGCAAGATTCAGCGCAGGAGGATGGAGAAGCCAGCCCTCACTAGAGAGCGGCAGACAGAGAGGTCGAGGATGATAATTATATGCCTCCCTCCGAAGACGAGGCAAGACTCGACGACGACGAATTCGTCATGCCAGAGGATCACATCGAACAAGAGCATTTAAAACGCAGGCTTATGGCCACGACAAGCAGCCTCAGGAAAAAACAGCAACAGCTTAGAGCTGATCAAGATTTGCTAGCCGACAGATGGACTGAAGTCCTTGCGGCCGAAGAGTATGAACTCAAACGCCCCTCCAAGAGCTACCCAAAGCGCATGCTGCTACCCCGATTAGACGAGGAAGCACCTAAACCTACATCACCAGCGCATGATACGGCCGACCGGCCACCTCGCGGCCGCGACAGAGAGGCCTCTCGGCCCTCCGCTCAAGCCGCACCCCGGCGCCGCTCAAAACATTCTAAGGCACGGGAAAATGCACCAGACCTGCGAGACATATTGGAGGACAAGGCAAAGCAAACAAGATCGATCTATGGATCGCGCGGGCGCCCCACGGCACGTGACGGTGATCGTCACTCCGGATACAATAAATCCGTCTGGCCCGAACACAATAGACAAAGATCATTTGAGCTACGTCGTGATATAGCCCAATACAGAGGCGCCACACACCCCCTATGCTTCACAGATGAAGTAATGGATCAGGGTTTCAAACCCGTGAACATCGAATCATACGATGGCACGACAGATCCCGCGGTATGGATCGAGGATTATCTCCTTCATATCCACATGGCCCGCGGCGACGATCTACACGCCATCAAATACCTCCCACTCAAACTCAAGGGACCAGCTCGGCATTGGCTTAACAGCTTGCCAGCAGAATCAATCGGGTGTTGGGAGGACCTGGAAGCCGCATTCCTCGACAATTTCCAGGGCACCTATGTGCGACCACTAGACGCCGATGACCTAAGCCACATCATTCAGCAGCCAGAGGAATTGGCCAGGCAATTCTGGACATGGTTCCTAACAAAGAAAAACCAAATAGTCGACTGTCTGGACGCTGAGGCCCTAGCAGCCGTCAAGCATAATATCCGCGACGAGTGGCTTGCCCGGCACCTTGGACAGGAAAAGCCGAAATCCATGGCAGCACTCACGACGCTCATGATCCGCTTTTGCATGGGAGAAGACAGATGGCTAGCTCGTAGCAATAACTTGACCAAGAACCTTGGTAATTCGGACACCAAGGACAACAGTGGCAGGTCGCGTCGGAACAAGCAAAAGCGCTACGTTAACAGCGACAACAACGAGGATACGACAGTCAATGCCGGATTCAGAGGCTATAAATCCTAAAAGCGGAAAAAACCATTCAAAAGAAATACTCAGGGCCCGTCTAGTTTGGACCGAATACTCGACCGCTTGTGCCATATACATGGCACCCCCGAAAAGTCAGCCAATCACACCAATAGGGATTGTTGGGTGTTCAAGCAGGCATGCAAGTTCAATGCCGAAAATAGAGACAAGGGGCTGCGTAGCGATGACGAGGAGGAGCCCCGGCCGCCGAACAACAATGGACAGAAGGGTTTTCCCTCACAAGTGTGAACGGTGAACATGATATACGCGACCCACATCCCCAAGAGGGAGCGGAAGCGTTCGTTAAGGAACGTATATGCGATGGAGCCAGTCGCCCCAAAGTTCAACCCATGGTCCTCCTGCCCGATCACCTTCGATCGAAGGGACCACCCCACAAGCATCCGTCATGGAGGATTCGCCGCATTGGTTCTAGACCCAATTATTGACGGATTTCATCTCACAAGAGTCCTTATGGACGGCGGCAGCAGCCTGAACCTGCTTTACCAGGATACAGTGCGGAAAATGGGCATAGATCCCTCGAGGATTAAGCCCACCAAAACGACCTTTAAAGGCATCATACCAGGTGTAGAGGCCAACTGTACAGGCTCAGTCACACTTGAAGTGGTCTTCGGATCTCCGGATAATTTCCGAAGCGAGGAGTTAATCTTCGACATAGTCCCGTTCCGCAGTGGCTATCACGCACTGCTCGGGCGAACCACATTTGCAAAGTTCAATGCGGTGCCGCACTACGCATACCTTAAGCACAAGATGCCAGGCCCTCGAGGAGTAATCACGGTCAATGGAAACACCGAACGCTCCCTCCGAACGGAGGAGCACACGACGGCCCTCGCAGCGGAAGTACAAAGCAGCCTCTCAAGGCAGCTCTCCAGTCCGGCCGTTAAATGTTCAGACACTGTCAAGCACGCCCGGAGTAACCTACAACAAGACCGCCTGGCACGTTCCGAGCAGGCGTAGCAGCGCGGCGCCAACCCCAGCCCTCGCGAAATAGCGAAACCAGTGCTTCGCATACATAACTACGCTCTCGAAATACCATGGGCACAAGGGGAGGGGCACCATCACGGCACGCCCAAAACACGGCTTAAACCGCACTAGGGGCTGCCGATTTCTTTATTTTCTCTTACTTTCAGGACTCCATACTCCGGAAGACCTGTTCGGCAATCCAACTGCCGCACAAACGATGCAAGAACCAGGGAAGCAGAAAAGCTACGCCGCACTATAGAACTCCCAGGTGGTCTCTATCACGAGCAGTATACCTATTTTGCATACTATTCCGCAGCCTGCCCCTGGAAAGGACATGTCAAATAGTCCCGCTTTTGCTTATGGCACTATTTGTATCGTTCTGCTTTGATCGCAGCCTTTCTATAAACAATGCATAGCTTTTGTCTACTTTTGCATTACTGTTTTTTTACAAATATATGTTCATTAACGACATGTTGCACCCGTACACTTTGGTACGGTCAATACGCCAGGGGCTTCAGTACCCCCGCAAATATGGTGTGAGAAGTCCGAACACTTTAACAAGTACGGCACCCCGAACTTATAGCATTATATGCATCGGCTCCGAATCATGTCTTGGGTCAATAGTTGGGTTTGCCCTGCTCCTATGTTTTGGTGCCTTACGTTCCATTGTATCGGCTAAGGTAGCACTAGGAGAACTACTGCGATTGTGCCCCAGCTGAGCTGGGCAGAGCACCTCAGTAGAGAAAGCTAAAACTGACTGTCATGATGAAGCGAGAGACTGGTCGCTGTTCGAGAGGTTTTTCGAGTCCCTAAAGACTTATGCCGCTTAGAGCGAGGAGTCGGATTTGTCCGGCCAAAGGCGTGGATAGCGCCCCGAACTCGGCCTTCCGAATACTAGGGGCTTCGCCGAAATATAAAATTATAGAGTTCTATGGCTAAGTGAGAATGGTCAAGCATTATAGTCCGATTGCCTTGTTCGTTGTGCTGAGCGCCTCCCTCGAAGGACCCAAACATGGGAAAAAGAGCACTCAGGTTTATCCCGAACACCCCGGCACTAGTTGCACGGGGGCAGATGCCGACGACTGGCCATCTCTCAATTTTGATAAATAGCCGCACAAAAAGTAATATTTTAAATTCAAAAAGCATTGCTTAGCGCATATG
The DNA here is from genome assembly GCA_032464435.1 of Aegilops umbellulata. Taxonomy (NCBI): domain Eukaryota; kingdom Viridiplantae; phylum Streptophyta; class Magnoliopsida; order Poales; family Poaceae; genus Aegilops; species Aegilops umbellulata. The sequence continues at coordinate 317,175,219 of CP136055.1, read as the reverse complement.
AACAAGTTTTCAGCGCACAGGTCAATACGAGCGAGTTTACTCAAAAATTACATCCATGGAACATTCATCCGCCACAAGGCGGGCACCCTTCAGAACATCCTTATAATAGTTCTCGGGCTTGTGGTGCTCTTTCCCCGGCGGTGGCCCGTCCTTCACAAGCTTCTCACCATCCAGCTTGCCCCAGTGCACCTTAGCGCGGGCAAGGGCCCTACGGGCACCTTCGATGCAAACAGAGCGCTTGATGACCTCGAGCCTTGGACAGGCCTCCACCAGCTGCCGCACCAGCCCGAAGTAGCTCCCAGGCAGAGCCTCTCCAGGCCACAGCCGAACTATGAGGCCCTTCATGGCCTGTTCCGCTACCTTGTGGAGATCGACCAGCTGCTTCAGCTGGTCGCTCAGGGGTACAGGGTGTCCGGCCTCAGCATACTAAGACCAGAACACCTTCTCCGTCGAGCTGCCCTCTTTGGCTCGGTAGAATGCGGCGGCATCGGACACGCTACGGGGAAGATCTGCGAATGCTCCTGGAGAGCTCCGGATTCGGGTAAGTAACAAGAAGCTCACTTTTACATGTTTGCTTTGCATAAAGAATGCCTTACCCGCCGCTATGTTTTTCAACGCATCCAACTCCTGGAGGGCCTTCTGGGAATCAGCCTTGGCAGACTTGGCATTTTCAATAGCTGCTGCGAGCTCGGACGTTCGCGTCTTTGAGTCAAGCTCCAAACTCTCATGTTTTTTCATGAGAGCCTGGAGCTCTTGCCGCACCTCGCCAACCTGGGCTTCATACCTCTCCCGCTCAGTGCGCTCCGTGGCCGCTCTCTTCTCGGCCTTGGCCAACGCTTGCTTGAGGGTCGCCACCTCAGTTGTGGCCCCTACAATAGCCATGGTAATCCTGTCATATTTTTGCAATTGCGCTTTTATATTTTTGTTTTTTCTATAAGGTATCTCTTACCTTCTTTCTCCTCGAGCTGCCGCTTGGCAAGGCCGAGCTCTTGCTCGGACCGCTCGAGGCCCTGCTTCAGTGTGCCCACCTTCGCAGTCAGTGCGGCGGTCGCCAGCAGCGAATGCTGCATACGCATATTGACTCTTTTTCTGTTAGACTCCTGCGAATTTTATTAGATCCTCTATTCGGCTTTTCTTTCCGAATGCCAAATAGAGCATCAGGGGCTACTGTCTATGCGGTAATATTTTTTCATATTCTGCACTTACCTCAAAGCCTGTTAGAAGGCTGGCACAAGCTTCAGTCAGTCCGCTCTTCGCAGACTGAACCTTCTGGATCACCGCACTCATAATAGTGCGGTGCTCCTCGTCGATGGAGGCGCCGTTAAGCACCTCCAGCAGATTGTCCGGCGCCTCCGGTTGGACGGGGGCCGCCGGCTCAGTAGGCTTGCTCCTCTTGGAAGGAGTTCGCCTACCGCGGTCCGGAACCGTTGACGATTCTGGCGCGTGTCCGGCTCAAAGCCGGACTTGGAGCCCTGGGGGGTTTTATCACCTTCATTCCTGGAGTCCGGTAGGTCGCCTTGTGGCGCCTCCAGGACCACCTCATCCTGTCTTGGAACCTGTTGGGACAACACTTCGGCGTCGTCCATAGGGCGGGGGGAGGTAGCCGCCGGAAGTGAATTCACATCCGACGAATCCAGGGAGCCGCTCGACGACTCGTCGAGCCCGGCCTTGGGCGGACTGCATAATCATATCCGACATAAGGAAAGGCTATGCCATAAAGGAGTATTATAAATTATTCCGGCATCCGAATAACTTACGATCTCGCCGGGCGCTTGGCCCTGTGTGGCCACTCGTCTTCGCCGTCGGCGGCGTCAACGGAGTAGTCCGGAGGAGGAGTCCTTCTCTCCCTGGACCCCTCAGCCTCCCCTGTTGGGGCGACCTTTCTCTTCTTTCCTCCCCTCGCTGGAGGGGGAGAGGTTTCTTCTTCCTCCTCGTTTTCGTGGGAGGAGCGCGTCTCGGATTCGTCGGATGATGAATCTGACACATCCGGGGGCCGGGAACTCTTTCGAGTCCCTTTGGCCTTCTTCTCCGGCACCACATAAGGTGCCGGAGCCAGCAGCTTCGCTAAGTGAGCATCGGCTGGGTTTTCGGGCAAAGGGGACAGACAGTCGATCTGTCCGGACTTCGCCCGCCAATCTTGTCAAAGGAAAGGGAGATTAGATCCCGCATAGAGTCAAACTATGGAAAACTAACATCCTGTAAAAGGTAAAATAGCTTACCGCACTAGCGTGACGCTGCGCGCTGAATCCGCGGTCCTCGGAAGCGGATGCGGGAGCCTTGGCGCCTTTGAATAGCACCTTCCAGGCGTCCTCGTACGTCGTGTCAAAGAGCCTGCTCAGGGTTTGGTGCTGCACTGGGTCAAACTCCCACAAATTGAAATCCCGTTGTTGACATGGGAGGATCCGGCGGATGAGCATAACCTGGACTACGTTGACAAGCTTGAGCTGCTTGTTCACCAGGGTTTGGATGCAGTTTTGCAGTCCGGTTACCTCTCCTTTAGTGCCCCACGACAAGCCCGTCTCTTTCCAAGACATGAGTCGCGTAGGGGGTCCGGACCGGAACTCGGGGGTTGCGACCCATTCGGGGTCACGCGGCTCGGTGATGTAAAATCACCCCGATTGCCACCCCTTCAGGGTCTCTACAAAGGAGCCCTCGAGCCATAGGACGTTGGCTATCTTGCCCGCCATGGCGCCTCCGCACTCCACCTGGTTGCCGCGCACCACCTTAGGCTTGACGTTGAAAGTCTTGAGCCATAGGCCGAAATGGGGGCGGATGCAGAGGAAAGCCTCACACATGACGATAAACGCCGGGATGTTGAGGATGAAGTTCGGGGCTAGATCATGGAAATCTAAGCCATAGTAGAGCATGAGCCCCCGGACGAGTGGGTGGAGAGGAAAGCCCAGTCCGCGGAGGAAGTGGGGGAGAAACACTACCCTCTCATGGGGCCTTGGGGTGGGGAGGAGCTGCCCTTCTTCGGGAAGCCGGTGTGCGATGTCGTTAGACAAGTATCCGGCTTTCCTCAGTTTTTTGACGTGTCCCTCCGTGACGGAGGAGACCATCCACTTGCCTCCCGCTCCGGACATGGCTGGAGAAGGTCGAGGTGGGAAGTGCGGACTTGGGCGCTGGAGCTCGAGTGCGCGGAAGATGGATAGGCAAAGGAGGAAGAAGGCATAGGTAAAAAGGTGGATCCTTATCCCCTTATATGGGCGGACGCGGCTACGCGTCCCCACCAGCCTGATAAAACTCGCTTATCTCCCAAGCGCCGTAATCAATGGCGCGGTTGGGTTACCCACGTCCGTATTGATGAGAATCACGTAAATAAGGGGACACTGTCGGTGTACTAAAGTAGGGGTACCTTAGTACCCCAGACTTGTGCACGGGCAGTCGTAGCACCCTGCGGCAAGGCCCGCCCCGGAAGCGCCAAGAGAAGACCAAGCATTCAAGACAAGGCCCCCGGCAAGAGGAGCTTGCCGGGCCAAGAAGACATGGCCCCCGGCAAGAGGAGCTTGCCAGGCCAAGAAGACAAGACCCCGGCAAGAGGAGCTTGCCGGGACGATTGAGCCCATGTAAGGCCATCCAAGAACAAAGTATACGAGACAGAAGATCGAGCCCCCGACAAGAGGAGCTTGTCGGGAAGGCCGAACCCAGGCACCACAAGAGAAGCCCGCCGTGGCGCGCCAAGCGCCCCGGCAAGGCCTGATAGCTGGCACGCTATCAGGCACAGGAAGACGACCCCCGCGGCAAGCCACTTGCCGCGGCAAGATCGCCACCTCAAGACTGCGCTCCAGCTCGCCCGCCCACGCGTCGCTCCGGGGCTTCCCCCGAGGGCACGTGGCGAGGCACCGCGCAGCCTGGGGCATGCGGCGGCATGCAGCCGCCATCGTGGCGAACGGTGGCGCACCTAACGGTCCGCCTCGGTGCTGTCCGGGCGACCGTGACGGGCATTTAATGCCCTTGTCCCCTACCGTCAGAAGTAGGTATGATAACACTGTGCCGCACTGTAGCGCCACCGTTCCCGCACTATTACAACTACCACCCTTTTTACACTTTTACCCCTTCCTCTTACGTTGACACCTGTCGGTGACCCCTTTGCGCTATAAAAGGAGGCCCGTGTGCAACGTGGAAGGGGTTCCGGGGTTTCGGAGAATCGGCATCCAGACAGCCATACGCTCGGTGCAGCTAGCTCTCCAAGCTCCCGAGCTCCCCAGTTCAATACAACTAAGCAGGAGTAGGGTTTTACGCGTCCATCGCGGCCCGAACCTGGGTAAACCGCCCGTGTGCCCGCCTCGATCTGCTCTCTGCGCTCCCTCCGCCCCCCTCGCCGGACAACGAAAGGGGCTCCGGCCCCATAGGTGCTCGCGGGGGGGACGCCCGTCCGCCCCGACATCTTTGGCGCGCCAGGTAGGGGAGCGCGTCGAGGTTGTGCGGATCTGATTCAAGCGAACACTGGTAAGCTCAGGTATGAACAGGTACCTTTCCGCCCCGCTCCGCGGGGCGGAGGCATTCCTCCCTACGGAATCGTGCACGGCCCTCCTCGAGTACCCACTCACGCAGAGTTCGGGCAAGAAGCAGCTGCTCCTTGAGGAGGACCGCCTTCCGGCCGCTGGGCGAACCGATCGCTTCCAGCGAACCCTGCGCCGCTCCTGTAGCCGCAGCGGTTAGCGCCGGAGGCCGCGAAAAAGGCGACCTCGTTCTTCGGCGCGCTTCGTCCGCCAAGATCCAAACGAGTCGACGCCGACCGTGGGAGGAGTTTCGCCAGCGCGGTTGCCGGAACCCGTTCCGTCAACCAACCTCCCTGCCCAAGTCTTGCCGCAGTTGCATGTGATCCTTGGCGCAGGGGCCGGGCGCAGACCCCGCACATCAGTGAAAGCTCCTATGCTTTGCGCTTTTTGCCTTCTACATGCTCCTCTTCGTTATTTGCATGTATTATTTGGCATCCTGCGTAACACGCATGTCCAGCGAGCATCAGCACGCCGAAAGGCCATGTGCTTGCTTCCCTCTTTATTTTCCTCGCCTCTTAGACAGAGGGAGCGTTCCTCGCGCACAAAGTTTGCCGGGGGAAGGAGATGGGAGAGGGACCAAGTGCTGGAACCAAGTGCTGTCCGAGAAAAAGAAGCCTCGTCGAGGGACGAGCGTTATGCATAAGCTAAGTTATTAGAATTTGAGCAGTTCAGATTCTTAATTTTCGGTTGTCTTCCTTGAACAGTCACACTTTGTATGGAAAACCTGTGCGCGGAGGAACCTACCCGCGGCTAGCCGCACCCTCACCTTGTTTCGAGTACGCTCAACGATTCAAGCGAGCTGCGACGAGAGTCGCGCCCTTGTTTCGTTTCCGAGCTCACTCAACAAGCGGAGCGCGATTGCGACTGGCTGCGGCGAGGTTGCTTCCCGGTGAGGCCTTGGCCAGCAGGCTGCTATAAGCCCAAGGGCTCCTTGCCGGGAAGTTCCCCGGGAGCGTAGGGCGAAAAGCGTACAAAGTAAAGGGCCAGGACAAGGAAGATAACAATGCACTGATTAGTTCAGCTAAGGTAGAAACCTTACGTGACTTGTCACAGTGACTAATGAGCTCATAACGCCGTGTGCAGCTACAAAAAGAGATAAGATAAAGGGGGCCTAGTCTACGCGGTCGCCCTCGATCCTGGAAATCTTGCCCACTTTGGCGATGATGTCGGCGACCTGCTCCTTCAGCGCCTCCATGTCGGCGTCGGCCGGCAGGCTGCGAAGAACGTTGATGAGATTTATACCGGGGTTGCGGTATACAATCTTCGTCAGCACACGCTCCAAGGTTCCCGCGCAGGCCCGGCGCGTCTCCTCGGCCAGTTGCGCGGGGATCTTCTTCCGAAGATCCGCAAGGGCCGGCGCGACCCCTCTGAAGAAGAGGCTGAGCTTGGCGCTGTGAGGGAGGTCCGGGTCCGGAGAGTAGATGAGGTGTTCCAACTTCAACGCCAGCAACTCCTGGTCGATGTTGGATGCAGAAGACACCAGGTCCTCGGTCCACACCGCGACGGTCCGATGGAAGTCTTCGGCCGCAGTGTTGGCGCTCTCCGCCAAGCTTCGCTCCTTGCGGAGCCCCTCCTCCAGCGCGGAGACTTTCAGCTCCAGGGCCTCGATGGAGTCCTTGGCGGCCTTCAGCTCGTCGCCCTGCTTGGAGAGACGCGCCTGGAGTTCGGAGTTGGCGTGGGCGTCCTTCTCCCGCTCCGCATTGAGCGCGCCGACCCTCTCCGCGCTCGCCTTCAACGACTCCTCCAGCTGCGTGACCTTGGCGGCAAGCTCCTCCCTGGCGGCCTCCGCGGCAGCCGCGGCGGCTTTCGCCTCTTTCAGCTCCTCGCCAAGGGCCCGCTCCCGAGCGGCAAGTTCCTCCTCGTGGGAGTTGAGATTGGCCTGCAGCTGGGCAAGCGCTCCCTCTCGCCGGGACAGCTCCTCCCCGGCGAGCCGCTGCTGCTCTTCGGCGTCGGCCTTCTGCAGCACCCACTCCTGGTACTCCCCGGCGAGCCTCTCGCGCTCCTCCGCCACGCCGCGGAGGGCAGCTTGGTTGGCGGCGCGGAGCTCCGTCGCATGCTTCTCCATCTCGACGGCGGCCTCCGCGGCGAGGGCCTCCCGGGAAGCAAGCTTCGCCTGCCGAGCCCGGTAAAGGGCCAGGAGCCGGCGAAGCAGCTTCTCCTCCTCGGGCTCTTCGGCCCCGCCGGGCGCCTCGACAATCTTCAGGCCCGCGGAGGCGAGGACCTCCCCATCAAGGGCCTCGCCCTCCGCGGGGGCCCGCGCAGAAGAGCCCCATGGCACCTGGATGAAGATGCCATTGGGGGCTTCAAGGTAATGGCCCGCCCGCTCCTTTTCGGCGGAGGGGTCGGCGGCCGGCGCAGCACCCGATGCTCCTGCTGCCTCCGGGTCGGCAGTGCGACCGCCGTCCCCCTCCCCGGCCGTTGCGGCCGACGCTGGGGCGGTCTCCTGCGCGGATGACTCGGCAGCTTCCGCCGCGTCCTCGACGACAGGGGTGTCGCCGCTGCCGCCGCGCGCGCCCTCCTCCTCCTCGATGATGATGACCTCCGTCTCCATCTGCTCGGGGGGAGGGGAATCTAGAAGAAGGAGAACAGAGAGCAAAAGAAATTCAAGCAAACATCCAAAAGGAAGAGACGAACCCAAGATGACTAAGTCACAGAGCTTACCTTGGCAGACGTCATCAGCGGCGGGTTCCCTCGCCGGGGAGCTCTGCCTTGGCGGGGTCACCACCCTCGCCGGGCTACCCCCCCCCCCCTGGCGGGGTACTCGCCCTCGGCGGAGTGCTCGCCCTTGGCGAGGTGCTCCCCTTTACCGGAGAACTCGGCCTTGGCGGGGACGGCGGGGTCCGCGGCTCCTCGGGGGCGGCTTCTGGCCGCTCCTGCGGCTGCGGCTCCACCTCTGCACGAGACAGTATTATCAAGATACCAGCGCAGGGACGATCCCTCAAACGCGCCCGACAGGCGAAAGTACGGAACCCAGACTTACGCTGGGGGCCGCGCTGGGGGCTACGCAGAGGGCCGCCCCTCGGGGCAGCGCTCGGATCCGGCGGGCTGGGCTCCGGCACGCCCCCAGTTGCCGCGGTGGGCGAGTCGCCCACAACCTCGCCCGCGGGCGCCTTGGCTTTCTTCGCCGCTCGCTCCGCCAAGGTCCTGGAGTTAAGACGAGAAACAAGATCAGAGCCTGCGACAGTCAAGGCCAAGTCCATGAAGATGCGAAACCTCAAAAGCTCTTACTCCCGTTCGTCCTCGTCGTCGTCGTCGCTCAGGGCGGAGAAATCAAACTCCACCTGACGCGCGGCCACGCGGGGAGCGGGCAGCGGGGTCTCCCTCGGGCGCTTGGCGGTCCCGACGGTTGCCGGGGCCCGGGGAGCGGGCGGAGCCGCCGCTCCACCCTCCAAGGGCTCCTTTCCGTGCGGCGCTGCCTCACGGGGCGCCCCTGACGTAGCTGACGCGCCGGGCGCCCTCGTCGCAACCTGGCTCCCCCGGGAGGCTCATGCCGCTTGGCGGGGTGGTTGTTGCCGGGAGGCCGGCGCCTTTGCCCCCATCGCCGTCCTGCGGAGACGCTTCGCTGGAGAGCGCCGGGGGCTTACACGGGACGAGGAGGTCTCCGACGCTGAGGGAAGGTCATCGGCGTAGAGCTCCAAGGATCCGTCGGAGTCGTCGTCACCACCGTCCTCCTCCTCCACCCCGGCGAGCCCGCTGGACCCAGCGTCCTGCGCTGTGGCTCCTTGTCCCCCAGCGGTGGTGGCCCTCGCCGCGGCCTCAATCAAGATCCCCTGGATCCCGGAGTGCCTCAGAGAGGGAACCCCGGCGAGCTCGTCGGGGGGCAGCTTCAGCAGTTCGCAGATCTCCACCACCTCCGCTTGGCGGGACGCCTCCGCGGCCTCCGCCTCTTCGGGCGAGAAGCCGAACTCCCCTGCCGCTGCGGCTGCGGTGGCCTCTTCAGCCCAAGAAGCTATGCATGCTGCCTCTCGCGCGGTGGTGTCCCGCGTCAGCCCCTGGGCCTCGTCCTTCTTCTTCGCCACCTCCGCCAGGTTGTCGAAGAAGTTCAAGATGACGTCTGGCCTGGGCGGAATCCACGTGCGGTCGACGCCGTGCGAGTCGCACGCAGGCATCATGGCGCGAAGGGAATCCCGGGCCGAGCTGTTGCAAAGAGGCACAACTCCCCGGGGCTCCCTGAACCACTCTGGGTGGGCCGGGTCATGCTTGAATAGCTCCCGGACCATCCCCTTCAGCTCCACCGACGTGAAGTTGAAGTTGAGCCTGGGGCGCAGCCTCATTATGTCCGCCGCGTTGCTATACTCCCAGGCTGGCCTCTTCCTATCTTGAAGAGGGGCGATGCGGCGGCGGAGGAAGTCTGCGCCCACCTCTCCGACGGACAGCCTTGCTGTCCGAAGACGGAGAATCCTGATGAGGGCGGCGTTGAGCTTGCCGTCGTCCGAATCCAGCTCGCTCCAATCCTTGCCGCGCATGACAGGTGTTGTGCGCGGCGCGGTGAAAGATTGCGGCTGGTCCTCGACGACCCAGCACCAGTCGGCGCGCCACTCCTCCCATTTGCCGCGGAGCTCCCCCGGCAAGTAGGAATCCTTCTTGTTCAGGCGGAAGACCCAAGATATCCCTCCAGCGAGGGGGGCGCCGGCCTCTACTCTAGGGATGAAGAAGTGCCTAAAAAGCGCGACGTTTGGATACACCCCAATATAGTTTTCGCACATATGCGCGAAAACCGCCATCGTGAGGACGGCGTTGGGAGTGAAGTCAAGAAGATGGAGGCCGAAGGTGTTCATTATGTCGCAGAAGAAATCAGAAAAAGGAGGGCAAAGACCGCAGTGGAAGAAGGCTGCGAAGAAATAATACCCGCCGGGGTAGTTGCCCTTGGCGGCGGCCGGATAGGCCCGGGTGCGGGGATGCGCCTTGGTCTCCTCGGCCCAGAACAAGTAGTACTTGTTCCAGAGCTCCCGCGCGCCGAGCTTCGGCGCGAAGACGAGGTTCTGCTTCCGCAGCAAGGTGAGCATCGCCGCGTGCTCCGATTTCTCCTTCTTGGTCTTCTCCGCCCTCGCCTTCTCAGTCTTCGGGGCCATGGCGGAGGCGGCGGGGGAAGGGAGACGAAGAATCCGGTAGCTCCGCAAGTGCGCGCGAGCGGCAGAGGAAAAATGGAGGCGGAGCGCAGATGGGATCTCTGGAGGAGGGAGAGGACGCAGTAAGGGCGAAGGAGGGGAACCGCTCCCGCTTCCTCTGCCTTATATGGGGAAGGGGCGGACACCCCATTCTCGCCATCGAGAAATCGTGCGCGACGTGACGCGCGCCTGCGCGGTTCAGCCCCGCGCACGCCACCCACGTCACGCTCACCCCGCACGCCCCGCCCCCACGACGCCGCGGTGAGCGCGCGCCGCCTGGGGAAGGCGCGGCGGGTGCGGAGTTAAGGAGCAGCGCGACCAAGGCCATGCGTGCCCGTGCACCGTTAGGGCCTGGCCCAACGACGCTCGGCACCGTGTGTGGCCCAGGCCCGGGGGCTCCTGTCGGTGTACTAAAGTAGGGGTACCTTAGTACCCCAGACTTGTGCACGGGCAGTCGTAGCACCCTGCGGCAAGGCCCGCCCCGGAAGCGCCAAGAGAAGACCAAGCATTCAAGACAAGGCCCCCGGCAAGAGGAGCTTGCCGGGCCAAGAAGACAAGGCCCCCGGCAAGAGGAGCTTGCCGGGCCAAGAAGACAAGACCCCCGCAAGAGGAGCTTGCCGGGACGATTGAGCCCATGTAAGGCCATCCAAGAACAAAGTATACGAGACAGAAGATCGAGCCCCCGACAAGAGGAGCTTGTCGGGAAGGCCGAACCCAGGCACCACAAGAGAAGCCCGCCGTGGCGCGCCAAGCGCCCCGGCAAGGCCTGATAGCTGGCACGCTATCAGGCACAGGAAGACGACCCCCGCGGCAAGCCACTTGCCGCGGCAAGATCGCCACCTCAAGACTGCGCTCCAGCTCGCCCGCCCACGCGTCGCTCCGGGGCTTCCCCCGAGGGCACGTGGCGAGGCACCGCGCAGCCTGGGGCATGCGGCGGCATGCAGCCGCCATCGTGGCGAACGGTGGCGCACCTAACGGTCCGCCTCGGTGCTGTCCGGGCGACCGTGACGGGCATTTAATGCCCTTGTCCCCTACCGTCAGAAGTAGGTATGATAACACTGTGCCGCACTGTAGCGCCACCGTTCCCGCACTATTACAACTACCACCCTTTTTACACTTTTACCCCTTCCTCTTACGTTGACACCTGTCGGTGACCCCTTTGCGCTATAAAAGGAGGCCCGTGTGCAACGTGGAAGGGGTTCCGGGGTTTCGGAGAATCAGCATCCAGACAGCCATACGCTCGGTGCAGCTAGCTCTCCAAGCTCCCGAGCTCCCCAGTTCAATACAACTAAGCAGGAGTAGGGTTTTACGCGTCCATCGCGGCCCGAACCTGGGTAAACCGCCCGTGTGCCCGCCTCGATCTGCTCTCTGCGCTCCCTCCGCCCCCCTCGCCGGACAACGAAAGGGGCTCCGGCCCCATAGGTGCTCGCGGGGGGGACGCCCGTCCGCCCCGACAGACACGATCTCTGCTTTGACAAGACATGCCAAGGAAACCGCCTCGCAAAATGCGCTGAGGTGGGGGAGTAAAACCGATTCGAATAAAGACTTGGCCGTGGTGTGGTGTCACGCTACGGAATACGTCAGCAGATTAGATTTGTGTAAATATTATTCTCTCTATGGAAATATGTGGAAACTTATTTTGCAGAGCCGGACACTATCCTTAGTGCTCAAAATCTTCTATGAAGTATTTGGAGGAGAAACCCGCCTTGCAATGCCGAAGACAATCTGCGCGCCGGACTCGTCATCATTGAAGCCTGGTTCAGGGGCTACTGAGGGAGTCCTGGATTAGGGGGTGTCCGGATAGCCGGACTATACCTTCAGCCGGACTCCTGGACTGTGAAGATACAAGATTGAAGACTTCGTCCCGTGTCCGGGAGGGACTTTCCTTGGCGTGGAAGGCAAGCTTGGCGATACGGATATATAGATCCCCTACCATTGTAACCGACTCTGTGTAACCCTAACCCTCTCTAGTGTCTATATAAACCGGAGGGTTTTAGTCCGTAGGACAACACAGAACAATCATACCATAGGCTAGCTTCTAGGGTTTAGCCTCCTTGATCTCGTGGTAGATCTACTCTTGTACTACCCATATCATCAATATTAATCAAGCAGGACGTAGGGTTTTACCTCCATCGAGAGGGCCCAAACCTGGGTAAAACTTCGTGTCCCTTGTCTCCTGTTACCATCCGCCTAGACGTACAGTTCGGGACCCCCTACCCGAGATCCGCCGGTTTTGACACCGACAGCATGTTTGGCGGCTCTCCATGTGGACGGGACGATCCGACAGCGGTGGAGACGCGAAGGATCAGAGAACTCGTCTAGACGGCTCTGGCTCAGCAGGAGGCTTATTCCTACAGTCAAGACACGATTCATTCGACTCCTCGCCCAAGCCGGAGCCCGAGTTACAGCAGGCATATGGAGTCAGAGGCTTTGTCAAGCAACGCCCAATGCCGTAATCAGCCCGGCGGGTATAACCCGGTGTAGGACAGGATACGTCAGGAGGACGAGAGGGCGTCTCAACTACCAGCTCATCAGGTGGCCCATCAAACCTCTCCATATTACCCAACAACTTCTATTGAGGCAGGGGTGGCCACTAGAACCGGTGGTGTTCCTTGTTTAGTGCCGTCTTTGCGTAATGTGTGTCTGCCCAAGGACTTCAAGGGACCCCGAAAGGTGCCAAACTACATGGCCAACTTACAGCCCGGGGCGTGGATCGAAAGTTATGAGATGGCCATGGAGCTGTTGGAGGTTAGTGACACGGCAATGGCTAAGTACTTCACCATGATGTTGGATGGAACAGCCCGGACTTGGTTAAAGGGCCTGCCGCCTAATTCCATTGGCTCATGGGCGGAGTTAAAGGCCCGGTTCATTCAGAACTTCAAAGACACCTGCAAGCAGTCCATGTCAATTGTGGACTTAACTAATTGTAAGCAAGAGGAGGGTGAGTCTACCACTCATTGGGTGCACCGGGTCAAGGAGATAATACATTCGTCTGACAAGATGGATGCCGGCTCTGCAGTCCTCATGTTGGAGAAAAATTGCCGATTTGAACCGCTGAGACAGAAGCTGGGGCGCCTCAAGCGTGATTGTAATGATATGGGCCAGCTGATGGCGGCACTAGTCAAATACGCCGATTCTGATAGTACCAAGGATCCCGCGTCTGATGAGGAAAAGACAGGGAAGGGAAAGAAGAACGGCAATGGAAAGGGTCAGCAGCATAACCCAGTGAATCAAGGAGGCAATAAGCGTAAGGCCGATGGTAACCCGGAGTTTGTGGCCAACGCCAATGCACAGGGTAACAATCAGAGACGCAAGGGGAGGCCGCCCCCTCGATCTGGCGGGTCAGGTCCATCTCTTGAGCAGCTACTCAATGAACCCTGTCCGAGACACGGCACCCGGTAAAGGCCGGCCACTCACTTATGGAAGGATTGCGTGATCATGAAGGCTTTCAAGAATTCCAACACGTTCGACGGCAATTATGGGTCGGGTGGCGGCTCAGGTGCCGGCGGTTTTCATGGCCCGGGTGGCGGTTCAAATTCTGGCTTTCAGGGAAATCAAGGTGGCTATAATCAGCAGCAATCTGGTCAAGGAGGTCAGCAGCAGCAGCAGTCGGGTTATCAGAGCAATCCAAAGCAACTAAATAGTGGACAGTATCATGTGTTCACCACTATCTTATGCAAGCGATACCAGAAGATTCATAAAAGGGTTGTGAACGCTGTTGAGCCGGCGGTTCCCCGTTATTTGAGGTGGTCAGAGCAGCCTATTGTGTGGAGTAGGGAAGATCACCCTCCCCGGGTTGACAATCCGGGTCAATTAGCCTTGGTGGTAGCACCTCAGGTTGGTGGATATAAATTCACTAAGGTACGTATGGACAGAGGTAGCAGCATCAACATCCTCTATTATGAGACCTTTCGACGTATGGGGTTGACTGACAAAAATTTAAAAACGTCCAACACCGTTTTCCATGGAGTGGTGCCTGGTAAGTCGGCATACCCAGTTGGCAAGATTGAGCTGGAGGTAGCCTTTGGAGATGAATATGACTCTAGGGCTAAGAATTTAACCTTTGAGGTGGTCAAGATCAAAACCCATATCATGCTCTGTTTGGATGACCGGCCTATGCCAAGTTCATGGCACGACCGTGTTATGTTTATTTGCAGCTCAAGATGCCGGGTCACAAGGGCACCATTACTATTCATGGGAGTCGAAAGATAGCCCTAGAATGCAAAGAGGGGGACGCGCCTTATGCCGAGTCTGTTTGTGCAGCAGAGGAGCTGAAGTTTTATCAAGATAACGTTGACCCGACGGATATGACATCTCTGAAGAAGCCAACCACAGACCATGACCCGACGATGAAGTTTAAGTCGGCTGATGAAACCAAGCTTGTTGATTTTATTCCAGGCGACTCGTCTAAACAATTCAGCATCAGCGCCAATTTGGATCCTAAATAGGAAAGCGCGCTCATCGAGTTCATCCATGAGAATCGGGACATCTTTGCATGGAAACCTTCTGACATGCCAAGTGTACTGAGAGAACTCGCTGAGCACACTCTTAATATTGATCTGAAGTTTAAGCCGGTCAGGCAATTCCTTCGGCAGTTCAACGAAGAGAGACGTAAAGCTATTGGTGAGGAGGTGGCCCGGCTCTTAGCGGCCGGGTTTATTGTTGAAGTTTTTCACCCTGAGTGGTTGGCTAACCCGGTGCTTGTACTTAAGAAGAATGGCACCTGGCGGATGTGTGTGGATTACACGGACTTAAATAAGGCTTGTCCGGCTGATCCTTTTGCTTTCCCTCGTATTTGTCGGTGTTCTGGGAACGGGGGTCCCCAGACTTGCCTGCCTGCGGCCTGCGGCGTGGCTCGAATGGAGGCCCAGTGTGGCCCATCTGCATCAACACAAGGCTCAAGACCCTCGCGAGGGGCCAAGCCTCGCGAGGCAGACGACACGGCGCTCCCTCAAGCACGGCCTCCTTAGGCTGGCTCGCGAGGAGGCGGAGAGATCACGGAGGGTACCTCACGAGGTGCCCATGACGCAAGCCATGACGACTAAAGGTGCCAGGCGGGCGCCAGCCCGCGCAGCGTCTCCTTTTCCTCTTTGGTGCAAGGGGGGCAAGCGCAGGCGAGAGGATCAAGCAAAGGCACCCATTTCGGTGCAACGAGACCAAAACCAGTCCAACGGTGGGAAGGAGGTCACCATGGAGCCCAGGACGACGCCACCACAGGGCCTTTGGCAGACGAAGACCAACTTTAGTCAGGATAAGTGTACCAGATGTTCCCCTTCAAATTGGCCAATTGTTGGCGCCCTTCCCGCTCAATATTTGGGAAGAGGCCCAAGGCCTTTGCCTATAAATAGGACTAGCCACCCACAGGGTAGAGGGGGGGGGGAATCCAGCATCTAGAGAGAAAGAAGGGCGATCGAACTCCCCCTAGCAGTTCATCCCCTAGCCAAGAACAGGCCCTCGCGAGGTCGTTCCCCTTTGTACTGTTCTTCCTCATCAGCCCAAGAGGCAATCCACCCACCACAAACTAGAGTAGGGTATTACACCACAATGGTGGCCCGAACTAGTATAAACCTTGTGTCTCTTGTGTTGTTCTTGCAGTAGTCAGATCTTTGTGAGACGGAGAGGTAGAGGGCACGATCTCCGCACGCACCCCAGAGTTCAAACCTTAAGGGTCTGCCGGAACCTGTGATCCGACATTTGGCGCGCCAGGTAGGGGTGCACCGGAATCCGCCTTCCACCGCTCCGTCCTCCCCCGGCTGCCGCATCCATGTACGGCGCGCGTTGGGCTCGCGCCACGCCAGCGGCCCTCGCTGGTGGACGTCCTCGCCGTTCCCCGTCGCCCGCCGTCAACACCGCCACCGGCCCGACGGGAGGCGAGCAGCAAGCACCACCCCGGCGCCTGTCTATGCGGCCGGGCGGCTGCACCACGACGTCGACGCTTCCAGTCGTTGCGGCCCTCCTGGGCGGCTCGCAGGCGCTGCCCACAATCCGCCACGTCAAGCCATTTGCTCGTCAGATCGGCGCCGTTTCCGCGCGGCAGGGGGCTCCCCCGGACCGGGCAGCACGCGAGGTTGGTTTGACCTTTAGCTCGGAGGACCACCCCGCTAACTTGGCCGGCTCGGGCGCGCTCCCCCTGTTGTGCACCCCCACCATCTGCCAGGTGGCCGTCACCAGAACCCTCGTTGATGGCGGCGCGGGCCTCGGCGTGCTCTCGGACGAGACCTTCAACCTCCTCTGCATACCCCGGGAGCGGCTGCAACCCAGCCGATCCTTCTCAGGCATCGGGGGCGGGTCGTCCGACTCCTTGGGACAGATCTGGCTCCCGGTAACCTTCGGCACCTACGACAACTTCCGCACGGAGATGGTCGACTTCGACATCGCCCCCATCGGCCTCCCTTACAACGCCATCCTCGGCTACCCGGCGCTGGCCCAGTTCATGGCCGCCACGCACCTGGCATACAACCTCATGCAGATGCCCGGGAGCGGCGGTACCCTCACCGTGCATGGAGACATCAGGGACGCCCTGCGAGTACTCAAGCTCGCCTTCAAGACGGCGGCATCGGCACAGCCCGCCGACGCGGGGGCCCCTGAGCCCAAGGGGGCTGCGCCTACCAAGAAGAAGCAGTTGTTCACCCAGGACAAGGCAGAAACCAAGCAGATACCCGTCGACGAGGACGGGTCCTCCAGCGCCACTTTCACCATTGGCGCCAACCTGGGGTCTAAGCAGGAGGAGGCCCTGGTCAAGTTCCTGCATGCAAACAAGAAAGTGTTTTCTTGGGAGCCCGATCAGTTGGCAGGGATTCCCAGGGACGTCATCGAGCACCACCTCAATGCGTGCCCAAATGTGCGCCCCGTGAAGCAGAAAGCCAGGCGACAGTCCGCAGAGAAGCAGGCCTTCATCGTCCAAGAGACCCGCAAGTTAGAAGCCGTTGGATTCATTCGCGAGGTCCGGTACCCAGATTGGTTGGCCAACCCTGTCGTTGTGCCCAAGAAAGGGGGGAAGGAACGCATGTGTGTCGACTTCACCAACCTCAACAAGGCATGCCCGCAAGATCCGTTCCCACTCCCTCGCATCGACCAGATCGTCGATTCCACCGCCGAGTGCGACCTGTTGTGCTTTTTGGATGCCTTCTCCGGATATCACCAGATCAAGATGGCGATAGAAGACGTTGAGAAGACTGCCTTCTTGACCCCGTGCGGAGTATACTGCTATACGTGCATGCCATCTGGACTACGCAACGCACGGGCAACCTTTCAGCGGCTGATGCACATCACCTTGGGTCCGCAGCTTGGGAAGAATGTTGAAGCATACGTCGATGACATTGTGGTGAAATCTCGAGAGGCCAGGACCCTGATACAAGACCTGGAGGAGACCTTCGCGAGCCTCGACGCAGTGAGCCTGCGGCTCAACCCGGAGAAATGTGTGTTTGGCGTTCCCTCGGACAAGCTTTTGGGATTCCTCGTATCTCACCGTGGCATCGAGGCCAACCCCGAGAAGGTCAAGGCGGTCGAGGACATGAGCCCGCCGAAGACCCTCAGAGAAATGCAGAAGCTCACTGGGCGTGTGACCGCACTAGGGCGCTTCATCTTCAAGTTGGGGGAACGAGCGCTGCCTTTCTTTCAGCTGATAAAGAAAAAGGGGCCCTTTGAATGGACTGAAGAGGCAGATAAGGCGTTTCAAGATCTCAAGAGGTACCTAACCAGTCCCCCAGTCATGGTGGCTCCACGCCCTCAGGAGCCTCTGCTGCTTTACCTTGCCGCCACTCCCTACTCCGCCAGCGCGGCCTTGGTGGCGGTTAGGGAAGAGCGCCAGGTCAAGACCGCAGCGGCAGCCCGAGGCAAGGCAAAAAAGGAACAAGGAAAGCTCGAGGAAGCCGAAACTATAGATGAAGAGAGTCAGCTACCGAGGGACACGCCAGAGACAGGAGAGGCAGCATGCCCGGATGGTCCGCCTCCCGAGGCCACAGCATCTCGTGAGGGGCCATCACCTCCCGAGGGCGCCGCGACCCGAGATGCTCTCAGCCTTGTTGAGCACCCGGTCTACTTCGTTAGCACGGTGCAACATGACGCGAGGGCACGGTACCCGATGCCCTAGAAGCTCCTCCTCGTGCTGCTGGTGGCCTCGCGCAAGCTGCGTCACTACTTCCATGCTCACCCGATCAAGGTCGTCTCACCGTACCCCCTGGAGAGGGTGCTCAGGAGCCCTAACTCAGCCGGAAGGGTCGCTGAGTGGAACATAGAGTTGCAAGCATTTCAGCTCGAGTTCAGCACAACTAGGGTCATCAAAGGAGCCGCATTGGCGGATTTCGTGGCGGAATGGACAGAGGCGCCGGGCCTCAAGGATGACGAGGATCGCTCCCTCTCCCCAGGGAGCGAGGCGCCAGAAGGCTGGGTCATGTACTTCGACGGGGCATTCTCCAGGCACGGCGCGGGGGCTGGTGCCGTGCTGATATCACCCACTCAGGATAAGCTTTGCTATGCAGTACAACTCTGTTTCCAGCAAGGAGAAAAGGTCTCCAACAACATAGCGGAATATGAGGGACTAATAGCCGGGTTGAAGGCCGCAGCGGCCCTGGGAGTGAAGCGCCTCACCGTCAAAGGCGACTCGCAGCTCCTAGTTAACTTCTCCAATAAGGTGTACGAGCCGAAGGACGAGCATATGGAGGCCTACCTAGCAGAGGTCCGCAGGATGGAAAAGCAGTTCTGGGGGCTGGAGCTGAAGCACGTGCCCCGTGGCACCAACCAGGAAGCCGACGACATAGCCGGATGGGCGTCCAGGCGGCTGCCGCAGAAGCCCAGCGTCTTCGAAGAGCGGCTCTTCAAACCTTCAGCGCAGCCAACGCTATCAAGCACGGCTCAGCCTCGAGAGGAGCTCCCTCAGCCGCTAGCCTCGGGAGCCCCGGCCTGCGGATCGCCCTCAGGAGCACGTTTGCTCCTGACGATGGAACCTTAGGAGGAATGCTGGATCACAGAGCTCCGGAATTACCTGACACATGGGGCCCTGCCAGAGAAGGAGGAGGAAGCAGAACGTGTGGCGCGGCAGGCCACGACATACTGCATCAGAGACGGAGAACTCTACCAGAAGCGACCCAACGACGTATCTCTGCGCTGCATCTCCAAGGAGCAAGGAAGGGAACTACTGGGGGACATACACGGCGGAGACTGCGGACACCACTCGTCAACACGAACCCTCGTCGGCAAAACATTCCGTAGTGGGTTCTATTGGCCCACCGCGCTCAACGACGCGATCGAATTGGTAAAGGCTTGTGAGGCCTGCCAGTTCCATTCCAAGAAGATCCATCAACCAGCGGGGAGCCTGCAGACTATACCCCTCTCGTGGCCATTCACAGTTTGGTGGTTGGATATTCTGGGCCCGTTCCCTCGGGCGCCAGGGGGCTACCGTTACCTCTACGTCGCCATTGACAAGTTCACCAAGTGGGCAGAGGTGGAGGCTGTCCGTACCATCCCCGCAGGCTCCGCGGTCAAGTTTATCAGGGGTATCGTGAGCCGGTTCGGGGTGCCAAACCGCATCATCACAGACAACGGTTCGCAGTTCACCAGTAATCTCTTCAAAACATACTGTGCTAACCTTGGAACGCAGATATGCTACACTTCGGTGGCACACCCGCGAAGCAATGGGCAAGCCGAACGAGCCAACGCGGAGGTCCTGAGAGGCCTCAAGACCAGGACGTTCAAGAAGAAGCCGGAGGCCTGCGGTAGGGGTTGGTACGATGAGCTCCAATCCGTGTTGTGGTCCATCCGCACAACCGCGACCAAACCAACCGGGGAAACTCTGTTCTTCCTGGTCTACGGAGCCGAAGCAGTCCTTCCTCACGAGGTCAGGCGTCGCTCCGCGCGGGTCCTAGCGTTCGACGAGGCGCAGCAGGACGCCATGCGGGGGATGGACCTCGTGCTGGGGGAGGAACGCCGCCGGGAAGCCGCGCTGTGAGCGGCAAGGTACCAACAGGCGCTATGACGATATCACTGCCGCAACATCTGCCCCAGGACCCTCAAGGTAGGAGACCTCGTACTCAGGCGGGTCCTCTCCAGGGAAGGGCTGCACAAGCTCTCTCCCATGTGGGAGGGCCCGTTCAAGGTTGTTCATGTTTCCAGGCCTGGCTCCGTGCGCTTGGAGACTCAAGAGGGGGAGCCGATCCAGAACGCGTGGAACATCCAGCACCTCCGGAGGTTCTACCCCTAAAAGGCCCTGAGCCTGTGAAGAAGGCGAACGCCTGTGAATATCATCTCTTTTTGGAAAAGGCCCTAAGCCTGTGAAGAAGGCGAACGTCTGTGAAGATCATCTCTTTTTGGAAAAGGCCCTAAGCCTGTGAAGAAGGCGAACGCCTGTGAAGATCATCTCTTTTTGGAAAAGGCCCTGAGCCTGTGAAGAAGGCGAACGCCTGTGAAGATCATCTCTTTTTGGAAAAGGCCCTGAGCTTGTGAAGAAGGCAAACGCCTGTGAAGATCGTCTCTTTTTGGAAAAAGGCCCTGAGCCTGTGAAGAAGGCGAACGCCTGTGAAGATCGTCTCTTTTTGGAAAAGGACCTGAGCCTGTGAAGAAGGCGAATGCCTGTGAAGCTCATTACCTCTAAGGAGAAAGGCCCGGAGCCTGTGAAGAAGGCCAATGCCTGTGAAGCTCATTACCTCTAAGGAGAAAGGCCCGGAGCCTGTGAAGAAGGCCAATGCCTGTGAAGCTCGCCGCCCCGTGACACTCTCACGTAATAATGAGTGGGGCTGTACACGTCCCGGAGTCTCAGGAGCGCCGGCCTCAGGCCCTGGGGCTCCCTCCCACGCCTAGTGGCAGCACTTAGCTCCGCGCTGGTGAGAAGACGTCGAATACTAGACTAGGTGCCGGACGCGGCTTTTTCATTTGCTTTCCGCATTTGACGTGTTTTACTTGCATTTGAAGTCTTATCGAAACTATCGCCGTTGTTGATTTGTGGTTTGTCGATTTTCGCTCCTCGTTTTCATTTTCTCTCATGAAAGGCCTCGCGAGGGATGGGACTCGAACGCCCTCGCGAGCATTTATGCTCAAGCCTCTTAAAGGTTTCACGGCCCGGGCTCTCTACAGGAGCACCCCTCTGGTCCGTGCCCCCCGGGTACTGCGACATGCACACAGGGCCTGGGTCGGTCGCCCCCCGGCTGGGGCCGCAAACTACCTGCGCGAGGGCAAATAGTTGAGAAACGCAACAACAAAATTAAGGTAATGGCTACAACGGCAATAATTCTCAACACGCCCCCACGGGGCTCCATGCAGCTGTCTTATCTTATACAGGGAGCAAAAGGAAAAGGAAAGGGCGAGCCCGGCGCGGCCCGCCCCACATCGGCCTGCTGAGGCGACACCGGATGCCTCCGGAGCTCAGGCGGACTCCCTCTCGCGCTTCACCGGGGCGCGGCGACGGGCGGATGAACAGCCACCCCCCAAGCAAGCGCGGAGGCGAGGGGGCTGGCTGCGGCCACTGCTAGAGGAGCCGCCTAAAGAGGAGTTGGCGAAGCTTGGGGAGCCTCGGGCGCCACCAGCAGAGTGGGCGCTATCTCCTCCATCGTCGTCCTCAGGGCAGCATCCCGCGCGGCGACCATCTTCCCCAAACACCCTCACGTAAAGGGTGCTGTTGCCGTCGAACTTGAAGTGCAGGGTGCACCGCTCGCCCAGGCCGCGCGCGCGGGCAAACGTTTGCCAGCCGCGGGTCAGGGCCCTATTCCCAGAAGGGGAGACCTCGAGCAAAACCCAAGAGGCCCTACTGCAGCAGCCGTCAGCCTAGAGCCAGAAGCCGCACCATGGCGCTGGCCGGCAGCTCGCTGATGAAGAAGCGAGGGAGCTGGAGCCAGGTGCTGGTCGGGTCCGCCGACCACACGACGAACTCCGGTAGCACCTCCGCCGAGCGAAAGCGCGGCTTGGGAGGCCGCGCAACCACAGCCTGCCTCCCTACGGCAGCCGAGCACTCACCACCACGCGGAGAATCACCCCTGTGCCCACGGGGAGCCACAACGGGGACCGCGGGGTGCTTGCGGGGACGACCCCGGCCGCGCTTGGCCGGAGGGGAGTCGGGCCCCGCCCGACTAGCCTTCCCCTTCTCCGCGGCTGAGAACCTCTTCGGAGCCATGCGAGCGGCGGCGGCGAAGGAGAGGAAGAAGAAGAGAAGCGGAAAGGGATGGATTGGCGGAGCTTGTGCGGCCTCGCACTTATAGCCGGAAGAGGCCAACCGTCGAGCACCACGATCACAGGTAATAATGACCCGTATCTATGCATGCAGGGACTAGTCAAGTCACGCAGTTGCCAAGGCGTCGTGGGGAAGTGGAGACGCCCACGTCCTGTCAAACCGCCACGCGGCGCCCAAGGCCGCAGGCTGTTAGGGCCCGCGACGCTTTGCCCTTGCCCTTTCACCTCTCGGCACGGCCAAGTCCATGCGCGCCTCGGGCCCGGGGGATACTGTCGGCGTTCTGGGAACGGGGGTCCCCAGACTTGCCTGCCTGCGGCCTGCGGCGTGGCTCGAATGGAGGCCCAGCGTGGCCCATCTGCATCAACACAAGGCTCAAGACCCTCGCGAGGCGGACGACACGGCGCTCCCTCAAGCACGGCCTCCTTAGGCTGGCTCGCGAGGAGGCGGAGAGATCAAGCGGGTACCTCACGAGGTGCCCATGACGCAAGCCATGACGACCAAAGGTGCCAGGCGGGCGCCAGCCCGCGCAGCGTCTCCTTTTCCTCTTTGGTACAGGGGGGCAAGCGCAGGCGAGAGGATCAAGCAAAGGCACCCATTTCGGTGCAACGAGACCAAGACCAGTCCAACGGTGGGAAGGAGGTCACCATGGAGCCCAGGACGACGCCACCACAGGGCCTTTGGCAGGCGAAGACCAACTTTAGTCAGGATAAGTGTACCAGATGTTCCCCTTCAAATTGGCCAACTGTTGGCGCCCTTCCCGCTCAATATTTGGGAAGAGGCCCAGGGCCTTTGCCTATAAATAGGACTAGCCACCCACAGGGTAGAGGGGGGGGGGGAATCCAGCATCTAGAGAGAGAAGGGCGATCAAAATCCCCCTAGCAGTTCATCCCCTAGCCAAGAACAGGCCCTCGCGAGGCCGTTCCCCTTTGTACTGTTCTTCCTCATCAGCCCAAGAGGCAATCCACCCACCACAATCTAGAGTAGGGTATTACACCACAATGGTGGCCCGAACTAGTATAAACCTTGTGTCTCTTGTGTTGTTCTTGCAGTAGTTAGATCTTTGCGAGACAGAGAGGTAGAGGGCACGATCTCCGCGCGCACCCCAGAGTTCAAACCTTAAGGGTCTGCCGGAACCCGTGATCCGACAGTATTGATCAAATCATTGATGCTACGGCGAGTTGTGAGTGTTTGAGCTTTTTGGATGCTTACTCTGGTTATCATCAGATCAAGATGGCAGTTAAGGACCAAGAGAAGACGACCTTCATCACTCCATTTTGGAGCCTTCTGCTATGTGTCTATGCCGTTTGGGCTCAAGAGTGCCCAGGCGACTTATCAGCGGTGTGTACAGAACTGTCCCCACAATCAGATTGGGTGCAATCTTCACGCTTACGTGGATGATATAGTGGTGAAATCCAGAGAGAAGGAAACCTTGATAGATGATCTAAAGGAAACCTTTGATAATCTCCGGGTCTATAAGATGATGCTTAACCCGGCCAAATGTGTGTTTGGCGTGCCAGCAGGCAAGCTTTTGGGTTTTCTAGTCTCCAACAGGGGCATTGAAGCTAATCCGGAGAAGATCAAGGCAATTACCTCTTTGGCTAAGCCGGTGTGCATCAATGACGTTCAACGACTGGCAGGTCGTATTGCTGCTTTAAGCCGGTTCATATGCCGGTTAGGTGAGAAGGCCATACCACTGTATCAGATTATGAAGAAAACAGACACTTTTGTCCGGAGTGATGCTGCTAATGCTGCCTTTGAAAATTTAAAGAAACAGTTGTCTGAGCCGCTGGTCCTTGCGGCTCCCATTGATAGAGAGCCGTTGCAATTATACGTGGCCACTAACTCACGTGTTGTTAGTGTTGCAATTGTGGTGGAGCGCAAGGAGGCTGGCAAGGAGCATCCGGTTCAACGGCCGGTTTACTACATCAGTGAGGTTGCGATGCTCGGATAATTAAGCTACAGTAATCCCACGTTAAGGATGCCACGTCACCTAGGTTACTGTCGCTAATCTCGCGTTAGTTTGAAAGCGATCCAAATTCAAAATTCAAAATCAAGCAAACAATAATTTTTTTTAAATATTAAAACTAAAATGTTCAATAAATAGTAGATAAATCAGAGGCTATGATAAAATTGTAAAAAACATTATTGAAATGTGATAAGTGACTTAAATAACCTCAAACAGTGGCTGAAAACATTATTTATTAACCTTTTTATTAATACAAAATAAATATGAAATGATATTTACCCCAAACAAGTTTTTTTGGTGGTAGGATATATTTTGCTGTGATTTGTGGTCCAACTCGAATATTTTACCAAACTCATTTGGTGCCCAAACAATTAGCGAGAAAAGAAAGTAAAGAAAAAGAAAAAGAATAAAACAGAAAACAAAACTTACAAAAAAATAAACCCCCTCCCCCACTGGACCAGGCGGCCCAGCTCACACCAGGCCGGCCCACCTGGCCCAGCCGGCCGGCCCAGCCGCGCCTACTAACCCCACTGTCACCCAAACCCTAGACGAGTCGCTCCCCACTCCCCCCCCTCGTTCCCCCACTCCCCCATGATCCAGATCGGGGCAACCGCCCCGACCCCGAACGCCGCCGCGCGCCCCCAACGCCGATCGCCAGCGCCGCCTCCTCGCCGGACAGGCCGTCCTCGACCTCCTCCTCGCTGACCCCTCTCTCCCTCGCCCCCTCTGCCCGATCCTGATCTGGATCGGGAGGGGTCCGCCCCGATGTCGCCGGAGCCCTCGACACCGCCCACCGCTCGCCGATCTTGGAGCTCCTCGGTGCTGCACCTCCCCGCCCGGAGCGCCCTCGCCGGTCTGCCTCCCCTCTACGCACGTCGCCGCCGTCGACCTCCCCAAGCACCACTGCCCCGTTCCCTACTCCTCCGTTGTGAGCTCCCCCTCCCTCCTCGCTCCGCTGTGGCCGTGCCCGTCCCCCCCCCCCCCCCCCCCCCGCTGCGCCGTACGCCGCCGCTGCTCCGTGGCTGTGCGCCGTCTGCCGCGGCAGCCCTCTCCGCTAACCGCCCGCACCTGCTCACCCGCCTGCGCGCTTCACCGTGCTCGCCCACCGTCCCGTGCGCGCCGTCCAGAGCATCACCACGGCCACCACACCGCACCGCCTCGCCCTCCGCTCGCCCGCCCACTGCCGTGCTTCGGCACCCCGGAGCCCCTCTGCCCCCCTTATACATTGGCATGCGCCGCGCACGCGCTCGACGCGTCGGGCGCGTGCCTCGGTTGTTTGCCTCCTTGTTGTGCAGTCCGCGCTCGCTCCGGCCTTGCCTTCCCTCTCCGTGCGCCAGGCCATGCCCGCTCCGGCTTGCCTTGCCCACCACCGCCGCCGCAGCTCCTGGCTGTGGACGCCGACCGGCCTCTGTGCGCCCACGCATGCAAGCCCTCTGGTGGCCAAGGCCACTGTCACCCCGGGGCTCCGCCCCATTTGCGCCCCAGCGCCCGCTAGCAACCGCCCTGCGGTGGCCCTGTGTGCCACTGACTAGGGGGCCCACCAGCCCCAAAACGTGTTAAAAAAATAGAACTAAAAAATTAAAAAATAATTTTAATTAATTAATTAACTTAATTAATCCTGTTTAAATACTCTAATTAACCTGCTAATTAAATGTTAACAAATTGTTAGTCTTCAGCCTATGACATGTGGGACCCACTGGTCAGGTTGACTAGTCAACCCCTGTTGACTCCTGACGTCAGCATGACATCATGCTGATGTCATAAATCTAATTTTGAATTAAACGAAATAATTAATTAAATTCCAGAAATTAATAAATTCTTTTGAAAATCATATCTTTTAATCCGTAACTCGGATGAAAATATTTTCTACATGAAAGTTGCTCAGAACGACGAGACGAACCCGGATACGCAGCCCGTTCGTCCTCCACGCAACCCTAACATATCAAACTCGCAACTTTCCCCCTCCGGCTCCTCTGCCTGAAACGCAAAACACCCGGGATACTTTCCCGGATGTTTCCCCCCTTCATCGGCATCACCTCATACCGCGTTAGGGCACCCCTAGCACCGATACTTGTCATGTCATGCATCACTATGCATTTGTTTGCTTAAATATTTATTGTTTCTTCCCCCTCTTCTCTCGCTAGACACCGAGACCGACGCCGCTGCTACCTAGTACGACTATGGAGTTGACAACCCCTCTCTCTTGCCAGAGCAACCAGGCAAGCCGCCCCTTGATCACCAGATATCGCCTACTCTACTCTATACTACTTGCATTAGAGTAGTGTAACATGTTACTGCTTTTCGTTATCCTACCCTGATGCATAGCCTGTCCTTGCTACTACTGTTGTTACCTTTACCTGTAATCCTACATGCTTAGTATAGGATGCTAGTTTTCCATCAGTGGCCCTACATCCTTGTCCGTCTGCTGTGCTATACTATCGGGCCGTGATCACTCGGGAGGTGATCACGGGTATATACTATACTTTATACATGATACATGTGGTGACTAAAGTCGGGTCGGCTCGAGGAGTACCCGCGAGTGATTCACGCATTGGGGGCTGAAAGGACCTTTGTCCCAACGGCCCTCTGTGTGGATCTTTGTGGCGGAGCGGCAGGGCAGGTTGAGACTACCTGGGTGAGAGGTGGGCCTGGCCCTGGTCGGCGTTCGCGGATACTTAACGCGCTTAACGAGATCTTGGTATTTGATCTGAGTCTGGCTACTGGCCTATACGCACTAACCAAATACGCGGGAAAGATATGGGCACTCGGCGTCGTGGTATCAGCCGAAGCACTTCGTGACGTCAGCGACTGAGCGGCGCACGCCGGGTTGGACCGCGTAACGTGAATTACTTTTAATGGAGGTTGCTAGGTCTGCTCTCCGGCCGCGTACGCAACGTGCAGGTGTGCAATGGGCGATGGGCCCAGACCCCTGCGCGCATAGGATTTAGACCGGCGTGCTGACCTCTCTGTTGAGCCTAGGTGGGGCTACGACGTGTTGATCTTCTGAGGCCGGGCATGACCCAGGAAAGTGTGTCTGGCCAAATGGGATCAAGCGTGTTGGGTTATGTGGTGCACCCTTGCAGGGAAGTTAATCTATTCGAATAGCTGTGATCTTCGGTAACAGGACGACTTGGAGTTGTACCTTGACCTTATGACAACTAGAATCGGATACTTAATAAAACACACCCTTCTAAGTGCCAGATACAACCCGGTGATCGCTCTCCAACAGGGCATCGAGGAGGGGATCGCCGGGTAGGATTATGCTATGCGATGTTACTTGGAGGACTTCAGTCTACTCTCTTCTATATGCTGCAAGACGGAGGCTGCCACAAGCGTAGTCTTCGACAGGATTAGCTATTCCCCTCTTATTCTGGCATTCTGTAGTTCAGTCCACTGATATGGCCCTTTACACATATATCCATGCAGATGTAGTGTAGCTCCTTGCTTGCGAGTACTTTGGATGAGTACTCACGGTTGCCTTGTTTCCCCTTTTCTCCATTTCTATACCCGATTGCTGCGACCAGACGATGGAGCCCAGGATCCAGACGCCACCTTCGACGACGACTCCTACTACACTGGAGGTGCCTACTACTACATGCAGCCCGCTGATGACGACCAGGAGTAGTTAGGAGGATCCCAAGCAGGAGGCCTGCGCCTCGTTTGATCTGTATCCCCGTTTGTGCTAGCCATCTAATGGCAACTTGTTTAACTTATGTCTGTACTCAGATATTGTTGCTTCCGCTGACTCGTCTATGATCGAGCACTTGTATTCGAGCCCTCGAGGCCCCTGTCTTGTATTATGATGCTTGTATGACTTATTTATGTTTTAGAGTTGTGTTGTGATATCTTCCCGTGAGTCCCTGATCTTGATCGTACACATTTGCGTGCATGATTAGTGTACGATTGAATCGGGGGCTTCACAAGTTGGTATCAGAGCCGACTGCCTGTAGGAATCCCCCTTTCCAACTCCTTGGCCGAAGTCGAGTCTAGACATTGCAAAACTTTTACTAACATGGCTGTGTGTCTTATGGGCACACGTCGCCATTGGGTGGTATTAGGATCTTTTATTCCTCGTCTATACTCTGGGACTCTTATCCCTCTTCTACTCGGTTAAATGATTTTGCTAACTCTAACTCTAGGTTCTCGTAAATACTTTCTGCCGGAGAGCCCCCTTATTACAGATAATCGCCTGCTGCGCCAAAAGATTCCGAAGATACTCTCCGATGTTTTCTCGAGACCCTTGTGCCCTTCGCCCTTGCAATCCCTTCCATCGATAAATCCTTATGGATAAATACGTACACCTGTCCTTCTTCCTTTCAGTCCCAGCTGCTCTTGTTATTACAAGATGCATCGGATTATTCTTCGACTTTTAATAATCTCTTCGGCCACCACCTTACAGATCTTGCCTCATGAACACCCCTACGGATACATTCCTCGCATTTATCGAATATCCGCTCATTCCCAGTCGTTCATGTGTTTTGCAAAATACTTCTAAATACCATTCGATCTTTCGAAAATCCTGAGCAACCTATTGCTCTTGAAATTCTTGCTTGCTTGCATTATGGTTAATCTCATAAGTCTCGTAATCTTATTGGCATCCATTGTCTTTATCATTTTAAGTCCATTGATTCAATATGTTGAGGATGCTCGCATTCCTCAGTCGAATCCTAGAATTCACCCTTCCGGCTCAGATGTCATTTTGAGCAGGAGCTGGTTCTCGACTAATCAATTGTCGTCGATTGTATCCCTAAGCCTACTCAACTTATCCATCCTTGATCAGAGTGTTTTCTTCTGATCCCTTGATTTGGAACTCATAA
Organism: Aegilops umbellulata; assembly: GCA_032464435.1. Classification (NCBI taxonomy): domain Eukaryota; kingdom Viridiplantae; phylum Streptophyta; class Magnoliopsida; order Poales; family Poaceae; genus Aegilops; species Aegilops umbellulata. Next base: position 317,146,669 of record CP136055.1, on the reverse strand, counting down.
TTCCTTTGCATTTGAGCTTTGAATTATTCAGTTGTTTTGACATTCCGACCGCCTTGCTTTCTTTCTTCTTCTGGTTGAGTACCGATGCTCACATACGATCCCTTGAGGACCACCAGAACCTTTATTGGATTTATCCGAGGACGTCCTTCATATTAAATAACTTTTTGAGTCTTTTCTCGAATACATCATGCCTTGGGTAAATTGTATCGTATGCCTTGTCAACCATGCTCTGCTATCGAGCTTGTGTTATTTATTCCTGAAGTTTGTGGTATATGTTCCTAAGAGGCCCCGATGGGTTGGACATATGCATTCTCTAATCTATGTGAACCCGGAAACTACTACGGGTCATACTCTACTAAGTGTTATGTCAGATAAAATTTCAACACACAACTTCGTTGAAGGCGAGAAGTGAATGAAAGGTTATGCATTAAAGAAGTGGGAGTCGACCTTGAACTTTGTGTTCATGCCCATGGACGCGATGTATATCCTATCATGGAAGCTTCTTGTAATAATAACTATTTCCTTGATAACTATCATATGGTATCTGTGAATTGATCCTTTGCAACCGTGGTTCCGACCATGATTGTTCTCTTTGATCCCATTTCTCGAACAAGTTAAAACATTTGTCTTCTACAGATCAATGCGTCTGCCCGACCTCTATTATGATCTACCTTCGAGTATTACCCCTAGTATCTCGAGGATATCATGCCATTGCTCTACATCTTATGAATTTTTGAAGAAGTACTACATTTCCCTGTCGCTGTCACTTCATGGGTTTTGGGTTGTTTGTCAACCCAAAACACCAATAAGTGAATCGGTTCCGCCCTCCGAATCAATAACTCTAAGTAATTTTCATTGCTTATGAGTTTATTAATCATTCAAAACATTCCTAACCTGATCGACTATATCATTATTGTGTAAACTTTTATCTATGCTACCTGGTCCTTCTTCCCGGAGCATAACTTTTGACGATGAGCCAAGCTTACGTCGATCTTCCTCGTCTTATCATTTCGCCTTGAACATCAAGCTTGATTCCGAGTGTGTGTCATATCCGTGGTTCTAATGACCCTTTGCTTCACCATTGCTTTTTCTTGATGTCGTCGCTGTTGGATTGCTTCTTCGTGAAATCTCTCGACAATTGTGTCGTGATCATCATCAACATTTTGAGCTCTTCCAGGATATCAATTGAATTCATGAAGAGAAATACCATCCTTGCCCTCGATGATTTATATTATCATCGACCACCTTATTGCCTCCCGTTCAACACAAACTTGTTTGTGTTTCGTGTTATACCTTGAGATCCATGCTATCCAGCAATTGTTCTTCTTTACCTTGGATTATTGCCATCTTTTATGTCAATAATGTCGTGAGAATTTCACCACCTCTTATCCATTCTTGGTACAAGTGATACTTCCTACCATCTCCGATCATTCCTTGTTTCCCGTGTTGTTTCTAACCGGAATACCAACAATTGAACTATGTTGTGCGACTTCAAAATTCTAGCAACCCTATTGCTTTGAAGTTAATGGTCGATATTTAATTCTTAGACCATTGGTTATCGAAACACCATTCTAACATTGATCGTGCTACCTAGGCCCGTATTTCGGGTGCACCTTTTAACCAATGTTTAACTGTGTATGTTTTCCTCGAGCATACATCATTATATCATTTGATATGACAAATGTTATCTCCTTGTTCACATAATTGCGGAAATCCATCTTTTTGGAAATCTTGACGAAATGTTGCTGAATCCATCAACCACCTCCTCATCCTCTACTTGGATTAATGATGAACTCTTATTTCGGAACTCGCTTCCATAGTTCATTTCCCGAGAATCTTAGAATGTCATCTCGTCAATTTGTGTCGCACCTTTTTGTTCTCACGCATCCTGAGTCTGAGGTATCTTGACCCCAATGAGACCTGCATCTCGGTCAGATATGATGGTTGGAACATATTTTCAATAGTTATAACATTGGTCTTTATATGACGCGGTAAGGTGATGTCATGCCTAGCACACCTGGCCGGAGGCCCTATTGTTATAGCTTCCTTTTCGGCAAGGCTATCCATTCTTTCATGAGGAAACAACAAGACTTATTCTATAAGTTGTTCCTCATGGATCCTTTGTGTATCCAAAGTTTGATCTTTACCCAGTGACTATGTCAATGCTATCTCGAAACATGTCTGTGGTACTCCGATTTTCAACAAGAACATTTGAAGCCCAATGCTAAATGTTTCCTGCTCAATTATCCAAACACCGTTGTATGGGTAATGCCATGAAATCGCTCTCCCCTTACCTAAAGAGATTTCTACATTATATCCGTCATGGATATGATGCTCTGCTTGCCCTTGGGAAGGATATACCCTTGAAATATGTGTTTACACACATTTTACTTTCCATTGTTTTGTTTAATCTTTCTTGTGATTTATAGGATCTAAGCAGTAATATTTTACTGCTTATGTAAACACCTGGATGTACAACTCTGTCAGTAAGACCCTGTTGCTTTTGTTGATGGCATTCTGGTAACCACCGATGAACGTGAACCTTGCCTATTGGTCCGCCTCGTTCAACGAGCAGGAAAATGGTTCTCTTCGTCCCTCGCCCTTGGTACCAACATTGTTGCCAACATAACTGGCAGGCTAACCTCTGATATGCCTTGCTAACATGACCGTGCAAGATATCAGCCCCTTTATACTTTTAACCCACATGGTGGCCCATAACCCATAGTTCCATAGGATCGAAACCTGACTCTCCTGTAGACCCTATTGCCAAAGATATTCCTCGCGCTTGACTTCATACATAATTCACGGGCCACCTACCTAGTGAGCTATTCTGGTATCAGACGCAATACTTATTCCCATTGCTCTGAATCCCTTTCAAACTTCGTTTCAGGCGACGAACGAATGCCTATGCGCTTGAAACTCCTAGTTTGCACCTTCTTACTTTGCTCTCGATAATTTCTTAAGTTTCAATTCGAGAGTCACTTTCCGCCATCTTCCCCGATGATATCGACCAGATAGTCAACCTTGCAGAGGTCCGTTCTTCCGGAATACTCCACTTACTCTGTCGTAAGTATGATGAAGGTCCTGAAGAAAGGATGCCAACTTCATCATGACGACTGAAGCATAGGAATGAAGACATCAACGTAATGGATTAACTTCTTCGAGAAGAGCAACCAAGACCGAGAAGATCCGTTAGAATATCGTAACCAGACCTTTCCCTTTGCTCTACCTCTTAAATCTCGGGACGAGATTTCTTGTAGTGGAGGAGAATTGTGACGCCCGGATAATTAAGCTACAGTAATCCCACGTTAACGATGCCACGTCACCTCGGTTACTGTCACTAATCTCGCGTTAGTTTGAAACCGATCCAAATTCAAAATTCAAAATCAAGCAAACAATAATTTTTTTTAAATATTAAAACTAAAATGTTCAATAAATAGTAGATAAATCAGAGGCTATGATAAAGTTGTAAACATCATTATTGAAATTTGATAAGTGACTTAAATAACCTCAAACAGTGGCTGAAAACATTATTTATTAACCTTTTTATTAATACAAAATAAATATGAAATGATATTTACCCCAAACAAGTTTTTTTTGGTGGTAGGATATATTGTGCTGTGATTTGTGGTCCAACTCGCATATTTTACCAAACTCATTTGGTGCCCAAACAATTAGCGAAAACATAAAAGAAAGTAAACAAAAATAAAAAGAATAAAACAGAAAACAAAACTTACAAAAAAGGAAACCCCATCCCCCACTGGACCAGACGGCCCAGCTCACACCAGACCGGCCCACCTGGCCCAACCAGCCGGCCCAGCCGCGCCTACTAACCCCCCTGTCACCCAAACCCTAGACGAGTCGCTCCCCACTCCCCCCTCGTTCCCCCACTCCCCCACGATCCAGATCGGGGCAACCGCCCCGACCCCGAACGCCGCCGCGCGCCCCCAACGCCGATCGCCAGCTCCGCCCCCCCCGGACAGGCCGTCCTCGACCTCCTCCTCACTGACCCCGCTCTCGCTCGCCCCCTCTGCCCGATCCTAGGTGGTTTTGGTAATTCATAACAACATATAGCTCATTGAGCGAATGCTATTCCAAGACAATTATTTTAGGAAAGCTCAATGATTGGCATGGCATGGATGGTGAAAGTGGAACCCTCAAAATGCTAAGGACAAAGGATTGGCTCAAGCTCAAAAGCTCAAGACTCTTCATTTTACATGTTAGTGATCCAAGATCACATTGAGTCCATAGGAAAAAGGCAATACTATCAAGGAGGGATGAGGTGTTGCTTAATGAGCTTTTTGCTTCATGTGCTTAATGATATGCTCCAAAATCCTCAGCTACTTTCCCATATCCACATATGACCTAAACCCTAAGCCAAACTCAGACCTACCGATTCTTTCTATCCGGCGCCACCGAGTTTCACATGTCATAAGCCACTGCCAAAACCCTAGCAAATCGGTTCTACCGATAGGGATCTCGGTCTCACCGAGATGGGATTGCAATTTCTCTGTTTCCTTTTCGTAACTTTTCGGTCTCACTGAAAGAGCAGATCGGTCCCACCGAGATTGCAACGTAAACTCTCTGTTTCCCTTTTGTAACTTTTCGATCTCACCGAAAGAGCAAATCGGTCCCACCGAGTTTACCTGACCAACTCTCTGGTTAGCTTATTACCAAATCGGTCTCACCGAGTTTGTGTAATCGGTCTCACCAAGATTACGTTATGCCCTAACCTTAACCGTATCGGTCCTACCGAGTTGCATGTCAGTCCCACCGAAAATCTCTAACGGTCACTAGGTTTACTATTTCGGTCCGACCGAGTTTGTTGATTCGGTCCCACAGAGATTGGTAAATTGTGTGTAACGGTTGGATTTTGTGTGGAGGCTATATATACCCCTCCACCTCCTATTCACTCGTTGAGAGAGCCATCAGAACACATCTACACTTCCAACTCATATGTTCTGAGAGAGAACCACCTACTCATGTGTTGAGACCAAGATATTCCATTCCTACCATATGAATCTTGATCTCTAGCCTTCCCCAAGTTGCTTTCCACTCAAATCTTCTTTCTACCAAATCCAAATCCTGTGAGAGAGAGTTGAGTGTTGGGGAGACTATCATTTGAAGCACAAGAGCAAGGAGTTCATCATCAACACACCATTTGTTACTTCTTGGAGAGTGGTGTCTCCTAGATTGGCTAGGTGTCACTTGGGAGCCTCCAACAAGATTGTGGAGTTGAACCAAGGAGTTTGTAAGGGCAAGGAGATCGCCTACTTCGTGAAGATCTACCGCTAGTGAGGCAAGTCCTTCGTGGGCGACGGCCATGGTGGGATAGACAAGGTTGCTTCTTCGTGGACCCTTCGTGGGTGGAGCCCTCCGTGGACTCGCGCAACCGTTACCCTTCGTGGGTTGAAGTCTCCATCAACATGGATGTAGGATAGCACCACCTATCCGAACCACGGGAAAAACATCCGTGTCTCCAAATGCGTTTGAATTCTCCAAACCCTTCCCTTTACATTCTTGCAAGTTGCATGCTTTACTTTCCGCTGCCTATATACCCTTTGCATACTTGCTTGAATTGTGTGATGATTGCTTGACTTGTCCTAAAGTTGCTAAAATCTGCCAAGAACTAAAATTGGGAAATAGTTAAGTTTTTATTTGGTTAAGTAGTCTAATCACCCCCCTCTAGACATACTTCCGATCCTACATTAACCCCTTTGGGTCTGACGTGGATCGTATTCCAATTAGCGTCATTAAACAACTCTTATGGTCACTTGGGGGCTTCCTGTTCAAACATAGGTCGTATTCGAACCAAAGAGAACATAGCTGTCGATACCCACTTGATCGGCATCGCCAAAGCCACTGGGGGCTATATGATCATATCTGAATCTTAGCTTAACCCCTTTGGAACGGTTTACTGATCGTATTCGAATCAGAAGCCTTTGAGTTTTGTCTATCTCTCATAAAAACTTTGCAAATCACAATTGTTTGACTGTTTTGAGATCATTTTCTAAAGGCGTTTATGGGGTGATTTTTATCCCACCGGCTTAATTTTGATCAAATACAGTTGTTAGTGCATAACAAACATCAAATGTGCCAGGTTTCAGGATTAAAAAGCTTACCCTCATTGTTCGGGTCACATAAGCCGGCAAGATAATCAAAGGATCACAGGTATGCTATTACGATTATGTCTCACAGATATAATTGAGAACTGGCCTTTTTATGATTTTTTGATTCATACTCCGGGTTATCTATAAAATATATGACCCGCCATGCGGTAAGCCGCCAAGGGACTTGCATTTTTGTTCTGTATGCAGGGCAACTAAAGTAGAAGATCAATATAAACCGGAAGAATATAATGACGACGGCTTACAAAAGTGTTGAAGCACCGCAAATGTGCGCGATGGCACGACAAAATCAAGTGTTTTTCTACCCTATTACAAGACTCCCTGAGTCTGGATAATGAAGCATTGTTTTTAGCAAGACATAAATATAAGTTGCCCGACGGGTCACTCGTTGTGTCGGCCTGAAGCTTCCGGGTCGTCCCTTTCCGCTCCTCCGTCTGTTGCCCTGTCCTGGAAGGTTGATGATGACCAGTCAATGCCACTCAAAGCTTCAAATTCAGCCTCATCATCAATTAACCTGGCCGGATCGACTTCAGGGGCAAAGGTGTGCTTACTTATGGGAGGGATCAGGCTGACGGCTTCATAATGTGGCATTGGGATTCTCTGATTTTGGTTATCATAACCCGGCTGGTATTTGGCAAGATCCATGTCATTCTCAGTCAGAGTGGCCACAGGACGAATTTCTCTCATGCAGGCGGTGAAATCCTTCTGATCAAACGGAGTGCCATCCTCTTTCAGGCTTGGATACCCAAGGGTGATGTTGGCCGGGTCTAGTTCTGGTATCCACGCCTTGGCCCGGGTTAATGCGTCTATGGCTCCGGATCTTGCAGACGCCCGCCTTAGTTCTTGGACCCATTGAGGTAGCACGGCAAGCTGCCTTAATACGTCTACCAGGAGATTGGGAACCTCATTTGACAAAGCCACAACGGCTAAAGCACGTTGTGACATGGTGTAGAGTTGTTCCACCAGGGTGTAAACCGCCTTCAGTTTTATCAACATGCTTTGGTTCAGATTAGGGCTCCTGGGGCTTGCATTAACAAATATCAGATGAGCCGGAGGTGACTAGGGAGAGACTTGTCGGAGAAAGATTTACAGTATCTACCACTTGCAGAATAAGCTTACCAAAGATTGCTGAGACCATCTGAGATATATGGCATTTTAAGCTGGATAGTTCGGCAGTTGCCTCTGCAAGAGATGCCTCCGCTTTCTCTGCCCGGTTGACCAAGGAGATCTTTTCATCAGCCCATGCCTTCTTGTCTGCTTCAAAGCTCTTCTTCAGTTTCTCTTGTTCGGATACACTAAACTCAAACTTGGAGTTGGCCTTTTGAGTTTTAGCCTCCTGAGCTTCCAGGCGGTTCTTCAAGTCAGCAATCTCCGATTCAAGTTGACTCATGGCGGCCTGTATCAACGCCAGGTTACAGTCAGAATTATTATAATGCGACATTAAGTCCCAAGCACTTTGCAAGCAAAGATACTTGACACTTGGGGGCTAATGTATGCTAAAGAACTCTATCTACTGCGGTGATTCATGGAACTAAAGTGCCAAGCATTTTGCATGCAAAGATACTTGGCACTTGGGGGCTAATGCATATTGCAGTTCAAGAATTTTATTACGAGATGGTAAGGGACGGTTCAAACATCTTGTTGTAAGCCGGCCTTCGGGTGCTACAGGATAAGCCGGGTTTCTGGTAAACATTACCAAACTAATATTAAGTCTACAACATATTTTCCTCATAAGCAATAGACTTGGGGGCTGGTATAGTAAGGAGGAATAAGGAATAGCAACAAGAGTTATACCTCAGATTTGTGGTGTGTCTGTTCCACCATGTCAACTTCCAGGCCACGGCTGCTGTGCACTTGACTTATATAGCCAGAGACAATTTCTCCAATACTCAGATGAGTATAATCAGTGACGTCCAGTTTGTCTTTGCGGCGTTCCAAAAGTTCTTCCTTGGCAGAGCACTTGGCCAGTATAGTGGGTCTTCCGGGTTGAACAAACTGAGTCTTAAGGATCTCGACTTCCGGGTCATCTGCCTTGGCCGGGCTAGGAATCTCCTGGTTATCAGAGCCGTCGAGAGCTTGTTCGGCAGGCGGATCAGAAGTTGGCACTGGCACGTCGTGGGTTGGTTCAGGCGGCGGCTCATGTGTGGAGGTGTCAGGAGCAGCCGTGCCAAGCTCCGGCTCAGTCACGACAGGGTCTTTGGTCGGCTTGTTTTTCTTCGCCCTTTTGCTGGGCTTCACTTGTACGCTGTGTGCAAATCAGAAGGGTTAGTACCAAAACATGAGTAAGATAAGCATAAAGATAAATAAGTTGACATTACCCTGGAGCAGTTTTGAAAGCCGGCGTGTTGGATTGCATGGATTCGCTGGAGGAAGGTGAAGTGTCCTGATAGTTTGAGTCAGATGAATTGAGGGGTTGACGAATGAAACCCGCCAAAGGTAAAAAAGAAGGTAAATCGGAGATAACCTAAGTCCGGCGCTTCCTTGTTACATCAGGTAAGCCAGAGGAGAGTTCCGCGTCTTTGCTAGTCCGGGTTTGCCTCCGGCTCTCATGAGTCTGTCACTTCAAAAGAAATTGAGGATCTTGGTAAGCTAAAGGATGTGAAAATCTTACTTTCCGGGTCACTCTTCGGACTTTCTGCCTCGGCAAAGGCTCGGAGTCGGAGGAAATTATAGTTACCTCTTCCTCAACTGCTTGGCTGTTTCCCGTGTCCTCTGAAGGAAATTAATATCAATAAGATAATGGTAAAGGAATTAGGGGAGTTAAGGATTACCTCTTCTTCATCATCAGTGGTGTCATCCAGTTTAAGCAAATCTAAAGCACTTGGCTTCTTCTTCTTCTGAGTTCCTTCCTTGGCGGCTTTCCTCTCGGCTCTCTTGGCCGCCCTGGCCTGTTTGGCAGCCTCGTGATCATACTTGACTTTCCAAAATTTGTCATTTGCCTATGAATAATGAGAAAGGGTTATGAGTAAAAGCAAGGCACTCCACAATGAAAGTACAAATTTTTTAGGTTGATGACTTACTGAAGGAGCCGATTAATTCTTGCAGAACGGAAGTAAGCCAAAGGTGTTGCTAACCACCGAGCCCTCTTTCAAAAGAGATTGGTTCATGGCTTCAACCATATCATCAGGTAAATCGTCAGGACAATGACGCAGCGGGTCATCCTTTTCTCCTGAGTAAGTGCACATCAAGCCAGGGCGGCGACTTAATGGAATCACCCGCCAGGAGATCCAGACTCGGACCAAATCAATGCCATCTAAGCCGTTTCCCAAAAGAGCCTTGATTTTCTTTATGGTGGGAGCAAGTTGTAGATAGATGAGTAAAAGGAATTAGGAAAGCTGGATAACTTATCCGGCAGTGGATGGTTGGATTCGAGGCACAGAGCACGAAAGCTGGGCAGCGGGTTCTCATTAGCCGGAGAAGCATCCTGGCAATAGAACCACGTCTGGTTCCAATCCTTAGGGTGGCTTGGCGGCTCAGCATATGGGAAAAGGCAGCCCCTCCGTCACTGAATTGAGATACCACCAAGTTCCAGGCTGGGCCCATTGGCACGTTCATTCTGGCGGTTCAATTAAAACAACTCTCTGAAAAGTAGTAAGTTGGGTTCTTCTCCAAGGTACACCTCGCAAAAGACTTGGAAGTTGCAGATGTTTGATACAGAATTGGGCCCGATATCTTGAGGTCTGAGGTCAAAAAAGTGCAAAACATCCCTGAAGAATTTTGAGCCGGGTGGAGAAAAGCCCCGTCTCATATGATCAGTAAAAACGATCACTTCCCTCTCCTTGGGTTGAGGTTTTTCCTCTGACGGATTAGGAGCACGATAGGACATGACTTATTTTTTGGGCAGATAGCCAATCTTCACGAAATCAGCCAAGGTGCTTTTAGTGACAATAGATTTGACCCAGTTGCAGGTCACGGGTGCTTTGGGAGCCTTGGGTGCCATAATGCAGATGGAAGCCTATGACAAAATAAAAATTTTCTGGCTCAATTTAATCCGGAGGAGAACATTTTAAAGTCTCTTCAAGATGGCGGCTTGTGATGGGGCCTAATGACATATGGCTAATTGTATCTGGTTATTTAAGCCGCCATCAGAGTCAGAAGCAGTTAAGTTATTTTAAACTGCTAGGAGCTGGCAAGGCTGTCAATCAATATTATCTATTTTTAAACCGGCCATACGGATTGTCATGGTTAAACGGATCTAACAGATGCAGTTTTTTGACTAAGTATGGAACAAACAGGTTTCGCAGGTTGCAGCTATTATTTTGGATCAAACGGTCATTCAGAAAATAAAAAATTCTAGACCTAAAACTAGTACAGATAAGTTCATAAGCTCGAATGAGGCCTCTGTACAAAGTAAAGGGATCTATTTGCATTCAAAATGAGTGCGAAACAGCTACCGCAACAGCTTTATACTATCTTAAGATCAGAAAAGGGCGGCGGAGGTGAAACCTATGAAGGGCTCATGAAAAACAGCGACGAACACCGACGAACTCGAAAATCTTAATGCAGATCTGAGGAACAGGGAGGAAGAAACTTACAGATGCAGACTTGCTGTGGGGGTTCACCGCGTTTTTCTGGACGGTTCAGGTTGATGCGGCGGCCAAAGTCGACGAAGATGTGGAGCTCTACTGCAGTGGCGGCGGCAGCGGAGCTCGAGTAGCAGAGGAATAGCGAGAGGAAGAGGACGACAGAAGGGGGAGAATGGAAAAGACCTTGGGGTCGTGCCTATTTATAAGGAAGGGCTGACTGAGAAAGCTCGAGAAATGAGGAGGCTAGGCGTCATTATCCAACGACTCCGATGCCTCGGTTTTCGGAATGGTTAGTAAAGATAAAGATCCGTTAAGATATGACAGAATAAAATATGAATTTAATGGAAGATGACGTCACGGCGGTTATCACGGATCCAGAAGATGACGTCACGGCGGGTTATAACCTTTGCACAACCAGAAGACAGAAGGTTTTTTTCTTAAGGTATTTCAAGATTGACATGAATCGGTTCAAATCAATCTGGGGCCTACTGTTGGGGATATAACTATTTGTGTAAGCCGCCCAAGAGGGGTCGGGTTATGCAAAGGTGATTCATCATATGAATCCCAAGATCAAGCCTGAAGATGGCGGTTCAATAAAGGGTCTAAAGCCCACAGGCGACTTAAGGCCCGTAGTGATAAACCGCCGTAATGGCAGGACTTGTATTATAAGGCAGGATTAACTAGTCACCGAGCCGAACACTGTTTATGAGCTGCCCGGGACTCTGTAGGCCGCAGGGCGTCAACCCGTGTATATAAGGGGACGACCCACTGGCGGCTCAGGGCAGGTAACATCTAATCGAGAGCCGGGCATAGCGTATCTCGCTCCTTGGTCATCGAAACCCTAGAAATACCAACCCAACTAGACGTAGGCTTTACCTTCATCGTAAGGGGTCGAACTAGTATAAAACCTCTCTCGTGTCCCTTGTCCCGTTAACCCCTTTAAGCTTCCTAGTTGCGATGGCTCCACGACTAAGTCCTTGCAAGAGGACATCTACTGTGACAATTCCACGACACAGGTGCTACTGCGAGCATTAGTAAGGTACACATCAATAACATGTATATCACATATACCTTTGTTCACCTTGCCATCCTTTTTATCCGCCAAATACTTGGGGCAGTTCCGCTTCCAGTGACCAGTCCCTTTGCAGTAGAAGCACTCAGTCTCAGGCTTAGGTCCAGACTTGGGCTTCTTCACTTGAGAAGTAACTTGCTTGCCGTTCTTCTTGAAGTTCCCCTTCTTTCCTTTACCTTTTTTCTTGATACTGGTGGTCTTGTTGACCATCAACACTTGATGCTCCTTCTTTATTTCTACCTCCGCAGCCTTAGCATTGCGAAGAGCTCGGGAATTGTCTTATCCATCCCTTGCATGTTATAGTTCATCACGAAGCTCTTGTAGATTGGTGGCAGTGATTGAAGAATTATGTCAATGACACTATCATCAGGACGATTAACTCCCAGTTGAATCAAGTGATTGTTATACCCAGACATTTTGAGTATATGCTCACTGACAGAACTATTCCCCTCCATCTTGCAGTTGTAGAACTTATTGGAGACTTCATATCTCTCAATCCGGGAATTTTCTTGAAATATTAACTTCAACTCCTGGAACATCTCATATGCTCCATGACGTTCAAAACGAAGTCCCGGTTCTAAGCCGTAAAGGATGGCACACTAAACTATCGAGTAGTCATTAGCTTTGCTTTGCCAGACGTTCATAACATCTGGTGTTGCTCCTACAGTGGGTTTGGCACCTAGCGGTGCTTCCAGGACGTAATTCTTCTGTGCAGCAATGAGGATAATCCTCAAATTATGGGCCTAGTCCGTGTAGTTGCTACCATCATCTTTCAACTTAGCTTTCTCTAGGAACGCGTTAAAATTCAACGGAACAATAGCACGGGCCATCTATCTACAACAACATAGACATGCAAAATACTATCAGGTACTAAGTTCATGATAAATTAAAGTTCAATTAATCATATTACTAAAAAACTCTCACTTAGATAGACATCTCTCTAATCATCTAAGTGATCACATGATCCATATCAACTAAACCATGTCCGATCATCACGTGAGATGGAGTAGTTTTCAATGGTGAACATCACTATGTTGATCATATCTACTATATGATTCACACTCGACCTTTTGGTCTTAGTGTTCCGAGGCCATATCTACATATGCTAGGCTCGTCAAGTTTAACCCGAGTATTCCGCGTGTGCAAAACTGTCTTGCACCCATTATATGTGAACGTAGAGCTTATCACACCCGATCATCACGTGGTGTCTCGACACGACGAACTTTCGCAACGATGCATACTCAGGGAGAACACTTGTACCTTGAAATTTAGTGATAGATCATCTTATAATGCTACCGCCGAACTAAGCAAAATAAGATGCATAAAGGATAAACATCACATGCAATCAATATAAGTGATATGATATGGCCATCATCATCTTGTGCCTTTGATCTCCATCTCCAAAGCACCGTCATGATCACCATCGTCACCGGCGCGACACCTTGATCTCCATCGTAGCTTCGTTGTCGTATTGCCAACTATTGCTTCTATGACTGCAACCGCTTAGTGATAAAGTAAAGAAATTACATGGCGATTGCATTTCATACAATAAAGCGACAACCATATGGCTCCTGCCAGTTGCCAATAACTCTGTTACAAAACATGATCATCTCATACAGTAAAATTTAGCATCATGTCTTGACCATATCACATCACAACATGCCCTGCAAAAACAAGTTAGATCTCCTCTACTTTCTTGTTGCAAGTTTTACGTGGCTGCTACGGGCTTAGCAAAAACCGTTCTTACCTACGCATCAAAACCACAACGATTTTTCGTCAAGTATGTGTTGTTTTAACCTTCAACAAGGACAGGGCGTAGCCACACTCTATTCAACTAAAGTTGGAGAAACTGACACCCGCCAGCCACCTTTGTGCGAAGCACGTCGGTAGAACCAGTCTCGCGTAAGTGTACGCTTAATGTCGGTCCGGGCCGCTTCATCCAACAATACCGCTGAATCAAAGTATGACATGTTGGTAAGCAATATGACTATTATCGCCCACAACTCATTTGTTTTCTACCCGTGCATATAACATCTACGCATAAACCTGGCTCTGATGCCACTGTTGGGGAACATAGTAATTTCAAAAAAAAATCTACGCACACGCAAGATCATGGTGATGTATAGCAATGAGAGGGAAAGTGTTGTCCACGTACCCTCGTAGACCAAAAGCGGAAGCGTTATGACAACGCGGTTGATGTAGTCGTACGTCTTCATGACCGACCGATCCTAGTACCGAATGTACGACACCTCCGCGATATGCACACGTTCAGCTCGGTGACGTCCCACGAACTCATGATCCAGCAGAGTGTCAAGTGAGAGCTTCGTCAGCACGATGGCGTGATGACGTTGATGATGAAGCTACCAACACAGGTCTTCGCCTAAGCACTACGACGATATGACCGAGGTGGATTATGGTGGAGGGGGGCACCGCACACGGCTAAGAGATCAATGATCAACTTGTGTGTCTATGGGGTGCCCCCCTGCCCCAGTATATAAAGGAGCAAGGGGAGAGCCCGGACGGCCCTAGGGGGCATGCCATGGGAGGAGGAATCCTCCTCCTAGTAGGAGTAGGATTCCTCCTTTTCTGGTCCTACTAGGAGGAGGAAGGGGAAGGAAAGAGAGGGAGAGGGAGAAGGAAAGAGGGGCCGCACCCCCTCCCCTAGTCCAATTCTGACTCCCCTTGGGAGGGGGCGCGCCACCTCCTGGGCTGCTGTCCTCTCTCTCCCCTAAGGCCCAATACTTCCCCGGGGGGTTCCGGTAACCCCTCCGGCACTCCGGTTTTCTCCAAGATCACCCGAAACCCTTCCGGTGTCCGAACATAGCCATCCAATATATCAATCTTTATGTCTCGACCATTTCGAGACTCCTCGTCATGTCCGTGATCATATTCGGGACTCCGAACTACCTTTAGTACATCAAAACACATAAACTCATAATACCGATCGTCACCGAACATTAAGCGTGCGGACCCTATGGGTTCGAGAACTATGTAGACATGACCGAGACACATCTCCGGTCAATAACCAATAGCGGAACCTGGATGATCATATTGGTTCCTACATATTCTATGAAGATCTTTATCGGTCATACCGCATAACAACATACGTTGTTCCCTTTGTCATCGGTATGTTACTTACCCAAGATTCGATCGTTGGTATCGCAGTACCTTAGTTCAATCTCATTACCGGTAAGTCTCTTTACTCGTTCCGTAATGCATCATCCCGCAACTAACTCATTAGTCACATTGCTTGCAAGGCTTATAGTGACGTGCATTACTGAGAGGGCCCAGAGATACCTCTCCGACAATCGGAGTGACAAATCCTAATCTCGATCTATGCCAACTCAACAAGTACCAACGAAGACACCAGTAGAGCACCTTTATAATCACCTAGTTACGTTGTGACGTTTGGTAGCACACAAAGTGTTCCTCCGGTATTTGGGAGTTGCATAATCTCATGGTCATAGGAACATGTATAAGTCATGAAGAAAGCAATAACAATATACTAAACAATCCAATGCTAAGCTAATGGAATGGGTCAAGTCAATCACATCATTCTCTAATGATGTGATCCCGTTAATCAAATGACAACTCATGTCTATGGCTAGGAAACTTAACCATCTTTGATTCAACAAGCTAGTCAAGTAGAGGCATACTAGTGACACGCTATTTGTCTATGTATTCACACATGTACTAAGTTTCCGTTTAATACAATTCTAGCATGAATAATAAACATTTATCATGATACAAGGAAATATAAATAACAACTTTATTATTGCTTCTAGGGCATATTTCCTTCACTACAGCAGCACCAAGAGTAGCTATTTATTCAAAGTATAAACCACTAGAACAAAAACTAATTGGACAAATGATGAAGTCACATACCAAGCAACAATCCCCCGAAACAGTTTCGGAAATGGAGCTTCGAGCAAAGAGATTGAAAATGGCAGCAAAATGAGCAATAACTCGGGGGAGAGAGCAAGAGTGAATTTTTTCTGGAGGTAGGTGACAATGTGGGACGAAGAGATAAGTGAGGGGGGCCACGTGGGGACCACAACCCCCCAGGGCGCACCGGGGGTGCTGGTGAAGGAAATATGCGCTAGAGGCAATAATAAAGTTGTTATTTATATTTCCTTATATCATGATAAATGTTTATTATTTATGCTGGAATTGTATTAGCCGAAAACTTAGTACATGTGTGAATTCATAGACAAAATAGAATGTCCCTAGTATGCCTCTACTTGACTAGCTCGTTAATAAAAGATGGTTAAGTTTCCTGACCATAGACATGTGTTGTCATTTGATGAACGAGATCACTTCATTAGGAGAATAATGTGATGGACAAGACCCATCCATTATCTTAGTATTATGATCATTGAGTTTTATTGCTATTGCTTTCTTCATGACTTATACATGTTCCTCTGACTATGAGATTATACAACTCCTGAATACCAGAGGAATACCTTGTGTGCTATCAAACGTCACAACGTAAATGGGTGATTATAAAGATGCTCTACAGGTGTCTCCGATGGTGTTTGTTGGGTTGGCATAGATCGATATTAGTATTTGTCACTCCGTGTATCGGAGAGGTATCTCTAGGCCCTCTCGGTAATGCACATCACTATAAGCCTTGCAAGCAATGTGAATAATGAGTTAGTTGCGGGATGACGCATTACGGAACGAGTAAAGAGACTTGCCGGTAACGAGATTGAATTAGGTATGATGATACCGACGATCGAATCTCGGGCAAGTAACATACCGATGACAAAGGGAACAACGTATGTTGTTATGCGGTTTGACTGATAAAGATCTTCGTATAATATGTAGGAGCCAATATGAGCATCCAGGTTTTGCTATTGGTTATTGACCGGAGATGTGTCTCGGTCATGTCTACATAGTTCTCGAACCCGTAGGGTCCGCATGCTTAACGTTCGATGACGATTTGTATTATGAGTTATGTGATTTGATGACCGAAGTTTGTTCAGAGTCCCGGATGAGATCACAAACATGACGAGGAGTCTCGAAATGGTCGAGAGGTAAGGATTCAAATATAGGATGATGGTATTTGGACACCGGAAGTGTTCTGGGTGATACCGGGTCACCAGAAGGGGTTCCGGGCAACCCCCGACAAAGATATGGGCTTAATGGGCCAAGTAAGGGAACACACCAGCCCACAAGGGGCTGGTGCGCCCCCTATAGGGCCAGCCACGTGGGGAGAAAGGGAAAGGAGAGGAGGAAAAGTAAAGTATGAAGTAGGACTCCTACTTCCTTCCCTCCCCCTCCTTCCTCCCCCCTTGTCCAAATATGGTAGGGGGGGCAAATTGGACTAGGGGCCCAAGTAGGATTCCTCCTACTTGCGCGTGCCCTAGGCTGCCTCCCTCCCTCCCCCTCCTTTATATACGTGGGGAGGGCACCCATAGAACACACATCAATTATTCCTAGCCGTGTGCGGCGCCCCCCTCCACAGTTAACACCTCGGTCATATCGTCGTAGTGCTTAGGAGAAGCCCTGCACCGGTAACTTCATCATCACCGTCGCCACGCCGTCATGCTGACGGAACTCTCCCTCGGCCTCAACTGGATCAAGAGTTCGAGGGACATCATCGAGCTGAATGTGTGATGAACGCGGAGGTGCCGTACACGGTGCTTGGATCGATTGGATCGCGAAGACGTTGGACTACATCAACCGCGTTACAAAACACTTCCGCTTTCGGTCTACGAGGGTACATGGACACACTCTCCCCGCTCGTTGCTATGCATCTCCTAGATAAATCTTGCGTGATCGTAGGTAAATTGTTTGAAATACTATGTTCCCCAATAGTGGCATCCGAGCCAGGTCTATGTGTAGATGTTATATGCACGTGTAGAACACAAAGAGTTTTGGGCGATAATAGTCATACTGATTATCAGCAACATCTTACTTCGATGCGGCGGTATTGTTGGATGAAGCGGCCCGGACCGACAATACATGACCACGTTCATGAGACTGGTTCTACCGACATGCTTTGCACACAGGTGGCTGGCGGGTGTGTGTTTCTGCAACTTTAGTTGAATCAAGTTTGACTACGCCCGATCCTTGTTGAAGGTTAAAACAACACACTTGACGAAAAATCGTTGTGGTTTTGATGCGTAGGTAAGAACGGTTCTTGCTAGAAGCCCGTAGCAGCCACGTAAAACTTGCAACAACAAAGTAGAGGATGTCTAACTTGTTTTTGCAGGGCATGTTGTGATGTGATATGGTCAAGACGTGATGATATATAAATTGTTGTATGAGATGATCATGTTTTGCTAAAATTATCGGCAACTGGAAAGAGCCTTATGGTTGTCTCTTTATTGCATAAGATGCAAGCGCCATATAATTGCTTTACTTTATCGCTATGCGATAGCAATAGTAGCAAAAGCAATAGTTGGCGAGACAGCCATGTGACGACACGTTGATAAAGATCAAGATGATGGAGATCATGGTGTCATGCCGGTGACGATGGAGATCATGACGGTACTTTGGAGATGGAGATCAAAGGCACAAGATGATGATGGCCATATCATGTCACATATTTTGATTGCATGTGATGTTTATCTTTTATGCATCTTATTTTGCTTAGTACGATGGTAGCATTATGAGATGATCCCTTACTAAAATTTCAAGGTATAAGTGTTCTCCCTGAGTATGCACCATTGCGACAGTTCTTCGTGCTGAGACACCACGTGATGATCGGGTGTGATAAGCTCTATGTTCACATACAACGGGTGCAGGCCAATTTTGCACATGCAGAATACTCGGGTTAAACTTGAGATCCTAGCATATGCAGATATGGCCTCGGAACACTGAGACCGAAAGGTCGAACGTGAATCAATAGTAGATATGATCAACATAGTGATGTTCACCACTGAAAGCTACTCCCTCTCACGTGATGATCGGACATTGTTTACTTGATATGGATCACGTGATCATTTAGATGACCAGAGGGATGTCTATCTAAGTGGGAGTTCTTAAGTAATATGATTAACTGAACTTAAATTTATCATGAACTTCGTCCTGATAGTATTTGCATATCTATATTGTAGATCAATTGCTCATGTATAGCTTCCCTGTTTTATTTATGATATGTTCCTAGAGAAAACTAAGTTGAAAGTTGATAGTAGCAATGATACGGACTAGGTCCATGATCTGAGGATTATCCTCATTGCTACACAGAATAATTATGTCCTTGATGCACCGCTAGGTGACAGAACTATTGCAGGAGCAAATGCAGACGTTATTAATATTTGACAAGCTCGGTATGATGACTACTTGATAGTTTAGTGCACCATGCTTTACGGCTTAGAACCGGGACTTAAAAAATGTTTTGAAATGCCATGGAGCATATGAGATGTTCCAAGAGTTGAAATTGGTATTTCAGACTCATGCCCGAGTTGAGAGGTATGAGACCTCTGACAAGTATTTTTTTTCCTACAAGATGGAGGAGAATGGCTCAACCAGTGAGCATGTGCTCAGAATGTCTGAGTACTACAATTGCTTGAATCAAGTGGGAGTCAATCTTCCAGATAAGATAGTGATTGATAAAGTTCTCTAGTCACTGTCACCAAGTTACTGGAACTTCGTGATGAACATAATGCAAGGGATGACGAAAAGATTCCCCAAGGTCTTTGCGATGCTGAAATCGGCGAAGGTAGAAATCAAGAAAAGCATCAAGTGATGATGGTTGACAAGACCACTAGTTTCAAGTAAAAGGGTAAGGGAAAGAAAGGGAACTTCAAGAAGAATGACAAGCAAGTTGCCACTCCCATGAAGAAGCCCAAAGCTAGACCCAAGCCTGAAACTGAGTGCTTCTACTGCAAAGGAAATGGTCACTTGAAGTGGAACTGCCCCCAAATACTTGGCGGATAAGAAGGATGGCAAAGTGAACAAAAGTATATATGATATACATGTTATTGATGTGTACTTTAATAGTATTAATAGTAGCCCCTGGGCATTTGATACTGGTTCAGTTTCTAAGATTAGTAACTTGAAACAGGAGTTATAAAATGAACAGTGACTAGTTGAGAACAAGGTGACGATGTGTGTTGGAAGTGATTCCAAGGTTGATAAGATCACCATCGCACACTCCCTTTACCTTCGCGATTAGTGTTGAACCTAAAATAAATGTTATTTGATGTTTGCATTGAGCATAATATGACTGGATCATGTTTATTGCAATATGGTTATTCATTTAAGTCAAAGAATAATTGTTATTCTGTTTACATGAATAACACCTTCTGTGGTCATACACCCAAGGTGAATGGTTTATTGAATCTCGATTGTAGTGATACACATATTCATAATATTGATGCCAAAAGATGCAAGATTAATAATGATAGTGGAACTTATTTGTGGCACTGTCGTTTAGGTCATATTGGTGTAAAGCGCATGAAGAAACTCCATGCTGGTGGGCTTTTGGAATCACTTGATTATGAATCACTTGATGCTTGCGAACCATGCCTCATGGGCAAAATGACTAAGACTCCGTTCTCCAAAACAATGGAGCGAGCCACTGACTTATTGGAAATAATACATACTTATGTATGCAGTCCGATGAGTGTTGAGGCTCGTGGCGGTATCATTATTTTCTGACCTTCACAGATGACTTGAGCAGATATGGGTATATCTACTTAATGAAACACAAGTCTGAAACATTTGAAAAGTTCAAAGAATTTCAGAGTGAAGTTGAGAATCATCATAACAAGAAAATAAAGCTTCTACGATCTTATCACGGAGGCGAATATTTGAGTTATGAGTTTGGCCTTCATTTGAAACAATGTGGAATAGTTTCACAACTCACGCCACCTGGAACACCACATCGTAATGGTGTGTCCGAACATCGTAACCGTACTTTACTAGATATGGTGCGATCTATGATGTCTCTTACCGATTGACCACTTTGTTTTGGGGTTATGCATTAGAGAAAGCTGCATTCACGTTAAATAGGGCACTGTCTAAAAATCCATCGAGACGACACCATATGAACTGTGGTTTAGCAAGAAAACTAAGCTGTCATTTCTTAAAGTTTGGGGTTGCGATGCTTATGTGAAAAAGTTTTAGCCTGATAAGCTCAAACCCAAATCGGAGAAGTGCATCTTCATAGGATACCCAAAAGAAACTGTTGGGTACACCTTGTATCACAGATCCAAAGGCAAGATCTTTGTTGCTAAGAGTGGATGCTTTCTAGAGAAGGAGTTTCTCTCGAAAAAAGTGAGTGGGAGGAAAGTAGAACTTGAT
This sequence comes from Aegilops umbellulata, assembly GCA_032464435.1. Classification (NCBI taxonomy): domain Eukaryota; kingdom Viridiplantae; phylum Streptophyta; class Magnoliopsida; order Poales; family Poaceae; genus Aegilops; species Aegilops umbellulata. The sequence continues at coordinate 317,125,688 of CP136055.1, read as the reverse complement.
GAGGTAATTGTACCTTCTCTCGAATTGGAAAGTAGCTCATCACTGAAATTAGTTCCAGTGATGCCTACACCAATTAGTGAGGAAGTTAATGATGATGATCAGGAAACTTCAAATCAAGTTATTACGAACCTCGTAGGTCAACTAGAGTACGATCAACACCAGAGTGGTACGGTATTCCTGTTCTGGAAGTCATGTTGATATACCATGATGAACCTACAAACTATGAGGAAGCTATGATGAGCCCAGATTCCGACAGATGGCTTGAGGCTATGAAATCTGAGATAGAATCCATGTATGAGAACAAAGTGTGGACTTTAATGGACTTGCCCGATGATCGGCAAGCCAATGAGAATAAATGGATCTTCAAGAGGAAGACAGACGCTGATATTAGTGTTACTATCTACAAAGCTCGACTTGTCGAAAAGGGTTTTTGACAAATTCAAGATGTTGACTACGATGAGATTTTGTCACTCATATCGATGCTTAAATTATGTCCGAATCATGTTAGCAATTGCCACATTTTATGAAATATGACAAATGGATATCAAAACTGCATTCCTTAATGGATTTATTAAATAAGAGTTGTATATGATACAACAAGAAGGTTTTGTCAATCCTAAAGGTGCTAACAAAGTGTGCAAGCTCCAGCGATCCATCTATGGACTGGTGCAAGCATCTCGGAGTTGGAATATATGCTTTGATAAGTTGATAAAAGCATATAGTTTTATACAGACTTGCGGTGAAGCCTGTATTTACAAGAAAGTGAGTGGGAGCACTACAGCCTTTCTGTTAAGTATATGTGAATGACATATTGTTAATCGGAAATGATGTAGAATTTTCTGGAAAGCATAAAGGAGTCTTTAAAAGGAGTTTTTCAAAGAAAGACCTCGGTGAAGCTTCTTACATATTGGGCGTCAAGATCTATGGAGATAGATCAAGACGCTTGATAAGATTTTTCAATGAGTACATACCTTGACAAGATTTTTGAAGTAGTTCAAAATAGAACAGTCAAAGAAGGAGTTCTTTCCTGTATTGCAAGGTGTAAAGTTGAGTAAGACTCAAAACATGACAACGGCAGAAAATAGAAAGAGAATGAAAGTCATTCCCTATGCCTCAACCATAGGTTATACTCCCTCTGTTTCTTGATATAAGGTGTATAGATTTTTGAGAAAAAGTCCGAAATATAAGGTGTATTGCATTGCACCACTCGTTTGGATAATTTTTTTAGGGATTTGATTACATTTCCTTATATCGGGCAAGCTCCTCTATTTCCTCATGTCAATTAGTCAGCTGTAATCTCGCCCAAAACTTGTGAAATTTTCCCTCCATGTGTGTTCTTTAATTTCCATGCCAAAAACTATACACCCTATATCTAGGAACGGAGGGAGTATAAATTATGCTATGTAGTGTACCAAACCTATTGTGTACCTTGCCATGTGTTTGGCAAGGGGTTACGATATTGATCCAGGAGTGGATCACTTGACAACGGTCAAAATTATCCTTAGAAGACTAAGCAGATATTTCTCGGTTATGGAGGTGATAAAGAGTTCGTCGTAAAGAGTTACGCTGATGCAAGCTTTTACACCGATCCGAATGACTTTCAGTCTCAATCCAGATACATATTGAAAGTGGGAGCAATTAGCTAGAGTAGCTCCATGCAGAGCATTGTAGACATAGAAAAACTGCAGAATACATACGGCTCTGAATGTGACAGACCCATTGACTAAGCTTCTCTCACAAGCAAAACATGATCACACCTTAGTACTCTTTGGGTGTTAATCACATAGCGATGTGAACTAGATTATTGACTCTAGTAAAACCCTTTGGGTATTAGTCACATGGCGATGTGAACTAATCACATGGTGATGTGAACTATTGGTGCTAAATCACATGGCCATGTGAACTAGATTATTGACTCTAGTGCAAGTGGGAGACTGAAGGAAATATGCCCTAGAGGCAATAATAAAGTTGTTATTTAAATTTCCTTATATCATGATAAATGTTTATTATTTACACTAGAATTTTATTAACCGGAAACTTAGTACATGTGTGAATACATAGACAAAACAAAATGTCCCTAGTATGCCTCTACTTGACTAGCTCGTTAATCAAAGATGGTTAAGTTTCCTGACCATAGACATGTGTTGTCATTTGATGAACGGTATCACATCATTAGGAGAATGATGTGATGGACAGGACACATCCATTAGCTTAGCATTATGATCGTTGAGTTTTATTTCTATTGCTTTCTTCATGACTTATACATGTTCCTCTAACTATGAGATTATGCAACTCCCGAGTACTGGAGGAAAACCTTGTGTGCTATCAAACATCACAACGTAACTGGGTGATTATAAAGATGATTTAAATGTGTCTCCGAAGGTGTTTGTTGTGTTGGCATAGATCGAGATTAGGATTTGTCACTCCGTGTATTGGAGAGGTGTCTCTAGGCCCTCTCGGTAATGCACATCACTATAAGCCTTGCAAGCAATGTGGCTAATGAGTTAGTGGTGGGATGATGCATTACGGAACGAATAAAGAGACTTGCCGATAATGAGATTGAACTAGGTCTGATGATACCGACGATCGAATCTCTGGCAATTAACATACCGATGACAAAGGGAACAACGTATGTAGTTATGCGGTTTGACCGATAAAGATCTTCGTAGAATATGTAGGAGCCAATATGAGCATCTAGGTTCCGTTATTGGTTATTGACTGGATATGTGTCTCGGTCATGTCTACATAGTTCTCGAACCCATAGGGTCCGCACGCTTAACGTTCGATGACAATTTGTATTATGAGTTATGTGATTTGATGACCGAAGTTTGTTCGGAGTCCCGGATGAGATCACAGACATGACGAGGAGTCTCGAAATGGTCGAGTGGTAAGGATTCATATATAGGACGATGGTATTTGGACACCGGAAGTGTTCTGGGTGATACCGGGTCACCGGAAGGGGTTCCGGGCAACCCCCGGCAAAGTTATGGGCTTAATGGGCTAAGTAAGGGAACACACCAGCCAACAAGGAGCTGGTGCACCCCCTATAGGGCCAGCCACATGGGGAGAAAGGGAAAGGAGAGGAGGAAAAGGAAAGTATGAAGTAGGACTCCTACTTCCTTCCCTCCCCCCTCCTTCCTTTCCCCCTTGTCCAAATATGGTAGGGGGGCGAATTGGACTAGGGGCCCAAGTAGGATTCCTCCTACTTGGGCGTGCCCTAGCCTGCCTGCCTCCCTCTCCCTCCTTTATATATGTGGGGAGGGCACCCCTAGAACATACACCAATTTTTCCTAGCCGTGTGCGGCGCCCCCCTCCATAGTTAACACATCGGTCATATCATCATAGTGCTTAGGCGAAGCCCTGCGTCGGTAACTTCATCATCACCATCGCCACACCGTCGTGCTGACGGAACTCTCCCTCGGCCTCAACTGGATCAAGGGTTCGAGTGACGTCATCGAGCTGAACGTGTGCTGAACGCGGAGGTGTCGTACGTTCAGTGCTTGGATCAGTTGGATCGCGAAGACGTTCGACTACATCAACCGCGTTACTAAACGCTTCCGCTTTCGGTCTACGAGGGTACGTGGACACACTCTCCCCGCTCGTTGCTATGCATCTCCTAGATAGATCTTGCATGATCGTAGGTAATTTTTTTGAAATGCCATGCTCACTTTTATCATTAGTTTCCTTACTATTTTTATATTTTCATATTACAAAAACCTATATCTACCATCCATATTGCACTTGTATCACCATCTCTTCGTCGAACTAGTGCACCTATACAATTTACCATTGTATTGGGTGTGTTGGGGACACAAGAGACTCTTTGCTATTTGGTTGCAGGGTTGTTTGAGAGAGACCATCTTCATCCTACGCCTCCCATGGATTGATAAACCTTAGGTCATCCACTTGAGGGAAATTTACTACTGTCCTCCAAACCTCTGCACTTGGAGGCCCAACAACGTCTACAAGAAGAAGGTTGTGTAGTAGAAATTAGTATGGCAGTTGATTTTTCAACCATTAGCAAAAATATTTTAGTAGCTGTGAGTTTATTCAAGTCAAGTCTTTTATATAAAGAGAAAGGCATAACACTAACACCAGCTCCTAAATCACACAAAGCAGTTTTCACATAATTCTTTTTGATAGAGCAAGGTATAGTTGGTATTCCCATATCTCCAAGGTTTTTAGGTACTCCATCTTTAAAATTATAATTAGCAAACATAGTGGAGATTTCAGCTTCCGGTATTTTTCTCTTATTTGTGATTATGTCTTTCATATACTTTGCATAAGGAGGCATTTTCAAGATATTTGTCAAGCGAGTGCGCAAAAAGAATGGCCTCAACATTTCAGCAAAGCGTTCAAGTTCTTCATCATCATTCTTTTTAGTTGACTTGGGTGGAAAAGGCATAGGTTTTTGAACCCATGGTTCTCTTTCTTTACCATGTTTTCTAGCAACAAAGTCTCTTTTATCATACCTTTTGTTCTTAGGTTGTGGGTTATCAAGATCAACAGGTGGTTCTATCTCAACATCATTGTGTGGTTCTTTATTATTAGGTTGAGTGTCTTCATGAACCTCATCATTATCTTTTTCATTATCACTGGGTGAGTGTTCGTTGCTAGATTGAGTTTCAGCATCGGAGATAGAAGTTTCATTTTCATTATCAGGAGGTTTTTCTATTTCAGGTTCAATAGAAGTATGCAGAGTCCTATCATTTTTCTTCTTATTTTTCTTCTTAGAAGGACTAGGTGCACTAGTGTTATTTCTTTGTGAATCTTGTTCAATTCTTTTTGGGTGTCCCTCAGGATAAAGTGGTTCCTGGGTCATTTTACCTCCTCTAGTTGCAATTCTAACAGCAAAGTCATGCATATTATGATTCATTTCATCAAGTAATTCTCTTTGTGATTTAGCAACTTGTTCTAGTTGAGTTTAAACCATAGAAGCATGTTTTCCCACACCTCTAACATCATTTGAGATTCTAAATAACAAGTCACTCAAGCGAGCAATCATATCAGAATTATATTTCAACTGTTTCATAACATTTGCATTGAAGTGATCTTGTTTTCTAATATAGTTTTCAAACTCATAAAGGATGCATATTGTGAGGATTGTCATTTTCATTGAACTTCATAAGAGTATTTACCTCTACCACCTTAGGCAGTGGTGGTTTATCACTACGAAAAAAGACACATCCGTGACATTTTGGGCCGAACAAAAAAAAATTCTGTCATACTCCCTCCGTTTCTTTTTACTCCGCATATAAGATTTGGTCAAAGTCAAACTACACAAAATTTGACCAAATTTATATAAAAAGATATGAACATCTACAATATTAAAACTATATAGTATGAAAATACATTTCGTGGTGCATCTGATAATGTTGATTTCATATTGTCAATGTTTATATTTTTTAATATAAAGTTAGTCAAACTTTACAAAGCTTGACTTTGACCAAACCATATATGCATACAAAAAAGAAACGAAGGGAGTACTTATGACACTTCTATGACGATAATTGTGACAAAACCCGGTATCATCATAGATGTGGTGGGGTCCTACTTCTATGACAAAAAATCATGACAGAAAATGGGCTTTTCGTCCTGGGCGGGCCGGAGACGCAGCTGCATGACATTCTTTGGGCCGTCCATGATGAAAAAACCCATGGTAGAAGCGAGAGCGAGGAAAATATTAGGGAGTTCCCGGTTACGGTGGGTGGTCGGGGGCCGAGCGATGCGCGTTTCTCTCGTACGAACGCGCATGGGTGCGAGGCGCTGCGCTCTAGCTGAACCCGAGCGAGGCGTTGGGCTCTAACTGAACCCGAGCGATTGCACTGCAGGCTACGCATTACTGAACCCGAGCGATCGAACGATCCCTTGCTGTTAACTGAACCCGATCAAGCAATTCCTTCACTACTGCTGCTAACTGAAGCCGATCGATGCTGCCTCTGGATGAAAAGTGAGTGTTGTTGGGGGGTTTGGATGAACAGTTCCCGGTGGGGGTTGGATGAACAGGAACCCGTGGTAGTAGAGGTCGTTGCCGCTGGATGAACAGTACCCTGATCGATCGAGCCGGTGGATGAACAGGACCCCGTGGAGGGCTGGATTAACAGGACCCCGTGGAGGGCTGGTTGAACAGCAGCCGATGGAGGGCTGGTTGAACAGTAGCCGATGGAGGGCTGGTTCAACAGTAGGCGGTGGAGGTCTGGATGAACAATAGCCCGTGGAGGGGTGGTTGAACAGGACCCCCGTGGAGAGGGCTGGCTGAGCAGTAGCCGGTGGAGGAGTGCGCGGTGGAGGCTGGATGAACAGGAGCCCGTGGATGAACAGTCGCAGTTGGAGGCTGGAGGAGGTCGACGGTGCATGAACAGTAGCCCGTGGAGGCTGGAGGAGGTCGACGGTGGAGATGAACAGTATCTCGTGGAGTCCCGTTTTGCGGTACGCCACACCCCTCCTGATGAACAGGACCCCCGTTTCGACCGTAGTGCTCCAACACAAGTCCGTTTCCTCCGTTTTGCGGTACGCCACACCCCTCCCGATTAACAGGACCCCGTTTCGACCATAGGAGGTCCGTTTCCTCCGTTCTGCTGTACGCCAGACCCCTCCCGATGAACAGGATCCCGTTTCCACCGTGGCTGGTCGAACACAAGGCCATTTCCTCCGTTCTGCGGTACGCCAGGCCTCGTTTCCATCGGCTGTTCCGTCTAAGCCGGTTGGCTCCTGATGAATAGCACACGTTCCTTTGCCTCCCGATGAACACGTAGCATTCCGTTGCCTCCCCATGAACACGACGACGACGCAGTTTCTCCGTTCTGACCCAGCCACAACCATGTACACGAGCCCTGGCCATACGTATGCGCAAGTAGGCGTTCGAGACCCCGGCCATATGTACGTATGTGCCCGTATTTACTTTCTTGCACCCTGGCCACTATACTTACGTGTACATGCTACGTGCGCGCCTCTACTACCACACGTGCGCGCCTCTACATCGACCAGTATGTACGTACACGTTCGCGACCAGAATGACAACGCTACGTACGCTTTGACGGGGTGGGTCCTGACTGTCAGGCACTTCCTTGCGTGCGAAGATGTAGATGGTGGGTCCCAGCAGTCAGGGGGGAAACATTTTTTCCGCAAAATACAGTGGCCCGTCCGATGGGTGCCTGCTGTCAGGTGGAGAAATCATTATTTTTCGCGAAATAAGGAGGCACTTCCTTGCTGCGGTCGTGCACCTAGCTGTCAGCCTCTCCACGTACAGTACTCTTCCGATGGAAGTCGTTCCTTGACCACGTTGAACACACCGCGGCAAGAGCCCCAGGGCGGTGGACGACGCCGAGGCCTAGAAAGGGGACTACGCGGATCCGGGGAAGACGCCACAGTGGATGCCCACGCGGAGAGGAGTACGAGGGTTCACTGGTTTGGCTGCGGTGTGAGGCTGCCGTCGTCGCAGGTCCTGGCCAGCGGTGGGAGTAGTAGGGGGCGGTGAGGCCTCCGCGGCATCACAGCGGCCACGGGAAGCAGGAGCACGCGACACGACCGGCGCTGCAGCTGGAGCAACAAGACCAGAGGTTGAAGAAGCACTACCACCATTGGATGGACATCATATGGTCACTGGAGCTAGAATTGTTCATATTGACTAAGTTGACAAAGCCTTCCGTCCCCGTCAACTTAGTAGGCCCACAAGTTAGCCTCCCACTATGGAGGGTCCCAGCTAGCAGGGGGTATTCATTTTTTTGTGCGTAATAAGGAGGCACTTCCTTGTGTGCAAAGATATAGCTCGTGGGTCCGACTTGTTAGTGGGGGGAATGTTTTTTCGCGAAATGCAGAGGCCCTTCCAGTGGGTCCCAGCTGTCAGGTGGAGGAATCATTATTTTGCGCGTAATAAGGAGGCATTTCCTTGCGTGCGGCCATGGACCCAGGTGTCAGCTTCTCCACGCACAGTCTACTTCTGATGGATGTCGTTCGTTGACCACGTTGACTACTCCGCGCCGAGCGCATCCAAGGTGGTGGACGACGGCAGGCCCCGGACAGCAACGAGCCGGAGATGGGAAGACATGGGAGTAGAGTTGCAGACGGAGAGGTGTACGAGGGTTAACTGGTTCTGGTGCGGTGTGGTTCGGTAGTCGGTGGAGAAGAACATGAGGTGTGGAGGGGTGGAGGGATGACCTAGCCAACGGTGGGGTAGCGCTTCACAGCGAAGCGTGCTAAGCAGAGCTGCTAGCAGCAGGAGGCGGGAGCAGGTGGTCCCGACAGCGCTGGAGGAAGAAGATGAGAGATTGAAGATGGATGCCGGTCGTTGGATGTAAATCCAATGGCTAACGATGTCAGAACCATTTGTTGACTAAGTTGACAACGACTTGTGTTGGCTTTGCCTCTTGGCCCACATTTCAGCCTCCAAAAAAGTGGCACGTATTCAACCCATTTCTTCAGAATTTACACTCAATTTGATCTCTTTTTTTAGAATTACAGTCCATTTGCTGGGCTGGATGAACAAATAATGTAGCGTCCATGCGGCCCATTTATTTTTCTCCTAAAAAGTTACAGGCCATTTGCGCTTTCTTGAAATACATGATTTTGCTGGGCTGATTCTAATTATAATGTTAGGTTGGGCGCAACAATGTTATCAAAAAATAAACAGGGGCTGAGCATTTTGTTATAAATATATTTAAATAATAAGTGATATATTATTACATTGGTCCTTAAATCTTACCAAGCTTTTTTACACAATCACCAGGATTTTCGTTGCAAAAAAATCCAGTATTTTATTGTTAAGAAATTATTTTAATAAGTTAATAAGATGTGGGATATTGTTTTCTTACATATGTAAGCATCTGTTAAATATATGATGACAATAACAATAATATATAATAACATATAAAATAATTTAAATATATATATAATATTGTTAGAAGGGAAACATAAGTTGGACCTGGCGTTCCTATTCTTATATAGAAAATTAGAACAGACCTCTGCGTTTTCTTCAAAACAATACATAAATTGGGCTGCCGATGTTTCAGGAAAAATAAAACCTCGGATGGGAGGTCCATAGGTCGGTCGATACATGACGCCCCCCCAAAAAAAAACAAACCGGCATGTCGTGGGCTGTGCATATTAAAAAAGTAAGCCTAGACGGGACAGCCCAAAACCCAGCGGATACTTGCTGCCCCAGTGATAATAAATGATACTACCTGCCAGCTCCACAGCTTCTTGTGAATTTATCTCCTAGGTTGAAGCACCTAAAAAATGTAACTATGTTGACAAACCCGTGGGCCCCAACGTCAGTATAGAATTAGGAGGAAGTTTTTTTTCGATGAGGCACTTGCATGCGTACGGCTATAGACCTGGTGGGTCTCGACTGTCCGCCTCTCCACGTACAGTCCTCTCCAGATTCCTCTCATTTTTTCAGCATGTTCACAATGGCAGACAGCGGCGTCGCGACGAGCGCACAAAGGCCCAAGAGGTGATTGGACCACCCAAGGCAGTGCCTTATTTATAACGAAGGTACTAAACTAGCCCAGTGGCCAAGTGAAACTACCCGACAACTGTTCTGCCCGGGTTCGATTCTACCTGATGCAGGGAAAATATCTCCAATTTTTTTGCCTCTGCCATTATTGACATGTGGGTCCCCATTGTCATCTACGCACACCACGTCCAACACTTGCCAAAACTTCGTCCCTCGTTTTCTTTGTTTTTTGCACACTCAACATTGTGTGGGCATTTTGAAAATAGCATATCTTTTTGACTGTGCATCATATGAAGATGTGCTATGCATGAATGTTGATCATCATGATGTTAACTGGCTGGTAGTTCCATTTTCGACCATGAATAAAACTTCCAACATGATGTTAACCCTGTTTGAAAAGGTTGTGTTAATATAAATGCCCTGCCTCTGAAAGTTGCAGTTTCTTATCTGAAACTGAGCTTGCAGTTTCTTATCTGAAACTGAAACTTGTAGTTTCTTCTCTGAGAATCACATTGTCTGCACTTTTATACTCCTGTGAAACTACATTTTTTTAAGTGCTAAAAATAGATCTCTAGAATTCATAAAATACTTCATATGCTCAATACTGCAAATCTGAAATTCAAAAGACATTCGTATCTGAAAGTACTCTCAAAATACACAACACAAAACACAATTCACAACCTGCAAATACTAACAACCCTAAGCTCCTCCTGACAATTCACAACCTGCCCGACTATTGGGCAGGGGGCAGTCCCCTCCTATTCCTCGGCGGTAGAGAACCACCCCGTGAGATGATGTCAATGGCGAGGGAGAGGATGGCGGGGAAGCGTCGTCAGGCCAACTGCTTTTCTCCTCTTGCAGCTGGGTTCGGTCGACGAAGACTCCACTGGCTCGCTCTGGCACGACGCCCTCACAAATGACACCCTATAGATGCTCGATCCTTTAATCTCTGGTGGATGCTCCATCTGGGATGGATACTCCCACCACCGACCCTCATGATCGGATTTGGTGAATCTATTTGCTCCATGGCCCAGTGGAGCAGCTCTATGTACACTCGCACGACTCCCTTCGGGAGTATCACCGCCTTTTCACTCGGTTGCAGATATTTGGCCATGGGTGTCGCCGTCGCCGCTAGTTGGTCCTTGTTGTGAAACCAAGATAGACTGTATCTCCAACATCCTAGCTAGCTTCACAGGGTCGCTGTCTGCGATCCTCACATATCGGTTGTACTCCTCCATCGATCTACTTCTCCACAGCACCTTCACTCGCCGGCGGTGGTTTTTGAATGGAAGAGGAGAGGAGCAACACTGGTTTTGGATTAGAACGGGAGAGGAGCGATGCTGGTTTTGGATTGGAACAGGAGAGGAGGGGCGGTGGTTTTGAAATGGAAGAGGAGAGGAGCGGCGCTGTATTTAGATTGGAACAGGAGAGGAGCGGCGCTGGTCTTGGAAGTATTTTTTGATTTTGCATATTTTGGGTCAAAGTTTGACCACGTACTATACTTGACAAGCAAAATGTGAATGCATGTCACCAAAAATTGTATCGTTTGGTTTGAATCTGAATGTACTTTAAAATTGTATTATGTTTGCAACGTATAACATATATTTTATTTGTGAAAATCATGGTCAATTATGACCCAGCATAAAAGGGAGACTAGTTAATGTGGGGTCGCTTTCTTAATTGAAGGCTAAATTGATTTTGATTTTGATCCACTCACAGCGCGCCGGCCCTCTCGTCCAATCCTAAATCGCTGCCGCATGCTCCTCTCCTTCTTCTCCATTGCAAAACCACCTCCTCTCCTCTCCATCATCTCCATACCAAAACCATCATCTCGCCTCTCCCTCTTCTCCATTGCAAAACCACCTCCTCTCTCTCCTCGGATGAGGATCCCCTGACGTAGCCCATCCTGCCATTGAGACACTGACACATGGGTCCCACCAAGCGCGGGGCCCACCTGTCAGCGACCGAAAGGTAGGGAAACCTCTCCTCTCCAGCATCTCCATTCCAAAACCACTGTCTCGCCTCTCCCTCTTCTCCATTTCAAAACCACCCCCTCTCCTCTCCATCATTGCCATTCCAAAACCACTGTCTTGCCTCTCCCTCTTCTCTATTGCAATACCACTGTCTCTCCTCCCATCTTCCAAAGCTAGCACCGGACCAGTCAGAAGGACATCTATGGAGAGGATGCAGCAGCGAATCAGGCAGATCGCCGGCGGCGACCAGGCAAAGTTAGCCAGGTTGAAGGAGATCCTTACTTGGTTTGATAATGAGTGGGAGATTTTGAGGACGGTGAGGGCCATGTGGCAATGTATGCGAAAGAGCGAGACGACGGCGATGAGGGCGGCGATGTACTCCTCGGCGGCAGTCACGCCGCAGTCCTTCGAGTTCATCGAGTATCTCCTCTGGGCGATGGAGCAGACAGATTTGCCCGAGGCGAAAGTCAGGCGGAGGTGGTGGGCATAAAGGTCGAAGGTCGAGCACCCAAAGGATAACGAATCGATCGAGTACGGTGTGCCGTTCGTGAGGGTGCAAAGCCAGCCGGAGCCACAGGAGTATTCGTTCTCCCACCGCAAGAGGAGGCCGAATGGCGCGACGACGCTTCCCCGCCGTTCTCCACGGTTCCCTCGATGCTCGCCTCGTTTCAACGGCGTCGGTAGGGTTTAAGGTAAGCTTCGCACTAACCTAATCTTCCATCTGCTCATGCTTACAATCATTGTGACAGCTAATAAAAATCATGCTTACAATCAGTCTCTGAGTACTACGCCAATCACCCTAAAATAGCTCTGGACCTTTGGGTCAAAGTTGTGACACTGTGTACAAATAAAGAAAAATAGATTGGTGTTTCTTTCAGAAAAGAGTATACCCCTAGAAAACTACCAATATAAGCTACTAGTAATTGTTTTGAAGTCTAAGCTACTAGTATTTGGTTAGAGAGTCTGCTGCCGCGAAAGATCCGTCCACAGTGAGCGCCACACATCCCACTGATGGTGGTGGATGCCAATGCTTAGATGGAGCACAGTTGGTGTCGGTAATTTTTACTTGGCACCTCGCACTCTACATAATGCCGGTTCCATCCGTACATTTGTGCAGTTCCACCAAAATGCAGCTGAATAACCCTGTTTGCACAGATAATGAAAAGGCATGATTACATTATAGTGGCACTAGTTGATGAAACATACACTAATAAATAGAATAAAATATTGTGATAATATCATAGTATGCCATGTTGCGAGGGCGAGATGGGCCCTGCGATGCCTCATACGGTACACCTCATACTGGAAATCGACCCGAGTATCCCCGATACACCTTCTGCCAGTGATGAACATCAGTGTACAGCCATAGTACAAGGAGGGGCCTTGAGACATTGCAATCTCTATTTTTGTGCAGATCAACTAAAATTAAGCACCCCAGTTTGCAGAAACGCTTAAACATTAACAATGGGACTAGTTGATGAAACATATACTAACAGAGAGAAGCACTTTCTTTATCTACATTGGAAATGAAATGATAGAGAGGACACTCGCTCTATTTTAACTGTATTATTACTTCATTTTATCAGTGGCACTATGATACGTCTCCAACGTATCTATAATTCATGAAGTATTCATGCTATTATACTATCCTTCTAGGATGTTTTATATGCATTTATATGATATTTTATATGATTTTTGGGACAAACCTATTAACCTAGAGCCCAGTGCCAGTGCCAGTTTCTGTTTTCTCCTTGTTTAATAGTATCGCAGAAAAGGAAAACTAAACGGAGTCCAATTGACGTGCCACTTGACGGAGATCATTTTTGGACCAGAAGAAGCCCACGGAGTACCAGAAGCAGGCCAGAAGAGTCTCGGGCTGCCCACGAGGGTGGGGGGCGCGCCCCCTTACCTCGTGGACAGCCCGGAGACCCCCCCTGACGTGAAATCAACGCAAAACTCCTCTATATATATACCCAAACTTCCAGAAAGAAACCTAGATCGGAAGTTCCGCCGCCGCAAGCCTCTGTAGCCACGAGAAGTCAATCTATGCCCTCTCCGGCACCCTGCCGGAGGGGGCCATCATCACCGGTGTCCATGTAGGAGTATACCGGAAGGGCCATCATCACTATGAGGGCCAAAGACCAGAGGGTGGAGGCCATGGAGGAGGAAGCACAAGGGGGAGAATCTCTCCTCCTCTCTCTTGGTGGCACCTGAGTGCCATCAGGAGGGGAATCATCACCACGGTGATCGTCTTCATCAACATCACCATCATCATCTCTTTTACGCGGTCCACTCTCCCGCACCCCGATGTAATCCCTACTTGAACATGGTGCTTTATGCCACATATTATGATCCAATGATGTGTTGCCATCCTATGATGTTTTGAGTAGATATCTTTTCTCTTTGAGTTGATTGATGATCTAGATTGGTATGAGTTGTATGTTTTACTTTGATGCTGTCCTATGGTGCCCTCTGTGTCGCGCAAGCGTGAGGGGTCCCGCTATAGGGTGTTGCAATACGTTCATGATTCGCTTATAGTGGGTTGGTGAGTGACTAAAACACAAACCCGAGTAAGGGGGTTGTTGCGTATGGGAATAAAAGAGGACTTGATGCTTTAATGCTATGGTTGGGTTTTACCTTAATGATCTTTAGTTGTTGCGGATGCTTGCTAGAGTTCCAATCATAAGTGCATATGATCCAAGTAGAGAAAGTATGTTAGCTTATGCCTCTCCCACATATGAAACTGCAATAGTGATCACTGGTCTTGTCAACGGTTGCCTAATACAACTCCGCACACCGATCCACCATTATTCCACACTCGCTATTTATAATATTTAGTAATATATTCTAACTTTATGATAACAACACCTACTTTTATATTTTAGCTCTCTGATATCATACAAAGTTATCCTCTTCATACCCACAACGTAGTTTCATTTCTCGTTTCTAGTTGGAAGCAAACGTTTGGTGTACGTAGAGTCGTATCAGTGGCAGATAGGGCTTGAGAGAATATTGATCTTACCTTTAGCTCCTTGTGGGTTCGACACTCCATACTTATCACTTCCACCTTTGGAAATTGCTACGATGATTCCCTGCACTTGGGGATTATCAAGCTCTTTTCTGGCGCCGTTGCCGGGGAGGAATAGCGTGGGGTTGATAATCTCGTATGTGCTTGTTTGCTTTCTTCACTAAGTAGATTTTGTTTTTCCTTTTTGTTTCTGTTTAGTTGTGGGTGAAACATACAATTTTTTTAAAAAGAATGAAAATACAAAAAAATTATTACTTGCCTCTCATGCCTAATTTTTTTTCAAAAAGAGAAGTGATTGGAAAGTTATGCATTGAAGAAGTGAGGGTCGACCTTGAGCACTTGTGTTCATGTTCACGGAAACAATGTAGAATTTTTCATGGAAGTTTCTCTGTAAATAATTATCCCCTTGTATATATCCATTGTATTATAAAAATAATGTGCCAAGCTTTGGTTTTAGGATGATTAGATTGCTTGTTTACTATGTGCAGAACAGAAACAGAAACTTTGGCTGTAGTGCATGAATTAACATTTTTTTATTGGAAAGTCAAATGGGTCTGAAACTTTTTCACATTACTTCTGTACAAATTTTTCAAATTGTCAAATTTAGTTCATAATTTTAGGAGTTACAGAGGTTTGCTAAACTTCCAGATTACTACAGACTGTCTTGTTTAAGACAGATTCTGTTTTCGATGCATTGATTGCTTGTTTTGATGAAACTATTGATTTCTATCAGTGGATTAAGCCATGGAAAAGTTATATTACAGTATCTACAATGCAAAAACAAAATATGAATTAGTTTGCAACAATACTTATAGTAGTGATTTGCTTTGTTATACTAACGGGTCTCACAAAGTTTTTGTTATGTTTTTGTGGATGAAGTGTTCGAAGAACGAGGAGTTACCGATGCAAGAAGAATAAAGAGAGGAAAGAGTTCAAGCTTGGGGATTCCCAAGGCACCCCAAGTAAATATTTCAAAGAATACTCAAGCATCTAAGCTTGGTGATGCCCCAGTTGGCATCCCATCTTTCTTCTTCAACAAATATCGGTATACCTCGGTTTTTGTTCACATGATTTGTGTCCTTTGTGTTTTGGTTTTTCCTTTAAGAACCATGCTAGCATGAGATAGCCCTTCATCCATTTATAGAATTGCTCTTTGTGCTTCACTTAAATCTTTTGAGTATGGTTTTATAGAATGCTTCATGTGCTTCACTTATACATTTTGTGCTTGGATATTGGTTAGTCTATATTAATTGTAGAATGCTCCATGAACTTCACTTATATCTTTGGGAGTATGAATAATACTATCATTTAAAGTGGGTCTGGAAGAGTGTCAACTTCAGGAATTAGTTGTCCCACTATCCTGGAGGGTGTTGAATCTTAGTGTGATATTTATGAAACTGGATTTGGAAGAGTGTCAACTTTAGCTAGTAATGACTCCACTATTCAGAAGAGGTTCCAATTGAGTATGAGAACAAAGTTGATATCCATGATGCTACTGAAAATTATTATGAGGGAGGAATACATGCTTGTAGGAGTTGCAATAATATCAAGTTTCCTCTCTAAGTGCTTAAAGTTTTTAAGTTATACTTTTTTTGCCTTCCTATGCTAGTTGATTGTTGTTCTTATAAATTGTGTGCTCACAAAATCCCTAGGCATAGGAAGTAGGTGATATTTAAGTGTGCTAGTCATATTCTTCAAGATTCTCTCTTCGTGCTTCAACTCCTATCTTTCATGTGAGCATCATTGAAATCACCATGCCTAGCTAAAAGGCATTAAAGAAAAGCGCTTGTTGGGAGACAAGCCAATATTTACCCTTACAGTTTTTGTGTGTTCACATGATTAAGCTACTGTAATAATCATGTTTTATATCTTTTGTTTCAATAAAGTGCCAAGTAAGGCATTTGGGAAGACTTGGATGAAAGTTAATGTGATCTTGCTGTAAAAAATAGAAACTTTGCGCTCATGAGATTAGCTGTCATTTTTTTTACAGAAGAGTGCTTTTGAGTTGATTCTTTTTGCAGAAGATTAATACAAATGCCTCACGTCAACCAATTTATTTCATAATTTTTGGAGCAGCAGAAGTATGGTTTATGTTCAGACCATTACAGACTGTTCTGTTTCTGACAAATTCTGTTTTCATTGCATAGTTTGCTTCTTTTCTAGTTTCTATGGCTTATATTCCTCAATATAAGTTGTAGAAATGATATGGTACATTAGGCATTATGTGATAACAATTATTAACCTTGTCTTTTACAGTACCAAAGTGAATGGTTTGCTCTTTATCATACTAACCTATCTCACGAAGTTACGCTAAGTTTTGTGTGATTGAAGTTTTTAAGCTTTGGGTGAGATACCAATATGAGGAGAATAAGGAGTGGAAAGACCCTAAGCTTGGGGATGCCCAAGGCACCCCAAGGTAATATTCAAGGAAGACTCAAGCGCCTAAGCTTGGGGATGCCCCGGAAGGCATCCCCTCTTTCGTCTTCAAAACTATCGGTATACCTTACTCGGAGCTATATTTTTATTCGTCACATGATATGTGTTTTGCTTGGAGCGTATTTTCAATTTTACTTGCTATTTGAATAAAATCATTGGATCTGAAATATTAAATGAAAAAGAATCCTCCCATGGCTAGTTAATTATTTGACTACTCAGTGTTCTTCACTCATATCTTTTGGAGTAGTTTATCATTTGCTCATGTGCTTCATGTATATCCTATGAGTAAATGGTTGAATAAATTGAATGTCATAAATCTGAATTTATATATGTTTCGTATGCTTATAACATGGGGAGTAATGACTTCACACATAATAAGTATAGGTAGTAAACTTATTGAAAGTTAGCAAACGTAGAATTGGTCACTTGAACAATTCATGAAAGAATATTGAAGGAAGAGAGGTTTCACATATAAATACACTATCTTGGACATCTTTTAGGATTGGGAGCACTCATTAAAATATGGCATGCTAAAGTGTTGATGTTAGACAAGGAAGACAAGGTAATGGGTTATGTTTTCTTATATCTGAAATAAAGTATATTGTCATGGATCGCCCAACATGTTGAGCTTGCCTTTCCCCCTTATGCTAGCCAAATTCTTTGCACCAAGTAGAGATACTACTTGTGCTTCCAAATATCCTTAAACCAAGTTTTGCCATGAGAGTCCACCATACCTACCTATGGATTGAGTAAGATCCTTTAAGTAAGTTGTCATCGGTGCAAGCAATAAAAATTTCTCTCTAAATATGTATGATTGATTGGTGTGGAGGAAATAAGCTTTATACGATCTTGTGATGTGGAAGAAATAAAAGTGACAGACTGCATAATAAAGGTTCATATCACAAGTGGCAATATAAAGTGACGTTCTTTCGCATTAAGATTTTGTGCATCCAACCCTGAAAGCGCATGGCAACCTCTTCTTCCCTCTGCGAAGGGCCTATCTTTTATTATTATCTTCTACCTTATGCAAGAGTCATGGTGATCTTCACCTTTCCTTTTTACATTTTATCCTTTGGCAAGCACAGGGTGTTGGAAAGATCCTGATATATATATCTAATTGGATGTAAGTTAGCATGAGCTATTATTTTTTACATTACCCTTGAGGTAAAAGGTTGGGAGGCGAAACTATAAGCCCCTATCTTTCTCTGTGTCCGATTAAAACTCCATAACCACGAGTATTGCGTGAGTGTTAGCAATTGTGAAAGACTAAATGATAGTTGAGTATGTGGAGTTTGCTAAATCAAAGCTCTGACATAGACTCTTCCTGAAAATATGATGAATTGCAATTGTTTGATGACTGAAAATATTGTTAGTTAGTTTTCAAGAAAGTTTATGATCTATACTTTAACCCGTGATTTGCTTGTTACTTGATCATGAAAAGTTTTATAAGATGAGCTATTGTTATCACAAATAATGATGCTAGAAAGAGTGATTGGAATTATCATTGATCAAAGTTAAGCACTTGCTAGCATTCACACTTCATAAATTATTTCTTTTATCATTTACCTACTCGAGGACGAGCAGGAATTAAGCTTGGGGATGCTGATACGTCTCCAACGTATCTATATTTTATGAAGTATTCATGCTATTATACTATCCTTCTAGGATGTTTTATATGCATTTATATGTTATTTTATATTATTTTTGGGACTAACCTATAAACCTAGAGCCCAGTGCCAGTTTCTGTTTTCTCCTTGTTTTAAAGTATCGCGGAAAAGGAAAACTAAACGGAGTCCAATTGACGTGCCACTTGACGGAGATGATTTTTGGACCAGAAGAAGCCCATGGAGTACCAGAAGCAGGCCAGAAGAGTCCTGGGCTGCCCAAGAGGGTGGGGGCGCGCCCACCTCCCTAGGGCGCACCCCTACCTCGTGGACAGCCCGGAGACCCCCTGACGTGAAATCAATGCAGAAGTCTTCTATATATACCCAAACTTCCAGAAAGAAACCTAGATCAGAAGTTCCGCCGCCGCAAGCCTCTATAGCCACGAGAAGTCAATCTAGGCCCTCTCCGGCAACCTGCCGGAGGGGGCCATCATCACTGGTGGCCATGGAGGAGTATGTCGGAGGGGCCATCATCACCATGAGGGCCAAGGACCAGAGGGTGGGGGCCATGGAGGAGGAAGCACAAGGGGGAGAACCTCTCCTCCTCTCTCTTGGTGGCATCGAAGTGCCATCGGGAGGGGAATCATCACCATGGTGATCGTCTTCATCAACATCACCATCATCATCTATTTTACGCGGTCCACTCTCCCGCACCCCACTGTAATCCCTACTTGAACATGGTGCTTTATGCCACATATTATGATCCAATGATGTGTTGCCATCCTATGATGTTTTCAGTAGATATCTTTTGTCTTTGGGTTGATTGATGATCTAGATTGGTATGAGTTGTATGTTTTACTTTGATGTTGTCCTATGGTGCCCTCCGTGTTGCGCAAGCGTGAGTGGTTCCCGCTGTAGGGTGTTGCAATACGTTCATGATTCGCTTATAGTGGGTTGGTGAGTGACTGAAACACAAACCCGAGTAAGGGGGTTGTTGCATATGGGAATAAAGGATGACTTGATGCTTTAATGTTATGGTTGGGTTTTACCTTAATGATCTTTAGTAGTTGCGGATGCTTGCGAGAGTTCCAATCATAAGTGGATATGATCCAAGTAGAGAAAGTATGTTAGCTTATGCCTCTCCCTCATATGAAACTGCAATAGTGATCACCGGTCTTGTCAACGGTTGCCTAGGACAACTCCGCACACCGATCCACCATTATTCCACACTCGCTATTTATAATATTTAGTAATATATTCTAACTTTATGATAACAGAACCTACTTTTATATTTTAGCTCTCCGATATCATACAAAGTTATTGTCGGATTTCGGGTTCCGGCAGACCCTTGAGGTTCGAACTCTGGGGTGCGCGCGGAGATTACGCCCTCTACCTCTCCGTCTCGCAAAGATCTAAACTACTGAAAGAACAGCACAAGAGACACAGGGTTTATACTAGTTCGGGCCACCATTGTGGTGTAATACCCTACTCTAGTTTGTGGTGTGGTGGATTGCCTCTTGGGCTGATGATGATGAACAATACAAGGAAGAACGGACTCGCGAGGGTCTGCTCGTGGAGGCGATGAACTGCTAGGAGGAGTTCAGCCGCCCTTCTCTCTCTCTCTCTTACCGATTCTTTGCTTGCCCAGGTTCTGGATTGCACGGTTGCTCGGTTCTCCCCTCTACCCTGGGGGTGTCTAGTCCTATTTATAGGCAAAGGCCCTGGGCCTCTTCCCAAATATTGAGTGGGAAGGGTGCCAACAATTGGCCATTTTGAAGGGGAACATCTGGTACTCTTATCCTGACTAAAGTTGGTCCTCGCCTGCCAAAGGCTCTGTGGTGATGCCATCCTGGGCTCCACAATGACCTCCTCCCCACCGCTGGACTGGTCTTGGTCTCGTTGCACCGAAATGGATGCCTTTGCTTGATCCTCTCGCCTGCGCTTGCCCCCTTTGCACTGAAGAGGAAAGGAGGACACCGCGCGGGCTGGCGCCCGCCTGGCGCCTTTGGTCGTCATGGCTCGCGTCATGGGCACCTCATGAGGTACCCCGCCTTGATCTCTCTGCCTCCTCGTGAGCCAGCCTGATGAGGCCGCGCCTGAGGAAGCTCCGCGTCATCCGCCCCGCGAGGCTTGGCCCCTCGCGAGGGTCTCGGGTCTTGTGTTGACGAAGATGGGCCGTGCTGGGCCCCCTTTAAGCCACGCCGCAGGCCGCAGGCAGGCAAGTCTGGGGACCCCCATTCCCAGAACGCCGACAGTAGCCCCAGGGCCCAAGGCGCGCACGGACTTGGCCGTGCTGAGGGGCGAAAGGGCAAGGGCGAAGCGCCACGGGCCCTAACAGCCTGCGGCCTTGGGCGCTGCGTGGCGGTTGATGGGACGTGGGCGTCTCCGCTTCCCCATGATGCCTCGGTGATCGCACGGATTAGACAAGTCCCTGCATGCAGATCGTGTCATGATTACCTGTGATCATGGAGGCCGATGGTTGGCCTTCGCCGGCTATAATTACGGCACTGCGTGTGCCCTTCTAGTCCATCTCCCCTTGCTTCTCCTTCTTCTCCATGGCTCCGTCGAGGAGGTTCTCGGCTGCAGAGAAGGGGAAGGCCCGCAGGTTGAGCCTGCCTCTCCTCCGCCCAAGCGCGGCCGAGGGCGCCCTCGGAAGCATCCCGTGGCCGCCACGGCAGCTTCCCGCGGCCGTGGAGATGGTTCTCAGCGTGGTGACGGGCGAGCTCCTGCGGTCGGGGGACGCGCTTTGGTTGCACGCTCCCCCAGACCGCACTTTCGCGTTGCGGAGGTGCTGCCGGAGTTCGTCGTATGGTCGGCGGAGCCGACTAGCGCCCGGCTCCAACTCCCTCGCTTGCTCCTTGGTGAGCTCCCGGCCGGCACCCCGGGTGGCCTCTGGCTTTAGGCGGACGGCTGCTGCAGCCGGGCCTCATGGGCTGCAATGGAGGTCTCCGCCACTGGGAGCTTGGCCTTGACTCGTGGTTGGCAGGCGTTCGCCTGTGCTCGCGGCCTGGGGCGCCGGTGCACTCTGCACTTTAGGTTTGACGGCGATGCCACCCTCTACGTGAGGGTGTTTGGGGAAGATGGTCGCCGCGCAGGGTGTTGCCCTGAGGATGACGACCGCGGCCGGGGACCCAGCCCCGACGACGATGGAGGAGACAGCGCCCGTGTGGTTGGCGGCGCTCAAGGCTCCCCAAGCTTCATCGACTCTTCTTCAAGCGACTCTTCCAGCGGTGGCCGCAGTCAGCCCCCTCACCGCCGCGCCTGCTTGGGAGGCGGCAGTACGTCCGCCCGCCGTCGCGCCCCGGTGAAGCGCGAGAGGGAGTCTGCTTGAGCCCCGGAGGCAGCCCGAGTCTCATCTGCAGGCCGGTGTGAGGCGAGCCGCGCCAGACTTGTCCTTTCTTTTCCTTTTGTTTCCTGCATAAAAGAAAACAGCTGCGTGGAGCCCCGCGGGGGCGTGTTCGGGGTTATTGCTGTTAACCATTGCCTTGGTTCCGTTTTCGTGCCCTTCGGCTGTGTGTCTGCACGTAGATAGTTCCCGGCCCTAGCCATAGGGGGGGCGACCGACCCAGGCCCTGTGTGTGTGTCGCGGTGCCCGAGGGGCATGGACTGGAGGGGTGCTCCTGTAACGGGCCCAGGTCATGAAACCTTCGAACGACTAGAACAGGAACACTCGCGAGGGCGCTCGGCTATCCTCCCTCGCGAGGCCTTGCATAAGAGAAATCAAAGCGGGGGAGTAAAAATCGACGAATCATAAACCAACAACGGCAATAGTTTCAATAAGACTTCAAATGCGAACAAACAAGCCAACTGCGGAAAGCAAATGAAAAAGCCGCGTCCGGCACCTAATCTAGTCTTCGACGTCTTCTCACCAGCGCCGAGGTAAGTACTACCACTGGGCGTGGGAGGGAGCCCCAGGGCCTAAGGCCGGCGCTCCTGAGACTCCGGGGCGTGTACAGCCCCAACTCATTATTATGTGAGAGTGTCACGGGCGGCGAGCTTCACAGGCGTTGACCTTCTTCACAGGCTCCGGGCCTTTCTTCTTAGGGGAAACGAGCTTCACGGGCATTTGCCCTCTTCACAGGCTCTGGGCCTTTTCTAAGACGCGAAAGCTTCACAGGCACTCGCCTTCTTCACAGGCTCTGGGCCTTCTCCAAAAAAGGATAATCTTCACAGGCGTTCGCCTTCTTCACAGGCTCCGGGCCTTCTCCAAAAAGGATAATCTTCACAGGCGTTCGCCTTCTTCACAGGCTCTGGGCCTTCTCCAGAAAAGGATAATCTTCACAGGCGTTCGCCTTCTTCACAGGCTCTGGGCCTTCTAGGGGTAGAACCTGCGGAGGTGCTGGATGTTCCATGCGTTCTGGATCGGCTCCCCCTCCTGAGTCTCCAAGCGCACGGAGCCAGGCCTGGAAACATGAACAACCTTGAACAGGCCCTCCCACATGGGAGAGAGCTTGTGCAGCCCCTCCCTGGAGAGAACCCGCCTGAGCACGAGGTCTCCTACCTCGAGAGTTCTGGGGCGGATGTTGCGGCAGTGATATCGTCGTAGTGTCTGTTGGTACCTCGCCGCTCGTAGCGCGGCTTCTCGGCTGCGTTCCTCCCCCAGCACGAGGTCCATCCCCCACATGGCATCCTGCTGCGCCTCGTCGAACGCCAGGACCCGTGCGGAGCGACGTCTGACCTCGTGAGGGAGGACTGCTTCGGCTCCGTAGACCAGGAAGAACGGGGTCTCTCCAGTCGGCTTGGTAGCGGTTGTGCGGATGGACCACAACACAGACTGAAGCTCATCGTACCAACCTTTGCCGCATGCCTCCAGCTTCTTCTTGAACGTCCTGGTCTTGAGGCCCCTCAGGACCTCTGCGTTGGCTCGTTCGGCCTGGCCGTTGCTTCACAGGTGCGCTACCGAAGCGTAGCATATCTGCGTTCCAAGGTTAGCACAGTATGTTTTGAAGAGGTTACTGGTGAACTGCGAACCATTGTCTGTAATGATGCGGTTCGGCACCCCGAACCGGCTCACGATGCCCCTGATGAACTTGACAGCGGAGCCCGCGGGAATGGTGCGGACGGCCTCTACTTCTGCCCACTTGGTGAACTTGTCCACGGCGACGTAGAGGTAGCGGTAGCCCCCTGGCGCCCGAGGAAACGGGCCCAGGATGTCCAGCCCCCAGACTGCGAACGGCCACGAAAGGGGTATAGTCTGCAGGCCTCCTGCCGGCTGATGGATCTGCTTGGCGCGAAATTGGCAGGCCTCACAAGCCTTCACCAGTTCGGCAGTGTTGTTGAGTGCGGTGGGCCAGTAGAACCCGCTGCGGAATGCCTTACCAACAAGGGTCCGTGATGACGAATGGTGTCCACAGTCTCCGCCGTGTATGTCCTCCAGCAGTTCCTTTCCTTGCTCCCTGGAGATGCAGTGCAGGGATACATCGTTCGGCCGCCTCCGGTAGAGCTCTCCATCCCTGATGCAGTACGCCGTGGCCTGCCGTGCCACACGCTCCGCTTCCTCCTCCTTCTCCGGCAGGGTCCCTTGTGTCAGATAACTCCGGAGCTCCATGATCCAGCACCCCTCCTGCGGTTCCATCGTCAGGAGCAGGCGTGCTCATGAACCTGGGCCGCAGACCGGGGCTCCCGAGGCAGGTGGTTGGGGAAGTTCCTCTCGTGGTTGAGCCGTGTTTGACAATGACGGTAGGGCCGAGGGCTTGAAGAGCCGCTCCTCGAAGACGCCAGGCTCCTGAGGCAACCGCCTGGACGCCCGCCTGGCGATGTAATCAGCCTCCTGGTTGGTGCCACGGGGCACGTGCTTGAACTCCAGCCCCCAGAACTGCTTCTCCATCCTGCGAACCTCCGCTAGGTAGGCCTCCATGTGCTCGTCTTTTGGCTCGTATACCTTGTTGGAGAAATTGACAAGGAGCTGCGAATCGCCCTTGATGGTGAGGCGCTTCACCCCCAGGGCGGTTGCGGCCTTCATGCCCGCTATCAAACCTTCGTACTCCGCTATGTTGTTGGAGACCTTTTCGCCCTACTGGTAACAGAGCTGCACTGCGTAGTAGAGCTTTTCCTGGGTGGGCGACACCAGCACCGCCCCAGCCCCTGCGCCGTGCCTGGAGAATGCCCCATCGAAGTACATGACCCATCCTTCTGGCGCCTCGCTCCCTGGGGAGAGGGACCGATCCTCGTTGTCCTTGAGGCCTGGTGCCTCCGTCCATTCTGCCACGAAATCTACCAATGCTACTCCCTTGATAACCCGGGTTGTGCTGAACTCGAGCTGAAACGCCTGCAGTTCTATGTTCCACTCAGCGACCCTTCCGGCTGAGTTAGGGATCCTGAGCACTCTCTCCAAGGGATATGACGAGACGACCTTGATGGGGTGACCCTGGAAATAGTGCCGCAGCTTGCGCGAGGCCACCAGTAGCGCGAGGAGGAGCTTCTGAGGCATGGGGTACCGGGCCCTTGCGTCCCGTAACACCGTGCTGACGAAGTATACTGGGTGCTCAACAAGGCTGAGTGCATTAGTGCTCGCGGCGCCCTCCGGAGGCAAGGGCGCCTCGCGAGGTGACGAGGCCTCTGGAGGCAGACCATCCAGGTGAGTGGTCTCTCCCGCTTCCGGTGCAATCTTTGGCGGCTGATCTTCCTCAACCACGGTAGCGGTTTCTGTGGGCCTTCCTTGTTCCTGTTTTGCCTTGTCTCGGGCTGCTGCTGTGGTTCTGATTTGGCGCTCCTCCCTAACTGTCACCAGGGCTGCGCTGGCAGAGTAGGGAGTGGCGGCGAGGTAGAGCACCAGGGGCTCTTGAGGATGCGGAGCCACCATAACTGGGGGACTGGTCAGGTATCTCTTGAGATCTCGAAACGCCTTGTCTGCCTCTTCAGTCCATTCAAAGGGCCCCTTTTTCTTCATTAGCTGGAAGAAAGGCAGCGCCCGCTCCCCCAGTCTGGAGATGAAACGCCCTAGCGCGGTCACGCGTCCAGTGAGCTTCTACATTTCTCTGAGGGTCTTTGGCGGGCTCATGTCCTCGACCGCCTTGACCTTCTCCGAGTTAGCCTCGATGCCTCGATGGGATACGAGGAAACCCAAGAGCTTGCCTAAGGGGACCCCGAACACACACTTCTCTGGGTTGAGCCGCAGGTTCACTGCGTCGAGGCTCGCGAAGGTTTCCTCCAGGTCTTGTATCAGGGTCTTGGCCTCCCGAGACTTCACCACAATGTCATCAACATAAGCTTCGACATTCTTCCCGAGCTGCAGGCCCAAGGTGATGTGCATCAACCGCTGAAAGGTCGCCCCCGTGTTACGCAGCCCAAATGGCATGCACGTGTAGTAGTACACCCCGCACGGGTTTAGGAAGGCTGTCTTCTCGACGTCTTCCACCGCCATCTTGATCTGGTGATACCCGAAGAAGGCATCCAGGAAACATAGCAGGTCACACTCTGTGGTGGAATCGATGATCTGGTCGATGCGGGGGAGCGGGAACGGATCTTGCGGACATGCCTTGTTGAGGTTGGTGAAGTCGACACACATGCGCTCCTTCCCTCCCTTCTTGGGCACAACGACAGGGTTGGCCAACCAATCCGGGTATCGGACCTCATGAATGACCCCAGCGGCTTCCAACTTGCGGGTTTCTTGGACGATGAAGGCCGACTTTTCTGTGGACTGCCGCCTTGCCTTCTGCTTCACGGGGTGCATGTTTGGGCACACGTTGAGGTGATGCTCGATTACGCTCCTGGGGATCCCTGCCAATTGATCAGGCTCCCAAGCGAATACCTTCTTGTTTGTGCACAGGAACCTGATTAGGGCCTCCTCCTGCTCGGGCTCGAGGTTGGCGCCTATGGTGAAAGTTGCACTAGAGGACCCGTCCTCGTCGACAGGTATCTGCTTGGTTTCTGCCCTGTCCTGGGTGAACAACTGCTTCTTCCTGGCGGGCGCAACTCCCTTGGGCTCGGGGGTCCCTGAGTCGGCGGGTTGTGCCGATGCTGCCGTCTTGAAGGCGAGCTTGAGCACCCGCAGCGCGTCCCTGGTGTCCCCGTGCATGGTGAGGACACCACTGCTCCCAGGCATCTTCATCAGGTTGTACGCCGGGTGCGTGGCGGCCATGAACTGGGCCAGCGGTGGGTAGCCGAGGGTGGCATTGTAGGGGAGGCCGATGGGGGCGATGTCGAAGTCGACCGTCTCCGTGCGGAAGTTGTCGTAGGTGTCGAAGGTTACTGGGAGTCGGATCTGTCCCAAGGAGCTGGATGATCCGCCCCCAACGCTTGAGAAGGGCCGGCTGGGTTGCAGCCGTTCCAGGGGTATGCGGAGGAGATTGAAGGCCTCAACCGAAACCACGCTGAGGCCCGCGCCACCATCGATGAGAGTTCTGGTGACGGCCACCTGGCAGATGGTGGGGGTGCACAACATGCGGAGCGCGCCCGAGCTAGCCGAGTTGGAGGGGTGGTCCTCCGAGCTCAAGGTCAGGCCGGCCTTGTGTGCCGCCCGGTCCGGGGGAGCCCCCTGCCGCGTGGAAACGGCGCTGACCCGGCGAACAAACGGCTTGACGTGGCGACTTGTGGGTGGCGCCTGCGAGCCGTCCAGGAGGGCCGCGACGACCATGGGTGTTGGTGTAGCGGTGCGGCCGTCATGCCGCACGGACGGATGCTGAGACGACGCTTGTTGCTCGTTCCCTGCCGGGCCGGTGGCGGCGTTGGCGGCGGGTGATGGGGAACGACGAGGACGCCCGCCGACGGGTGCCGTCTGGGCGATGCGGGAAGCGATGGCGGCCCGGCGCTCGGCGCCGGCCCGACGAGCGTCTGACATGGACGCGACGGTCGGAGGAGAGCGGAGCGGTGGAAGATAAATCCCGGCGCACCCCTACCTGGCGCGCCAAATTTCGGATTTCGGGTTCCGGCAGACCCTTGAGGTTCGAACTCTGGGGTGCGCGCGAAGATTACGCCCTCTACCTCTCCGTCTCGCAAAGATCTAAACTACTAAAAGAACAGCACAAGAGACACAGGGTTTATACTAGTTCGGGCCACCATTGTGGTGTAATACCCTACTCTAGTTTGTGGTGTGGTGGATTGCCTCTTGGGCTGAGGATGATGAACAATACAAGGAAGAACAGACTCGCGAGGGTCTACTCGTGGCTGAGGCGATGAGCTGCTAGGAGGAGTTCTGCCGCCCTTCTCTCTCTCTCTCTCTCTCTCTCTCTCTCTCTCTCTTACTGATTCTTTGCTTGCCCAGGTTCTAGATTGCACGGTTGCTCGGTTCTCCCCTCTACCCTAGGGGTGGCTAGTCCTATTTATAGGCAAAGGCCCTGGGCCTCTTCCCAAATATTGAGCGGGACGGGCGCCAACAATTGGCCATTTTAAAGGGGAACATCTGGTACTCTTATCCTGACTAAAGTTGGTCCTCGCCTGCCAAAGGCTCTGTGGTGACGCCGTCCTGGGCTCCACAATGACATCCTCCCCACCGTTGGACTGGTCTTGGTCTCGTTGCACCGAAATGGCTGCCTTTGCTTCATCCTCTCGCCTGCGCTTGCCCCCTTTGCACCGAAGAGGAAAGGAGGACACTGCACGGGATGGCGCCCGCCTGGCGCCTTTGGTCGTCATGGCTTGCGTCATGGGCACCTCGTGAGGTACCCCGCCTTGATCTCTCTGCCACCTCGTGAGCCAGCCTGATGAGGCTGCGCCTGAGGAAGCTCCGCGTCGTCCTCCCCGCGAGGCTTGGCCCCTCGCGAGGGTCTCGGGTCTTGTGTTGACGAAGATGGGCCGTGCTGGGCCCCCTTTAAGCCACGCCGCAGGCCGCAGGCTGGCAAGTCTGGGGACCCCCGTTCCCAGAACGCCGACAGTTATCCTCTTCATACCCACAACGTAGTTTTATTTCTTGTTTCTAGTTGGAAGCAAACGTTCGGTGTACGTAGAGTCGTATTAGTGGCAGATAGGGCTTGAGAGAATATTGATCTTACCTTTAGCTCCTTGTGGGTTCGACACTCCATACTTATCACTTCCACCTTTGGAAATTGCTACGATGATTCCCTGCACTTGGGGATTATCACTCTAGGGTCAAGTAGGTGGCAAACAAGGTGTACCGTGCGTCGCAAGGATGGAGGCCGGGGGTGCTTAGACTGGGATGCTGAAGCTGGCTCTTTCAGTCCCTATCTTCCCCTCTGATGTTTTTGTGGTAGCATTTGGGTTGTAGTCCAAACTTGGTCGAGCTGGTGCTGCGTCTCCCTACCTGCCTAGCTTATGTGGTGAACTTGTCTCCGGCTAGTACTCAGTCCGTTCTAGTAGTAGTTGCATAACTGCCCGTTTACACTGAGATGTTGTTGGATAATGGTTCTCTATGGTTGGATTTCTTTAATGAAATCGGAGGAAACCCCCTCTTTCGATATATAAAAAAACCCAGTGCCACTAACTGTGCCAAAACATTGCCTTGAATTAATAGTGCCACTAGATTAAGGTGCAAAATAATAGCATTACTGCTTTATCATGGCAGTGCCAAAACAGTAGCACAAGAGTAGACTCAACATGCAGGGTCTTTGGCAAACGGACAGACCAAAAAGGAACATACCTCGTGATGGGAACCATGTCTGCAGTCAACGCCATCGTAGAAGGGATGACACCAGTCACCAATATGGATGGTTCAATTCTTGGGACCTTTTGGTGCAGTTCACCTAAAATGAAGCAATGTCCCATGAGCTAGCAGCTTCTTCTTCATTTTTTTAAGAAAAGGGCTCTAGCCCCGGTTCCATTTCCATCAAAAAATGAAACCCACAGAGCTTCTTCTTCATTAGTTGCAATAAAATTGAGCAACATCAAGGTTGGTTGTGAAGCTCCTGGAATGTTCAACTATAATTTGGACATCATTTTTCTAGTTCAACTAAGATCAAGCGTGAAATGTATGTCTTTGTTTGCACAAAAATGTGGAAAGGAGGGTGACAAACAAGTGATGAAACATCCATCAAATGAAAAGAAGCATGTTCCTTATCTGAATGGCAATCCTACAAAGACCGTAGCAATTTCTTAAGCAGCAGCATTGCTAGATATTAGTGTGGGTATTAGTATGAACTATCACAACCGTTAAATACGGCATTACTTTAATGGTGCCATTGCTTCATTTTACAAGCAACATTGGTTTAACGTGTCCTTACTTTTAGCAGTGCGACTGCTACATTTTACCAATGGCATTACATAAGAGTGGCTCGGGGAAACAAACATCAGAACAAGATATCTGGGTTGGTCCCATTTTTGTTTGGTATAGCCACCTTATATTGTGTGAGGCTAGCAAATCTAGTGCTGGACTTACTCTGTTGACTTGTCCCCCAGTCCCCACTTTCTTTCCTTTTTCAACCAATAGATCGGGTTTATATTGAGTTTGTACTGCGTTTCCCTTTATTTCCCTATTAGACCTAGAGACCAGTTGGATAGCCAGTCTCTGCTACTTTTCGCCGCCATTATTTCCTCTTTCGACCAAGTCCTAGATTCAGGTAACAAATCTTCCCCCACCCCCTTTCTTCCTTGTTTGAACCAAGTAGTACTAGATTCGAGTGCATGAACTAGTTTTACCTCTTAACAGTAAAAATTTAGGTGGGTTTTGAACAGCCGATCGATCCTATCTATGAGGGGGCCTGGGAAATAGTAAAAGATACAAATGCAGCGACGTCAGGAGCTCGGGAAGTAGAGTAGGAGGCCGGTTTCGAAGGAAGTTATACCAGAGGTTCGCCGGATGTCGCTATGTGGGCGGCGGGAGGCCGGATGTGCCCACACTATGGCAGCAAGGAAGAAGGGGTCAGAGGCCCTCCCTAGCCAGCGGTGCTTGGGAGAGAACGGCAAGGCACACCGATCGGGACGCGTCGGCAGTGGGTAAGAGCCGCCGTCGAGGACGACCGCATGAACGTTGCACCTTCTCACCTTCCCCCGCGGAGAGGATCCGCCTGGATCTGTGACCAGCGGTGAGCAGGGAGAGAAAGAGAGAGAGAGAGAAAGAGAGAGAGAGAGAGAGAGAGAGAGAGAGAGAGAGAGAGAGAGAGTGGACACTGCTGTCGTGTTTAGATCTGGAGAGGACGAGATAGTGTGAAGAGAGCAACACTAGCAAGCAAGCGCGAAGGCTCCTGCCTATATAGTGGAGTACTACTAGTTTTCTTTTGTCTACCGGAGCCGACTTGACCTCGTCAATGACTGTCTTCATGCACGTGCCCCGGAGGCGCAGTTGTCCTCATTTTGATCTGAAGAACCTGATTATAAAATGACAAGAAACCATAAACTCACTGCCCAAAGGAGACAACATGAATCCCGACGGACAAACTACACGAGGATCAAAGCTCAAATGAAAGCTAAACTCATAAAAAAGGGTCCATCGATAGATGCCCTAATTAACATAGCCGGTCTGACATAGATGGCAGCCGTGTAGTCTTCGTGCATGTGGCCCCCATGACTAGTGCCTGGGAGGAACTCAGTTGTCGCTGTTTAACCCTCGCAGTGATCTGAAGCACATGACACCTAATTTTGCGAGATGACAAGAAACCTTTTTTCAGATTTCTCACCAGAACTACAGCCTTGTACAACATAGCTTGCATGATATGTATACGATAGCCAATCCAGGCATGTCTGCTGGAGTCTGGTCACATGCATGGACGAACTGATCTTCCGTGTCATGCAGGGATTGTCCAGGCACCAACCTCTGTACAACACTTCTCTAGTACTATCGCTCGTCTCTCTCTTCTATTAACTCACCCGACTTGCGGGGCCGGGGAGTGTGCCTATGGTCGGTTCTCAATTTCGTCCCTACATGTGTGTGCAAATGCAATATGACGCGCGTTCCATTCGGAGAGGGGCATGCCAGACCGGCCGACCGTCTAGGGTGCAACGCGAACGCGACGGGCGTGCTGTATAATGTACTTCGTAAATGTGTACCGCTGTTTTCTTGAGGCTTTGCTCCATGGCTCAATCCATGGATACAAAATTAGTATACTGTACTATTTAAAAGTCGAGGGTGGGGTTGTTCCCGCACAGTAGGCGGGGCAGTTTCGCCTAGTCAGTTCGACAGAGATGCGAGAAGATGAGGGAGTAGTAGGCTACTGCAAATGTAGGGCTGTGTGATTTGACAACGAGTTACTGCTGGACAGGTGGGGCCCGATGATTTGACTTGCCATTATTATTTAACTGCGGTTCTATGACCGGCGTGAGTCTCCTAATTCTTGACCACCTCCATACAGGTGCCTCTCTTGATGCTCCACCATGTAGAGGCTGGCTCTTGCTTGAGAGCCCACTCCTCCACTTTTTCCTTGCCTCTTTCCCCCACATATGCAAAAATGCCATGTAAGAGCATCTCCAGTAGCATGTGTATATTTGGATGTCTATATATTCATATAGACAATGGTCCAAAAAGATTCCCTCATATACACATCCATTTTTGCATCAGAACGTCTATATACAGGGACCATGACACGTGGGCCATCGCTGGGGAGAGGAAGAAATCATGACTGCAGCTGAGTTTAGACGACGCCTTCACATTGTCCATGCGTGGACATAGTCGAGGTCGATTTAGAGGATGTGTATGTTTGGACGACCATATAGACAAGTTGTTGGACGCCTGTTTTGGGCTCACGACGTGGAAAATGAGTATAAACATCCATATAGACAAGCTATTGGAGATGCTCTAAAGTGGGCTTATAGCCCACTGTTGTACTTGATCCTACAGGTGCTAAGCCTGCCACATAGGTATAAAGTCTGATGTGGCAAGTAAATTAAGACGAGAGAGACTAGTTTGGTGACCCCAGGAAGAAACGGTGCTAAGCGCATGTACCTAGATGAAGCAAACTTAGCAACAAAAAACTAAGCACCTATGCATTGGGGACTTGACTTGCTAAGCCGTTTAATGCCCATAGCACCTCATCTAAGCACTGTTTCATTGGAAGAGGTCACTCCTTTGCAAATGCAATAAGTACTACAAAGAAAGAGATAGAGAGAAGTAAACAAAAAATACTCTTATAGCTAACCTTGTTGTAGTATGACTGACTAAGTGATGACTATGTATGACATGCCAACATCAGATAGCCTAATGCATTGTGTTAAATCTCCAAGGGAGCGACCGCGCGAGCGAGGCGACGATCATGGTAGGCGCGACCATGATACGGGATGCTGGCAGCCCTTGGATCTGAGATCGAATGGTCGCATGCTAAGTTGCTGAAAATTTGCAAAATAACCCTCCAGGCTAGGATATCCACCCATAGGTCTAGAATCACGCCATGCAACCGTTCGATCTCAGATCCAAGGGCTCTCGGAAGCTTCGTATCACCTGTAATTTTCCCGACGCTTGACATGACATCGAAAACCATTTAATTGGGCGTCAAGTAGACATGACATCTAATTGGGCCCCCATAGTACTGTGCATGAATCCATTTATCCACCAGGCAAGCCACTACCCTGCCGTCCGCACGTCCCACTTAGCATTTTTACAAAAACCGCTGGCAGTTCTCGCTCGTACTCGTCCCCGGACGTCCTTTAACATTACGGCAGTTCGCTCCTAGTCGTCCCGTCCTTTCACATTACGGCAGTTCCACTAATCCTAACCCTCCTCCCAAATCCATGGCGTCCCAAATCTCCATGATCGGCGGTGAGTACAAGGTTAGAACCATCACCGGCGATGAGTTCGACGTCATCTACACTGTTCTTCCGCAACGGTGGAAGGATGCCTTGCTCACTTCAGATGCATGTTCGGAAACTCAAATGATGAGTGGGTCGCTGGGCTAGATGTTGAGTACACCACAGTTCTGGGAAGTGAGAAGAATCTAAAGGAGGCAGAGAAGAAGAAGCCCGCCGTGATCCAGGTTTGCGTGCATGACTTATGCTTGGTCAACCACATATGCCATGCCGACGTTGAGTGCAAGGAATTTAAGAAGTTCCTCAAGAGCGGCTGAGGGAATCCTAGACTAAGGGGTCCTCGGACGTCTGGTCTATTAACCATGGGCCGGACTGATGGGCTCTGAAGATACGGAGACCGAAGACTGCACCCGTGTCCGGATGGGACTCTCCTTGGCGTGGAAGGCAAGCTTGGCAGCCAAATATGTAGATTCCTTTCTTTGTAACCGACCTTGTGTAAACCCTAGATCCTCCCGGTGTCTATATAAACTGGAGGACTTAGTCCGGAAAGAGGGAGATAACCATAGTCATACAGGCTAGGCTTCTAGGGTTTAACCATTATGATCTCGTGGTAGATCAACTCTTGTAATAATCATATTCATCAAGGTCAATCAAGCAGGAAGTAGGGTATTACCTCCATAGAGAGGGCCTGAACCTGGGTAAACATCGTGTCCCCTGTCTCCTGTTACCATCGACCTTAGACGCACAGTTCCAGACCCCCTACCTGAGATCCGCCTGTTTTGACACCGACATTGGTGCTTTCATTGACAGTTCCTCTGTGACGTCCTCAAAAGGTTTCGATGGCCCCTTCGATCATCAACAATGACGTTGTCCAAGGAGAAACCTTTCTCCCGAGACAGATCTTCATATTCGGCGACTTCGCACCGCAGGCCAACTTGTTTGGTCTCCTGGAGCAGATCGATAGCTACGCCGAATCTGATCTTCGCCGGATTCGAGACCGCGGCGACCGCTCCCAGTCACCTTGATGAACATGACCTAAATATGTCGTCAGACCGCATCCAGGCGATAGCTCCTATGACCACTCGGGCCTTAAATCCAGAGCACACTTCGGCATCCAAGGATTGGAGGCCATAGATTTTCCGGCGTTGGAGCCGCGCATGGACTTAATCCCACGCAATACTCGTGTCACCGGAACCCTAGAATCTTCTCTGGGTGTAAGTTTCGAACCATGTGAGTCCGCAGATGCTGAACTTGATCGTTTATCGATCTTCAAATTCAGCGTCGCAGACGTTTTCCAGCACTCGCCTTTGGGCGATGTGCTAAACTCACTAAAAAGCCTGTCCTTGGTGGGGGACTCACAAACTAGGGGCTGATGAAGGATAATCTTGCTTCCCACCCGCCACCCACTTCATAGCCACAGTCGACGATTTAACCGACACGCTTGATTACGGCTCCGAAGACATCGACGGTATGGACGACGATGCCGAGGAAGAGCAGGACCAAAATCCGCCATATACTGGACGCTGGACGGCCACTTCTTCGTACGATGTGTACATGGTGGATAGGCCCAAAACAACTAACGACGATGACAAAGAAAATCCAGTCGAGAATAAACCTCCTGAGACACAGCAAAAACACGGGCATCCTCGGCGCCGCTCTAAGTCACGTCGTTCCAAAGACAAAAATGTTGGCACCGGTGAAAATAATACTCCGGACGATGCCGAAAACAATGAAGACCATGCTGAGGTGACATCCGAACAGGAGGAGAAAGAAAACGGGCAAGCTAACCCCGACGAACAGGCCACACTACAAAAAAATACACTTCTGTGATGATACGTGTTTGTCACAGTAGGTCGCATTTTCTGTCATGCATGTACATCCATGACAAATTTATGACAGAATCAAGATAGTCATACCTGTGCTGTCGTAGAAGTGTTCCATGACATTGCCAAAATTATCATCACGAAAGTGTCCACTTCCATGACGATAAATCGCGCGTCACAGAAGTGCTTTCGTCAAGGGTGACCGACACATGACATCCACCGTAACGGAACATCGTTAAGCTATCGGGTCAGATTTTGGATCCGATAACCCGTTAACAGCCACGACCAATGCCGATTTTCCGCGTGTAAAATTCTCATTGGCTAACGGATCCACGCGTCAGCTCCGCGCTGGCACAGGTGGCACTCATCCAACGGTCGAGATTGGCCTATGATATGGTGACACGTGGACCGGCCCAAAAGTGGCCCACAAAGTTTAAATGGGACGACCCAACCGAAGGCCCATAAGATTTAGCGGACCATAATGAGCCGGCCCAGCTAAAGGCCCACAAAAATTAGCGGACCATAATGGGCCAGCCCAGCTAAAGGCCCACACGATTTTGCAGACCATAATGGGCCGGCCCAGCTAAAGGCCCACAAGATTTTGCGGACCATAATGGGCCGGCCTAGCTAAATGCCCACAAGATTCTGCAGACCATAATGGGCCGGCCCAGCTAAAGGCCCAACATTCTCTGTCAAATCGACCCGTCAATGGCCTGTCCTAAACTTGTCATCAACGCGGCCCATGGTCACTTCTGGCCCGTTAACAGTCTGCTAAGTAATTGGGCCGAATTACGGCCCGGTGTATTTCTGGCCCGTTAAAGGTCCGGCTTCATTTGGGCCCATTTATAGGCCATCAAAACTTTCGTCCCATAAATGACCGTGAAGGATTTGGGTCATATTCGGCCATGTCTGACATTCGGCCTGTTAGAGGCCCATTATAGCTTTGGGCCACTTTCGGCCTGTTGTCATTTTCGGCCTGTTAACACCGGACATAAATCATGGGCCATATGTGGCCCAAGGTCATAGCGGGCCCATTAATGGCCCATATAAAAATGACGATAATCTAGCCTGACCGAAGTTCCGTCCTGTTAAAGGCCCATGTATTAGGTCGGCGCATTTACGGCCCGTCCGAATTTCGGCCTGTCAAAGATGCGCATTGTAAATGGGCCACCATTTCGGCCTGCTAAGTCCAGTGGGTTATTTGGCACAATCAGGGCCCAATCTCACTTTTGGTCTATTAAAGGCCCATGTTTTTTATGGGCTCGAGATATTTACACCTGTAAACGGCCTATTTTTACTGAGGGCCCAAATTATGTTTAAGCCTATTAAAGGCCCACTATGGGCACAGGCCTACCAGAAAAATATGAAAGCTGATGCTGATTTAGGCCCAGATATTTTTAGTGGGCCACATGCCAATTTTGGCCCGTAATCGTTTTTAGCCCAATTGGAATGGGCCCGATGAATATTGGCATGTTGGGCTCCTATGAAGCTTTCGGCCGAATACATTACTAAGATAAACCTACACTATACAAAAATAGCGTTGTAATTACTGCAGCGTGAGGCAGCATCATAAATGTTGTATCACAACAAAATAAATTCCAACCATACAACAAAAGACCTATTGGCATAAAGTTTACAGTCCTTCCAGATAAAAGCACCATCAGATGTATAGAAGCACAGATCATTTGACCTGAGTGCTAATGTTTCAGGTTGTAGAATCTGATGGAGCAGCACGATCTCCACCTTTTTTTCCGCCATTGCTCTTGAACAACGAAGCGAATGTCTGATAGTCTGGTTTCAAAACCATTCATATCTTGACGACATTTCTCAACCACTATTCTTGTTTCCGAAACAACGTCCATTAGGGATTGGACTTGTGTCTGGAGCACAGATATATCACTCTGTCTAGCAGGAAGATTTTGTTCAGTAGGCGATTTAGACGAGGTTACCTTGACAACCAACCCAGAATTACGCAGGAAGGTGCTTTTTGCACTGTTAGTGGAGAGATACTGATGCACTGTAGCAAGAGGTGACATTGTGCCTGTAGTAGCCTCGTCACCTTCAGGTGGTTGTGGTTGTTCAATCATTTGTTCCATAGCTTCCTGAAAGTTTGAAGTTGTAGATTAGTGTACCGGATAAGTTACTAATGAGACAAAAACAAACAAAGTAGGTTAAACGTTTATACATAACTTATTTTGGTGAACTACTGTAATACATTAGCATGTATTATAGTGCCAACTACATAATAAAATCACTTTCGGAATATATGTCCATGTAGCATGCCTACTGTATTGTCTATTTCCTCACATTTGTTGACATCTAAGGATAAAGAGACATGGTTTAAAGTAGGATGAACATAGTATGACATCATTCATATCATGGGCAAATAGATATAAAACAAACATGCTATTTTATCATTGTGTGCGCACGTGAACATAACAACTAGATTACAGATCAAGACCAAAAGAATATCCTTCATCTCTTTTAAACCATGTAAGGTGAAATGATACATTAAGACAACTGTGAATAAAAGTGAATAGAGTAACTGAGATTGGTTGCAAACCAAGTAGTTAAATGAACACATCACAGTACCAATCAGTTCAAGGCAGGAGGAGTAAGGACTTACAACAGCGGCTTGAACTGGTGTGCTCATGCCCTTCATCTTGCTGGTCTGGCAATCCTTGAAGATTTGCACCGCATTCGGTTCAGGTTCTTTTTGGTCCGCACAGGCTTTCCTCTGTATTTGGAACAAGTCAATATAGATATGATAATATGGCACAAAAAAATGAAGGAAGTACCAGCTATTTACAAAAGCCTCGCAGTGTGCAATATAGCTACGAGATCTTGTTGTCTGTTGGAATTTCACTTTAGAACGGTTGGTTTTGTTCTTCAAACAGTTAGCCTAGAAGAAGATACACTTGTAAGGCACATACATAAATACAAGTTCAATATGTGGTCTGATCAAATACATATAGCCTACCTAATACTTTGGATCAGACCAGTGTTTAACGAGGGCTGTCCAGTCTTCATCTGTAATATATTCCACTTGAGATGTTTGGGCGATTTCATTGTTAGCCTTGCCTTCAAAGTGAGATTTTCTAAGGTGGTACCGATATTGTCGCAGAGCAGCCTGAAAAACATGAGTGCATGCTTGTTTAGTTGCGTCATCTTTCGGATCCAACTTGAACCTCATCTGTTGAAAAAAGAATGTGAGTCTTATTAGGAGGAAGCTAGAAAGTATGGGACAGAGCAAGACAATATTATAATTGCGATGAATAACATTACCTATGGATAAATGGTCAAGGAAGGTGTTAAACTGGGTATTGTCTTTCTCATTCCTGTACTGGATCCACGTTGGGAGGATACGTGCATGACACCTAACGGCAACGGCTGCCTCTGATACTAACTTGGCTAACTCTGTAGCATCACGTGGCCTTTTTAAACCAGCCTCAAAATGGATCTCCATTCTTCCTTTAGATTTTGTTAATTTGTCAAGCATTATCCCTGATGTCTGTTTCCGCTTGCGCCATGGTGCTAGTTCAACAACGAATATGGAAAGTGTTAGTGTACATCAAACTGTGAGAGTACATATAAAGGAGCATGCAACTGCAACTTGACTCGGTCAGGTACCGTCTTGGTGTTGATGCTCATGAGGTTCATCTGATCTTGCCAAGTCCTGTTGTGTCAGCAGTGCTTCGGAAGTAGTGTTAGGTGTGAAGGCAGCTTGGGAACTGGCCAGTTCCAGAGCAAACGAACAAGTAACTGGTTGAGATGCTGGTATAGTTGAAGCAGATGCTGCAGCTGGTGGAGCAGGTGATACTGTGTTTGCAGATTTAGCCGGTGGACTTGGACCTTCTACTGCACTATAAGTACCAGCAGAATCTCGACGGCAGAACCTTTTACGTTTCACCCAACGAGTAACAGCACTCCCTACTATATTATTTTCCTTGCTCTTTTTTGACTTTTCCATGTCAAGCTGTACCCACCACACAGAAGAATAAAATCACTCTTCAGAACTCATTGATGCATGATACAGACAAGCAATACTTTGATGTAAGACAACCGTATGAGGATGGAATATGTAAGAAAAACAGGACGGCATGACATATTCACAGCTACGATGTGCAAACTAAGCAGAAGGATTTTCATGAAAATAGAAGTAATGCAAGCTAGACACCATATGAAAGATGCAACCAATATTACTCTGCCAAGTCAAAACTGTCTTGTCATAAGTGGCAATTCGAAAAATTGCGTAGAAATCAATGCAAGATGCAACCACTATCAAACTGCCATGTTAAAAGCGTCCAATCATGAGTGACTGATGCGGGATACACAACATTAGTACTTTGATGTAAGAACATGGTATGGTAGATAGATGCAGTGTATTCTAGACACAGAAAGCCATGTCATATGCACATGTATAACGTATAAACTCAGCAGGTGCAATTTAATCAAAATAGAAGAAATACAGGCTAGACAACATACGCAACATGAAACCAATTATCACACTGTCAACTTAGAGCAAGCACCTGCGATGGTGGAGTACGGGAGATGAACTCATCATGTAGACTTGGGACTTCAACTTCATTAGCAGTAGCAGTGGCAAATCTAGAGAGTATTTGTTTGCGTCGGTGCGGAGGACCACCAACATCCCCTAACTTACTATTTTCCTTCCTATTTTCTGATATTGCCTTATGAAGTCAAAACCACAAGAAGATGAATAAAATTAGCTCTGCATAACTGGTTGATGCAGGATACAGACGAACACTACTTTGATGTAAGGCAAGAGCAGGATAGGAGGATGGAATATATACAAAAAAAGACAACGTTTCATATTCACACGTACGATAGGAGGATGGAATATGTATGAAAAAACAGTAAGCGGAATGCATTTCAATAAAATTAGAAGAATTGAAAGCTAGGCACCATATGAACATGCAACCAATATCACTCTATCAGGTAAAAAGTGTCTCGTCGTAAGTGCCATTTCAAGAAATTAGAAGCAGTACAAGCTAGAAGACAATGCAAGATGCAACCTACATCACAGTCCCAAGTTAAATGTGTCTTATGGGTAAGTGATCGTTGCAGGTATAAGTTGTAAGCTACGCAGATGCAATTCAACATAATCAGAAGCAATACAGATTAGACATCATACGGAAAACGCAACCACTTATAACAGTTCCAAGTAAGAGCAAGCACCTGTGATGGTGGAGTAGGGGAGATGTGCTCATCATGTACACGTATGTTCTAGAAACAGGAACACGTGTCATATTCACAGGCATTATATGTAAAGTAAGCAGATGAAATTCAAGTTAGAAGCAATACAAGCTATACATCATACGCAACATGAAACCACATATAATAGTGTCAAGTTAGAGGAAGCACCTGTGATGGTGGAGTAGGGGAGATGTGCTCATCATCTACACAGCTACGTTAACTGTCCAGCCTTGTGTTGTCTTGCGAATCTTGTTGGGAGGATGGCGGAGTAGAATCTATAGAGACCCCCTGTTTGAGTTGCTCCGAAGGTCCACCATCATCCACTGCCGGACTAGTTTCCTTCAGCTGTAATGATTTTGCATTGTGAAGTCAAACCGATAAGAAAAAGGAATAAAATTCGCTCTTCAGAACTCATTCATGCATGAAACTGACGAACACTACTTGGATGAAAGGCAAACACATGATGCGAGGTTGGAATATGTATGAAAAACAGGATGGTGTGACATATTCACACCTATGATGTGGTAACTAAGCAGAAGGCATTCCAACAAATTAGAAGCACTGCAAGCTAGACACCATATGAAAGATGCAACCAATATCACTCTGCCAAGTTTAAACTGTATGGCGTTTCAACAAATTAGAAGCAGTACATGCTAGAAATCATATGCAAGACACAACCAATATCATAGTGGCGACTTAAAGGTGCCTTATCATAAGTGACTGATGCGGGATATGCAAGAATAGTAGTCTGATGTAGAAACAGGAACACATGTCATATTCACAGGCATTATGTGTAAAGTAAGCAGATGCAATTCAACAAAGTTAGAAGCAATACAAGCTAGACATCATACGCAACATGCAACCACATATAATAGTGCCAAGTTAGAGCAAGCACCTGTGATGGTGGAGTAGGGGAGATGTGCTCATCATCTACACAGCTACGTTGACTGCCTAGCCTTGCGTTGTCTTGCGAATCTTGTTGGGAGGATGGCGGAGTAGAATCTGTAGAGAACCTCCGTTTCAGTTGCTCGGAAGGACCACCATCATCCAATGCCTTGACAATTTCCTTCAGCTTTATTGATTTTGCATTGTGAGGTCATACCGACAAGAAAAAGGAATATCATTCGCTCTTCAGAACTCATTTATGCATGATACTGACAACCACTACTCTGATGAAAGGCGAAGTCATGATACGAGGATGGAATATGTACGAAAAAATGGACGGCTTGACATATTCACACCTATGATGTGGTAACTAAGCAGAAGGCACTTCAACAAATTAGAAACACTGTAAGACACCATATGGAAGGTGCAATCAATATCACTCTGCCAAGTTAAAACCGTCTCGTCATAGGTGGCGTTCATCAAACTAGAAGCAATACATGCTAGAGATCATATTCAAGACGCAAACCAATATCACACTGCCAACTTAAAGGTGTCCCATCGTAAGTGACTGATGCAGGATACACAAGAAGAGTAGTTTCATGTAAGAACATGGTATGATAGACAGATACAGTATGTACTAAAAACAGGAAAGCGTGTCATATTCACATGTATCATGTGTAAGCTAAGCAGATGCAGTTTACACTAATATGAGCTAGACACCATATGCAACATGCAACCAGATATCACACTGCCAAGTTAGAGCAAGCACCTTGGATGTTGGAGTAGGGGAGCAGAGACTTGGACCTTGTAATGCACTATCAGTACAAGGAGAATTGGTACAGATGCTCTGTTTACGTTGCTGCAGAGGACCACCATCATCGCCTTCCTTACTCTTTTCCTTCCTATTTCTTGATTTTGCCTTGTCAAGTCAAACCCACAAGAAAAAGGAATAAAATTTGCTCTTGAGAACTCATTGATGCATGATACTGACGAACACTACTTTCACGTAAGGCAGCCGCATGATAGGAGGATGGAATATGTATTTGAAAAAAAGGATGGCGTGACATATTGACATGTATGATGTATAAAGTGTAAACTAAGCACAAGGTGCTTGAACTTGTTAGAATCGATGCAAGCTAGGAACTGTATGAAAGATGAAACCAATCTCACTCTGCCAAATTAAAAGGGTGCCCTAACAAATGTATTTGACCAAATTAGAAGCAATACATGGAAACAGGCTAGAAATAATATGCAATATGCAACGAATAAAGGTGACTCATTGTAAGTGATTGATGCAGGATGCCGAAGAGAGGTAGTTTCATGTAAGAACAAGGTTAACACATAGATGTAGTGTGTACCAAAAATAGAAAGGCATGTCATATTCACAGGTATAGTGTGTAAACTAAGCAGATGCAATTTACCCTAATTAGAAGCATTACAAGCTAGACACCGTATGCAGCATGCAACCACATATCACACTGCGAAGCTAGAGCAAGCACCTGTGATGGTGGTGTAGGGGAAGTGCGGTCTTCAGGTACAGAGCTACGTTCAATATCTTCATTTAGGCTTGTTATTTCTTGAGAATCATGTGGAGAGGATGAAATTGCATTATTTATAAGAGTATTGCGTCTCATATTAACCCACACGCGTGACTATCTCATCATAAGCGATAGATGCAGGATACACAAGAACAATAGTTTGATGTAAGAACATGGTGTGATAGGCAGATGTAGTATGTACCAAAAACAGGAAGGTGTGTCATATTCACATGTATAATGTGTAAGCTAAGGAGATGCAATTTAACAAATTAGGAGCATTGATGAGGGATACACAAGAAAAGTAGTTTAATGTAAGAACATGGTTAATAGAAAGACGTAGTACGTACCAAAAACAGGAAGGCATGTCATATTCACAGGTATAATGTGTTAACTAAGCAGATGCAATTTACCCTAATTAGAAGCATTACAAGGTAGACACCATATGCAACATGCAACCACATATCACACTGCCAAGTAAGAGCAAGCACCTGCGATGGTGGTGTGGGGGAATTGCGGTGATCAACTAGAGAGCTACATTGACTATCTTCATTTAGCCTTGCCGTTTCTTGAGAATCATGTGGGGAGGATGACACTGCACTCTTTAAACGAGTAGGGCGTCTCACAGTAACCCAGTCGGGTGACTGTCTCATCATAAGTGATTGACGAGGGATACAAAAGAGCATTAGTTTGATGTACGAACATGGTTAATAGACATATGTAGTATGTATCAAAAACAGAAGGGCATGTCATTATCAAAGGTATAATGTGTAAAGTAAGCAGATGCAATTTAACCAAATTGGAAGCAATACAACCTAGATACCATATGCAACATGCAACCACATTTGACAGTGCAAAGTTAAAGCAAGCACCTGGGATAGTTGTGTGTGGCAATTGAGATCATCAACTGCAGAGCTATGTTTACTGTCTCCAACTGCTGACACTGCACCGTTAGAGCGCTGAAATGCTTAGTGCTTATCTTCGAATTACACTGGAGCGACTTATGTCTTTTCTTTTCGGCATTCATCAACACTGCGTGAGAGTCTGAAATACCCATGCATAAAAAAAATAGTGTGAGCATGGGTGAAGTGTGTGCACAATCAGTACAGTGTAAAGGTAGCAGATAGAAGGTCGGTGAGAAATAAATGACGGGAGACATATGATAGCTCTACAACATGCATGGGACACTAAATTACTACAGGATTCTATGAAAATAACAGTCGACCGAAAGCAAATAGGTCAGTCCATTTTTTATGCATCGTCCGATGTACAAAGAACGGGCAGATCGCCTTCATCTACCTCCAGCTAGTCAATGTTGACGATCTTCCTCGAAACGCCAGCGACCACCGGCCCAGTATTCCTCCCCTGCCTGCGCCCTCCGCTCGACCTCACCGCACCGCCGTGCTTGGCACCGCGCCCCGGCCATCCATTCAAGCCCCGTCGACCTCCAGATCGGGCGCAAGCAGCTTCTGCGCCCCAAACC
Organism: Aegilops umbellulata; assembly: GCA_032464435.1. Lineage (NCBI taxonomy): Eukaryota > Viridiplantae > Streptophyta > Magnoliopsida > Poales > Poaceae > Aegilops > Aegilops umbellulata. The sequence goes on along the minus strand of CP136055.1, from coordinate 317,081,688 downwards.
TCTATGATAGACACCGATGCGCCGCTTCCCCGGGGAACAGGCGGACTAGGTGCTCCGCGCGCCTAAGCGGGTACTGCTTCTTTTAATTGCGGTTCGACTGACCTTGAATTGAAATCCAGGCGGGCTACTGACCTCTAGAAAAGGTGAAATAGTAAAAGGGAGGAAACCTTGTGCATTTAGTATCACGAAGAAGATGCAGTAAGAAGCGCTCAACTAGTTTCTTTCGTGGGATGAATACGTTGTGAGCGGAGACGTAAGATTTGCACGAATAAGGGAACAGGAGTACCTCTTTCTACTGGCAGTGTTGTGTCCTCCTTCTGTTTTTTCGACGATCTTCTTGTTGTTCGCCGGAAAGCAGAAGTTGTGGAGGACGGTGCAGCCTTGGACGAACCAATGGCCAAGTTGTTGAGTGTGGTGCGGTGGCCGTCTGTCGGCGGCGGGGAACCAGATCCGAGGCAGCGAACAACGGCGTAGCGGGAACAGCTCCGGTGCGGTGGACGGTTGCGACAGTGGAGCCGCAGCAGTGAGGCGCAGGACGGCGTGGTCGGAGTGGTTCTGGTACGGCGCACGTCGGCGTCGGCGTCGTGGAGGCAGCTCTGCCTCGGCTTCAGCTGCTAAGTCCTTGAGGGCGTTGCGGTTGCTGTTACGTTGGACGACGATGTCGAGGTACCGGCTCCGGCATGATGGAGGAGGGCGGCGGTGGATTGGCCGCTATGGGGTGGAGGACGGAGGAGGCTGGGGTTTCGCGGCTGGTGGAGAGGGTGTTTTCGCGCCCACGGAGTATGAATGGGGAAATGGAGGGAGGCGGGGAACTAAGGGGGAACAATGTTTCGGTTTGAGATGCACTTTTTTGAAATTTGGGGAAAGTTACAAACTTTGCCCCATCTAAAATTTCGGACATATTGCAGGTTGGGGGTAGGACAGTCATGTCAGGTGTCCCAAATGTGGTCGGGATAGATTTCGGCCGAGCGCATGGGTAGGCGCCCACGGCGTATGAATGCTTCTCGGAGGCGGTTGAGACTGGCGTCTTGGTGAAGTTACAAACCTACCCCGTTTAGACCTTTGGACATCGGGCCGATAGGCTACACGGGCCAGAGTCAGGACAGTAATTTCCTACCACCAAAACATTAGTCTCGCGCGGTTTCGGGTGACCAGAGGCCTATTTGGCGCTTCGTTCAATATTTGGGAGTAGAAGCATTAACGTTCTCGGTTCTCTTGAATTGAACTTTCAAGATTTGTCAAACTTCACAAATCTTTACTCTTGAAAATCCAAAAGCTATGATTATTTTGGAATGGAGGGGGTACATTTGAATATACATTGTACACGAGTATATATTAAAAAATATGCAACTTACCTCAGTTCATGCATGGTTCCAGATATAATCTCCTTGGTTGCAAAAAAAAGTTAGATATGCGTATGAATATATATAGCATGTTGAAACTCACAACAAAGATTGATGCCCCCATTTACATCTAATTTACAAATGCCATTATCTCGGGTTCAAATAGATGAATACACTTCCTATGAATTCGAATCTTCGAAACCCCCTTTATGTTGAATTCGACATGTATTCTATTTCGTAGCTAGCAATTTGGAATGTATCCATGCAAGTGACAAATGTATAAAGTGCTTCACACTAACAACATGGAGTGCACTAATTAATGTTTATATATGAATTGCAAAAGCATCCATTGCCTGTATTTCAAACCGCTCTCACTCTATGGATCGATAATATGAAATAAACACATGCACATGCTAGAATTCAATAGAGTATGGGTGTCTGATAGACCGATTTTCGTCCATACGCAATTTGTAAAATTCATGATCTCATCCAAAAATAATAATGCCATTTATATTTTAATTTAATGCGTAGAACCGCCTTTTACACGTAGATGCACTATGCCTCGCCCCGTTCTCACAAACGCGTTATATATCTCTCTCTATCTAACGCATAAGTGCACACACTTTATATGCATCGGCATTTCTCTTTCACACATGCTCACAATCTCTCTCAGGGTGTCGGGGTGTCTCACGCACATGCTCTCTCTGTTTCTCTCTCTCTCTTTCTGACTACTATGTACCACTCTTTTCACTAATCTTAGTTGGAAAACACTATTTCTCTCACATGCATATATACACATGCACGGTCTCTAGCCTACTCCTGGTACTGTATATTAGTGATAGGGGTGTGTACAAAGTACACATGAATACCAGACATTGTGCGTGTGTGTATACTATCGACAAACTAGCCCCCAAGCTTGTATAACATACTAATTAAAGGCCTAGGGTTACAAATCATATATAGTCGGCTTATCACTAGTGGGGATAGAGTCCTCCGCGACTCTGGTAGCTTCGTGTTGTACGCCGAGTCCTCCACATGGGTCTTCGTATAACATGTCTCGGTCCAACCTATATGTGGCGCGGGATGGAACCAACCCATGAGTCTTCATGTTGACCCACCACAACTAGAAATGATGTGCCCACCACACCACACACGCAATCGGCCACTAAGAAAATAAGCATATACAATAGTACAACGGTATGTAGCTCACGATACATCTCCATATTTGGTTGATGACACTGACGGACTTTGCATTTGATGCGTGCTCCGTATTTTGTTGACGACATTTACGGTCATTGTATTTGAAGCGAAAGCACGACATGGTGACTGGACTTCAGAATAAGCTCATCACAGTCACCACATACATTTTGTCGTGTTAACCAACATGTGGTTGGATGGTTAGAGGACAGTGGTTTCTCGAGCCCACCAAGGTTAAAGTCCCGGTGCTCGCATTTATCTTGTGTTACTTTCAGTATTTTCCGGTGATGTACGTTCAGTTGGAGGAGACGTTCCACTCGACTTCGAGGCACCTATGGTGACTTCGTAAAATCTCAAGATCATATATGCTGGCCCACTCTCTCGAAGGTGCTCACAGGGGTAGGATTCGCGTGTGTGCGCTTATAGTGGTGAGTGCTTGCGCGTATATATGAGCCCTTGCATCTGTACCGTGTTAAACAAATACATATCATGATTATATGGTCACTGGCTCACCCGTACAACTCCGTATTTTGTTGATGACACAATCAATTAACTAGTCAAACGTTCCACGCGGCGCAACTAGTGTTGCACCATCGGGGCGCGTAACCGTGGGGCCCACCTGTCAGCCCGTATATGAAAGAAAGAAATGGTAGTTTGAGTCTGTACCGTGTTAACAAAATAGGAGTACATTTAAGGGTGATCATACAGTCACTGGCTCACCATACAGCTCCGTAATTTGTTGATAACACGATCAATTGACCAGTCAAACGGTCCACATTCAGCAGCGCACATTACCATAGGGCCCACCCGTCAGCGCGTATATGAAGGACAGAAATGGTAATAAATTAGTGGTCGGTGGGTATTCGAAGTCGTGAAACCTCTGGTTGGCAGTCACCGGCGGTTGGGGGCGTTCATTGGGCGGTGGGGTGGGGATCCCCGGAGAAAAAGCTCGGCGGGGGTGGGGGGGGCTAGAGGGATGGTCGGTGCGGCGGCGGACCGGCGGTGGGGAGTGGTTTCGGGGAGGGCGGGCCGGCCGCGGGCGGCGGGGGCTGGCGGTTCGGCTGGTGGTGGCTGGCGGCTCAGGGGGGTGGAGTTTGATGATAAACTAGAGGCCCTCGATTTCGTATCCAATGGCTGGAAAATCTAATGACCAGAGATGAAAAAGTCAGTCGACTGACGTGTAGCCTCACCCCGCACGTACACATGCACGCGCGCATGTAGGCATGCAACACTAACACGTACACACGCACGCATGCTGGCGTGCAACACTGACACGTACACATGCACTCACGAACGCATGCACGTACGCACCCATGCATGCAACACTGAAACGTACCCTTGCACGCACGCAACACTCGCACGCCTGCATGCACACAACACACGACGCAAGACACACGCTCAACCTATACGTGCATGCACCCTTTGTTAAGGACATGGACTGTTACGGGTATTAATCAATCTTATCTGTGATAAGCAGAACATTGATGTTTGGAGCGGTCTTTATGAATCACAACGTATCGAACGGGCTATCAACATAGTAGGCTTATCTACATGAAAAAGATGACGTCACACTCAATGAACAATCATCGGTTTATGAAATGCCTGCTTCTGACCGCCCTGGCCCACCAAAGGTTCCTCTGCTGTGCGCTGCCTGCGTTGGGTCACTGACATGCAGGCCATGCACTCAAAGAGCCCACATGTCAGTGGAAGAACGGCGCGGTGTCCTAGGTCAGAGTCGAGGGCACCACTCGCGGCACGCCCGGCTGAACACGCCTCCGTGCCGCATTCAAACGCCTCCATGAAACCCGCCCGTGTGGAAGCCGAGAAACCCACTCTGGACACACGTCCGTTCATGACCGGGCCGGCGTTAAACGCAACGCCGGCCGAGCTCATCCCGTCCGCCATCTATTTAATCTCCTATTTAAACGAGGCCAAACGCCGGCCAAGAATTGCACACCTCCGCCGCTCCCCTATCTCCTCCACCATTTTGTCCACTCGTACAATGGCTTACGAAGAGTAGTCATTCCGCATCCAAGCCGGCTGGGTAGTCCGCCGGATACGAGCTATGCAGCTCACTGATCCACCTCCCTCCCCTCGCCCGACAGAGCCAGTTGCCGCCCCAAGCCGGCGCGCGGTTCAGCAACTCGCCGCTCCAGGCCAGCTCGACGAGGAGCGGTGCACGGTCGTCGTTGCTGCAGTCCACGCCGCCGCCTCATACCATTTCTCCCGTTCTGTGGCCGAGACTCCCATGCCGGCGGCCGCGCCATGCAAGCACCGACAGAAGCCGGGTGCATGGAGAGCGACGAGTCGGTGGCCAGCGCCTCTGCGTCCGCCGCCATCATCGAGGAGAAGTAGAACACGGGAGGCCGCCGCCTCTTGGGTCCTATGAAGGCCACGGCGGAGGCGACACCGGCGTACACAGCAGGTGTCTTGCTAGATCCTTTTGTTGCGAGGACCTTTGTCTACCCCGCATGGGCTCCACGGAAGAGGGGAATGTTAGGATGAACTCGAGCCGGTGCCGGCCATGGCGAAGTAGTGGCCGGTGATGAACTTGAACCGGTGTCAGCCACCATCATCTTCGGCACCAGCCAATGTTATCAGTTGGGCAGTGGGGAAGCGAGCCGTCCTTTGTGCTGAAGCATATACCTCCGGGGCTCCCGGCAGTCCGGTGATCGTGCTGCCGGACATGAGGAACACAAACCGATCAGCGGGCGACCATTTAGGCCAGGTATTATATACATGTGCTGTCGAGAACTAGCACCGCGTAGTTCATTTGAATGTAATGAAATCCGTCATGTTTGTATGAAAATCCGGTATTTTATATGATTTCCGTCGTTGTTTATATGAAATATCAGTTTGTCTACGTGTTTGCGTGGATTTCGTCCGGTTGGTTGAGTTGCTGTCATAATGTGTGCGGCTACGGTTGGATGGCGTAATTTGCGGGTCGCCGGTCGGTCTGCGGGCGGCTCGGGCGGTGTTGTGGGACAAAAAACATAGCTCGTGCGAGCTCGTCTCCAACGTGCGCGCTGGAGGATGCATGACAACATGAGCACCCGAGCCATTCCTCGTTCATCGGTGGCAAAGGCACCGGTGGACAAAAGGGTCACCAATATTTTGGCTACCCCGGGCAAGATCCAAACAACCCCTCCCAACAGATTCAAATCCCTCGTTCGCCGTGGAATTTTGCCATGTGTTGTTTTCATGGACTAACAAGATGCCTGTGCATTGCACGGAACATCAAGATGCATTTTTTTACAAACTCCCGCATGCATGCAAGGGATAATTAATGTCCTCCTTTGCTAGTACCAGGAGGCAAACACCATTAATATTGCATCGATTAGTGTTAGTGGCCTTGTATATCTGCAAATTATAATTTTGATAGTGGCCCCTTTTATATAAAAATGGAGGGAGAAAAATGAGAGATAAGGTGAGGAGGAGTGAGGCGTGGTGGTGACTGGTGGTCGGACTGGGCGGAGGTATGGGGATGGACGGCGCATCATGTCTAGGTTTGCATCTCTCTCACACACACCCACGTAGGTGGGGGACGTGCACGAAGAGAAGAGGTGCACGCATGGCGCACGTACTCCCGTCTCTTTCCCAACCACACCGGCGCGTGTACACGGTGGAGCTCATTTATGTACGAAAAAGGCAGTCCACGTGGTAATTTGGCACGTGTACTGGTTGTCTACTTGGTGGAAGGAGTATCGTCCACCACAGGTGAACAAACAAATTGCAACTTGACGCGTTATGTTAAATTAAAAAAAGAGGCAAACCATGTGGGGCCTACCTTAGAGGCAAGGCTCTATACACTGGAGTACTTTTGATGTGTCCCGTAAACTCGCAGAACGAGGAGAAGCTTGCTTAGTACGCCGTCTCCCCCACCCACGGGCGCGGTGGCTCGCAGGATGAGGTGAAGCTTGCTTACGAGTACTACTACTACTACTACTACTACTACTATACGCCTTTACGCCCGCTCCCTCGCCCACGCGCGCGGTGGCTCGTAGCACGAGGAGAAAATTTTACTACTCCCTCCGTTTACTCCTCGTCCCTACTACGTACTTTGGTTAGTACTCCCTCCATTTACTTGTACAAGGCCACTATAAAAAAATACATTTTGCATCTATACAAGGCCACAAATAGTAATCGAGACAAAAGTTACTACTCCCTCCTTTCCAGTTTATGGCTCAATTTCAAAATCTCTCCAACCAAGGTAGACGATGAGTGGTCGAATTAATTTTGTTGTTTGCACAAGTAATTAGTACGCTCGTTTTTCTCAAGAAGTTATGTTTACCGAGGCATTAATTAGAACGAATGCATGAATGACCACTAAATTTCCATGAACTTGTACATGCATTGGTTAGTTTCCTCTTGACACTGCTTGCGTCGGGAGATCTAACGCACCTCGAAATCCAACATGTAATGGTACTACTACTAGTATAGTAGAATTGAGACTTATCAAACGGAAAAATGAATGTTTTTTAGATGAGCCCTATAAACCCTAGTGGGTACGTACTCCATAAAAACAGATTTTTCCAAAACTAAGTCGCTCCCTTTCATGAATTCTGTACTATACTCCTCCGTCGACGCTCCCTTTCATGAATTCTGTACTTCCTGTCGCCGACATGTGGGACATATAGCAACCGGGTCGACGTGTCAAGCACCAAATAACAGTGCAGAACAGCAGGGGGGACGCACCCCACTCATACCGGCCTAGTAGTAGTAATGAGAAATGAGACGTCAAATCACAATGCCGCACCTTCCCAGACGGACGAAGCAACCATTATTTCACACTTCGGTTCACCATCATCTCAAACCACGTAGTATTGCTTCTGCCTCAAGAGGGACACCCGCATCGCCTTGGTACATCATGACACGTGGGACCGCATGACAGGCCATGCTCCCCCGCCGATCGCTCGGTAAAATAACCTCATTTTTACTATACTTCCTCCGTATCGGTTTACTACATGGCATGCACGTTGTTGTAGGTTGAGAATTTAACTGGCTATATATGTGATGAACAGTACTCTAGCCTTTTAAAAAATGTATACTTTTGTATAGTAGTACTATCGATGGATTGTGCCATGGAGCAAAAATTGAAATTAAAAAAAAGGTGGTACATATAGAGAGCGCTCGTCGCCAAATTATGCATATAGTACTATTTAAAAAGCTACTACGTGCTTAATTGGGGTGCTAAATTCTATTAAAGAATACTAGTAGTATGTACATACTAAGAGTTAAAGTAACAAGAAGAAACATAACATAGTTCTGCTGGGGGCTCAGCACAACACACCCCTCGAATTAAACTAAGCACACTTGAAATTAAACTATGCAACTAATCCGGTAGACACTGCATTAGAAGTTTAGAACCACCATGAGCAACAACACTGCCACCTTACTCGGAGTCCTCGTCCACGTCCTCAACTTCGTCCTTGTCCCTATTCCTCTTGGCCGATACCTCTTTGCTTGAACCGCACACTTGGCTGTTGCTCTTCATCCAACCCTTGTAGATATTGAAACAAAGGTATCCATCCATTGCAGCGTAGTGGATGTGGTCTATATCTAGTACATTCCGCTGCCATGCATGACGATGAAACGTGTAATGAGGTTTCTCCAGTTTACGGTACGAAGGATGGACCATGGCTCCTGCCAGGGTCAGCATTGAAGGCTGACGAGAGGGCACCAGCCAATTCTTCTGGAGGTCGAAGGGGTTTCCTACAACGAGGCCTATCCGACCCAGGACTTCTTTGTCATTCTTAAAGTCTACAGTAACGAATTTCACTGTTTTGTCCTTGAGGAAGTTCTTAAAATCCTGGCACTCAACGTCGGCATGACATATGTGGTAGACCAAGCAAACGCTATGTACGCAAAACTGGATCATGGCAGGCTTCTTCCTCTCTTCGTCCTTTAGATCCTTCTCTCGTCCCAGGACTGTGGAGTACTCAACATCTAGCCCAGCGACCCACTCATCATCTGAGTTTTCGAACATGCCTCTGAAGCGAGAAAGGCATCCTTTCACCGTCGCGGAAGAACGGGTGTAGATGACGTCGAACTCATCACCGGTGATGGTTCTAACCTTGTACTCACCGCCGATCGTGGAGATTTGAGACACCATGGATTTGGGAGGAGGGTTAGGATTAGTGGAACTTCCGTAATGTGAATGGACGGGACGACTAGGAGCGAACTGCCGTAGTATTGAAGGACGTGCGGGGACGAGTAGGAGCGAACTGCCAGCGTGCGAACGGCAGGGTAGTGGCTTTCCATTCTCCCATGATACGGGCTTCCGCGAGCCCTTGGATCTAAGATCGAACGGTTGCATGGCGTGATTCTAGACCTATGGTTGAATATCCTATCCTGGAGGGTTATTCTGCAAATTTTCAGCAACTTAGCATGCGACCGTTTGATCTCAGATCCAAGGGCTGCCAGCAGCCCATATCATGGTCGCGCCTACCACGACCGTCGCGTCGCTCGTGCGGTCGCGCCCTTGGAGATTTAACACAGTGCGTTAGGCTATCTGATGTTGGCATGTCATACATAGTCATCACTTAGTCACTCATACTACAACAAGGTTTTGGCTATAAGGTTGGCTATAAGTGTATTTTTTTTACTTCTCTCCCTCCGTCCCATAATATAAGAACTTTTTTGACACTATTGTTGTGCCAAAAACGTTCTTATATTATGGGACACAGGGAGTACTAGTATTTATTGCATTTGCCAAGGAGTGACCTCTTCCAATGAAATGGTGTTGCTAAGTTTGCTTCATTTAATTAGCTATAGACTCAAAATTGTCTTTTCACCTAGGTACATGCGCTTAGCACCATTTCTTCCTTGGGTCACCAAACTAGTCTCTCTCTTCTTGATTAACTTGCCACATCGGACTCTTTGCCTATGTGGCAAGCTTAAGCACATGTAGGAGCAAGTAAGTACAATAGTGCGCTTTACATGGCATTTTTGCATATGTGGAGGAAAGAGAGGCAAGGAAAAAGTGGAGAAGTGGGCTCTGATGCAAGAGCCAGCCTCTACTACATGGTGGAGCATTGGGAGAAGGTGGTCAGGAAACGGGAGACTCACGCCGGTCATAGCGCCATAGTTAAAATGATAATGGCAAGTCAAATCACGGGGCCCCACCTGTCCAGCAGTAACTCGCTGTCAAATCACACAGCCCTACGTTTGCAACAGCCTACTCCCTCGTCTTCTTGCGTCTCTGTTGAACTGACTAGGCGGAACTGCCCCGCCTACCGCGCAGGAAAAGCCCCGCCCTCGACTTTTGAATACAACTACATCCGCTTAAGAATCCAATGATATACTTTTTGTGACATAGTAACTCATATTTAGTTAGTCAAATGGATGACCTAGAACTACGTGCAGGCCCTATAAAGCGAGACGCCTAAAAATAAAAAACCGAGACGGAGAGGGTAGTTCAGCACGTATCTTTTTAGATCAATATAGTCGGGATTCACCAAGGAGCAAAACCAAGTGGTAGGCTGCTCCTGTAGTGTTGGCATAGCAACTCAAGCAGGGTCAGTCCGCACACGAAATGGCGACACACTTAACAGGACCCCTTTGGCTGACATGTGGCTCATCCACCATCTTGTTCCACGTGCAATGCACCAAATTACAGTTCGGAGTAGCGGTTGGAATTGGAGGCACCCCGGTCGTAGTGCCGCAGTAGTAGAAAATGAGCGATGAGGGGTCAAATCACAAAGCCCCACCTTTCCCGCATTAAGCTGGACGGACGAAGCAACCATCATTCCACTCTAGGGTGCAAAAGCATAAAGAAAATAGGAAACAATGATGCGTGCGGCAGCTACCTAGGGCACCCTAGGGTAGGCGTCTCCACTATAGATCTTTTTTTTAAAGCGCCTCCACTACAAATCGGCTTCTCCCTCGTCCTCTTGAAGAAAACTGATGATCAGTGCAGCGGTAGGGTTTGTAGGAGTACTACAGCGTGCGGGGCCACGTTGTAGTAAACGGGTTCGAGTCGACGCCTTAAATATGTGTGGGCCGCTTGGTTTTACGGGAACGAGGCAGCATTTTGGGTTCGGGGACCAGTGGAGATATAGTACGTACAAAAAATTGTGGACGTAGGTTCGACCGAAAGGCAATGATGCATGGGCCCTGCATTTTGATATACCCGGGGCCGCGTGAAATTTGCTACTCTACTCAAAACTAGTAAGGTACACATGTATTGAACGCATGAGATTTTGAAACCAAATTATGAATAAATACACACTACAGCATGTAAAGCTTTGAGTCATATATGCATGATGTAGATGTTCGTTTAGTTCTTATGGTTCATCTCATTCAAAATCAATTAGTTTTATAAAAATGTTAAGATTCATGGGGTTGTGCATTGTAAATCATAAAGTAAAAAACAAATAATGGCAATTCATTTAGAAAAAATAATCAATTATGATATAGAAGATTCTAGAACAAAGGAGAAGTGCTTGTGTATTGAGGTTTGTGCAATATGCTTAAGTTCAACCACGGATTCTTCTAAATTGTACATGTGGCAGATCTGGTGGAATGTTGATGATATCCAACGGCCAGTAGTGCTCGGATTTGCCTATCTCTGCACTGTCGGGTTAGCTTCATCCAGCGACCATCTTTCAAAGTTATTGGCACACTATATAGTTCTTGTGCCATAGTTGCATGTTTTGGAAAAAAAGCTACTAGTGGGTTGTACTATCTATTTAGGAATAGAAGATGTATACATGGAAGTTGTAGGGAAAAAGATGACATGGAGCATCTCAGTTCCTATGAGTAGGGATTGGAAAAGAGATGTCATTTGGTTCACATCATAGGAACTTTTCTATTGAATCTAGAGATGACATGTATCTCAATTCCTACGAGGAGGGATTACAAAAGAGATGTAATTTGGTTCATATCATAGGAACTTTTCTATTGAATATACGCTAATGTTTATTTTCCTTTGAAATTAAGGGAGTATATGAATCCATTCATATGAACCAAGTGGCTCTAAAGCTATAGAAATGATATCATGTTTATTTCCTTTGAAATGTGGAGTATATGAATCTATTCCTATGAACCAATTGGCTCTAAAGGAAAAAATCCTATAAAAATCATATCATATAGAGTTCCTATGATATTCCTCGACACTAAAGGATGCTTGAAATTGCTGCGGGTGATACGATGGTCTTTCTTTGTAGACTCCTCACCCATCTTTATAGTTACCTCTCGAAGATGAATGAAATGATATATACATGGTATTCTACATGCGCAATTTGGTACACGAAAACTCGGTAAAAGTTTGCGAGATTCGAATTTTCAATAAAGCTATATGCACTGCATTTCGGAACGGAGGGAGCATACGGCAGTTGCTAACACTCACGTGGAAGATTTGTGTGTAGTAGGAGTGGTTGTTCTGTTAAATGACATGGCAAAACTGACACTGTCGGATGCCGATCTAACGGTTCATACGGCGTTCGTCAGGAAAAGGCTTGTGGCGAACGTTTGTCGGATAATGATTTACGGACACATGCATTGCATTGATACGTGGCCCCCTCTCTCTCACGCACACGCACCCTCACGAGTCACGACTCTTCCGAGTCCTCTCGCAGACATGCACGTCGCACCCACCGTCTATCTGCAGGTAGACGTCACGCACATATGTGCTCTTCACACCCTACCCTCAGAACTTCTAAAAAACAAAAGACGGCGCACACATTTTATTTTAGCTCACACGTCACACACTTATATATTACTCTTGCGGCGAACATTCTTTGTGCATAGTATATTGTACTCTCACGAAGAGAACCAGTGCACGCACACACTAGTTCTCTCACACCCACTCGCGGGTACACGTAGGAGCGCATTTTTTTTGAAGCTGGTACAACAAAATCACTCCACTATATATAAAAGCAGGAGCCTTAGCGCTTGCTTTACTAGGGTTCCTCTCGTTCACTCTCTCATGCTCCCCAGATCTAAGCAACACATAGGTGGCCACACTCTCTCTCAGCTCACGGCTGGTCACAAATCCGGCTGGACAACCTCGACCGGGGCAGGGGTGTAAGTGCATCGTTCATGCTGTCATCGGTGGCGAGGGAGGAGACCAACGGCTGCCCCCGTGTCCCGATCGGCGGCCGTGTCGTTCTCTCCGAGAGAGCACTGGCTCGGGAGGGCCTCCGACCCCTTCTTCCTCCCTGCGGTATTGTGGCCAAGATGCAGCCTCCCGACGCCGTCTTTGCCACATGCCGACGACCCTCAAGTATATATTCCTTCGAAACCTGCCTTGCTCTACTGCCCCAGCTCCCTTCGTGTGGATCCTTTTCTACTTCCGTCCGCTGTTCCAAAGCCACCTAGACTTCTACTATTATTAGAAGTAAAGCTAGTTCATATAGTCGACTCAAAGCGTTGGTTCAAACAGGGAAGAAAGTGGGAAAGCTGTAGCATGAATCTAGGACTTGGTTCTAAGAGGAAACGGGGGAAAGTAGTAATATCTGTCATTGTTTAAATAACCATATTTCGTATTTGCGCAAACAGGGATGCCTGTCTCCATATCGTTTCGGGATGTGTGTCTCCGTATCGTTTCTATCCGCGCAATCAAAAGCACACACCTCAGTTTTAGTACAACTGCGCAAAATGAGATGGCTATCCCTCGTTGCCGTCGTCTAACCTCCCATCTTCAAGGTATCCCTACATTGGTACTAACTAAGGTAGAATGACCAACGCAATCTAAAAGAAGTTGATTCATACGTTTTACTTCCTGATTGTAGTGCAGGGACGAGCGAAAACAACTGCATCCTTGTCCGGAATATACTTTCTACCAGTTCATCCATGGACCAAGGACTAGCTGGCACGGCTGCACGGCGGTTTTTTGGACAGGTGCACGGACAAGAACACTGTGGTCTGCTTATTTCTACAAATAGCGGTGCTTAAATTTAGTGGAATGCACAAGGCTTTCAGCTAGTCAGTACACTGCATGGTTCAGTTCAGCATTCCAGCTGAGACCACAATTATAATTGGTTATTCTGGAATGAGAGAACCTAACCTTGAATGGTGGCAACAAGAAAAAACCAGAGTGAACTCCAGGAAATTTAAGCCTGACGGGAGGCCCTTTGCTCAGAGAAGCTTTGCTTGTTTTTCCTGATTTGTAAACCTTCTCACAACTTTTCTTTTGCTGTGAACTAGTATATGTTTGTTATGTTCTATGTATCATTTAGATGTATAAAATTGCTTAACTTATGCTTTTCAAGTTTTTTATGAAGACGAGTTTAATGTGAGTGTTCCACATGAGCGCTGGACTAGCGTGTGAATGTTTGGAATTTATTACATTGTGGCCTCAATTAACTGCATGAACCACTATAACAAGATACATAGTTGCTTAAATGTCAGACAACAGATTGTTGATTGTTAGCTGGTCGATAGCCTAGTGTTGAAGCGAGTTGAGCCAATGTGTCGTGTTTTGCACAACTGCTTACAAGTGGGGTAGCACCAACAGTGTTTACAAGTACTTATGTATACGTCGGCGCATGGTTCTCGAACGAGTGCTCTATTTCATCAAAACACACACTGCTCGTATGATAAACCGTGACAACTTATGTCTTAACATGCCATATTCATGAAAAAACTAGTGAGGACGCATTTGTTTCAGCAACAATTACGATGGTTCTCACATGATTCATGGGCACACAAAAGTAGCAGCAGTTCCCATAGACGGATTCAAACATAGTACTAGCCCCAGAGGGGTCGATAACAGGCAAGGTTAGGATAATTAGACACAATCCAAACTACTATTAAACACTAGCTGGGGCAACTATTTCATGCCTCGATCTAATTTGGGTTGGACACAAGACGGACCTTGCCATGAACATCATCGAGGACGTCCCGCAGCAGCTCAATCCTGTGAACCTTCATAAAGACAACCTTGTGGCCTTGCCACTGATAAACTTGTTTGTGGAGGCATGCCACGTCATCTTCCTGCGTAAGCTTGACAAGAACAGTATGCCTCACAAACGAAGGAATAGCTTTGAACTTCTTGTGCTTCAGTACACCCTGGACAACACGCCTGACAACAGTGAGGCTGGAATACAACTCTTCATTGGTATAACCGCAAATGGCTTCCAGGATCGAACAACCTAAGAACTCTGTTTTCCCAGTGCGTATATTCAGGTCGTCTGCCTCATAGCGAGTGACATGTACAACCACACAATGCTTGTCTGCATCAGGGCTCTAATTGAAACAGAAACAAATTCTGAATTACTTTTCAGTATAAGAAACACAAGTTATTTAAACCACTATGTGTAGCATGGCATCAAAGCTAATAAAATTTTGCATTATTAATCACCACATACTTCCTTTTCTAAAAAAATCACCACATACTTAGATGAAAAACCACAATCGAGATCGGCAAAGAAGGAAATCACCTTGGGAAGCTCAGCGGGGGGGGGGGGGGGACACATCCTCGAAGGGGGAAACTGCTCCTGCAGTGGCACGGGTGCTGTAACCTCAAACGGGGTGTTGGCCATCTCACTAGTGGCCATGAGCGTATCTGGGGTCAGCTCGGTGGTTGCCTCCTTCTTCTTGGAGCTCTGTGTCTCGTGGGGATCAGCCTCCCGCGTCTGCTCCAATATCGGCAGATCTTTGGCTGGTTCTCCTTGGTCCATCATGAAACTGACGAATACTAGGAGACCACTGAAAGGAAAAGACAATCGTAATGACAATAAAACAAAAAAGAGAGTGAGGATCGGTTACTGCTTTGCAAAAGTTCTTTTTTTTCTAAACGAAAATATACCAACATCACGGATCCGCTTACCTTCCCTTCGTTCGGAGAGAAGAACAGTGGCAGATGCAAGTGTTGCCTTTCTTGAAGACGGTGAGGGAGAAGGGGATTCAGCGAAGAGTGAAATGATGGTTGCTTCGTCCGTCAAACTTAGACTGTGGGGAGGTGGGGTTTTGTGATACGACGGCTCGTTACTCCCGCGCTACGACCGGGGTGACTCTCCGCCTGCATACTGCCTTCTAATTTGGTGGATGGCATTTGGGCCTGCGCGCTACATGGCCCGCATGTCGGTGAACAAAAGTATAACGACATTCAGTAGAGGGAGGCGTTTCAGTGACCTAGGAGGAGCCAAAAGCGGTAGAGTGTATCCACTGTACTAGTAGTAATTGTTTTTCTGGGTAGCTGTAGAGTGTCTCCATTGTACTAGTAGTAATTGTTTCTCGGGGCCCAAGACAAAACAGCCCATCCACACTAGTAAATAGTAAAATCAATTCAAAAACCCATATATTTACTGAATGAGAGGCGCTACCCACACCCAGCACACCCCCCAAAAAAACATGGGTGCTCTTCTTCCTCCTCGCTCCCACCCACCTCGCGTCAGCTCGCTCCACTCGTATCCCCAAATTCCTCACCTCACTCCTACAGAAAACCCCAGCTCCCCTTCTTCCTCACTCCTAAAGAAAACCCCCAGCTCCCCTTCTTCTTCGCTCGCACTACAACTAGGCTCGTCATTCGTTACTCTACTCAAATCCGTGAGCGTGACGCGACGCCCTTGAGGAAAATGGAGTCGGCTGACCCCAGCGCCAAGAGGATGAGGCTCCCGCCAGCCGCGAGGCTTGTTGTTGATCCCGCACCCGCCAGCGCGGGGAGAAGTGGCGACCCCGCCCCCACCGGATCCCAGGAACCCGTAGAATCTCGGGTGGACCGCATCAGTGATCTCCCGGACGCCACCCTTGGGGAGATCATCTCGCTTCTCCCCACCAAGGATTATTGCCGCACCCAAGTCCTCTCAATTCGGTGACGCCCTCTATGGCGCGCCGTGCCCCTTAATCTCAACTGTCGTCAGTTATCTCTCTTCAATGATTTTGAAATCCCCAGAGCCATCATCTCCTCCCATCAGGGCTCCGTTCAAAGCCTCTGCATCCCGTCATGCTACCTGAGCAAGCATACCATGCCCTGCACGATGGACGCCTGGCTGGAATCCCCTGAATTCATAGAACTACAACTGCTTGAGTTATACTATTCCCCTGGAAATCACATACCACATACCAAACGCCATGAACTTGTGCCCTCAGCATCGATGTCCATCTCGCGGTTTTCGTCCTCTCTCCACACCGCCACCTTTGTGCAGTGCTACCTACCAGACAATCTGGTACTAAACCTTCGACTCCCATTTCTCAAGAAACTTTCACTTGTGCAGGTTCGTATATCGGAGGCCTCATTGCACAACATCATCCACTCCAGTTGCCCTGCACTGGAGTTCTTGGTGCTTGTTTTCACAGTTAGAATTGGTTGTCTCCAAATAAAGTTGCCTAACCTTGTAAGAATTGGAATTTCTTTTGACGGAAGGCAGCTCATCATCCAAGATGCCCCTTCACTTCAAAGGTTGATCCTTGATTCTAGTTATTCACCGTTGCAAATAACCGTCCTCTCGCGCCTAAACTGGAGATCGTGGGTGTAATACATGATCTCTGTGCTCATTTCAATATGGTGTTTGGCTCCACAGTTCTTCAGGTACTTTATATTATCATCTACACTTGTAACCATAAGCTGCACTTTAAATTTATGCGCATAATTTATATATCATCTTGGAGCACACATTTTGTACTAATATTATGTTCGATGCTCAATGAAGAGTTTCTCCATGGATGGCCTATCAATGGTGATGATTATGTCAAGATCTTATATATCCAAATGAATATTTTTGATCTGAACAAGATTATTGGCTTGCTGCAATGCTTTCCATGTCTGGAGAAGTTGTATATAAAGGTGATAATTTCACGCACATTGGAAGCCCGCATATAGTGTACTAGAATTAACCGTTCAGCTGTTGCTCTTTCGACACTCTTCTTTTAGACCTTAACTGTTTTCAATCTTCATGTCTATTTAGGCAACGGGACGAGGTAAGAAAGTTATAACCAATCGGTGGATTCGTAAGCATCGGGATTTTCTCACTTCTCATGAGATTCGATTGAATACAATAACGCTAGAACGATATGTAGCCAACCGTGCAAACACAAGATTTTTCACATTCTTCCTGCTGAATGCGAGGTTGCTATTGTCCATCAGGCTTAAGTTTATCAACAGCATGGTTTTGACGGATGGGTATGTCGAAGAGCAAAAAAAGGAGTTTCAGGTGGGCAAAAGAGCTTCTGAACGTGCCGGGCTTCTATTTACAATATATTGTGGTCATGATCCAGTAAATTTTACGACCCAGGATGTTCATTCTATGGACCTGACCGATCCATTTGACTGTGACTGCCGAAAACAGTGCTGGAGTTAGATGGTGTTTCCCTTTTCAATCTGGTTTTTTTTGTAAACCTGATGAACAATTAACCCTTGTGCTTTTATACAGTTTGTAAGCTGGAGTTAGATGTTGTTTCCCTTTTCAATCTGGTTATTTTTGTAAACCTGATGAACAATTAACCCTCATGCTTTTGTACAGTTTGTAAGCTGGAGTTAGATGTTCCTGCCCTTTTCAACTCGGCTGTGACTGTCATATTTTCTTTGAAACAAGGCAAATGGCTTGCCATTTGTTTAATTTAGAGTGAAATATTGTAACAAATCCCAACCAAGGGAAATAACATCACTCTCGCCGGCTGCTTGAGCTCACACAGAAGCCAAGTGATTAGCCCCCACTAGCACCCACAAACTTATTTCGAACTAGCACATCAAATGGGCTGTAAAATTTCATAGGAAAGGCTACATGACCGTGATAGATTTGGATTCTGACATTTGGGACCCGCAAGGAAATAGCCTATCCAAGGTGATGTCGACTTACTAGCCAGTCAACAAAGATTCTTGCCTACCAGCCGTTGGATTGACATCCAACATCTGTCGTGTATCTTCTATCTCTTGTCTTCTTCTTCCTCCAGTTGCCCAAACCAAACCACCCCGTCGGCTCCGCCTGCTCCCGCCTCCCATGGCTGGCTGCGCCTTCGCCGCCCTAGCGTACGTACCCTCCAACATTGGCCAGTACCTCCCTCTATTCCCCCACATGTCCTGTTATTCTCCGGCGATGTCAGCCCCAACACGCACACGCGCCCGAACCGGTCAACCCTCGTACTCCCCTCTGCATGCGAATGGACCGGCGCATCTTCAATGGCTCCTGTTCGTTCCGTCCGAGGCCTCTCCGTCGTCCTCCGCCTTGCGGCCTTGGTTCGCTCGCCGTGCGCGGTGCGCCGCCCTCTTGCGTTGTCAACGTCGTCAACAACCGAGAGGAACAAGGAGATGACTGTACGTGGAGAGGATGACAGTAGGGACCCACCAGTGTCATGGCAGTACGCAAGCAAGTGCCTCTATAATACAAGCCCAAAAATATGGTTCCTCCTAATGCTTGGACATCTAGGGCTCACGCCATTGTCAACATAGTCAATAAACGAGAGAAATACACTACGAGCGGCTGACACTAGGGACCCAGCAAGCCGCGCAGTTTTTTTTGAGGAACAATCAGTTGTTATTTATACTAGTTTTAGCGACGGATCAGGGTAATAACAAGGCTGTGCGGGGGCTGTGGCCCGTCTAGCCAGGGTTTTATTTATGTTTACCACATCATGAGCCCAATTGTGTTTTTTTCTTGCTGAAAATGGCTAGCTCAGTTCTATTTTTTAAAAGAAATAGCCAAACAAGGCCTACTTGCTTTATCGGCCCTGCTGGGCTGCAAATCTTTCAAGACGAGGTGAGTTTCATTCGGTTTGCCCAGAAATGGGTTGTACATTTTTTAAAACACATCAAACCGGGAATTAGTTTCAATTTTTTTTTCATTACAAGATCTTAAATTCCATTGATTTTTATGCGTGGACAATTATTTTGATTTTATATTTATATAAATTATTTTTCAAAATAGTTTGAATGTGAATCGATATTTCTGGATTAAAAATAGTTGACCACACCAAAATTATGCAAAATTTCGTATACTTTTTAACCGTGGCGACAATATGGGGTGTAATGCTAACAAAAAGAAGATGGGCCCAAAAAAATTCTTTAGAATTAGCAAATGGGCTGTACATTATTAGAAATAATGGCAGATGGGTTGTATGCTGTTTTCCACATATTTGAGGCTGACTTGTGCGCCTACTACAGGTTGACGCATATGCTTTCATAAAAAAAAGGTTGACGCACATGCAACACCCTATCAACTTAGTCAACACACGAGAGCAGTGACTGCTGGATGTCCATCCAACGGCTGTCGTGCTTCTTCAATCTCTGCTCTTCATGCTCTAGCCGCTCAAACAAGCGCCGGCGGGACTGCCTGCTCCCTCCTCCTGCGACCGGTTATGCTGCCGCGTAGGCCTCACGGCCCCATCGTACTCCCATCGCTAGCCTAGCCATCCCTCTACTCACCCACACATGTTGTTATTCTCCGGCGACGGCAAACGAACCAGTAAACCGTCGTACTCCTCCGCGTGGTAAACAACTGCCGAGTATTCCCTGGCTCCGTGTCGTTCCCTTACTAGGCCTAGCCATCTTCCACCGCCCTGGTGCTCTCGGTGCGGCCTGGTCAACATGGTCAATGAACGACATCCATCGGAAGTGGACTGTACGTGGAGAGGCTGACAGCTGGGTCCACGGCCGCACACAAGGAAATGCCTCCTTATTACGCGCAAAATAATGATTCCTCCACCTGACAGCTAGGACCCACAGGAAGGGCCTCTGTATTTCGTGAAAAAAACCGTTCCCCCCACTGACAGGTCGGACCCACCAGCTATATCTTCGCACGCAAGGAAGTGCCTCATTATTACGCCCAAAAAAATGAATACACCCTTGCTAGCTGGGACCCACCATATTGTTGGGCTGACTTGTGGGCCTACTAAGTTGACAGGGACGGAGGGCTTTGTCAACTTAGTCAATACTCCAGTGATCGTATGATGTCCATCCAATGGCCATAGTGCTTCTTCAACCTCTGGTCTTCTTCCTCCAGCCGCCCAAAGCAGCGCCGGTTGTGCCGCCTGCTCCTGCCTCCCGTGACCGGTTGTTCTACCGCGGAGGCCTCACCGCCCCCATACTACTCCCACCACTGGTCAGGCCATCCCTCCACTCACCCACACCCCTGTTATTCTGCGGCGACGGCAGCCTCACACCGCAGCCGAACCAGTGAACGCTCGTACTCCTCTCCGCGTGGACATCCACTGCCGCGTCTTGCCTAGCTTCGCGTCGACCCCTTCCTAGGCCTCGCCGTCGTCCACCGCCGTGGTGCTCTTGGCGCGGCGTGGTCAATATGGTCAACGACCAACTTCCATCGGAAGAGTACTATACATGGAGAGGCTGACAGCTGGGTCCACGGCAGCCGCAAGGAAGTTCCTCCTTATTACACAGAAAATAATTACTCCTCCACCTAACAACGGGGACCCACCGAACGGGCCGCCGGTATTTTGCGAAAAAAATCGTTTCCCCCTGACTGTTGGGACCCACCGGACGGGACACCGTATTTTGCAAAAAACGTTCCCCCCGCTGTCAGCTCGGACCCACTGGAAGTGCCTCCTTATTACGCACAAAAAAATGAATACTCCCCCGGCTAGCTGGGACCCACTTTGGTGGGAGGTTGACTTGTGGGCCTACTACGTTGACGGGGACGAAGGGCTTTGTCAACTTAGTCAATATGAACGATTCTAGCTCCAGTGACCGTACGATGTCCATCCAGCGGCCGTAGTGCTTCTTCAACCTCTGGTCTTCTTGCTCCAGCCGCCCAAAGCAGCACCGGTCGTGCCGCATGCTCATGCCTCCCGTGGCCGGCTGTGCTGCCGTAGAGGCCTCACCACCCCCTACTATTCCCACCGCTGGCTAGGCCATGCGGCGACGACAGCCTCACACCGCAGCCGAACCAGTGAACCCTCGTACTCCTCTCCGCGCGGGATTCCACTGTCGCGTCTTCCCCGGCTCCACGTCGTCCTCTTCCTAGGCCTCACCGTCGTCCACCACCGTGGTGCTCTCCGCTCTCCGTACAAGAAATGGGCTCACCGTATAGGTTCGTATTTTGCATACTTTGACAGGTGAATCTGCCTATGAGGCAAATAAACAGCCTAGTCAGCCAGCGTTCTTGTACCTTTATGCGGGTCCCACCTGTTAGTGAGTTGAGAAAATATAAAAAATAGAGTGCAACGGTGTGGATCGAACTTTTTAGATCTCAGAGAGGCAACCGGCGCGCACAAGCCATCTCAAACAAAACATTTCAGTATCAATGTGCGTAGCGACATTCTTTTATACTCCTCCATAAGCGTGCAGCACGCACTACCCATACTCACACTACGCGCTAGCATGGGTGCACGCAGCACGCACCTGTTTCGTCTGCCGTCCCTGAGGTTAGAGCCCTCGCGCCATGTCTTACATTACACATCGTCACCACGACCATGCATCTTTCGGCCTTGAGTGAAGTCTATTTTAAACCTTGAAGTTGTATGTGTGGTTGAATTCAAACCCCAAACTCTAAATCCCTAAAATCGGTACCCTATATTTACTAATCCTAGTCAATTTCAACCGTCAGGAGCACGAGACCGAGACCACGAAAACCACTATCATCTCCGACGTACAGCTGCACTTCTGCACAAGGACCTCCCGTACCAACCACCATTCTGTCAAACAAGTGGTGTGCATGCACTCCCCTGCAGCTCACGTAGCCTCTAAGGTCGCTTCTACCGCGCTGACCAAGAATTCGTATTCGACTCCGGCCAAAACCCCTAGCCGCGTGCCAACTGCCTCCATCTAGGGTACGCTTGGTGCCAGGTAGTGGACATGACGCGACGGGTTGTGGTCGCTCCACGGGGCTTGTATACCAGTGGCCGGTGATGCTAGACAGAAGGGCACAGCGAGGGACACGCCCGTGTACGCTAGCTGGTTGGGCTTCGCACGGGTTATGCCAACCATCGAGCTTTTACCAAAAGGGCCGCCGTGGTACTTTGGAGAGGGAAAGATCAGCGTGGGAGAGGATGAATATGACATGTGGACCCACATAGTCAGTGACATGTGGACCCACATGTGGGAGAGGAACGACTTCCATCGGAAGAGTACTGTACATGGAGAGGCTGACAGCTGGGTCCACGGCCACATCCCAGTTTTTTGTGATTTGCCAAGTAAGTCGTTTTGTCAGGCCTGTTGTGCTGCAAATCTTTCAAGACGAGGAGAGCTTTCATTCGGCTGGCCGAGAAAATGGCCCATCAGTAATGAGAAATGGGTTGTACATTTTTAAAACACATCAAACCGGAAATTAGTTTCAAATATCTTTTTTTTTCATTTCAAGATTTTAAATTACATTAATGTTTATGCGTGGAGAATTTGTTGGATTTTATATTGATATACATTTATTTTTAAAATCAGTTTAAATGTGAGTCGAAATTTCGGGAGTAAAAACAGTTCGGACCGCACCGAAATATGCAAAATTTCATATAATTTTTTAACCATGGCCACAATATGGGTTGTAATGCTAACAAAAAGAATATGGGCTCAAAAAAAAACTTAAAATTTACCAAATGGGTTGTAAATTATTAAAAATAATGGCAGATGGGTTGTATGTTGTTTTCCACATATTTGAGGCTTTCCTAAAAAAAGGTTGGCGCACAAGCACTAATTGTTGGATGTCCATCCAATAGCCGTCGTGCTTCTTCAATCTCTGCTCTTCCTGCTCCAGCCGCTCAAACAAGCGCCGGCGGGACTGCCTGCTCCCTCCTCCCCGCGGCCGGCTGTGCTGCCGCACAAGCCTCACCGCCCCACCGTACTCCCATCGCTGGCCTAGCTATCCCTCTACTCACCCACACCTGCTGTTATTCTCCGGCGATGGTAGACAAACCAGTAAACCCTCGTACAGTCGTACTCCCCTCCGCGTGGGAAACAACTACCAAGTCTTCCCTGCCTCCGTGTCGTCCCCTTCCTAGGCCTCGCCGTCGTCCACCGTCGTGGTGCTCTCGGCGTGGCGTGGTCAATGTGGTCAACGACCGACTTCCATTGGAAGAGTACTGTGCGTGGAGACGCTGACAGCTGGGTCCACGACCGTAGCAAGGAAGTGCCTCCTTATTACGCCCAAAATAATTATTCCTCCACCTGACAGCAGGGACCCACCGGACGGGCCACCGTATTTCGCGAAAAAAACGTTTCCCCCTGACTGTTGGGACCCACCAGCTACACCTTTCGCACGCAAGGAAGTGCGTCCGAAAAAAAAAACGATTCGCCCCCCTGACTGCTGGGACCCACCAGTTAGATCTTCGCACGCAAGGAAGTGCCTGACAGTCGGGACCCACCTGGTCGAAGCGTACGTAGCGTTGTCATTCTGGTCGCGAACGTGTACGTACATATATACTGGTGGATGTAGAGGCGCGCACATGTCGTAGTAGAGGCGCGCACGTAGCATGTACACGTACGTACAGCGGCCAGGGTGCAAGAAAGAAAATACGGCCACATATGTGTACATACGGGCGGGGTCTCGAACGCCTACTCACGCATACGTATGGCGAGGGCTCGTTGACATGGCTCAGTCGGAACGGAGAAACAGCGTCGTCGTCATGTTCATGGGGAGGCAACGGAATGTGTCATGTTCATGGGGAGGCAACGGAATGCGTCGTGTTCATGGGGAGGCAACGGAATGCATCGTGTTCATCGGGAGGCAACGGAACGCGTGGGAGCCAACCGGCTGGGTCGGAACAGAATGCGTGGTCGTGTTCATCGGGAGGGCTTGGACGGAACAGGCGATGGAAACGAGGCCTGGCGTACCGCAGAACGGAGACGGACCTCCTACGGTCGAAACGGGGGTCCTGTTGATTGGGAGGGGTGTGGCGTACCGCAAAACAGAGGAAACGGACCTCCTACGGTCAAAACGGGAGTCCTGTTAATCGGGAGGGGTGTGGCGTACCACAAAACGGAGGAAACGGACCTCCTACGGTCGAAACGGGGGTCCTGTTGATCGGGAGGGGTGTGGCGTACCGCAAAACGGAGGAAACGGACCTTCTACGGTCAAAACGGGGGTCCTGTTCATCGAGAGGGGTGTGGCGTACCAGAAAACAGGACTCCACGGGATACTGTTCATCTCCATCGTCGACCTCCTCCAGCCTCCACGGGCTCCTGTTCATCCAGCCTCCACTGCGTGCTACTCCACCGGCTACTGTTCAACCACCCCTCCACCATCTACTGTTCATCTAGCCCTCCACACCACGGGGTCATGTTCAACCACCCCTCCACGGGCACCCCTCCACCGCCTACTGTTCATCCAGCCCTCCACACCACGGGGGCCTGTTCAACCACCCCTCCACGGGCACCCCTCCATCGTCTACTGTTCATCCAGCCCTCCACCACACCACGGGGTCCTGTTCATCCAGAGGCAACGCCACCGCTCACTGTTCATCCAACCCCCCCCCCCCCCCCCGCAATGCTCACTGTTCATCCCAGAGGCAGCATCGATCGGCTTCAGTTAGCAGCAGTAGCGAAGGAATCGCTCGATCGGCTTCAGTTAACAGCCATCGATCGATCGCTCGGGTTCAGTAACGCGTAGCCTGCAGTGCAATCGCTCGGGTTCAGTTAGAGCCCAACGCCTCGCTCGGGTTCAGTTAGATCCAATGCCTCGCACACACGCGCGTACGTGTACAAGAGAAACGCGCATCGCTCGGCCCCCGACCTCCCATCGTAACCGGGAACTCCCCGAAATTTTCCTCCCCCTTTCTCCTACCATGGTTTTTTCCGTCATGGACGGCCCAAAGAATGTCATGCAGTTGCGTCTCCGGGCCGCCCAGGACGAAAAGCCCATTTTCTGTCATGATTTTTTTGTCATAGAAGTAGGATCCCACCACATCTATGATGATACCGGGTTTTGTCACAATTATCGTCATAGAAGTGTCATATGTATGACAGAAAAAAATTCGTTCGGCCCAAAATGTCACAGATGTGTCTTTTTTTGTAGTGCCAGGCCCAACAACTTGGAGGACGGTAGCTACCATCCGCTCTCCGAGGATGAGGAAAGCCTCGGCAACGAAGATTTCTTCATGCCTAAGGAACCTCTCGAGAAGGAGCGCTTCAAGCGCCATCTAATAGCAAAGGCAAGGAGCCTGAAAAAGAAACAACAGCAGCCTCAAGCGGACAAAGATCTGCTCGTCGACAGATGGACCGAGGTCCTGGCAGCCGAAGAATACGGCCTTAGACGCCCAGCTAAGAGTTACCCAAAGCGAAGGCTGCTACCCCAGTTCGACGAAGAGGCATCGGAGCCCATACCTCGCTCGCGTAATGCGACCGATCGACCACTACGCGGTCGAGACAGTGTGGCGGACCGACCACCATGTGGTCGGGATAGAGCGGCAACTCAGGCCGAACAGCAGCCCACCCCACTGCCTCGTAAAAATAGAGACGAAACAACTCGGGGTCATACATACGACCTCCGGCAGACCCTGGATAGTAGAGAAGGACATACCCAATCGATTTATGGATCATGAGGACGTCCCTCGACACGTGATGATGGCTACCTATTCGGACGTGACAAACCTAGTCACACCCGAGCCGATAAGCGCAGACGAACCCCAGTGGAGCTACGGCATAATGCGGCCAAATACAGAGGCGTCGCACACCCTCTTTGCTTCACTGATGAAGTAGTGGATCACGAATTCCCCGAAGGGTTCAACCCGTGAATATCGAATCTTACGATGGGACAACTGATCCCTCGGTATGGATCGAGGATTTTATCCTCCACATCCACATGGCCCGGGGACATGACCACTGCTACCTCTTGAGCATTGCGTTTGTTTTTCCCTTGAAGAGGAAAGGGTGATGCAGCAAAGTAGCGTAAGTATTTCCCTCAGTTTTGAGAACCAAGGTATCAATCCAGTAGGAGGCCACGCTCAAGTCCCTTGCACCTACACAAACAAATAAGAACCTCGCAACCAACGCGAAAAAGGGGTTGGCAATCCCTTCACAGTCACTTACGAGAGTGAGATCTGATAGATATGATAAGATACGATTTTTAGTATTTTTATGATAAAGAGAAATAAAGATGCAAAGGAAAATAAAAGGCAATAGAAATAGCTAAGTGTTGGAAGATTAATATTATGGAATAGACTCGGGGGCCATAGGTTTCACTAGTGGCTTCTCTCAAGAGCATAAGTATTACGGTGGGTAAACAAATTACTGTCGAGCAATTGATAGAATTGAGCATAGTTATGAGAATATCCAGGTATGATCATGTATATAGGCATCACGTCCATGACAAGTAGATCGAAACGATTCTGCATCTACTACTATTACTCCACACATCGACCGCTATCCAGCATGCATCTAGAGTATTAAGTTCATCAGAATAGAGTAATGCTTTAAGTATGATGACATGATGTAGAGGGATAAACTCATGCAATATGATATAAACCCCATTTTTTATCCTCGATGGAAACAATAATACGTGCCTTTCTGCCCCTGCTGTCACTGGGAAAGGACACCGCAAGATTGAACCCAAAGATAAGCACTTCTCCCATTGCAAGAAAGATCAATCTAGTAGGCCAAACCAAACTGATAATTCGAAGAGACTTGCAAAGATAACCAATCATACATAAAATAATTCAGAGTAGATTCAAATATTGTTCATAGATAATCTTGATCATAAACCCACAATTCATCGGTCCCGACAAACACACCGCAAAAGAAGATTACATCAAATAGATCTCCAAGAGAATCGAGGAGAACTTTGTATTGAGATCCAAAGAGAGAGATAAAAGCCATCTAGCTAATAACTATGGACCCGAAGGTCTGAGGTAAACTACTCACACATCATCGGAGAGGCTATGGTGTTGATGTAGAAGCCCTCCGTGATCAATGCCCCCTCCGGCAGGACGCCGGAAAAGGCCCCAAGATGGGATCTCACGGGTAGAGAAGGTTGCGGCGGTGGAACTAGGTTTTCGTGGATGCCTCTGATGGTTTGGGGGAACGTAGGTATATATAGGAGGAAGAAGTACGTCGGTGGAGAAACATGGGCCCCACGAGGGTGGAGGGCGCGCCTGGGCGAGGTGGGCGCGCCTCCCTACCTCGTGCTCTCCTGTTGATTGCTTTACGTGGACTCCAAGTCCTCTGGATCACGTTTGTTCTGAAAATCACGTTCCCGAAGGTTTCATTCCGTTTGGACTCCATTTGATATTCTTTTTCTACGAAACTCTGAAATAGGCAAAAAAACAGCAATTTGGGTTGG
This sequence comes from Aegilops umbellulata, assembly GCA_032464435.1. Classification (NCBI taxonomy): domain Eukaryota; kingdom Viridiplantae; phylum Streptophyta; class Magnoliopsida; order Poales; family Poaceae; genus Aegilops; species Aegilops umbellulata. The sequence continues at coordinate 317,054,051 of CP136055.1, read as the reverse complement.
GCCTCCGGTTAATAGGTTAGTCCCAAAAATAATATAAAAATGTATAAATAAGCCCATTAAACATCCAAAACAGAATATATAATAGCATGGAACAATCAAAAATTATAGATACGTTGGAGACGTATCAAGCATCCCCAAGCTTAATTCCTGCTCGTCCTCGAGTAGGTAAATGATAAAAATAGAATTTTTGATGTGGAATGCTTCTTGGCATACTTCTTAATGTAAATCTTTTATTGTGGCATGAATATTTAGGTCCGAAAGATTCAAGATAAAAGTTTAATGTTGACATAAAAACAATAATACTTCGAACATGCTAAGCAAGCAATTATGTCTTATCAAAATAACATAGCCAAAGAAAGCTTATCCCTACAAAATCATATAGTTAGGCTATGTTTCAATATTGTCACACAAACGTTCTCATCATGCATAGCCCCGATGACAAGCCGAGCAATTAGTTAATACTTTTAACGCGCTTCAGCCTTTTCAACTCTTACGCAATACATGAGCGTAAGCCATGGATATAGCACTATCGGTGGAGTAAGGTATAATGATGGGGGTTATGAGAGAAGACAAAAAGGTAGAAAGTCTCACATTGACACGGCTAATCAATAGGCTATGGAGATTCCCATCAATTGATGTCAATGAGAGGAGTAGGGATTGCCATGCAACGGATGCACTAGAGCTATAATTTTAAGAAAGCTCAACAAAAGAAACTAAGTGGGTGTGCATCCAACTCGCTTGCTCACGAAGACCTAGGGCATTTTGAGGAAGCCCATCATTGGAATATACAAGCCAAGTTCTATAATGAAAAATTCCCACTAGTATATGAAAGTGACAACATAGGAGACTCTCTATCATGAAAATCATGGTGCTACTTTGAAGCACAAGTGTGGAAAAGGATAGTAACATTGTCTCTTCTCTCTTTTTCTCTCATTTTTTTGGGCCTTCCTTCTCTCTTTTTTTATTTAGTCCGGAATCTCATCCCGACTTGTGGGGGAATCATAGTCTCCATCATCCTGTCCTTACATGGGACAATGCTCTAATAATGATGATCATCACACTTTTATTACTTACAACTCAACAATTACAACTCAATACTTAGAACAAAATATGACTCCATGTGAATGCCTCCAGCGGTGTACCGGGATATGCGATGAATCAAGAGTGACATGTATGAAAAAATTAGGAATAGTGGCTTTGCCACAACATACGATGTCAACTACATGATGATGCAAAGCCATATGACAATGATGAAACATGTCATAATAAACGGAACGATGGAAAGTTGCATGGCAATATATCTCGGAATGGCTATGGAAATGCCATAATAGGTAGGTATGGTGGCTGTTTTGAGGAAGATATAAGGAGGCTTATGTGTGATAGAGCGTATCATATCACGGGGTTTGGATGCACCGGCGAAGTTTGCACCAACTCTCAATGTGAGAAAGGGCAATGCGCGGTACCGTAGAGGCTAGAAATTTGTGGAAGGTTGAGAGTGCGTATAATGCATGGACTCACATTAGTCATAAAGAACTCATATACTTATTGCAAAATTTTATTAGCCCCCGAAGCAAAGTACTACTACGCATGCCCCTAGAGGGATAGATTGGTAGGAAAAGACCATCGCTCGTCCCCGACCGCCACTCATAAGGAAAGCAATAAAAGAACACCTATGTGTCAAAATTGTTACACAACTTTTACCATACGTGCATGCTACGGGACTTGCCAACCTTAACACAAGTATTTCTCAATTTCACAATTACTCAAATAGCACACTCTAATATTACCACATTTATATCTCAAAACACTTATCAAGTATCTAACTTCTCATGATATTTAGTGAACTCAATATGGAAGATTAATTTCATGATTAAAGAAAAATACCATGCTGTTTAAGACTCTCAAAATAATATAAGTGAAGCATGAAAGTTCAATAATTTCTATAAAATATAACCACCGCCGTGCTCTAAAAGATATAAGTAAAGCACTAGAGCAAAACTATATAGCTCAAAGGATATAAGTGAAGCTCATAGAGTATTCTAACAAATTCCGAATCATGTGTGTCTCTCTCAAAAGGTGTGTACACTCACAACACAAAACTTAATAGAAAATCTCGTGAGCTACGTTAACGAAAGAAAACAAAACACCACTTCAAGGTACTGTATTGAACTCATTCTTTATTTATATTGGTGTTAAACCTACTGTATTCCAACTTCTCTATGGTTTATAAACTATTTTACTAGCCATAGATTCATCAAAATAAGCAAACAACACACGAAAAACAGAATCTGTCAAAAACAGAACAGTCTGTAGTAATCTGTAACTAACGCAAACTTATGTAACTCAAAAAGTTCTAACAAAATAGGAAGAACTACAAAATTTGTTTAATGATCTGCTGCAATTGGAATCAATATTTTATCCCGTTCTAGTGATTTTTAACAATTGTTTTCGTGAACAGAAAGTTTCTGGAATTTTCAGCAAGATCAAATAACTATCATCCAAGAAGATCCTATAGGTTTAACTATGCACAAACACTAACTAAAACATAAAAACAAATCTAACCAGAGGCTAGATCAAATATTTATTCCTAAACAGAAGCAAAAAGCAAAAAAAACTAAAAATAAAATTGGGTTGCCTCCCAACAAGCGCTATCGTTTAGCGCCCCTAGCTAGGCATGAAAACACGGATAGATCTAGGTATTTCCATCTTTGGTAGGCAATCCATAAGTGGCCCTCATAATAGATTCATATGGAAATTTAATTTTCTCTCTAGGGAAGTGTTCCATGCCTTTACTTAACGGAAATTGCAATCTAATATTTCCTTCCTTCATATCAATGGTTGCACCAATCGTTCTAAGGAAAGGTCTACCAAGAATAATTGGACATGTAGGATTGCAATCTATATCAAGAACAATAAAATCTACGGGCACATAGTTCCTATTTGCAACAATAATAACATCATTAATTCTTCCCATAGGTTTCTTAATAGTGGAATACGCAAGGTGCAAGTTTAAAGAACAATCATCAAATTCACGGAATCCTAGCAAATCACATAAAGTTTTTGGAATCGTGGAAACACTAGCACCCAAATCACACAAAACATAGCATTCATGATCTTTAATTTCAATTTTAATAGTAGGTTCCCACTCATTGTAAATTTTTTTAGGTATAGAAACTTCCAACTCAAGCTTTTCTTCATAAGATTGCATCAAAGCATCAACGATATGTTTAGTAAAAGCTTTATTTTGAAAATAAGCATGAGGAGAATTTAGCACGGATTGCAACAAGGAAATACAATCTATCAAAGAGCAATTATCATAGTTAAATTCATTGAAATCCAAAATAGTGGGTTCATTGATATCTAAAGTTTTGACCTCTTCAATCCCACTTTTACCAATTTCTGCATCAAGATCAAAAACCTCCGAATTTTTGGAACGCCTTGTAGGTAAAGGTGGCTCATCTTCAGTCCCATCATTATCAAGATTCATATTGCAAAACAAAGATTTAATAGGGGACACATCAATCACTTTTAGATCTTCATCTTTATTCTCATAAAAATTAGAAGAACACGCTTTCATAAAGCAATCATTTTTAGCATGCATCCTAGCGGTTCTTTCTTTGCACTCATCAATGGAAATTCTCATGGCTTTAAGAGACTCATTGATATCATGCTTAGGTGGAATAGATCTAAGTTTCAAAGAGTCAACGTCAAGAGAAATTCTATCCACATTCCTAGCCAATTCATCAATCTTAGGCAATTTTTCTTCAAGCAAAGCATTGAAATTCTTTTGCGAATTCATAAATTCATTAACAATAGTTTCAATATCAGAGGACAACTTGTTAAAATTTCCATAAGAATTGTTGTAAGAATTACCATAATTATTAGAGGAATTGCTAGGGTACGGCCTAGGATTAAAGTTTCCTCTATACGCGTTGTTACCAAAATTATTTCTACCAACAAAATTCACATCCATAGATTCCTTATTATTCTCAATCAAGGTAGACAAAGGCATATCATTAGGATTAGAAGAAACACTCTTATTAGCAAATAATTTCATAAGTTCATCCATATTTCCACTCAAAACATTAATTTCTTCTATCGCATGCACTTTTTTATTAGTAGATCTTTCAGTGTGCCATTGAGAATAATTAACCATAATATTATCTAGGAGTTTAGTAGCTTATCCTAAAGTGATTTCCATAAAAGTGCCTCCCGCGGCCGAATCTAAAAGATTTCTAGAAGCAAAATTCAGTCCGGCATAATTTTTTTGTATAATCATCCACAAATTCAAATCATGAGTAAGGCAATTATGTATCATTAATTTCATTCTCTCCCAAGCTTTTGCAACATGTTCATGATCAAGTTGCTTAAAATTCATAATATCGTTTCTAAGAGAGATGATCTTAATGGGAGGAAAATACTTAGAGATAAAAGCATATTTGCACTTATTCCAAGAGTCAATACTATTTTTAGGCAAAGACGAAAACCAAGCTTTAGCACGATCTCTAAGCAAAAAAGGAAATAGCTTCAATTTAACAATATCATTGTCCACATCTTTATTCTTTTGCATATCACACAAATCAACGAAGCTATTTAGATGGGTAGCGGCATCTTCACTAGGAAGGTCGGCGAATTGATCTTTCATGACAAGATTCAACAAAGCAACATTAATTTCACAAGATTCAGTATTGGTAAGAGGAGCAATCGGAGTGCTAAGAAAATCATTGTTGTTGTTATTGGTAAAGTCACACAATTTAGTATTATCTTGAGCCATCATGACAAACAGGCAATCCAACACACAAGCAAACAAGAAGCAAGCGAGAAAGAGGCGAACGGAAAGAGAGGGCAAATAAAACGGCAAGGGTGAAGTGGGGGAGAGGAAAACGAGAGGCAAATGGCAAGTAATGTAATGCGAGGGATAAGGGTTTTTGATGGGTACTTGGTATGTTGACTTTTGCGTAGACTCCCCGGCAACGGCGCCAGAAATCCTTCTTGCGACCTCCTGAGCATTGCGTTGGTTTTTTCCTTGAAGACGAAAGGGTGATGCAGCAAAGTAGCATAAGTATTTCCCTCAGTTTTGAGAACCAAGGTATCAATCCAGTAGGAGGCCACACTCAAGTCCCTTGCACCTACACAAACAAATAAGAACCTCGATACCAACGCGAAAAAGGGGTTGTCAATCCCTTCACAGTCACTTACGAGAGTGAGATCTGGTAGATATTACAAGATAATATTTTTGGTATTTTTATGATAAAGAGAAATAAATATGTAGGGTCGTAAGTATGTTTAGAGGGGGGTGATTAGACTACTTGACCAAATAAAAATCTAGCCTTTTCCAAATTTTAGTTTTTGGTAGATTTTAGCAAATTAGCACAAGTCAAGCAAACAACCTACACATGCAATTCTAAGAGTATAGCAGCGGAATGTAAAACAATTGCATATGAAGGTAAAGGGAGGAGATTTAGGGAGCAAACGCAATGTTGACACGGAGATTTTTATCCGTGGTTCCGATAGGTGGTGCTAGCGTACATCCACGTTGATGGAGACTTCAACCCACGAAGGGTAACGGTTGCGCGAGTCCACGGAGGGCTCCACCCACGAAGGGTCCATGAAGAAGCAACCTTGTCTATCCCACCATGGTCGTCACCCACGAAGGAGTTGCCTCACTCGGGTAGATCTTCACGAAGTAGGCGATCTCCTTGCCCTTACAAACTCCTTGGTTCAACTCCACAATCTTGACGGAGGCTCCCAAGTGACACCTAGCCAATCTAGGATACACCACTCTCCAAGAAGTAACAAATGGTGTGTTGATGATGAACTCCTTGCTCTTGTGCTTCAAATGATAGTCTCCCCAACACTCAACTCTCTCTCACAGGATTTGGATTTGCTTGAAAGAAGATTTGAGTGGAAAGCAACTTGGGGAAGACTAGAGATCAAGATTCATGTGGTTGGAATGGAATATCTTGACCTCAACACAAGTGTAGGTGGTTCTCTCTAAGAAAATATGTGTTGGAAGTGTAGGCATGTTCAGATGGCTCTCTCCATGAATGAAGAGTGGGTGGAGGGGTATATATAGTCTCCACACAAAATCTAACCGTTACACACAAATCACCAAACTCGGTGGGACCGAATCGTGAAACTCGGTCGGACCGATTTAGTTCAAAATGTGAATGTTAGGATTCTCGGTGGGACCGACTGGATCAACTTGGTGGGACCGAATCATTTGGGTTAGGGCATAACGTAATGTCAGAGACACTGATTACACAAACTCAGTGAGACCGATTTTGGTAATAGTCAAGCAGAGAGTTAGTCAGGCAAACTCGGTGGGACCGATTCGCTCATCTCGGTCGGACCGAAACGTTACGAAAGGGAAATAGAGAGTTTGCATTGCCATCTCGGTGGGACCGATCGCTCATCTCGGTTTGACCGAAACGTTACGAAAAGGAAACAGAGAGATTACAACCCCATCTCGGTGGGACCGATATCCCTATCGGTGAGACCGAATTGATTAGGGTGTCTGACAGTGGCTATGTCAACTGAACTCGGTGGCTCCGGATATGAAATTTCGGTGGGGCCGAGTTGGACTTTTTGGATTAGGACATATGTGGATATGAGAAAGTAGTGGAGGATTTTGGAGCATATCACTAAGCATTTTGAGCAAGAGCCTCATTAAGCAACACCTCATCCCTTCTTAATAGTATTGGCTTTTCCTATAGACTCAATGTGATCTTGGATCACTAAAATAGAAAATCTAGAGTCTTGTGCTTTGAGCTTGAGCCAATCCTTTGTCCTTAGTATTTTGAAGGGTCCACTTTCTAATCCATGCCATGCCAATCATTGAGCTTTCCTGAAATATTTATCTTGGAATAGCATTAGCTCAATGAGCTATATGTTGTTAGGAATTACCAGAACCACCCAGGGATAGTTTCACTTTCAATCTCCCCCTTTTTGGTAATTGATGACAACATATAGATCAAAGCTTCGACAAATGATAATAAGATTGAGAAATCATCGTCGCTTTGAGAAGTATGTGATAAGCAAGAGCTCCCCCTAAATCTGTGCATTATTTAAGATTTGCTTTTGAATGCAAATGCACAATCGATTAGGATCATGGGTTACTCTTCCATGTCACATACATCTTGGTGGAGCGCTCAGAATGATAGAGATTAAAAACATGCACTCATCACCAAGCAAAGTGAATGATCATAATAGGATATAAGAGATAATATCATCCAACAAGCATTAAGGGTAGCATATGATCAAACACATCATCAAACAAGTATCTCACAAGTAGCTCACACAAGCACGCAATAAAGTTTCAAACCAAACCAAATAAGTGCAAAGAGAGATAAAAACCAACACACTCTCTCTCGAAGCCTATGATCTATACATTTCCTCCCCCTTTGGCAACAAGTTACCAAAAAGTTTGAAAAAGCATAGTGCTAAACGACTCTCAGGCTTGATCTTCGGGAGCTGGTGTTGAGAGAACTCCAAGGACGAAGGCTTCTGATGAAGTAGCTGGAGCTGGTGGAGTAGTTGCTGGAGTTGGAACTGGAGATGTAGCTGCTGGTGCTGATGTTGTAGCTCTGGTGTCAGTCACTGGCACTGTAGCAGACCTCTGTCCTCTGGGCACTCTAGCAAATGCATCTGTGGTAGACTTGCCCTTCTTTTCCTCCGCTTCCTCCTGAAGTTGCTCAACTGCAGTTTGGATTTCAGTTACCTTGACATCAAGGTCATAGAATTTTGTCTCAATAATCCTTTCCAAGCTCTCCAGGTTCTTGGTCAGGGTGACCAAGCCCTGCTCAATCCTTAGAGTGGATTGGATCAGATATCCAAGCTGGTCTTGCTTGTTCTTCAAGAATACCTGAGATGCCTCTTCCACAGTTGGCATCTTAGTAGCCTTCTCAGCTTTAGCTTTGGGTTTCTTCTCTTGTGCTTGCACAAATGATGGTTCATTCTTAGTCATGACAACTGTGTTGTACTCAAATTCAGGGTAGATGGGCAAGTGCTCCTTATCCAAAATGTACTTGCCTTTGCCCATCTTTGAGTTGATGAGCTCATGGATGTGTGGGGCATATCCACAACTTCTCTTCTGATCAGCTGCAGTCCTCTTGATTGTTTCCACAATCAGGCTCATAACTTTGAACTTCTGTGGGACATCAAATATGTGCAGCAAGTTGATAACATGTCCTCTGATCATCTTGTGATAACCTGACTTTGGTAGTAGTGTGTGCCTTAGAATCCAATTGAAAGTTGGCAGACCGGACAACAAATAGTGTACATATCCAAATTTATGTGTATCCAAAGCAGCATCTGGAATCTCTTTGTACATGTTGGCCATAGTGTTGTGGTCTCTCTTCTTCTTTGCATAAATATCCAAGTCATCCTCATGTTCCTCGGGAGCATTTATGAGCCTAGACCATTCCTCAACAGTTGACTGGTACCTAGTACCCTTAGACATCCACACAATCCTTCCATCTGGATAGAAGTGGGCAGTGGAGTAGAATTGCATAATGAGCTCATCATTCCACTTGGTGAACTTCTGAGCCACAAACTTATCAACTCCACATGCCTTGAAGCTGTCAAGCACGCCAGGGAAGTGATCCTCATTCTCCTTAATGAACTCCCAGTCAACCCATCTCATGTCACACACTATGGGCTTCTTGTCAAGCAGAATTGTCTCATAGAAGTCCTGATGTTCCTTAGTGTGAAATCTATAGTCCACAGCAGTCCTTCTCCTGGTAGCATATGGATCAGACCCTCTCCATAGTCTCAATCTTGAATCCTTCCTGATTTTCATTTTCTCTACAACTGGGTGTGCATCATAGTGATCAGGGATCTTGGGCTTCAGCTTTCTCAAAACAGCATAATCATCATCTTCTTCTTCTTCAGCAGCTTGAGGCACTTGGGCCTTGTTTTTCTCCTCAGCAGGGATGTTCCTAGTGCTCGTCTTGGGTTTTAGCTTTGGAGCTGGAGCTGCAGCTTTGGGCTTAGATGGAGCAGCCCCTAATTTAATTGCATCTCCCATAAGCTTCTGAGCTTTGGGTGCTGGTGCAGCATCCTCTTCCTCTTCCTCTTCAGAATCCTTCCTCATTGAGGGCTTGCCAAGAACTCTGGCAGTAGTGGTTCTTGCCCTCTTCTTCTTCTTATCTTCTCCAGCTGCCTCTTCTTCAGACTCAATGGTGAACTTCATGGTTTCACCTGTGGCAACTTTCCTTGGCTTAGACATGGGTTGTCTTCTTGCTGGCATCTTTGTTTTCAGACCTGGCTTAGTTGCAGTAGCTGAGCCATACTCTTTCTTCAACACTTTCTTCTTTGAAGTGGCTTCATCCTCAACAGTCACATAATCTTCATCTTCAGAGTCAGAAGTCCTCTTCTTCCTTGTCCTTGTGGCAGCCTTTGGCAGATTGCTTGGAGTGCTCCTGCTACCTTCATCATAGCTGCTAGAGGGACTAGTGCCCTCACTTAACTGAACCAGTTCCTCTGACTTGTTCTGGCTGTCACTTTGGTCAGACATCTTGCAGGCAAACTGTCAGCAGACCCTGTGAATAGGTTATAGATGAGGTAGAGTAGATGAGCACCACAAAGTACAGGAGTTTTTGCAAAAAGGATGACTTAAAAACTTAGTTTTAGTTCTTCACCGAAAGCATTCCGAATCTACCGATTTGTAAACTCGGTGATACCAAAGCACCTTTTGGAACATGAACTAGTGAACTCGGTCAGACCAAGTCACAGTTTGGTGGTACCAAGATTGCTAGGGTTTCACAAAGAATCGAACTCGGTCACACCGATTTGCAATTTTCGGTCAGACCGAAAACGCATGTGCTTTGGCCTAAGCCAAAATTGGTCAGACCGATTTCTACAACTCGGTCGGTCCAAGATGAGTTCGGTGGAGACCTAACCCTAAATTTTCAAATCAAAACTAATCTACGGGATGATTTCGCTGGACATGATGTTTTCAATCATGGCAAGAATCATGGCAAAGCAATGTGCTAAGAATGGGAGTTAGGGATTAGCACAATGATCAAGTTCGTACCGTAGTTCGGCGACGAACTTGCTACGGCGGCAACGGCGGTGAATATTTCCATTGACGGCAGCGGAGACCAGCGGCGGGAGGTCGCTGGCGACGAGAGGACGATTCGGAGACCAGAGGAGGCAGAGTAGGTTATGCGCATGCGAAGGGGTTCGGAGAAATTTCCAAAATTTGGCCCGGTGATATATATAACCTGACCCTATCGGTGTGACCGAGTGGAACGACTCGGTGGCACCGAGATGCAAAACTGTAAGCAGTTACTGCAACTCGGTGTAACCAAAAAGTTCTAATCGGTTGCACCGAGATTGAAAACCCTTGGTCAACTTGGTGACTCGGTAGGACCGAAAAGGATGAATCGGTCAGACCGAGATGCACAAAGAGGTTTTGGAGGTTTAAGTCTATGACGAATCGGGATCTCCGAGTGCTCCTCACACAGAGTGGTTCGAATCTGACTTGATCAAACTTTGTGATGTAACATGAATAGAGTTTGAGATGAGAAAAGCATAGATAGCTAGAGGGTGTTCTTAGGCATTCTTGTCCATCCATTTGGCAAAAGAGAAAAAGCCAAACAATCAAAGCAACAAATGGATGTCCTCGAATGAGTAAAATATGCAACCAACATGCTCACACAATAAAATGGCAAATGAAATATGTGACAAAGCATGCACAAACATTCTAGCATCTATCAAGCAATTGGTGATGACTAGGTCATCTATATATGAGTATATTGACTTAGGAGTCAAATGAGAACACTTGATCATAGGTCATACTCATCGTTTAAGCACAAGTGAGGTTACCACTTTTACATAAAGCATTGTTGTGATCACACCATTAGAGTTGCTTTAGCTCATTGGTTTGAGTAAAGCTCCCCCTAGATGTGATATCCCCCCTAAAAGGGATGACCTAACCTTGGGTTTTGTCGATGATGACTTCATGTAGGTGTTGAATATGTAGATGCTCAATGTTGATGTAGATCATTCCGAGCGATCCTTTGGAGTGAGTTGCACTTTCAATACCTACATGGGTTAGTCCCACAAGGAACAAACAAGGATATCCATAGACATAGAGTGATGCACACACAAGATGATGTCCATGAAAGCATTAGGTTACCTTGTCCCTTGTCTTACCAACAAGAGGGTTTGTGACTCCTTGAACTAGTGCAAGATATGGAAGTTGTTTGCACTTGTCCTCGCCAAAATGATAAGAGTGGAGTATGTTGGCGGAGTCACCCTCAAGAACTCTCTAGTTCTTCTTCTTCGGGATCCACATCATCTTGATGGGAATCCTTGGAATTGTAGTTGTGCTTGATGAAGTAGAACTTGATGTAGTCTTGGGAACCCACTTGACCAAGGCCTTAGGTGCTTCTTCAAATGTATCAATTTCCTCTTGAAGCTTGTCCTTGCCTTTTTGCTTGTGGTCTTGTGGTGCAAGATCATCTTGAGCTTATGTTCCTTTGAAAGAAGTAGGAGCATACTTCTCTTGTTGAGGAACAAACTTCGTCTTGGGGTATTGATCTTCTTCCCACTCAACTCCATTGGCATTGAACTTTTGTTCAAAACCAACACCTTGATTCTTCCGGTGTCTTCCTTGCTTGCGCACTATTTCCTCAAATTGCTTACTTCCGGCAAGACTCTTGTAAACACCTTTCTCTATGATTCCCTTCAATAAGCTATTTTCTTGCTCAAGTGTAACTTGGCTAAGAGAATCATTAGTGGAATCAAGAGAACTACTAGGAGCAACAACATTGGATTTAGCATGATTGTTGTTACTACTAGATCAAGAATCTTTCTTGCTCTTGTTGATAGATTTAACTTGTGGCATGTAAGTAGACAAAAGTAAACGCTTGGCAATGTACTTGCGAAGATCATCATTGATTGCCTTTAAAAACTCATGCTCTTGCTCAAGGTTGAGCTTTTCAAAGCGTAGCTTATCATGAGTCTTTAAAAGTTCTCGATGATTTTCCAAGGTAGTTTCATGAGCTAACTTAAGAGTGTTTAGTTCTTGAGTTAGATGCTCAATCTCCTTCTTATCATCATCATTCATTTTATCTTGATTAGCATGATTAATTTACGTTTCATCATAGTTTTCATCACTAGAGTTGTCAACAAGTAAATCATCATCACCTAGCGAATCATCTTCATCACTATTGAAATCAACATACTCGGGATGTGTTACCTTTGGACCTTTGGCCATGAAGCATCTTCGAATTCCTTCATTTGGTGAGTCAAATATGTTATAGGAGTTTGTTGACACAAGTGCTAGACCGGCAACACCTTCATCTTGAGTATATTCGAAGTCGGAGTGATAACTTCTTTCGGAGTGATTGTCGGAGTCGGAGCCGGATACCCATTCACCAACATGAGCTTGATGTCTTCTTTTTGTGTAGCTCCTTGATGACTTTTCCTTCCTTTCCGAATCCTTGCTTCTCCGAGAGGGTCTTCGTTCATAACGATCATCTCTACTCCTCCTTTGTCTTGGTGGTGATTCTTCTCTTCTACTTCTTTTGTAGGGGGGGTACACTCATTGGAGTAGTGTCCGGGTCTTCCACAATTGTAACAATTTCTCTCGCGACTAGAAGATCTTTTATCATTGTAGGACCTTGACTTGGAGCTTCTTTCTTTGCTTCTACTCTTGTAAAACTTGTTGAAGTTCTTCACCATTAAGCTCAATTCTTCATTGAAGGTTTGCTTCTCACTTGATGATGTGGGAGCATCACACGAGGCTTTCTAAGCACCACTTGACTTGTTGTGAAGCTCTTCCTTATCCTTGAGTGACATCTCATGAGCAACAATTCTTCCAGTGACTTCCGTTGGCTTGAGATCTTTGTAATTTGGCATAATTTGGATCAATGTGCACACGGTATCATATTTTCCATCCAAGGCTCTTAGGATCTTCTTGATGATGAATCTATCGGTCATCTCTTCACTTCCTAAGCCGGCAATCTCATTTGTGATGAGAGCAAGCCTAGAGTACATTTCAGCGATACCTTCACCATCCTTCATTTTGAACTTGTCAAGTTGACTTTGAAGCACATCCAATTTGGATTCCTTGACGGAGTCGGTAACTTCGTGCATATCAATCAAAGTATCCCAAATTTCCTTTGCATTCTCAAGACGACTGATTTTGTTGAATTCTTTGGGGCACAATCCATTGAAGAGAATATCACAAGCTTGAGCATTGTACTGTAGCATCTTCAACACTTCCGCGGTAGCTTCACAATGTAAGAAGAACTTTTCTTGCGAAGATCATCATTGATTGCCTTTAAAAACTCATGCTCTTGCTCAAGGTTGAGCTTTTCGAAGCATAGCTTATCATGAGTCTTTAAAAGTTCTCGATGATTTTCCAAGGTAGTTTCATGAGCTAACTTAAGAGTGTTTAGTTCTTGAGTTAGACGCTCAATCTCCTTCTTATCATCATCATTCGTTTTATCTTGATTAGCATGATTAATTGACGTTTCATCATAGTTTTAATCACTAGAGTTGTCAAAGGGTAAACCATCATCACCTAGCGAATCATCTTCATCACTATTGAAATCAACATACTCGGGATGTGTTACCTTTGGACCTTTGGCCATGAAGCATCTTCCAATTCCTTCATTTGGTGAGTCAAATATGTCGTAGGAGTTGGTTAACACAAGTGCTAGACTGGCAACACCTTCATCTTGAGTATATTCGAAGTCGGAGTGATAACTTCTTTCGGAGTGATTGTCGGAGTCGGAGCCGGATACCCATTCACCAACATGAGCTTGATGTCTTCTTTTTGTGTAGCTCCTTGACCAAATAAAAGCAAATGGAGACCAAAGCTCTGATACCACTTGTAGGATCGGAAGTATGTCTAGAGGGGGGTGATTAGACTACTTGACCAAATAAAAATCTAGCCTTTTCCTAATTTTAGTTTTTGGCAGATTTCAACTTAGCACAAGTCAAGCAATCAACCTACACATGCAATTCTAAGAGTATAGCAGCGGAATGTAACAATTGCATATGAAGGTAAATGGAGGAGATTTAGGGAGCAAACGCAATGTTGAGACGGAGATTTTTTATCCGTGGATCCGATAGGTGGTGCTATCGTACATCCATGTTGATGGAGACTTCAACCCATGAAGGGTAACAATTGCGCGAGTCCACGGAGGGCTCCACCCATGAAGGGTCCACGAAGAAGCAACCTTGTCTATCCCACCATGTCCGTCGCCCACGAAGGACTTGCCTCACTCGGGTAGATCTTTATGAAGTAGGCAATCTCCTTGCCCTTACAAACTCCTTGGTTCAACTCCACAATCTTGACGGAGGCTCCCAAGTGACACCTAGCCAATCTAGGAGACACCACTCTCCAAGAAGTAACAAATGGTGTGCTGATGATGAACTCCTTGCTATTGTGCTTCAAATGATAGTCTCCCCAACACTCAACTCTCTCTCACGGGATTTGGATTTGGTAGAAAGAAGATTTGAGTGTAAAGCAACTTGGGGAAGGCTAGAGATCAAGATTCATGTGGTTGGAATGGAATGGAATATCTTGACCTCAACACAAGTGTAGGTGGTTCTCTCTCAGAAAATATGTGTTGGAAGTGTAGGCATGTTCTGATGGCTCTCCCCATGAATGAAGAGTGGGTGGAGGGGTATATATAGCCTCCACACAAAATCTAACCGTTACACACAAATCACCAAACTCGGTGGGACCGAATCATGAAACTCGGTTGGACCGATTTAGTTCAAAATGTGAACGTTAGGATTCTCGGTGGGACCGGCTGGATCAACTTGGTGGGACCGAACCATTAGGGTTAGGGCATAACGTAATGTCGGAGAGACTGATTACACAAACTCGGTGAGACCAATTTTGGTAATAGTCAAGCAGAGAGTTGGTCAAGCAAACTCGGTCGGACCGATTCGCTCATCTTGGTCGGACCGAAACGTTACGAAAGGGAAACAGAGAGTTTCATTGCAATCTCGGTGGGACCGATCGCTCATCTCGGTTTGACTGAAACGTTATGAAAAGGAAACAGAGAGATTACAACCCCATCTCGGTGGGACCGATATCCCTATCGATGAGACCGAATTGATTAGGGTTTCTGGCAATGGCTATGTCAACTGAACTCGATGGCTCCGGATATGAAATTCCAGTGGGGCCGAGTTGGACTTTTTGGATTAGGACATATGTGGATATGAGAAAGTAGTGGAGGGTTTTGGAGCATATCACTAAGCATTTTGAGCAAGAGCCTCATTAAGCAACACCTCATCCCTTCTTAATAGTATTGGCCTTTCCTATAGACTCAATGTGATCTTGGATCACTAAAATAGAAAATGCAGAGTCTTGTGCTTTGAGCTTGAGCCAATCCTTTGTCCTTAGGATTTTGAAGGTTCCACTTTCTAATCCATGCCATGCCAATCATTGAGCTTTCCTAAAATATTTATCTTGGAATAACATTAGCTCAATGAGCTATATGTTGTTAGGAATTACCAAAACCACCCAGGGATAGTTGCACTTTCAAAAGATGCAAAGTAAAATAAAAGGCAATATAAATAGCTAAGTGTTGGAAGATTAATATGATGGAAAATAGACCCAGGGGACATAGGTTTCATTAGTGGCTTCTCTCAAGAGCATAAGTATTACGGTGGGTGAACAAATTACTGTCGAGCAATTGATAGAATTGAGCATAGTTATGAGAATATCTTGGTACGATCATGTATATAGGCATCACGTCCGTGACAAGTAGACTGAAATGATTCTGCATCTACTACTATTACTCCACACATCGACCGCTATCCAACATGCATCTAGAGTATTAAGTTCATAAGAACAAAGTAATGCTTTAAGTATGATGACATGATGTAGAGGGATAAACTCATGCAATATGATATAAACCCCATCTTTTTGTCCTTGATGGCAACAATACAATACGTGCCTTGCTGCTCCTGCTGTCACTGGGAAAGGCCACCGCAAGATTGAACCCAAAGCTAAGCACTTCTCCCATTGCAAGAAAGATCAATCTAGTAGGCCAAACCAAACTGATAATTCGAAGAGACTTGCAAAGATAACCAATCATACATAAAAGAATTCAGAGGAGATTCAAATATTGTTCATAGATAATCTTGATCATAAACCCACAATTCATTGATCCCGACAAACACACCGCAAAAGAAGATTGCATCAAATAGATCTCCAAGATAATCGAGGAGAACTTTGTATTGAGATCCAAAGAGAGAGAAGAAGCCATCTAGCTAGTAACTATGGACCCGAAGGTCTGAGGTAAACTACTCACACATCATCAGAGAGGCTATGGTGTTGATGTCGAAGCCCTCCATGATCAATGCCCCCTCCGGCAGGACGCCAGAAAACGCCCCAAGATGGGATCTCACGGGTACGGAAGGTTGCGGCTGTGGAACTAGGTTTTCGTGGATGCCTCTGATGGTTTGGGGGTACGTAGGTATATATAGGAGGAAGAAGTACATCAGTGGAGCAACGTGGGCCCCACGAGGGTGGAGACCGTGCCTGGGGGACGTGGGCGCGCCCCCTACCTCATGCTCTCCTTGTTGATTGCTTTACATGGACTCCAAGTCCTCTGGATCACGTTTGTTCCGAAAATCATGTTCCCAAAGGTTTCATTCTGTTTGGACTCTGTTTGATATTCTTTTTCTGCGAAACTCTCAAATAGGCAAAAAAACAGCAATTTGGGCTGGGCCACCAGTTAATAGGTTAGTCCCAAAAATAATATAAAAATGTATAAATAAGCCCATTAAACATCCAAAATAGAATATATAATTGCATGGAACAATAAAAAATTATAGATGCGTTGGAGACGTATCAACCTCCACGCTATCAAGTACCTCCCGCTAAAACTTAAAGGACCAGCTCGGCACTGGTTAAACAGCCTGCCTGGAAATTCTATTGGCAGCCGGGGGACTTGGAAGAAGCCTTCCTCGACAACTTCCAAGGTACATACGTGAGGCCACCGGACGCCGATGACTTAAGTCACATAGTCCAACAGCCTGGAGAGTCAGCCAGGAAATTCTGGACTAGATTCCTAACTAAAAAGAACCAGATCGTTGACTGTCCGGACGATGAAGCCCTAGCGGCCTTTAAACATAACATCCGTGACGAATGGCTCGCCCGCCATCTCGGCCAAGAAAAGCCCAAATCTATGGCAGCCCTCACGGCACTCATGACCCGCTTTTGCATGGGCGAGGACAGTTGGCTAGCTCGTAGCAAGAACATAGCTAGTGAGGCGGGCCCCTCCGAGGTCAAAAACAGCAATGGCAAGCTCCGACGTAATAGACACAAGCGCCGAAGCACTGGTGATAACACCGATGACACTACAGTTAATGCCGGATTCAGCAGCTCCAAGTCCAGTCAGCGGAAAAAGTTGTACAAAAGGAACGGTCAGGGACCATCCAGCTTGGACCGCATACTCGATCGTCCATGCCAGATACATGCACCCCAGACAAACCAAACATCACACCAACAGGGATTGTTGGGTCATCAAACAGGCTGGCAAGTTAAACGCCGAGAACAAAGAAAAGGGATCACAAAGCAAGGACGATGACGAAGAGCCTCGGCAATCGAACTCAAGGGGGCAGAAGAAGTTCCCCCCTCAAGTCAAAACGGTCAATATGATATATGCTACACACATCCCCAAAAGGGAGCGCAAGCATGCACTAAGGGACATTTACGTGATAGGGCCAGTCGACCCAAAATTCAACCCATGGTCATCGTGCCCAATCACTTTTGATTGTCGGGATCATCCGACCAGTATCCCGCATGGCGGATCAGCCGCACTAGTCCTGGACCCAATCATCGACAGATTCCACTTAACGCGAGTCCTCATGGATGGTGGTAGCAGCCTCAATCTGCTCTATCAAGACATGGTGCAAAAAATGGGCATTAATCCATCAAGGATCAAGCCAACGAAGACTACCTTCAAAGGAGTCATACCAGGTGCAGAGGCCCGCTGTACGGGCTCAATCACACTAGAGGTTGTCTTCGGATCCCCCGACAACTTTCGAAGCGAAGAGTTAATCTTTGACATCGTCCCATTCCGCAGTGGTTATCACGCATTGCTCAGACGGACTGCATTTGCTCAGTTCAATGTGGTGCCGCACTATGCTTATCTTAATCTCAAGACGCCCGGTCCACGCGGCGTCATAACGGTCAACGGAAACACCGAACGCTCCCTCCGTACAGAGGAGCACACAGTCGTCCTAGCAGCAGAAGTACAGAGCGACCTTCTCAAGTAGAACCGTAATCCGGTTGCCGAGCCCCGGGACATCGTAAATAGGGTCCGGACTACGCTGCAATAGGACAGCTCGGCTCATCAGGAGCTCGATTAGCAATTTGGCCTCCGTCCCAGCCCCGATCAGGTAGTGGCATTTGTCCCACGCGTGCATAATTACGCACTTGAAATCCCATGGGCATCGACGGAGGCACAACTAGCTGGTGATCCACAGTACGGCTTGACCGCTCCTAGACACATATTCTTTCACTGTGTCTTTTCTGCCTTTCAGGTTTCTTTTCCAGAAGCCTTCCCTGACGACTTGCTCGCGGGGCCTTTCAAAGGACAAATACACCAAGCCGGCAGTCAGCTCGGACGTAGAGGGGAATTTCTAAGTGGTTTCCTAAACAACCACTCTACCTATCCCCAGGGTCCCATGCGCAGCTCTCCCTTGGTCGTGGCATGTCAAATAGCTCGTCGCCTATCACACTACGTGTACCAATGCGCTTTGACGTATTAATCAAATCATAATGGAAACAGTTTTTGGTCCAAACTTTAGTGCCCCTGCTTACTGCTTTTGCTCCTTTTCTGTTTTACTTTTTACTATTAATAAGCTTATCAGATAGCACCCGTACATTGTGATATGTTTCACTTTGCCAGGGGCTTCATAGCGCCCTGCACTATGGCAATAAAGTCCGAACACTTTTTACAGTATAGTTTGGCACCCCGAATTTAGCACTATATGCATTGGCTCTGAATCATGTCTTTGGTCAATAGTTGGGTTGCCCGCCTCCTGTGCTTGCTACCTTACGTTCCGCTATATCGGCTTAGGTAGTAAAGGGAGAATTACTGCGATTGTGCCCTGGTTTATCCAAAGGAGCACCTTAGTGGAAAAAGCCAAAAACTGACAGTCATGATGTGGCGAGAGCCGGTTGATGTCTACTATACAACCTTCTTCTTGTAGACGTTGTTGGGCCTGCAAGTGCACAGGTTTGTAGGACAGTAGCAAATTTCCCTCAAGTGGATGACCTAAGGTTTATTAATCCGTGGGAGGCGTAGGATGAAGATGGTCTCTCTCAAGCAACCCTGCAACCAAATAACAAAGAGTCTCTTGTGTCCCCAACACACCCAATATAATGGTAAATTGTATAGGTGCACTAGTTCGGCGAAGAGATGGTGATACAAGTGCAATATGGATGGTAGATATAGGTTTTTGTAAACTGAAAATATAAAAACAGCAAGGTAGCAAGCGGTAAAAGTGAGCGTAAACGGTATTCCAATGATAGGAAAGAAGGCCTAGGGTTCATACTTTCACTAGTGTAAGTCCTCTCAACAATGATAACATAATTGGATCACATAGCTATCCCTCAACATGCAACAAAGAGTCACTCCAAAGACACTAATAGCAGAGAACAAACAAAGAGATTATGGTAGGGTACGAAACCACCTCAAAGTTATTCTTTCCAATCAATCCATTGGGCTATTCCTATAAGTGTCACAAACAGCCCTAGAGTTCGTACTAGAATAACACCTTAAGATACAAATCAAACAAAACCCTAATGTCACCTAGATACTCCAATGTCACCTCAAGTATCCGTGGGTATGATTATACGATATGCATCACACAATCTCAGATTCATCTACTCAATCCAACACAAAGTACTTAAAAGAGTGCCCAAAGTTTCTACCGGAGAATCACAATGAAGATGTGTGCCAACCCCTATGCATAGGTTCATGGGCGGAACCCGCAAGTTGGTCACCGAAACATACATCAAGTGGCATGTGATATCCCATTGTCACCACAGATACGCACGGCAAGACATACATCAAGTGTTCTCAAATCTTTAAAGACTCAATCCAATAAGATTACTTCAAAGGGAAAACTCAATTCATTACAAGAGAGAAGAGGGGGAGAAGAAACATAAGATCCAACTATAATAGAAAAGCTCGCGATACATCAAGATCGTGCCAAATCAAGAACACGAGAGAGAGAGAGGTCAAACACATAGCTACTGGTACATACCCTCAGCCCCGAGGGTGAACTACTCCCTCCTCATCATGGAGAGCTCCGGGATGATGAAGATGGCCACCGGTGAGGGTTCCCACTCCGGCAGGGTGCCGGAACAGGGTCCCGATTGGTTTTTGGTGGCTACAGAGGCTTGCGGCGGCGGAACTCCAGATCTAATCTCTGTTTTGGAAGTTTTGCGATATGTAGGTATATATGGGTGAAAGGAGTACGTCGGTGGAGCTACGGGGGCCCCACGAGGCAGGGGGCGCGCCCCCCGCCCTCGTGGGCAGCCCGTATCTCCCCTGACGTGCACTCCAAGTTCCCTGGGTTGCTTTCCTTCCAAAATAACTTCCCTAGTTGATTTTGTTCCGTTTCGACTCCGTCTGATATTCCTTTTCCTCGAAACACTGAAATAGGCATAAAACAGCAAATCTGGGCTGGGCCTCCGGTTAATAGGTTAGTCCCAAAAATAATATAAAAGCGGATAATAAAGCCCAATATTGCCTAAAACAGTAGGTAATATAGCATGGAGCAATCAAAAATTATAGATACGTTGGAGACGTATCAAGCATCCCCAAGCTTAATTCCTGCTCGTCCTCGAGTAGGTAAATGATAAAAAAGATAATTTTTGATGTGGAATGCTAGTTGGCATAATTTCATTGTAATTCTTCTCAATTGTGATATGAATATTCAGATCTGAAAGATTCAATACAAAAGTTCATATTGACATAAAAAAAATACTTCAAGCATACTAATAAAGCAATTATGTCTTCTCAAAATAACATGGCCAAAGAAAGTTATCCCTACAAATTCATATAGTCTGGCTATGCTCCATCTTCACCACACAAAGTATTTAAATCATGCACAACCCCGATGACAAGCCAAGCAATTGTTTCATACTTTAACATTTTCAAAACTTTTTCGATCTTCACGCAATACATGAGCGTGAGCCGTGGATGTAGCACTATATGTGGAATAGAATGGTGGTTGTGGAGAAGACAAAAAGAGGGGAAGATAGTCTCACATCAACTAGGCGTATCAACGGGCTATGGAGATGCCCATTAATAGATATCAATGTGAGTGAGTAGGGATTGCCATGCAACGGATGCACTAGAGCTATAAGTATATGAAAGCTCATCAAAAGAAACTAAGTGGGTGTGCATCCAACTCGCTTGCTCACGAAGACCTAGGGCATTTTGAGGAAGCCCATCATTGGAATATACAAGCCAAGTTCTATAATAAAAAATTCCCACTAGTATATGAAAGTGACAACATAGGAGACTCTCTATCATGAAGATCTTGGTGCTACTTTGAAGCACAAGTGTGGTAAAAGGATAGTAGCATTGTCCCTTCTCTCTTTTTCTCTCTTCTTTTTTATTTTTTGGGCCTTTCCTTTTTTTTATGGCCTTTCTTTTTTTTCTATTTTTTTATTTTTTTTATTTTTGTCTGGAGTCTCATCCCGACTTGTGGGGGAATCATAGTCTCCATCATCCTTTCCTCACTGGGACAATGCTCTAATAATGATGATCATCACACTTTTATTTACTTACAACTCATGAATTATAACTCGATACTTAGAACAAATTATGACTCTATATGAATGCCTCCGGCGGTGTACCGAGATATGCAATGAATCAAGAGTGACATGTATGAAAGAATTATGAATGGTGGCTTTGCCACAAATACGATGTCAACTACATGATCATGCTAGCAATATGACAATGATGGAGCGTGTCATAATAAACAGAACCGTGGAAAGTTGCATGGCAATATATCTCGGAATTGCTATGGAAATGCCATGATAGGTAGGTATGGTGGCTGTTTTGAGGAAGGTATATGGTGGGTGTATGATACCAGCGAAAAGTGTGCGGTATTAGAGAGGCTAGCAATGGTGGAAGGATGGGAAAAAAGTGTGTATAATCCATGGACTCAACATTAGTCCTAAATAACTCATATACTTATTGCAAAAATCTAGAAGTTATCAAAGTAAAGTATTACGCGCATGCTCCTAGGGGGATAGATTGGTAGGAAAAGACCATTGCTCGTCCCCGACCGCCACTCATAAGGTGGACAATCAATAAACACCTCATGCTCCGACTTCGTTACATAACGGTTCACCATACGTGCATGCCACGGGAATCACAAACTTCAATGTAAGTATTCTTTAAATTCACAAGTACTCAACTAGCATGACTCTAATATTATCACCTCCATATCTCAAAACAATTATCATGCTTCAATCTTCTCATAGTATTCAACACACTCATAAGAATTTTTCTTTTATTAATTTGCATGCCTAGCATATTAGGATTAGGTACATTACCATGCTATTTAGGACTCTCAAAAAAAATAAGTGAAGCATGAGATTTCATCTATTTCTTCAAAATACAACTACCACCATGCTCTAAAAGATATAAGTTAAGCACTAGAGCAAATGACAAACTACTCCGAAAGATATAAGTGAAGATCAATGAGTAGTCGAATAATTATGCAACTCTGTGAAGACTCTCTAACATTTAAGAATTTCAGGTCTTGATACTTTTTTCAAACAGCAAGCAAAACTAAAGAAAATAAAATGACTCTCCAAGCAAAACACATATCATGTGGTGAATAAAAATATAGCTCCAAGTAAAGTTACCGATGAACGAAGACGAAAGAGGGGATGCCTTCCGGGGCACCCCCAAGCTTAGACGCTTGGTTATCCTTGAATATTACCTTGGGGTGCCTTGGGAATCCCCAAGCTCAGGCTCTTTCTACTCCTTATTCCATAGTCCATCGAATCCTTACGCAAAAGTTGAAAACTTCACAACACAAAACTTAACAGAAAACTCGTGAGCTCCGTTAGCAAAAGAAAACAAAACACCACTTCATGGTACTGTAATGAACTAATTCTTTGTCGGCGGAAATCTACCTCCACGAACACCTATGGGGACCGAGCCCTGTCGGTGTACTAAAGTAGGGGTACCTTAGTACCCCGAACTTGTGCACGGGCAGTAGTAGCGTCCCGCGGCAAGGCCTGCCAGGGGAGCGACAAGAGTCTCCACGACCCTTTTTGGGCCGGGCGAAGGCCAAGTGATCGAGCCTAGAAGACCAAGCCCCGGCAAGAGGAGCTTGCCGGGCCAAGGCGACAAGGCCCCGACAAGAGGAGCTTGCCGGGACGACTAAGTCGAAGCACCAAGGCCCCGGCGGGAGGAGCTCGCCGGGACGGCCAAGCCAAGGCCCCCCAAGAGAAGCCCGCCGCGGCGCGCCGCGCGCCCCGGCAAGGCCTGACGAGCGGCAAGCTCTCAGGTGCGGCAAGACAACCGCCGCGGCAAGCCACTTGCCGCGGCAAACCACCACCTCAGGCATGCGCTCCAGCTCACCTGCCCACGCGTCGCTCTGGGACTTCCCCGGAGGCACGTGGCGGGGCGCCGCGCGACCTGAGACGCGCGGTGGCATGCGACGTTAGCGTAGTCGCCCCCGTGGCAAGCGGAGGCGCTCCTAACGGTCCGCCTCGGCACTGTTCAGGCGATCCAGACGGGCATTTAATGCCTTTGTCTCCCGCCGTCAGAGTTAGGTGCGATAGCACTGTGCGGCCACTGTTCGCACAGTTCCTTGCCATTTTTACCCTCGCCTGCGTCGCTACCTGTGGGAAACCCCTTAGCATATAAAAGGAGGCCCATGCGCACGTAGGGAGAGGGGTGGAGACCCCGGAGAAACCCTAGAGGGATCCAGACCCCGATCGAACCCGGGAAGAGGACACCGAGTAGACCCTCGTCTACGTCCAGCTCCAACTCACTGTAGCTTCTTGCGCTCCAGAGCAAGAACTCTAATCAACCAGACAAGCAGCAGTAGGGTTTTACGCATCCATGCGGCCCGAAGCTGGGTAAAATCGTTGTGTGTGTGTGTGTCGCCTCGATCTGCTCTTTGTGCATCCTCCACCCCCCGCCGAACCGACAAGGGGCTCCGTCCCCATAGGTGCTCGTGGAGGCAGATATCCCCCGACATCTTTGGCGCGCCAGGTAGGGGGAGCGTCGAGGTTGTGCGAACCGGATTTGGCGACCGCAGGCAAGCTCAGGTATGGCCAGGGACCTTTCCGCTCCGGCCCGCTGTGCGGAGGCATTCCTCCTCACGGACCCGTGCACGGCCCTCCTCGAGTACCCACTCACGCAGAGTCCGGGCAAGAGCAGCTGCTCCTTGAGGAGGACCGCCTTCCGGCCGCTGAGCGAGTTTCTCGCTTCCAGCAAACTCTGCGCCGCTCCCGTAGCCGCAGAAGTTAGCGCCGGAAGTTGCGGGAAAGGCGACCTCGTTCTTCGGCAAGCCCAGGCCGCCAAGATCCAAACGAGTCGACGCCGACCGTGGGAGGAACCTTGCCGGCGCGGCAGTCGGAACCCGTTCCGTCGGCCATCCTCTCTGTCCAAGTCTTGCCGCAATTGCATGTAATCCTTGGTACAGAGGTGGGCGCAGATCCCGAGCATAGCTTATGTGCCCCGCACATCTCGTCGATTTCGCGCCTCTCCGCTTGGCGCATGCATCATTCGGCACGATTGTGCAGCACTCAACTCTGGCAAGCGGTGGCAGGCCGTGAGGCCCCAAGCCTAGGCTGGGCGTCGCCCGAGGAAGCTGCGCCTTGCCGGACTGCAAACGACAGAGAAGCTAAGTCGCCAAAGTTTGAGTGATTAAGCTCCTTTTTATTCTTAAGTTATCTTCCTCGAACGACCGAGCTTCGTATGGGAAACCTGTGCGCGGAGGGGCCGGCTCGTGGCTGGTTGCGCCCTTATTTCGTTTCGTGTCCGCTCAACGACTTAAGCGTGCTACATCCCGAGTGGCGTCCTTACTTGTTTCGAGCTCGCTCGGCATCTTGAGTGTGCCGCGACTGCAGTCGCCACGCCTACCTCGCCATGAGCCTGCTCAACATTTAAGTGAGTTGCGCCAGCCGCGGCAAGGTTTCTTGCCGGTGGAGGCTCCGTCAGCGGGTTGCTGATGTCCCGCACTCGGCACCCGTGGCAAGGCGGAGACTTTCACCGACAAGTTCCCGGAAGCGTAGGGCGCGAACGTACGAAGCGCAAGGTCGAACGAGGGAGATAACAGCGCAATGAACTGCCTAAGATAAAAGTTATATTACAAAATGACTTGCCGCTGTTCTAATCAGCTGTTTCTATGGCATGCTCAGCAGCGACAAGGGAAGAAAAGAAAGAAGTGGGCAGCCTAATCCGCGTGGTCGCCCTCGATCCGCCTGATCCCTGCCACCCTTTCCACAATGGGGGTGACGAGGGCCCTGATCTCCGTCAGGTCGGCGTCTTCCGGCAGGTGCCTGAGGACGTTGGTGAGCCTGATGGTGGGGTTGCGGAAGACGATCTTCACCAACACCCTCTCGAGGGCCCCGGAGACGGCTTCCCGCGTCTCCTCGGCCAGCTGTTCTGGGATCGATTCCCGGAGATGCTGGAGCACCCCCACCAAGCCCTTGAAGAAGGAAGTGAGCTTGGCGCTCGGTGGGACGTTCTCGCCGGAGGGGTACTCGTGGCCCTCCACCCCCAGCAGCTTCAGCTCCTGGTCGATGGTGGTGGCGATGTCGACGAGGCCTTCCGTCCACCGCTCCACCGTCTCCCGGAAGTCGTTCTGGGTAACGGCGGCACGCCTCAACAGCTCCTCGTTGCCAGCAACCTCCTTCCGCAAGGTCGCTTCCTGCTCCTTGGCGCTCTCCAGCGCCTTGGCCAGGGTATCCAGCTTCAGCTCAAGGACAGCCTTGGAGTCCTTGGCGGTGTCGAGCTCCTGGATCTTCTCGGCGAAGTGGCCCTGCAGCTCGCCAAGGGTGTGAGCGCCCTTCTTGCGCTCCTATTCGAGCGCGGCAAGCTCCTCGCCGCTCGCCTTGAGGTCGCTGACGAGCTGCGCCACCCTCGCCTCCAGCTCCCCCTTGGCGACCTCGGCGGCCGCGGCAGCGTCCTGCGCTTTCTGCAGGGCCCCGTCGAGCACCTGCTCGCGTGCGGCAACCTCCTCCTCGTGGTTGGCGAGGCTGGCCCTCTGCTGCACCAGTTCGCTTTCCCGCGCGGATAGCCCCGCCGCGGCAAGCCTCTGCTGCTCTTTAGCCTCTGCCTTCTCGAGGAGAAAGGCCGTCCGCGCCTCGTCGAGCAGCCTCCGCTCCTCCGCCAAAGACCGGAGAGCCTGCTGGTTGAGCT
Source organism: Aegilops umbellulata (assembly GCA_032464435.1). Lineage (NCBI taxonomy): Eukaryota > Viridiplantae > Streptophyta > Magnoliopsida > Poales > Poaceae > Aegilops > Aegilops umbellulata. The sequence goes on along the minus strand of CP136055.1, from coordinate 317,027,652 downwards.
CCCGGAGCTCCCCGGCGCGCTTCTCCATGTCCGCGCCGGCCTTCGCGACGAGTGCCTCCTGGCGCTCCACCTTGGCCTGCCGGGCGCGGTAGAGCGACACCAGCTTCCGGAGCAGCTGCTCCTCCTCGGGCTCGCCGCTGCTGGTGCTCGGCGCGTCGACCACTGTCAGCCCGACGGAGGCGAGCACTTCTCCGTCCAAGGCCTCCCCCTCGACCGGCGCCCTGGAGCTAGGCTCCCAGGGAAGCCTGATGAAGACGCCATCGCCGGCCCGCAGGTAGGCACCCGCCGGGGGCTCCTCGGGGTCCGACGCGGTGGCAGCAGCGGGATCGCCGGACTGCGGAGTGCTTGACGCCCCTGCCTCCCCGGGGCCGTCGGCACGGTCGCCGGTCCCCTCGCCGTCTGCCGCCGCGGCGGCCTTGGCAGCTTCGGCCTCCCCGCCGCCTGCGGGGTCGTCAGTGCCTTCCGCCTCCTCGATGACGACGACGTCGTCGGCGTCGCCGCGTGCGCCCTCCCCGATGACGACCTCGGTCTCCATCGAGTTCGCGGTGGGCGGGTCTGATGGCCGGAAGAGGGGAGAAGAGTCAGCTGAATAGCCGACAAAAAAAGCTCATAAGGAAAGATAGCCAGGGGAAGTCTTCCGTGCAGGGGGGCTTACCGGTGGCAGGGTCCGTGGCCGCGGCCTCCGCTGCCGGGGGATCGCTGGCCGCGTCCCTCGCCGGAGATCCCTCCCTTGCCGGAGAGGTCTTCCTTGCCGGGGGCTCCTCCCTTGCCGGGGAGGTCTCCCCTGCCGGGGGCTCCTCCCTTGCCGGAGATTTCTCCCTAGGCGGGGTGGTCGAAGCAGACGGCGCGGCAGGAGTGCCCCCCGGGGTCGCCTGCTGGGGCTGCTCTGCTCCTACCCAACAACAACAACAGCCACATGTCAATAAAGAGAAGGGAAGCTCGCGCGCGCGCGCCAAGCGGCAAGAACTAGCCGTACCCTCACCCTGGGGGCTGCGCTGTGGGCTGCCCTGCGGGCCCGCTGCCAGGTCCGGCAAGGTCGTCTCCGGCACCTCCCTAGTTGCCGGGGGAGATTCGCCCTCAAGGACGACCAGCGGGATCTTGGCCCTCTTCGCCCTCCTCTGGGCCAGGGTCCTGAAAAGGGAACGGTTCCCGGGGAGGATGAATGGGCTGCGAAACAAGATGAAGCAACAAAAATCAAGGAGATACAAGCTCTACCAGGGACTTACTCTCCGTCCTCCTCTTCATCGTCGGAGCTGAGCGCGGAATAATCAAAAACCGGCTTGCTCCAGGCGCGAGGAGACAGAGGAGTGGGTTCCCGGGACCACTTGGCGGGGGCGGTGGACGACCCCGCCCCCGTTGCCGCCCCAGAACGGGGAGCGGCAGGAGCAGAAGCCGTGGCCCGTGAGGACCCCGCTCCCGCTGCTTCAGAGGCACGCGTCACCCGGGGCTGCGGTTGCTGGTCGGCCTGCCGCACCACCTCTCCGGCCCTGCGGAGACGCCTCCTCGGCTGGGCAGGGGGCTCCGCCTGCGACGAGCTGCCCGGGAGCTGCGAGGAGGGCGCGTCAGCCTCCGGCAAGCCACCCGCATCCTGGGCGGGCTCGCCCGCACCACCGTGCTCGGCCGGTTCCTCCGCGCCGGCGAACTCCATTTGGCCGGCGAGGCTCTCCGCCTCCGCCGCGTCTGCCTCGGCCAGGGTGAAGCCAGACTCGCCCGCGGCCGCGGCGGTCGCCGCCTCCTCCATCCTGGAGGCGATGTAGGCCAGCTCCTCGGGGGTGGTGTCCCGCGTGAGGCCCCTCTTCTCGTCGGGGTCGACTGGCACCTCCTCCAAGTTGCCGAATAAGGCCTGCACGACGTCGTCCGTCGGCTCCTGCCAGGTCGCGTCGATCCCGTGCGAGTCGCACAGCGGCATCATCGCAAGGATGCGGCTGAGCGCCGAGTTGTTGCACAGGGGAACGACGCCCGGCGGCAACCTGAACCATTCTGGGTGCTCGGAGTCGTGCTTGAATAGCTCCTTCAACACTCCGTCGAGCTCCAGAATGGTGAAGTTGTAGTTGAGGCCCGGACGCAGCCTCATGATGTCCGCCGTGTTTTGGAATTCCCAAGCCGGTTTCCCCTCTCCTGCAGGGGGGCGATACGCCGGCGAAGGAAATCCGCGCCGACAGCGCCGACGGTGAGTCCGGCAAACCTGAGGCGCAGGATTCGGGTGGCGGCAATCTTCAGCTTGGCGTCGTCCGGGGCCAGGTCGCTCCAGTCGCGGCCGCGCACCACTGGAGTTCGCCGCACGGTGGTGAACGGCAGTGGATTCTCCTTGACGATCAGGCACCACTCGACCCTCCACTCCTCCCATCTGCCGCGGAGTTCCCCCTCCAAGTAGGCCTCTTTCTTGCCGGTCCTGGAGACCCAGGCGACTCCACCGGACAGCGGCTCTCCTTTCTCCACCCGAGGAGCAAAGAAGTGGCGAAAGAGGGCTACGTTGGGGCGGACTCCGACAAAGTTCTCGCAAAGGTGTGCGAAAACCGCCATTGTCAGAACGGCGTTGGGGTGAAATCAAGGAGGTGGAGGTTGTAGGTGTGCATGATGTCGCAGAAGAACTCAGAAAAAGGCTGGCAGAGCCCGCAGAGGAAGAACACGGCGAAGAAAGGGTACCTGGTCGGGTACAGCTTCTGCGCGATGGCGGGAAGAACTCGCGTGCGCGGATGCGCTCGCGTCGCCGTCGACCAGAAGAGGCGGTATCCGTTCTTCAGCCCCAGCGCATCAAGCTGAGGGGGGAACGTCGCCGTCTCCTTCTGAAGCGCTTCCAGCCGCAGCGCCTCGGCCGACTTCACGGCCTTCCCCTTCGCCTTGTCGCTCTTCGGGGCCATGGCAGAAACGGGGAGGGGGAGTTGTCGGCGTTGGCGGCGCCGGGGGCTGCGAGGGCGAATCGCTGCTTTCTCTGGCAAGGAGGAAGTGGTGGAGATTTTCGAGGAACAGCAACCGGCGGAATGGCGAGCTGCCCCTGTTCCCCTCCGCTTATAAAGGGGGGAAGGAGTGGGGGCGGACGTTCCGCCTTTCCAGATGAAGGAGACGTGCCCGACGTGACGCATGCCTGCGGGCCTCAAGCCCCGCGCACGCCACCCACGTCACGCACGCCTCGCACGCCTCGCCCCCCCCCCCCCCACGACGCCGCGATAAGCGCGCGCCACTTGGGGAGGGCGCGACGAGCACAGAGTTAAGGAGCAGCGCAACCCAGGCCACGCGTGCCCGTGCACTGTTAGGGCCTAGCCCAACAACGCTCGGCACCGTGTATGACCCAGGACCGGGGGCTCCTGTCGGTGTACTAAAGTAGGGGTACCTTAGTACCCCGAACTTGTGCACGGGCAGTAGTAGCGTCCCGCGGCAAGGCCTGCCAGGGGAGCGACAAGAGTCTCCACGGCCCTTTTTGGGCCGGGCGAAGGCCAAGTGATCGAGCCTAGAAGACCAAGCCCCGGCAAGAGGAGCTTGCCGGGCCAAGGCGACAAGGCCCCGGCAAGAGGAGCTTGCCGGGACGACTAAGCCGAAGCACCAAGGCCCCGACGGGAGGAGCTCGCCGGGACGGCCAAGCCAAGGCCCCCCAAGAGAAGCCCGCCGCGGCGCGCCGCGCTCCCCGGCAAGGCCTAACGAGCGGCAAGCTCTCAGGTGCGGCAAGACAACCGCCGCGGCAAGCCACTTGCCGCGGCAAACCACCACCTCAGGCATGCGCTCCAGCTCACCTGCCCACGCGTCGCTCTGGGGCTTCCCCGGAGGCACGTGGCGGGGCGCCGCGCGACCTGAGACGCGCGGTGGCATGCGATGTTGGCGGAGTCGCCCCCGTGGCAAGCGGAGGCGCTCCTAACGGTCCGCCTCGGCACTGTTCAGGCGATCCAGACGGGCATTTAATGCCTTTGTCTCCCGCCGTCAGAGTTAGGTGCGATAGCACTGTGCGGCCACTGTTTGCACAGTTCCTTGCCATTTTTACCCTCGCCTGCGTCGCTACCTGTGGGAAACCCCTTAGCATATAAAAGGAGGCCCATGCGCATGTAGGGAGAGGGGAGGATACCCCGGAGAAACCCTAGAGGGATCCAGACCCCGATCGAACCCGGGAAGAGGACACCGAGTAGACCCTCGTCTACGTCCAGCTCCAACTCACTGTAGCTTCTTGCGCTCCAGAGCAAGAACTCTAATCAACCAGACAAGCAGCAGTAGGGTTTTACGCATCCATGCGGCCCGAAGCTGGGTAAAATCGTTGTGTGTGTGTGTGTCGCCTCGATCTGCTCTTTGTGTATCCTCCGCGCCCCGCCGAACCGACAAGGGGCTCCGTCCCCATAGGTGCTCGTGGAGGCAGATATCCCCCGACAAGCCCCTTTCTGGTTCGGCGGGGGGCGGAGGTCGCACGAAGAGCGGATCGAGGCGATGCACACAAGGGGTTTACCCAGCTTCGGGCCGCACGGATGCGTAAAACCCTACTGCTGCTTTGTGGTTTGTATTGTGTTCTTGTTTGGGAGCGCTGAGTGCTACAGTACACTCAAGCAACTAATCAGACCGAGCATGAGTGGCCTCGCTCCTCCTTTTTCTTCCCCCTCACGTTGCGCATGGGGCCTCCCTTTATATGCGCAAAGGGGTTACCCACAGGTGGCAACGTAGGCGGGGGTAAAACTGGAAAACGCTGTGTTGGGTACAGCTATTTGCACAGTGCTATCATACCTAACTTTTACGGCAGGGGACAAGGGCATTAAATGCCCGTCTAGGTCGCCCAAATAGTGCATAAAAGGGACCGTCAGGGGCGCCACCGCTTTCCACGACGGCTACCCTATCAGCTTTGCTTCGCCACCGCATGCCCCTGGCTGCGCAGCCTCTCGCCACGTACGCCTGGAATGGCCCTAGAGCGACGCGTGGGTGGATGAGCTGGAACGCAGGCGCGGGGTGGTGACTTGCCGCGGCAAGCGCCTTGCCACGGTTGATGCCTTGTCGCGCCCGGGAGCTTGTTGCTCACCGGTCCTTGCCGGGACACATGGCGCGTCGCAGCAAGTCTCTTGTCGTGCCCTAATCGGCCTTCCCGGCAAGCTCCTCTTGCCGGGGCCTTGTGTTTCGAGCGGCCGTCCCGGCAAGCTCCTCTTGCCGGGGCCTTGCTCTCTTCGGCTGGCCTTCCCGGCAAGCTCCTCCCGCCGGGGCCTTGGCTCGAATACTTTGTTCTTGGATGGCCCAAAAAGGGACCATAGAGAGTTTTGGCGATCGCCTGGCAAGCCTTGCCGCGGGGTGCTACGACTGCCCGTGCACAAGTTCGGGGAACTAAGGTACCCCTACTTTAGTACACCGACATTCTTTATTTATATTGGTGTTTAACCTACTGTATTCCAACTTCTCTATGGATTATAAACTATTTTACTAGCCATAGAGTCATCAAAATAAGCAAACAACACACGAAAAACAGAATCTGTCAAAAACAGAACAGTCTGTAGTAATCTGTAACTAACACAAACTTATGGAACTCCAATAATTCTAAAATAAATTGGTGGACCTGAGGAATTTGTATAGTAATCATCTGCAAAAATAATCAACTAAATAGAACTCTCCAGTAAAAATTTCTAGCTAATCTCGTGAGCGCTAAAGTTTCTGTTTTTTACATCATGATCATAAAGACTTCACCCAAGTCTTCCTAAAGGTTCTACTTGGCACAAACACTAATTAGAACATAACCACATCTAAACAGAATCTAGATGGATTATTTATTCCTAAACAGAACCAAAAAGCAAGAAACTAAAATAAAATTGGGTTGCCTCCCAACAAGCGCTATTGTTTAACGCCCCTAGCTAGGCATTATGATTTCAATGATGCTCACATAAAAGATAAGAATTGAAACATAAAGAAAGCATCATGAAGAATATGACTAGCACATTTAAGTCTAACCCACTTCCTATGCATAGGGATTTTGTGAGCAAACAACTTATGTGAACAATAATCAACTTGCATAGGAAGGTAAATCAAGCATAACTTCAAAAGTTTAAGCATATAGAGAGGAAACTTGGTATTATTGCAATTCCTACAAGCATATATTCCTCCCTCATAATAATTTTCAGTAGCATCATGAATGAATTCAACAATATAACCAGCACCTAAATCATTCTTTTCATGATCTACTAGCATAGAAATTTTATTACTCTCCACATAAGCGAAATTCTTCTCATGAATAATAGTGGGAGCATCATAAGAGACTTGAACACTATAAATTGTTTCCACATTAAAGGAGTAATGTTCAGATAAGGGGCACTCATAATCATGACAAGTTTTATAAATATAATCATCACTACTCTTCATAGCATAAGTTTTATCACAATAATCATCATAAGTAGCAACTTTGTTCTCATCATAATCGATTGAAACCTCTTCCGAAATAGTGGAATCATTACTAAGTAAAGTCATGACCTCTCCAAATCCACTTTCATAAATAATATAAGATTCAACATCCTCTGATATTGTGGGATCACTACTTCCTAAAGTTGACACTCTTCCAAACCTACTTTCATCAATATAATCATCATAGGTAGAAGGCATGTTGACATCATAACAACTTTGCATATCAAAACTTGAGAGGCTAAAAATATCATCATTATTAAACATAGCATCCCCAAGCTTGGGAAAAACATTGATTGCAGCAAATATATTCTCAAATATGTCATCCTCATCGAACATAGCTTCCCCAAGCTTGGGCCTTTTCATATCATAAGCATAATCACTCTCATCATTAATAGCATGGATAGCACCAATAGTATAGAAATTATTATATTCTTCCAAGCAAGTGCCAAAAAGATTTTCAAGATCATAAGAAGTATCATTATCTTCCCAATCATAATCATCACAACAAGCAATAGGCATAACGAGATCATCATCAAGTGTATCATCTTCATTTTCATGAGGCACAGCAATAATAGGAGCAACTTTATTTGGGAGAGATACCTTTTTACCTCTCTTCCTTTTTCTTTTCTTCTTCTTCACCACATCATGTGTGGGTTCAGTCCTCTTTTTGGAGCTCCTTATTAGTGAGATTGGTTGAATAGAAGGCTCCTCCTCGTTACCTGATTCATCATAAGAAATAATAGGAGGATATTGGGAAGTCTCTTCCCTTTCATTAGTATTCTCTTCATCCTCTATTTGTTTTCTTTTCTTTATGTAATTGGCAATATAAGGATTTTCAATGTAATTCACCGCACAATACATATAAATCTTCTCTAGATCAAAATCAAGAACTCTATCAAGATTAAATTTTGGAATACCATCAGTTATACGTTTCATTTATTCATAACCCAAAAGAAGGCTAAGCTCTTTATGATGCTCAAGGGTAATCAAATTATCACAATATTTGGACACGACTTGATCATGAAACAAATAGCATTGGAGCTTTAAATGACCATGTTCATTGCAAAGTTCACAAGGGGCATGAAAAATATTGAATCTTTCAGCACATTCATCTAGCTCTTCTTGCAACAATTTGGTTTCTAAATACTTATGCCTCTTGCAGTATCTATCTTCCCTATTTGGTGTGTACTTGCAAGCCCAATCTACTCCACAAAAATTGACATGTTTATAGGAGACATTTTCATCATAACTAGTGCAATCATCATTAGCATCATGGATATTCAAAGAATTCATACTAACAACATTGCAATCATGCTCATCATTCAAAGATTTAGTGCCAAACATTTTAATGAATTCTTCTTCTAACATTTTGGCACAATTTTCCTTTCCATCATACTCACGAAAGATATTAAAAATATGAAGCGTATGAGACAAACTCAATTCCTTTTTTTTGTAATTTTCTTTATAGACTAACTAGTGCTTCTCGGCGTTCAGGGAACGGGGGTCCCCAGACTTGCCTGCCTGCGGCGTGGCTCAAAGGGGGCCCAACGCGGCCCATCTTCATCAACACGAGACCCAAGACCCTCGCGAGGGGCCAAGCCTCGCGGGGCAGACGACACGGTGCTTCCTCGGGCGCGGCCTCATCAGGCTGGCTCACGAGGAGGCGGAGAGATCAAGGCGGGGTACCTCACGAGGTGCCCATGACGCAAGCCATGACGACCAAGGGTGCTAGTGTTGGGGAACGTAGTAATTTCAAAAAAATTCCTACGCACACGCAAGATCATGGTGATGCATAGCAACGAGAGGGGAGAGTATTGTCTACGTACCCTCGTAGACCGAAGCATAAGCGTTGACACAACATAGAGGAAGTAGTCGTACGTCCTCCTCGCGATCCGACCGATCCAAGCGCCGTTACTCCGGCGCCTCCGAGTTCTTGACACACGTACAGCTCGATGACGTCCCCGGGTTTCGATCTAGCAAAACCTCCGGGGATGAGTTCCGTCAGCACGACGGCGTGGTGATGATCTTGATGAACTACCGACGCAGGGCTTCGCCTAAACACTGCGACAATATGACCGAGGTGGAATATGGTGGAGGGGGGCACCGCACACGGCTAAGGAACGATCTCAAGGATCAACTTGTGTGTCTTGGGGTGCCCCCCTGCCCCCGTATATAAAGGAGCAAGGGGGGAGGGCCGGCCGGCCTAGAGGCGCGCCAAGGGAGGGGGAGTCCTCCTCCTAGTAGGAGTAGGACTCCCCTTTCCTAGTCCAACTAGGAGGGAGGAAGGGGGAAGGAAAGCGAGGGAGAGGAAGAGGGAAAGGGGGGGCCCCCCTCCTTGTCCAATTCAGACTGCCCATGGGGGGGCGCGCGCCACCTCCTGGCGCGGCCCTCTCTCTCCCCTCACGGCCCAATAAGGCCCATACTTCCCCGGGGGGTTCCGGTAACCCCTCCGGCACTCCGGTATTATCCGAAACCACTCGGAACCATTCCGATGTCCGAACATAGCCGTCCAATATATCAATCTTTACGTCTCGACCATTCTGAGACTCCTCGTCATGTCCGATCACATCCGGGACTCCGAACTCCTTCGGTACATCAAAATGCATAAACTCATAATAACTGTCATCGTAACCTTAAGCGTGCGGACCCTACGGTTCGAGAACAATGTAGACATGACTGAGACACGTCTCCGGTCAATAACCAATAGCGGGACCTGGATGCCCATATTGGTTCCTACATATTCTACGAAGATCTTTATCGGTCAGACCGCATAACAACATACGTCGTTCCCTTTGTCCATCGGTATGTTACTTGCCCGAGATTCGATCGTCGGTATCCAATACCTAGTTCAATCTCGTTACCGGCAAGTCTCTTTACTCGTTCCGTAATACATCATCCCGCAACTAACTCATTAGTTGCAATGCTTGCTAGGCTTATGTGATGTGCATTACCGAGAAGGCCCTGAGATACCTTTCCGACATTCGGAGTGACAAATCCCAATCTTGAAATACGCCAACCCAACAAATACTTTCGGAGACACCTGTAGAGCACCTTTATAATCACCCGGTTACGTTGTGACGTTTGGTTGCACACAAAGTGTTCCTACGGTAAACGGGAGTTGCATAATCTCATAGTCATAGGAACATGTATAAGTCATGGATAAAAGCAATAGCAGCATACTAAACGATCGGGTGCTGAGCTAATGGAATGGGTCATGTCAATCAGATCATTCAACTAATGATGTGACCTTGTTAATCAAATGACAACTTCTTTGTCTATGGTTAGGAAACTTAACCATCTTTGATTAACAAGCTAGTCAAGTAGAGGCATACTAGTGACACTCTGTTTGTCTATGTATCCACACATGTATTATGTTTCCGGTTAATACAATTCTAGCATGAATAATAAACATTTATCATGATATGTAAGGAAATAAATAATAACTTTATTATTGCCTCTAGGGCATATTTCCTTCAGCCTCCCACTTGCACTAGAGTCAATAATCTAGATTACACAGTAATGATTCTAACACCCATGGAGTCTTCGTGTTGATCATGTTTTGCCCGTGGAAGAGGCTTAGTCAACGGGTCTGCTACATTCAGATCCGTATGTATCTTGCAAATCTCTATGTCTCCCACCTGGACCAAGTCTCGGATGGAATTGAAGCGTCTCTTGATGTGCTTTGTTCTCTTGTGAAATCTGGATTCCTTCGCCAAGGCAATTGCTCCAGTGTTGTCACAAAAAATTTTCATTGGACCCGATGCACTAGGTATGACACCTAGATCGGATATGAACTCCTTCATCCAGGCTCCTTCATTTGCTGCTTCCGAAGCAGCTATGTACTCCGCTTCACATGTAGATCCCGCTACAACGCTTTGTTTATAACTGCACCAACTGACAGCTCCTCCGTTTAATATAAATACGTATCCGGTTTGCGACTTAGAATCGTCCGGATCAGTGTCAAAGCTTGCATCAACATAACCCTTTACGACAAGCTCTTTGTCACCTCCATATACGAGAAACATTTCCTTAGTCCTTTTCAGGTATTTCAGGATATTCTTGACCGCTGTCCAGTGATCCACTCCTGGATTACTTTGGTACCTCCCTGCTAAACTTATAGCAAGGCACACATCAGGTCTGGTACACAGCATTGCATACATGATAGAACCTATGGCTGAAGCATAGGGAACATCTTTCATCTTCTCTCTATCTTCTACATTGGTCGGGCATTGAGTCTTACTCAACTTCACACCTTGCAATATAGGCAAGAACCCTTTCTTCGCTTGATCCATTTTGAACTTCTTCAAAATCTTGTCAAGGTATGTGCTTTGTGAAAGTCCAATTAAGCGTCTTGATCTATCTCTATAGATCTTAATGACCAATATGTAAGCAGCTTCACCGAGGTCTTTCATTGAAAAACTCTTATTCAAGTATCCTTTTATGCTATCCAGAAATTCTATATCATTTCCAATCAGTAATATGTCATCTACATATAATATCAGAAATGCTACAGAGCTCCCACTCACTTTCTTGTAAATACAGGCTTCTCCAAAAGTCTGTACAAACCCAAATGCTTTGATCACACTATCAAAGCGTTTATTCCAACTCCGAGATGCTTGCACCAGTCCATAAATGGATCGCTGGAGCTTGCACACTTTGTTAGCTCCCTTTGGATCGATAAAACCTTCTGGTTGCATCATATACAACTCTTCTTCCAGAAACCCATTCAGGAATGCAGTCTTTACATCCATTTGCCAAATTTCATAATCATAAAATGCGGCAATTGCTAACATGATTCGGACAGACTTAAGCATCGCTACTGGTGAGAAGGTCTCATCGTAGTCAATCCCTTGAACTTGTCGAAACCCCTTTGCGACAAGTCGAGCTTTGTAGACACTAACATTACCGTCGACGTCAGTCTTCTTCTTATAGACCCACTTGTTCTCTATTGCTTGCCGACCCTCGGGCAAGTCAACCAAAGTCCACACTTTGTTTTCGTACATGGATCCCATCTCAGATTTCATGGCTTCCAGCCATTTTGCGGAATCTGGGCTCACCATCGCTTCTTCATAGTTCGTAGGTTCGTCATGATCTAGTAGCATGATTTTCAGAATAGGATTGCCGTACCACTCTGGTGCGGATCTCACTCTGGTTGATCTACGAGGTTCTGTAGTAACTTGATCTGAAGTTTCATGATCAACATCATCAGCTTCCTCACAAATTGGTGTAGGTGCTACAGAAACAGATTTCTGTGATGTACTACTTTCCAATAAGGGAGCAGGTACAGTTACCTCATCAAGTTCTACTTTCCTCCCACTCACTTCTTTCGAGAGAAACTCCTTCTCTAGAAAGGATCCATTTTTAGCAACAAATGTCTTGCCTTCAGATCTGTGATAGAAGGTGTACCCAACAGTTTCCTTTGGGTATCCTATGAAGACACATTTCTCCGATTTGGGTTCGAGCTTATCAGGTTGAAGCTTTTTCACATAAGCATCACAGCCCCAAACTTTAAGAAACGACAACTTTGGTTTCTTGCTAAACCATAGTTCATAAGGCGTCGTCTCAACGGATTTTGATGGTGTCCTGTTTAATGTGAATGCGGCCGTCTCTAGAGCATAACCCCAAAACGATAGCGGTAAATCTGTAAGGGACATCATAGATCGTACCATATCAAGTAAAGTGCGATTACGACGTTCGGACACACCATTGCGTTGTGGTGTTCCGGGAGGTGTGAGTTGCGAAACTATTCCGCATTGTTTCAAATGTAGACCAAACTCATAACTCAAATATTCTCCTCCACGATCAGATCGTAGAAACTTTATTTTCTTGTTACGATGATTTTCAACTTCACTCTGAAATTCTTTGAACTTTACAAATGTTTCAGACTTGTGTTTCATTAAGTAGATATACCCATATCTGCTTAAATCATCTGTGAAGGTGAGAAAATAACGATATCCGCCATGAGCCTCAACATTCATCGGACCACATACATCTGTATGTATGATTTCCAACAAATCTGTTGCTCTCTCCATAGTATCGGAGAACGGTGTTTTAGTCATCTTGCCCATGAGGCACGGTTTGCAAGTGCCAAGTGATTCATAATCAAGTGACTCCAAAAGTCCATCAACATGGAGTTTCTTCATGCGCTTTATACCGATTATGACCTAAACGGTAGTGCCACAAATAAGTTGCACTATCATTATCAACTCTGCATCTTTTGGCTTCAACATTATGAATATGTGTATCACTACTATCGAGATTCATCAAAAATAGACCACTCTTCAAGGGTGCGTGACCATAAAAGATATTACTCATATAAATAGAACAACCATTATTCTCTGATTTAAATGAATAACCGTCTCGCATCAAACAAGATCCGGATATAATGTTCATGCTCAACGCTGGCACCAAATAACAATTATTTAGGTCTAATACTAATCCCGAAGGTAGATGTAGAGGTAGCGTGCCGACTGCGATCACATCGACTTTGGACCGTTTCCCACGCGCATCGTCACCTCGTCCTTTGCCAGTGTTCGCTTAATCCGTAGTCCCTGTTTCGAGTTGCAAATATTAGCAACAGAACCAGTATCAAATACCCAGGTGCTACTGCGAGCTCTAGCAAGGTACACATCAATAACATGTATATCACATATACCTTTGTTCACCTTGCCATCCTTCTTGTCCGCCAAATACTTGGGGCAGTTCCGTTTCCAGTGACCAGTCTGCTTGCAGTAGAAGCACTCAGTTTCAAGCTTAGGTCCAGACTTGGGTTTCTTCTCTTGAGCAGCAACTTGTTTGCTGTTCTTTTTGAAGTTCCCCTTCTTTCCTTTTGCCCTTTTCTTGAAACTAGTGATCTTGTCAACCATCAACACTTGATGTTTTTCTTTGATTTCTACCTTCGCCGATTTTAGCATCGCGAAGAGCTTGGGAATATTTTCCGTTATCCCTTGCATATTATAGTTCATCACGAAGTTCTACTAACTTGGTGATGGTGACTAGAGAATTCTGTCAATCACTATCTTATCTGGAAGATTAACTCCCACTTGATTCAAGCGATTGTAGTACCCAGACAATCTGAGCACATGCTCACTAATTGAGCGATTCTCCTCCATCTTTTAGCTATAGAACTTGTTTGAGACTTCATATCTCTCAACTCGGGTATTTGCTTGAAATATTAACTTCAACTCCTGGAACATCTCATATGCTCCATGGTTTTCAAACCGACGTTGAAGTCCCGGTTCTAAGCCGTAAAGCATGGCACACTCAACTATCGAGTAGTCATCAGTTTTGCTCTGCCAGACGTTCATAACATCTGGCGTTGCTCCAGTAGCAGGTCTGGCACCCAGCGGTGCTTCCAGGACGTAACTCTTCTGAGCAGCAATGAGGATAATCCTCAAGTTACAGACCCAGTCCGTGTAATTGCTACCATCATCTTTCAACTTTGCTTTCTCAAGGAACGCATTAAAATTCAACGGAACAACAGCACGAGCCATCTATCTACAATTAACATAAACAAGCAAGATACTATCAGGGACTATGTTCATGACAAATTTAAGTTCAATTGATCATATTACTTAAGAACTCCCACTTAGATAGACATCCCTCTAATCTTCTAAGTGATCACGTGATCCAAATCAAAACTAATCCATAACCGATCATCATGTGAAATGGATTATTTCTCAATGGTGAACATCATCATGTTGATAATATCTACTATATGATTCACGCTCGACCTTTTGGTCTTCGTGTTCCGAGGCCATATCCGCATATGCTAGGCTCGTCAAGTATAACCCGAGTATTCTGCGTGTGCAAAACTGGCTTGCACCCGTTGTAGATGGACGTAGAGCTTATCACACCCGATCATCACGTGGTGTCTGGGCACGACGAACTTTGGCAACGGTGCATACTCGGGGAGAACACTTCTTGATAATTTTAGTGATAGATCATCTTATAATGCTACCGTCAATCAAAGCAAGATAAGATGCATAAAAAGATAAACATCACATGCAATCAAATATAAGTGATATGATATGGTCATCATCATCTTGTGCTTGTGATCTCCATCTCCGCAGCACCATCATGATCACCATCGTCACCGGCGCGACACCTTGATCTCCATCGTAGCATCGTTGTCGTCTCGCCAATCTTATGCTTCTACGACTATCGCTACCGCTTAGTGATAAAGTAAAGCATTACAGGGCGATTGCATTGCATACAATAAAGCGACAACCATACGGCTCCTGCCGGTTGCCGATAACTCGGTTACAAAACATGATCATCTCATACAATAAAATATAGCATCATGTCTTGACCATATCACATCACAACATGCCCTGCAAAAACAAGTTAGACGTCCTCTACTTTGTTTGTTGCAAATTTTACGTGGCTGCTACGGGCTTAAGCAAGAACCAATCTCACCTACGCATCAAAACCACAACGATAGTTTGTCAAATAGACTCCGTTTTAACCTTCTCAAGGACCGGGCGTAGCCATACTCGGTTCAACTAAAGTTGGAGAAACTGACACCCGCCAGCCACCTATGTGCAAAGCACGGCGGTAGAACCAGTCTCGCGTAAGCGTACGCGTAATGTCGGTCCGGGCCGCTTCATCCAACAATACTGCCGAACCAAAATATGACATGCTGGTAGGCAGTATGACTTGTATCGTCCACAACTCACTTGTGTTCTACTCGTGCAAAACATCAAACCATAAAAAAACCGGCTCTGATACCACTGTCGGGGAACGTAGTAATTTCAAAAAAATTCCTACGCACACGCAAGATCATGGTGATGCATAGCAACGAGAGGGGAGAGTATTGTCTACGTACCCTCGTAGACCGAAGCGGAAGCGTTGACAAAACGTAGAGGAAGTAGTCCTACGTCCTCCTCGCGATCCGACCGATCCAAGCGCCGTTACTCCGGCGCCTCCGAGTTCTTGACACACGTACAGCTCGATGACTTCCCCGGGTTTCGATCCAGCAAAACCTCCGGGGATGAGTTCCGTCAGCACGACGGCGTGGTGACGATCTTGATGAACTACCGACGCAGGGCTTCGCCTAAACACTGCGACAATATGACCGAGGTGAAATATGGTGGAGGGGGGCACCGCACACGGCTAAGGAACGATCTCAAGGATCAACTTGTGTGTCTTGGGGTGCCCCCCTGCCCCCGTATATAAAGGAGCAAGGGGGGAGGGCCGGCCAGCCTAGAGGCGCGCCAAGGGAGGGGGAGTCCTCCTCCTAGTAGGAGTAGGACTCCCCTTTCCTAGTCCAACTAGGAGGGAGGAAGGGGGAAGGAAAGAGAGGGAGAGGGAAAGGGAAAGGGGGGGGGCCCTCCTTGTCCAATTCAGACTGCCCATGGGGGGGCGCGCGCCACCTCCTGGCGCGGCCCTCTCTCTCCCCTCGCGGCCCAATAAGGCCCATACTTCCCCGTGGGGTTCCGGTAACCCCTCCGGCACTCCGGTATTATCCGAAACCACTCGGAACCATTCCGATGTCCGAACATAGCCGTCCAATATATCAATCTTTACGTCTCGACCATTCTGAGACTCCTCGTCATGTCCGATCACATCCGGGACTCCGAACTCCTTCGGTACATCAAAATGCATAAACTCATAATAACTGTCATCATAACCTTAAGCGTGCGGACCCTACGGTTCGAGAACAATGTAGACATGACCGAGACACGTCTCCGGTCAATAACCAATAGCGGGACCTGGATGCCCATATTGGTTCCTACATATTCTACGAAGATCTTTATCGGTCAGACCGCATAACAACATACGTCGTTCCCTTTGTCCATCGGTATGTTACTTGCCCGAGATTCGATCGTCGGTATCCAATACCTAGTTCAATCTCGTTACCGGCAAGTCTCTTTACTCGTTCCGTAATACATCATCCCACAACTAACTCATTAGTTGCAATGCTTGCTAGGCTTATGTGATGTGCATTACCGAGAAGGCCCTGAGATACCTTTCCGACATTCGGAGTGACAAATCCCAATCTTGAAATACGCCAACCCAACAAATACTTTCGGAGACACCTGTAGAGCACCTTTATAATCACCCGGTTACGTTGTGACGTTTGGTAGCACACAAAGTGTTCCTACGGTAAACGGGAGTTGCATAATCTCATCGTCATAGGAACATGTATAAGTCATGGATAAAAGCAATAGCAGCATACTAAACGATCGGGTGCTAAGCTAATGGAATGGGTCATGTCAATCAGATCATTCAACTAATGATGTGACCTTGTTAATCAAATGACAACTTCTTTGTCTATGGTTAGGAAACTTAACCATCTTTGATTAACAAGCTAGTCAAGTAGAGGCATACTAGTGACACTCTGTTTGTCTATGTATCCACACATGTATTATGTTTCCGGTTAATACAATTCTAGCATGAATAATAAACATTTATCATGATATGTAAGGAAATAAATAATAACTTTATTATTGCCTCTAGGGCATATTTCCTTCAGCTAGGCGGGCGTCAGTCCGCGCAGTGTCTCCCTTTCCTCTTTGGTGCAAAGGGGGCAAGTGCAGGTGAGAGGATCAAGCAATGGCATCCATTTCGGTGCAACGGGACCAAGACCAGTCCAACGGTGGGAAGGAGGTCATCGTGGAGCCCAGAACGGCGTCACCACAGGGCCTTTGGCAGGCGAGGACCAACTTTAGTCAGGATAAGTGTACCAGATGTTCCCCTTCGAATTGGCCAATTGTTGGCGCCCTTCCCGCTCAATATTTGGGAAGAGGCCCAGGGCCTTTGCCTATAAATAGGACTAGCCACCCCCAGGGTAGAGGCATCTAGCAATCTAGGAGATCGAGAAGCGAGTACCTAGAATCTGAGCAAGCAGAGAGCAAGTGAGAGAGAGAGAAGGGCGACTGAACTCCTCCTAGCAGTTAATCCCCCTAGCCAAGAACAGACCCTCGTGAGGCTGTTCTTCCTTGTATTGTTATCATCATCAGCCCAAGAGGCAATCCACCCACCAAAAACTAGAGTAGGGTATTACACCACAATGGTGGCCCGAACTAGTATAAACCTTGTGTCTCTTGTGTTGTTCATTCACTAGTTAGATCTTTGCGAGACGGAGAGGTAGAGGGCATAATCTCCGCGCGCACCCCAGAGTTCGAACCTTAAGGGTCTGCCAGAACCCGAAATCCGACATTTGGCGCGCCAGGTAGGGGTGCGCCGGAATTTGCCTTCCACCGCTCCGCTCTCCTCCGACCGTCGCGTCCATGTCTGACGCTCGTCGGGCCCGTGCCGAACGCCGGGCCGCCATCGCTTCCCGCGTCGCCCAGACGGCTCCCGTCGATGGGCGTCCTCGTCGTTCCCCGTCGCCCGCCGTCAACGCCGCCACCGGCCCGGCGAGGAACGAGCAGCAAGCGTCGTCTCAGCACCCGTCCGTGCGGCAAGACGGCCGCACCGCTACTCCATCGCTCACACCAGCTGGCTCTTCATCCTGCGCGCTCCGCGCACCCTTGGAGGCTCAAGCTGCGCTCATCGCGGCAAATGAGCTCCTGCGTTACCGCCCCGTCGACGATGTTTACAAAGAGTGGCTCGATCGCGTCGCCAAGCTCGTTCGCGCCGCAGGGGGCTCTCCTGCGCCGTCCGCTCCGCTGCGCCGCACCCCGCCCCGCGCGGGCAATGAAGCTCCGGGGGCGTACCAGCCGCCTCCTCTCCAAGAAGACGCCATGGCTCCAAGGCGCATGGCCCCTGGGCGGAACCCGCTTCGTCAGGCGCCAGCCCAGCAAGAACGGAGCTGCCAAGAAGTCCCTCGACCGCAAGAGGCTGCCCGGGCGCTTCCTGCTCCGGCTTGCCGTGACCCTGCTCCAGCTCCGGCACGTCAAGACCCCGCGCTGCTTCCAGCTGCGGTGCATGGGGACCCGCAAGGCCAAGCTCTCCCTCAACCGAAGCCTCCCGTGGCCACCCGCAGGCTGCCGCGCCTACACCAACGAGTTGTGCAGCATCGCGTGGCCCGGCAAGTTCAAGCCAGACCTGCCTCCTCGCTACGATGGCACGACCGACCCTGCAGAGTTCCTCCAGCTTTATGAGCTGGGCATCGAAGCTGCCAGCGGGGATGAAAAGGTCATGGCGAACTGGTTCCCCATGCGCTCAAGGAAGGAGCTCGCACCTGGCTCCTGAACCTGGCCCCAGGCACGATCTCTTCGTGGGACCAGATGCGCACCCATTTCATCGCCAACTTCCAAGGTACTCGCGACCGGCCGCCCGCCGTGAGCGACATGCGCCGCATCAAGCAACAACCCGGAGAGACCCTGCAAAAGTACATCCAGCGCTTCAACAGTGCGCGCCTCAAGATCCCCAAGGTGTCCGAGGAAGCCATCATCTCGGCCTTCTCCAATGGTGTGCGCGACGTCAAGATGAAGGAGGAGCTGGCGATGCATGAAGACCTGTGCACCTCCCTGGAGCTGTTCAACTTGGCGACCAAGTGCGCCAGGGCTGAGGAGGGGCGTCTCTCCCTCCTCGAGCTGCCTGCCGCAGACCCAGAAGAGAAGAAGCTCAAGGCCAAGGACGTGAAGCGCAAGGGGGCTGCCGTGCTCGCGGCGGAACCGGACACCAAGCGGGGCAAGGATCTGCCCGAATCCTCCAGGGGCAGCCGGTACTATGTGTACCACGACCTCCACACCCACAACACCAGTGAATACCAAGAGCTCCGCGTCGTGCGAGAAGGAAGGATCGGCCGTCGTCCCGACCGCGTTGACCAGGGCTATGGCCGAGGAGGAGGAAGAAACCCAGGACGCTGGGAAGACCGCGGCCCGCGCCAAGGATGGCGTGATCAACCTCGCGAGGACCGCTGGCGAGACCTGCCTCGCGAGGGGGATTGGCGGGATCAGCCTCGTGAGGATCGCCTGCAGGGCAACGCAGGCCTCCCTCCACTGCCGCCTCAGCCAAGGAGGAACGAGGACCGCCATCAAGACGAGGGGGCTGGGTGCTTCCAGGAGCCGCGCGCAATCACCTGCATCCTGGGCGGAGCTCAAGCCCCAGCCTCCTAACGCATCTTCAAGTAGTTTGCCCGCGAAGTGAATGCAGTCCTCCCCAAGCTCGAAGCAACGCGCCCTCTCAGGTGGTCGGCGTGCGCCATCACGTTCAGCTCAGCAGATCAGTTCAAGTGCGCGGCCACAGCCGGAGTCCTCCCGATGCTTTGCTCCCCAGTCATCAGCAACGTACTGGTCACCAGGACCCTCATCGATGGTGGAGCAGGGCTCAACGTCCTGTCCGTGGAAACATTCAACAATCTCCAAGTGCCCTATGACCAGCTTTAGCCAACCAAGCCTTTCTCCGGAGTCACCGACGGTTCCACGATCCCGATCGGGCAGGTCCACCTCCGTGTCACCTTCGGGGCCCGCAGCAACTACCGCACCGAGCTCATCGACTTCGACGTCGCCCACATCCGCCTGCCGTACAACGCCATCCTTGGGTACCCAGCACTGGCCAAGTTCATGGCCGTGACTCATCATGGCTACAACGTCCTCAAGATGCCAGGGAGTGGCGGAGTCATCACGGTGCCATGTGAAAAGAAGGATGCAGTGTGTTCCCTGGAGCGAGCCTTTCAGGCCGCGTCACTAGAAGACCCAGATCGCGGAAGCAGGAGGCTTCCCAAGACCACCCCCAAGAAGAAGAAGACATCGTCAGGCTCAGCCCCTCAGGAGGCAGGCCCCTCAGGGCCCGCGTCTGCCCAAGGGGACCCTCCTTCCATCGCATAGGAAAGCGCGCCCGGCGCCCTCCTTAGGCAGGGCTCGGGGGCTCTCACCTGGAGGGCCACCGACCTGGCCAGGGTCACGAGGGAGGCGCTAGGGCACCACATGGAGGCGTGCCTCAAAGCACGTTTCCCTCAAGAAGGAGCGAGGCAAGGAAGGTCAGACCAGCAGGAGTTCGTTAACAAGGCCGTTCAAGAACTACAGGAGTCAATAATCATGAGAGGTTGCCGCCGTCTACCGGCTATGGCTCCCCATCCAGGCGAGGATGGTGGGCTGCGCGTCTGCATCGACGTACCAGGGCTCAATCAGGTCGCCACGATGGAGCGCCTCTGGCCCTCGCAAGTGGGGCATTGTGGAGGTCCACCCCACAGCTATGTTCGCATGACTTACGGCTTGCCGAGCGTGGCTGCTGCGTACCAGCGCCTCGTGAGGGGCATCATGGAGACTCAGGAAGACAGGCATTCCGCAGTCCTGGCGGAGATGGAGATGATTCGCGAGGAGCCACCAGCGCCTCCGGAGCCTCCTGAGGCCCCTGGGCTTGGGGGCTCGTGAGGATCGGCTTCCTCAGCCCATCGAGTCTGCTGCACCAACACCACTTCATCTTCGTCATCTTCAGGTGACATCCTTCAAGCTTCATTTCCAGCTGGGAGCGCCCTCCCAGGGCTGCATCATTCCCAGGCCGCGTGGGTCCATCCCTGCGGCATGTATCCCTTTTTATTTTCGGTCATTAGCTTGCTTTGTTGGGGGCGCCTCTCGGGCTGCGTCATCCCCAGGCCGCTCGGGCCAGGCCCGGTGACGTGTATCTACCTTGCGTTTATTTCCAGCTATGCATTCGCCTATCATGCTTGATTACTTGATGCCTGTTAACGGCACCTCTTCTTCTCCATGTCGACCACTTGCATGTTAAAGGGGGGGTACCTGAGCATCGCGACTCAGGGCTCTTACTGGCTCTCCAACCCTCACCCTCTGGCCTTGTCCACGGCATCGTGACCTGGCATACCAGCAACGGCTGAGACAAGCTCGAGAGCCGGGACCCGAGGACGTAGAGTGCCGGCATCTAACCAAATTTGCAGGAACACATCTCAAGATACGGCCCAGTGCCAGGCGCAACCCGCCTAGAGGTAGGGCCCCGTGAGTCCCGCGCTGGCTCACGGGCGCCCAAGTACACCTCACCTGCGTCAACCGGAGCAACTAACGACCGACTGATAGCTGTCATGGCAACCCTTTTTTCCTTCTATGATGAGCTTGCAGGATCCCCTGAGGGAATTGCATTAGCCGAGGCCCTCACGGAGTTCCCTTCACCCTCGTCCGCGCGAACCGCTTGCACGTTAAAGGGGGGTGCCTGAGCATCGTGACTCAGGGCTCTTACTGGCTCTTCAGCCCTCACCCTCTGGCCTTGTCCGCGACATCGCGACCTGGCATACCAGCGACGGCTGAGACCAGCTCGAGGGCCGGGGACCCGAGGACGTAGAGCAGAAAGGGGAGCAAAGGCGAGGGAGAAGGGGCGCGCGAGGACCTCGCCAAGCAACTCCGTTCCCGCTGCCGCGCGGACCCGACGTTACACCAAGAGTAACCCCTGATTAACAAGATAAGTCACCGCCCAAAAACACCAGCTACCGTGGCATTACCCCCACACCTAACGCAATTCCGTACTAGCAACGTCGCTCCCCTTTCTCACCGAGCGACGGCTGCTTGGGCACCAAAGGGG
The DNA here is from genome assembly GCA_032464435.1 of Aegilops umbellulata. Classification (NCBI taxonomy): domain Eukaryota; kingdom Viridiplantae; phylum Streptophyta; class Magnoliopsida; order Poales; family Poaceae; genus Aegilops; species Aegilops umbellulata. Next base: position 317,005,881 of record CP136055.1, on the reverse strand, counting down.
ACCTCCTGAGCATCGCGACTCAGGGGCTCTTATCGGACCCCGGGTCGCTCACCTCCTGGCCTTGACCACAGCATCGCGACGTGGCATACCAGCGACGGCCAACGCCGCCTTGGGACTGGGACCTGTCGGCGCAGAGCACCAAGCCCTCGCGAGGTTTGAAAGGGAGAACTAAGCTACGACGGAATTGACAACTCGCACAGTTCCATAGCAAGAGTTACATATTAACAAAAAGGATCACAGACACCTTACAAGCCCCCATTGGGCACAGTATGATTCCTTGCAGGAAACAGATCCTAAGGGATGCTAACTACGCGTGCCCCTGCAAAAGACGCCATCATCAACAGTGGGTCGTCAAGCGCCGGCGCCAACCCCATCCAGATCAGAGTCGGCGACGGCCAAGCGAGCCCGCCCTACTCCGAGAGCGGCGCTGGCTCGTGGGCTCATAGTTGTCGTCGCTCGTCTCCGGAGTCGCGAAGGTCTCGCTGGGGTCGCTGGATCCTCCGGCGCTTCCGTCACTTGTGGAGCTGTCCAGGGAGCGGTCGGCGGGCCTAGCCCTCACCATGGCAGGGTCCTGGCCGCCTCCCCCGGGGTAGCACTCCAGCCGGCGCCCGTTCGCGTCAAAGACCTTGAAGAACATCACCGAAGCGCCATCGTACTCCAGGTGGATCGTGAGGGCGCCCCTTGATCTGCAACCCCGAGCGATCTCGCCCCAGCCGCGAGTCATGAAGACCTCGCCCAAGGCAATGACCGCGACCACTGCCTCGGTCGCGGGAGTGCTACAGTCGGCGTGCTGCAGCCATAGCTCCAGGAGTCTTCCCTGCGGGAAGACAGAGGCGAAGAAGGGAGGAAAGCGAATCCAAGATCGAGGGGGCATGGCGGCGTGGAGCACGAGCTCGCGGGAGGAGCCCTCGGCGTGGACTCCAGGAGGAACGACCCACACCTTCATGACCCGTCTGCGCCGGCGACGGCGCTGGCCGCGGGGATCGGCATCTCCCCCTTCAAGGCCCTCGGCGTGGGCATAGAAGGGAAGTGGGAACCCCGGTGGAGGCTGCTTGTACCAAGGCCTCGACACCACCTGATGGTCTTCCTTGTCTCGGCCGTGAAGGGCAAGCCGCTTCTTCGGCGGGAGCGGGTCTAGTCCCTCTCGAGGAGCCTTTCCCTTCTCCGCTGCAGAGAACCGGAGGATCGGAGCCATCACGGCAAGGCGGAGCAAGAATCGGGGCGAAGGAGAAAGCAAGGAGAGATGGACTGGAAGGGCACGCGCGGTGCCGTACTTATAGCCGGCGAAGGCCAACCGTCGGCCTCCACGATCCCAGGTAATCATGACACGATTTGCATGCAGGGACTTGTCCAATCTGCGCGATCATCGAGGCGTCGTGGGGAAGAGGAGACGCCCACGTCCAATCAACCGCCACGCGGCGCCCAAGGCCGCAGGCTGTTAGGGCCCGCGGCGCTTCGCCCTTGCCCTTTCGCTTCTCGGCACGGCCAAGTCCATGCGCGCCTTGGGCCCGAGGGCTATTGTCGGCGTTCTGGGAACGGGGGTCCCCAGACTTGCCTGCCTGCAGCCTGCGGCGTGGCTCAAAGGGGGCCCAGCGCGGCCCGTCTTCATCAACACAAGACCCAAGACCCTCGCGAGGGGCCAAGCCTCGCGGGGCGGACGACACAGCGCTTCCTCAGGCGCGGCCTCATCAGGCTGGCTCACGAGGAGGCAGAGAGATCAAGGCGGGGTACCTCGCGAGGTGCCCATGACGCAAGCCATGACGACCAAGGGTGCCAGGTGGGCGCCAGTCCGCGCAGTGTCTCCCTTTCCTCTTTGGTGCAAAGGGGGCAAGCGCAAGCGAGAGGATCAAGCAAAGGCATCCATTTCGGTGCAACGAGACCAAGACCAGTCCAACGGTGGGAAGGAGGTCATCATGGAGCCCAAAACGGCGTCACCACAGGTCCTTTGGCAGGCGAGGACCAACTTTAGTCAGGATAAGTGTACCAGATGTTCCCCTTCGAATTGGCCAATTGTTGGCGCCCTTCCCGCTCAATATTTGGGAAGAGGCCCAGGGCCTTTGCCTATAAATAGGACTAGCCACCCCCAGGGTAGAGGCATCTAGCAATCTAGGAGATCGAGAAGCGAGTACCTAGAATCTGAGCAAGCAGAGAGCAAGTGTGTGTGTGAGAGAGAGAAGGGCGACTGAACTCCTCCTAGCAGTTCATCCCCCTAGCCAAGAACAGACCCTCGCGAGGTTGTTCTTCCTTGTATTGTTATCATCATCAGCCCAAGAGGCAATCCACCCACCACAAACTAGAGTAGGGTATTACACCACAATGGTGGCCCGAACTAGTATAAACCTTGTGTCTCTTGTGTTGTTCATTCAGTAGTTAGATCTTTGCGAGACGGAGAGGTAGAGGGCATAATCTCCGCGCGCACCCCAGAGTTCGAACCTTAAGGGTCTGCCGGAACCCGAAATCCGACATTTGGCGCGCCAGGTAGGGGTGCGCCGGAATTTGTCTTCCACCGCTCCGCTCTCCTCCGACTGTCGCGTCCATGTCTGACGCTCGTCGGGCCCGTGCCGAACGTCGGGCCGCCATCGCTTCCCGCGTCGCCCAGACGGCTCCCGTCGGTGGGCATCCTCGTCGTTCCCCGTCGCCCGCCGGAATCATATTGGAAGGCCCAGATGAAGCTACTGGGTTTAATTCGGATAGGCCGTAAAGGGTCGTGAGTTAGCAGGCTGTAAATGGGCTATATATGAACAGGCCATTAACAGGCTTTCCGTGGCTCGGCCCGTTACCTTTTGAACAAGTCAAACGGGCCGGCCTTTTCACCGGAATGGGCTTCTATTGGGTCGTGCCACGTGTCGACGTATCATAGGCGCCTCCTGTCCAATGAATGGATGACATCTGTCCCAACGGTTAGCCAACACGTGTTTCCTTCGGCCAATGAGAATTTTACACGTGGAAAATCCTCATTGGTCCGGGCTGTTAGCGGGTTATCGGATCCAAAACCGTACTCGATAGCTTAACGGCGTTCCGTTATGGTGAATGCCACGTGTCGGTCACCCTTGACGAAAGCGCTTCCATGACGCGCGATTTATCGTCATGGAAGTGGACACTTCCGTGATGATAATTTTGGTAATGTCATGGAACACTTCTACGACAACACAGGTATGACTATCTTGATTCTGTCATAAATTTGTCATGGAAGTACATGCATGACAGAAAACGTGACCTATTGTGACAAACACGTATCATCACGGAAGTGTCTTTTTTTGTAGTGTATTAAGCCCATGTATTTCTTCAATAGGAGGTAAATTTTCAACATCCTCAGCTTTAATACCCTTTTCTTTCATAGATTTCTTTGCCTCTTGCATATCTTCAGGACTGAGATATAATATACCCCTCTTCTTCGGAGTGGGTTTAGGCGGTGGTTCAGGAATAGTCCAATCATCATAATTTTTCAGTATGTTATTCAATAATTCTTCAGCTTGTCTGACAGTTCGTTCCCTGAAAACACAACCAGCACAACTATATAGGAAGTCCGTAGAAGCATCGGTTAGTCCATTGTAGAAGATATCAAGTATTTCATTTTTCTTAAGAGGGTGACCAGACAAAGCATTAAGTAACCAGAGAAGCCTCCCCCAAGCGTGTGGGAGACTCTCTTCTTTAGTTTGCACAAAGCTAAGTATTTACTGTAAGGCAGCTTGTTTCATATGAGGAGGAAAATATTTTTCAGAGAAGTAACAAATCATATCCTGGGGACTACGCACACAACCAGGAGAAAGAGTATTGTACTAAGCTTTAGCATCACCCTTTAATGAGAAAGGAAATAATTTGAGAATAAAATAGTAGCGAGTTTTCTCATCATGAGTAAAAAGGGTCTCTATATCATTCAGCTTAGTAGGATGTGCCACAACAGTTTCAGTTTCATAACCATGGAAAGGATCAGATTCAACCAGAGTAATTAACTCTGGGCCGACAGAGAATTCATAATCCTTATCAGCAATACAGATAGGTGAAGTAGCAAACTTAGGATCACATTTCATTCTAGCATTCAAAGATTTTTCTTTATACTTGCATAGTAATTTCTCTAGATCATCTCTATCATTGCAAGCAAGAATATCTCTAGTTGTGTCTTCACTCATAACATAACCTTCCGGTACCTTAGGCAATTCATATCTAGGAAGGCTAGTTCTAGCAGGTGTTTCAGGAGATTCAGTTTCAAGCTCATCATCAGATTCAACAACATTATGTTGTATAACTCTAGCAATTTGTTTATCAAGAAAGTCATCAAGTGGCACATCATCATTAGCAAGCAAGGTACTAGCATCATCATAAGCATCATCCATAGTAGAAGTAGCATCGTCAATAATTTGTGACATATCGGAGATAGCATTTGGTGGTGTTGCAAATTTACTCATAACAGAAGGTGAATCTAAAGCAGAACTGGATGGCAGTTCCTTACCTCCCCTCGTCTTTGAGGGATAAATATTAGTCTTTGGATCCTTCAGATTCTTCATAGTGATAATATTGTAACAATCCCAAGTGACTCAACAAATATAGCTATGCTCCCTAGCAACGGCGCCAGAAAAATGTCTTGATAACCCACAAGTATAGGGGATCGCAACAGTTTTCGAGGGTAAGTATTTAACCCAAATTTATAGATTCGACACAAGGGAAGCCAGAGAATATTTGAAGGTATAGGCAACTGAGTTGTCAATTCAACCACACCTGGAGATTAATTATCTGCAGCAAAATGATTAGTAGCACAATAGTTTGATAGTTTTGATAGTAGTGACCACAGCAATAGCAACAGTAACAGTGATAACAGTAATTTTGTAGCAAGTGCAACAGTGATGATAGCAGTAGTAACATGGCAAAAACAATAAGGATAAATTCATAGGCATTGGATCGGTGACTTGTTGGATGATATTCATCATGAGACAGTTATAACCTAGGGCAATACGGCACTAGCTCCAGTTCATCGATATAATGTAGGCATATATTCCGTAAGTACTCATACGTGCTTTGCAAAAAGAACTTGCATGACATCTTTTGTCCTACCCTCCCGTGGCAGCGGGATCCATATTGGAAACTAAGGGGTATTAAGGACTCCTTTTAATAGAGAACCAGAACAAAAGCATTAACACATAGTGAATACATGAACTCCTCAAACTACGGTCATCACCGGGAGTGGGCCCGGTTGTTGTCACTCCGGGGTTGCCGGATCACAACATGTAGTAGGTGACTATAACTTGCAAGATCGGATCTAAAACATGGATATAATGATGAATTCATAAACGGTTCAGATCTGAGTTCATGGCACCCGGGCCCAAAGTGACAAGCATTAAGCATAGCAAAGTCATAGCAACATCAATCTAAGAACATAGTGGATACTAGGGATCAAGCCCTAACAAAACTAACTCGATTACATGATGAATCTCATCCAACTCCTCACCGACCAGCGAGCCTAGGAAGGAATTAGTCACTCCCGTTGGGGAGCATCATGGAATTGGCAATGGAGATGGGTTGGTGAGATGAAGAACGAAGATCCCCCTCTCTAGAGCCCCAAACGGACTCCAGATCTGCCCTCCCGAGGAAGAGCAGGGCTTGGCGGCGGCTCTGTCTCGTGGATCATGATAATTCTTTCTCCTTGATTTTTTCTGGAATAATGTGAATTTATAGTATCAGGGGGCACTACTACAGGATGGCCCAAATGCGGCAGTCGAATCAGAGACCCTTCAACGAAACTGTGTGTGATCCCATAATCGCAAACGGTGGTATAAAAAACCGTCAAAAAAGGTGCAAAACATTTGCGATGATAGATGCATCAAACATGGTTCAGAATTTAGTTGCGTGTGCGATGCAGGGCATATGGTTCAGCTCAATGAACTGTTTGTGATGAGGAGGCACAAAAGAAACGGGCAGGCAGATGAAGGTGTGTGCGATATACATCATACGGTTCACTGGGATGAACTGTGTGTGATTAGGCAACACAATGGAAACGGTTCAACTGAACAAGATGTGTGTGATACGCGGCAAACGGGTCTATAATCTGACATGTGTGCGAAGACCAATAATAACACAGACGATTGCTGCTAATAAGCCATGTGAATTGCTCTGTCTACAGTAGAATAACATGTGTGTGTGTGTGTGTGTATAACTGAAACAAACATCCAATTACATAAGTGACTATACAAATAATTCGCACACACCTCAATAAACAATTGCATGCATTCTAAAGTAGGAGAAACGATCGTCTAGTCATCTACTTCTTGTGACGCTCCCGCCGCTGCTATGTGGCTCGATCCCTCGTCTGGGTCAGGAAGAAGACAGTTCCTCATGTCAACGATCCGCCTGTACATCTCGTAGCTTGTGTATGCGTCCATGGTCGCGTACTTGACATGTTGTTCATCCAGTCTCTTATGCCACACACTATGCCAGGCCTTCTTGTCCTTATTGCTCTTTTGCTTCATCTTCGCGTAGTAGGGGTCGATGATGGCCAAGGCGAGGTCAACCAGGGAGTTTAGTTTGCTTTTGTCGGTGCCCCAGACCTTGTAGTGGTGTTGGATGTTGACAAGATTCGGGCATTTCAAGTCCGAAACCTTGAGCGCTTTTAGATCGTTGGTGGTGTCCACCGTAGCGAAACTGTAGTCGGAGCTCTTGATAAACCTGGAGAAACGCTCGCAAGGCCTTGTGGCAAGGTGGAAGTGGTAGACGAGGACATCATGTCGCATGCACAACTGGGCGACGACAACCTTCTGATCGTGCCCGGCACGACCGATGGTGTACTCGAGGTCGAAGCCGACCACTCGGTACTTGTCCTCGGCAAAGGAACTGCTCCATAGTTTGGATGGAGCTCTCCACCGAGACCGGATCGTTCGTGTACACCACCGAGAGGGCCTTCCCCCTCACGTGGGTGTCCACTACATGATGCGTGGTGAACTGCCCGCCGTTGTCGTCGGCGGCCGCTGGGAGCACCATTGGAGCCACGGGGAGCGCCATTGGAACCGCTGGATGTCCTCTCTGTATGTGTCCTAGTGGGTGTGCTTATTGTGACGTGTGAGATGAGAGATGAAGGTAAATGGCCGCAAGAATAAAAGGGGGCCGGGCGGCGTGGATTCTCGGCATGTCCGCATGGCAGTTTTTGCAGCGGGTAACTGCATCGTCATGCCGCACCGGGCGCAACCACTTGCACACGAACGTGCGTGATCGTGCGCTGGCCCAAAACACTTGCAGTGCGCGTGGAGGGACGAGGGCAGATCACCCGGATGGACGCAAGAGCAGAGCGCGTGCGGCGGGACGCGAGCAAAGGGCGCCGCGGCCGCCTGAACCGCAAGCAACCACACGCATGGAACAGTTGAACACGTAGCAAATGGTCGCCTACAAGCCGACCGACAGTTGCCTCGCTGCATAGAGAGTAGCCGTGTGGTACCACCTCCGTCTAGTCTATAGTCTCCTTTATGTTCCATGCAATACTTTGCCCTAAAGTTTAACCAACAAAATGTTAATGCATGTTTTAAAAATTATATAATTGGAAACTATGTTCAAATACAAATCCAACTATATAATCTTTGGCGACATGCATTCGTATTTTATTAGTTAAATCATACTTATAAACCAGGACGGTGGTATAGTAGGTAATTAAATCGCAAACATTTTTTTATTAACCGTATGTGTACGTGGCCTTTTGTCCTCCTCTCGCACGTCTTGTCACCCCGCTATCGCAGATGGCTAACGGCGCAAGCTTGCGCAACGCGGGGGGCGTTCTTTTTGCCAAACGGTGGCGCCAATGAATCACCGGTGAGCCCGTTCCTGCGCAACCTCACAGGTTCCCGTGCAAGCTTCCCGCTCGAGTCAGTGAAATCCCCCAAAATCCCAATGCTTACCGGTCTGCTATAAAAACCCTCATAGCCCGCGAGTCCTGCCTCACATTTTCCCCTCCATCCCTGTAGCTTATCTCGTCTGCTTCTCCCACAATCGTCAATGGCACCGGTCCATCATCGTCGCTCAGCCACTCCGCCGTCATCAGAGGACAGCTCCAGCTGGGAGGCTACACTGGGGCGGCGGCGCAGTCCCCGGCGTAGTGTAGTGCGCGTGGCGTCCCAGTTGGGTGTGCGCGGAACACCCACCACACGCTCTGCCGCCGGTGCCCGTCGACAGCTGTTGCCGGCCGCTGTTGCCGTCACACCACCGTCGAAAGCCAGGGCCATCGCCCGGTCCACCGCTGCGGCCCGAAGGCGGGAGATGTCCGTCATGGCCGCCACCCCATTGCCGCCCACTGTGGCCATCACCCGCTCCGCCACCGTGGCCCGAAGGCAGGAGGTGGTGGCCGTGGCCGCCACCCCGTCGTAGGCCGCCGTGGCCGCCAGCCCACCGTCGACCGCCGGGGTCATCAACCACTCCGCCACCTCCACCCGAAGGCGTGAGGCGGAGGTGGATGCCCGCACGTGTGACAGCGACCTTGCGCGCTACACCGAGTTCCTACAGGAGGAGGAGGAGGAGGAGTGTCTCGTCAAGCACGCAAAGAGCCTTACCGCCGCAGTGGTAGCGGCACACGCCGCCTTAGAGGCGAGGAATCAGGAGATCTACAAGGAGAACCACCGCTTCGAGAGGGGTCATCTGGAGCGGCAGAGGGCGTTCGAGGCGAGCGTCGCTGAAGCTGCATTAGCGGCAGGCACCGCATTGCGGTTGCCCATCTCGTCGGTAGGATCCTCCTCCGCCGCCTCTTACTGAGCATGCTCGGCAGAGGAGAGGCAGCCGAAAGTAGTACAAAGCCCCTCCGTAGTAGTAGTAGTAGTAGTAGTAGTAGTAGTAGTAGTAGTAGTAGTAGTAGTAGTAGTAGTAGTAGTAGTAGTAGTAGTAGTAGTAGTAGTAGTAGTAGTAGTATTTAGGGGCTACTTTGTTCAGTTCATCTGACTATAGATGTGGTGGAACTGTACAACGTACTTAAAATTAGCTAGTATATATAGTTGAACTAGCTATTTCAGTACGTGGTTGGCAACAATTGGGGAAAAGTTTTGTCGGTTAACCTGTCGAGTTGAACTGTTTGTATAAATTAAGAACGACTGCTTAATCTATGAATGAAATCTATGCTTAATTACTGAATTTTAGTTGCAAAAATTAGATACTGCTAGTGATTTTTAGCTTCATATATTGACAAATCGCAGTGTTACAAGGATTGACAAATCTTACCAAATTGTTTATACGTGGTTCCACACGGGTCATCCAAAACAACCGTTTGCGTTGAAGGGATGCACAAATCCTGCGCTGCTCTCGCTTTGCATCCGGGTGTTCTATCTAAAACGTTTGCGATCAAGAGCTACAGAAATCCTACTCGGCACATTTTCTCTTGGCTTCTTGGGGAAGCTGTCGGTTTGCAAACGGGTGTTCTAACTAAAACGTTTGTGATGAGTGTTTTATTTCAAAAGCGAATTAAACTGCGGCTTGAGCGCCATTAATGGAGAGGATGCAAGCAAGGCGGGCGGCCATGGAAGTCAAAGGGCTCGCTTCCCAGTGAGCTTGTGCAGCGTACAGCTCGCACGCTTCCTGGTGAGCCTGCGCACTCAAGGACAGCTTGCACATCTCTCGGTCAGCTTGTGCACCGGATCGCATGCCTCCCGTTCAGTCAAGGTTAAGCAGCTGTCTGCACGGCACCTCCTACAGCCATTAAAACCAAGACACGTGGCGTCACGTGAATGGTTAACATAATTTTGGATTTAGTAGAATTTAAAAACCAGGCATCTCAATGTTTTCCCGGCAATAAACGGTGCCCTGGTGTTTGAAATTCATTCCCATTTCTTGCATGGGACCTAAGCATGCACCCAATGACACATATTTGATTTTTCAACCAATTTATATGCACTAGAGCATGTGCATGTAGTTCAAATTTGAATTATGCACATAAATGCATTGAAAACTCGGTTAATGCATAATAATGTCCAAACGAACACCGAAAAATCACAAAAGATCACACAACACTCCTCTTGTTCTATGTTGACACGAGAAAAAAATTGAAAGCAATAAGAGGCAATGGATATCGTTTCGTCCACAAAGGTGGGACGTTCCCTACCGAAAACCATCATGCTTGTTGTGAGAAGCTCTGGTATGTGAGAAGCATATACCCAAACCTGCCCCAAACGGGACAAAATTTGTACCATGGCATGTTGATGCCGCTCCATGATAGCATGCCAAGTTTCATGAATTTCAGACGAGTTTTGGATTCACTAGAATTTAAAAACCTGGCATCTCAATGTTTTGCCGGCAATCAACGGTGCCCCTGTGTTTGAAATTCATTCCCATTTCTTGCGTGGGACCTAAGCACGCACCCAAGGACACAGATTTGATTTTTCAACCAATTTATATGCACTGGAGCATGTACATGTAGTTCAAATTTGAATTATGCACATAAAATGCATTGGAAACTCAGTTAATGCATAAAAATGTCCAAACGAACCCCGAAATATCACAAAAAATCACACAACACTCCTGTTGTTCTATGTTGACACGAGAAAAAAAATTGAAAGCAATAAGAGGCAATGGATATCATTTCGTCCCCAAAGGTGGGACGTTCCCTACCGAAAACCATCATGCTTGTTGTGAGAAGCTCCGGTTTGTGAGAAGCATATACCCAAACCTGACCCAAATAGGACAAAATTTGTAGCACGGCATGTTGATGCCACTCCATGATAGCATGCCAAGTTGCCTGAATTTCAGACGAGTTTTGGATTTACTAGAATTTAAAAACCTGGAATCTCAATGTTTTGCCGGCAATCAACGGTGCCCCAGTGTTTGAAATTCATTCCCATTTCTTGCATGGGACCTAAGCATGCACCCAAGGACACAGATTTGATTTTTCAACCAATTTATATGCACTGGAGCATGTGCATGTAGTTCAAATTTGAATTATGCACATAAAATGCATTAAAAACTCAGTTAATGCATAAAAATGTCCAAACGAACCCCGAAAATCACAAAAAATCACACAACACTCCCGTTGTTCTTTGTTGACACGAGAAAAAAATTGAAAGCAATAAGAGGCAATGGAAATCGTTTCGTCCTAAAGGTGGGATGTTCCCTACCGAAAACCATCATGCTTGTTGTGAGAAGCTCCGGTCTGTGAGAAGCATATACCCAAACCTGCCCCAAATGGGACAAAATTTGTACCATGGCATGTTGATGCCACTCCATGATAGCATGCCAAGTTTCATGAATTTCAGACGAGTTTTGGATTTAGTAGAATTTAAAAACCAGGCATCTCAATGTTTTGCCGCCAATCAAAGGTGCCCGGTGTTTGAAATTCATTCCCATTTCTTGCATGGGACCTAAGCATGCACCCAAGGGCACTGATTTGATTTTTCAACCATTTTATATGCACTCGAGCATGTGCATGTAGTTCAAATTTGAATTATGCACATAAAATGCATTGAAAACTCAGTTACTGCATAAAAATGTCCAAACGAACCTCGAAAAATCATGAAAAATCACACAACACTCCTGTTGTTCTATGTTGACACGAGAAAACAATTTGAAAGCAATAAGAGGCAATGGATATCGTTTCGTCCCCAAAGGTGGGACATTCCCTACTGAAAACCATCATGCTTGTTGTGAGAAACTCCGGTTTGTGAGAAGCATATACCCAAACCTGTCCCAAATGGGACAAAATTTGTACCACGGCATGTTGATGCCGCTCCATGATAGCATGCCAAGTTTCCTGAATTCCAAACGAGTTTTGGATTTACTAGAATTTAAAAACCAGGCATCTAAATGTTTTGCCGGCAATCAACGGTGCCCCTGTGTTTGAAATTCATTCCCATTTCTTGCATGGGACCTAAGCATGCACCCAAGGACAAATATTTGATTTTTCAACCAATTTATATGCACTAGAGCATGTGCATGTAGTTCAAATTTGAATTATGCACATAAAATGCATTGAAAACTCAGTTAATGCATAAAAATGTCCAAATGAACCCTGAAAAATCACAAAAAATCACACAACACTTTTGTTGTTCTATGTTGACACGAGAAAAAAATTGAAAGCAATAAGAGGCAATGGATATCATTTCGTCCCCAAAGGTGGGGCGTTCCCTACCGAAAACCATCATGCTTGTTGTGAGAAGCTCTGGTTTGTGAGAAGCATATACCCAAACCTGCGCCAAATTGGACAAAATTTGTACCACGATCCATGATAGCATGCCAAGTTTCATGAATTTCAAACAAGTTTTGGATTTACTAGAATTTAAAAACCAGGCATCTCAATGTTTTGCTGGCAATCAATGGTGCCCCGGTGTTTGAAATTCATTCACATTTCTTGCATGGGACCTAACCTAAGCATGCACCCAAGGACCCAGATTTGATTTTTCAACCAATTTATATGCACTCGAGCATGTGCATGTAGTTAAAATTTGAATTATGCACATAAAATGCATCGAAAACTCAGTTGATGCATAAAAATGTCCAAACAAACCCCAAAGAATCATAAAAAAAATCACACAACACTCCTGTTGTTCTATGTTGACACGAGAAAAAAATTGAAATCAATAAGAGGCAATGGATATCGTTTCGTCCCCAAAGGTGGGACGTTCCCTACCGAAAACCGTCATGCTTGTTGTGAGAAGTTCCGGTTTGTGAGAAGCATATACCCAAACCTGCCCCAAATGGGAAAAAATTTGTACCACGACATGTTGATGTCGCTCCATGATAGCATGCCAAGTTTCATGAATTTCAGACGAGTTTTGGATTTACTAGAATTTAAAACCAGGCATCTCAATGTTTTGCCGGCAATCAATGGTGCCCTGGTGTTTGAAATTCATTCCCATTTCTTGCATGGGACCTAAGTATGCACTCAAGGACACATATTTGATTTTTCAACCAATTTATATGCACTGGAGCATGTGCATGTAGTTCAAATTTGAATAGTTCACCTGAAATGGCTAGAAAACCAATTTAATGTATAAAATGTTCAAACGAACCCTGAATAATCCCAATTCTTTTACGACACACATATAGCTTCATGTTCACTCTAGATAAAAGGCCTAGCAATTCAAACACCGTCCATTGCCATTGTTACCCCATTATGTGATTCAAATCGAGATGAAAAATCAAGTAGATCGCACACAGTTTATTATCAGCAACCGTGTGAGATGTAGTACAAAATATCTTGGAGCACCGTCGGTGTATAGTACGGATATGGCTTACGCGAGAAGGTGCGTCGGCTACAGTCCGCAGCCGGCGTCTCAAACACACTAGCTCGCTCCCCAAATATCATTTCACTGTTCAATCGTCGTTGGTGAAAGATGGGCACGTGGACCCGCGTCATGAGGGCAACTTCGGTGGCCCACTCTGGCGAGAGCACGGCCGCATCCGCCATGCGCGTGCTAACAAGGTGCATGAGCGTGGCCGCAATTTGCGACTGGGCGGCAAAGGCAACCCAAATGGCCGCTATTGCTTGTCAGGTGGCGGCAGCAACATCTACCTCGGGGATAGCAACTGGCGAGAGCGGCACACCAGATGTCCGTTCCGCAGCGGCGGCCTTAGCCCTGATGGAGGCCGCCCACGCCCATCTCCTGGCGGTCACCGCACAAATCGAACGAAGCTTCTCCGACAACGGTCGACAACCCACGGCCGAAGAGCTGGCAATCGCCGAGAGCGTTTGAGCAGCCGTCCGTTCCTCCGCCGCATACCTTGCGATGACGGAGCCCGTCAAAGCCCAGATCGCGTCCGCCCACGCCCAGCTCATGGCGGCCTTTTCCAAAGAGATGGCGGACGCGGATGGCGAGATGCTTGCCGAGTATGGTGCAATGGATGCCATGGAGCCCCATCCCCAGGAGACCGTCGGGCGCGAGCTGGACATGGAGGCGGCGGCGGAGATCGACGAGCACCAGCCGCAGTAGTACTCTATGTTTTGTTTAATTAAGAGCGCCGATCTTTAATTTGTTAGAGTAATGTTTAGGTCAGCTAGCTCTGTTTAATTGCTAAACTTGCTCGATTAAGATGTGTGGGTGTGTTGTAGTCTCCTTTGTGTACCCAAATTATGCAATGACGTGGATAACCACTGTAACCATGGAAATTCGAACCAAAACTTTTGACATTCAAACTCATCACACACGGGTTAAGCTATCTGAATCGTTTGTGATGTCCACATATCGTACACAGTTCTGAATAAGGGACCGTGTCTGATGACACTTTGCGCGCCAGTTTTTTGGCTGAAGCGATTCCAAATTTTTGGCTTCCGAGGAAATATCTACCTCCCCGGCCCCTCCCCCTTACCAAAATCCACATTTCCCCTCTTTCCGCCTTCCTTTCCAAGTTGAAACCTTCACTCCTTACTTGCAGCATCTCCACCTCCTCGCCTCCTTCACGCTGCTCGGCCTCCTCTATTCAGGCAAGTAATCCACACCTGACCCCCATCCTCCTCCTCCTTCCACATTCCACATGCCCCGACCGCCGGCGCGAGCGCGACACCTTCCACCCAAATCACCGACCCCTCCACCACCAAATAAGCGCCGGCCTAAGCCATGGTGCACGTAGTATAGTCAGGACCTCAAGGAGCATTTGGCAGCAGAGAAGCAAATCGTGGCCGCACGCGTGGATGAGGTCACGATGGCTGCCATTCGTGCTGACCCCCAGATCTTGGAGGAGCACCTTGCCAATTGCTAGCTATGTCAGTTAAGCATGCTCGGTTTACCCATTGCGTGTGCTGCTCTTGCCTTTCCTTCACAAAATCTAGTGAATTATGCTATCTAATTTCACCATGCAATCTGTTGCTCTAGTGTATATGTTTTATATGTCGTGTAGTGTGGTGCTCACTTATTAACTATTTTGTTAATTAGTTGTTGTCTTCAGTTAACTGTTTGGTTCAATTCTGCAAATGTGATGTTCAATTCTTCAAGCTGCAACTTTGTAGTGTCTTCCATGTGAGAAATAAATCAAATTTATCTTTACAAAATTGTGGGTGCATTCTGTTATTGTATACCATGTGAGGAATAAATTGGATTTGGCTGTAGTAAATACATGAGAAACAAATATAATTGCTACAATTGGTTGTAGTTAACTGTTTGGTTAACTCTCTGATCTTGTATTAGGAGTATGTTATATTGTGCAATGTGGTGCTCAGTTAATGTTTGGTTCATTTGTTGTGGTGCTTAGTTAACTGCTTGGTTCAATGTTATATCGTGCAATGTGGTGCTCAGTTAATGTTTGGTTCATTTGTTGTGGTGTTTAGTTAACTGCCTGGTTCAATTTTGCAATGTGATGTCCAATTGTCGTGGGTAGAATTTTGTATTCTTGTGCATGTGAGGAATAAATCAAATTTGGCTGCACTTAATACAAGAGAAACATATACAAGTGCTACGATTTCCTAGTTCTTAATCATGCTTGGTTTGGGTAAATGGGTTTTCCGTGTGGCTTCAATTAATCTGATGAATCTGCAATGTGCTTATTTTTCATCAACATATTTTACTGATAGCATGTGAACCCTTATTTAACCTGATGACTAACTACCTTATATGTGTTGCAGGGAAACAATGGGAAGCACTGAGGTTTACAATCGAGGTTAGCACGTGCATGGTCCATTGTATAATAGCACATTATTGTGCAATTGCAGGAACCATTCTAATATTTTGGTTTTTAACAATTTGGTCTTGCACATGTAGGTCCTGCTGTCAGAGGTTTTGACCCACAGTTCGACCCTTTTTGCATATGGGGAAATGAGTTGTCCACGAATATCAATCAAATCAAGAAACTCCAAAAGATTGTTAGGATAAAGAAATTAGCGACAAAAAACAATAAGATCTTTGTCTGCACAATGAAGAAGACATCAGTTCACTACAAGATGGTACTAACTATTATACCTTGCCTCTTTTATGTCTTTGCCCCATTTCCAATATAGAGAGGATATTTATGCACATCCTTGTTGTCATGCCTTTCCAAAACAGTTCACTGATGATTACCTCTCAAACCACATCTATGGTCAGGAGGCGAGGAAGGTTTTCATACAACACCCACGGTTCAATATTGAAGTGTTCCTGAAGAGGTCGAAGGACGGACGGTCAATCATCCACAAGCACTGGCCTAAAGTTGCAAAGACCTTCAACATGAATGAAGGCTCAATATTCGCCTTCCGCTTCAGCAGTTTTCCAGATGAGATGCATCTGTCTATATACCGTCTATGATGCTAATTTCGAAAGGTTCTACATGTTGCATGTGGAACTTGCTACTGGTGCAGTTGTGTAATGGGGTAGCTGAGTGCTGAAGCTATATCATGTTGTACTCTGATGTATTTCAATTATGAAATTCTACTTCCTTAATATGGAAATGAAATATATTGTGTGCTTAATATGAATGTCAATTAGATTAATAAATGGATTATTAATAATAGGGCAATTAGCCTGCTAATGGCAAATTAGCCTGCTAATTGGGTTTTGATATTGCAAACTGTTGTTGAAAAAATACCATGGGCGATGACCTTAGGCAACGCACACAGTTTCTAGGAATAAACCGTGTTGGATCAATGAACAATCACACACGACTTTCTCTTGAAAATTGTTTGCATTAGGCCACCTTGCGCAAACGTTTACCACATAAAAACTGTGTGTCATGGACAGCCATTGCCACACAGTTTCTTCTACGGACCGTGTGTGCTACATTCAATAACGCAAATGATTTAACGGGAAAAATTGTGTGTAATGTACCTGTGAACGGAAACGTTTTCCTTGGAGCGACTGTGTGGGATGTGCATACGAACGGAAACGTTTAGCGGGGACTAACTGTGTGGGATGTACTTGCGACCGGAAACAATTTCATCGTATAATTGTATTTTTTATCTGTACTGTACGTATTTCCGTATTTGAGCGCTCGCCGGTCGCACACGACCTCATTTTGCCGAACGTGTGTGCCAGGAGGGCATATCCCCGACGGTTTCTGGGTCGTCTGGGAAGGACCGCCCCTATCGCCCACACTCACTTGGAGACCATTCCAGATGCCGTCGCGGAAAGGGGTTTTAAACCGTTTGTTTAGGACCGACGCGAACCAGTGGGGGTCGTCAGCGGGGCCACCAGGTGGGTACAACCCACCTGGGTGCGCCAGGAGAGGGGGGTGCGCCCTGGTGGGTTGTGCCCAACCAAGGGCCCCTCTCTAGTGGGTCTTGACTCCAGAAATTCTTATTATTGATATAAAAATCCTCGCAAAGTTTCGTTCCATTCCGAGAACTTCCATTTCTGCAAAAAAACAACACCATGGTAGTTCTGCTGAAAACAGCGTCAGTCCGGGGTTAGTTTCATTCAAATCATGCAAATCAGAGTCCAAAACAAGAGGAAAAGCATGAGAAAAAGTAGATACATTGGAGACGTATCACTAATACCCTCAAATGTTCTTTGGCTCCCCTTGTGTCAAATCTATAAATTTGGGTTGAATACTCTAACCTCGAAAATTGTTGTGATCCCCTATACTTGTGGGTTATCAAGACCTTTTTCTGGCGCCATTGCCGGGGAGCATAGCTATATTTGTTGAGTCACTTGGGATAATTATCAATTTATCACTATGAAGAATCTTAAGGATGCTAAGACTAAGATATTTCCCTCAAAGACGAGGGGAGGTAAGGAACTGCCATCCAGTTCTGCTTTAGATTCACCTTCTATTATAAGTAAACTTGCAACACCACCACATGTTATCAATTCTGATATGTCGCAAGTTATTGATGATGCTACTTATGCAATAGAAAATGCTTATGATGATTCTAGTACCTTGCTTGATAATGATGATGTGCCACTTGGTGATATTCTTGATAAACAAATTGCTAGAGTAATACAACATGATGTTGTTGAATATGATGATGAGCTTGAAACTGAATCTCCTGAAACACCTGCTAGAACTAGCCTTCCTAGATATGAATTGCCTAAGGTACCGAAAGGTTATGTTATGAATGAGGAAACAACTAGAGATATTCTTGCTTGCAGAGATAGAGATTATCTAGAGAAATTATTATGCAAGTATAAAGAAAAATCTCTGAATGCTAGAATGAAATGTGATCCTAAGTTTGCTACTTCACCTATTTTTATTGATGATAAGGATTATGAATTCTCTGTCAACCCAGAGTTAATTACTTTGGTTGAATCTGATCCTTTTCATGGTTATGAAACTGAAACTGTTGTGGCACATCTTACTAAGTTGAATGACATAGCCACACTTTTTACTCATGATGCAAAAACTTGTCATTACTTTATTCTCAAATTATTTCCTTTCTCATTAAAGGGTGATGCTAAAGCTTGGTACAATACTCTTGCTCCTGGTTGTGTGCGTAGTCCCTAGGATATGATTTATTACTTTTCTGGAAAAAAAATCCATGCTCATAAGAAACAAGCTGCTATACAGGAAATATTTTTGTGCAAATTAAAGAAGAGAGTCTCCCACAAGCTTGGGGGAGGCTTTGTCAGTTACTGAATGCTTTGCCTAATCATCCTCTTAAGAAAAATGAAATACTTGATATCTTCTATAATGGACTAACCGATGCTTCTAGGGATTTCCTAGATAGTTGTGTTGGTTGTGTTTTCAAGGAACAAATTGTTGGACAAGCTGAAGACTTATTGAATAACATATTGAAAAATTATGATGATTGGACTCTTCCCGAACCACCGGCTAAATCCACTCTGAAGAAGAGGGGTATATTATATCTCAGTCCTGAAGATATGCAAGAAGCAAAGATATCTATGAAGAAAAAAGGTATTAAAGCTGAGGATGTTAAAAATTTACCTCCTATTGAAGAAATACATGGGCTTAATACACCACCACTGCCTAGGTGGTAGAGGTAAATTCTCTAATGAAGTTTAGTGATAATGACAATCCTCACAATATGCACCCTAGCCAATGCCTTTATGAGTTTGAAAACTACATTAGAAAACAAGATCACTTCAATGCAAATGTTATGAAACAATTGAAATACAATTCTGATATGATTGCTCGCTTGAGTGACTTGTTATTTATAATCTCAAATGATGTTAGAGGTGTTGGAAAACATGCTTCTATGGTTCAAACCCAATTATAACAAGTTGCTAAATCACAACGAATAATAATATACATGACTTTGCTGTTAGATTTGCAACTAGAGGAGGTAAAATGACTTAGGAACCACTTTATCTTGAGGGTCACCCAAAAAGAATTGAATAAGATTCGCAAAGAGTTAACACTGATGCATCTAGTCCTTCTAGAAAGAAAAAGAAGAAGAAAAATGATAGGACTTTGCATACTTCTAGTGAACCTGAAATAGAAAAACCTCCTGACAATGATAATGAAACTTCTATCTATGATGCTGAAACTCAGTCTGGTAATTAATGAACATTCACCTAGTAATAATGAAAAAGATAATGATGATGTTCATGAAGACTCTCAACCAAATAATAAAGAACCAGACAATGATTTTGAGATAGAACCACCTGTTGATCTTGATAACCCACAACCTAAGAATAAAGGCATGATAAAAATGAGTTTGTGGCTAGAATACACGGTGAAGAAAGAGAACCATGGGTTCAAAAACCAATGCCTTTTCCACCCAAGTCAACTAAAAAGAAAGATGATGAAGAATTTGAACACTTTGCTGAAATGCTGAGGCCAGTCTTTTTGCATACTCGCTTGACTGATATCTTGAAAATGCCTCCTTATGGAAAGTATACGAAAGACATCATCACAAATATGATAAAAATACCGGAAGCTGAAATCTCCACCATGCTTGCTAATTATACTTTTAAAGTTGTAGTACCTAAAAAACTTGGAGATCCGGGAATACCAACTATACCTTGCTCTATCAAAAAGAATTATGTGAAAACTGCTCTGTGTGATTTAGGAGCTGGTGTTAGTGTTATGCCTTTCTCTTTATATAAAAGACTTGATTTGAATAAACTCACACCTACTAAAATCTCTTTGCAAATGGCTGACAAATCAACTGCCATACCTATCGGTATCTATGAGGATGTGCCCATTGTTGTTGCTAACGTTACTATTTTGACTTTGTTATACTTGAGATGCCTGAGGACGACAACATGTCGATTATCCTTGGTAGACCATTCTTGAATACTGCAGGGGCTGTTATTGATTGCAATAAAAGCAAGGTCACTTTTCATATCTATGGTAACAAGCATACGGTGCACTTTCTGAAGAAACAATTCCAAGTGAATGGTATTAATGTTATTGAAAAATCTCCGACAATCACTATTGGAAGTTTTCAAATACCTCTACCTACTGTCAAAAATAAATATGAAATGCTTATTATTGGGGACATTCATATCCCCGTTGAGGTAATTTAGTGATTTACGTAAGTTCTTCTATTTCATGCTAATCGAAAGTGGTTGTTAATAAGACTTGATCAACCTTATTAATGGATCATTTTTGAGCGGTATGAAGTTGATGAATTTAGTAAGCACTACCTTCTGTCCCTACATTTTGTTTTCTGTTTTTATTAGTTAAATAAAATAAAATGCCATGTTTTGTCTATTTTCTGAATTTCCCGTGCAATAAAAAAATGACCCAAAAATAAAAGTTCTCAGAATGCCCTGAAAATTTAGTACGATTTTTTCTGAATTTCTGGTGCAAATAATATCAGAGGGAGGTGCACCAGGTGGGCACAACCCACCTGGGCGCGCCAGGATTTTTCTAGAGGTAAGTGATGATGTGGTGTGAAGGGATAAGTAAGGGGGACCACATGGGACCACAGCCCACCTGGGCACGCTAGGACCCCCAGGCACGCCATGGTGGGTTGTGGTCCCCATGTGGGCCCCCTTACTTATCCCTTCACAACACATCATCACTTACCTCCAGAAAAAAATTCCCCATTGCTCTCTCTCCCATGTTCTTGCTCTCAAACCCGCGGATTTCGATATCTTGCTTCGTTTCCGAAACTGTTTTGGGGGATTGTTGCTTGGTATGTGACTCCACCGTTTTTTCAATTAGTTTTTTAGTGGTTTATATTTTGAATAATTAGCTACTCTAGTTGCTGTTGTAGATGAGCTTGCATGTTGAATTCTTAGAGTTCTAAGTAGTTTGGATGCTTTTTATGGCCTCTATGTATCGCTATGAGTAGTTGCTACCAATTTTGTGAAGTTTTGTTAAGAGAAATTTGTGGACTAAAAATTTCAGAATTTTTGTTCATAGGAAAAAGATGAACATCTTTAGGAAGTTTGCTTCCAAGAAGAACTCCAAAGGAGTTATTGGGAAGTCATCTGACACTAATCTCCATCCTCCGAGGTTTGCGAAGGTATGGCCGTGCGAATGGCCGCACACCCAGTTCATGGAAGAGGCTGGAATCCTTTAGGAGTTCACACAAAATGCTGCTAATGCCGGCCTCACCGAATTCATCATAGATGTGTGTGAACAGCATCAAATCCTCACAAACATCTTTGTTCAAAGTTTTAATTACCTTCCTAGGAATAATCCTCCTGAAGTGTGTTTTTATTTATATGTTGAAAACCATCATATACCACTTACTGAATTTTGTAACATATGCATGATCCCTTCTGATGGGAGCTTAGCCGAGCCTAGGCTGGCGGAGTTTGAGACCTTTTATCGCACCTTGACAGTGGGAGATGAGAAAGGGGTGTCAGCTATCACTACCGCTGGCTTGCATTTTACTGTTGTTCATTACTTTGCTCTTTTCATTGCAAAATGCTTGCTTGCTAGAGAGAAGGTGGGTGCACTCAGTTCACCAGACCTTGTTGTTTTACGTCATGCACTAGAGGGCGACAACACTTATAGTTTGGGAGCTATTGTGGCTCGTCGCCTCCACATTAATAAGTCCAAGGGTAAAATACATGGTGGGATTTTTGCTATTCGTTTGGCGGCTCACTTTAATGTTGAGATGCGCCATCATGACTACCCTCTGACCAAGGTTTACCTAGACCGCACAACCATGGAACACCACCATTTTATTGCATGAGATTACCCTGACATTCCTATTCCTTATAACCTGGTTTTTAGCATTGAAACTCGTGATATTATTCCATTGCCCGCTCCTGCTTTGTTTCATTCTGTTGCCAGGGCGGATATAGGATTATGCCTACCAGAACGATCAGGCTGCTGCAGAGCCAGAGGGGGAGCCTCAGCAGTGGGATGAGTGGATGCCCGCTCCTCAGTACCCCAACTACTGATCGACTACCAAGTTAGGCCAAAAGCCTAAGCTTGGGGGAGTACGTGTTTCCCACCGACATTATATTCATGTCCAATTATTCCATTTGTCGGTATTCACACTTTTTCATTGTATCATCCATGTTTAGATTTATTTTTCTTGCTTTCTTCTTGTGTGTTTGAAAAACTTTAGAAAAACCAAAGAAAAAAATTAGTTGTAGCTAGTTTACTTTCTATGCATGCTTAGCCGTAGTACTAAAAATAAAACCCAAAAAAGATTTCCTTGTTCTTATTTTGCTTGTTGGGAGCTTTCCCGTGTAAATAGTTTTTCTCATTTTTGCTTTACCCTTTTATTTTCTCATTCAAGAAAACCAAAAACTCCAAAAATATTTCAGTGTGTTTCTCTGAATTTCTTTTCTTTTTATTCGAGTTGTGCCGAGGAGAAGACCACGATGAAAATGTTTAGTGGCTCTCATATGAATAACTGTTGATCTAATAAAGAGCCCATTTTACCTTGTCTTCTCCTGTTGAATAAAACATTTTGCAGATTCCGGCTTAGTCCACGACACTCTTGCACTATTGTTATTTTCATATCGTTCGGTCGTGCAAGTGAAAGGCAATAATGATGATATTCGATGAACTCGCCGTGGCAGAGAGAAACTGGTATGAACTCGACTTGTTCTGTTTGTGTAAATATGTTTAACCTAGTATTCATGATTCAGCCCCTAATGATTAAACATGTTTGCAATGACAATTAGAGATTATAGTTTCTCATGCCATGCATAAGTAGCTAGGAGTGGATAATGATTTATCTTGGATATCAACGTTGCGTTAAAATGATTGTGATGTAGTATGATGATATGGTATCCTCCTCTGAATGTTCGAGTGGCTTGACTTGGCACATGTTCATGCATGTAGTTGAATCAAAACCAACATAGTCTCTATGATATTTATGTTCATGGTGTTCATATCCTACTCATGCTAGTGTCAAATGTTACTTATGCATAATGTATGTTCATGACCGTTGTTGCTCTCTAGTTGGCCGCTTCTCAATCTAATTTCTAGCCTTCGCCTGTACTAAGTGGGAATTCTGCTTGTACATCAAAAACCTTGAACCCAAAAGTTATTCCAGATGACTCCACCATACCTACCTATATGCGGTATTACCCTGCCATCCTAAGTAAATTTGCATGTGCCACCTCTAAAAACTTCTAAATAAATATCCTTTTTGTGTGCTTGGATCATTCATGGAACGACAGGAGGTGGTCGGTATCTTCCATGCTAAGCGGGTTATTCTCAGGTCGAGTGTTTATTCACTCGCCATCCCACAAGAAAAGGGCGGTAAGAGGGATGCCCAGTCCCAAACTGCAAACAGAAAAAGCTTACAAATAATCAAATAAAAACTCCCAATGGAGTCAAAACCTTTACTTTTATCGCTTGGGAACCGCCACTAGCGTGCTTCGCATGGAAGATATTGATAACTAATGGACGTGAAGTAAATGAAAAGGGTGCATGTCTCAAAATATCATTTACCTCTATTTAAAAACTTGAGCTCTCGCACCTCTGCAAATCACTGCTTCTCTCTGCGAAGGGACTATCTATTTATTTTTATGTTGTGTCATTACCTTCTAAAACAAGCGCTAGAACCTGAGAGCACCGCTGTCATGACTTATGCATTATGTGTAGCTAATGTTGGGTGCATCATGACTGGATCTTTTCTACCATGAATTACAATGTTTAGTCGTTGCTTGAACTTTGGAGGTGCTCTGCATTTATGTTTTACGGTCTCATAAAGGGCTAGCGAGATACCACTATTGTCATATCATATCATGGTTGTTTTGACAATGTGTTGCCGTTTGAGATCTCTTATTATTGCTCGCTAGCTGATTGTGTCATTGATATGAGTTAATATAAACTTTAAGAGTTATTGTCGACATAGTTAGTTATAATGTTGGCTGAAAAGTTGGGTGTTGTTTAAGCTTATTTATGCAAACAAGAGCAAAATAGTTCATCAAAGTTTTTCTTTTTCACTTTCAATTTATCAATTGAACTGCTTGAGGACAAGCAAAGGTTTAAGCTTGGGGGAGTTGATACGTTTCGAACGTATCTACTTTTCCTAATGCTTTTCGTCTTGTTTTGGACTCTAATTTGCATGATTTGAATGAAACTAACCCTGGACTGATGCTGTTTTCAGCAGAACTACCATGGTGTTGTTTTTGTGCAGAAATAAAAGTTCTCGAAATGGAACGAAACTTTGCGAGGATTTTCTATACAATAAATAAGAATTTCTGGAGCCAAGATCCACCGGAGGGGGGCACCTAGGTGGGCACAAACCACCAGGGCGTGCCCCCTCCTGGCGTGCCCAGGTGGGTTGTCCCCACCTGATGGCCCCGCAGACCCTGAAACCGACGCTATAAAATCCTATTTTTCCAGAAAAAAATCAAGGAGAAAGAATTATCGTGATCCATGAGACGGAGCCGCCGTCACATCCTATTCTTCATCCGGAGGACAAATCTGGAGTCCATTTGGGGCTCCGGAGAGGGGATCTTCGTTCTTCGTCATCACCAACCCTTCTCCATCGCCAATTCCATGATGCTCCCCACCGGGAGTGAGTAATTCCCTCGTAGGCTCCCTGGTCGGTGAGGAGTTGGATGAGATTCATCATGTAATCGAGTTAGTTTTGTTAGGGCTTGATCCCTAGTGTCCACTATGTTCTAAGATCAATGTTGCTAAGACTTTTCCATGCTTAATGCTTGTCACTTTGGGCCCAGGTGCCATGAACTCAGATCTAAACTGTTTATGTTATCGTCATTATATCCATGTTCTAGATCCGATCCTGCAAGTTATAGTCACCTACTAAGTGTTATGATCCGGCAACCCTGGAGTGACAATAGTCGGGACCACTCCCGGTGATGACCGTAGTTTGAGGAGTTCATGCATTCACTATGTGTTAATGCTTTGTTCCGGGTCTCTATTAAGAGGAGGCTTTAATATCCCTTAGTTTCCAATATGGACCCCGCTACCACGGGAGGGTAGGACAAAAGATGTCATGCAAGTTCTTTCCATAAGCACGTATGACTATTTACGGAATACATGCCTACATTGTATTGATGAGCTAGAGCTAGTGTCGTATCGCCCTAGGTTATAACTGTCTCGTGATGAATATCATCCAGCAAGTCACCGATCCAATCTCCAGGTGTGGTTGAATTGACAACTCAGCTGCTAATACCCTCAAATATTCTTTGGCTCCCCTTGTGTCGAATCTATAAATTTGGGCTGAATACTCTACCCTCGAAAACTGTTGCGATCCCCTATACTTGTGGGTTATCAGATCACCGCGGCGATGGTTCCCCCGGCAGCCTTATGCTTTTGTGTTGATATGTATTGCATTATGGGTTGTTATTTCACATTATGGTGCAATATTTATGCCTTTTCCCTCTTATTTTACAAGGTTTACACAAAGAGGGAGAATGCGGGCAGTTGGAATTCTGGATCAGAATGGAGCAAATCTGAGATACCTATTCTGCACAACTCCAAATGTCCTGAAACTTTACGGAGAATTGTTCTAGAATATATATAAAAATATTGGGCAAAGAAACAACAGAAGAGGACCCACCAGGTGGCCACAAGCCTGGGGGCGCTACCCCCAAGGGCACACCCCCATGGCTTGTGGGCCCCCTTTCCATTATCTGGTGCCCATCTTATGTTATAAGGAGGGTTTTGACCTAGAAAAAATCAGGAAGAAGCTTTCAGGACGAAGCACCACCATCTCGAGGCGGAACCTGGGCAGAAGCAATCTAGGGCTTCGGTAAAGCTATTTTGGCGGGGAAACTTCCCTCTAGAGAGGGAAATTGGAGCCATCGCCAACACCAATGATCCTCTAATCGAGGGAGGGTTAATCTTCATCAGCATCTTCACCACAACCATCTCCTCTCAAACCCTAGTTCATCTCTTGTATCCAATCTTTGCCCCAAAATCTCAGATTGGTACCTGTGGGTTGCTAGTTGTGTTGATTACTCCTTGTAGTTGATGCTAGTTGGTTTATTTGGTGGAAGATCATATGTTCAGATCCTTAATGATATTCAATACCCCTCTGATCTTGGACATGAACATGCTTTATGAGTAGTTACATTTGTTCCTGAGGACATGGGAGAAGTCTTGTTATAAGTAATCGTGTGAATTTGGTATTTGTTCGATATTTTGTTGAGATGTGTGTTGTCTTTCCTCTAGTGGTGTTATGTGAACGTCGACTACATGACACTTCATCATTGTTGGGTCCTAGGGGAAGGCATTGGGAAGTAATATGTAGATGA
The DNA here is from genome assembly GCA_032464435.1 of Aegilops umbellulata. Taxonomy (NCBI): domain Eukaryota; kingdom Viridiplantae; phylum Streptophyta; class Magnoliopsida; order Poales; family Poaceae; genus Aegilops; species Aegilops umbellulata. The sequence goes on along the minus strand of CP136055.1, from coordinate 316,979,476 downwards.
TGGGTTGCTAGAGTGACAAAATCTTAAACCCTAGTTTATGTGTTGCTTCATAAGGGGCTGATTTGGATCCACATATGTTTCATGCTATGGTTAGATTTATCTTAATTCTTCTTTCGTAGTTGCGGATGCTTGTGAGAAATTTAATCATAAGTGGGAGGCTTGTCCAAGTAAGGACAGCACCCAAGCACCATTCCACCCACATATCAAATTATCAAAGTAACAAACGCGAATCATATGACCATGAGGAAAACTAACTTGATAGTAATTCCCATGTGTCCTCGGGAGCGCTTTGCTTTATATAAGAGTTCGTCCAGGCTTATCCTTTGCTAAAAAAAGGACTGGGCCACCTTGTTGTACCTTTGCTACACTTGTTATTTGTTACTCGTTATGAATTATCTTATCACCAAACTATCTATTACCGATAATTTTAGTGCCTAGAGAAAATACCATGCTGGAAACCGCTTGTCATTTCCTTCTGCTCCTCGTTGCGTTCGACACTCTTACTTATCGAATGAAATACGATTGATCCCCTATACTTGTGGGTCATCAGCCACTAGTACGCACGATGGTGTCCCATACAAGTGCACGCACTCGGGAGGTGCCATCGGCCCCGTGGCCTCCAACCCTACAAATATCGTTAAAGGGCAAACACTAGAAGGGACACACAAAATTCAAGAAACCTCCATCTTTGTCATGCATGACACCCAGAAACTCTAGTTGCCACCACTTCCTCATCCCCATCACCATCACCGCAGCATTCACCACCAAGTTAGCCACCCTTGTAGTCGTGTATCACACCCGACGGCTATTGTAAGACATATTCTCAATAAAGTTTCCTCTTGATGTGTTCTTCAATAGTTTCTTCTTGTGATCTGATCACCATGTGTGAGCAATTCGGTAAGGTCATGGGTTGAGGCATAGTCTTGGAGCCCTATATATTTATTGGAGGGATCGGTGGAAGCACTCTGAACTAAGATCTGGTATGTGTGAAAATAAAATGGTTTTGTGGTTGTCTCTTGCCTTGTTTCGCGATCTTTGTGCAGAGTGTTGGAAATATGCCCTAGAGGCAATTATGAATTGGTTATTGTTATATTTTCTTGTTAATGATAAATGTTTATTATTCATGCTAGAATTTTATTGACCGAAAACTTAAATACATGTATGAATACATAAAGAACATTGTGTCCCTAGTAGGCCTCTACTAGACTAGCTTGTTGTTCAAAGATGGTTAAGGTTTTCGAACCATAGACATGAGTTGTCATTTGATAACGGGATCACATCATTAGGAGAATGATGTGATGGACAGACCCAACCATAAGCTTAGCATCAGACCATATCACTTAGTTATTTGCTACAACTTTCTTCATGTCAAGTATATGTTCCTTAGACCATGAGATCATGTCACTCCTGGACACCGTAGGAATACCTTGTGTGCTATCAAAAGTCACTTCATAATTGGATGATCATAAAGGTGCTCTACAGGTATCTCCGAAGGTGTCTGTTGAGTTGCATGGATCGAGACTGAGATTTGTCGCACCCTGTGACAGGGAGATATCTCTAGGGTCTAGGCCCTCTCGGTAATACAACATCACAAGAAGCTTCATGTGACTAATGAGTTTATTCACGGATCTTGTATTAGGGAACGAGTAAAGAGACTTGCCAGTAATGAGATTGAACTAAGTATGGAGATACTGACGACCGAATCTCGGGTAAGTAACATATCACCGGACAAAGGGAATTACACATGGGATTAACTGAATCATTGACATTGTGGTTCAACCGATAAAAATCTTCATTGAATATGTGAGAGTCAATATGGGCATCCAGGTCCCGCTATTGATTATTGACCGAAGAGGAGTCTCGGTCATGTCTGCATGTTCTCGAATCCGTAGGGTCACACACTTAACGTTCAGTAATGCTAGGTTAGTATTGAAATATTCATATAGTTCGGAGTCCCGGATGGGATCCGGGACATCACGAGGAGCTCGGGAATGATCCGAAGGTAAATATTATATATGGGAAGTCATATTCAGGGTTCCGAAAAATGTTCGAGTTTTTTCGGTGTTGTACCGGGAAGGTTCTAGAAGGTTTCGGAGTGGGACCCACTTGCATGGGGGCCCACATGGGAGTGGGTAGTGGGGAAAGATCCCACAACCCCTGGTCTAGGCGCACCAAGATTCTCCCTAAAAGATCATATCCCGAAGGGATAAGATCAAGAAAAAAGGGGATAGCAATCGGTGGGAAGGAAAGAAGGGATTTCCTTCCTCTCCCCTTGGCCAACGACCCTAGGGGCTTGAAGGGTAAGCCAGCAACCCCCTCCACGCCTATATAAAGGTGGGAAGGCGTTCGGGGCATCCACCCTTCCACCCTTGCCAGTCTCCCTCCCGTTACACCTCCATCTCGCGCAGACGCCTGGCGAAGCCCTGCTGCAGTTTCGCTGCTGCCACAAACACCACACCGTCGTGTTGGTTCAGATCTCATCTATCTTCTCTCTCTTTCTTGGTGGATCAAGAAGGAGAGTTCATCACCGAGCCGCACTATGCTAAACTCGAAGGCGTCGTCCGTTCGACACTAGATCGGTTGGATCGTGATTGGATCACGAAGAGTATGACTACATCAACCACGTTTTATATGCTTCCGCTTTCGGTCTACAAGGGTATGTAGACACACTCCCCTATCTTTGCTTTGCATCTCTTAGATTATATCTTGGGTGTTCGTAGGATTTTTTTATTTTCATGCTTCGTTCCACATCACAGAGCACCTAGGATCACGCAGATCGAGCCATGGAAAGGTTGAGGTCAAAGAGATCGTGAAGTGATATTCCAAAAGCCAGTGACATAAAGGCAAGTATAGTAGCATGAATCCAATCTCTGGCAATACAAGAGGTGTAGTCATTAAACGTACAACGCTTTTGTCTAATTCAATCTTAGTTACCTAGGTAACCCCGCGCGATGAATAGGATCTTTGGTTGGACAACTAACTCTTGATGCAAGGCATGTTCGGTCAACACGTAGTCTGGACACATCCCCCACTTTGATAAGTTACAAGAATATCTTGATGGTTGTCTTCTAGGGTACAAATTAATACCATAATGATCTCGTTCGCAAACATATGCTTTAAAGAATCAAGTCTTCATCCCCGTGCGTGTTTTTATTTATAAGTGTTCACTATGCAACTTGATTTTGTTCCAGTCCAAAAACTAGAATTAATTAATACTCTTGCAAAAGCTTGTTAGAACCCCTTGTCTTCAAGGTTCACTTCCTCTCGTGGGTTCGATAACTCATGGTCACCTATAGGGAAAAAGGTGAGAATCCTTTCTGCTCCTTTACCGCATCACTAAAGAGACTCTTTAGTATGTATGACATTTTCAATGCCATAGACGATGATATGTTACATGCGCTTGTCAGTTGCACGCAGACAAAGAAATTTTGGATCGCAACCAAGGATCGGTCTCGGCTTCATCTTCCACGGCTACATCCACAAACTTGGGCTCGGGGTATCTTGTTAGATCAAATGTTCACTGGAGATGAGAGATGCAAGATTATCACCATTATTCATAAAATCTAGACTTCGTGCAACGTTGGACGCACGAGCGAGAAGGATATGACCCGACACAGGCTGTTAAATGGGTTCATGAGACTCTGGCGATCTTGGGCCTACCAGCAACTCATAAAAGTTGGTAGTGAACCAATGTTGGAGATCGCTCGAACTGAGGTGGGTTACAATCAACACTAATGGGTTGGTGAATATTGATGACATGAAGGGAGGGCGAGGGGATTGGCTCCGTTGCATTTGTCGAAGCTTGGAGCATGCCTTTGTAGGGTGTATCAAATCCTTTCACAACTAGATTATTAGCCTTGTCTTGTGAAGGAATGATATCCCCTCAATTTTGTGGTTATCCACATGTGATATTGGAGACAGACCGTTTGGAACTATGAAAATAGCGCAACAACTCACGTTCAACTGCAGCCCGAGATTTGACCTATTTTTGCTTCCCTCTTGGTTACTTACGTCGGTAGGGATGCCAATGTCCCAACCCATCAATGTGCTCATTTTCTAAATGGAGGAAAAAGCTTTGCCTCTTCTCATTAATTAATAAGAAATCATACACGGTTTTAAGATTATAGGACCACGCAGGTCTCAACAAAAGGGATCACTCTCTCAGAATTAAATGGCCAAAAAATCTAGCCCCGGCAACTACCCAAGTCTTGGCCTCCTCCATGATCGTCGTCGCCACCCATGTGGGAAGGGAGGCCCTGTTCTGGAAGATCCAAGTGTTTCTCTTGTTCCAAATTTCCCAACATACGAGCATCTGTAAGAAGTTGGTCGCCTTTCTGGAGTAGCCTAGTCGACCCTCGCTAGAGTTCCACCATTGTTTGACTATCTGAAGGTCGCTCCAAGGGGGGTCGCAGATTGCATTCCCAACTAGTCGTAAATTATGTTCCAAACTCTCATAGTAAAACGAAATTTCAAAATTAGATGATCCACATTTTTTGGTTCCCTTTTGCCGACCTGGCAAAGGCCGCAGTTTGGCCAACTTCTGTGAAGCAATCTGTCGGCCGTCGAGATCCTATCAAGCACGAGTTAGGAAACGAATTTTTAACTTCGGAGGTGCATGCCCACATCTTCCAAACCATTGTTGTCATCTCGGATTTTATCATTCCGGCAACTGCATCCTATAAGCTGTGGTGGCGGAATAGCATCCATGGTGGTGAACTTCTAGTGGATGGCATCACTAGTGCCAGGAGTAAAGTGGATCTCATGGGATTTGCACCAAAGGTGAAAGAATTGCTGGATGAGGGCAACTGATAGGCCTCCTTGAAGGTTTATGTGACAGATTCAAGCATTATTAGCCATAGCCTTGGCAAGAATTGGTATGTTTGGACAGGGTGAAGATGCCTGAAGTGATGTCCTTCGACTTTTACCCATGAAGCCAAGGAGAATACCATAAACTAGTCGTCATGTCGTCACCAATGGTGATCGATGTCGCCGTCAAGAACAAGTCTCTGTCTTTACCGTCACAAGGGGTTTCAAGGCCAACCCAAGCCCTCTGGGGATTGACCCAAGCAAACCAGAGACATCGGAGTCTATGCATGCGGGCAAAATTTTCAAGATCAAGGAAACCCAAACCGCACTGATTGGTTGGGTGACACATGATACGTCTCCAACGTATCTATAATTTATGAAGCATTCATGCCATGTTTACAAAAAATTATATGGTTTGGTATGATTTGCATGGAACTAACCCGGACTGACGCTGTTTTTAGCAGAACTACCGTCGTGTTTTTTTTTGTGCAGAAATGGAAGTTCTCCAAATGAGCTGAAACTTTTTGAGGTTTTTTTGGAACAAAAGAGACCCCCGAAGCTTCGTGGGAGGGCCAAAAGAGCCACGAGGAGGGCACAACCCACCAGGGCGCGCTTGGTGGGTCAGCCTCGCCCCGGTGGGTTGTGCTCACCTCGAGGCCCATCTTCGCGTGAAACCGATGCCAAAAAGTTCTATAAATAGAGAAACCATTAGAAATAACCCTAGATGAGAAGTTCCGCCGCTGCAAGGCTCTGTAGCCACTGAAAACCAATCTAGACCCCGTTCCGGCACCCTGCCGGAGGGGGGAATCACCTCCGGTGGCCATCTTCATCATCTCGGCAGCCACCACCATAAGGACGGAGTAGTCCACCCTCAGGGCCGAGGGTTTATACTGGTAGCTATGTGTTTAATCTCTCTCTCCCTCTCTCTCTCTCTCGTGTTCTTGAGATGTCACGATTTTGATGTATCGCGTGCTTTGTTAATATAGTCGGATCATATGGTGTTTTCCCCTCTCTATCTTGTGATGAATTGAGTTTTCCCTTTGAGATTTCGTTTATCGGATTGAATACTTTTATGGATTTGAGAACACTTTATGTATGTCTTGCTATGAATACCCATGGTGACAATGGGGTATCATATTGATTCACTTGATATGTGTTTTGGCACTCAACTCGCAGATTCCCGAGATGACATTGGGGTAATCTACGCATAGGGGTTGATGCACGTTCTCGTCTTTTGTTTCTCTGGTAGAAATCTTGGGGCACTCTTTGAGGTTCTTCGTGTCGGATTGAGTATCATGAATCTGAATTTGCTTTGGTGTTATTTTAGTACGAACTCTTGATAGATCGATCAGAAAGAATAACTTGGTGTTATTTTAGTACGAACTCTTGGATAGATCGATCGGAAAGAATAGCTACAAACAATTTCTTCTCATGTTCTCCACTAGGTAAGAACTTTGGAGTGATTCTTCGTTGCATGTTGAGGGATGGTTATGTGATCCAATTATATTAGCATTGTTGAGAGATGGCACTAGCGAAAGTATGGACCCTAGGCCTCATTTTCAAGCATTGCAATACTGTTTGTGCTCCGTTTTATCAATAGCTACCTTGCTATTTTTTATTGTTCTTGTTACGAAAATCAATATCTACTATCCGTATTACACTTGTATCACCATCTCTTCGCCGAACTAGTGCACCTATAGAAATTACCATTGTATTTGGTGTGTTGGGCACAAGAGATTTTTTATTATTTGGTTGCAGGGTAGTCTGAGAGAGACTATATTCATCTTACGCCTCTCACGGATTGATAAACCTTAGGTCATCCACTTGAGGGAAAATTGCTACTGTCCTACAAAACTCTGTCCTTGGAGGCCCAAAATGTGTCTACGAGAATAAAGTTGCGTAGTAGACATCAAGCTCTTTTCTGGCGCCGTTGCCGAGGAGGTGAGTGCTTGAAGGTATATCTTTAGATCCTGCAATTGAATCTTTTAGTTTCTTGTTTTATCACTAGTTTGGTTTATAAAACAAAACTACATAAAAATGGAATTGAGGTTGCATCATATTATTGATCATCTTTATAATATCTTCCTTGAAAATGATGGTTCGGAAAAGTGTGCTCAATTGTTAGAATAAAAAGTCAATAAAATGTTTGGCACAAAATATTTGAATGATGGGCATGATTGCAATGTTGTTAGTATGAATTATTTGAATATCCATGATGCAAATGATATGAAAAGCCATAAGCTTGGGGATGCTATGTTTGATGAAGATGATATTTTTAGTCCCCCAAGATTTGATGTGCAAATTTGTTATAATGACTGCATGCCTCCTATTTATGATGATTATAATGATGAAAGTGGATTTGGAGAGGTCATGACTTTATTTGGTGATGAATCCACTATTGTGGATGAGGCTTCAATTGACTATGATAACAAAGTTGATATATATGATGGTTATGGTGATGACATGTATGCTATAAAGAATAATGGTAACCATGAAACTTGTCATCATAATTTTAATTTTCAACCCCATGACAGTTATTTTGTTGAGTTTGCTCCCACTACTATTCATGAGAATAAATTTGCTTATGTGGGGAGTAATAAAATTTCTATGCTTGTGGATCATGAAAAGAATGCTTCATGTGATGGTTATATTGTTGAATTTCTTCATGATTCTACTGAAAATTATTATGGGAGGAACTTATGCTTGTAGGAATTGCAATAATTTCAAGTTTCCTCTCTATGTGTTAAAAGTTTTGAAGTTATGCTTGTTTTGCCTTCCTATGCTAGTTGACTCTTGTTCCCATAAGTTGTTTGCTCACAAAATCCCTATGCATAGGAAGTGGGTTAGACTTAGATGTGCTAGTCATGTGCTTCATGATGCTCTCTTTGTGTTTCAATTCTTATCTTTTATGCGAGCATCATTGAAATCATCATGCCTAGCTAAAAGGCATTAAAGAAAAGCGCTTGTTGGGAGACAACCCAACACTTTTACCTATTGTTTTGGTGTGTTCACATGATTAGGCTACTGTAGTAATCATGTTTTGTTTCTTTTGTTTCAATAATGTGCCAAGACCTTTGGGATGGCTTACGGTGATAGTTAATTTGGTCTTGCTGAAAAACAGAAACTTTTGCGCTCAGGAAAACAATTCTCATTTTTAGCAGAAGCGTGATCAAATGCTGATTCTTTTTGAAGAAGATTAATAGACAAATTGCCCAGGTTTTACTATTTTTTTAGAATTTTTGGAGTAGAAGAAGTTTGGTTGGAGTACAGATTACTACAGACTATTCTGTTTTTGACACACTCTGTTTTCAGTGCATAGTTTGCTTTTTTCTAGTTTCCATGGATTATATTGCTCAATATAAATTGTGGAAATTATATGCTATAGTAGGAATTGTGTGGAAACAAGTATGAATCTTGTCTTTGACAGTACCAAATTGAAATGGTTTGCTCTTTATCATACTCACCTATCGCACGAAGTTCCGTTAAGTTTTGTGCGATTGAAGTTTTCAAGTTTTGGGTGAGATGTCATTGTGAGGAGAATAAGAAGTGACAAGACCCTAAGCTTGGGGATGCCCAAGGCACCCCAAGGTAATATTCAAGGAATATCCAAGCCACTAAGCTTGGGGATGCCCGGGAAGGCATCCCCTCTTTCGTCTTCAACATTATTGGTAACCTCACTTGGAGCTATGTCTTCATTCGTCACATGATATGAGTTTTACTTGGAGCGTCATTTTATTTTGTTAGGATTTGCTTGTTGTTATTTATAATAATGTTTTGCATCTTTTATTTCAATAAAAGTGGCAATGATAGCCTTTGCCATGCTTATTTTGAAAGTATACATGTTGCTATTTGAAAACAGAAAGTTTACCGTTGTTGCAAAAATTTCCTAGAAAAGTCAGAATGTGATAAAATGTTGAAACGTTTTGCAAAATGAGCTCTGATAAATTTTCTACAGGGTGGCAAATTTCCATAACTTTTGGAGTTAGGGAAGTATTGATAATCTTGCATTCTTTATAGACTGTACTATTTTGGCAGATTGTTGTTATGTTTGCATATGTTTGCTTGTTTAATGATTCTATTTGAGGATAGGAGCATTAAATATGCAGAGGAATTTAGCGTGCAATGTTGAATAATAATTTTAGTGATTTGCTACAGTAGAGAATGATAAAGTTTTTGCATCGGTTTATACTAACTTATCTCACGAGTCCTTATTGAGTTTTGTGTGGATGAAGCTTTTGAGATTTAGTAAGACCGTGATATGAGAAGAATTAAGGAGACGCATGCTACCTCTTGAGCACTGTGTTGGTTTTCCCTTGAAGAGGAAAGGGTGATGCAGTAAACTAGCGTAAGTATTTCCCTCAGCTTTTGAGAACCAAGGTATCAATCCAGTAGGAGGCCATGCTCAAGTCCCTCGCACCTACACAAACAAATAAAAACCTCGCAACCAACGCAATAAAGGGGTTGTCAATCCATTCACGGTCACTTACGAAAGTGAGATCTGATAGATATGATAAGATAATATTTTTGGTATTTTTATAATAAAGATGCAAAGTAAAATAAAAGGCAATAAAAATAGCTAAGTGTTGGAAGATTAATATGATGGAAAATAGACCTGGGGGCCATAGGTTTCACTAGTGGCTTCTCGCAAGAGCATAAGTATTACGGTGGGTGAACAAATTACTGTTGAGCAATTGATAGAATTGAGCATAGTTATGAGAATATCTAGGTATGATCATGTATATAGGCATCACGTCCGTGACAAGTAGACCGACTCCTGCCTGCATCTACTACTATTACTCCACACATCGACCGCTATCCAGCATGCATCTAGAGTATTAAGTTCAAAAGAACAGAGTAATGCTTTAAGTAAGATGACATGATGTAGAGGGATAAACTCATGCAATATGATATAAACCCCATCTTGTTATCCTCGATGGCAACAATACAATACATGCCTTGCTGCCCCTGCTGTCACTGGGAAAGGACACCGCAAGATTGAACCCAAAGCTAAGCACTTCTCCCATTGCAAGAAAGATCAATCTAGTAGGCCAAACCACACTGATAATTCGAAGAGACTTCCAAAGATAACCAATCATACATAAAAGAATTCAGAGAAGATTCAAATATTGTTCATAGATAAACTTGATCATAAACCCACAATTCATCGGTCTCAACAAACACACCGCAAAAGAAGATTACATCGAATAGATCTCCATGAGAATCATGGAGAACTTTGTATTGAGATCCAAAGAGAGAGAAGAAGCCATCTAGCTAATAACTATGGACCCGAAGGTCTGAGGTAAACTACTCACACATCATCGGAGAGGCTATGGTGTTGATGTAGAAGCCCTCCATGATCAATGCCCCCTCTGGCAGGACATCGGAAAAGGCCCCAAGATGGGATCTCATGGGTACAGAAGGTTGCGGCAGTGGAATTAGGTTTTCGTGGACGCTTCTGTTGGTTTGGGGGTACGTAGGTATATATAGGAGGAAGAAGTACGTCGATGGAGCAACATGGGCCCCACGAGGGTGGAGGGTGCGCCCAGGGGGGTAGGCGCGCCCCCTGCCTCGTGCTCTCCTGGTTGATTTCTTGACGTAGACTCCAAGTCCTCTGGATCATGTTTGTTCCGAAAATCACGTTCCCGAAGGTTTCATTCCGTTTGATATTCTTTTTCTGCGAAACTCTAAAATAGGCAAAAAAACAGCAATTTGGGCTGGGCCTCCGATTAATAGGTTAGTCCCAAAAATAATATATGTGTATAACAAAGCCCATTAATCATCCAAAACAGAATATAATATAACATGAGGCAATCAAAAATTATAGATACATTGGAGACGTATCAAGCATCCCCAAGCTTAATTCCTGCTCGTCCTCGAGTAGGTAAATGATAAAAACAGTATTTTTGATGCGGAATGCTACTTGGCATAATTTTTAATGTAACCCTCTTAATTGTGGTATGAATATTCAGATCCGAAAGATTCAAGATAAAATTTTAATATTGACATAAAAGTAATAATACTTCAAGCATACTAACTAAGCAATTATGTCTTCTCAAAATAGCATGGCCAAAGAAAGTTCATCCCTACAAAATCATATAGTTTAGTCATGCTCCATTTTCGTCGCACAAGAATGCTCTCATCATGCACAACCCCGATGACAAGCCAAGCAATTGTTTCATACTTTAGTAATCTCAAACTTTTTCAACCTTCATGCAATACATGAGCATGAGCCATGGATATAGCACTATGGGTGGAATAGAATATAATGATGGGGGTTATGTGGAGAAGACAAAAAAGGGAGAAAGTCTCACATCAACGCAGCTAATCAACGGGCTATGGAGATGCCCATCGATTGATGTTAATGCAAGGAGTAGGGATTTCCATGCAACGGATGCACTAGAACTATAAATGCATGAAAGCTCAACAAAAGAAACTAAGTGGGTGTGCATCCAACTTGCTTGCTCACGAAGACCTAGGGCATTTGAGGAAGCCCATTGTTGGAATATACAAGCCAAGTTCTATAATGAAAAATTCCCACTAGTATATGAAAGTGACAAAACAAGAGACTCTCTATCATGAAGATCATGGTGCTACTTTGAAGCACAAGTGTGGAAAAAAGGATAGTAGCATTGTCCCTTTATTTTCTTTTTTTTGGGCCTTCCCTTTTTTTGGCCTTTCTCTCTCTTTTTTTATTGGGACAATGCTCTATGAATGATGATCATCACACTTCTATTTATTTACAACTCAATGATTACAACTTGATACTAGAACAAAGTATGACTATATGAATGCCTCCGGCGGTATACCGGGATAGGCAATGAATCAAGAGTGACATGTATGAAAAATTATGAACGGTAGCTTTGCCACAAATACAATTGTTAACTACATGATCATGCAAAGCAATATGACAATGATGAACGTGTCATGATAAACGAAACGGTGGAAAGTTGCATGGCAATATATCTTGGAATGGCTATGGAAATGCCACAATAGGTAGGTATGGTGGCTGTTTTGAGGAAGATATAAGGAGGTTTATATGTGATAGAGCATATCATATCACGGGGTATGGATCCACCAGTGAAGTTTGCACCAACTCTCAATGTGAGAAAGGGCAATGCACGGTACCGAAGAGGCTAGCAACGATGGAAGGGTAAGAGTGCGTATAATCCATGGACTCAACATTAGTCATAAAGAACTCACATACTTATTGCAAAAATCTACAAGTCATCAAAAACCAAGCACTACATGCATGCTCCTAGGGGGATAGATTGGTAGGAAAAGACCATCGCTCGTCCCCGACCGCCACTCATAAGGAAGACAATCAAAGAACACCTCATGTTTCAAATTTGTAACATAACGTTTACCATATGTGCATGCTACGGGACTTGCAAACTTCAACACAAGTATTTCTCAATTTCACAACTACTCAACTAGCACAACTTTAATATCACTACCTCCACATCTCAAAACAATCATCAAGCATCAAACTTCTCTTAGTATTCAACACACTCATAAGAAAGTTTTTTTACTAGTCTTGAATACCTAACATATTAGGATTAAATTCCCAGTTTAAGCAAATTACCATGCTGTTTAAGACTCTCAAAATAATATAAGTGAAGCATGAGATATTAATACTTTCTATAAAACAAAACCACCGCTGTGCTCTAAAAGATATAAGTGAAGCACTAGGGCAAAAACTATATAGCTCAAAAGATATAAGCGAAGTGCATAGAGTATTCTAATAAATTCCGAATCATGTGTGTCTCTCTCAAAAGGTGTGTATAGAAAAGATGATTGTGGTAAACTAAAAAGCAAAGACTCAAATCATAAAATATGCTCCAAGCAAAACACATATCATGTGGTGAATAAAAATATAGCTCCAAGTAAAGTTACCGATGGAAGTAGACGAAAGAGGGGATGCCTTCCGGGGCATCCCCAAGCTTTGGCTTTTTGGTGTACTTAGATTATATTGGGGTGCCATGGGAATACCCAAGCTTAGGCTCTTGCCACTCCTTGGGGTGCCATGGTAATCCCCAAGCTTAGGCTCTTGCCACTCCTTGTTCCATAACCCATCAAATCTTTTACCCAAAACTTGAAAGCTTCACAACACAAAACTTAACAGAAAATCTCGTGAGCGTCGTTAGCGAAAGAAAACAAAACACCACTTCAAGGTACTATAATGAACTCATTCTTTATTTATATTGGTGTTAAACCTACTGTATTACAACTTCTCTATGGTTTATAAACTATTTTACTAGCCATAGATTCACCAAAATAAGCAAACAACACACGAAAAACAGAATCTGTCAAAAACAGAACAGTCTGTACTAATCTGTAACTAGCGCAAATTTCTGGAACTCCCAAAAATCTACCAAAATAGGATGACCTAGAAATTTTTTTTATGATCTTCTGCAGTTGGAATCAATATTTTATCACGTTCTTCTGATTTTTAATATTTGTTTTCGTGAACAGAAAGTTTCTGGAATTTTCAGCAAGATCAAATAACTATCATCCAAGAAGATCCTATAGGTTTAACTTGGCACAAACACTAATTAAAACATAAAAACAAATGTAAATAGAGGCTAGATTAAAGATTTATTCCTAAACAGAAGCAAAAAGCAAAAAAAATAAAAATAAAATTGGGTTGCCTCCCAACAAGCGCTATCGTTTAATGCCCTGTCGGTGGGAAATCTGCCTCCACGGACACCTATGGGGACCGAGCCCCTTTCTTGGTTCGGCGGGGGGCGTAGGTCGCACGAAGAGCGGATCAAGGCGATGCACACAAGGGGTTTACCCAGCTTCGGGCCGCACGGATGCGTAAAACCCTACTGCTGCTTTGTGGTTTTGTATTGTGTTCTTGCTCGGGAGCGTGTGGTGCTACAGTACACGCGAGCTGCTGGCGAGACCGAGCGTGAATGGCCTCTTACTCCCTCCCATTGCGCATGGGGCCTCCTTTTATATGTGCAAGGGGTTACCCACAGGTGGCAACGTAGGCAGGGGCAAAACTGGAAAACGCTGTGTTGGGTATAGCTGTTTGCACAGTGCTATCATACCTAACTCTGACGGCAGGGGACAAGGGCATTAAATGCTCGTCCGCATCGCCCAGACGGTGCAGGAAAGGGACCGTCAGGAGCGCCACGGTTTGCCACGATGGCTACTCTGTCACGTACGCCTCTTGCCACGTACGCCTGGAATGGCCCCAGAGCGACGCGTGGGTGGATGAGCTGGAGCGCAGGCGCAGGGTGGTGACTTGCCGCGGCAAGTGCCTTGCCGCGGTTGGTGCCTTGTCGCGCCCGGGAGCTTGTCGCTCACCGGTCCTTGCCGGGACGCGGGGCGCGTCGCAGCAAGTATCTTGTCGTGCCTCGGTCGTCCTTCCCAGCAAGCTCCTCTTGCCGGGGCCTTGTGCTTCGAGCGGCCGTCCCGGCAAGCTCCTCTTGCCGGGGCCTTGCTCTCTTCGGGTGGCCTTCCCGGCAAGCTCCTCCTGCCGGGGCCTTGGCTCAAATACTTTGTTCTTGGATGGCCCAAAAAGGGACCACGAAGATTTTTGGCGATCGCCTGGCAAGCCTTGCCGCGGGGTGCTACGACTGCCCGTGCACAAGTTTGGGGTACTAAGGTACCCCTACTTTAGTACACCGACAGGAGCCCGCGGGCCTGGGCCATACACGGTGCCGAGCGCTGTTGGGCCAGGCCCAAAACAGTGCACGGGCACGCGTGGCCTGGGTCACGCTGCATCTGCTTCTGCATTCACCACGTCCCCCCCGAACGGCACGCGTCGAACGCGGCATCGTGGGGAGAGGCGTGCGTGACGTGGGTGGCGTGCGCGGGGCTAAGCCCCGCAGGCATGCGTCATGTCGTAATAAAGGAGGACGGTTCGCGCTATCTCCATAAGTGGAGGGAGGCGTGGAGGCGCGGCTCGTTTGCTGGACGGGGCCGAGGCACGGTTTCCGAGGCGCCCGCTCCCCACGATCACGGGGCGAGGGGAGGTCGCCTCATCCGTCACCTCGGTCCTGCACGCCAGCCACGCGGCTTCCATGCACCTGGGGTCGCGGACGGTGGAGGCAGGAAAACGGGCCGTCGCGGGCCGAGGCAGCAGGCCGGTCCCAGTCGCCTGCTCTCCCTGCGTCTTGATTGGCTGAGCGGGGCGGCCGAGCCCCCACCTTGCTCCTTTATAAAGAGCAAGAGGGGGGCGACGAAAACCCACACTCCTCCATCTTCTCTTCTCTTCAGCTTCCGATCCCCTTCTCTCCATTCGCCATGGAGAAAGGGAATCCTGGTCCTTTATCGGTGGCGGCGAGGGTCGCCGCTAGGCAACGCGCCCCTCCTCCCCTTGCACCCGCGGTGGAGGAGCCAACCGTAAGGGGAAGGGGGAGGGGGCGAGGTCGTGGACGAGGCCGTGGACGAGGCGGACGGGGCGACGCGCCGGCCTCACCTCCGCCAACGGCTCCCCTTCTCACGGCGGTCCACATCAGGGACGACCCTTGCGAGTTCTTCGTCAGGATGCGTCGGGCGCCTCGTCGTCGCCTCCGTCTCCCGGCTCCCTTCGCGAGCGTGATGGAGATGGAACAACCCGAGACGCTAAGACTGCGCATGAGGGGCTGCGGGATCAGCGGCACGCGGGTCCACGTTGAGTCCCTAGCCCCCGGCGTGATGTATCTTGGTCGAGGGTGGAAGACGTTCGCCTGTATCCACAGCTTGATGGAGGGGCTCACCCTCCATTTTAAGTTGATGGAGGGCGATCTCCTCTCCGTCAAGGTCTTCGGGTGCTTCGGGACCCGGGCCCGGTGCTGCGTGGATAGCTCCTCCGACAGCGAAGGCTCCTCCTCGAGCGAGAGTGACGAGGAGGGGAGCGAAAGCGACGACGAGGGCAGCGGTCGTCGAGATGACGGGTCCGACTAGGCGTCGGTCGCGGCTCCACATGGCACCGGCGACCCCATCATCCGTGTCGCCGGCTCCTTGAGCTTCCCGGGGTCGTCTCCTTGGCGGCTGGCGTGGCGAGGCTGCGGAAGAGGAAGAGGGCTGGCGGCAAGGCCGTCAAGTCGGAGTACGAGGACGAGGTGCCCTCGACAGTGTGCTGACGTCCTGCCGCCCCGTCGAGCCCTGCTTCCGGCGCCGTCGTCACCATCCAGCTTTCAGCCGGCCCCCGGGGCGCTCTGTTGGTGTCTTCTGCCACCCATAGCTCGCCTAGGCGCCCCTTTTGCCCTTTTCGCCTCCTTGTCCTACCTCCTGAGGAGAGAAACAAGAAAGGGATTACGGGCATCTTATCTTTTTTCAATCTATAAGCCCTCGGATCTTAGCTGTGTTTAAAACTTGTAATCCCATCTTTCATGTTTTTCATTCTCTCTGAACTGTACCTGAGCGGAATGTTTTTAATGGAAAGGGGATGTTTGCCGGGCCATTTGTCCCGTGGGTAAAACCCACGCCAAGGAGCGAATCCTTTATGCCGTTAAGATAGACACTTCTTTGCCCGGCAACAGGCCCTGTCGTCTTCCCGCGCCACTCGACCTTCCTCACACCTTTGGCGGAGGCAGGGATGAGGCGGGTTCGGGCTCCTCATTCCGTTCCTTTGCCGCCGCGGCTACTACCGAAACTGGCCCCAAGAATGCGCTCCGGGGCCCAGAGTTAAGGGAGCACGACAGCTTTTTAGGAAGGAACAAGGTTTTCGCATTCCTCGGTCCATAAGAGAATGCATGACAAGGGATGAAAGACTTATCTGGGATTGCAGCCCCCGGCAAATTTGGCTTGTCGCGGGCGAATCTTTGTGCTTGCAGCCCCCGGCAACGTTGGTTTGCCGGGGACCAGATGTTGGTCCGCCCTTCTTCTCTTCTTTGTCCTTAAGCGGTCTGGCCAGGATATGCAAAACCCTGCGAACCAAAGGAAACGAAAGAACAGGAAAAAGGACGTAGACTCGACCTCTAAGCTAGGGGTTAGCAGCCGTTAGGCACTATCAACCCTAACCAAGGACGAGACTCGACTCAGCATGCATGCTAAAACTTAGGGCGCCAGTGCTTCATTTACTGCTGCTCAGGGTCTGCGCCTGGCTTTGTACAAAGGATTACATGCAACAGCGGCAAGACTTGTACAAAAGGTTGGTTGCCGGGCAGGGCCCGACAACCGCGCCTTATGGGTAAAACTTACGAAGATGCTCAATATTCCAGGAATTGCTCACCGGAGTGCCATCTTCGGTCTCGAGGCGGACAGCGTCGGGCCTCGTGACTCATCTCACCCGGTAAGGGCCTTCCCACTTCGGCGTCAACTTGTTATGATTCTTGGCGGACGGAGCGCGCCGAAGAACAAGGTCGCCTTCCTCGAAGCTTCTGGCTTTAACTTTGCGGCTATGGTAGCGACGCAAAGCTTGCTGGTAGCGAGAGGCTCGCACAGCAGACTGAAGACGATCTTCCTCAAGGAGCAGCGCGTCATCTTCATGCAGCCGCTCTTGCTCAAGCTCATCATAAGCGAGCACTCGAGGTGACCCGTATACGAGTTTCGTGGGGGTAACTGCTTCTGCTCCATAGACTAGAGCAAATGGTGTCTGGCCAATGGCTCGATTTGGCGTCGTTCTAATCGACCAAAGAGCCACCGGCAGCTCCTCGATCCAGTTTCTTCCGCACTTGTACAGCCTGTCGAAAGTTCTGGTCTTGAGCCCGCGCAGCACTTCGGCATTGGCCCTCTCCGCTTGACCGTTGCTCCTAGGATGAGCAACAGAAGCGAAGCAGACCTTGGCGCCGAGATCTTGGACGTATTGCATGAAGGCGCGGCTCGTGAATTGTGTACCGTTGTCCGTGATGAACCTGTTGGGGATCCCGAAGCGGCAAACAATCGACTTGAAGAACTTGACTGCTGACTGTGCTGTCACCTTCCTCACTGGTTCCACTTCCGGCCACTTTGTGAACTTGTCGATTGCGACGTACAAGTACTCAAAGCCCCCGACAGCTCGGGGGAAGGGGCCGAGGATGTCGAGCCCCCAGACCGAAAATGGCCAGGATAAAGGGATCGTCTGGAGAGCTTGAGCTGGCTGGTGTATCTGCTTGGAATGGAAATGGCACGCTTCACACTTGGTTACTTGTGCAGTTGCATCCTGGAGGGCTGTCGGCCAGAAGAAACCTTGCCGGAACGCTTTGCTGGCAAGTGCTCTTGCGCCAATGTGGTGACCACATATGCCTCCATGTATCTCTGCCAACAGCTTCTGTCCGTCTTCCCGGGAAATACACTTCAATTTCACACCGTTGCGCCCTCTTCTGTACAGTGTGTTATCAACGAACTGGTACATACTCGAGCGCCGGGCTACTCTTTCCGCTTCTTCTTGCTCTTCGGGAAGTTCTTCGTTTTGGAGGAAATGGACAGTCTGTTGTGCCCATGCTGGAGCCTGTGGCTCGACAACAAGGACTGAAGGCACATCTGCTGCTGCGGGAACGCCCGCTTCTACGGCGAGGATCTAGGGCTCAGCCAGAGCTTGACGTTCCCCAGCAAGCTTGCCGGAGCAAAACTTGTCGGGAGCGCCTGCTTCTACGGAACAAACCCTGGGGTTTTCCGGAGCAGACGGCTCCTCAGCGCTCTTGGCGTCGATCTTAGGGACCTTCTTGGCGGCGGCTCCGGGGAGCTCTGCCGGAAGATAGTCGCCGGAGACCGACTTCCTCTTCTTGCTCTGTCCGGTTGATGGTGTTACAGATGGCTGAGTCAGCTTGAGCACAAAGGTTCCTGGTTCCACAGGTAACTTAAATGCTGCGCACTTTGATAGGCCATCAGCGATGTCATTCTCAGCTCTTGGGATGTGTTCCATTTGCAGGCCGTCAAAGTGCTCTTCTAGCTTCCTCACTTCATCAACGTACGCTTCCATCAACGGACTCTGGTAATCTTTGTTCACTTGGTGGACGACAAGCTGTGAGTCACCCCTGACAATGAGCTTCTTGATCACAAGTTCTGCCGCGATCCTGAGACCGGCGAGCAGACCTTCATACTCTGCGGTATTGTTGGTTGCTTGTTCCTTGGGGAAGTGCATCTGGACTACGTACTTGAGGTGCTCTCCGGTGGGCGCGATAAGCAACGCGCCAGCACCGGCGCCTTGCAGCGAGAAGGCACCATCAAAATACATCAACCACTCTTTGCTTGACGGGCCGCGCGTGAGGACAGACAGCGAGGTGGTGCTCAATCACTTTCCTGGGAACGCCGGGGATGTCAGATGGTTGCCAGGCAAACACATCGACATTCGCCCGCAGGAAAGCAACGAGCGCGCTTTCCTATTTGGAGTCGAGAGTGGCACTGATGGTGAAGGTACCACCAGTGCCGTCCTCCTTGGCGGACACCTTCTTGGTCGTTGGCGGAGCTGACATTGTCTTCTTACTCTTGCCGGTGGAGCTCGATGGCGCGTCCTCGACGGTGGCGCAGCACTCCGAAGAGGTGCGCTTGCCGGAGGTGGCGCCAGAGCACTTGCCGGGCTTGGTCTTCTTCTTCCCTCTGGGAGCTTCAGCGGCAAGCGGCTTGTGATCCGCTGTGGCTGCTGCTTCCCGGTAGATCTTGTCGGCACAGATAAGGGCATCCTTCTTGTCGCCGGGGACAGAGATGACGCTTATCGGGCCTGGCATCTTGAGCATGTTGTATGCGTAGTGAGAGGCCGCCATGAATTTGGCGAGCGCTGGACGGCCGAGAATTCCATTGTAGGGCAACGGAAAATCGGCAACGTCAAAAGTGATCCTCTCTGTCCTGAAGTTCAGCTCGCTGCCAAATGTTACTGGCAACGTTATCTTCCCCTTCGGCTTGCTCCTTCCCGGGTTGATTCCTTGGAACGTGCCGGTCTCTTCGAGCTCGCTGTTGGGGACTTGGAGTTTCTGGAGTACAGCAGAGGAGATCAGGTTCAAGCCGGCCCCGCTGTCGACTAGCATCTTAGTGACCTTGAGGTTGCGGACTGTTGGCGAGACCAACATCGGCAAGCACCCGATCGCAGTTGTGCGGTCAGGGTGGTCCTCAATATCAAAGATGATAGGCGTGCTGGACCATTTCAGAGGCTTGCACGACTCGACGGGTGGTTCCGCTGCATTGACTTCTCGTGCCCACTGCTTGAGCTGGCGGTGAGAAGTATGCAGGGAAGCACCGCTGTCTACGCACAAGACCTCTGTGGCTTTCTGAAACTCCTGCTCACTGGTCTCGACATCATCCATGTCTTCGTCTTCGTCGTCGTCTTCGTTCTTGTCGCGGCCGCGGGGAGGTCTATCCGCTTGCCGCTGTTTGTCCTTGTCGCGGCGTCCTCCCTGGCTGGGACGCTTCGTACCTGATCCTCCGCCACCTCCCCGGGCTCTCTCCTTGTCACGCCGCTCGTACTCGGCCTTTTGCAGCTCGACAAGCCGCTCGACCTGCTTGCAGCTCTGGAGGTCATGGCCCTTGGTGCGGTGGATCTTGCAGTACTGTTTGTTGGTGCCGTCCCGCTTGTCGGCGACCGCCACAGCCTGGCAGTTGGTGCATCCGGCAACCTCCTTGCCGGAGCTACCAGCCTGGGCCTTCTTGGCGGCGCCTTCATCGCCGGACTGCTCAACAACCAGTACTTCTTGGCTCTTCTTCTTCCTGTTGCTCCACCGCTGGTTCTTCCTTGCCGGGGCGGTATCCTCACTGTCAGACTCTCCTGCTCCAGTGTTCTCTCCGGGGAGTTTCCTCCCTTCCTCAGCACGTGCACACTTGTCGGCCAGGGCATATAGCTCGCTGACATCTTTGATCTTGCACATCGCCATCTCCTCTCGCATCTTGCGGTTACGCACATTCTGATGGAACGCGCTGATGACCGCGGCAGGGTGGACGTCTGGGATGTTGTAGTGCACGCGGCTGAATCTCTGGATGAACTTGCGCAAGGATTCCCCTTCCTTTTTGGACGAGCAGATGAAGGTCGCTCGCTTGGCCATGGGGTTTGTGGCCGCCTGTAAAGGCGCCAACAAACTGATGGCACAAGTCTGTCCAGGAGGTTATGGAGTTATCCGGCAAGTGCATGAGCCAGGATCTGACGTTGGATTTGAGTACCGGCGAGAAGTAGTTGGCAAGGATCTTGTCGTCCCGCCCCCCAGCAGCCTGCACCGCAATGGTGTAGATGCTGAGGAACTCCGACGGATGCGACTTGTCGTCGTACTTCTCTGGTACGTCTGGCTTGAAATTCTTCGTGCTGGGCCACTGGACTTGCCGCTGCTCACGGGTGAACGCAGGGCAGCCTACCGCGTACGGCAGGTCGCCTGGTCCCCCGGGCGCATGCATGTCGACAGAGGGCCCAGCGCGCTGGTCTGATTGACGCCACGCTTCTCTCCGACGCTCGATGCGAGTACGAGCGTCCTCTTGCTCTCGCTCGTGAAGAACTTGGCGTTGATCGCGACGAGTTCGCGGATTCGACAACGCGGTGGAGTCGTTGTCGTGATGGTTCCGGCGAGTCGGCGATCTTGGCCTTTGGGGCGGGGAGTGCACGGTGGTCGCGCCCCCACCGGTCTTGGTGCCATCGGTTCTCGCCTGGCCAACCTGCCGCGGCTGCGACGCATTGTGCTGTCGCGGGGTGTCGCCGTTAGCGAAACCGATGAGGCTCTGTATCGTGGCCCTCCAGTGGTCGAGCTTGTCCGCTGTTGGAGGGTAGTCTAGGAGCAGTTGAGCTCGCGCCAGAGCTTCTGCTGGAGTGGCGGGCAGCGGTGGCGAACGGCGCGTGGAGCGGGATGTGCTCGAACTTCTAACTACGTTAGAAGGAGCAACACCCGGACCAGGCAGTCGCGCCACGCTCGTGCCACCGCGTTGGTGTGAGTGCTGGCCTTGAGCGCCCTGGGATCCACCGGCCCGATCTGGGTCCAGCGAGCGTATGGTACCGTGAGTGCCAAGACGCTGCTGGTCCCGTGCCTCCTGAGAGGGGCGCGGTGCATGTTCGGACGCCGTGGCACCATGAGCTGGCTTGGTGGCGCCCGTTCCGCCGCCGGTGCCGTCCCCACCACCCGTTCGCTCCAGGGGCGGTGGGTTCGACGCGGACGGACCAGCCACCTCCGGAGCCTTCTTCTTCGGTGGCATGTCGATGAAGATGATGGAGATCTAGTCTATGCAAACGCCGGATCAGGTTCACACAACTTCGACGCCCCCTACCTGGCGCGCCAAAGATGTCGGTGGGAAATCTGCCTCCACGGACACCTATGGGACCGAGCCCCTTTCTTGGTTCGGCGGGGGGCGGAGGTCGCACGAAGAGCGGATCGAGGCGATGCACACAAGGGGTTTACCCAGCTTCGGGCCGCACGGATGCGTAAAACCCTACTGCTGCTTTGTGGTTTTGTATTGTGTTCTTGCTCGGGAGCGTGTGGTGCTACAGTACACGCGAGCTGCTGGCGAGACCGAGCGTGAATGGCCTCTTCCTCCCTCCCGTAGTGCATGGGGCCTCCTTTTATATGTGCAAGGGGTTACCCACAGGTGGCAACGTAGGCGGGGGCAAAACTGGAAAACGCTGTGTTGGGTACAGCTGTTTGCACAGTGCTATCATACCTAACTCTGACGGCAGGGGACAAGGGCATTAAATGCCCGTCCGCATCGCCCAGACGGTGCAGGAAAGGGACCGTCAGGAGCGCCAACGTTTGCCACGATGGCTACTCTGTCAGCGTTGCTTCGCCACCGCATGCCCCTGGCTGCGCAGCCTCTTGCCACGTACGCCTGGAATGGCCCCAGAGCGACGCGTGGGTGGATGAGCTCGAGCGCAGGCGCGGGGTGGTGACTTGCCGCAGCAAGCGCCTTGCCGCGGTTGGTGCCTTGTCGCGCCCGGGAGCTTGTCGCTCACCGGTCCTTGCCGGGACGCGGGGCGCGTCGCAGCAAGTATCTTGTCGTGCCTCGGTCGGCCTTCCCAGCAAGCTCCTCTTGCCGGGGCCTTGTGCTTCGAGAGGCCGTCCCGGCAAGCTCCTCTTGCCGGGGCCTTGCTCTCTTCGGGTGGCCTTCCCGGCAAGCTCCTCCTGCCGGGGCCTTGGCTCAAATACTTTGTTCTTGGATGGCCCAAAAAGGGACCACGGAGAGTTTTGGCGATCGCCTGGCAAGCCTTGCCGCGGGGTGCTACGACTGCCCGTGCACAAGTTCGGGGTACTAAGGTACCCCTACTTTAGTACACCGACATGCCCCTAGCTAGGCATAAAAGCACGGATAGATCTAGGTATTGCCATAATAATAGGATAGATCACGAAAACTCATTTCATATTCTCTACGCTCAGCTTTAATGGGACAAGAGTCCCCAAGATCAATTTTGGGAGGTATAGGTTCCTCCTTCGGCCCTTCGTATTGCACAACCAATTCATCATTATAAGCATTCTTCTGACAGAACTTTGTGAGCCTATACTCGAGAGAATATCCTAGCTCATTATTTCGTATAGCAAAATCATTATTAAGTTCAGAAATTCTATCAACTAGAACATTGGTAGGAACCCTTTTTCTAAGGTTTTCATTAAAAGCAACATAGTCTAGAGATTGAAAACGCATTATTTCCTCTTGATCAAAGAGGATTGCCTCTATGGGAGGACGGCCAACGTCCACCCTATAGTGCGCAAAGATTTCTTTGGCCTCTTTTATTATAAATCTGAATTCATGAGCCAAGAAAATAGTAGCGTCACGCTTGACAGAAGAATGCTCAATATTAGAAAATTCTAAGAAAATCCTTTATATGCAAGGATGCATGTGCATAAATTGTCTTTCAAGTTCAACCACAAGCATGGCGATAGCGTCCGCAAGACTACTAGTTCTATGGAGAATAGAACTACCGATAGAAGGCAAAGCACCGCCACAAGTAAAGAAATCTTGAATAACCCCTTTTCCAATGATATTACCACTACCGATTCGGAATTTTTTTTTATGTAAGATAGGGGCTCTTCAGCAAGAGCATCAGAATTTTGCATGTTATTATTATTGTACATATCGACAATAATTTCCCCAATTTCAGACATAACGACCGAAAATACAAGGAGCAAGCGAAAGAGGCGAACGAAAAGAGAGAGGCGAATAAAACGGCAAGGGTGAAGTGGGGGAGAGGAAAACGAGAGGCAAATGGCAAATAATGTAATGTGGGAGATAAGAGTTTGTGATGGGTACTTGGTATGTTGACTTTTGCGTAGGCTCCCCGGCAACGGCGCCAGAAATCCTTCTTGCTACTTCTTGAGCACTGCGTTGGTTTTGCCTTGAAGAGGAAAGGGTGATGCAGTAAAGTAGCGTAAGTATTTCCCTCAGTTTTTGAGAACCAAGGTATCAATCCAGTAGGAGGCCACGCTCAAGTCCCTCGCACCTACACAAACAAATAAAAACCTCGCAACCAACACAATAAAGGGGTTGTCAATCCCTTCATGGTCACTTAAGAAAGTGAGATCTGATAAGATAATATTTTTGGTATTTTTATAATAAAGATGCAAAGTAAAATAAAAGGCAATAAAAATAGCTAAGTGTTGGAAGATTAATATGATGGAAAATAGACCCGGGGGCCATAGGTTTCATTAGTGGCTTCTCTCAAGAGCATAAGTATTACGGTGGGTGAATTGAGCATAGTTATGAGAATATCTAGGTATGATCATGTATATAGGCATCACGTCCGTGACAAGTAGACCGACTTCTGCCTGCATCTACTACTATTACTCCACACATCGACCGCTATCCAGCATGCATCTAGAGTATTAAGTTCAAAAGAACAGAGTAATGCTTTAAGTAAGATGACATGATGTAGAGGGATAAACTCATGCAATATGATATAAACCCCATCTTGTTATCCTCGATGGCAACAATACAATACGTGCCTTGCTGCCCCTGCTGTCACTGGGAAAGGACACCGCAAGATTGAACCCAAAGCTAAGCACTTCTCCCATTGCAAGAAAGATCAATCTAGTAGGCCAAACCAAACTGATAATTCGAAGAGACTTGCAAAGATAACCAATCATACATAAAAGAATTTAGAGAAGATTCAAATATTGTTCATAGATAAACTTGATCATAGACCCACAATTCATCGGTCTCAACAAACACACCGCAAAAGAAGATTACATCGAATAGATCTCCACGAGAATCGTGGAGAACTTTGTATTGAGATCCAAAGAGAGAGAAGAAGCCATCTAGCTAATAACTATGGACCTGAAGGTCTGAGGTAAACTACTCACACATCATCGGAGAGGCTATGGTGTTGATGTACAAGCCCTCCGTGATCAATGCCCCCTCCGGTAAGACGCCGGAAAAGGCCCCAAGATGGGATCTCACGGGTACATAAGGTTGCGGCGGTGGAATTAGGTTTTCGTGGATGCTTCTGTTGGTTTGGGGTAGTAGGTATATATAGGAGGAAGAAGTACGTCGGTGGAGCAACGTGGGCCCCATGTGGGTGGAGGGCGTGACTATGGGGTGGGCGTGCCCCCTGCCTCGTGCTCTCCTAGTTGATTTCTTGACGTAGACTCCAAGTCCTATGGATCACGTTTGTTCCAAAAATCACGTTCCCGAAGGTTTCATTCCGTTTGGACTCCGTTTGATATTCTTTTTCTGCGAAACTCTGAAATAGGCAAAAAAACATCAATTTGGGTTGGGCCTCCGGTTAATAGGTTAGTCCCAAAAATAATATAACAGTGTATAACAAAGCGCATTAATCATCCAAAACACAATATAATATAGCATCCCACCTTTCTTCTTCAACAATTATCGGTTAGTATCGGTTGAGCCTAAGTTTTTGCTTCTTCACATGATGTGTGCTATTCTTGGAATGTCATTTTATTTTGTTTTGCTTGTTGTTTCAATAAAGTGCTTAGATCTGAAAGTTTTTGGACAAGAGATAGTCCTCAAATAGCTACCTATTTGCTTAACTACTCGCTTGATCTTCACTTATATCTTTTTTGGAGTAGCTCGTCATTTACTCTTGTGCTTCACTTATATCCTATGAGTAAATCATTGAATGAATTGAATATCATGAAGTTGAAATTATATCATGCCTAGTGGTAGCTTCACATTGGGTTTAGAAAGTGAATCTTTTGAGGCTTGACAATCACAATATTGGTCATACTAGCAATTCACAAATAATTAGTATAAGGAAGAGAACTTTCACATGCAAATACACTATCATGGAATTGTTTTGTGATTGTGAGCCCCCATCAAAATACTATATGCCAAAATTGTTGACGTTGGACAAGGAAGACAACATAATGGTTTGTGTTTGTTAATATTCACATAGAAGTTATATTGTCATAGATCCTTCAACATGTGGTGCTTGGCCCCCAACCTTGCTAGCCAAAAATTCTGCACCAAGTAGAGATACTACTTGTGCATCCAAAAACCCTTAAACCCAAATATTTTCTTCAAGAGTCCACCATACCTACCTAAGGATTGAGCAAAATCCTTCAAGTAAGTTGTCATCGGTGCAATAAGGCAATAAAAATTGCTTTTAAAAGTGCGAGATCATTTAGTGTAAGAGAAAATTGAGTGTTGTACGAACTTGTGATGGTGAAGAATAAAAGCGACAGACAACATAATAAAGGTTGCCATCACAAGGGGCAATACAACGTGACGTTCTTTTGCACTAAGGGGTTGAGCATACAAACAAATAAGCACATGGAAACCTCTGCTTCCCTCTGTGAAGGGCCTATCTTTTACTTTTATGTATTTACTTTTATGCAAAGAGTCAAAGTTCTTCTCTCTATTCCTTTTTTATTTTTCTCTTTTGGCAAGCATCATGTGGTGAGGAAAGATCTAGGCACATATATCTAGTTGGATATGGGTAGCATGAGTTATTATTGTTGACATCACCCTTGAGGTGAATACGTTGGGAGGCAAAATTATAAGCCCCTATCTTTCTATGTGTTCGGTTGAAACGCTTTGCTCATGTGTATGCGGAGAGTGCTAGCAATCATAGAAGACTATATGATGGTTGAGTATGTGGAGCTCTTACTTAAACTCTATTGGATAAGTTGAATTACAATTGCTTGGTGACTGAGAACATTGATTGTTGAGTTTCAAGAGAATTCATCGTTTGAACCTTAACATGTCAATTGGTTGCTACTTTAACATGAGAAGTTTTATAAGAAAGAGTTGCTATTATGATGCTAGTAGAAGTGATTGAAATTATCATTGATCAAACTTCTGCACTTCGCTAGCATTCACACTTCATAAATTATTTCTTTTATCATTTACCTACTCGAGGATGAGTAGGAATTAAGCTTAGGGATGCTGATACGTCTCCAACGTATCTATAATTTTTAAAGTATTCATGCCATGTTTACAAAAAAATTATATGGTTTTGGTATGATTTGCATGGAACTAACCTGGACTGACGTTGTTTTCAGCAGAACTACCGTGGTGTTATTTTTTGTGCAAAAATGAAAGTTCTCCAAATGATCTAAAACTTTTTGACAGTTTTTTTGGAACAAAAGAGACACCCGAAGCTTCGTGGGAAGGCCAAAAGAGCCACAAGGAGGGCACAACCCACCAGGGTACGCCTGGTGGGCCAGGCTCGCCCCGGTAGGTTGTGCTCACCTCGAGGCCAATCTTCGCGCGAAACCGACACCAAAAAATCCTGTAAATAGAGAAACCATCAGAAATAACCCTAGATGATAAGTTCCGCCACCGCAAGGCTCTGTAGCCACCGAAAACCAATCTAGACCCCGTTCCGGCACCCTGCGGAGGGGGTAGTCATCTCCGGTGGCAATCTTCATCATCTCGGCGGCCACCATGATGATGAGGGAGTAGTCCACCCTCGGGGTTGAGGGTTTGTACCAGTAGCTATGTGTTCAATCTCTCTCTCTCTCGTGTTCTTGAGATGTCACGATCTTGATGTATTGCGGGCTTTTTTAATATAGTCGGATCATATGGTGTTTTCCCATCTCTATCTTGTGATGAATTGAGTTTTCCCTTTGAAATTTTGTTTTATAGGATTGAATACTTTTATGAATTTGAAAGAACACTTTATGTATGTCTTTCTATGAATACCCGTGGTGACAATGGGGTATCATATTGATTCACTTGATATGTGTTTTGACACTCAACTCGCGGATCCTGAGGTGACATTGGGGTAATCTATGCATAGGGGTTGATGCACGTTCTCGTCTTTTGTTTCTCCGGTAGAAATCTTGGGGCACTCTTTGAGGTTCTTAGTGTCGGATTGAGTATCATGAATCTGAATTTGCGTTTGTGTTATTTTAGTACGAACTCTTGATAGATCGATCGAAAAGAATAACTTAATGTTATTTTAGTATGAACTCTTGATAGATCGATCGGAAAGAATAACTTGGTGTTATTTTAGTACGAACTCTTGGATAGATCGATCGGAAAGAATAGCTATAAACAGTTTCTTCTCATGTTCTCCGCTAGATAAGAACTCTGGAGTGATTCTTCGTTGCATGTTGAGGGATGGTTATGTGATCCAATTATATTAGCATTGTTGAGACATGGCACTAGTGAAAGTACGAACCCTAGGCCTCATTTTCAAGCATTGCAATACCATTTGCGCTCTGCTTTATCAATTGCTACCTTGCTATTTTTTTATTGTTCTTATTACAAAAATCAATATCTACTATTCATATTACACTTGTATCACCATCTCTTTGCCGAACTAGTGCACCTATACAAATTACCATTGTATTTGGTGTGTTGGGGACACAAGAGACTTTTTATTATTTGGTTGCAGGGTTGTCTAAGAGAGACTATCTTCATCCTATGCCTCCCACGGATTGATAAACCTTAGGCCATCCACTTGAGGGAAAATTGTTACTATCCTACAAAACTCTGCGCTTGGAGGCCCGACATGTGTCTACAAGAATAAAGTTGCATAGTAGACATCAACACACCATTCTACAATTAACCTTGCACTTGCCGGCCAAAACCTAATCGTATCCCACCCACATAAACGCCTACTGGATCTTGATGATACTATCTTTGGTGCCAGGAGGAATGTTGGTCGCGGTGATGTGGTTGATCACGAGGGAAGTTAATACCGACTTAACAAACGTGCTCGTTTTGCTTGTACATTTGATGGGACGAGGACGAATATATGTGGGTCGGGTGGGCCAGCGTGGGCCATATCCCACGTGGCGCACGCGCCCGGTTGCGTCCGGGCCACCCCATGTCCACCCCAGTAGGCTGGATATGAGAGGTACTACTAGAACTACGTCGGTATTTCCCCAAAGAGGAAGGGATGATGCAGTACAACAATGGTAGGTATTTCCCTCAGTGATGATACCAAGGTTATCGAACCAGTAGGAGAACCACGCAGCACTACGTGAACGGCACCTGCACACAAATAACAAATACTCGCAAACCGACGCGTTAAAGGGGTTGTCAATCCCTTTCGGGTACCGGCACGAGAAATTGGCAAACGAACGTGAGAAAGTTGTAATAATTTGATAGACAGATCTTGCGGGAACGCGAGATAAAATAAATTGCAGCAAGGTATTTTTGTATTTTTTTGGTTTAATAGATCTGAAAATAAAATAAAATAAAATAGATCGCAAAGGTAAATATAATAAAAAAGAGACCCGGGGGCCATAGATTTCACTAGTGGCTTCTCTCAAGAAAAATAGCAAACGGTGGGTAAACGAATTACTGTTGGGCAATTGATAGAACATCAAATAATCATGACGATATCCAGGCAATGATCATTATATAGGCATCACGTCCAAGATTAGTAGACCGACTCCTGCCTGCATCTACTACTATTACTCCACACATCAACCGCTATCCAGCATGCATCTAGTGTATTAAGTTCATCGAAAAACGGAGTAATGCAATAAGAATGATGACATGATGTAGACAAGATCTATTTATGTAGAAATAGACCCCATCTTGTTATCCTTAGTAGCAACGATACATATGTGACAGTTCCCTTCTGTCACTGGAATCAAGCACCATAAGATCGAACCCATCACAAAGCACCTCTTCCCATTGCAAGATAAATAGATCAAGTTGGCCAAACAAAACCCAAATATCTGAGAAGAAATACGAGGCTATAAGAAATCACGCATATAAGAGATTCAAAGAAGACTCAAATAACTTTCATGGATAAAAAGATAGATTTGATCATAAACTCAAAGTTCATCCGATCCCAACAAACACACCGCAAAAAGAGTTACATCAAATATATCTCCAAGAGACCATTGTATTGAGAATCAAAAGAGAGAGAGAGGAAGCCATCTAGCTACTAACTACGGACACGTAGGTCTACAAAGAACTACTCATGCATCATCGGAGAGGCACCAATGGACATGATGAACCCCTTCGTGATGGTGTCTAGATTGGATCTGGTGGTTCTGGAACTTGCGGCGGCTGGAATTGATTTTCGTCGACTCCCCTAGGGTTTCTGGAATGGTGGGGTATTTATAGAGTAAAAAGGTGGTTCGAGAGGCCACCGAGGTGGGCACAACCCACTAGGGCGCCCCTGGGCCTCCAGGCGCGCGTAGGTGTCTTGTGCTCACCTCGGGCACCCTCTTCTGTACTTCTTTGGCCCACTGGATGTCTTCTAGTCCAAAAAAATCCACAAAAAGTTTCGCTGTGTTTGGACTCCATTTGGTATTGATTTCCTGCGATGTAAAAAACATGCAAAAAATAGCACCTGGCACTATGTCAATAGGTTAGTACCAAAAATGATATAAAATGACTATAAAATGGTTGTAAAACATCTAAGAATGATAATATAACAGCATGGAACAATAAAAAATTATAGATATGTTGGAGACGTATCAGCATCCCTAAGCTTAATTCCAGACCGTCCTCGAGTAGGTAAATGATAAAAACAGAATTTTTGATGTGGAATGCTACCTAACATGTCATCTCATATTATCTTGTTTGTAGCATGGACATTTGGACTTTTATATGGTTCAAAGCAATAGTCTAGTTTTGACATGAGGACTTTAATACTCAAGCATATCAACAAGCAACCATGTCTTTCAAAATATCAACGCTAAAATATGGTATCCCTAGCCCATCATGCTCAGTCATTGATCCATTCATGAAACACACTCGCATATTAGCTACAACCAATGCTCAAGTACGATCATAGTGCCCCATAGTTGGTGCTTTTATAAGAGAAGATGGAGACTCAAATTAAAAATAGAAATTGCATAAAGTGAAAGAAAGGCCCTTCGCGGAGGGAAGTAGGGATTTGTAGACGTGCCAGAGCTCAAAGCAAAAAAGATAGATATAAAACATTTTGGGTGGCATGCTTTTCCTGTCAACGGGAATGATCCAGTAGTTCCCAATACTTTCCATGCTAGATATATCATAGGCGGTTGATGTCTGCTAGACTACGTTGGTATTTACCCAAAGAGGAAGGGATGATACAGCACAACGATGGTAGGTATTCTCCTCAGCGTGATGAAACCAAGGTTATCGAACCAATAGGAGAACCAAGCAACACTACGTAAACAACACCTGCACACAAGTAACAAATACTCGCAACCCGACGTGTTAAAGGGGTTGTCAATCCCTTTAGGGTAACGGCGCCAGAAATTGGCAAACCGATGTGAGAGAGTTGTAATAGTTTATAGATCGAACGCCAAATAAAATAAACTGCAGCAAGGTATTTTTTGTATTTTTGGTTTAATAGATCTGAAAATAAAAGCAAAGGAAAATAGATCTCAAAGGCAAATATATTAAAGAATAGACCCGGGGGCCGTAGAGTTCACTAGTGGCTTCTCTCGAGAAAAATAGCAAACGGTGGGTAAACAAATTACTATTGGGCAATTGATAGAACTTCAAATAATCGTGATGATATCCAGGCAATGATCATTATATAGGCATCACGTCCAAGATTAGTAGACCGACTCCTGCCTGCATCTACTACTATTACTCCACACATCGACTGCTATCCAGCATGCATCTAGTGTATTAAGTTCATGGAGAAACGGAGTAATGCAATAAGAATGATGACATGATGTAGACAAGATCTATTTATGTAGAAATAGAACCCATCTTGTTATCCTTAATGGCAACGATACATACGTGTCGGTTCCCCTTCTGTCACTGGGATTAAGCACCGTAAGATCGAACCCATCACAAAGCACTTCTTCCCATTGCAAGATAAATAGATCAAGTTGGCCAAACAAAACCCAAATATCAGAGAAGAAATACGAGGCTATAAGCAATCATACATATAAGAGATCAAAGAAGACTCAAATAACTTTCATGGATAAAAAGATAGATCTGATCATAAACTCAAAGTTCATCTGATCCCAACAAACACACCGCAAAAAGAGTTACATCATATGGATCTCCAAGAGACCATTGTATTGAGAATCAAACAAGAGAGAGGAAGCCATCTAGCTACTAAGTACGGACCCGTAGGTCTACAAAGAACTACTCACGCATCATAGGAGAGGCACCAATGGACATGATGCACCCCTCTGTGATGGTGTCTAGATTGGATTTGGTGGTTCTGCTCTGCGGCGGCTGGAATTGATTTTCGTCGATTCCCCAAGGGTTTCTGGAATATTGGGGTATTTATAGAGCAAAGAGTTGGTTCGCACCCAAGGTGGGCACAACCCACCAGGGCGCGCCTGGGCCTCCAGGCCCGTCCTGGTGGGTTGTGCTCCCCTCGAAGCACCCCCGAGGCGCTTCTCTGGCCCACTGGATGTCTTCTGGTCAAAAAACCCATAAAAAGTTTCACTACGTTTCGACTCTGTCTGGTATTGATTTCCTGCGATGTAAAAAACATGCAGAAAACAACAACTGGCACTTGGCACTATGTCAATAGGTTAGTACCAAAAAATGATATAAAATGGTTATAAAACATCCAAGAATGATAATATAACACCATGGAACAATAAAAAATTATTGATACATTGGAGACGTATCAGCAACCCCAAGCTTAATTCCTGCTCGTCCTCGAGTAGGTAAATGATAAAACCAGAATTTTTGATGTGGAATGCTGCCTAACATGTCATCTCATATACTTTTCTTTATAGCATGGACATTTGGACTTTTATATGGTTCAAAGCAATAGTCTAGTTTTGACATGATAACTTAAATATTCAAGCATATTAATGACCCACAAGTATAGGGGATCAATTGTAGCTCTTTTCAATAAGTAAGAGTGTCGAACCCAACGAGGAGCGGAATGAAATGACAAGTGGTTTTCAGCAAGGTAATGTCTGCAAGTGCTAAAATTGTAAGTAACAGAGTAGTTTGATAGCAAGGTAATTTGTAACAAGCAAGTAACGATAGTAGTAACAAAAGTGCAGCAAGGTAGCCCAATACTTTTGAGGCAAAGGACATGCCAAAACGGTCTCTTATGACAAGAAAAGTGTTCTTGAGGGTACACGGGATTTTCATCTAGTCACTTTCATCCTGTTGGTTTAATTCATGTTCGGTACTTTGATAATTTGATATGTGGGTGGACCGGTGCTTAGGTGCTATTCTTACTTGAACAAACCTCCTACTTATGATTGACCCTCCTGCAAGCATCCGCAACTATGAGAAAAGTATTAAGAATAAATTCAACCATAACATTAAACTTTTGGATCCAACCAGTCCCTTACGGAATAGCGCATAATCCGGGGTTTAAGCTTCTGTCACTCTCGCAACCCATCATCTAATTGGTACCCCACAATGCATTCCCTTAGGCCCAATTATGGTGAAGTGTCATGTAGTCGATGTTCACATGACACCACTAAGGGAATCACAACATACATACTATCAAAATATCGAACACATATCAAGTTCACATGATTACTTGCAACATGATTTCTCACGTGACCTCAAGAACAAAAGTAACTACTCACAAATGATAACCATGCTCAAGATCAGAGGGGCATTAAATAGCATATTGGATCTAAACATATAATCTTCCACCAAATAAACCATATAGTAATCAACTACAAGATGTAATCAACACTACTAGTCACCCACAAGCACCAATTTATAGTTCTAGTAACAGGATTTAACACAAGAGATGAACTAGGGTTTGAGATGAGATGGTGTTGTTGAAGATGTTGATGGAGATTGCCCTCCCCAAGATGGGAGAGTTGCTTGGTGATGATGATGACGATGATTTCCCCCTCCGGGAGGGAAGTTCCCCTGGTGGAATCGCTCCGCCGGAGGGAAAAAGTGCTCCTGCCCAAGTTCCGCCTTGATATGGTGGCGCTCCATCCCGAAAGTCTTCTCCTTATTTTTTTTCTAGGTCAAAATGACCTATATACCAGAAGACGGGCACCGGAGGTGGGCCTGGGTGAGCACAACCCACCAGTGCGCGCCCAGGTGGGTTGTGCCCACCTGGTGGGCCCCTTTGGTAGTTATTTTCTCCAATATTATTCAAATATTCCATAAAAAATCTCCATGAAGTTTCAGCTTATTAGGAGTTGTGCAGAAAAGGTGGCCCGACATAGCTTTTCCAGTCCAGATTTCTAGCTGCCGGAATTCTCCCTCTTTGTGTATACCTTGCATATTATGAGAGAAAAGGCATTAGAATTAATCCAAAAAGCATTATTATGGATAAAAACATCACAAATAACAGTAATAAAACATGATGCAAAATGGACGTATCACATATCAACAAGCAACCATGTCTTCCATCAACGCTAAAATAAGTTATCCCTAACCCATCATGCTCAATCATTGATCCATTTATGAAACACATTTGCATATTAGCTACACCCAATGCTCAAGTACGATCATAGTGCCACCTAGTTGGTACTTTATAAGAGAATATGGAGACTCAAATTAAAAATAAAAATTGCATAAAGTAAAAGAAAGGTCCTTCGCAGAGGGAAGTAGGGATTTGTAGAGGTGCCAGAGCTCAAAGGGAAAATTGAGAGATAAAAACATTTTGAGAGGCATAGTTTTCCCACCAACAAAAATGACTTAGAGCTCCCAACACTTTCCATGCTAGATATATCATAGGCGGTCCCCAAAACAGAAAATAAAGTTTATTTCTTTTTCAACCATACTTTCACTTTCCATGCCTAACCATATCCACGGGTGCCCTCCATACCAACACTTTCCAAGGAATTTATTATTTGATAACATAAAGTAAATCCATTTTTTACTTCGGGACTGGGCATCCCTAATACCTTTGCCTTACTCTCGTGCAATGACAAGTGAATAAACACTCATCATGAGAATAACACATCTAGCATGGAAAATATTGGCCATCCCTCACCGTCTCGCGAGCGGTATGAGCACACAAAAGAGAAATTTATTTTGAAAATTAGAGATGTCACATACAAATTTGCTTAGAACGGCAAAATAATACCGCATATAGGTAGGTATAGTGGACTCATGTGGCAAAACTGGTTTAAAGGATTTTGGATGCACAAGTAGTGCTCATACTTAGTGCAAAATGAAGGCTAGCAAAAGATTGAGAAGCGACCAACCAAGAAACGAATAATCTCATAAGCGAGCATTGAGCATAATTAACACCGAACAATGCACCACAAGTAGGATGTAATTTCATTGCATGACTATTGACTTTCGTGCTTACATAGAGAATCACAAACCTTAAAACCAATATTCTTACTAAAGCATAATTACTCATCAACATGACTCACATATCACATCATCATATCTCAAAACTATTACAAAGAATCAAGTTTATTTTGTCCAATGATCTTCATGAAAGTTTTTATTATATCCTTCTTGGATATCTATCACTTTGGAACCATTTTTCATGTGTTGCTTTTGATAAGCTCAAACAAATATAAGTGAAGATCATGAGCATAATTTTTCTTTCCCTCAAATTAATTTAAGTGAAGTAAGAGAGAACTTCTTGAAAATTTTACTAACTCTCAAATAAATCTAAGTGAAGCAAGAGAGCATTTCTTCAAAAATACTAAAGCACACCGTGCTCAAAAAGATATAAGTGAAGCACTAGAGCAATTCCATAGCTTATAAAAATTTAAGTGAAGTATAGAGAGCAATTCTAACAAGTCATGGCATAATTTTGGCCCTCTCAAATAGGTGTGTCCAGCAAGGAATCAAGACTAATCTCATAGCATACAAGACGCTCCAAGAAAAACTCATAGTATGTGACGAATAAAAATATAGCTTTGAGTAGAATACCGATGGTCGTTAGAGGGGATGCCACTCGGGGCATCCCCAACCTTAGTTGCTTGCTTCTCTTTGGATAATAGCTTGGGATGGCATGGGCATCCCCAAGCTTAGACTCTTCTTACTCCTTATTCCTTCATCCATCGTAACATCACCCAAAACTTAAAAACTTCAATCACACAAAACTCAACAAAACCTTCGTGAGATCCGTTAGTATAAGAAAGCGAATCACTACTATAAGTACTGTTGCAACCCATTCATATTTTATTATTGCATTATATCTACTGTATTCCAACTTTTCTATGGCAAAAACTCTTCAAAGAAAACCATAGAATCATCAAAACAAGCACACAACGCAAAGAAAACAGAATCTGTCAAAAACAGAACAGTCTGTAGTAATCTGGATATTTCGAATACTTCCGAAACTCCACAAATTCTAAAAAAATTAGGAAGACCTGATAAATTGTATATTAATATTCTGCAAAAAGAATTGGTATTTTATCACGCTCTGGTTAAAAATTAGAATTATTTTCGTGAGCACAAAAGTTTCTGTTTTTCAGCAAGATCAAACAACTATCACTCAATAAGACCCTAAAGGCTTTACTTGGCACAAACACTAATTAAAACACAAAAAACACAATCATAACAGTAGCATCATTGTGCAAACACTCCAGAACAGAAAAACAAAAAGTAAAAATAAATTTTATTCATTGGGTTGCCTCCCAACAAGCGCTATCGTTTTACGCCCTTAGCTAGGCATAAAGCAAGGATCTAAATTTTGTCATCTTTGTTCAAATCCTCAATCAAACACTTAGAATTCTTCAAAAATTTATCATAAAGATTTTCAATGACAATACTCCTAGGAACAATTTTGAAGAATTCATTCTTGCCCAAGGGATCTCTTATAACTTCAACAAAATCCGGGTGGATACTAATCATCTTAAGATCTTCTTTACTGTTATTACTAGAAGTAGCACCCTTGTTCTTAGTAACTTGAGTATTCTTGCCAATTTTTACGGGAGTTTTTTCAATAGTTTTAGCGGATGCAAAATCAGTACTTAAATTACTAAAGATTTCTTCCAGTTTATCGATCCGAGCCAGGCTTTCTCCAATTCTTTCATGAATCACGGTCCCCTTTTCTTTTAACAAATTAAAAACTTCTCCCGCTTTTGACCCAAACTAAGTAGCAATATCATGCATCTTTTTATCCAAATTTTCAATGTGTTCTTCGGTGAGCATTTTCTTTTCAATAACATCTAATCTTTCCATGACATGCTCAAGAGTCAAAGGTGTTTCATTAATCATAAGAGGTGGTGAGCCTACCAAATTTCCCATAGCATTATAAGCATCAAGAGAGTGACACATCAAGAAATTTCCACCGGTAATCGTATAAAAAACGAATCTATCCCAAGTGGTGATGCCCACATAAAAGCAACAAAGAAGAACAATGGTAGATTGCTTACGGATAGATCTATTATGCGCGTTGCAAATCCTATGCCAAGCATCTTTTAAATTCTCTCCTCCCCTTTGTTTAAAGTTGAGAACCTCGTTCTAGGGAGTGCACGCAATAGAGGAAGAACTATCCATGATGACAATAATGGCAAACAAGATTGCACACAAAAACAGATCCGGCAAGAAAACGACGAACTAAAAAGAAAGGCGAATAAAACGGTAATTTTTTTAGAAGTGGAGGAGAGGAAAATGAGAGGCAAATGGAAAATAATGTAAATTGCGATGAGATGAGATTTGTGATTAGGAACCTGATAGACGTTGATGATCCTCCCCGGCAACAGCACCAGAAATTCCTTTTGATGTCTGCTAGACTACGTCGGTATTTCTCCAGAGAGGAAGGGATGATGCAGCACAATGACGGTAGGTATTTCCCTCAGTGATGAGATCAAGGTTATCGAACCAGTAAGAGAACCAAACAATACCACGTAAACATCACCTACACACAAATAACAAATACTCGCAACCCTACGTGTTAAAGGGGTTGTCAATCCCTTTCGGGTGACGGTGCGAAATACTGTCAATGGTTCTCAAACAGAAATTAAAGTTTATTCCTTTTTCAACCATACTTTCACTTCCCATGGCTAACCGTATCCACGAACGATATGATCAAGTTACTCACTCGAGAGCCCCCCTTGATAGTATGGCAATCGATCCTACAACCCGGTCTCCCAACTACCACCATGAGACCAGTAAAATAGAAATCCTATCAAGGGCAAACCTTTGCCTTGCACAAAGTCCACTTGAGCTAGACGATGACGATCTTGACTTCCTCAAGTTGGACCACCTTTCTTGAGTGCATTGGCTCCATGAAGACTATTTGATTGCTCCCCAATACTCCACAATGGGTGAGCCACTGTTCGGCACAACTTCACCAGTTCATTGTCACCATAATGGATGGCAAGCTTCAAGCATGATTTCATCGTGATGCTCCACTTGAACTTGCACACCATGATATCTTTTTTTACGCAAGCCCATGGAAACATACGTAACCCCACATAGAACTCTCGCGTAGACCATAGGTTAGTACACAAAGCATACTGGACAATGCTTACCATACCATGAGATCACTTGATCCCACTCGGTACATCTTCTATGCTTTGTGTGTTGATCACTTGATTCACACTTTGATTTAGTCTTGATCAACCTTGTATCATGTCTTTTACATGACCAATCTTTGAATAATTCCTTGAATAGCACCTTGGTTATCACATAAACTCCTTGAAACCAACATATTGACTTCAAGAAATGCCTATGGACAAATCCTCCAAATATAACTCAAGGCAACCATTAGTCCATAGAAATTATCATCAATTACTTAGACCAAACTGTCGGCGTTCTGGGAACGGGGGTCCCCAGACTTGCCTGCCTGCGGCTTGCGGCGTGGCTCAAAGGGGGCCCAGCACGGCCCATCTTCATCAACACAGACCCAAGACCCTCGCGAGGGGCCAAGCCTCGCGGGGCGGACGACACGGAGCTTCCTCAGGCGCGGCCTCATCAGGCTTGCTCGCGAGGAGGCGGAGAGATCAAGGCGGGGTACCTCACAAGGTGTCCATGATGCAAGCCATGACGACCAAGGGCGCCAGGCGGGCGCCAGCCCGCGCAGTGTCCTCCCTTTCCTCTTTGGTGCAAAGGGAGCAAGCGCAGGCGGGAGGATCAAGCAAAGGCACCCGTTTCGGTGCAACGAGACCAAGACCAGTCCAACGAAAGGAAGGAAGTCATTGTGGAGCCCAAGCCAGCGTCACCACCAGAGCCTTTGGCAGGCGAGGACCAACTTTGGTCAGGATAAGTGTACCAGATGTTCCCCTTCAAAATGGCCAATTGTTGACGCCCTTCCCGCTCAATATTTGGAAAGAGGCCCAGGGCCTTTGCCTATAAATATGACTAGCCACCCCCAAGATTGGAAGGACGGATGGAGAAATCTAATCAGCTAGGATCCAGAGAGAGAGAGAGAAGGGCGACTGAGCTCCTCCTTGCAGTTCATTGCCCTAGCCAAGAACAGACCCTCGCGAGGCTGTTCTTCCTTGTATTGTTCATCATCAGCCCAAGAGGCAATCCACCACACCACCACACTGGAGTAGGGTATTACACCACATCGGTGGCCCGCACCAGTATAAACCCTGTGTCTCTTGTGTTGTTCTTCTCGTAGCCTAGATCCTTGCAAGGCGGAGGGGTACAGGTAGGTAGGAAGCGTAAGCTCCGTGCGCACCCCAGAGTTCGAACCTCAAGGGTCTGCCGGAACCCAAAATCCGACATTTGGCGCGCCAAGTAGGGGTGCGCCAGAATTCGTCTTCCACCGCCCGTTTCTCCTCCGACCATCGCGTCCATGTCTGACGCTCGTCGGGCCCGCGCCGAGCGCCGAGCCGCTCTCGCTTCCCGCGTCGCCCAAACGGCCCCTGTCGGCGGGCGTCCCCGCCGTTCCTCGTCGCCTACCATCAACGCCGCCACCGGCCCGGTGGGGAACGAGCAGCAAGCGTCGTCTCAGCATCCTTCCGTGCGGCAAGACGGCCGCACCGCTACTCCCTCGCTCACCCCAGCTGGTTCTTCGTCCCGCGCGCTCCGCACACCCATGGAGGCTCGAGCTGCGCTCATCACGGCAAACGAGCTCCTGTGCTACCGTCCCGTCGACGACGTCTACGAAGAGTGGCTCGACCGCGTCGCCGAGCTCGTCCGCACCGCGGGGGGCTCTCCTGCGCCGTCCGTCCCACTGCACCGCACCCCGCCCCGCGCGGGCGACGAAGCTCCGGGGGCGCCCCAGCCGCCTCCTCACCAAGTAGATGCCCCGGCCGCAAGGCGCGTGGCCCCTGGCTGGAACCCGCTCCGCCAGGCACCAGCGTGGCAAGAGCAGAGCTGCCAAGAAGTCCCTCGCCCGCAAGAAGCTGCCTGGGCGCTCCATGCTCCGGCACGTTGTGACACCCCAAAATTTTGACCTTGTTCTATTGGGATGAAAAAATTTACCAGGATTTAAAACCTTGATTTTCTGAGCTTCCTTTTTATTTTAATCATTTTTCTTCCTTGTTGTGATGGAGTTTCTCCCAAAGTTAAAACCTTTTTATATGTTATTTGACTTGTTTAACCAATCTAGAAAAAACTTTTCTTGTATTAGTAGAACTAATTAGATAATTAAGTTGCTTGATTTTTATTTTCTTGAAAATGGTTTTCTCAAGGTTAAAATGGCCATATTTGAACTACAACCATTTAACAAATTCACTTAAATTTTCCACCAAAATTTGGAGACGTCAGGTGATGTTTTTAAACCTCTTTTATATAAAAATTATTTTTATTATTAAATTATTTTGAGCTCTACACCCAATTTTCTTCTCTGGTCCAGAGAGCATTTTTGCACTACAACCCTTTTAATTATTTCTTTCTAGCCTCCACCAAAACTATGGGATGTTGGAAATAGCCTATAATTCAACTTTATGCAAAAACCTAGTGGTATTATTTGCAAGTTTTGAGTGGACCAACCTCTTCTTCATTCTGGTCCAACATGATGGTTTGTACAGCAACCACATTTTTAGTTGCTCCTTTATCCATGATTCCTTTTCCTACTTGTAGCTCTCCCTATTAAACCCCTAAGTCCAAGAGCATGCAACAATTGGATCACTTTTGGTTCATGGAATAATGCCCTTTCCTTTCTGTCCAGAATTGGAGTTCAGCAAAACATACACTAGCAAGTTTCTCTTTTTTCCAAACTAACCTTACCACCCTCTCTTGCATCTAAGGAGACACTGATCTGGAGAATTTGACCACTCCAAGAAATGCCTAAGTGCCCTTGGCATTTTGTCGAACACCTTATGGGCATGATCTGTTTTGGCATGACTTCTGACATTGCACTATGAGCTTCCACATCTGATCAATCTATCATGTCCAATAGACTCCCCACTACCCTTAGCTTAGGCCTGCTAAGTCCCAATCTCACCCGAGACCTCTATCGCGCCCTGGCATTTCGTCGAACAGGTCCTGCGCATGCACTGGGTGCACCCAGAGCGTGCTAATTGAAGCCGCGCACTTGAGCCGCCGCG
This sequence comes from Aegilops umbellulata, assembly GCA_032464435.1. Taxonomy (NCBI): domain Eukaryota; kingdom Viridiplantae; phylum Streptophyta; class Magnoliopsida; order Poales; family Poaceae; genus Aegilops; species Aegilops umbellulata. Next base: position 316,938,182 of record CP136055.1, on the reverse strand, counting down.
TCGCACCCTGCCTTGGCCCGCACTGCAGAACCTTGCCACGCACTCCCCGCCTAACCACTACACGCCAGCCGCCCTGGCACCCTACAGCGCCACCGCCAGAGCACTTTTGGCAGCACGTCGGCGTCGGCCGACAGCCTCTGCTCCGTTCAGCGCCGCCCAAGCCACCCCGGCTCGCCACCTGGCCCCTGGCACAGCCCGAACTCATCCGCAAGCGTGTCCGCTAGCATTCGTCGCCGCCACGACGCCCTGCAAGCTACAGAAGGGCGGTTCACCGGCGTCCTCATCCACCGCCGCGGAACCGACTTCGTCGCACTATAAAAGGACACCCCGAAAAACCCCCGAGCACGCAGGCGACTCTAAGCCATCCCCTAGGACCCCTTGGGGCAGCCAATCGACCCGGGGAGGTCATCTTCCCCACCTCCGGCAGCAGCGGCCGCCGCCATGGCCCCAGCTCTCCCAGCGCCACCAGGGCCTCTCCCCCCCCCCCCCATTTCTCTTCACCAAGAACACCTCCTTCCTCCCAGGAACCCAACCCCCTACTCGATTTTGATCGGGAACCACATTCGCCCCAAAACCACTCTGCCACCGAAGCCTCCTCCGCCGCAAAGCTCGCCGCCGGCAGCTCCCTCCGTCCCCACCAGCATGGCGACCACCGGGAGGATCGCCCTTGAGTGGCGGATCCATCCCCGCCCTCGGGGCCCCGCGAGGAGCCGCCAGTCGCCGGCGACGATCGCCGGAGCCCCGCCTCCACTCGGAACAGAGGAAGGAGAGGGAGGGAAGAATAGTCAAACCTGACTAGTGGGCCCCCTGGACCCACTTTCAGTGGCACACCGCGCCATCCACGTGTTTAAGTGAAGACGTAATCCACCCCAGTATGTTTCTCCCGCTTCGAAAGCGTATTCCCCTCTAAAACGTTTTTCTTTTTCTATTTTATTTAAATCAGTTTTTGACCAAAACTTTGACTGACTATATCTTTTTAAATATAACTCCAAATGAATTAATTCTTTTTCCTACATCTCTCAAATATTGTCTAGTTTATTTTAAGATTTATTTGAAAATTTTCCAAACAACTTTTTGTGCTGTTTTTGAAATATGTGTTATTTGCATATTTTTGAAAATAGGAGTTTTGGAGAGAGGATAGGAGACTTGCAAGAATCTTGGAGTGCACCTTGCCTTTCCACACCATTAAGGCAAGCATTCTGAACCTCGGAAAAATATTGCGATGTGATAGCTGACACGTTTTTAAATCCCCGCTTATTTCGGGGTATTGTTATTTCATGTGTTATGATCTTTTGCATGGATGCATAATGATGTTTTCCTTGCTGTTGGATATGAACACATTTGTGATGATAATCATACCCATGTGCCCTACATGCATGCCGGAGAGGGATCCGGGAAAGACTCTGCCTTGGGTAGGCATGAGCTTGTCACCGGTCCCTGTCGGAACGGTCATAACTGGTATGGCATGGTGAGTTATATTGGGGGTTGATTTATTGGTTGGAAATAATTTGTGTTGCCCGTGTCATGCAGGAACTCATAAACCTCCTGAGTCGACCACAGATCGAGTCTTGTTCCAGTAAAAACCCCTACTTGCCTGGTACTACCACTTGTCCCTGCCACAGGCAGGGTACGGTTCAGTAAGTCGTCAACCCCTTCCGAGCACACACCGTACAGAGAGGCTATGGTGGAAGATGCTGGCTGTAGCCGGTAGGCAGGCCACCTGGTCCGGGGGCATGGTTGTTTCCGGTTGGGACCGAGAGGGGAGGCCACCCCTTAGAGCGTGCGATATAAGTTTGATCCCATGCTACGCGAGGTTGTAGCCTCCCCACTTAGAGTTTGCTTGACAGGTGTCGTGGGTGATTCCAGGCACCGATGAGTTAAGATGGTGTGTGCAAGTTAGGTGTGTTTTCAACTAAAAGGCCGTAGACGGAATTAGCCCCAGTGGACTAAAGGAATCTGTTAGTTGTGTGTATAGAGTACACCCTCTGCAGAGATTAAACCTTTTCGTATAGCCGTGTCCTTGGTTAAGGAATACAGCCTGGGATGGGTCAAGTGTCGGTCTTAGAGTCGGTCTCCGGAGGAGAAACTATTATACCCGAACTGAAACCACGTTTTGAGACAGGTGGTAATTATAATTATTGTTTTATGGACTAACCCGTATATTGTTGGTATTATCGAATATCCCTGAGACGGTTCTACCTCCCGGATATTCACTGTAGTTTTTCTTTTAAAGCCCTTTCTGTGGTGTCGCTAAGACGCCCGACTGTGATATTTCTTTTAAAGCCCTTTCTGTGGTGTCGCTAAGACGCCCGACTGTGCTATTTCTTTTAAAGCCCTTTCTGTGGTGTCGCTAAGATGCCCGACTGTGGTATTTCTTTTAAAGCCCTTTCTGTGGTGTTGCTAAGACGCCCGACTGTGGTATTTCTTTTAAAGCCCTTTCTGTGGTGTCGCTAAGACGCCCGACTGTGGTATTTCTTTTAAAAGCCCTTTCTGTGGTGTCGCTAAGACGCCCGACTGTGGTATTTCTTTTAAAGCCCTTTCTGTGTTGTCACTAAGACGCCCGACTGTGGTATTTCTTTTAAAGCCCTTTCTGTGGTGTCGCTAAGACGCCCGACTGTGATATTTCTTTTAAAGCCCTTTCTGTGGTGTCGCTAAGACGCCCGACTGTGGTATTTCTTTTAAAGCCCTTTCTGTGGTGTCGCTAAGACGCCCGACTGTGGCATTTCTTTCAAAGCCCTTTATGTGGTGTCGCTAAGACGCCCGACCATGGCATGCTTGTTGATTATTTCATAAATATTAATACTGCTATGTTATTACTTATTCATAAATAACATGTTTGCACGCATCAGAGTTTTATTTATCTTTTGTAGACTAACGTCATGAGCATAAAATATTTTTCAGCATATCGTTGTGATATTATACCTATGTTCATAATGTTTGCGAGTACGTTCAAAGTACTCACTGGCTTGTCCCTGGCTATTGTCTTGGCCAGATTGTTTGCTTGGAGAGGAGTGTTGCGAAGACAGCCCCGTTACTTAAGCAGCGGTGATAGCAGCCTCGCGAAGATATGAGTTAACCTGGTCAGCTGTTCCCGTGGGAAATGGAGTCCCATAGACCGTGGTGATCCACAAACCGCTTCCGCCCTCGACCACTAGAAACCATTTGTTGTACTCATAGGCCACAATGGTCTTGTACTACATATTTTGTACTCTTGCTTGGAATTTCTGTATCAAGTTGATGCCTCATCAGCTAACAGTAATCCTGGGGCTGATGAGCTCGACGGCCATTTTCTGGAATTTAATCCCCGGAAAACCGGTCGCGACACACGTCGCGGCCACTGTCGGCGTTCTGGGAACGGGGGTCCCCAGACTTTCCTGCCTGCGGCCTGCGGTGTGGCACAAAGGGGGCCTAGCACGGCACATCTTCATCAACACAGACCCAAGACCCTCGTGAGGGGCCAAGCCTCGCGGGGCGGACGACACGGAGCTTCCTCAGGCACAGCCTCATCAGGCTGGCTCGCGAGGAGGCGGAGAGATCAAGGCGGGGTACCTCACGAGGTGCCCATGATGCAAGCCATGACGACCAAGGGCGCCCGGCGGGTGCCAGCCCGCGCAGTGTCCTCCCTTTCCTCTTTGGTGCAAAGGGAGCAAGCGCAGGCGGGAGGATCAAGCAAAGGCACCCATTTCGGTGCAACGAGACCAAGACCAGCTCCGCGACAAGGAGGAAGTCACAGTGGAGCCCAAGCCAGCATCATCACCAGAGCCTTTGGCAGGCGAGGACCAACTTTAGTCAGGATAAGTGTACCAGATGTTCCCCTTCAAACTGGCCAATTGTTGGCGCCCTTCCCGCTCAATATTTGGGAAGAGGCCGAGGGCCTTTGCCTATAAATAGGACCAGCCACCCCCAGGGTAGAGACATCGAGCAACTCGGCAATCAGTTAGATAGGCATAGGCAACAGACAGAAAGAGAAAGAGAGAGAGAAGGGCGACTGAGCTCCTCCCAGCAGTTCATCGCCTCGGCCAAGAATAGACCCTCGCGAGGTTGTTCTTCCCTGTATTGTTCATCATCATCAGCCCAAGAGGCAATCCACCACACCACACTGGAGTAGGGTATTACACCACATCGATGGCCCGAACCAGTATAAACTCTGTGTCTCTTGTGTTGTTCTTCTCGTAGCTTAGATCCTTGCGAGGCGGAGGGGTACAGGTAGGTAGGAAGCGTAATCTCCGCGCGCACCCCAGAGTTCGAACCTTAAGGGTCTGCCGGAACCCGAAATCCGACATTTGGCGCGCCAGGTAGGGGTGCGCCGGAATTCGTCTTCCACCGCTCCGTTCTCCTCCGACCATCGCGTCCATGTCCGACGCTCGTCGGGCCCGCGCCGAGTGCCGGGCCGCTCTCGCTTCCCGCGTCGCCCAGACGGCCCCTGTCGGCGGGCGTCCTCGCCGTTCCCCGTCGCCTGCCATCAACGCCGCCACTGGCCCGGCGGGGAATGAGCAGCAAGCGTCGTCTCAGCATCCTTCCATGCGGCAAGACGGCCGCACCGCTACTCCCTCACTCACCCCAGCTGGCTCTTCGTCCCGCGCGCTCCGCGCGCCCTTGGAGGCTCGAGCTGCGCTCATCGCGGCAAACGAGCTCCTGCGCTACCGTCCCGTCGACGACGTCTACGAAGAGTGGCTCGACCGCGTCGCCGAGCTCGTCCGCACCGCGGGGGGCTCTCTTGCGCCGTCCGTCCCACTGCACCGCACCTCGCCCGCGTGGGCGATGAAGCTCCGGGGGCACCCCAGCCGCCTCCTCACCAAGTAGATGCCCCGGCCGCAAGGCGCGTGGCCCCTGGCTGGAACCCGCTCCGCCAGGCACCAGCGCGGCAAGAGCAGAGCTGCCAAGAAGTCCCTCGCCCGCAAGAAGCCGCCTGGGCGCTCCATGCTCCGGCACGTCGCGGCCACTGTCGGCGTTCTGGGAACGGGGGTCCCCAGACTTGCCTGCCTGCGGCCTGCGGTGTGGCTCAAAGGGGGCCTAGCACGGCCCATCTTCATCAACACAGACCCAAGACCCTCGTGAGGGGCCAAGCCTCGCGGGGCGGACGACACGGAGCTTCCTCAGGCACAGCCTCATCAGGCTGGCTCGCGAGGAGGCGGAGAGATCAAGGCGGGGTACCTCACGAGGTGCCCATGACGCAAGCCATGACGACCAAGGGCGCCCGGCGGGTGCCCGCCCGCGCAGTGTCCTCCCTTACCTCTTTGGTGCAAAGGGAGCAAGCGCGGGCGGGAGGATCAAGCAAAGGCACCCATTTCGGTGCAACGAGACCAAGACCAGCTCCGCGACAAGCAGGAAGTCACTGTGGATCCCAAGCCAGCATCATCACGAGAGCCTTTGGCAGGCGAGGACCAACTTTAGTCAGGATAAGTGTACCAGATGTTCCCCTTCAAACTGGCCAATTGTTGGCGCCCTTCCCGCTCAATATTTGGGAAGAGGCCGAGGGCCTTTGCCTATAAATAGGACAAGCCACCCCCAGGGTAGAGACATCGAGCAACTCGGCAATCAGTTAGATAGGCATAGGCAACAGACAGAAAGAGAAAGAGAGAGAAGGGCGACTGAGCTCCTCCCAGCAGTTCATCGCCCCGGCCAAGAACAGACCCTCGCGAGGCTGTTCTTCCCTGTATTGTTCATCATCATCAGCCCAAGAGGCAATCCACCACACCACACTGGAGTAGGGTATTACACCACATCGGTGGCCCGAACCAGTATAAACTCTGTGTCTCTTGTGTTGTTCTTCTCGTAGCTTAGATCCTTGCGAGGCGGAGGGGTACAGGTAGGTAGGAAGCGTAATCTCCGCGCGCACCCCAGAGTTCGAACCTTAAGGGTCTGCCGGAACCCGAAATCCGACATTTGGCGCGCCAGGTAGGGGTGCGCCGGAATTCGTCTTCCACCGCTCCGTTCTCCTCCGACCATCGCGTCCATGTCCGATGCTCGTCGGGCCCGCGCCGAGCGCCGGGCCGCTCTCGCTTCCCGCGCCGCCCAGACGGCCCCTGTCGGCGGGCGTCCTCGCCGTTCCCCATCGCCTGCCATCAACGCCGCCACTGGCCCAGCGGGGAACGAGCAGCAAGCATCGTCTCAGCATCCTTCCGTGCGGCAAGACGGCCGCACCGCTACTCCCTCGCTCACCCCAGCTGTCTCTTCGTCCCGCGCGCTCTGCGCGCCCTTGGAGGCTCGAGCTGCACTCATCGCGGCAAACGAGCTCCTGCGCTACCGTCCCGTCGACGACGTCTACGAAGAGTGGCTCGACCGCGTCGCCGAGCTCATCCACGCCGCGGGGGGCTCTCCTGCACCGTCCGTCACGCTGCACCGCACCCCGCCTCACGCGGGCGACGACGCTCCGGGGGCGCCCCAGCCGCCTCCTCACCAAGAAGACGCCCCGGCCACAAGGCGCATGGCCCCTGGCTGGAACCCGCTCCGCCAGGCACCAGCGCGGCAAGAGCAGAGATGCCAAGAAGTCCCTCGCCCGCAAGAACCCGCCTGGGCACTCCATGCCCCGGCACGTCGCGGCCACGCTCCTGCTCCCGCACGTCAAGACCCCGTGCTGCTCCTAGCTACAGCGCGCGGGGACCTGGAAGACCAAGCTCTCCGTCACCCAAGGCCTCCTGTGACCACGGCGGGCTGCTGCGCCTTCACCGCCGAGCTGCGCAGCGTCGCGTGGCCCGGCAAGTTCAAGCCAGACTTGCCTCCTCGCTACGACGGCACGGCCGACCCTGCGGAGTTCCTCCAGCTCTATGAGCTGGGCATCGAAGCTGCCAACGGAGATGAGAAGGTCATGGCGAACTGGTTTCCCATGGCGCTCAAGGATGGAGCCCGCACCTGGCTCCTGAACCTGGCCCCGGGCACAATCTCCTCTTGGGACGAGACGCGCACCCGCTTCATCGCCAACTTCCAAGGTACTCGCGATCGGCCACCCGCCATGAGCGACATGCGCCGCATCAAGCAGCAGCCCGGAGAGACCCTGCAAAAGTACATCCAGCGCTTCAACAACGCACGCCTCAAGATTCCCAGGGTGTCCGAGGAGGCCATCATCTCAGCCTTATCCGACGGCGTGCGCGACGTCAAGATGAAGGAGGAGCTGGCAATGCATGAAGACCTGTGCACCTCCTTGGAGCTGTTCAACTTGGCGACCAAGTGCGCCAGGGCTGAGGAAGGGCGTCTCTCCCTCCTCGAGCTGCCTGCCGCAGATCCAGAAGAGAAGAAGTCCAAGGCCAAGGATGTGAAGCGCAAGGGGGTTGCCGTGCTCGCAGCAGAACCGGACACCAAGCAGGGCAGAGATGAGCCCGAGTCTTCCGAAGGCAATCGGTACTGTGTGTACCACGACCTCCACACCCACAACACCAACGAATGCCAAGAGCTCCGAGCCATGCGAGAAGGAAGGATCGGCCGTCGCCCCGACCGTGTCGACCAGGGCTACGGTCGAGGAGGAGGAAGGAACGCATGACGCTGGGAAGACCACGGCCCACGCCAAGGGTGGCGCGATCGACCTCGTGAGGACCGCTGGCAGGACCCGCCTCGCGAGGAAGATTGGAGGGACCAGCCTCGCGAGGACCGCCCACAAGGTAACGTAGGCATCCCTCCGTTGCTGCCTCATCCAAGGAGAAACGAAGACCGCCACCAGGACGAGGGGGCTAGGGGCTTCCAGGAGCCACGCGCAATCGCCTGCATCCTGGGCGGAGCTCAAGCCCCAGCCTCTCAGCACATCTTCAAGCAGTTCGCCCGCGAAGTGAATGCAGTCCTCCCCAAGCTCGAAGCCACACGTCCTCTCAGGTGGTCGTCATGCGCCATCACGTGCAGCTCAGCGGATCAGCTCAAGTGTGCAGCCACAGCCGGAGTCCTCCCGATGCTTTGTTCCCCAATCATCAGCAACGTGGTGGTCACCAGGACCCTCATCGACGGTGGGGCAGGGCTCAACGTCCTGTCCATGGAAACATTCAACAATCTTCAAGTGCCTTACAATCAGCTTCAGCCAACCAAGCCTTTCTCCGGAGTCACTGACGGCTCCACGGTCCCGATCGGGCGGGTCCGCCTTCGTTTCACCTTCGGAGCACGCAACAACTACCGCACCGAGCTCATCGACTTCGACGTCACTCACATTCGCCTGTCATACAACGCCATCCTTGGGTACCCGACGCTGGCAAAGTTCATGGCCGTGAGTCACCACGGCTACAACGTCCTCAAGATACCAGGGAGCAGCGGAGTCATCACGGTGCCCTGTGAGGAGAAAGACGCGGTGTGTTCCCTGGAACGAGCTTTTCAGGACGCATCATTGGAAGACCCCGATCGTGGAAGCAGGGGGCTCTCCGAGATCACCCCCAAGAAGAAGAAGATGTCGTCTGGACCGATCCCTTAGGAGGCAGGTCCCTCAGGGCCCGTGCCTGCCCAGGGGGAACCTCCTTCCGTTGCATAGGAAAGCGCACCCGGCGCCCTCCTCAGGCAGGGCTCGGGGTCTCTCCCCTGGAGGGCCACCGACCTGGCTAAGGTCACGAGGGAGGCGCTTGGGCACCACGTGGAGGCGTGTTTCGAAGCACGTTTCCCTCAAGAAGGAGTAAGGCAAGGGGAGCTAGACCCTCAGGAGTTCGTCAGCAAGGTCATTCAAGAGCTACAGGAGTCAAGAGTCATGAGAGGCGACCGCCGCCTACCAGCTGTAGCTCCCCATCCAGGAGAGGATGGTGGGCTGCGCGTCTGCGTCGACGTGCCAGGGCTCAATCGAGTCGCCACTCTAGAGCGCCTCTGGCCCTCGCGAGTGGGGCGCTGCGAAGGTCCACCCCACAGCTATGTTCGCATGCCTTACGGCTTGCCGAGCGTGGCTGCCGCGTACCAGCGCCTCATGAGGGGCATCATGGAAGCTCAAGAGGCCAGGCGTTCCGCAGCCCTGGCGGAGATGGAGATGGTCCGCGAGGAGCCACCAGCGCCTCCGGAGCCTCCCGAGGCCCCAGGGCCTGGGGGCTCGTGAGGATCGGCTCCTGCAGCCCACCGAGTCTGCTGCACCAACACTTGTTCGTCCTCAACATCATCAGGTGACATCTTTTAAGTTTCCTTTCTAGCTGGGAGCGCCCCCCAGGGCTGCATCATTCCCAGGCCGCGTGGGTCCATCCTTGCGGCATGTATCCCTTTTATTTTCATGTTGTTAGCTTACTTTGTTGGGGGCGCCCCTCGGGCTGCATCATCCCCAAGTCGCTCGGGCCAGACCCAGCGGCATGTACCCCTTTCGCGTTTATTTCTAGTCATGCATTCAACCCACCATGCTTGATTATTCGTTGCCGGTCTGCGGCGCCTTTTCTTCTCCATGTCGACCACTTGCACGTTAAAGGGGGGGTGCCTGAGCATCGCGACTCAGGGCTCTTACTGGCTCTCCAACCCTCACCCTCTGGCCTTGTCCATGGCATCGTGACTTGGCATACCAGCGACAGCTGAGACCAGCTCGAGGGCCGGGACCCGAGGACGTAGAGTGTAGGCATCTAACCCAACTTGCAGGAACACATCACAAGATAAGGCCCAGTGCCAGGCGCAACCCGCCTAGAGGTAGGGCCCCGTGAGTCCCGCGCTGGCTCACGGGTGCCCAAATACACCTCACCAGGCCCTACCGTGCCAGCCACGTGTCAGGGCGGGGCTGTACATGCCCCGGGGGCTCCTCCCGGAGGGGAGCCCCCTCCCACGTACCAGTGGAAGCACCATGCTCCGCGCTGGCTGACGACATTAACGAGGAGCGGCTATGCCCGTACACAAACGGAAGCGCTATGCTCCGCGCTGGTGATAAACAACAGAGGGTGGCCCCCGGGCCGCATCAACCTCAGGGAGCCCAGAGCTCAGTGTCTGGCCTCATCGCAACGCCTCCCCCTGGGAGTGCCGCGCGAGGGGGCTGGGCACGGGGGCTGCGCCTGGGTCACGCCTAGATGCACGCCACCCAGCCAGGCCCCCCGGGCCTGGTTCGTCGCGCGTCTCTCCCCGAGCGGAGCCAAGATACGAAGGCTGTTTGAGCGTCAAGGGGGACTCCTGAGCATCGCGACTCAGGAGCCTAACTGGTCCCGTAGCCCCTCACTCCCTAGTTCCGAAAGGCTAGTGCTGGGTGAGGTACGCGCGGGGTCGGGCTCTGCAGACGTAGAACGGTAGATCCACCCACATGTCACCTCCCTACTTGTTGTTCGCGCGCCAAGGGGGACTCCTGAGCATCGCGACTCAGGAGCCTAACTGGTCCTGTAGCCCCTTGAGGGAGTCCTGGATTAGGGGGTGTTCGGATAGCCGGACTATACCTTCAGCCGGACTCCAGGATTATGAAGATATAAAGTTGAAGACTTCGTCCCGTGTCCAGAAGGATCTTTTCTTGGCGTGGAAGGCAAGCTAGGTGTGCGGATATTCAAGATCTCCTACCAATGTAACCGACTCTGTGTAACCCTAACCCTATCCGGTGTCTACATAAACCGGAGGGTTGTAGTCCGTAGGACAACCATCATCATACACAATCATACCATAGGCTAGCTTCTAGGGTTTAGCCTCCTTGATCTCGTGGTGGATCTACTCTTGTACTACCCATATCATCAATATTAATCTAGCAGGAGTAGGGTTTTACCTCCATCGAGAGAGCCCGAACCTGGGTAAAATAAAGTGTCCCTTGTCTCCTGTTACCATCCGACCTTGACGCACAGTTCGGGACCCCCTACCCGAGATCCGCCGGTTTTGACACCGACATTGGTGCTTTCATTGAGAGTTCCTCTGTGTCGTCGCTTTTAGGCCCGATGGCTCCTTTGATCATCAACAATGATGAGGTCCAGGGTGAGACTTTCCTTCCCGGACAGATCTTCGTCTTCGGCGGCTTCGCTCTGCGGGCCAATTCGCTTGGTCATCTGGAGCAGATCGAAAGCTACGCCCCTGGCCATCAAGTCAGGTTTGGAAGCTTAAACTACACGGCTGATATCCGCGGAGACTTGATCTTCGACGGGTTCGAGCCACAGCCAAGCGCGCCGCGCTACTTCGAGGGGCATGATATAGCTCTACCTCCGAATAGCACCCTGGAGGCCGCACACGCTCCGGCCCCGATCTCTGATCCGGAGCCCGTTGCATTCTCTGAGGATGAATGGTTGGACGTCACCTCGGGGGCTGCGATCCCAAAGGCGATCGAGCCGAATGCCAGCCACGTACTCCGCACGGCCCAGGACTCCAAGGAGCCGGACTCTTCTCCGAACTCCGAGCCTTCTGCGCCCCCGCCGATCGAATCTGATTGGGCACCTGTAATGGAGTTCACCACCGCGGACATCTTTCAGTACTCACCTTTCGGTGATATCCTGAACTCTCTCAAGTCTCTCTCTTTATCAGGAGAGCCCAGGCCGGATTATGGTCTGCGAGGTCGGGATTCGGGCGACGAAGAAATTCAAAGCCCACCCACCACCCACTTAATAGCCACTGTCGACGATTTAACCGACATGTTCGACTTCGGATCCGAAGACTTCGACGGTATGGACGACGAAGATGGAGACGAACAGGAACCAGCACCTATAAGGCGCTGGGCCACCACCACACCTAATGATGTATTCATGGTGGATACCCCTAAGGGAAACGACAACGAGGAAAAAGGGGACGGAAAAAGGGACAAACCGTCCGAAAAGCAATCAAAGCGGCGGCGAAAACGCCGAGCCAAGCCCCGCCTCGATCAAGACCCAGCCATAGAGCAGGATGAGCCGGTAGACGACGAGCGCACCTCAGAGCAACCGTCCGAACAGGGCAACTCGGACAGAGAGGACAGACAGCCCTCCCCCGGCCATAACAGAACTCCGGACGATCTCACACCGGATAAAACCACGGAGCAGAAGAATCTCCACGAAAGGCTCGTTGCTACAGCACGCAGCCTGAAGAAGCAGAAGCAGAAGCTAAAGACGGCGGAAGATGCACTCAGAATAAGATGGAGCAAGGTAATCAAGACCGCAGACAAATACGGCGGCAGCCGCCGCACTAAAAGCTATCAGAAGAGAAAACTATTGCCCAAATTCGATCAAGAGGCCCTAGAGCCCTCGCATTCGAAAAATAAAAAAGCCACACGGTCGGATAGGTGACCACGTGGCCACCACAAAACGGCAAACGGCGCCGCATTCAATACGGCATGCGACCCAATTAGAGACTCGCATCATGGCCCAGCCAGGTCCATTTACGGGCCAAGAAAGCAAGCTCTCGCAAGCAATGCAAAAAAGCCATCATCAGAATCCAGCACACCCAAATACAGGGGCGCCGCACACCCCCTATGTTTCACCTATGAGGTCCTGGAATATGAATTTCCAGAGGGATTCAAACCCGTCAACATAGAGGCGTACGATGGAACAACAGACCCCGGAGTCTAGATCGAGGATTATATCCTCCACATACATATGGCTAGAGGAGACGATCTCCACGCCATCAAATATTTACCCCTTAAGCTTAAAGGGCCAGCCCGGCACTGGCTTAAAAGCCTTCCCGAAAACACAATTGGAAGTTGGGAAGAGCTCGAGGACGCTTTCCGAGCAAATTTTCAAGGAACCTACGTCTGCCCTCCGGACGCAGACGATCTCAGTCACATAACTCAACAGCCCGGAGAATCAGCGCGACAGTTCTGGAACAGATTCCTTACTAAAAAGAATCAGATAGTGGATTGTCCGGACGCCGAAGCCTTAGCAGCTTTCAGGCATAATGTCCGAGACGAATGGCTCGCCAGACACCTCGGCCAGGAAAAGCCAAGAACAATGGCCGCACTCACAAGCCTCATGACCCGCTTTTGCGCAGGAGAGGACAGCTGGCTGGCACGATGCAGCCCCAGCGACCCAAGTACATCCGAAATCAGGGATGGAAACGGAAAACCGCGACGAAATAAGGATCGTCGCCGAATCAAAGGAAAAAGTCCGAAGAGCGCGGCAGTCAATGCCGGATTCAAAAGCTCGCGGCAAAATCAAACAAAACCACCCCCTCAGGATAACAGGGATGATCCGTCCAGCTTAAATAGAATCCTGGGCAGAATATGTCAGATACACAGTACTCCTGTGAAGCCTGCCAATCACACCCACAGAGATTGTTGGGTTCTTAAACAATCCGGACAGCTTAACGCCGAACACAAGGGGCTCGACACACCAAGTGAAGAAGAGGACGAACCCCAAAGGCAGAATACCAGGAAACAAAAGAACTTCCCGCAAGAAGTCAAAACAGTGAACTTACTTCACGTCACAAAACGTATGGCACCCATAAAGGTACGTACAATCAAACTTTCCCCTCAGGAGTCCCGCCACTGGTCATTAAAGCCAATCATTTTTGATCAGCTAGATTATTCTAGAAATATCAAAAACACAGGCCGGACTGCCCTGATACTGGATCCAATAATCGAGCGATTCCAGTTTACCAATGTCCTTATGGACGGCGGCAGTGGACTAAACCTGATATATCAGGATACAATCCACTGCATGGGCATAAACCCAGCAAGAATCCGCCACAGCAAAACCTCCTTTCAAGGGGTAGCACCAGGCCCGGACACCCATTGTATGGGTTTTCTCCGGCTTGTGGTCATATTTGGCTCTCCCAATAACTTTCGTCGCAAAAGGCTGACTTTCCATGTAGTCCCGTTTTCAAGTCGCTATCAAGCACTAATGGGACGCGGAGCTTTCGCTCGCTTTAACGCAATACCGCATTACGCATCTCTCACACTTAAGATGCCCGGTCCACGAGGCATCATCTCTTTAAAGGGAGCGCACTAAAATACGCCCCCTCCAAACGGAGGACTGCGCGGCCGCTTAAATAGCCGCACAATAAAGTGGCCTCGCCAGCCAAAAGACTTTTTTTTATAAGTCATCAAAGGCCACGGACCCGGACTCAACGAGTTCGGCACAAGTCCGTCATCAACGCAGGCTCGTAAACGCCATATACCCCCGTACCAGGGGCTATAAGCAGAGACAATAAAGCTCAGCTTAATATATTTTCTACTTTATATTTTGTTTATTATCTTTTTATTCCGCACAACCCTTTTTCAATTCAGTTCCTCTCTTTCACAGATGAACGTCGTGCGGCGCCTGTCCAGGACACGGCACAGCGGAGACACAGGCGCAGACGTGCAGTAGGGACCCGTCTTAAGGTTTCTTTTTAGATTAAGACCCTGCCTAAACCTTTTTTACTGTCTTTTGCTGCTACACATCCCTTGGTTTTTTCTACTATAACCAAGGAGGAGGCTAGCGTTTTGGCATGTGGCCACGCCAGAATTTTTGCTCGTACCTGGACACTAGGGGCTCTTTTTTAAAGGTGTTCCCTCACCCGTACTGATAAAGACCGAACACCTTAGGAAGTGTCCGGCGTCGCGAGTTTTGGCACTATATGCATCAGCTCCGAATCATGATTTTGGTCATATGTTGGGTTGCCCGGCTCCTGAGTTCGGCCACCTCACGTTCCGCTCTATCGGCTAAGGTAGCACCAGGAGAACTACTGCGATTGTGCCCCGATTCGGCCGGGTGAGCACCTGTGACGCCCCCGATTCAATCGTACACTAATCATGCACGCAAATGTGTACGATCAAGATCAGGGACTCATGGGAAGATATCACAACATAACTCTACAAATAAAATAAGTCATACAAGCATCATAATACAAGCCAGGGGCCTCGAGGGCTCGAATACAAGTGCTCGATCATAGACGAGTCAGCGGAAGCAACAATATCTAAGTACAGACATAAGTTAAACAAGTTTGCCTTAAGAAGGCTAGCACAAACTAGGATACAGATCGAACGAGGCGCAGGCCTCCTGCCTGGGATCCTCCTAACTACTCCCGGTCGTCGTCAGCGGGCTGCACGTAGTAGTAGACACCTCCGGTGTAGTTGGAGTCGTCGTCGACGGTGGCATCTGGATCCTGGGCTCCAACATTTGGTCGCAGCAATCGGGTAGAGAAATGGAGAAAAGGGGGAACAAGGCAACCATGAGTACTCATCCAAAGTACTCGCAAGCAAGGAGCTACACTACATATGCATGGGTATATGTGTAAAGGGCCATATCAGTGGACTGAACTGCAGAATGCCAGAATAAGAGGGGGATAGCTAATCCTGTCGAAGACTACGCTTCTGGCAACCTCCGTCTTGCAGCATGTAGAAGAGAGTAGACTGCAGTCCTCCAAGTAGCATCGCATAGCATAATCCTACCCGGCGATCCCCTCCTCGATGCCCTGTTGGAGAGCAATCACCGGGTTGTATCTGGCACTTGGAAGGGTGTGTTTTATTAAGTATCCGGTTCTAGTTGTCATAAGGTCAAGGTACAACTCCGGGTCGTCCTTTTACCGAGGGACACGGCTATTCGAATAGATTAACTTCCCTGCAGGGGTGCACCACATAGCCCAACACGCTTGATCCCATTTGGCCGGACACACTTTCCTGGGTCATGCCCGGCCTCGGAAGATCAACACGTCGCAGCCCCACCTAGGCACAACAGAGCGGTTAGCACGCCAGTCTAAATCCTATGCGCGCAGGGGTCTGGGCCCATCGCCCATTGCACACCTGCACGTTGCGTACGCGGCCGGAGAGCAGACCTAGCAACCTCCATTACAAAGGAAGTCACGTTACGCGGTCCAACCCGGCGCGCGCCGCTCAGTCGCTGACGTCACGAAGTGCTTCGGCTGATACCACGACGTCGGGATACCCATAACTACTCCCGCGTAGGTGGTTAGTGCGTATAGACCAAATGGCCAGACTCAGATCAAATACCCAGATCTCGTTAAGCGTGTTAAGTATCCGCGAACGCCGACCAGGGCCAGGCCCACCTCTCGCCTAGGTGGTCTGAACCTGCCCTGTCGCTCCGCCTCAAAGTAACAGTCGGGGGCCGTCGGGAACCCAGGCCCACCTCTATCGGGATGGAGCCACCTGCCCCTTCAGCCCCCATCTCCGAATAGTATCACAGGTAAGGTAACAGTGTAAAGTATATAGTATATGCACGTGATCACTTCCCGAAGTGATCACAGCCCAGTAGTATAGCATAGCAGACGGACAAGAGTGTAGGGCCACTGATGGAACACTAGCATCCTATACTAAGCAGTAGGATAGCAGGTAAAGGTAACAACAGTAGTAGCAAGGACAGGCTATGCAGCATTATAGGATTAACTGAAAGCAGTAACATGCTACACTACTCTAATGCAAGTAGTATAGAGAAGAGTAGGCGATATCTGGTGATCAAGGGGGGGGGGGCTTGCCTGGTTGCTCTGGTAAGGAGGGGTCGTCGGCGATGTAGTCGATCACAGGGGCAGCGTCGGTCTCGGGGTCTATTGGAGAGAAGAGGGGGAAGGAACAGTAAATATAAAGCAAACATAGCATCACAAAACATAACATGGCAATAGGTTGTGCCGGGTGTGACCTAACGTATGGCTACACGATATAGGTGAAGGGGGAATTCAACCGGGAATGTTTTCCTGGTTCCGGACCTGTGTTAGAGAGATGACCGGAGGAGAAAATGTTCCATGTTCAGATAGTTAGAGGCATCTGACAGGTATGTGGGTAGCGTATTCGGGTTCGTCTCGTCGCTCTGAGCAACTTTCATGTATAAAACATTTTCATCGAAACTACGGTTTATTTGATATGAATTTTCCGAAGTTTTATTGATTTTCAGAAATTAAAGATTCATTTTAATTAGAAAAACATTTTAACACCTAACTGCTACGGGTACCCAAAGCGTACCCACACTTTTGCACGGGAGGCTGACAGATGGGGCCAGTCAAATGCCTAGTCAGCATTTGACTGGTCAACGTAGTCTGGTCAAAGGTTGACTTGGGTCCACCTATCATTGACTAGACCTAGTTAGGATTTAATTAAATTACACTAATGAGTAGTGGGGGGGCACACGTCATGGACACTACCCCTGACTACTAATTAGCTGAACTAGTAGGAGTACTAATTATAGCTAATTACAGGGCTGGTCAAACTCTCGCACACACACAACGCATGCACACAACGCACAAGACCAAGCTTGGACGGGGCAAGCTCTCTGGTAGTCTGATGGTTTTCTTCAGTACCTTATACGTCAATTCAGTTTCGTCAGCTATTTCTTGCAGCTACGAGCGAGAGCGACCAGCAAACAGCAGCGGCAGCAGCTAAAGAACAGGGGCGGCGGCAGCTATGCAGCGTCAGCAGTAGCAAGAAGTAGAAGCAGGAGAGCACAGGCGGCCAAAGCAGCGGAGCAGAGAGCAGCAGCGGTAAGCAGAGCAGCTGCAGCGCCACAACACCAACAGCAGGAGCTGCAGCGGCAACCTAAAGCAGCCCAGCAGCAACGGCAGTAGGCGGAGCAGGGACCGCGGGCGGCTACGGGGGAACGCCCTGGACGCGGCAAGGGCGAGCGGCGGCCAGCGCTGGGCGTGGCGGCACGCGCGCAGAAGGCCGTGGGGCAGCGACGAGTGCGGTCGGGGGCGAGCGAGACGTCGCGCGTCCACTAGTGCTACTGGATCAGGCGGGGACGGCTTAAGGCGACGGCAACGACGACGGTGAACGACGGCCGGAGCAAGAACTCGAGGGGGACGGTGCTAGGAGTACGCACACGAAGCACCGAAGGGCTAGGAAGCTCCCACGCGATGCAAGAAGCACCGTGGTGTGCTCGCCTGAGCCAGGGAAGCACTACAGTAACGGCAGCAAGCACGACGGCGGCGACGAACTACGGCAAGGGTGTCGCGGCGACTAGGGATAGCAGATCGAAGGGGAAAAGCAGGGGAATCGAAGGAGGGGCTCACCACGGAGCTCGTGGACGTGGTCAGGTGGTCGGGGGCGCTCGGGAGGCAGCGCATCTGACGACGAACGTCGGCGGCCGTGGCGAAGAAGACGGGCGATGGCGAGCTTCCGGTGCGCCACTACTCGAATCGAAGCAAGTAGACGAAGGAGTCGTCCATGATGAAGCTCCTGGACATCCTCCCGCGCGCCGGGGAGGCCAGTGGCCGCGAGGACGATGATGGCGCGGCAGCAACGGCTCAGGCGCGATCTACACAGAGAAGAGGAGGGCGAGCGAGGGGGATATGGCGTGCTAGGGTTTGTCTACAGCGACGGGGGGCTCTTATCCTACTCAGGGGTGTCGGCGGATGATCGACACGGCAACATCCGCGGCCATGGAGGCGTGGATATGCGCCACGGCGCGCCCACAGGAAGGGGAAGGCCTCAAGGTGGGCTGGGCTGACTATTGTTGTTAGATGGGCCAAAATGTACGGTGCCACTAGAGTCCACTAACAAAGTAGCAGTTAGGCACTTTACTTTTACTGTCTATTTTCAGCTACTGTTTGTATTTATTTGAGTGATAAAAATAAATTTAGTCAAACTTGAAATTTGTCACACAATTTGAGAACAATATTGTGGTGTCGTATAAAAAGTTTTAGAGCCAACAGAATTGTTCAAGCATTTTCGGAAATTGAATAAGCCAAATAATATGCCGTTGGGCCACTTTATATTTTCCTAGGGATTAAAGGGAGAGCCAAATGATGTTGGTTTTAACAAGACAAAGATCATGGGGATTTATACTAAAATGCGAACATTTTAGTATTATAGTTTGGAGAAACAATATTTTGACTTGTCTTTTAAATGTGAATTTGAGGTCGGTTTGGGACAAAGTGATGATTAGCAAAATTTAATTATGATGACGTGGCACCATTAATAGGAGTTCACTGTAGCTTGACACCCGGGATGTCACAGCACCTCAGTAGAGAAAGCCGAAAACCGACTGTCATGATGTAGCGCGAGACTGGTCGCCACTCGATGACTCATAGGGATTTATCGAATTCCTCCGCTTTGACGAAGGGCCGTTTTCCGGTCAGGCACGTACGCACTCCGAACTCGGGCAAAGCGCAGTCGCCACTAAAGGGCTACCTAAAGAGTCCCACTGTCAAGCTCCTATGGCTAAGTGAAAGTGTTAAAGCATTATAGTCCGGTTGCCTAGCCCGTTGCGCTATCACCTCCTTTGTAGGACCAAGACGTTGGGTTAAGTGTGAAAATGCGTCTTCTGCGCGCACCCCTGCACTATGTGCGTGGGGGCTGAAGCCAACGACTGCAATCTTTCAGAATTTATATATTAAAACGGCCGCACAGGAGGTGTTTTTCATACTTGAAGGCACAAGTCTAAAAAATGCCACTACAATTTATCAAAATACTATTTTATGATTACATATGCTATCATAACATAGCATCCTTCGAGCACTGCATCTCTATTACGCGAGCGCCTTCGAGGACCTCCTCAAAATAGTGCTCGGCAGGTGTTCGGCTTTTATCCGAATCCCGGGACGCAACAATTGTGGGCTCCATATCTACCCAGTATGTCTTGACACGGGTAAGAGCCAGCCGAGCGCCCTCTACGCACGCTGACCTCTTCATAGCATCGACACGTGGCACCACGTCCAGCAATTGCTGCACCAAGCTGAAATAGCTCTTCGGCTTCGATCTCCCCGGACACAGACGATCCATGACGTACTTCATGGCGAGTCCAGACAACCTATTCAGCTCGGCCCATTGGGCCAGGCGATCGTCCACTGCCAGCGGACGCTCTGGATTGACGAATTGCGACCAAAAGAGCTTCTCCACTTCATGATCCTTTTTATCTCGAAAGTGTTCGGTCGCATCAGTGGCACTAGCCGCCAAATCCAGATAGGTGTCCTCTATACTCCACATCCGGTCTAACGGGGCAAACTTCGGATCACAAAATTTTCTCCGCAGCGAGAAGGGCTTTCCATCCGCAATCTGTCCGGCTTGACGCAGCTCTTCCTTCGCCGCTCTCATTATAGAGCGGGCATCCCTGGCATCAGCAACAGCCTTCTCCAAGCTCGTTTGCTTCACCCGATCTTCTTCTTCAAGAAGCTTGCAACGGTCAGTAGCACTCTTTAACTTTACGGCCATATCAGCCATTTCATCCTTGCTTCGGCAATGGGCAGCCTGTTCGGCTTTCAGCTCTTCAAGGGCTTTTACGGCAGCCGCATCACTTTTTCTGGCTTGTTCCTTCGCTCGGGCGAGTTCGGCCCTAAGACCTTCCACGGCAGCCGCACCATCTGCATCAAGCATACACACGGTAAGATATTGACATAAAGCTCCTCTTACTACCAATCGCCCAATCATTTTAAGTACCTTGAGCATCATCAAACCGCTTGTTAACAAGCACGATGTCGACCTCTGCCTCATCAAGTTGTCGCTTCAGTTCGGCAAATTCTCGAGTCCGGGTTGACTCCGGACAATCAGCCACCTACACATAAAGGTGCCACTTAAAGGACTTGGGATTAAGATCCTCCGCGCGCCGTACATCTTTACGACCCACAGAGTCTCAGGGGCTACTATCTACACAGGGCGCATTTTATTTATGCGCAATTAATTCAAATATACGTTATTTAAAACGTACCTCAAGGCCTGCTACTAAACTCTTGACGGCCTCGTACAGCCCGCTTTCTGCGGATGAAATCTTTTCAATCACCGTGCTCATTAACGCACGGTGCTCCTCTGAGATAGAGGCTCGCCCCAGCAGAGTGTTTAGCTCCTCCGACCGAACACCAGACGGTGCCGGACTCATCCCATGGCCTTCCTCAAAGGCCGGACTCGGAGAACCTTGGGGGGCAGCACCATCCGCCCTTTGCGGATCCGGAGAAATCCCCCGCGATGACACTTCGGCATCGCCCGCCTTGCTAGGCGATACAGAGGGGGAGGCGTTTCGCTCTCCATCATCTCCGGAAGAAGATCCCCCGAGGATGAGTTCTGCTGAGAAGGGCTGAGGTCCGAACTACAAAATAAGGTTTCGGTTAAAACTTCTCAGATAAATCGAGGATTTCTCTTAAAAGAAAAACTCTTCCTCTACTCACAGCTCGTTGGAGAGCCGGTCCTTTTTAGGGTTTAGTTCGGCCGAGGGGCTCCCCGGCGTTCGGTCCTCTGACAAGGATTCTTTCCCCCGCTTCGAGGCTACGGTCTCCGGGTCATCAGAGGCGGCCCTTTTCTTTCCCTTAGGAGAGTAATTATTGATTCCCCCCTTCGGGAGGGCCTCTTTCGAAGAGGCCACGGTTTCCTTGTCCTCTCCCTTATTTCCCTCCAAAGGTACTTCCTCCAGCATCCTGACTAGCACGGGATCCAGTCTGGTCTCGGGAAGGGGAGCCGGACACCTGATCAGCTTCGCCTTCGCTATCCACTCCTGCATAAAAGGAGGAGCACTGTTAAAAGCAAGTTAAATATGCGGATAGAAGGTCCGGTCGCGAGGTCACCTACTTGAGTATCCGGGCGATTGCGGCTTAAACCAGCATCCTCGGTCAGGTCCGGACTCACTTCTTGTGATCCGAAGAATAGTTTATACATCTCCATAGGCATCGCGCCCATAAAATTCTGGAGAACTCGCGGTCCCTCCGAATTGAATTCCCACAAGCGAAGGGGGCGACGTTGGCCGGGCAGTGTCCGGCGAATCAGCATGACTTGTGTCACCTTGACCAGGTCGAAATCTCCCTTCAAGGAGTCCTTAATGCGGCCCTGCAGCAGAGGAACGTCTTTGGGCAGGCCCCAATCTAACCCCGTGTTAATCCACGATGCTAACCGTGGTGGGGGACCCGAGCGAAAGGCCGGAGGCTCCACCCACGCGGTGCCCCGAGGAGCGGTGATGTAGAACCACTCCTGTTGCCATAAGCCGAGCTCCTCTTGAAAAGCGCCCTCGGGCCATGGAGCGTCGGCATTTCTTTTTATAACAGCGCCTCCGCACTCTGCGTGGCGCTCCTCGATTATCTTCGGTTCTACTTTGAAGGTCTTGAGCCACAATCTGAAGTGAGGGGTAACACGAAGGAACGCTTCGCACACAACTATGAATGAGGAGATATGGAGGATGGACTCCGGAGCTAGGTCGTGGAATTCCAGCCCATAGTAAAACATCAGCCCCCTCACGAAGGGATCCATTGGGAAGCCTAGCCCCCGAAGGAAGTGAGATATAAACACGACGCTCTCACCAGGCTGAGAGCTGGGGATCACCTGTCCTTGAACAGGCAACCTGTGCGGAATCTCGCTGGTCAGGAACCTAGCTTCCCTCAACCTCGACACGTCCTCCTCTGTGACGGAGGAGGGCATCCATCGGCCTTGGAGGTCGGAGCCGGACATTATCGAAGATCCGGTGCGCTCGGAATCTGGAAGCCTAGGGTGCTGGAACTCAAGGCGACGGGCGAGCTTGTTTTGAGAATAGAAGCGGGGGATAGGGCCTTGGTCTCTTTATAAGAGGCAGAATATCAAGCGCCCTCCCCGTAACCGTCTTGGACTAGCCTTTAATTAAGGCAAGACGTGCTAACGGGCACGATTGGGTTACCCATGTCCGTATTAATGAGAATCCCGTTAAGGGGGGCACACGATCTCTGCTTCGACAAGACGTGCCAAGGAAATCGCCTCGCTATACGGGCTGAGGTGGAGCGATGAAAACAACTTATAGAAGGCTTGGCCGCAGTGTTATGACGCACTGTGGGATACGTCAGCAGATTTGATTTGTGTTAATATTATTCACTGTATGGAAATATGTGCAAACTTATTTTGCAGAGCCGGACACTATTCTATGGTGTTTATAATCTTCTTGAAGAACTTGGAGGAGGAACCCGCCTTGCAATGCCGAAGACAATCTGCGCGCCGGACTCGTCGTCATTGAAGCCTGGTTCAGGGGCTACTGAGGGAGTCCTGGATTAGGGGGTGTTCGGATAGCCGGACTATACCTTCAGCCGGACTCCAGGATTATGAAGATATAAAGTTGAAGACTTTGTCCCGTGTCCGGAAGGATCTTTTCTTGGCGTGGAAGGCAAGCTAGGTGTGCGGATATTCAAGATCTCCTACCAATGTAACCGACTCTGTGAAGACAGGCATCGACTCCACCACCTGCTCCCAGTCGTCGCGGAGGAACAAGGGCGAGGAGCGCCCTCCAACCTCGCCACATCGACCCCAACCAGAGATTGGAGCACCGCGGCCAGATCTTTGTCACCCAAGGCCGCGGGGCTCGGATGAGGCCTCCACATCGGAGGTGAGTACTGCCGAAGCGGAGCCAGCTGGTGCTCCAGGAATTCCCTCAGCAGGGACGCACCGGTCAGCTTCGCCGCCGCCATGCTGGCCGGCCTCAGATCCGCGTCCATCTTCTCCAACACCGGCTTTGCACGGGGGTCCGTGAGTTCCGCTCGACCCCAATCACCGGAGCTCGTGGGCAGATCCATGGGCAAGATCAGCCGAGGGTGAATGCGCCCGGCGTCTGCCAAGACCCATTTGCTCCTGAAGCCCTCGATCCTTTTCCCGGGCTTCGAAATGGCAATGGCGCCACCGTATGCGATGAAGCTCGCGCACGCGGAAGGAGAACCACGAGAGACCCGGAGGGAGAAATAGTGGCGCAGCAAAGCCACAGAGGGCTGCACTCCTACGTGAGCCTCGTAGTAATAGGCGGAGATTGCCAGGAGAAGGACAGAGTTGGGGTGAAGATGCAGAGCCTGTAAGTTGTAATGGCGGAGGACGGAGAAAAAGAACTCGGAGAAGGGAGGCACCAGGCCGGCGGCAATGGAGCTTACAAAGAGCGGATAGAAGGTGCTCCCCCGGCCCTCAGGGGTGGCGGAGCCGGCCTTAAACACCCTCGCCCCGTCGATGCCCTGCGCCGCCGCCATCCGGCGCAACCGGGCAAGGCTCGCCTCAGACACGTTTGGCGAGTCTAGGGCAGACGAGTACCAAGCTTCGGCCGGGGACTGACGAGGTGCCATGGCTTCGAGGTCACGCGGTCGAAGTAGACCTGGAGATTTGAAGGAAGGAAGGAGAGGCGCAAAAAAGGGGATCTGAGCAGCAACCGAGGAAGCGGAAAAAGCAAAGCCGGGCGGATGCCGCTCCTTTATCAACTCGCGCGGTTGCGGAGACGCCCACGTCCAATCAACCGCCACGCGGCGCCCAAGGCCATAGGCTGTTAGGGCCCGCGGCGCTTCGCCCTTGCCCTTTCGCCTCTCAGCACGGCCAAGTCCGGGCGCGCCTTGGGCCCGAGGGCTACTGTCGGCATTCTGGGAACGGGGGTCCCCGGACTTGCCTGCCTGCGGCGTGGCTCAAAGGGGGCCCAGCACGGCCCATCTTCATCAACACAGACCCAAGACCCTCGCGAGGGGCCAAGCCTCGTGGGGTGGACGACACGGAGCTTCCTCAGGCGCGGCCTCATCAGGCTGGCTCGCGAGGAGGCGGAGATATCAAGGCGGGGTACCTCACGAGGTGCCGATGACGCAAGCCATGACGACCAAGGGCGCCCAGCGGGCGCCAGCCCGCGCAGTGTCCTCCCTTTCCTCTTTGGTGCAAAGGGAGCAAGCGCAGGCAGGAGGATCAAGCAAAGGCACCCATTTCGGTGCAACGAGACCAAGACCAGCTCCGCGACAAAGAGGAAGTCACTGTGGAGCCCAAGCCAACGTCATCACGAGAGCCTTTGGTAGGCGAGGACCAACTTTAGTCAGGATAATTGTACCAGATGTTCCCCTTCAAACTGGCCAATTGTTGGCGCCCTTCCCGCTCAATATTTGGGAAGAGGCCCAGGGCCTTTGCCTATAAATAGGACCAGCCACTCCTAGGGTAGAGACATCGAGCAACTCGGCAATCAGTTAGATAGGCACAGGCAACATACAGAAAGAGAAAGAGAGAGAAGGGCGACTGAGCTCCTCCCAGCAGTTTATCGCCCCGGCCAAGAACATACCCTCATGAGGCTGTTCTTCCCTGTATTGTTCATCATCATCAGCCCAAGAGGTAACCCACCACACCACACTGGAGTAGGGTATTACACCACATCAGTGGCCCGAACCAGTATAAACTCTGTGTCTCTTGTGTTGTTCTTCTCGTAGCTTAGATCCTTGCGAGGCGGTGGGGTACAGGTAGGTAGGAAGCGTAATCTCCACGCGCACCCCAGAGTTCGAACCTTAAGGGTCTGCCGAAACCCGAAATCCAACAGCCACGCTCCTGCTCCCGCACATCAAGATCCCGCGCTGCTCCCAGCTGTAGCATGCGGGGACCTGCAAGACGAAGCTCTCCGTCACCCAAGGCCTCCCGTGGCCACGCCGGGCTGCCGCGCCTTCACCACCGAGCTGCGCAGCGTCGCGTGGCCCGGCAAGTTCAAGCCAGACTTGCCTCCTCGCTACGACGGTACGGCCGACCCTGCGGAGTTTCTCCAGCTCTATGAGCTGAGCATCGAAGCTGCCAACGGAGATGAGAAGGTCATGGCGAACTGGTTTCCCATGGCGCTCAAGGACGGAGCCCGCACCTGGCTCCTGAACCTGGCCCCGGGCACAATCTCCTCTTGGGACGAGACGCGCACCCGCTTCATCGCCAACTTCCAAGGTACTCGCAACCGGCCACCCGCCATGAGCGACATGCGCCGCATCAAGCAGCAGCCCGGAGAGACCCTGCAAAAGTACATCCAGCGCTTCAACAACGCACGCCTCAAGATTCCCAGGGGGTCCGAGGAGGCCATCATCTCAGCCTTCTCCGACGGCGTGCGCGACGTCAAGATGAAGGAAGAGCTGGCGATGCATGAAGACCTGTGCACTTCCTTGGAGCTGTTCAACTTGGCGACCAAGTGCGCCAGGGCTGAGGAAGGGCGTCTCTCCCTCCTCGAGCTGCCTGCCGCAGACCCAGAAGAGAAGAAGTCCAAGGCCAAGGATGTGAAGCGCAAGGGGGCTGCCGTGCTCGCGGCAGAACCGGACACCAAGCGGGGCAGAGATCAGCCCGAGTCTTCCAAGGGCAGTCGGTACTGTGTGTACCACGACCTCCACACCCACAACATCAACGAATGCCAAGAGCTCCGAGCCGTGCGGGAAGGAAGGATCGGCCGTCGCCCCGACCGTGCCGACCGGGGCTACGGTCGAGTAGGAGGAAGGAACGCAGGACGCTGGGAAGACCGCGGCCCAGGCCAAGGGTGGTGTGATTGACCTCGCGAGGACCGCTGGCAAGACCCACCTTGCGAGGGAGACTGGAGGGATCAGCCTTGCGAGGATCGCCCGAAGGTAACGCAGGCCTCCCTCTGCTGCCGCCGCATCCAAGAAGAAACGAGGACCGCCACCAGGACGAGGGGGCTGCGGGCTTCCAGGAGCCACGCGCAAACGCCTGCATCCTGGGCGGAGCTCAAGCCCCAGCCTCTCAGCGCATCTTCAAGCAGTTCTCCCGCGAAGTGAATGCAGTCCTCCCAAGCTCGAAGCCACACGCCCTCTCAGGTGGTCATCATGCGCCATCACGTTCAGCTCAGCGGATCAGCTCAAGTGTGCAGCCACAGCTGGAGTCCTCCCGATGCTTTGTTCCCCAATCATCAGCAACATGGTGGTCACCAGGACCCTCATCGACGGCGGGGCAGGGCTCAACGTCCTGTCCGTGGAAACATTCAACAATCTCCAAGTGCCCTACAACCAGCTTCAGCCAACCAAGCCTTTCTCCGGAGTCACCGACGGCTCCACGGTCCTGATCGGGCAGGTCCGCCTCCCTGTCACCTTCGGAGCACGCGACAACTACCGCACCGAGCTCATCGACTTTGACGTCGCTCACATTCGCCTGCCGTACAACGCCATCCTTGGGTACCCGGCGCTGGCCAAGTTCATGGCCGTGACTCACCACGGCTACAACGTCCTCAAGATGCCAGGGAGTGGCGGAGTCATCACGGTGCCCTGTGAAGAGAAGGACGCGGTGTGTTCCCTGGAACGAGCCTTTCAGGCCGCATCACTGGAAGACCCGGATCGCGGAAGCAGGAGGCTTCCCGAGACCACCCCCAAGAAGAAGAAGACATCGTCTGGCCCGGTCCCTCAGGAGGCAGGCCCCTCAGGGCTCGTGCCTGCCCAGGGGGAACCCCCTTCCATCGCATAGGAAAGCGCGCCCGGCACCCTCCTCAGGAAGAGCTCGGGGGCTCTTCCCTGGAGGACCACCGACCTGGCTAAGGTCACGAGGGAGGCGCTTGGGCACCACGTGGAGGCGTTTTTCGAAGCACGTTTCCCTTAAGAAGGAGTAAGGCAAGGGGAGCCAGACCCTCAGGAGTTTGTCAGCAAGGTCATTCAAGAGCTAAAGGAGTCAAGAGTCATGAGAGGCGGCCGCCGCCTACCAGCTGTGGCTCCCCATCCAGGCGAGGATGGTGGGCTGCGCGTCTGCATCGACATACCAGGGCTCAATCGAGTCGCCACTCTGGAGCGCCTCTGGCCCTCGCGAGTGGGGCGCTGCGAGGGTCCACCCCATAGCTACGTTCGCATGCCTTACGGCTTGCCGAGCGTGGCTGCCGCGTACCAGCACCTCATGAGGGGCATCATGGAAGCTCAAGAGGCCAGGCGTTCCGCAGCCCTGGCGGAGATGGAGATGGTCCGCGAGGAGCCTCCCGAGGCCCCAGGGCCTGGGGGCTCGTGAGGATTGGCTTCTGCAGCCCACCGAGTCTGCTGCACCAACACTCGTTCGTCCTCAACATCATCAGGTGACATTTTTCGAGTTTCATTTCCGGCTGGGAGCGCCCCCCAGGGCTGCATCATTTCCAGGCCGCGTGGGTCCGTCCCTGCGGCATGTATCCCTTTTACTTCGTGTCGTTAGCTTACTTTGTTGGGGGCGCCCCTCGGGCTGCATCATCCCCAAGTCGCTCGGGCCAGACCCATCGGCATGTACCCCTTTCGCATTTATTTCCGGTTATGCATCCGACCCATCATGCTTGATTAATTGATGTTGGTCCGCGGCACCTCTTCTTCTCCATGCTGACCACTTGCGCGTTAAAGGGGGGGTACCTGAGCATCGCGACTCAGGGCTCTTACCGGCTCTCCAGCCCTCACCCTCTGGCCTTGTCCGCGGCATCGCGCCCTGGCATACCAGCGACGGCTGAGACCAGCTCGAGGGCCGGGACCCGAGGACGTAGAGTGCAGGCATCTAACCCAATTTGCAGGAACACACCACAAGATAAGGCCCAGTGCTAGGCGCAACCCGCCTAGAGGTAGGGCCCCGTGAGTCCCGTGCTGGCTCACGTGTGCCCAGATACACCTCACCAGGCCCTACCATGCCAGCCACGTGTCAGGGCGGGGCTGTACACGCTCCGGGGGCTCCTCCCGGAGGGGAGCCCCCTCCCACGTACCAGTGGAAGCACCATGCTCCGCGCTGGCTGACGACACTGCCGAGGAGCGGCTATGCCCGTACACATACGAAAGCGCTATGCTCCGCGCTGGTGATAAACAACTGAGGGTGGCCCCCGGGCCGCATCAACCTCAGGGAGCCCAGAGCTCAGTGTCTAGCCTCATCGTAACGCCTCCCCTCGGGAGTGTCGCGCGAGGGGGCTGGGCACGGGGGCTGCGCGCCTGGGTCACGCCCAGACGCACGCCACCCAGCCAGGCCCCCCGGGCCTGGTTCGTCGCGCGTCTCTCCTCGAGCGGAGCCAAGGTACGAAGGCCGTTTGAGCGTTAAGGGGGACTCCTGAGCATCGCGACTCAGGAGCCTAACTGGTCCCGTAGCCCCTCACTCCTTAGTTCCGAAAGGCTAACGCTGGGTGAGGTACGCGCGGGGCCGGGCTCTGCAGACGTAGAATGGTAGGTCCACCCACATCTCACCTCCCTACTTGCTGTTCGCGCGCCAAGGGGGACTCCTGAGCATCGCGACTCAGGAGCCTAACTGGTCCTATATCCCCTCACTCCTTAGTTCCAAAAGGCTAATGCTGGGTGAGGTACGCGTGGGGCCGGGCTCTGCCGGCGTAGAACATAAGCAAGTAGGAAGGAAAAGCGTAAATTCCAAAGGCAGCCTCCTTCACTCTCAACCGCGTGAACCGCTTGCACGTTAAAGGGGGGGTGCCTGAGCATCGTGACTCAGGGCTCTTACCGGCTCTCCAGCCCCCACCCTCTGGCCTTGTCCGCGGTATCGCGCCCTGGCATACCAGCGACGGCTGAGACCAACTCGAGGGCCGGGACCCGAGGACGTAGAGCAGAAAGGGGAGCAAAGGCGAGAGAGGAGCACCATCTTAAAACTTTAAGGATCGCCTCCCTACTTGCTGTTCGTGCGCCAAGGGGGACTCCTGAGCATCGCAACTCAGGAGCCTAACTTGTCACGTAGCCCCTCACTCCTTGGTCCCGTCCTGGTTTCCGGTCGGGGCTAGTGCTGGGTGAGGTACGCGCGGGGCCCGGCTCTGCCGGCGTAGAACATAAGCAAGTAGGAAGGAATAGCGTAAAATTCAAGGAATTCAGAAGCAAATATTACGGTCCACACTGTTATCTCAACGCCAAACGCAAGTTTAAACGCCTCCTCGAGGCATGATACATGTGCAGGAATTGAAAACAGGACAGGAGCCACGACGGAATCGCCCGACGATGGTGGATCAGCGCGGAGTGGGTTCGCCTCATGGAGCACCAGGGTCAGCAGTGTTGGGGAACGTAGCAGAAATTCAAAATTTTCCTACGTATCACCAAGATCTATCTATGGAGAAACCAGCAACGAGAGGAAGGAGAGTGCATCTACATACCCTTGTAGATCGGTAAGCGGAAGCGTTCAAGTGAACGGGGTTGATGGAGTCGTACTCGCCGTGATCCAAATCACCGATGATCCTAGTGCCGAACGGACGGCACCTCCGCGTTCAACACACGTACAGCCCGGTGACGTCTCCCATGCCTTGATCCAGCAAGGAGAGAGGGAGAGGTTGAGGAAGACTCCATCCAGCAGCAACACAACGGCGTGGTGGTGGTGGAGGAGCGTGGTGATCCAGCAGGGCTTCGCCAAGCACTACGAGATATGAGGAGGAGAGAGGCAGGGCTGCACCAACAGGGAGAGATCAGATCGCATGTGTTGGTCAGCCCCTAGGCCTCATATTTATAGGGGAAGGGGAGGAGGGTGCGCCCCCTCTAGGGTTCCCACCCCTAGAGGAGCGGCAGCCCTAGATGGGATTGAGGGGGGCGGCGAAGAGGGGTAGGAGAGGGAGGCGCAGGGAGCATGGGCCTGAGGGCCCATCTGCCCTTAGGGTTTGCCCCCTCTTCTCTTCCTTGCGCCTTGGGCACTTGTGGGGGGTGCACCAGCCCACCTGGGGCTGGTCCCCTCCCACACTTGGCCCACGCAAGCCTCCGGGGCTTGTGGCCCCACTTGGTGGACCCCCGGACACCTCCGGTGGTCCCGGTACACTACCGATAAACCCTGAAACCTTTCCGGCGACCAAAACAGGACTTCCCATATATAAATCTTTACCTCCGGACCATTCCGGAACTCCTCGTGACATCCGAGATCTCATCCGGGACTCCGAACAACATTCAGTAACCACATACGAACTTCCTTTATAACCCTAGCGTCATCAAACCTTAAGTGTGTAGACCCTACGGGTTCGGGAGACACGCAGACATGACCGAGACGTTCTCCGGTCAATAACCAACAGCGGGATCTGGATACCCATGTTGGCTCCCACATGTTCCACGATGATTTCATCGGATGAACCACGATGTCGAGGATTCGATCAATCTCGTATTCAATTCCCTTTGTCTAGCGGTATTGTACTTGCCCGAGATTCGATCGTCGGTATCCCGATACCTTGTTCAATCTCGTTACCGGCAAGTCTCTTTACTCGTTCCGTAACACATCATCCCGTGATCAACTCCTTGATCACATTGTGCACATTATGATGATGTCCTACCGAGTGGGCCCAGAGATACCTCTCCGTCACACGGAGTGACAAATCCCAGTCTCAATTCGTGCCAACCCAACAGACACTTTCGGAGATACCTGTAGTGTACCTTTATAGCCACCCAGTTACGTTGTGACATTTGGCACACCCAAAGTATTCCTACGGTATCCGAGAGTTGCACAATCTCATGGTCTAAGGAAATGATACTTGACATTAGAAAAGCTTTAGCATACGAACTACACGATCTATGTGCTAGGCTTAGGATTGGGTCTTGTCCATGACATGATTCTCCTAATGATGTGATCCCGTTATCAACGACATCCAATGTCCATGGTCAGGAAACCGTAACCATCTATTGATCAACGAGCTAGTCAACTAGAGGCTTACTAGGGACATGGTGTTGTCTATGTATCCACACATGTATCTGAGTTTCCTATCAATACAATTATAGCATGGATAATAAACGATTATCATGAACAAGGAAATATAATAATAACTTATTTATTATTGCCTCTAGGGCATATTTCCAACAGTCTCCCACTTGCACTAGAGTCAATAATCTAGTTCACATCGCCATGTGATTAACATTCACAGGTCACATCGCCATGTGACCAACATCCAAAGAGTTTACTAGAGTTCATAATCTAGTTCACATCACTATGTGATTAACACTCAATGAGTTCTGGGTTTGATCATGTTGCTTGTGAGAGAGGTTTTAGTCAACAGGTCTGCAACATTCAGATTCGTATGTACTTCGCAAATCTCTACACTATATTTGGAGCCATTTCAAATAACTGTTCTACTTGGAGCTATTCTAAATTGTTGCTCCATTATACGTATCCGGTATCTCTACTCAGAGCTATCCGGATAGGTGTTAAGCTTGCATCGACATAACTCTTTATGTCGAACTCTTTATCACCTCCATAACCGAGAAACATATCCTTATTCCTCTAAGGATATTTTTGACCGCTATCTGGTGATCTACTCCTAGATCACCTTTGTACCCTCTTGCCAGACATGTGGCAAGGCACACATCAGGTGCGGTACTCAGCATGGCATAGAGCCTATGAAAAAAGCATAGGGGACGACCTTCGTCCTTCCTCTTTCTCCAGCCGTGGTCGAGCTTTAACTCTTAACTTCATACCTTACAACTCAGGCAAGAACTCCTTCTTTGACTGATCCATCTTGAACACCTTCAAGATCATGTCAAGGTATGTGCTCATTTGAAAGTACTATTAAACGTTTTTGATCTATCCTTATAGATCTTGATGCTCAATGTTCAAATAGCTTAATCCAGGTTCTCCATTGAAAAACACCTTTCAAATAACCCTATATGCTTTCCAGAAATTCTACATCATTTCGGATCAACAATATGTCATCCACATATACTTATCAGAAATGTCGTAGTGCTCCCACTCACTTTATTGTAAATACAAGTTTCTAACAAACTTTGTATAAACCCATAAACTTTGATTACTCCATCAAAGTGTACATTCCAACTCCGAGATGCTTGCTCTAGTCCATGGAAGGATCGCTGGAGCTAGCATACCTTTTAGCATCCTTAGGATCGACAAAACCTTTCTGATTGTATCACATGCAACCTTTCCTTACGAAAACTGGTAAGGAAACTTGTTTTGACATCCATCTGCCATATTTCATAAATGCAGCTTATGCTAACATGATTCTGACGGACTTGAGCATCGCTACAGGTGAGAAAATCTCATCGTAGTCAACTACTTGAACTTGTGAAAAACTCTTTGCCACAAGTCGAGCTTCATAGACGGTGACATTACCGTCCACGTCCGTCTTCTTCTTAAAATCCATCTGTACTCAACAGTCTGACGACCATCGAGCCTTTCTGCCAAAGTCTACACTTTGTTTTCATACATGGATCCTCTCTCGGATTTTATGGCCTCGAGCCATTCATCGGAATCCGGGCCCCCCATCGCTTCTCCATAGCTCGTAGGTTCATTGTTGTCTAGCAACATGACCTCCAAGATAGGATTACGTACCACTCTGAAGTAGTACGCATCCTTGTCGTCCTACGAGGTACTGTAGTGACTTGATCCGAAGTCTCATGATCACTATCATAAGCTTCCACTTCAATTGGTGTAGGTGCCACAGGAACAACTCTTTGTGCCCTGCTATACACTAGTTGAAGTGACGGTTCAATAACCTCATCAAGTCTCCACCATCCTCCCACCCAATTCTTTTGAGAGAAACTTTTCCTTGAGAAAGGACCCGATTCGAGAAACAATCCCTATTGCTTCCGGATCTGAGACAGGAGGTATACCCAACTGTTTTGGGTGTCCTATGAAGATGTATTTATCCGTTTTGGGTTCGAGCTTATCAGCCTGAAACTTTTTCACATAAGCGTCGTAGTCCCAAACTTTTAAGAAACGAAAACTTAGGTTTCTCCAAACCATAGTTCAAACGGTGTCGTCTCAACGGAATTACATGGTGCCCTATTAAAGTGAGTGCGGTTGTTTCTAATGCCTAACCCATAAACGATAGTGGTAATTCGATAAGAGACATCATGGTATGCACCATATCCAATAGGGTGCAGTTATGATGTTCGGACACACCATCACACTATGGTGTTCTAGGCGGTATTGGTTGTGAAACAATCTCCACAATGTCTTAATTGTATGCCAAATTCGTAACTCAGATACTCATCTCTATGATCATATCATAGACATTTTATCCTCTTGTCACAATGACCTTCAACTTCACTCTGAAATTACTTGAACCATTCAACAATTCAGACTTGAGTTTTATCAAGTAAATATACTCAACATCTACTCGAATTATCTGTGAAGTAAGAACATAACGATATTCACTGCATGCCTCAGCACTCATTGGACTGCACACATCTAAATGTGTTACTTCCAACAAGTTGCTTTCTTGTTCCATTTTACTGAAACCGAAGCTTTCAGTCATCTTGCCCATGTGGTATGATTTGCATGTCTCAAGCGATTCAAAATCAAGTGAGTCCAAACGGCCCATTTGCATGGAGTTTCTTCATGCGTATATACCAATAGACATGGTTCACATTACTCAATCCTTTTCAAAAATGAGTGAGTCCAAAGATCCATCAACATGGAGCTTCTTCATGCATTTTATACCAATATGACTTACACGGCAGTGCCACAAGTAGGTAGTACTATCTTATATCTTTTGGCATGAACATGTGTATCACTATGATCGAGATTTAATAAACCATTCCTTTAGGTGCAAGACCATTAAAGGTATTATCCAAATAATTAGAGTAACCATTACTCTCCTTAAATGAATAACCGCATTGCGATAGACATAATCCAATCATGTCTGTGCTCAACGCAAACACCAAATAACAATTATTTAGGTTTAACACCAATCTCGATGGTAGAGGGAGCGTGTGATGCTTGATCATATCAACCTCGGAAACACTTCCAACACATCTCGTCAGCTCACCTTTAGCTAGTCTCCGTTTATTCCGTAGCTTTTATTTCGAGTTACTAACACTTAGCAACCGAATCGGTATCTAATACCCTGATGCTACTAGGAGTACTAGTAAAGTACACATTCACGTAATGTATATCCAATATACTTCTATCGACAGCCTTCTCATCTACCAAGTATCTAGGGTAATTCCGCTCCAGTGGTTGTTCCCCTTATTACAGAAGCACTCAGTCTCGGGTCTGGGTTCAACCTTGGGTTTCTCCACTAGAGCAGCAGCTGATTTGCCGTTTCATGAAGTATCACTTCTTGCCCTTGCCCTTCTTGAAACTAGTGGTTTCACTAACCATCAACAATTGATGCTCCTTCTTGATTTCTACTTTCGTGGTGTCAAACATCGCGAATATTTCAAGGATCATCATATCTATCCCTGATATAGTTCATCACGAAGCTCTAGTAGCTTGGTGGCAATGACTTTGGAAAAACATCACTATCTTATCTGGAAGATCGACTCCCACTCGATTCAAGTGATTGTTGTACTCAGACAATCTGAGCACAAGCTCAACGATTGAGCTTTTCTCCCTTAGTTTGCAGGCTAAGAAAATCGTCGGAGGTCTTATACCTCTTGACGTGGGCACGAGCCTGAAATCCCAATTTCAGCCCTCGAAACATCTCATATGTTCCGCGACATTTCAAAAATGTCTTCGGTGCCTCAATTCTAAACCATTTAACATTACCGAACTATCATGTAGTCATCAAAACGTGTATGTCGGATGTTCGCAACATCCACAGACCACGTTCGAGGTCCAGCACACCGAGCGGTGCATTAACGACATAAGCCTTCTATTGTCCGCATAATTGCTACTATCAACTTTCAACTATATTTTCTCTAGGAACGTATCTAACACAGTAGAACTAAAGCGTAAGCTATGACATAATTTGCGAAGTTCTTTTGACTATGATCAGGATAAACAAGTTCATCTTATGAACTCCCACTCAGATAGACATCCCTCTAGTCATCTAAGTGATTACATGATCCGAGTCAACTAGGCCGTGTCCGATCATCACGTGAGACGGACTAGTCATCATCGGTGAACATCTTCATGTTGATCGTATCTACCATACGACTCATGCTCGACCTTTCGGTCTCTGTGTTCCGAGGCCATGTATGTACATGCTAGGCTCGTCAAGTTAACCCTAAGTGTTTTGCATGTGTAAAACTGTCTTACACCCGTTGCATGTGAACGTAAGGATCTATCACACCCGATCATCACGTGGTGCTTCGGAACGACGAACTTTAGCAACGGTGCACAGTTAGGGGAGAACACTTCTTGAAATTTTAATGAGGGATCATCTTCTTTACTACCGTTGTTCTAAGCAAATAAGATGTAATAACATGATAAACATCACATGCAATCAAATAGTGACATGATATGGCCATCATCACTTTGCTCCTTTTGATCTCCATTTTCGGGGCTCCATGATCATCATCGTCACCGGCATGACACCATGATCTCCATCATCATGATCTCCATCATCTTGTCTTCATGAAGTTGTCTCGCCAACTATTACTTCTACTACTATGGCTAACGGTTAGCAATAAATTAAAGTAATTACATGACGTTTATGTTGACACGTAGGTCATAAATAAATTAAAGACAACTCCTATGGCTCATGCCGGTTGGCATACTCATAGACATGCAAGTCGTCATTCCTATTACAAGAACATGATCATCTCATACATCACATATATCATACATCACATCCTTTGGCCATATCACATCACATAGCATACCCTGCAAAAACAAGTTAGACGTCCTCTAATTGTTGTTTGCATGTTTACGTGGCTGCTATGGGTTTCTAGCAAGAACGTTTCTTATCTACGCAAAACCACAACGTGATATGCCAATTGCTATTTACCCTTCATAAGGACCCTTTTCATCGAATCCGTTCCGACTAAAGTGGGAGAGACAGACACCCGCCAGCCACCTTATGCAACTAGTGCATGTCAGTCGGTGGAACCGGTCTCACGTAAGCGTACGTGTAAGGTTGGTCCAGGCCGCTTCATCCCACAATGCCGTTGAAACAAGATTGGACTAGTAACGGTAAGCATATTGAACAAAATCAACGCCCACAACTACTTTGTGTTCTACTCGTGCATAGAATCTACGCAATAGACCTAGCTCATGATGCCACTGTTGGGGAACGTAGCAGAAATTCAAAATTTTCCTACGTATCACCAAGATCTATCTATGGAGAAACCAGCAACGAGAGGAAGGAGAGTGCATCTACATACCCTTGTAGATCGGTAAGCGGAAGCGTTCAAGTGAACGGGGTTGATGGAGTCATACTCGCCATGATCCAAATCACCGATGATCCTAGTGCCGAACGGACGGCACCTCCGCGTTCAACACACGTACAGCCCGGTGACGTCTCCCATGCCTTGATCCAGCAAGGAGAGAGGGAGAGGTTGAGGAAGACTCCATCCAGCAGCAACACAACGGCGTGGTGGTGGTGGAGGAGCGTGGTGATCCAGCAGGGCTTCGCCAAGCACTACGAGATATGAGGAGGAGAGAGGCAGGGCTGCACCAACAGGGAGAGATCAGATCGCATGTGTTGGGCAGCCCCTAGGCCTCATATTTATAGGGGAAGGGGAGGAGGGTGCGCCCCCTCTAGGGTTCCCACCCCTAGAGGGGCGGCAGCCCTAGATGGGATTGAGGGGGGCGGCCAAGAGGGGTAGGAGAGGGAGGCGCAGGGAGCATGGAACTGAGGGCCCATCTGCCCTTAGGGTTTGCCCCCTCTTCTCTCCCTTGCGCCTTGGGCACTTGTGGGGGGTGCACCAGCCCACCTGGGGCTGGTCCCCTCCCACACTTGGCCCACGCAAGCCTCCGGGGCTTGTGGCCCCACTTGGTGGACCCCCGGACGCCTCCGGTGGTCCCGGTACACTACCGATAAGCCCTGAAACCTTTCCGGCGACCAAAACAGGACTTCCCATATATAAATCTTTACCTCCGGACCATTCCGGAACTCCTCGTGACGTCCGGGATCTCATCCGGGACTCCGAACAACATTCGGTAACCACATACGAACTTCCTTTATAACCCTAGCGTCATCGAACCTTAAGTGTGTAGACCCTACGGGTTCGGGAGACACGCAGACATGACCGAGACGTTCTCCGGTCAATAACCAACAGCGGGATCTGGATACCCATGTTGGCTCCCACATGTTCCACGATGATTTCATCGGATGAACCACGATGTCGAGGATTCGATCAATCCCGTATTCAATTCCCTTTGTCTAGCGGTATTGTACTTGCCCGAGATTCGATCATCGGTATCCCAATACCTTGTTCAATCTTGTTACCGGCAAGTCTCTTTACTCGTTCCGTAACACATCATCCCGTGATCAACTCCTTGATCACATTGTGCACATTATGATGATGTCCTACCGAGTGGGCCCAGAGATACCTCTCCTTCACACGGAGTGACAAATCCCAGTCTCGATTCGTGCCAACCCAACAGACACTTTCGGAGATACCTGTAGTGTACCTTTATAGCCACCCAGTTACGTTGTGACGTTTGGCACACCCAAAGTATTCCTACGGTATCCGGGAGTTGCACAATCTCATGGTCTAAGGAAATGATACTTGACATTAGAAAAGCTTTAGCATACGAACTACACGATCTATGTGCTAGGCTTAGGATTGGGTCTTGTCCATCACATGATTCTCCTAATGATGTGATCCCGTTATCAACGACATCCAATGTCCATGGTCAGGAAACCGTAACCATCTATTGATCAACGAGCTAGTCAACTAGAGGCTTACTAGGGACATGGTGTTGTCTATGTATCCACACATGTATCTGAGTTTCCTATCAATACAATTATAGCATGGATAATAAACGATTATCATGAACAAGGAAATATAATAATAAATTATTTATTATTGCCTCTATGGCATATTTCCAACAAGCAGCGCCTTGCTTCGGCTTGGTGCCGAAGGCCCGGAACTTCCCCAGCAGAGCTTCCGCGCGACCCTTCACGGCCTCGGCAGCGGCAGCAGCACGCTCGCCGCTTGCTGGCTCCAGCAGGCTGTGGAGGTAGACGCTGGGGTCGCGAAGTTAGATGTGGGTAAAGACCCGCGTCAGCGCTGCAGAAGACAGGACACGCGCCTCGGCCTCGGCCGTGGGGCCAAGGCCAAGGGCGACATCTTCAAGAGCGCGAAGCAGGAAGGGAAGTAGCTTGGCGGGCCGTCCTCGGCGCCGGCCAGCGGGCTCTCCAGGCTGCTCTCGTAAAGCGTCTTCAGCGAGGAGCGAGCCTTCTTGTCCATCTCCGCGAAGGCCACACGATCCTCGGCAAGAACCTGAGCCTTGTCGTCTAGCTCGACCTTCCTCGCCCCCAACTCCTGCTCCAGCACGTCTAGGCGGTCACGGCGTTTCTTGAGCTTGTCCTCCCGGACCTCGACGGCCGCCTCGCGAGCCTTCACGCCCTCTTCTTGCTCTTGGCGAAGGCGGGCCTCTTTCGCGAGCTGGTCCCGCAGGCCTTGCAGCTCGTCCTATAGCACCTTGCAGCGACCACGGACGTCGGCCGCCTTCCCCTGGGCTGCGTCACGAGCAGCCTTCGCCTCAAGGGCGGCCTGCCTCTCCTCATCACAACCCGTTGAGGCCTGGACCAGCGCCGCCCGAACCGAAGCGTCGGAGCGAATCCATCCTGAAGCCAGCTCCAAGCGCCTGGCCACCAAGTGAGGGTCGGCGCCAAGAAGATCCTGCTGGAGCCGGTCCAGCTCGGCAGCAACACGATCCAGAACGGCGGGAGGAGTCGGAGAGACAACAGCCGGTGGAGTAGGAGGAGAAGGCGGCGGCACGACCACAACACCCTGAGGTGGAGCCTGCTGCGCCCCGACGACTGTGGTGGCGGCCGCAGGCAAGGGCACCTCGGGAGTCACTTGGGCCATGGGGGCTGAGCTCGCCCCAGCCAGCTCAGCCAGACCTCGCGAGGACGACCGGGCGGGAGAGGCCCGTGCGTCGCGGTCACCTTCCTTCGCAGGCAGAGGCGCTGCCCCGCAAGGAACCTCAGGAGCCCCCTTCGGCTTCTTTGCAGCGGGTGTCAGCCTATCCAAGAGACGCGGACGTCAAGCCTCAGCAGCAGAACAAGAAACAAAGACAAGATTCAAGCACTTATGGGTCGTCTCCGGTGAGCTCAGGCAGCCTCCGGCCAAACTTGAAGCCCGAAAGCCGGCTG
This sequence comes from Aegilops umbellulata, assembly GCA_032464435.1. NCBI lineage: Eukaryota > Viridiplantae > Streptophyta > Magnoliopsida > Poales > Poaceae > Aegilops > Aegilops umbellulata. The sequence continues at coordinate 316,898,946 of CP136055.1, read as the reverse complement.
GAAGTGTCAACCTCGGAAGCGGAAGGCGCGTCTGCGGACCGCCCCGGGGCCGGGGCAGACCCGCGGGAGATCAGCCCGGTCCTGTCCTTCTTCGGGATCGGGGGCGAGCTCCCGCTGCCCAGCACGTCATCATCCTCGTCGTCATCGCTCGGAGAGAGGCGGAGAGTGCGGGACCTGCGCTGGGAGAGGGGAGCCCTCGACTCTTCGTCAGTCGCCTCGGAGTCAGGCCCCTTCCCCCGCTCCTCTCCGTCCTCCTCTTCACTGGAGTCGTCGGAGGACACGTCCACCGGTTCCCCAGGAGCCTCCGTGGGCACAGGCCCGTCCCCATTGAAGACAGGCATGAACTCCACCACCCGCTCCCAGTCGTCGCGGAGGAACAAGGGCGTAGGAGCGCCCTCCAACCTCGCCACATCGGCCCCGACCAGAGATTGGAGGACCGCGGCCAGATCTTCGCCGGCCAAGGCCGCGGGGCTCAGATGAGGCCTCCACATCGGAAGTGGGTACTGCCGAAGCGGAGCCAGCTGGTGCTCCAGGAATTCCCTCAGCAGCGACGCGCCGGTCAGCTTCGTCGTCGCCGTGTTGGCCGGCCTCAGATCCGCGTCCATCTTCTCCAACACCGGCTTCGCGCGGGGGTCCGTGAGCTCCGCTCGACCCCAATCGCTGGAGCTCGCAGGTTGCTCCGTGGGCAAGATCAGCCGAGGATGGATGCGCCCAGCATCTGCCAAGACCCACTTGCTCCTGAAGCCCTCAATCCTTTTCCCGGGGCTCGAAATGGCAATGGCGCCACCGTACGCGACGAAGCTCGCGCACGCGGAAGCAGGATCGCGAGAGGTCCGGAGGGAGAAGTAGTGGCGCAGCAAGGCCACCGAGGGCTGCACCCCTACGTGGGCCTCGCAGTAATAGGCGAAGATCGCCAGGAGAAGGACGGAGTTGGGATGAAGATGCAGAGCATGTAGCTTGTAATGGCGGAGGACAGAGAGGAAGAACTCGGAGAAGGGAGGCACTAGGCCAGCAGCAATGGAGCTTACGAAGAGCGGATAAAAGGTGCTCCCTCGGCCCTCAGGGGTGGCGGAGCCGGCCTTGAACACCTTCGCCCCGTCAATGCCTTGCGCCGCCGCCACCCGGCGCAACTGGGCGAGGCTCGCCTCCGACACATTTGGCGACTCCAAGGCAGACGAGTACCAAGCTCCGGCCGGGGACTGACGAGGCGCCATGGCTTCTAGGTCACGCGGGCGAAGTAGATCTGGAGATTTGGAGGAAGGAAGGAGAGGCGCAAGAAAGGGGATCTGAGCAGCAACCGGAGAAAGCGAAAAAAAGCAAAACCTGGGCAGATGCCGCTCCTTTATCAACTCGCGCGGTTGCGGAGACGCCCACGTCCAATCAACCGCCACGCGGCGCCCAAGGCCACAGGCTGTTAGGGCCCGCGGCGCTTCGCCCTTGCCCTTTCGCCTCCCTGCACGGCCAAGTCCGGGCGCGCCTTGGGCCCGGGGGCTACTGTCGGCGTTCTGGGAACGGGGGTCCCCAGACTTGCCTGCCTGCGGCCTGCGGCGTGGCTCAAAGGGCGCCCAGCACGACCCATTTTCATCAACACAGACCCAAGACCCTCGCGAGGGGCCAAGCCTCGCGGGGCGGACGACACGGAGCTTCCTCAGGCGCGGCCTCATCAGGCTGGCTCACGAGGAGGCGGAGAGATCAAGGCGGGGTACCTCACGAGGTGTCCATGACGCAAGCCATGACGACCAAGGGCGCCAGCCCGCGCAGTGTCCTCCCTTTCCTCTTTGGTGCAAAGGGAGCAAGCGCAGGCGGGAGGATCAAGCAAAGGCACCCAGTTCGGTGCAACGAGACCAAGGCCAGTCCAACGAAAGGAAGGAAGTCATTGTGGAGCCCAAGCCAGCGTCACCACCAGAGCCTTTGGCAGGCGAGGACCAACTTTGGTCAGGATAAGTGTACCAGATGTTCCCCTTCAAAATGGCCAATTGTTGGCGCCCTTCCCGCTCAATATTTGGGAAGAGGCCCAGGGCCTTTGCCTATAAATAGGACTAGCCACCCCCAGAATTGGAAGGACGGATGGAGAAATCTAATCAGCTAGGATCCAGAGAGAGAGAGAGAGAGAAGGGTGACTGAGCTCCTCCTTGCAGTTCATTGCCCTAGCCAAGAACAGACCCTCGCGAGGTTGTTCTTCCTTGTATTGTTCATCATCAGCCCAAGAGGCAATCCACCACACCACCACACTGGAGTAGGGTATTACACCACATTGGTGGCCCGAACCAGTATAAACCCTGTGTCTCTTGTGTTGTTCTTCTCGTAGCCTAGATCCTTGCGAGGCGGAGGGGTACAAGTAGGTAGGAAGCGTAAGCTCCGCGTGCACCCCAGAGTTCAAACCTCAAGGGTCTGCCGAAACCCGAAATCCGACACAAACATAGGGGCACCACATGTTCTTTCACCGGAGATCGCGGGCCGTGAGCTTGGGGGCAGAGTGGACCGGAGGAGATTGGAGTGGAGTGGTTAGAGTTTGGTCCGGGAAGCGGGTAATAACGAATATATGTGGGTAGGGTAGATCGGTGTAGCCCCGATCACACGTGATGCACGCGCCTGGTGCCCGGGCCACCCCATATCTGCCCTAGATTTGGGCTGAATATGAGAGGTGCCGGTCAGCCCAGACGTTTGAGGTTGGTTCGAGACGCCCGTCTGGTTCGTTTATTTTTGACCGGTCAGTGACCGGGCTGTCCATCCGGGCGTTCGAGGGGTTTGAGGTGCCCGGCTGTAGATGCCTTTAGTTCATTAATTGCTCCTAATTACCACATGACTTATGTGGTAAGCAACCTCAAAACAAACAAAAATAAAGCTCCCAATTTAATGATTCTTTAAATACGGAATAATGTTTACACGGACGCCACAAAGGCAGAAACTAAAACCACAAGCGCCGCGGGGCTCCAGTCCGAGAGAATTGACTATTTATTATTAAGTTCGTTGGAATTTGATTATAACTACAAAGTTCATTTTTTCTCGACAAAACGTTAATCAGGGACTAGAGCGTAAGAGATGATTAGTGCTAAGGAAAAATGAAAAAGATCCCACGTGGACACAGGTCGTATACACATCGATCGCTACATTGATCGGTACACACAGGTCGTATACTGATCCATCGTTCCAAGACAAAACAAAAAAGCGTGGTGCCCAGTGCTAGATGCTACGATCCTAGATATGGACTACACGTTGCATCAAGACTATAGCAAAATACTCTAAGCAGATTAGATCATCATGCTAGCATACTGCTACGTATTTGTGTGCGCTTAGCCGGACTTGTGATTACGAGTACTACAAAGTACATGAAGAAATTAGCATACTAAGTACTAGACGGACTTGTGAGCGGATAGCAGCATATACTGCCAAGTACGATTGAGTAGTTACATAGAGATACTAGAAACATCGTAGAAGAATTATGAGCGGCTAGCCGGATGTTCGCCTGAACATTAGGATCTGCTGGGGACTTGACTTGCCGGCGGCCGGCGCACCGGACGATGACTTCATCGTCTAGGGTTGAGGAGGTGGCGAGGAGGAGGCGGCGCTGCCTGATGAGTTGTGACGGCTAGGTATAGATGGAGGCGTGGAGCGAGATGTCGATAGTTATGGGCCGATCACCAACCTTATACTTGTACATGTATACGACGTGTGGGATCTTTTTCTTTTTCCCTAGCACTAATCTTCTCTCACAAACTAGTCCCTAGCCATGTTTTATCAAAAAAAAAATGAACTTTGTAGTTACAATCAAAGTCTGACAAACTTAATAATAAATAGTCAATTTTCTCCTCCAGTCCCGCGCTATATTTACATCCAGACCCTCGAAGAAATAAAATAACCCCGTCGCAGAACAACCCTCTCCGTCGGCTTCCCTCCACATAACCTATCCGAAGTCGCAACTCGCAAACGCTACCAATTTCCCTCGCTTCCCTCGTTTTCTTCTCTCCTCGCGCTTTTCCCCCTTAACCCCTCGCACCGCCCCGCTCCCCGCCGCCGACCTCGCCGGAACCCTACCCAAGGAGCCCGCATCGGGGCGATCGCCGGAGATCCGACCAGGACCAGGCTCTCCACGCGCCGGGCCGGTGATCGCCGGACTCGGTGGTGCTGCGGCCCTCCTGTCGGAGACCATGTCGGGAGGTGGCCGGCCGCAGGCCGCGCAGCAGATCGTGCAATCGGTGCAGAAGTGCGTTCCGCTGGCCCCGGAGCGTCCGCCCTTCGCCGTCCCCGCCGAATACCACCGGTTCCCCTTGCCGCCGTCCTCCTCTGCCCCGGCGGCAGCATCCCGGGGCAGCGCCGGCGGCGATGTCGAGGAGGGGATCGTCATCAGGACGCCCGTGAGTTGCCTCTTTGAGCTTACCCATGAACTTTACTGTACCATGTGCTTGTTTCTTGGAGGGATCTTCGTACGGATTTGGTGAGGTTTTGTGCAGTTCGAATTGTCATTTAGCGGAACATCGAACATGTTATACAATTTATTATCGGCATGTTGATTTCGGTAGAATCGTCCGCAGCTTATTACCATTCGCTGAATAATTTGGGGAAACATTGATGCCAAGCTTCCATCGCATTGGATAGTCTATCGATTTATCTGTTATGGATTGCAAATTGGAGCAATCTTTTTCTAGACTACAAAGTGGAGTAATCTGTGTATGTAGTTCGCCGGTCCGCGAGGAGATTTGGGCTTTGGGGGCGATAGGTAATGTTTGGATGGCAAATGCTACATTCAGGTTGTTTTCCTTAATCCTTCCCAGCTGCTTGAGAGTTGCTTCTTGTCGGCTTGGGAGGGTACTAGAGTAGCATTTTTTTAAGAATACTAATAAAGTAGCATTTGATACTTCTTAGAATCGGTTTAGATGTAAATTCGCTGTCGCCTCACTTTGTTGCAACTATGATTGGCAATTCCCAGTTCTGGTGCTTCTGTCATGTTTCTTTTTCTGTGAATAGTCATGTTATTGCTAATTTAGTTATTATTACTGCAGTTCTCATGCCTGAGGTGTATGTATCTGCAACACAGAAATTGCTGCTCATGTAGTAATTTGCATTGCACTTTGTTAGAGATATCTGTTTTCTTTTGATCACTGTGCTTGTTCCAGGTTAACGAGATAATGTTGCAGAAAAAACATGTTTGCATATTTATGATGGTTACTACCCCATAGTATAAAAAGATTTCATGATCTTTGTTATCTTGGACAGTGTACACGACTTTTCACATTGAAGCTCCACAAATATAGTTGTGTTTTTTTAGAGAGATTCTGAGTTTTTTGGTGAAGGAAATTGTCATTTGGGATTATTGGTAGCCATGATAGGATCACTGTTTGTATAGTCATAGGTTCAATGCAGTTATAGCCTATACCTGACACTGGTGCCATCTGCACTAGGTTTTCTTATACCCTTGTATTGTGATCATGCGGATTGCTGTCCATTTTCATTGTTCATGTGTTGATTATACAGCATATAAACAAAATATTATCTGCCTACTAGACCCAGGAGGCATGTTGACTTACTCATGATACACTTACTGCATACATGAGAATTTGAGATCTGTTATTTGCATATGCCACTTAAGGCAATTTCTGATGTAAGATCACTGAATGATGCATTTTCTCCTTTTGCAGCTAAAAAGAAAAGTTCCATGTGGAGAAAGGGATGCCATTGAGTCAACTGAATGGATGATAACCAGCCCTGGGTTTACTGAAGGAGTTAGCAGTCCACATATGACCCCTGTTTCTGGAAAAGCTGCTAGGACATACAAATCAAAGGCTAAAGGCAGCAAAGATGGACCGCAGACCCCTATATCAAATGCTGGCACGTAGAAACCTCTTGTTCTATACTACTGATTACATCAACATAGTTTTTTTTTCACAACTTATACTTTTATATCTGAATGTGTTTTTTCGCACTAATATTTGAATGCATTCACCTTTGTGTTTTGCAGGTTCACCTGGTACTCCACTCACTCCTGGTTCTTCCCGCGCTGAACATTCATTAGGTTTGTCTCATCTCATACGATCTCTAGTTTTTCTCACCTTACTGTTGGGATTCAGCTTATGGTGCATTTATATCTGGTTATATCGTCATGCTTGATATTAGCTTTTACTTTTTTTTTTCCGGGAATACCCAGCAGGAGTGCTGCCTATTAATTAAGTAGAAGAGAATTGCCTGGTTAGATATTAGCTTTTCTGACAGCTCTCTGTGTAATGTTTGTTCAGGGGAATTGACTAAAAAGTTCATCAGTTTGCTCAAGCAGGCTGAAGATGGCATTTTAGATTTGAATAACGTTGCAGAGATATTAGTGGTATAGATTTCTTCTCTTCTCATTAAAGCTAACATATATCTTGGTCCCTATTGATACAAGATTACCGATGGTTTCTAACAACAGGTTAAAAAAAGACGCATATACGACATTACAAATGTCCTTGAAGGAATTGGGCTGTTAGAAAAGAAGCTTAAGAACAGAATCCGTTGGAGGTAATCATTGTCTTCCTTCTAACTATTTATGCCTGTATTTATGGTGCGAAATGCTAAGCTCGCCACGCTGCAGGGGTTTGGATGACTCAGGAGCTAACTTAGACAATGAAATTTCAGTTTTGGAGGTACGTATTGCTGTAGTTTTCTAGTTCTTGCGACCTTGAAATTGTCACAGTTTTGATAATTTCTTCTGAAGATAGAAACAGAAAACATTTTAATCTAAGCAGCCTTTTGTGTAACCTTGTTGCAGACAGAACTTAAAAATCTTAAACTCCAAGAAAAAGCATTGGATAATCGTATAAGGTTGGTAGCTACTGGAGGTTGCAAAATTATTGACTGAAATTTGTCTGGTACCTAAAATAAATAGCTACATGATCTGAAAATAATTATACTTGCAGTGAAATGCATGAAAAGGTGAGGGAGTTAACTGAAGAGGAGAACAATCAGAGGTAAACTATATTCCTTCCATGTTTGGCTTTTGTACTTAATAGCATGCCACTTTCTAATCATGTACTAATTTTTTTCTGGTATTCCTGCCTTTAGGTGGCTATACCTTACCGAGGATGACATCAAGGGATTGCCCTGCTTTCAGGTCTGTCTGTTTTACTGAGAAATGCAATATTATTCATTTCCAAAGGTCACTTTATTGCTAATTGTTCAGAGTTAGCTTAACAAACCAGCTATAATAATCTGTACGGAGATAATTTTGTTGCAATCTCATATGGTCTTTGTCGTTCTGCAGAATGAAACACTAATCGCGATAAAAGCACCTCATGGCACTACACTGGAAGTACCAGATCCTGATGAGGTAATGAATCAGTAAAAGTGATGAGTTCTCCATCTACTTCATCTTAATAATTATTAACTATTTTGCTACCTCTGTGAATCTGTTCACTAATCAGGCTGGTGATTATACCCAAAGGAGATACACAATCGTAATAAGGAGTACAATGGGTTCCATCGATCTTTACCTGGTTAGGTAATGTGTCAGTCTTCTCTTTGAGGCTTATGCATTAAACGGTAGATTGTCTTATTAACATTCTCATTATATTTTTAGTAAATTTGAGGAAAACATGGAAGAGCTGGTTGGTGTTGCAACGCCTCCAAGGCATGCAAATGTGGCAGAACCTGCCTCCACAGATGGATTCATAGCAACAGAAGCTGGACAAAGCAGCAGATCAAAGGACAAGTTGCCGAATATTCAGCATATCCACAGAACTCCAGATCTAAATGCTCAAGACTTTGGGGGGATGGCAAAGATAACTCCAGAATTTGATGTAAGTTCCTTCTAAAAAAATGTTGATGCAAGTCGATATGAACTTTACGTTCTGTATAAATAAACATTACTCCCTCCGTCAAGAAATATAAGAACATTTAGATCGCGGAGGGAATATTATGGAAGGTAAAAAAACAATCATAAAATTGAACTGAAAAGTACACCGGACTCTGATTTTTTTCACTTTCTAATATTTTTGTCCATGACATCTGTGAACGTCAACTCGCATTAGTTGCATATATATTCTTGGACTCTTGATCGTTGTACTATCCAGTCACCTTTCTGGTAGCAATAACAGTAATCTATTTTTAGCTTCTTTCTTTTTAATGTTGTATTGATATGATATCCAGAGTCTCAAAGACCCAGTGGCTCATGCTTCTACACACTTTTGCAGGTTGATGCTGACTACTACCTTCTCACTGACGGTGATGCCGGCAGCATTACAGATATGTGGAGAACAGCACGTATCCTTTGAGAAATGCATTCACTGTGATCTTGTTCAAAAAGGCACAACCTGACCTCAACTTTGAAGTACTTAACTAATGAACAGCAGAAGTGCAGTGGGATCAGTTCTTAGCTGAAGAGGCAACCGCCCCTCGCACACCCCAGCAACAGCCAGCAGTTGTCGGTAAATCTACAGCTGTAGGCCCAACCTGTGGATAGACAACAAGATGATGATTAGGACATTCTGGAACAAGAGAGTTCGTTTCTTGGGGATGGTAAATGTTCTTCCTGGGACTCACTCTTTGGAGGCTGGTGATTTTTACCAAATTTTGCGTCCTTTCTGGCAGTGATCTGGTGATATGTGTTCAGTAACTTATTGCTTTGCCGTGCCTCAATGGTTTCACCTCCTCCTTCCAGTTAGCGTATGTACATTGAGTCGCTAGTATTTGGTGTCTGCCGCTTGAGCTTATCAGGTGATTTTCTCCAACTGGATTCCCCTGATAAGCTCAGTCTGGAGCCTGGTTCTTCCTTTGCAAAAACCTGTAAATATTCTGGCAGGCGTGTACAAAGTACAATGGCTGACTTATAAGTTATACCATTATAGTACTAGGACATATGTCGAGCAAATTGTGCAAATTCCACGCAGAAGAGTTTACAGGTCATTTCCCAAGCATTGAAGGTTTCTGGACTCATCATTCGTTGTTATTACTAGCTAAAATTCGATATATTCCCAGTTACTAGCACTAGTTTGTCTCTGATACATTGGGATTACTATCCTGTTTTACAAGAGCAGCAAGCATACAAAACAAGTAGCCAAAATCGTACTTTAGCCAGATTTCATTTACACTACTAGAACATCTAAAACAGCAAGTGCACTTGGATCGAAGTGCCTATACTTTACTGCTGCATCAGTCGAGTCAGTCGCCTCCCTTGGTGATCTTCCCTATCCAGTTGGCCACCACCGGAGTGAGCGCCACAGTCGGCGGGAACCTTATCGGCGACGCGGCCTTATGCGCGGCGTAGGCCAGCGCGAATGTCCCCACCTTGCCTCCGGTCTCGTCCGTCGCGATCCCAATCTGCATTTTGATTAAACCCCGTCTGCGGTAAGTTTGTGACCAGCTCGAGTCGAAACTTGGGGAGTGGTTTAGTTAGTAGCTCTGACCTTGCCGAGCAGCTGCTGGACGTCGACGCCGGCGTTGATGAGGAGGTAGCAGGCGGTGAAGGAGATGAGCGAGAGCGTGATCGAGGTGGCCAGGTACGCGCCCCCGTACTTGCCCAGGAGCTCCTTGGCATGCTCCGTTCTCGACTTCTTCGGCTTCCCCTCCTCCCCTTCCTCGCCTCCCTCCTCCTCCTTCGAGCTAAATATCTGAAGCAACCAAACACGTCAGATATCTGAAGCAACCAAACACGTCAGGCGGCACACGATGCAGTTCACGTGTGCTTGGAAATTTCACTTCATGTATACGCATACTAGATTACTACAGTAGTAGGCTGCAGTGGCGTACGTGCTTACCTTCCAGAGGCCGACCTCGAGGCCGTACTTCTCGGTGATCTCCTCGGCCGTCTTGGCGTCCTCCTTCGTTTCCGGCACGGCGGAGAGCGGACGGCGCGGCTGCCGGAGAGGCCGAGCGGCGAGGAAGCCGGGCGGGAGCTGCCTCTTGGGCTGCAGCAACTGGAGGTTGCGGTGGAGGTACCTGGCCGTGGCCGTGGGCGCGGCGTGGTTGGCAAGGGGGAGAGCTGGTGCGGCCATGGATGGAGCACGGACGATTGGATGGAGTGGAACCAGCAGAGGATGCAAAGCGAAGACCGCCGAAGGAGGGGGTGGGGACGCGGGGGCAGGGCGAGATAGGAACCGGGGACGCCAGGTGGTACAATGTTACTGGGTGTTGCATGCGATGGACGGCTGAGATCGATGCTGGCTTGGGCTGATGTGCTGGTGCAAACGTGAGGTGGAGGCAGGTGACAAGTAGCCATCGCTGTGCCATTGAGTATGTACGGAGTGACTATTGCCGCTAAGCACCAAGTCCCTTCTCGACCCTTCTCGTGTCTACAGTACAGAGGAGCCAAATCAGCGGCGACTCCGGCGTGCTCGTTCTTCCGCCGGTCCTCCTGAGCGTTTCCCTCGCCCCCAGCGGCCCCCAGGGCGGCTGGAGGTTAGGGGAACCTTGGATCTGGGCGCGGCATGTATATAGGTGCGGGGCATCGTCCCCAGGTTCGGTTTTCGGCGCCGATGTATTGATGGAGCAATCGTCGGTGCGCCATCGAAATAATGTCCCCCAGCTCTGGCTCCGGCTCGTTGGCGTTGTGGCAGATGCTGGCGAGGGGCTTGTGGGGTCCTGCCTTTTGGGGCGATGGTGGTCTGGCTCGTCGGCCTTCTCCAGCGGTGCCGGCTCTTCGCGCAGGGACAAGGGCGGCTTAGTCTGTCAAGGATGGTGGCTTGTGGGAGAGGGATCCGGTCATCTCTTTGGAGCTGATTTGGCTTCGTCCCCGGATCCGGTGCAGGAGAAGCTTGGGGAGCATCCCGGGCATGGGGATCGCCTCCGGCCGATGTCTGATTTGGTTTTAGATCCGATTTGCTGGAATCGGTGGCTGATGCGGTTCATCAACGCCTATGTGGCAAGGAGCTTCTCCTGCTCCAGGTATGCTGAAGATTTGGCGTCTGCTTCGGCGATTCATCGTCAACAGGGATTTGGGGCGCCGAGCAATTCCGAGGAAGAAGGTCTCCACGTACTATTTTCCGTATGTATGGGGCTTTGTTTTCTGGCTACGACAACACCGCCTGTATCCTTTGTGTCTTTCTGTATCTGTATTCGTACGTGTACTCGCATGGCTGTACTATTTTCCTACTCGTATGAATACAAGTAACGTATGCCTTCGGGTGTACGGTTTCAAAAAAAAAAAAAAAAAAAAAAAAAAAAGAGAGTATGTACGGAGTGCGTGTAGCGCAGTGTGTTCACACGTCGCGAAAGCGTTCAGGCGGTGCTTTTACACTTTTGTTACCAGTACTCCCTTTTTTTTGCCGGGACCAGTACTCCCTTCATTTAGATAAATTCATTTTTAGCCATTTCTTCGCTAATTATTTTCGGATGGAGGAAGTATATGATAGTGCTGAAAGATGGGATGGGCTTCAGGCCCATCTAGCAATTTCTGAAAATCTCTAAGGGCTCATGTGGATTTAGTTGGCACTAGGTGTGTAGTGGGAAGTTTAGTCCCATCCCGGAAGTTGGAGAGAAGCTGGACCTCATTATAAGGGTTTCTCTTCTATATGCTATTGGAGCTTGAGAATAGAAGAGGTCCTCGCGTACTCCTCCTTCGCCGCGAGCCGAGTTTACGCCTATGCGTTTACTTTTGACAGTCACTAACGGAGAGTTTCTGACAGCTGGGCTACGATCTGAGACGTTAGATCGTGGGCTGTCTCGGACTCAGACGTGGGTCGAGCCCATGTCTCTCCATGCAGCTACGCCTATATAAGTGAGACACCAGCCGCCACGATCAGATCACATATGCTTCACGCCCACTGTCGCCCCTTTGCTGCTACCGCCGCCGGTGACTTCATCCCGTCCGCCACGTAAACGTGCTACCGCCGCCGGTGACTTCATCCCGTCCGCCACGTAAACGGTCGACGGGAGAGCAGGTCTCCGAAACCCCACCCCTCCGGTTCCTGTACGGGAGAGGGGGAATATGTTTTTGGGAAGCGACTACGCGACTGCTCGTCTCCGATCCACTATGTCCGCGTCGTCTTCGTTGTTGGAAATATGCCCTAGAGGCAATAATAAAAGCATTATTATTATATTTCCTTATTCATGATAATTGTCTTTATTCGTGCTATAATTGTGTTATCCGGAAATCGTAATACATGTGTGAATAACAGACAACAAATATGTCCCTAGTGAGCCTCTAGTTGACTAGCTCGTTGATCGACGGATAGTCATGGTTTCCTGACTATGGACATTGGATGTCATCGATAACGGGATCACATCATTAGGAGAATGATGTGATGGACAAGACCCAATCTTAACATAGCATAAGATCGCATAGTTCGTTTGCTAGAGTTTTCCAATGTCAAGTATCTTTTCCTTAGACCATGAGATCGTGTAACTCCCGGATACCGTAGGAGTGCTTTGGGTGTGCCAAACGTCACAACGTAACTGGGTGACTATAAAGGTATACTACGGGTATCTCTGAAAGTGTCTGTTGGGTTGATATGGATCGAGACTGGGATTTGTCACTCCGCTTGACGGAGAGGTATCACCGGGCCCTCTTGGTAATGCATCATCACAATGAGCTCAATGTGATCAAAGTGTTTGATCACGGGATCATGCATTACGGTAACGAGAAAAGTGACTTGCCGGTAACGAGATTGAACGAGGTACTGGGATACCGACGATCGAATCTCGGGCAAGTAAAATACCGATTGACAAAGGGAATCGTATATGGGATTAATTGAATCCTCGACATCGTGGTTCATCCGATAAGATCATCGTGGAGCATGTGGGAGCCAACATGGGTATCCAGATCCCGCTGTTGGTTATTGCCCGAGAGCCGTCTCGGTCATGTCTGCATGTCTCCCGAACCCGTAGGGTCTACACACTTAAGGTTCGGTGATGCTAGGGTTGTGAAGATATGTATATGCAGTAACCCGAATGTTGTTCGGAGTCCCGGATGAGATCCCGGACGTCACGAGGAGTTCCGGAATGGTCCGGAGGTAAAGAATTATATATAGGAAGTGCTATTTCGGCCATCGGGACAAGTTTCGGGGTTATCGGTATTGTGCCGGGACCACCGGAGGGGTCCCGGGGGTCCACCAGGTGGGGCCACCTGCCCTGGTGGGTCACATGGGCCTTAGGGGGTGCGCCTTGGCCTGCTTGGGCCAAGGGGAACCTGCCCCAAAGGGCCCATGCGCCTAGGGTTCCATCTAGGAGGAGTCCTAGTGGTGGAAGGCACCTCCTAGATGGCTTGGGGGGGAGGGAAACCTCCCTGGCCGCCGCCCCCTTGGGAGATCTGATCTCCCAGGGCTGGCGCCCCCCCCCAAGAGGCCTATATAAAGGGGGGGAGGGGAGGGGGGCAGCGCACCCTAATGCCCTGGCGCCTCCCTCTCCCTCTCCAACACCTCCTCCTCCTCCGTAAGTGCACGGCGAAGCCCTGCCGGAGTACTGCAGTTCCACCATCACCACGCCGTCGTGCTGCTGCTGGAGCCTTCTTCCCCAACCTCTCCTTTGCCTTGCTGGATCAAGAAGGAGGAGACGTCACGCTTTCCGTACGTGTGTTGAACGCGGAGGTGCCGTCCGTTCGGCACTAGATCATCGGTGAATTGGATCGCGGCGAGTACGACTACCTCATCCACGTTCACTCGAACGCTTCCGTTGCGATCTACAAAGTGGTATGTAGATGCTATCTAATCTGAATACTCGTTGCTAGATGAACTCATAGATGGATCTTGAAACCGTAGGAAAAATTTTAATTTTCTGCAACGTTCCCCAACAGTGGCATCATGAGCTAGGTCTATGCGTAGTTCTTCTTGCACGAGTAGAACACAATTTGTTGTGGGCGTAGATGTTGTCAACTCTTCTTTCCGCTACTAGTTTTATCTTGCTTCAGCGGTATTGTGGGATGAAGCGGCCCGGACCAACATTACACGTACGCTTACGTGAGACCGGTTCCACCGACTAACATGCACTAGTTGCATAAGGTGGCTGGCGGGTGTCTGCCTCTCCTACTTTAGTTGGAGCGGATTCGATGAAAAGGGTCCTTATGAAGGGTAAATAGAAGTTGACAAATCACGTTGTGGTTTTAACGTAGGTAAGAAAACGTTCTTGCTAGAACCCTAATTCAGCCACGTAAAACTTGCAACAACAATTAGAGGACGTCTAACTTGTTTTTGCAGCAAGTGCTTTGTGATATGATATGGCCAAAGTTGTGATGAATGATGAATGATCTATATGTGATGTATGAGATGTTCATGCTATTGTAATAGGAATCACGACTTGCATGTCGATGAGTATGACAACCGGCAGGAGCCATAGGAGTTGTCTTTATTTTTGTATGACCTGCGTGTCATTGAGAATCGCCATGTAAATTACTTTACTTTATTGCTAAACGCGTTAGCCATAGTAGTAGAAATAATAGTTGGCGAGCAACTTCATGGAGACACGATGATGAAGATCATGATGATGAAGATCATGGTGTCAAGCCGGTGACAAGATGATCATGGAGCCCCAAGATGGAGATCGAAGGAGCTATGTGATATTGGCCATATCATGTCACGTTTATTATTTGATTGCATGTGATGTTTATCATGTTTTGCATCTTGTTTACTTAGAACGGCGGTAGTAAATAAGATGATCCCTCATAATAATTTCAAGAAAGTGTTCTCCCTAACTGTGCACCGTTGCGACAGTTCGTTGTTTCGAAGCACCACGTGATGATCGGGTGTGATAGACTCTAACGTTCACATACAACGGGTGTAAGACAGATTTACACACGCAAAACACTTAGGTTGACTTGACGAGCCTAGCATGTACAGACATGGCCTCGGAACACAGAAGACCGAAAGGTCAAGCATGAGTCGTATAGAAGATACGATCAACATGAAGATGTTCACCGATGTTGACTAGTCCGTCTCACGTGATGATCGGACACGGCCTAGTTGACTCGGATCATGTAATACTTAGATGACTGGAAGAGGGATGTCTATCTAAGTGGGAGTTCATTAAATAATTTGATTAAATGAACTTTATTATCATGAACTTAGTCTAAATATTTACAATATGTCTTGTAGATCAAATGGCCAACGTAGTCCTCAACTTCAACGTGTTCCTAGAGAAAACCAAGCTGAAAGACGATGGTAGCAACTATACGGACTGGGTCCAGAACCTGAGGATTATCCTCATAGCTGCCAAGAAAGATTATGTCCTAAGAGTACCGCTGGGTGACGCACCTATTCTCCCTGTAGAACAAGACGTTATGAACGCTTGGTAGTCACGCTGCGATGATTACTCCCTCGTTCAGTGCGGCATGCTTTACAGCTTAGAGCCGGGGCTCCAAAAGCGTTTTGAGAGACATGGAGCATATGAGATGTTCGAAGAGCTGAAAATGGTTTTCCAAGCTCATGCCCGGGTCGAGAGATATGAAGTCTCCGACAAATTCTTTAGCTGTAAGATGGAGGAAAATGGCTCTGTCAGTGAACACATACTCAAAATGTCTGGGTTGCACAACCGCTTGACTCAACTGGAAGTTAATCTCCCGGATGAAGCGGTCATTGACAGAATCCTCCAGTCGCTTCCACCTAGCTACAAGAGCTTTGTGATGAACTACAATATGCAGGGGATGGTAAAGACCATTCCTGAGGTATATGCTATGCTGAAATCAGCAGAGGTAGAAATCAAGAAGGAGCATCAAGTGTTGATGGTGAATAAAACCACTAAGTTCAAGAAGGGCAAGGGTAAAAAGAACTTCAAGAAGGACGGCAAGGAAATTGCCGCGCCCGGTAAGCAAGTTGCCGGGAAGAAGCCAAAGAATGGACCCAAGCCCGAGACTGAGTGTTTTTATTGCAAGGAAAGTGGTCACTGGAAGCGGAACTGCCCCAAATACTTAGCGGACAAGAAGGCCGGCAAAACCAAAGGTATATGTGATATACATGTAATTGATGTGTACCTTACCAGTACTCGTAGTAGCTCTTGGGTATTTGATACCGGTGCAGTTGCTCACATTTGTAACTCAAAGCAGGAGCTGCGGAATAAACGGAGATTGGCGAAGGACGAGGTGACGATGCACGTCGGGAATGGTTCCAAGGTCGATGTGATCGCCGTCGGCACGCTACCTCTACACTTACCTACGGGATTAGTTTTAAACCTCAATAATTGTTATTTAGTGCCAAGTTTGAGCATGAACATTGTATCTGGATCTCGTTTAATTCGAGATGGCTACTCATTTAAATCCGAGAATAATAGTTGTTCTATTTATATGAGAGATATGTTTTATGGTCATGCTCCAATGGTTAATGGTTTATTCATAATGAATCTCGTACGTGATGATACACATATTCATAGTGTGAATACCAAAAGAGTTAAAGTTGATAACAATAGTCCCACATACTTGTGGCACTGCCGCCTTGGTCACATAGGTGTCAAACGCATGAAGAAGCTCCATACAGATGGACTTTTAGAGTCTCTTGATTATAAATCATTTGACATGTGCGAACCATGCCTCATGGGCAAGATGACCAAGACTCCATTCTCAGGCACAATGGAGCGAGCAACCAACTTATTGGAAATCATACATACCGATGTGTGCGGTCCAATGAGTGTTGAGGCTCGCGGTGGCTATCGTTATGTTCTCACCCTCACTGATGACTTGAGTAGATATGGGTATGTCTACTTAATGAAACACAAGTCTGAGACCTTTGAAAAGTTCAAGGAATTTCAGAGTGAGGTTGAAAATCAACGTGATAGAAAGATCAAGTTTCTACGATCAGATCGTGGAGGAGAATACTTGAGTCATGAATTTGGCACACACTTAAGAAAATGTGGAATAGTTTCACAACTCGCGCCGCCTGGAACACCTCAGCGTAATGGTGTGTCCGAACGTCGTAATCGTAGTCTATTAGATATGGTGCGATCTATGATGTCTCTTACCGACTTACCGCTATCTTTTTGGGGCTATGCTTTAGAGACTGTCGCATTCACTTTAAATAGGGCTCCGACGAAATCCGTTGAGACGACACCGTATGAATTATGGTTTGGGAAGAAACCTAAGCTGTCGTTTCTAAAAGTTTGGGGATGCGATGCTTATGTCAAGAAACTTCAACCTGAAAAGCTCGAACCCAAGTCGGAAAAATGCGTCTTCATAGGATACCCTAAAGAAACTGTTGGGTATACCTTCTACCTCAGATCCGAAGGCAAGATCTTTGTTGCCAAGAATGGATCCTTTCTGGAGAAAGAGTTTCTCTCGAAAGAAGTAAGTGGGAGGAAAGTAGAACTTGATGAAGTGTTACCTCTTGAACCGGAAAATGGCGAAACTCAAGAAAACGTTTCTGAGGTGCCTGCGCCGACTAGAGAGGAAATTAATGATGATGATCACGATGCTTCTAATCAAGCTCCTACTGAAATTCGAAGGTCCACAAGGACACGTTCCGCACCAGAGTGGTACGGCAACCCTGTTTTGGATATCATGTTGTTAGACAACGGTGAACCTTCGAACTATGAGGAAGCAATGGCGGGCCCGGATTCCGACAAATGGCTGGAAGCCATGAAATCCGAGATAGGATCCATGTATGAAAACGAAGTATGGACTTTGACTGACTTGCCCGTTGAACGGCGAGCCATAGAAAATAAATGGATCTTTAAGAAGAAGACAGACGTGGATGGTAATGTGACCATCTATAAAGCTCGGCTTGTCGCTAAGGGTTATCGACAAGTTCAAGGAATTGACTACGATGAGACTTTCTCACCGGTAACGAAGCTGAAGTCCATCCGAATCATGTTAGCAATTGCCGCATACTATGATTATGAGATATGGCAAATGGACGTGAAAACGGCATTCCTTAATGGTTACCTTAAGGAAGAATTGTATATGATGCAGCCGGAAGGTTTTGTCGATCCTAAGAATGCTGACAAGGTGTGCAAGCTCCAACGCTCGATTTATGGGCTGGTGCAAGCATCTCGGAGTTGGAACATTCGCTTTGATGAGATGATCAAAGCGTTTGGGTTTACACAGACTTATGGAGAAGCCTGTGTTTACAAGAAAGTGAGTGGGAGCTCTGTAGCATTTCTCATACTATATGTAGATGACATACTTTTGATGGGAAATGATATAGAACTCTTGGACAACATTAAGGCCTATTTGAATAAAAGTTTTTCAATGAAGGACCTTGGAGAAGCTGCTTATATATTAGGCATCAAGATCTATAGAGATAGATCGAGACGCCTCATAGGTCTTTCACAAAGCACATACCTTGATAAAATATTGAAGAAGTTCAATATGGATCAATCTAAGAAAGGGTTCTTACCTGTATTACAAGGTGTGAAATTGAGCTCAGCTCAATGTCCGACCACGGCAGAAGATATAGAAGAGATGAGCGTCATCCCCTATGCCTCAGCCATAGGTTCTATTATGTATGCCATGCTGTGTACCAGACCTGATGTAAACCTTGCCGTAAGTTTGGTAGGAAGGTACCAAAGTAATCCCGGCAAGGAACACTGGACAGCGGTCAAGAATATCCTGAAGTACCTGAAAAGGACCAAGGAAATGTTTCTCGTTTATGGAGGTGATGAAGAGCTCGTCTTAAAAGGTTACGTCGACGCTAGCTTCGACACAGATCTAGATGACTCTAAGTCACAAACCGGATACATGTATATTTTGAATGGTGGGGCAGTAAGCTGGTGCAGTTGCAAGCAAAGCGTCGTGGCGGGATCTACATGTGAAGCGGAGTACATGGCAGCCTCGGAGGCAGCACATGAAGCAATTTGGGTGAAGGAGTTCATCACCGACCTCGGAGTCATACCCAATGCGTCGGGGCCAATCAAGCTCTTCTGTGACAACACTGGAGCTATTGCACTTGCAAAGGAGCCTAGGTTTCACAAGAAGACTAGGCACATCAAGCGTCGCTTCAACTCCATTCGTGAAAATGTTCAAGATGGAGACATAGAAATTTGTAAAGTGCACACAGATCTAAATGTCGCAGATCCGTTGACTAAACCTCTCCCTAAGGCAAAACATGATCAGCACCAGAACTCTATGGGTGTTCGATTCATCACAATGTAACTAGATTATTGACTCTAGTGCAAGTGGGAGACTGTTGGAAATATGCCCTAGAGGCAATAATAAAAGCATTATTATTATATTTCCTTATTCATGATAATTGTCTTTATTCGTGCTATAATTTTGTTATCCGGAAATCGTAATACATGTGTGAATAACAGACAACAAATATGTCCCTAGTGAGCCTCTAGTTGACTAGCTCGTTGATCGACGGATAGTCATGGTTTCCTGACTATGGACATTGGATGTCATCGATAACGGGATCACATCATTAGGAGAATGATGTGATGGACAAGACCCAATCTTAACATAGCATAAGATCGCATAGTTCATTTGCTAGAGTTTTCCAATGTCAAGTATCTTTTCCTTAGACCATGAGATCGTGTAACTCCCGGATACTGTAGGAGTGCTTTGGGTGTGCCAAACGTCACAACGTAACTGGGTGACTATAAAGGTATACTACGGGTATCTCTGAAAGTGTCTGTTGGGTTGACATGGATCGAGACTGGGATTTGTCACTCTGCTTGACGGAGAGGTATCACCGGGCCCTCTCGGTAATGCATCATCACAATGAGCTCAATGTGATCAAAGTGTTTGATCACGGGATCATGCATTACGGCAACGAGAAAAGTGACTTGCCGGTAACGAGATTGAACGAGGTACTGGGATACCGACGATCGAATCTCGGGCAAGTAAAATACCGATTGACAAAGGGAATCGTATACGGGATTAATTGAATCCTCGACATCGTGGTTCATCCGATGAGATCATCGTGGAG
This sequence comes from Aegilops umbellulata, assembly GCA_032464435.1. Classification (NCBI taxonomy): domain Eukaryota; kingdom Viridiplantae; phylum Streptophyta; class Magnoliopsida; order Poales; family Poaceae; genus Aegilops; species Aegilops umbellulata. The sequence goes on along the minus strand of CP136055.1, from coordinate 316,879,201 downwards.
CATGTGGGAGCCAACATGGGTATCCAGATCCCGCTGTTGGTTATTGCCTGAGAGCTGTCTCGGTCATGTCTGCATGTCTCCCGAACCCGTAGGGTCTACACACTTAAGGTTCGGTGACGCTAGGGTTGTGAAGATATGTATATGCAGTAACCCGAATGTTGTTTGGAGTCCCGGATAAGATCCCGGACGTCACGAGGAGTTCCGGAATGGTCCGGAGGTAAAGAATTATATATAGGAAGTGCTATTTCGGCCATCGGGACAAGTTTCGGGGTTATCGGTATTGTACCGGGACCACCGGAGGGGTCCCGGGGGTCCACCAGGTGGGGCCACCTGCCCTGGTGGGCCACATGGGCCTTAGGGGGTGCGCCTTGGCCTGCTTGGGCCAAGGGGAACCTGCCCCAAAGGGCCCATGCGCCTAGGGTTCCATCTAGGAGGAGTCCTAGTGGTGGAAGGCACCTCCTAGATGGCTTGGGGGGGAGGGAAACCTCCCTGGCCGCCGCCCCCTTGGGAGATCTGATCGCCCAGGGCTGGCGCCCCCCAAGAGGCCTATATAAAGGGGGGGAGGGGAGGGGGGCAGCGCACCCTAATGCCCTGGCGCCTCCCTCTCCCTCTCCAACACCTCCTCCTCCTCCGTAAGTGCACGGCGAAGCCCTGCCGGAGTACTGCAGTTCCGCCATCACCACGCCGTCGTGCTGCTGCTGGAGCCTTCTTCCCCAACCTCTCCTTTGCCTTGCTGGATCAAGAAGGAGGAGACGTCACGCTTTCCGTACGTGTGTTGAACGCGGAGGTGCCGTCCGTTCGGCACTGGATCATCGGTGAATTGGATCGCGGCGAGTACGACTACCTCATCCACGTTCACTCGAACGCTTCCGTTGCGATCTACAAAGTGGTATGTAGATGCTATCTAATCTGAATACTCGTTGCTAGATGAACTCATAGATGGATCTTGGTGAAACCGTAGGAAAAATTTTAATTTTCTGCAACGTTCCCCAACATTCGTACCATTTTTTAGACGGAAGCCGGCCGTCTCGCCGCTGAGAAGCTCGAGGCCGACATGAAGGCCGCCGAGGGCGCCGCCGCCGCCACCGCCGCCGCGCCTTCTGCCTGGCCTACTGGAGGGTATAACATGTTTATCTCGCTCCTGTTTATTTCCTCATTAGCAGTAGTAGCAGTATGTGTACATGTGTCTACTGTTTGCGTAGTACGTGCTTGTTTAGATCAGAATCAGTATGTCGTTAATTCAGTCAATGCCAATGCTAGTGATTTATCTATGGATAAAATTAGTCAAAAAATTGCCTATTTACTCAACAGATAGTACAACTAGAAGAACGCCCGTGCATTGCAACGGGGCCATATTAACTTTAAGAGTTCAATATTAATCATGCTAATAATACATTTAATATTCTCATACATATCAAGTGACATTGGCAACCTTTTTTACCATCCAATCCTCTCACACACACTCTCTCCCTCCCTCTCCCTCTCTCCCTCCCTCTCTCTCTCTCTCTCTCTCCCCCCTCCCTCCCTCTCTCTCTCTAACACACACATATTCATCTTATTGGGTACGGGACCATAATCCATCTATGCTATTTCCTACCTAGTGCAACCGATTTCTCAAGACCCTTCAATTCCATGCATCGAATAATTTGATACCCATTTATACAAATACTAATTCTCAATTGTATTTAGGAAAAAAATGTACATAGGAGCCCATGCAAAATTTTCTATTTTATGGATTGACAATTTTTCATATTTGACATTCACCTTTTTCATGCTAGTGCATAATAATATGGATTATGTGTATTATATTTGCCACCACAGTTCCATGACAAACAATATATCTAACGGCGTGGTCTGGATCAATCAATCGTGGGCGAAACAAAATCGGCGCTCAGGACGGCATGGTGTTGTGACATGATCCCAACATCACGTCATAGGGGTCTGGACCAACACCATGTCGCGTAGGTGATATGCCGTTACCCAATTTGTCGAATGGAGCAAGCCTCCATCAGCGTGACAGTGTTTCAGCTTCTACCTTTGCTAGCGGATACCCGCACTTTACCATCGGGATTATAGGCGTTTGTATACAGACATAATCTATGGTCTTTTCTGGCTACACAATAAGTGTTCGATTCTGTTTTCACGCAATCAACAATCAGAAATGCTGCCATTTTCAGAGTTGGGCGCAACGGCGTCGTTCTTTGCATCCTCGATTCACGGCACAAACAAAGCCACTGAAGCACGGGGATCATTTTCTCCATACAATGTACAGTGATTTTTTTAACACTCCATACAATGTACGAGCTGGTGTTTGCATACGGAGACACGAACTTACTAGCCTTATTTAACCGCTTTGGTGCCGGATCCTGGTGAACGTCGATCAGTCCTTCAGCTGCAGGCTGGGCATGGTGTAGTCTGCAAAAGAAAAATCACACGTGATTACTCACCCAACGCGTCGTCGACTGTTTCATAATCCAACGAATTCCTAGGCGAAGAACTAAGCCAGCAATGAATCAAACAGCACGTAACGCACCGCCGCACTTGTAGCCGATGGGGCGGTCGGCCAGGCCGCAGCGCTTGGGGATGGTGATGGCCACCTCCGGCTTGACCCCGACCCGGCGCACGATCTTGGAGAGCAGCACCGCGCAGAGGCACGCGGGGCTCCTCTCCCCGATCTCCTCCACCGCCGCGCAGCAGCGGTCCGAAGGCTTGGAGTCCGGGTCCTTCCCCGCCGCCACGCACGGCACCAGCTTCAGGGCCTCCTGGTCCGGCGGGGTGGCGCCGCACTCGTCCTGGCCCCCCGCGAGCCGCGGCGCGGCGGCGAGGACGGCGGCCAGGACCAGCGCGGCCGCGGACACCGAGACCAGGGATCTCATTGTGGTGCTCGTGGTGGTTTACGCTCCCTTTGCTCGACTCTTGTGTGCGCGCGCTGTCGTGGCTAAACGGCTGCATAGCTTCTGCTTATATAATGTCCATGGATTGCCGGCTAGAGTATGTAAGGAGCACGAACCTCGTGATGGACGCAGCAGTCCCACTGCCAGATGCACCATCCGTCAGAATTATGCTCTACGTTAAGAAGCACAGGCATAGCACACTCCAGGGACAAGATACGTGTGTGGCGCCGTCCTTTCTTTCTTCTCACGATAAATGTGTGACACAAGTTCCTTTGTAGCGTGCGGCAATCTATCATACATGCACGACATTTGTGATGGCATAAAGGGGTGATACCGCTTGCGAAAGCAGAACCATTAGTGATGGCAACCAATTAGAGTTCCCTTTTAGAAACGCCAACTACTCAAGTTGGTCCAGTTAAACGAGGGAAACCGCCCAAAAACCATACAAATACAACACATGGTTAACCAAAAAAAATAATCAGCAAAAAGCACACACAAACCCAACAGTTATTAATTAAGGCACGCCGTTTGAACTAGACCCTATAGTGTGCGTTTATCGAAAAACCACACATAAGGAAGTTCATGTAGCGTGCGTTTTTAGGTCAAGTGACAACTATTCCCTCCGTCTCATAATGTAAGAGCGTTTTTTACACTAGTATATTGTTCAAAACACTCTTATATTAGGCGTCGTATCTAGTGCATCCGGCATAGGTCGTGCATCTGTATATCCGTCGACTCCTCAGCCAGGCGATCAACATCTGACGCATGGGATCGAAAGCAACACAATTTTGCAGAAACACGCCCGCCGCGGCTCTAGCCCAGGCTGCTAATTTGCTAATAACCCCCTCCGCCAAGCACACATCCTAATTCCCTATTCCCTGTTCGTCTCCCTCTCAATCTGGATCCTCTCCGGGCTCCAGTCGCTCCATGGCGGCGGCTGAGGTGAATCCTTCCACGGCAGCTGCGTTTGGCCCGTCCGCCTCCAACGGCTCCATGGCCTCGAATCGCTTCGACGGTGGTCGCGCTCGTCCGCCTCCGCCTCCGCGCCCACACCCGTCCGCCTCAATCGGCTCCACGACCCTAGTGATCCTTACGACGGCCGCGACGAGATCACCATGTCTGGCCTACCTCCGCGCCCGCCCGCCTTCTTTTCGGTTCCAGATGCCAAGTTTGCCGCCGGCCGCAAGCTGTGCACCATCCACTGAACTGCGCCTACATGCAGCAGTTGCTCCTCTGCCTGACGACGTTGTACACCTGCAGCAAGAGACTCGTGTGGCCGGCAATACTTTTGCATAGCAAACAAGGACAACGTTTCTAGATTTTGTTGCTCATGTTTAATGTATCTAGTACTTGGCTATGTGCAGATTGTAGCTTGTGAGCTCATCCATTGAATTGTTCTTTGTTAAATGTGTGTGTAGCTTCAGACATCAGAATGTGAATTGTACATTGTTGTTGAGCATTGTTTTTCAGAGACAACTGAATTTAGCTTGTTCCTGGTGATTTGAGGTATTCTGTAATACATGATGTAATACAGCTGATCCAAGGCAATGTTATTAGCTGGTGCTTGGGCATTCCTGGTGATTCTGCATTCCTACGTTTCTTTGACATATTCTTGTACATGTATTTCTCCTATATATGGTAGATGATGATCATTGTACAAGAAACAGAGCATGCTTAAGATTTATGTGACATGGTGCCCCTGCTGCTTGATACACTCTGTTCAATATGCATCAATTCAGAGAAAATAAGAGGAAGACAGTTTAACAAACACAAATTTCCATCCATTACAAGAATTCAGTACATCAAGGAAATGAACAGTAATAACTCACTAATATAAATTCATGTTTTTCAACAGACTGAGGGTGTTATTGCCACACAACTTGACGAAGATATATGCATCACAACCACATCGCGTGGTTGTATTCTTACGGATTTTCTTTGATTGGTTTGATGGGTCTTTAAACTCCTTGTTCTTCTCAATCCTGAATCCTTTCATACTGCACATGAAACGCTTTGTCCGAACCACTTCTTTGTTCAACTTTTTCTGCTGTCCGACATGAACTCCAAAACCCACATGATGTGCATACAACTTGTAGAACTCCTCCACAGCCTATGCCCTTCAAATGTCATCCTACTTTAGGCTTCAATTTTTCGCCGCATCTCGGCGTAAAAGACAAGCACTGAAACATAAATAATGAATCACAATAATCATCATTATGCACAACTCCCTGAACTGATAAGAAGCATGGTGACGGAAAGTTTATTAAACTCATGAATAGGGGAATGCTTTCTTTCTTTATTGGCGTAGCAAATTCTTCGTCATTCATTTGAGTTTGCAAGCTTTTGCCTGATCCTGTAGCTGCACATGCATCAACACGGTTATTCTCTAGACTAGTACGCATGTACACCATAGGCAAATACTCATCAGGGTCATACACAACATGGTCAGATTTTACCGATGTTACATCAAGCTCCATCCGCCATACCGAAGTTCGGTTCAGATTCTGCAGTACTAGTATTTTCAACGGCCATAGCAGGGAAAGTGAGAAGGGCCTCACGATGGCTAGATGCAGAGGCATACTGAGGGTCACCACTTGAATTATGGATCACCGCTGATGCATGTTCAACATCCATAACAGTAGAAGCCGCCGTGATGATCTGTTGCAGCTTATCACGTGACGCGGATTTCCCCACCATGCTAATGGGGAGTTCGCAGATGCATCCCGTCGTGACCGTCGCTGAGATCGTCAGGGCGGATGAAATCCGTGGTGGCGATTGTCCCTGCGGATGCATGATGTCGCGGCCGTGCCTCTCGGTTTTTTTTTGAGATTCGTGCCTCTCGTTGGGATGGAGGATGCGGCCAGGATTAGGGATTGAGAGGGGGAATTAGGATGTGTGCTTGGCGGAGGGGGTTATTAGCAAATTAGCAGGCTGAACTAGGAGCGGCGGCGGGCGTGTTTTTACAAAATTGTGTTGCTTTCGATCCCATGCGTCAGATGTTGATCGCCTGGCTGAGTGGTCGACGGATATACGGATGCACGGCCTATGCCGGATGCACTAGATACGGCGCCTTTATATTATGGGACAGAGGGGGTAGTTAGACTGGAAAAGCATATCACACATCAAATATATTAGACTGTACACAAGTTTGTATATTTTGTATACATATAGTGTCTATCATTGTTGATCGAGGTAATTACACGGGAGTGCTACAACTTGCGCTGCATGGTCAGTTTTAATGCCAAAAGTTGCAAAATGCACGTTTTGATTATCAAACTTAACTGGGTGTGCAAATATGGTGCCTCCATGTGTCTGCGGCCGTATGTGGCGCTCACGTGGCACACCAGTGTAGTCGTGGCCTAATGTTAGTGGGTGGGATACGGGGAAGCATTAGTTGTCCCCTGCGCTATTGTTTTTGCAAAAAAAAAACATTCTTTTAATTGCACAAAAAGCCCCTCCAACGACGTGAAGTGGCGATCGTTTAATTTTTTCATATAGGTACTCCAAATGAGCTACATCTTCACTCACACTCCGCACCGCTTCGTCTTCCCTTCATTGTTGTCATCCCCCCCCCCCCTCCCTCTCTCTCTCTCTAAGGTGGTGGCAGAGGTGGTGCGTCATGGTGACTAGCGTTGCAGGTGAGGGAAGACCCTCGCCGTCAACTGCCGACGAATCAGCACCATCATATGGCGAGTCATGCCCTGCCTCGCCCTGTCTCCGTTACGGTTAACTAGATGCATGATCTTTGTTTTTCTTGCTCAATACATGTGTTGAGCAAAATATTTCTATGAAGTAATCCACCATGGTCTACAAGCAATAGCAAGTTCTTGTGCTCTATTATTGCAGCTATCATTTGCAACATGTTGCAGCACATATCATCTGCCACTTTCATAAAAGAACCCCTTACGATGGATCTAAAGTAAACAAACCATCGAATTATTCTGCATGAACAAAATAGCACAAATTCAGGTAATAAATTCACATAACTGATAACACTAGTACACAAAAAAGCAGTTAAATGTACTATTGTTAGTGTCACAACAATTCAAAAATTCAGTTAACCAACAGAATATACAATATAGTTAAGCAAATTTAGCAATTCATTTAACTAACTATTCCAGTTAACTCCAGTAGTTACAATGTCATAAATATTCAGTTAATTAACTGTAGAAAAATTCAGTGCACACAATTTTCAGTTAGCTTCAATACACATTTCACAAAATTTTAGGAACGAAACTGTATAGAAATTCGGTTAACCAACATTGCAAGATTTTCAGTTGTGGAACATTATGATTTAAAAAAAATACATGACCCACAAGATTACTAAAAAGATTGAGCACGAATGTTGCCAAATCTGTTGCCATCATGTTATTGACCAACGAATTTGCTCCACAAAATTGCCTCATTCAAGCCACCAAAAAAACCATAGCACAATTCAGGATGCAAGGGGCAATGCCGCCAAGAATTAATCCATACAAATATTTCTCTCAATACATGGATTAAACAAATAAACCAAAGACTTGAGTCTCCCGTTAACCCTAACCGAAATAGGAGTGAGAGATGGACGAGAAAAGTAAGAGGGAGCGAGTTGGGCATGACTCGTCGTACAAATGGTGTTGATTCGCCTGACAGTCGATGATGAGGGTCGTCCATCGCCTCCGACATACCGTCATGCACCACCCTCCACCACCGCCTTGGAATGGTCGCACACGAGGGGCTGGGGGGGGGGAGGCGAAGTGGTGGGGAGTGCGAGTCAAGATGTTATGCAGTTTGGGTGGGGGGGGGCAATGCACAGAAATTCAAGGGTTGTCCCTTCCCAACTTTGGAGGGTTTTTTGCGCATTTTAAAATGACATGAAGAGGTTTTCTGCAAATAATGTGCAGGATAGCCAGTGCCTCTCCCTATCCACCCACTGATAGTGGGCCATGGCCACGCTGGCGTGCCACGCAAACGCCACATAGGGTCGCATACGCGAGGGGGCGCCATATTTGCACGCTAAGATAAGTTCGGTCACTCAAAACTTGTATTTTTGTTAGTTTTAGTACTAAACTATCCATCCACCAAGTTCTCTCTCCCTCTCAACAATTCTATAAGTACATATTGCAAATCATAGGGTCTTCAAATCCTATAGGAGTACATGGTATGTGACATCTTAATCCTATGTTTTTTCTATCCCTAATCCCTAAGTTCTAAAATTTCGGCAATCCAAAGAGGTATGATCGAAAGGTACATACTAAAGAATTCCATCGTTTTCAAATCCTATAGGAGTACATGATATTTGGCATCTTAATCATGTGTTTGTTTTCTATGACCATCCAAAAGTACATATTGCAGAATCCCATGTTTTCTTCTTTATGCTGCATCCACCAGCGGCGTGACGTGAGCAAAGCACATTGTCGCCGATGGGCCTCTGTTTTAGCGGAGCAAACTTGTTTAAGCCCATGAGCTTGTAATAGCAGCGGCCGGGAAGTCGTCCGTGTACACTAGAAGATGCCGACGGTGATCTAGGGTAGCAAATTGCCACCCTAGAGAAGAACATGACAGAGAAGGCCTGTAAAATGCCCCAGTTTCGCCAAGACGGAGTGTGGGAACACAAAGCTCACACACTTTCTGGTGTTTCTGGTGAGGCAGAGAGTGCCGAACCTTCATCCGTCGGAACTGGAGCCAAAGGACCAAGACATAGAACCACGTTCCACATGACAGCGTGACCGAGACAAACCTGTAGGAAAAAAGCCAGACCTGAAGAACCAGATCTAATAACATACCATCTTCCACATGTCTCCCGACGATACGAGCAAGCATCACTGGAACGAGGTTGAGGCGGGTAGAATTTACAGTAATGCTGACAACGACAGTGTCGTCTCGCCATCACCACCGTCAAACAGAGATATTCCTAATGCCCCAGGAGGAAAAAATTACGGCTCCTCCCCGCATATCCCACCGGTGAACTGGCGATGGCGGAGGACGCCGGTGATTTACTGGAAGAGGAGAATGACAACATTTGTTCAATTACATATTTGTTTCCACGGAGTGACAATAGCTAGTTTGACCCGTAAATAATTATGCGTAGTCATCCGATTAAGATCTTTATATTCTTTTTTGTACTTGTAGAAATCTCATGTTTAGATTGGATGATACATTATATGAGGTAGGTCGGTAGGTGTATCACAATCAACATGTGATGTGATTGAATGGATAGGAAGACAACGGTATCCAAAGTCCACCCGAGTTCAAGTCTTAGACTAGACACTAGTGCTCGCATTTTTCTGGATTCATTTCAGATCTTCCGGCAACATGCGTTCAGTGGGAGATGTTCCCGTTGACTACGAAGATATATGCGGCGATTTCGTTAGTCTCAAAATGATATGGTGGCTTAGTCTTTCGGAGGTGCTCGTAGGGGTGAGTGTATGAGCGTTTGCATATGTACCGTGTTAATAAAAAGGCCGGTCCTTTTTATCCTCTTTCAAATTTGCTAATAACCAACCTTTGTATGAATATATGCATTTTTGGTGCAGATACCGAGAGAGTGGTAACTTTTCTGTTCGATTTTTTTTTTTGTAGTGGGTGCATCACTTGTGTGAATTAATTCGTTCCAAAGGATCAATTTGCTGACGAACATAACTCTTTTATTATTCTGGGGCATAGCTCGGATAGCTGCAACACCCTCGAGAAACAAAGGTACTCATACTCAAGAACATAACACAGAGGCAGTACACCTCTGAAACAGGGCGTTCCACATCATGGAACTAACATTATTCGTGCTTGATAAACAACAGCATCCATTCATCGCCCCCGCAGCGCATCAAGTGGCCTCGAGGCTCACGGCAGAGTGTAAGCTGCAAAAGGAGCAAGGATTTTCAGACAGGGAGCAACAACACATAATTACGCCATGGCATTGTCAGGTGACCCGTTCAGCGTACCTCCGCACTTGTAGCCGACAGGGCGGTCGACGAGGTTGCAGCGCTTGGGGATGGACATGGCGACCTCCGGCTTGATGCCGGCGCTCTTGGCGGTGTCGGAGAGCATGACGGCGCAGAGGCACTTGGGGCTCTGCTTGCCGATGGTGTGCACGGCCGTGCAGCACCCGCTGGACGGCGCCGACTTGGGGTCCTGCCCCGCCGACGCGCACGGCGCCAGCTTCAGCGCCATCTTGTCCGCCGGCGTCTTCCCGCACTCGCCGGCCCCGTGCGCGCCGCGCGGCGCCGCGAGGCACGCCGCGGCCGCGACCACCAGGGCGAGCACCAGCAGACTCCTCATCGACATCCTTGCCTCGCCTCGATCGCTAATATGTCAGTGTGGCTCAGTATTGCTCACTACGTGTGCGTGCTACTCGTAAGCTAGCTGCTGCTGGCTTCATGACCTCGGAGCTGATGCTTATATAGTGGTAGCGCCGAGTGTTGTTGCTGTGGCGACCGACCCGAGCTCATGATGGCCGCGGGAGTCGGTGGAGCGAGCACTGACGCACACCGGCACGGGCTGTGTCGGCACGCGGCGCCTGGGCCAATGGCGTTGCGCCAAGCTCGACCGGGCCGCGGCTAGTGGGTTGGTGTGCCCTACGCGAAGTTTTGCATACGTGCTTCCCCACACGGCGCGCCGCGCTGGCCGGCAGCTTAATCGTTAGTTCAAGGCCTGGGCGGGCCGGGCATATGGCACGCTGTGAGTTGGGAGTTGGGACCTTTGCTTTGGGGGCATGCGTGAAGCAGCCAAAGCACCGTGAACTAAGTGGCTGGTTTGGTTATCGGGTTGTTTCGGTGGATGCGGCACTTGGATTTGCGGCGGGAAGAAATTAAAGAAGTGCTCATTGCTGGTGCGGTGCTGCCGCGTCGCCGTGTCGCCGGCGTCGGTGGTGGTGTCATCTTTTTTCCAGAGTACGCACTAGGCGTATCATAGCTTTATAAAAGGCAGAATTTAAGTTACAAGAAACTACACTCGTCGCGAACAACAAACATAACACAAACATCACACTTAAACAAGGGCAAAGAAGAACAACCGCGGAGAAAGCTACAACGCAAAGAGTCTATCCTAATCGAAACACAATACCGCGTCACGACCGACACCGGACACCCCCGAAGAACACCAACTTCCGCATAACTTCACTTGTCGACGCACCATCCACTCTTAATGCCTAAGAAGAAATGACAAGTGGGTGGCAGGACTCGATCCGGTCCGAGGAAGACGCCGTCTTGGACACACGGGCTACGGGCGTACATAGCGCCGCAAAGGATCAAGGAGGATAGCGGCGAACACCGGAGGAGAGCGACGAGGAGCCGACCATGTCTCCAAACACAATGCTCCCAACAGAGGAACGCCGTCGAGGACGCCGCCATTGTGCCAACCGAATCAAGGCTTTCGCCCGGAGACAGCCACAACTCCAAGCAAGCGAGGGACATGACAAACTTGCCTCGACGACTCCTCCAAGAAAGGGAATGACACCCATGGGTGCCATCGCCGCCGGCCCGACGAAAGTCAAGCAAGATTTTCATCCGCGAGTCGCACCTCACCACACGGCCTAGAATTGGGCAACGACGTCCCAGAAGCTTCACACCGCCGTCACCGCAGATCTTCGCCAACATAGCTGCAACTCCAGGGGCCAACGACCGGAAGCCCGGCAAGGAGAACACCGGCCACACCAACAAGACCCCGCTTGGACAAGGAACCGCAGCCGCCCCACACCTCCGGCAAGGTCCAAGAAGCTCGGAACAGCCATCGCCCACTCCAAGGGACAACCTTTGCGACGCCTGAACCCGCAACTCCGTGAAGCCAAGCAGCACCACCGCTCCTCACATCACACAGATGTGGCCGGCAGCGCGCTGCTCGTCAAGGCTCCATCTGGGCCGAGTCTCATAGCACCGCCGGCACCAACCTGTCCGCGGACTCGCACTGCTACCTCCAGACGACGCTGCAACCTCACAGTCACGACATCCCCTCGCTGTCGACGCCTGCCAGGCCTGCCGCTCCGCCATACCTCCTGCCGAGCTCCGGCCGCCACCCCACCTCCGGCCAGTGCCACTAGCCGGGCTGAATCCCGCCACGAAGAGAATCGTCGTGCTGCCACCATCCCAAGCCAGCAGCATCGCCGCCATCCACCGCCGCCACCTGCCAGTGCGCCCCACCGACGCGCCGGCCTCCGAGCTCCGTCGTTGACTGAAGAAGAGGCCCCTCGCAGTCCTGCTCCAGGGTGGGCGAGGGAAGGTCCCGCCGCCGCCGGCACCGCGCGGGCTTTGCCCGGTGGCACCCGCCGTCGGCGGCGGCGGGAGAGGAGGTGGATGGGGGGCAGCTAGGGTTCGAGCGCCCGGGGACGCGGGGCTGGGTTCAACGTCAACAAGTCTTACAATGTCGATTTTCCCGAGGTGGTGGTGTCATCATTTGATGCATAGTTACGGTCCCAAAATGAAATAAAATAATGAAGACCGAGGCCATTTTACGAACACACGTCTATTTTCTGTACGCCTCGGACAGCTGTACTAGTCTTTTTTTCTCTCGAAAGGACTATGATATCTGACACACGTGATTGCTAAAAGTACCACACCACTCTCTCCCTTCGACCCGACCTCCTCCCGAGAGACCGCCCTGCTTCGATCCCATCTTCTCCAGTTTTTTTCGGGCCTGTAGTTTAAAATACGCAAAAAATGGCGCTGAACGGGATTTGAACCAAGACCCTCTCATACGAAACTAAGTTGCAACATCCAGCTACGCTAGCCCACTTAACTGATTACATACAACTTACATGCTAGTTGTATCTTCCTGAGACGAGAATAAACATAAAAAGCCAGTGATTAGTAACTGAAAATCCGAACGACAGCCTCACTTGTACGGGTTTTAGAACAATGCGTCCTAGTTCTATCATTTTTTCTACACGTTTCACGCGGTTCACAAATCCGGGCGTCCTCTTCACTCTTTTTCAGATGCAAAATATCATGATGTTTGCATATAAGTTATCAGGCATGAGGTTTTAATGTTGCCATGCTTTTCCCACTCAAGTTTTTGGGGTATGTTTCTCAATAGCTTTTTTTTTTGTTTGTACTTAAATTATCAGGTATGGGCTTCATATATTATCATGATATTTGCAGATCAGTTATCGGGGGTGTATTTTTCAAAAACCGTCCCCTGATCAATGTTACCATCATAGTTAAAAAAAGGCGCGCCTAAGCGAGCGCTTAAGGACGCCTAGGCTCTAGTAGTTGGCAAAACGCATTGCGAATAACTACGCTTAATCTGCGCATAATTGCGCATAAGCATGCACTTTAGTCAGTAAAGCGCAAGGCGGTGGCAAAACACACAATTAACGCCTAGCGCTTTTTTGAACTATGGTTACCATGATGTTTGTATGTAAGTAATTAGATCTGCGATGAGTAAATTATCACGTTATTTAGACAGAAGTTATCGTGTGTTCATAAAAAAATCACTTGGGCAAATTTATTATGGCGTTTTGTATCAAAGTTATCATGTCTGCGGTGTGTAAATCATCATGCTAGGTACATATAAGGTACTGTGTGTATGTTTTCAACAATTTTTATACCCACAGATCATAAAAGTTACCATGGCGTTCATAGACAAGTTATCAGATTTGCATGAGTAAATTATCAGATCTGCATGACGTTCGTACTATTTACACAAAGGTTATCAGGGATATGTTTTCAACAACTTTTCCCCTGGTTCAAACATTACTGTGGTGTTTGTACGAATATTAACAGGATTGTGGTGCGTATATTACTGTGTTATTTACACACAATCTATCGGGGTATGTTTCAACATCTTTTTGAAGTAAAAAAATTAACACGGTCTTTGTACGTAATTTATCATGTCCGTGGTACGTGAATTACCATTCTATTTACATAGAAATTAACAGGGGTTATTTTTCCAATAAATTTCACCTAGTCAAAATTACTGCAGCGTTTGTAAGTAAATTATCATGTTTGCGAGGCCTAAATTACCATGCTATTTACATAGAAATTATCGCGAGTATTCTGTAAAGCTTTTCCCTATCCAAAATTACCATGGTGTTTGGACGTACATTACCGTGTTATTCGCACAGAAGTTGTTGAGGTAATTTGCAATAATTATTCTCCTAGTTAAAATTACCGAGGTGTTTGGATATAAGTTATGAGGTCTTTGAGTTGTATATTACCATACTATGTACGAATAAGTTAGTGAGGGTATAATTTTGAACAACCTTTTCCTAGGGCAAAAGTTATCATGGTGTTTGTATGTAAGCTATCGGTTATGAGCTGCTTATACTACCATGTTTTAAAAAAATTAGCGGGTGTATGTTTGAACAATTTTTTCCCAAGGTCAAAAAGTTATCATGGTCTTTGTAGGCCGTTTAACAGGTTCGCAGTGCTTCAATTACCATGCTATGTACAAAAAATTTACCATTGTATGTTTAGAACAACTTTTTTCCACCCAACAAAAAATTATTGCGGTATTTTAGACATAAGGTATCAAATCTATGATGCGTATATTACCGTGCTATTTACACGAAATTTATCGAAGGTATGTTTTCAATATTTTTTACTCGCGACTCAAAATTACTGTGGTGTTTGTGTGTAACTTATCTAGTTTGTAGTGCATATATTATCAACTATTTAGTGAGAAAATTACCGGGGTTATATTTTTTAACAAATTTTTTAGGGTCAAAATTACTGTGGTGATTGATGAAGACATGTACCTAGGGTAGGGTCATGGACCTGTCCTAACTACCCTACCCAAGGGCATCCCTAGAAGAAATCACCTTTCAATCGACTTGGAGGTGTTCCACTCGACGGACTCGAAGACACTCGATCATGAAGCAACCACTTGACCAAGATCAAGCCACTCGACGGCCAGGAGACCTAAAGCCACTCCGCACACTAATGGTCGGTCATTTAGTAGCTTTTATGGTCATCATAGCACTTTATTAGAGGCGTTACCAGTAACACTCAGCCTTAATGTACTTAAAACCCTGCATAACTGAGGGCCGGAGGGGTCTGGCGAACTCTATATAAGCCACCCCCCTCCTCAGTGTAAAGGGTTCGCACCCCTGTAATTCATACACACATAATCCAGTCGAACGCCTCCGGACTCCGAGACGTAGGGCTATTACTTCTTCTGAGAAGGGCCTGAACTCGTAAACCTCGTGTGCTTACAACTACTCCATAGCTAACATCTTGCCTCTTCATACCTACCCCCCTACATTACTGTCAGAGTTAGAACCACGACAGTGATGGTACCTACGTTATCAGGATCAGTGCAAGGAACATGTTCAAGGGGCAGTTTACTGTGAGTGAGAGAGATACCTACCCGACAAAAGATCATTCTTTTGAAAACTACCTTCTCTTTTTTCTTAGCAAGAAAGAAAGATTGGGAGTAAATTCCACGAAAATTATAGCAGCAGATAATAGTAGCATGAAGGAGCACGGGCATGGAATTTGCAAACTAATAAAGCACGCAACAGGTAGATAGCAGCCAAAATACTAGCACTCGTTGGAAGCAGAATTCAGGCATTCCTTGTACTGAAAAAAGGGCATGTGTTGCCCTGAACCAAAATACTACTGTCTCCTTTGTTTTCAGTTGCTTTGGTCTTTCTCTGAAACTCTGAAGCAGGCGTCCGTTTGAAACACTGCATGTGTGTCCACTGAAATTGGAGAGCGAGAGAGATTGTGAGGGTCTCAACCAACAGGAAATGTGGTCAAGAGGACTTGCTGAACTTGTGGCATCTCTCGGTAATAGTAAGACACTTACGCGACAACCCGGATGAACCAAAAATCATCAGATCGCAGGGTCGCTCGGCTGGGCCGCCATTGGTGACGAATCCAAGGGGATGGGAGGGGGTTTCTAGTCCTAGGCACACCTCGGCGCTGCCGTGGCCACACGCCAATGTAACCTTGAAATGAAGTCTCTTCTATTTATGCGAGCATGAGATGAATCAAATCTTGGTTTGGATCCATCTGAACTCTGACAACCTGAATACTTAGCTAATCTGCTTGTGCACATGTGGATGGAATTATCCCAGTGATACTCAGCCTACATGAGAACCTGTTGGTTGAGGGATCGAACCCTAGTTAACGCTAATTTTTTTCGCCCGAAGAGGAAAAAAGGATCGCACGCGGGAGAAGCGGAACTGCTAGGCGGGATGATGAGATGGTGTGGCAGTTTTGCAATCTGTCACACGGTTGCCACATACATATTTCGTTCTCGAAAAACAAGTTCTTTTTTGTTTGACGGGTGGAGACTTGTAGTTCAGTATAGACAATAGTACTTTTTTCATCAAAGTACTTTTTATTGCAAAGTGATTATCATAGTATTTTTTTACAAGAGTATCAATACTCTTTACAGATGAATATTCCATCCATCTCGCACACATCTTACTTCTATCTAGTTTGGCTAAATCATAGGCAGCATAATTTGTCTCTCTAGAAGCATAATTAAAAATAATATAAGGAAAATCATACGCAAGGTTATATATAGACAATACGCAAGGTTTATAAAGCTAGGAACCGTTTATGCGAATGCCTCTCGCCCGCAGCGACCATACGTATGGCCCGGCCTAGTAACGTGTGCCTCGCTCGATCGGGTCTGATCGCTGCTGCATTCGTTCGTTTTTTCCCATTTTGGTTTTTTCTTCGGTTTTCTTGGTTGCTTTTTATTTGTTTATATTTGGTTCTTCATCGATTTTTTTGGGTTCGTTATATTTGTCACGTACATTTTAAGCGGTGATGATTATATTTTCAACACAATTTTTTACATTGTACACTTTTTTTTAATTTGATGAACATTTTTTAAAACACGAGAATATTTCTTTCAAATGTGACGTACATTTTTTTAAATGGCAATAAAAAACTTTTTAACCTACACGAGCATGTTTTTATTAGTATAAACATTTCTATAAATGTGCATGAACAATGTTTCGAAACACGAAAAAATTTCTTTGAAATGTTATCCACATTTTTTTAATGGTACGAAACATTTGTTTATATCATGCAAGCGTTTTTTGTTACATTGTATACACATTTGAAAATAACATACAGTACAATACTAGAACAATCCCCTTTCAGTTTTCTGCGGTGCTGATCTTCCAAGCCGGGCGTGGCCACGGAGTGGGCAAGGTAGAGCAAGGGGGAACGCGTGATGGCCCGCGGCTAGCTGCCGTGGCGGCGGCGCCGGGTTCGTAGAGGCGTTGCGGATTTTCCGGAAGAACTCGTGCGTGCTGGTCTCCAAATCAGTGGGCTGCTCGTGCAGGAGGAAAGCTTGGCCCCTGCTTGCCTACGCTTGGGGAGACATCTAGTGGACAAGTAGGAGGGGTTTCGAAATGTGCGAGCCGTTAGGTGTACGGGAAGGCGACTGCGCGGGCGACAACGTGCCTTCGACGGTGCAGGCGCCGACCTCGGTGTCGCCGGCGGGCTGGTCCGTGGTCCGCCGTGGCGCGGGCGGCCCCCAGGTGAGCGGCGTGGAGGGCCGCGTCGGCTCACCTGCGGTGGGGGGTGGCGCTCGCCGCAACCGCTTTTGGGCGCTGGTGGCGGAGGACTCGGATGTTGAGGACGGTGACGAGGAGCTGGAATCGGAGCGGAGCCTGCGCGCGGTGCCAGACGGGCCGTCGATCGGTGATTTCATGGCCTTTGCGGCGACGAAGAGTGTGGCGGGATCGGGGCGAGGAAGGCGCTTCGCGCCGGGCGGCCGCGGCTCCAGAGCCATGACCTCACGCATCTGGCTGCCGACGAGGTCGAGCCGTTCGGGCGTGGGTGCTGGCGAGTCGTCGGGGGCGGCGACGCTTATCAGATCCACGACGGCGGCGTGACTGCTGGAGGTCCGGTCGGAGCTGTCCATGGAGGACTGGTCGTGCCTGCCGGCGCCCCCTGCGGTGGCGGCGGCGGCGGAGGCGCCTTGCGGTCCGGAGGAGATGCGCTCTGCTCCGAGCCCTAGGGTTGGGCCGGATGGGCCGGGTGTGGGGGTCATTTCTGGGCCGGCGTCGGGTGCGGGGCTGGATGTTGGTTCTGGGCCTGGGCTGAGGGGCCAGTCAGGCAGCGTCTCTGTTCCACCTGTGGGGTTGGGCCTGGGGATGACCTTGGACCGGCGGCCCCCGTGCCTCAGTGGCCCATGGCGCCTCGGCCTGGTCCACGCCCGACCGCTGGCTATAAGCGGATGAGAGGGGTTGCCTGGATCCCCATTTAGGGTTTTCAGCCACCACTCGCGAGGTGCGGCGCCTCGCTCACTCCGCCCGCACGCTCAAGATCTGTCCCCCTCCCCCCTCTTTCATTCCTTCGCGACGGTGGTGATGGGAGACTGGCGTGCAGACAAGAGACCGATGGAGATTTCAGATCCGAAGGCGGAACGGCATAGGGAGCGGGAGCTGCGCGACAAAGCGAAGCGCGTGATGCGCGAGCGTTCAGGTGGCCGCGAGGTCAGAGAAGAACGCGGTGGATCTCGCGACCATGGCGGGCGTGAGGGGGATTGGGGTCCTCCTCCCCGTGGATCCAACAGCAAGAGCGCAAGAAGAAGAAGAAGAAGGTTCAACAGCGGCGGCGCGAGCTAGAGAGGAAGCAAGAGGCTCATCCCAACTGTGGTGGGGGCCACGGGGACCCAATGGCCAAGAAGCAGCGTGCGCCCGCAGATCCACTGGCGGTGGCGCTGCCCTTTGCGTCCAAGGGTACGACGGAGGAGCCCATCCCAGTGGAGGAGGCACCGGACGTCGAGTGCTTCAAGTGCGGGCGCCTTGGACACTACCAGTCCAAGTGCAAGTTCTTGCCCCTCCGTGTGCTCTGCAAGGAAGAAGGGCATGCGTCCGCGCACTATCCGACGCGGGGCCGGCAGCTACATCTTCAAATCATGGGAAGTGCCATCTCTGGGGAGGGTTTCTTTTGCCTTGAGTTTGAGGACGAGGACGAGTCCGAAGCCCCCACCGATGCGCGCATCAAGAATGCTGCCATCCTCTCTGCGGAGTCGGGGAAGCTTAATCTTCGGATTCTCAAACAAGAGTTGAAGCACATGGTGACGGGCGATTGGGACTGGCAGGTCACACAAGTGGGCGATGACGATTTTGTGGTGGTCTTCCCTTCTGCAGATCTGTTACACATGGTGAAATCGAGCGGTAAGTTGTTTCTGTCTATCAATGACATCACTGCACGTGCGCGTGACATGCTTCACGAGGAGGTCCAGCCTATGGTGATGCCTGAGACATGGGTGCGGCTCCATGGCGTTCCAAAGAAGCATAGGCGTGAAGACCGCATCAAGAAGGGGTTCCGGATGCTGGGTCGGCCGATCGTGGTCGATGAACTGTCTCTGATCAGGTTGGGACCTGTTCGGATGAAGCTTGCTTGCAAAACCCCAGAGAAGCTGAATGGAGTCGCCGAGGTGTTGTTTAACCACGAGAGATATCAAATCAAGGTGGAGCAGCCTGGTGGCTTTATTAAATTAAAGCTGGACGCCTCTATGTTCCAAAAAAAAAAGGCGGAAAGCTTGTAAGGGTGTCCTCTTTGAGTCCATGTCTGGCCGAGTCGGAGACCTGTGTTGGGGCTGCGGTTCTGGCGCCGACCACCAGGGAGGCCGCATCTCGCCGTTGCTGATCTGGAAAGACATAGGGGGGTCGTCGGGGCAGAGAGTTTTGGCGCTGCGCTGAAGGGCCAGTTGTTCGTGTCAGGCGGAGGAAGAGCAATAGGTATGAATCTCTCTGTAACCTCCCATTTTTCTTTTGCTTGGCGGCATATGCACTTCATAATTTCAGTTATTTAGTTTGTCTGTTAAGTAATTTAAGAGATCTGGTGATAATTATAAAATTATGCAGTTAAAATTTCTACTTAGCAGATAACCTGTACATACATACTGTTGTTATTCATGTATGGACTATTTGTAGGATGCGCCGTCGCTCGCTGCTCGCAGTGGCGTACCGCCGCCAACCATACCTTACGCAGAGGGAAGATGTACATCGCAGCATCACCCCCAACCTCTTTGGCCGAATGGATTTGGCGGAGCCTGAACAGGTATTGAAATCCCTAATTTTTTCTCGATGTCACATGAGCTAAATTTCAACCCAGATTATAAATCGATGAGTAGAGTCGCCATCCCGCAATCATACTTAAGATTAAGTAAGTTAGACAATTAGATCTTCATGCTGCAGCCACTTTTTCATGGAGCTGGTAGAATAGAGATTGAGATTTGGGGACTATTCATTAGAGGGAATCTTAGAGTTGGGGATCGTGTCTTCTGGACGTCTTAATATGAGAGAGATGATGGTAGATTCAATAAACTTGATATCCATTCTAAAAAAAAATGGTACGATCTGTATTATTCGCTTTCAATTTATTCCTCAAGTTTATAGAAATATTAATGTACAAAAAAACTTATTTGTGGAAACACTAAAGATTTAGCTCACGGATACAGAATTGATGAATGGGAAATTGCATATTTTGTTGAAAGATTAAAGATACATATGTACACATACATTTATTTGGTTGAGGAGGCTTCGTTGATGCCTATTTTTTTAGAGAGACTAACCGTAAGAGAGATGAGAATGTTAGTGCAAGAGAGATTAGTAGTCACTAATTAGGTGGAATTCATTGGTGAACTTTCTCCAGAACGATCAAATATAGTACTGCATGTAGCTACCTAAAGATATTTATGCTTCAGTTTCTTTTAAAGACGATAGAAGAGAGATATAAATTATTCAGGGATAAGTAACTAATAAACAAAAAAAGTAATATTGTGTGGAGAGATCAAACATATATATGTTGATTAGCTACATAAAATGAACACACCCACCAAGTACATATTTTGTTGATAACATGTGGTTAGGTTGTCTTTTTTTTTTGCGGGAAGGTTGTCTTGATCAAGTGCACTGTAAATTAGAATATCTCTTTATAAACAATATTTTTTGCGACATCTTCAGTTGGACACTCTTTGTCATTGATCAGCACCTTCAATCCTTCCTTGTTTGTCACTCTTGATAATGCCACATACAGTTGTCCGTGGCAGAACACTTGCTTAGGCAAATATAGTCCTACCTTGTTTAAGGACTGACCTTGGCTCTTGTTTATCGTCATTGCGAAGCACACTGATAATGGATATTGCCTTCTTTTCAGCACGAATGGCCATTTTGAGTCGCTGGGTGACATGATTATTCGAGGTACGTATACCTTGTCACCGACATGTGTTCCTGTGATTATTTGTGTCTCGATGTATTTGTTTCCAAGTTGTGTTATTGTCATTCTTGTACCGTTGCATAAACCTGCTGCTTGGTTGATGTTGCGCAGGAGCATGACTGGCAAACCCACTTTGAGTTTTAGCTCATGGTCTGGGATTCCTGGGGACGTCAAGGTGTTTAGGAATTCAGTAGGCTGCATGTTCATCATGATATTGGTGTTTGTCGTTGCCTTGCACACGGTGTCCAGGCTTAGGTATGTCACCTCATCACCTTGTATTTGGCTCATGATGTGGTCGTTTATCTCCTTGACTGTATCATTTCTTGGACAGAGTATTGCTCTTTCTTCTAGGTAATCCCGCTCACGGTATTTTTGCAGCAAGTTTGGATATATGCTTTCGACGATTAGTTCTTTACGATTTTCTCCTTTCTGTAGCAGTAGGTTCTTTGGTATTTTTATCCAATCCTCTCCTTCATCTGATGCTGTTTTCCCATCGCCAATTTGTAGTATCCACTCTGCAAATTCAGCGACTTTTTGCTCTTGTATTGGATCATCTGACAAACACTTCAGCCGCATGTTTTCTGTTAACTCAAATATTTCAAAGTGTTTCCACAGATATGACCTTTTGATTGTAGCATTAACTATTTGTTCTCTCCTTCCTTTGGTTATAACTGGTAGGATTTGTCTGAAGTCGCCTCCTAGTATAATTGTCATTCCACCAAATGGCTTTTCGCTGCTGTTTTCGTTAGTGAACCTGAGAATATCTCTAAGGCTTTTGTCTAGTGCCTCGAAGCAGTGTTTGTTTGCCATAGGAGCTTCGTCCCACAATATAAGTGAGGTCTTCTTTAGTAGTTCAGCCAAATGTGAGCCTTGTTTTATTTCACACGTTGATTCTTCAGTTATATTAAGTGGAATGCGGAACCTTGAGTGTGCTGTTCTTCCACCTTGGAGAAGCAACGCTGCAATGCCACATGATGCCACCGCAAGCACTATCTTCCCCTCTGATCTTAGCTTCGTCGTTAGTGCTTTCCATAGATAGGTTTTTCCTGTGCCACTGTAGCCTTCGACAAATATCTGCTTTCCTAGCCCTTTGTTGACGGATTCCATTATTTTATCAAAGGCTTTCTTCTGGTCTTGGTTAAGATTGTTTAGTATGGTTTTGTGCTCATCCTTGAGTTTCTCCATGTCGTAGTTGACCTCTTCGTTTATTAGTCTGTTCCCAAGTTCATCTAGCTCTGCAGCATTTGGTAGCTCTATCTCTGTATATTCCTTTAATGACTTTCCTACTTGCCTCATCAGTTTTTCTATCTCAATCAGACCATACGCTTGTTTCTGTGCGTTGGTGAGCTGAAGCGTTGGAATGTTTAGAATAATCCCTCTTTTGTATTGCATATCTTCACACAATGCCTCCCATGTTGAGTCCCACAATATCTTTGGGTTTGTGACTTCGCAATGGGACAATATGGTGGTGAATAACTGACGCAGTTGTGCTCCAGATGCCCTACTTGATGCTTCATTGATACAGTCAATCCACTCAGTGCCATCATCCAGAAATCCAAGGGCTTGGCATGCTGATTTGTACGTTGGGTGAGTGACTCCATCAATGGTCCTAATGTCCTCAAATGATGTGCATCCTTTCTTGGTGTTTAGAAGCATCCTCAGATAATGTCGCTCACCACTTGCGGGATGTGCATAGTAGATTCTTCCAATTGCATAGTCCCTTTTTCGCTTCTGCCAACATTTTGTTTCACGTTTCCATACAAACTTTGTTGGGAATTCTGCATACGTTAATTCTTTCCCTAGCTCATATATTTTATTTGCCTCCATCCATTGAGTGAACTTGGTACTTTTAGATCCTTCCCTTTTAACTATCTTGTCAAGATCAGTCGAGTCAGGAAAAATCACTTGCTGCTCATTTTCAAGATGGAAAGGTAGCCTCTCAACGGCTGGATCACGATAGTGAAGATCAAACTGGAATATCCTCCAGCATGCTTCTGATGTTGATATGTATCTCATCTCTAGGTATTTCTTGATCTCGTCAGTTTCGTTTGCTACGAGCCTTTCCTTGAGCAAGGTTGTAACTTGATAGTCGTCTTTGTCGATATACTTATATAGGTACTTGATTGATCTAGACCTATTGCACCATTCGACATTTATGTGAGCTTGAAATTTGACCAGAAGATTTCGGTTGTATGGCACGACAAATCTGTTGTCGAGCATGACCACTCCCTTTTTGATTTGCCTTCCGTCGTCCTTCCTTTTATATACTGGAAACCCATCCTCATGGATGGTAGTACTAACATTGTATCTTTTTGGGAAATGCTTGCTGCATCTATGGCCCACCATGCATGGTGAGTTTTGCTTAGCCTCTCCACATGGGCCATGCATCATGAAGTTCTCGACAGCTCCAAATGCCTCAGGATCCTCGTCCTTGTTTGGGATCTCAGCGCTTATTATTTTATCGATTTGCGATGGTTCTGGGTACTTGTCTTTGTCCTTCAGAAATATTAGTATGTGGGCATGTGGGAGTCCTCTCCTCTGGAATTCTATTGTGTAGGTAACTGCAGTTGGTTAATAATAGTTTGTTAACTTTAGGTAAAATTAAAATGCATCTTGCTAGAGGGTAAGAATCTGTCTAACTATAAGATGACGCATGAAAGAGTAAATATTGATAGTCGATGGGACTTACTTGCAAGTGTTTCTCCAAAGTATTTCTTTTCTTTTATGTCTCTCGTTAGCTCCTTTAGTTTTATCATAAATACTCTGTCCAAAATATCTGGCCGATCGGCTGGCTTTTGGTCACCTCCTGCTTCATCTAGCATGTATTGGATCTCAGGCCACTTTGCATTGCATGTGAATGTTATAAACAGGTCTGGGTATCCAGCCCAACGACATATTGCGAATGCATCTTGCAAGTATTGTGCCTTGTTTCTTCTACCACCTGTAAAAGATGAAGGCACAATTATCCTCTTTCCAACCTGCTCTGTTCTTGTGTCCCCTCGCTTAATTGCATCCTGCAATCCACTGTAAAGTTCAGTTCTTAGCTTTCCTTGATTGTGTCGGATCCAGTTTAGTCTATTTTGCTCGATACATGTGTACACATCCACCCAAAATTGCAGTGACAGATGCCCAGACTTGAGCAATAACATTCCTTGGTCTGGACGTTGCTGTAGGTAGAATGCATAGTAGTCCAACAACGTTACGTATTTCCTGCTGTTTTTAGCTCCTTTTGTTTTCTTGTACGGTATCTCGAGTTTAAAACCATCTTCCCCATATGGGAACAACAACGGATATTGCATGGACATGAATTTCGGGTGGATCTCTGATATCCTTTGTGGCACCATATTTTTGTACTCAACAACAATATCACGTCCTTGACTCTCTCCAGTTGGATCTCTTACTACCAATGCTGCAACTTCAGATGCGGATGGAAGGTTGTGTGTTCTGTTCCTTTTTCCTAGTATCCGAAGTGTGTAATCATGGTAGTCTCCTTCTTGGAATCTATCTCTTGCCATTCTGAATGTTTTTGCGAGGATGTTGTTGTCGTCGAGCATTATTTGCAATTCTTTGACAATGTTGGGGTCCACTGTTGATTTATTATCATTGCATCTTGACGCACTTATCCTGTTTGCCACCTCATTTTCGGTATTATAGATGTACAGCTGTGCAAACCGAGGTTTGTCTGTACCTTCAGGTAAAAGAGTTCCGATGTGGTGGTAGTTCTGTCCATGCAAGCGAAAAACATAAGGCCCTTTGCGAGTGTTTATTTCCTTGTCCACAACTCCTCCCATGGATGTGAATGAAAACATTGAGTTGTATGACCTTATATTTTCTTTGAAGTTTACTGAATCCTGTCCTTCACTTCTTAAGAGGTTTCTGAGGTATGGTGGAGGCTCTCTTAGTGGTGGCAGATCGATTTTTCCCTGTTTGCAGCATATTCCAAAAGAGGGTGTTTTTGTTCCTTTGTTTGAATTTAATCTTTCTTCACACCATAGCAATGCTTTGCAATACTGGCATTTGTATGTTGGCCTTCCGAAGTTCCATGCCTTTCTATTAGCACTTGTCGAGGTTGTGGTTCTGTTGTTGTCTCCAACATTGATTCTAATGTTGTTTTTGCTGCTTCCGCTTCTTGCACACTTCAATTCCTTATCTTCTTCAGCACTATCCTTTCTCAATCGTTTAGGGGCCTCCGTGTTCGTATTTCTTCTTCCCTCTCCAGTCCTTGTCCGCTTTGTGCTCTTTGAGTTTAGAGGTTGTTCTTCCTTTCTTTTTGTATGATGAGCTGCTGGGGCTGACGTATGCTGGACTGTCATCTCTGCAAATGTTATTTTGTCAGTGATGTATAGAGTTTTCTTAATATAGTATCATGTACTATGATTTATGTTGTACTCCCTCCATAACTTAATGAGACGTTTTTTTGACACTATCAAAAAACGTCTTATATTAAGTTACAGAGGGAGTACTTAATAATGGTTTGCCATTGCAGACATGAAAGTGCATTTGGAGATATGATGAAGAGACTAATAAGGTGTCACATACAGTACATTTATCTGGTATGATGGCACTATAAATCAATAATTGTTCAATAGGTGTCATGGTAGTGTCAGGATGCATTAAAAACATGCTTTATAGTTTAGTATCAGAAGAGTTTTGACATAGAATATTAGAAGGAAGGTTGAGCTGAGATCAAAATGTGACACACATGTGAGGAATTGCATGTGGATATTACCTGAGGTTGATGGTGTTGATGTTGTGTCTTCAATTTGGTGGACGTTTCTTTGTGCCTTCGATTGTTTGGGTGTCGCGGGCGTATATTGGATGCAAGTGGCTGGATTTGTTGACATGCCTTCGATCTGTCGGCCATCTCGTGTGTCCGATCGTCTCGGCATCTTGAAAAAGGAGCTATTGAGAAAGTGCAGCATGGGTCAGACCCAAGAGTTTAATCATAAATATCATCTTGTAAAATCATGGTTGAATGATGATTATGTTATGTAAGTAGTGACCATACGTCTTGTTTGTTCTGAGACTATGAATTCTCTGAGACTAGGATCTGACTATTTGACTAATGTATCTTGAAGAAGGGACCAGTATCGTGTGATTATCTCAGGATAAAAGTAATTTTCTAGAAATATGTTCAATGTTAAGGAAGTTAAAATAATGCGCAGATTATAAAAAGAGAAAATATATAATACCCTGATGCCTTTGGCTGTTTAGTCGTCAAAGAGCCTGTTGAATCGGTGAGTTGCTTTGAATTCGAGAAAACACATCAATCGGCGATGAGTTTTTTTTTTGAAAGATCCAGCATGTTGCTGGCTTGCATTGATCATAAGCAGGAAGCAATGGAAAAGAAATACATGGTGAGGATCCTAAGATCAAAAGAGAATAAAATGGTGAGAAAACACAAAAAAGAGGGCAGGTGGTTCTGCAAAGGGCAGCTCTAGGCATTGGGCTCCTGCATGTCTCCACAGTTGTACTTTTACACAAATGGCGGCCACTACATCCTCTCTCTTTGCTAGCTTCCCTCTGAAAGTGCAACGGTTTCGTTTCCATCCATAATTCCCATAGTACCATAATGATCAGTGCCTTGATCCCCTTCCTTCCGAGTCCTTTGGTACCCATGACCATTTTTTCTGCTATATCCAAAGACTTGTGCAGACCATCCCAGCTAGAGGGGTGAAGTGCCTGACAGCCCGACCATGTTACAACTTTGGCCCAGATTTGTTTGGCAAAATCACAATGCCAGAACAGATGTACCGAGGATTCTAATTGCCTAATGAGTAGTTGTTCTGCCAGCCTCGTCATTGCACCACAATCTGTCGAGGTGGAGTAGCCAGGTGAAAATTTTCAGCTTGAATCAGTATAGGGTGACTGAAAGCAAACTTGCTCCCGTGCGGCTCCTGCGGCCGCACCGGGGCGCCCAGATCCAGCCGCCGGGGGACCTCCCCTGCCTCCCCACCTCCCTTCGCCGCCGCCGGAGGTCGTCGCCGGGCAAAGCCCGGTGGCGACGGCGGCGGCGGGGCTGTTTCTGTGGTGCGGTAGCTCCGTAGCTGCGGGCGTGGAGGGGGCTCGGCTGCGAGCTTCGGCGGCGGGGTCGCGTCTTGGCGTGCCGGGGGTGCGCGGTGCCCGCGGATCTTGCGCGGCGGCCGTGCTGCGAAACTTGCCGCTCTCGCCAAGGCGACGGCTGGTGGCGACGGTCCTGCAGGGGCCGCTCAAGGTGTGAGACGATGCAGGCGAGGTGGCGGACGAGGAGCTGGACGCGACGGTGCTGAGTGGTGGTGGGACGCGATGGATCTGGGAGTCCTTTGCCCAGATTTGGCACTGGTGGTGCTCGGGGCTGTGAATCGGGGCAGAGGCCCAGCTAGGCGTGTTCACGGATGCGCGTCAGGAGGTACGTGGACGCCGGGGCGGCGGCCCCGGGATGGCGGCAATATTAATGGCATGGAGCTCGTTGTGGTTTGAGGTGCTACGTTCAGGTTCGTGCAGTGGTGGTGGTTGGCGGCAGCTGGTGGTGGAGGTGTGCTCTCCAGTGATCCAGACGCCATCCGGTGCTCTGGATCCGCAAGTTCTGTTATATGGCGAGGAGCTCCGGCGAAAGACTGCCTTGACCAAGGTCAGGCCGACGAAGGCGGTGCTACTGGCGTCGTCTACCTTCTTGAAGGCGTCGTTGTGGAGCTCCGTCGACATCATGACGGATTTGGCTCTCTGGATGAAAATCTTGCCTCGGTCTTCCGAAGCGGGCGGCGGCGGCGACTACGTCGTGACCTCCTTGGAGGCGTCGTTTGGGAGAGACTGCTGCGAGCGATCTCTTCACCACCAAGGTTAGTGGATGTTGGGGCAGCGGCCCCGAATTTGTGCGCCGAGACGGCGGTCTCGAAAACCAATGTGGTGCCAACTCCATGAGGTAGGGTTGCTGCTCAGCATGGCTTGGGTGGCGATCTTGAGCGGCGAGGGCGGCAGGGTTGTCGGCTCGGTCGACGCGTTCAAGAGTGGACGGTTGGACGATATGTCGGGGCAGCGGCCCCGGAAGGTGGTGTCGGTGGACCACACAGGGTGCAACAGAGCGGTGGATGTCGGGGCGATGGCTCCGAGACTTTGCAGCATTGAGAGCTTCAGCTTCGTGTCGTCTGGGCGACGAGGTTGCCTTCGATGTTGCTTGTTGTCATATCAGGGAAGCGGACCATGTGGAGTGCATGCTCTTCATTTCTGCGGGAGGGTCCCGTGGCTGCTCCTTTCATAGTAGTCATGGATTCTTCTCTCCGCCAGCGGTGAAAGTTGTGTGTTCGACATGTTGTCGGCAAGAGTGGGCTTAGTCATGTGTGCGTGATTGTGTGGGAGTGGGCTTGGTCCTTGTTGTATCGCTTTTCGCCCAGTTTTCCACTAATTAGCTAAGCAATTCTTTTCTGCTTAATTAATAGATGAGGCAAAGCTTTTGCCTCCGTTTTAGAAAAAAAAAATCAGCTTGCCTGGAGCTCAGGTGTCCCAGAACACACTTTTGAAGGTCGTCTTGCAGGAACCATTGAACCGAGCCCTATAAGCTGATATTGTTGTGTATTGCCCGCTGGCCTCAAGATTCCATCTGATCTCATCTTGCACCCCCTGCCTAAGGTTGCCCACTGCCTCAAGATTCCATTCGAAGCCTGGTGAGGGTGATCGGCAACCCAAGACAGGTCATTGGAAAGCTGGTGACCTAACCTCCAAAGCTCTGAAGAACTTGCTGCATATTGATCTCCTCACGTCTGATGAGTGTAGCTGTTGATTTCTGAAAGTTTATTTTGAGGCCCGTCGCCATACCAAAATTTTAGATGATCTCCATCAGGACCTCAATCTCCTGTTGCACGGGGTTTGCTAAAATGACCACGTCATCTGCATATAGACTGATCCATAGGTTGATATCCCTGCCAGGCAGTGGCTGAATCATCTCTTGCTCTGTTGCGGCTTGTAGTAGGCGCTGGAGGGGGGTCAATGGTGGTGGTGGTGGTGGTGGTGGTGGGGGGGGGGGGTCCCTGTCTCAATCCTCGGCGACGATGAGTGATACTGCGTGCAGGGATCCCGAGAAGCTCAAAGAGGCTAGCAGTGCTGCAATCCAATTCGTCCGTATCCGTCCGGACAGCGTTATCCAGACCGCGGGAGCCATCCAAGACGGACCCGCAAACCGTCTGTATCCGTCCGAACAACGCTGTTCAGACCGCGGGAGACATCCAACACGGGTATGTATCAGTCTGTGGGGTGGTCCGGACGCGATTTCTCTCTCGCAAAACGAAGACAAAAATGGAGGAGCTTTGCAGGAGTCTGGACACGCGAAACATAGGACTCCGACACCCTAGGCCCATCCAAAATCCTTCCCGGACCCCGCGAATCCATCGTCCCCATTTTCTCTCCTTCCTCCTTTCTCTCTTGCCGTCGCTGCTGCTCCACCACCCCGGCCACCACGCCACACCCCTGCCGTAAACCTGAGTCTCTGTCACCTCCAGCGCTCCAGCAGGCCTCCACCCCGCTTCTCCTCTGTCTCCGTTCAACCCCTGTCCTCCGACCGCCCCACCACGTACCATCCGCTACTGCTATTCTCACCATGCCCAACAACTATTCGATGAATCGCCAGAGTTGAAAACAGTTGTCCCTTCTTCTTTCTAGCATTGGATTATGATTTGGAGTACATATAAGAGAAGTATGTTGAGTCGTCCGACGGCTCGTCGGATGAGTACTCTGCTGAGACGACAATGATGCAGCTGGCCCTTGAAGACGCGGAGCCTGCAGAGGAGCATGCTCTCAATTTCAAGGGCTCAATCAAGAGTCATCGAGTGCTCAACCGCAACAGGGACGAGCAGGCATTTGACACTGATGGCCGACTACTTTGCCCCCGATGCACTATTTGCTGACCACTTTCGCCGGTGTTTTCGGATGCGCAAAACTGTATTCGATCGTTTGTACCATGGCGCGCGGTCCTACGATGACTACTTCATCCTGAAGGAGGACGCCGCGAGAATGGTTGGCTTCTCTGGTTACTAAAAGTGCATGACCGCACTCCGGATGCTTGCATATGGCGCGACCGCTGATTCGTGGGACGAGTACCTACGGATGTCTGAGAACACATGCGGAGATGCCATGGTCAAGTTTGCAACTGCCGTGATCGAGGTGTAAGGACCTCAGTACCTAAGAGAACCAACCGTGGCAGACACCGAGAGGCTCCTGGCAATCTCAGAAGCAAGAGGGTGGCTAGGTTTGCTTGGATCTCTTGACTGCATGCCTTGGAAATGAAAAAAATGCCGGAAGGCTTTACAAGGGCAACATCAAGGTCATGTTAAGAAGCCGACCATCATTCTTGAAGCAGTTGCATCACAAGATCTTTGGATTTGTCACGTTTTTTTTGGCATGTCTGGGTCTCACAATAACATCAATGTGCTGCAACGACCGCCATTGTTTGCGAGGCTAACTCAAGGAAAAGCTCTTCCTTGCCACTATACTGTCAATGGACATGAGTACAACATTGGCTACTATCTGATTGACGGCGGCTATCCTGCATGGGCTACCTTTGTCAACACCATCTCAAACCCAGTTGGCCAGAAAAAGGCTCACTTTGCCCAAAACAAGAAGCAGCTAGAAAGGATGTCGAGAGGGCATTTGGAGTTCTGCAAGCCTGTTTTGCAGTTGTTCGTGGACCTGGATCCGGAAACTTTGTGGGAGGTGATGACATATGTTGTTTGATCATGCACAACATAATCGTCGAGGATGAGGGTGACGATGTTGCGGCAACTCTAGAATTTGAGAAAATGGGTGATCCTATCTAACTTCCGGACCAGAATCCAGCCACATTTGAGGAGACAACAATGTTGAAATGTAATATTTGAACTTTTTTTAAAATTTTAACTAGTGCTGCATGCGGCTATTTGAACGTCTGTACCCTTTGCATGCGGCTATTTGATCGTGCGGACTTTAAGAAAAATATGAGGAATGTCGGATGTATGCGGCCACGGTTGGATGGCGTCCTCCCACACCGTGTCCACAAACGGATGCCGGAGAAAATTTACGGGTCACCGTTGGAGATGCCCTAACCTTGCGCAATATACACAGTTGCTTTGCCTGAGTTAATTTTTTGTGCGTTCATTACTTGCTATTTTTTAAGTGCGTTTATTACTTTCACATCTACTAAAATATTAACCGTTGATAAAGCTTAGTTTTAGTGTACAATTATATTTATATAGTAGTAGTATGAAAAACGTTTTTATATTTTGGGACAGAGGGAGTAATAGATAGTAGATAATATATATAATAGATAGATCAACTTTTTTGTAAAAAAAGTATGTGAGCATCGGAAGCTCTTTCTCCTACCTGGTGGACATAATGAAAACTGCACGGCATAATTTGATGGAGGAGTTTAGTTTGAAGAGTTTATCGGTTTGGGAATTTGGGATGGAGTCTAAACACGGACAATAGTTGAGAGAAACAAAATAGACACCTTCGTAAAACGAGATCACTACTGGTCGCTGGTTAGGCCCTGTATAAGACAGATGTAAACACATGTTTCAGCAAGTATCTGGACTTGTGGAGTAGGAGTAGGATTTAGGGGTACCAATACACATTGGATCCGACATAGTGATAGGGCCGGGCTAGTACAAGAAGATCACAGAAGCAACTTTCGCCGGAATCTGACTAAGGCTTGGACGGGTGCGACGGCGGGACGCCACAGAGCTCAGGGGATGTGATATTCCCGCGCGTCGCGCCGGTGCGCACTCTGCTCCGCGCGAAGAGGAACCCGACGGCGTGGCCGGCGACTGCCGCGAGGAGGACGCCGATGTTGAACGACATGACGGCCAGCATCACCAGGTAGGCCATCCCCATCCTGGCGGCGTGCACCGCCGTCAGCAGCGCCGCAGATGCCGCCGTGGCCGGGGCGCCGTCGTCGCCGCGGCGGGCGAGGCGGCGCGAGAGCAGGGCGAGGGCCTCGGTGAGCGCGGCGAGGGCGAGCACGAAGAGGAGGCAGAGGAGGTACATCCCGGCGCCGCGCTCCCCCGGCCAGCCCGGGAAGAGGACCACCGCGCGGTCGCCCCAGAAGAAGGTCATGTGCATCATCCCCATCATCTTGTGCGGCGCCGCCGCCTTCGTTGCCGCGTGGTCGGCCGGCGGTGGCGGCATCGGCATCGCGCCCATGCCGCCGGCGTCGCCACTCATGTCCCTCATTTCTGGATGTTTCTTGAGTTCCTAGCGAAGCGGGCAGAGCAAGCGAAGGGGAGGCGCTGGGGCAGCGGGATGCAGCGCAGATATAACGTGACCAGTGGCGCGGAGGAAACTTACTAAAATCAGGAGAAGCGCAGGGCAGCGCGGTGGGAGCAGCGGAGCACGGAGCTCTGAGCGTCCGTCTCGTGACTGCACTGAACAACCGAGGAGGGGACCGGCACCCCCCGCAGCGTCGAGGTTGCTTGTCGTCTGCTCAGCCGCGCGCGCTCGATCGAGACCGTTTTGTAGTACGCCGTAGCCGCTACAGATTGGCTTGGCCCAGCATCTGATCTGAGGCGGCGAGGATAGTTTGGTAGAGCTAAGGTTCTGCTACTGTATTGTCAACTCCTACCGGTGGTTTTGGTTTCCGTCTGCCAAAATTTCCTACTGGTGTCCGGTGGTTTTGCTGGGGTGCGCATTCGGTTGGCGTGAGAAAAGCATGCCCAATCTGCCAGTCACGCGCGCAGGTAGTGACACCGATCCAACTCTGGAAGCTCTCTCATCTGATGGAATCTCAATCTACTCACCAGGGAGTATTTAATGGGTTTTCCTGTGCAAGCAACAAACACTGCAGTCTGCACAGCTATAGTGCATGCCCTAGGTTTCAGGTCCGTTTCGAATATTTTGAATGCCACACCAGCGCATTATTGTTCCTTGTTGTGTGTGCCACTGTCACGACATGTTCATACTCCATGTTTATAGTACTGACCTAATTCTTAAGAATTCTTAGCATCAGGAGACACCAAAGGCATCTCTAAGACTCTAACCGATCTCTTATAATGTATTGCTACCTCCGTTCCTACATAATATGAGCCCTTTTAGAATTTTTAATGTAAAATAGGCACCGAGCAAAATGAGTGAATCTACTCCCTCTGTTTTTATTTACTCCGCATATTAGTTTTGGTCAAAATCAAGCTTTACAAACTTTGACAAAATTTATAGACAAAAATATTAACATATACAATAACAAATCAATAACCTTAGATTCGTTGTTGAATGTAATTTCACATCATATAGATTTGTTATGCTAAATATTTATATTATTTTCTATAAATTTAGTCAAACTTTATAAAATTTGACTTCAGTCAACTCTAATATGCAGAGTAAATAAAAACGAAGGGAGTACACTTTAAAACACATCTATCTATCTATATATATATATATATGAATGTAGTCCATATTAAAATCTATAAAAAAAAAGCTTATATTTTAAAACAGAGGGAGTAGAAGAGTGAGATTTTGTTTTTCCTTCTCAATTGCACCTAACCGGTCCCTCAAAATTTTAGAGGAGCATAACTTTTACTCCAGCCTCCTCTCGATCCCTAAATATACTCGGTTGTAGCCAGTTGGAGTATAAATTTTGTTTGCTTTAAAGAGCCGCTAGGAGGCAGGGTTGCGGCCGTGGCGGACTTGCCACACCACAGATTGTTGCCTTGGTCGCCTGGGTCGCCACGAAGGCCATTGATGTGGCGGCCATGGAGCTTCAATGACCGTGCCTACAGACTGATTCTTCAGGGTGAAAACCTAGATTCTACCGGTTGTGCTTGGATCCACCGACAGCAGCGCTTGAGCGTCGTTCCCTTTCTGAATGTGTTGCTATTGAAGAACCTCGTCGTTCGTGGTGTCATGAGATGGTTGGTGTCGATATGGTCGTTGTTGCAGTTTGCAAATTGCTACCTGTGAGCTGCGTTGGGATTTTCCCCGAAGAAGAGGGGAGATGCAGTACAGTAGAGATAAGTACTTTCCTCCGTGAGAAGCAAAGTTAATCAAACCAATAGGAGAATCACGCAAAGCTTCGTGAACAACACGTGCACACACAAAAGCAAATACTTGCACCCAACGCGCGCAAGAGGGTTGTAAATCCCCTTGAACTCGTTAATTGCAAAGATCAAATCTCGTAGTGGTAGATAAATAAATTGCAAAACAAAATAAAAAAATTGCAGCAATGATATTGTTGGTTTTTATATATGATTGAAGTAGACCCGGGGGCCATAGTTTTCACTAGAGGCTTCTCTCTCGAACACATAGCATACGGCGGGTGAACAAATTACTGTTGGGCAATTGATAAAAAAGCGCATAGTTATGACGATATCCAAGGGAATGATCATCTATATAGGCATCACGTCCGAGACAAGTAGACCGACTCCTATTTGCATCTACTACTATTACTCCACCCATCCAGCATGCATCTAGGGTATTAAGTTAATAAAAACATATTAACGCCTTAAGCAAGATGACATGATGTAGATAAAGTAAACTCAACTAATATGAGTTAACCCCATCGTTTTACCCTTAATGGCAAAAATACAAATACGTCTCACTGGGATAGAGCACGGCAAGATTGAACCCATCACAAAGCACCTCTGCCATTGAAGATAAATCAATCTAGTTGACCAAACCAAATGGATAGATCGGAGAGAAATACACAGCTATAAAAAATTATGCATAATAAAGTTTAGAAAAGACTCAATTACTTCTCATGAGTATTCAGATCATAAACCCACAATTCATCGGATCCCAACAAACACACCACAAAAGAATATTGCATCGGATAGAACTCCAAGAACATCGAGGAGAACATAGTATTGAAGATCAAAGAGAGAGAAGAAGCCATCTAGCTACTAGCTATGGACCCATAGGTCTGTGGTAAACTACTCACACATCATCGAAAGGCAGCAAGGATGATGTAGAAGCCCTCCGTGATCGATTCCCCTTCCGGCAGAGTACCAAAAAGACCTCCAGATGGGATCACGGAAGAACAGAAGCTTGCGGCAGCGGAAAAAGTGTTTCGGATGGCTCTCTGTTGGTTTCTAATATTTGAGAATTTATAGAAGTGGAATTAGATCAGACGGAGACTCAAGGGGCCCACAAGGCAACAAGACGCCCCGCAGAGCGCGCCGGATTGCCTTGTCGTCTCCTCGTACATCCTCTGGTCTCCTCGCGAAGCTTCCAATGTCTCTTATGTCCATAAAAAAACCGTCACAAAGTTTCGTAGCATTTGGACTCCGTTTGGTACTGATTTTTTGGAAAACAAAAAACAAGCAGGAAACAACAACTGGCAATGAGCACTAGGTTAATAGGTTAGTCCCGAAAATGATATAAAATAGCATATAATTGCATATAAAACATCCAACATTGATACTATAATAGAATGGAACAATAAAAAATTATAGATACATTGGAGACGTATCACAGAACGTGGATCAGATTGCTTTGCAGCTCTTTTTCCTCACTAACACATAGCTTCAGTCTTATATGACTTTGCTAGCTGTCGGTGTGTTTGTGCGTGTTGGTGTCGTTTGTGTGAATTCTAGCTATGCATATGTCGGCTATGTGTTCATCGTGTTTGTATCCTCAAGATGCTCCATTTTGAGTCAATAAAATTCACCCTTTGTCGAAGAAAAGAGAGTAGTCGGAAGAGACTAGGCGTGAAAATGCTGGAGGTGTTTGTGTTTGTATTTTGATAACACCTCGAGGTGGAGGCTATCTTAGCCTTATATTTTTTGTGCGTATTCGAGAAAAAAGAATGAACATGACATCCCAACCCTCTACCTTTCATATGCATATGATTTGAGAATCATGTAAAACGAATGAGCCTTTAGAAGAAACAACGAGATAAATGAAGCACAAAACAAAAATAAAGTGATAGGACATCTTACTAAAATTTCACATAACATTTTTACCCTAAATTTTACTTAAGTGGATGATCTAATTAATAAGATCTATCAATCCGTGGGAGGTGTAGAATGAATGTATTATCCTCTCAAATAACTCTGCAATAAGATACAAGTAGTCTCTTATATTCCCAACACACCTAATACAATTGTAAATTGTATAGGCGCACTAGTTTGTCGAAAAAATTGATAGAATGGATGGTAGATAGATAATTTGGCCAATGCAAATATTTTATATTTTTCTAATAATAAAAACAGCAAGGTAACAAGAAGTAAACGTTACTGAAAACGAGGTTGCAATGGTTGAAAACTAGGCCTAGGGTGCATAGGTTCACTAGTGTCAACTCTCAACATGAGAACTTCATTAAATTCATGATGTAACCTCACAGAGCTCCTTTTTATTGGATCGGTTCCGGATAAGATAACGTAGATGCACAAATTGTCAACCACCTTAAAGTTGTCTTTTTAATCTTATTTTTAGCCACCCCCAATGTCACAACAGGCAACCCAAAAGAGTATACTATGATAACAACAAATGATCTTTCATTCTAACCTTAATTTATTGAGTCACCCTAATGTGTCGCAGGTGTCTCAAGAAGTTATACTAGATATGCATCATGTAATCTCATTAACTCCTAAAGTTTGAGAACATAGCATGAACAAGGTTGAGTCCATGAAGATACTCACCATAAGATTTACACCATACAATTCAACTAATCATCAATGCTCTAGATCATAAGCATGGTGGTAGTTCATATGATCAAGAAAGAGAGGTACATGGCACATAGCTAATACCACATATCTTCAGCCTCGAAGGGGGACCACTCCCACATCACCATGGGAGTGGCAATGGTTGATGTAGGGGGGTCAAAGATAGGGATTCCTCCCTCCGTTAGAGTGTTGGATCAAGGCTAAAAACAAAGATTGCCTCGGAACAAGAAGTTGCGGCGGTATAAAAATTTGTGCGTGTATTTGGGGTATATATAAGCCATCAGACACCAGAGGTCACCAATGGGAGGAGCCCTAGGGTTCCTAGGCATGCTCAGGCTTGAGGCGCCTACATAGGGTGCCCAAGTGCCCATGGGCCCATCTAGCTGGCTGGTTATGCCTAGGGAGTCCCTGATGACTTAAAACTTCTCATATTTTTTCTGTATTTTCCTGAAAGTTTAAATATGTATTTTCCTAACAACACAAACACTAGCAAACAAAGAATGACACTGGACACTTTATTAATATGTTAATCCAAATAAACTTTAGAATTTTGAAAAAAATGATGGATAAAAGGGCATGAAACATACAAAACTTATAAATAAGTTGGCGACACATCACCCGCCACTTGTCCTCAATCAACCAATACATCTCAAACCTTCATTGGGAAGGACTAATATTTTTCAATTTCCCACCTTTGGCGTTATTGATGGCATGTCCGAGGTCAAGACATCCTTCTCACAAGACAAGACTAAGGCTAGTCAATCGCCCAAGTTATCTTCCTCTGTGGTTGATATTTCGTCCTCTCTAGAGCATGGAAATACCAACACAATACGAACATAATTATTTGCAGACAGTTGAGGAAAAAAATCCTTTAAATAGTTCGCTTAATTTCCAGACTGCAGCTGATCTCTACGCCAATGGCGCAATGTGTCATCTAGTAGTTTTGAAAACCGTGGAGCCCAAGCGGCGTCACCACCAGTGCTTTTGGCAACCGAAGACTACTTTTGGTCAGGATAACTTGTACTAGATGTTCCCCTTTAAAATGGCCAATTGTTGGCGCCCTTCCCGCTTATTATTTGGGGAGAGGCACAGGGCCTCTATAAATAGAGGTAGCCACCACAGAGTAGAGGCATCTAGTCACGGGCAGGGAATCAGATAGAGAGACCAAGTAGAACACACCACACCAGCTCAAGAACACCCCTCGCGAGGCTGTTCTTCCCCTGTACTGTTCATCATCAGCCCCAGAGGCAATCCACCACACCACACACTGGAGTAGGGTATTACACCACAACGGTGGCCCGAACCAGTATAAACCTCGTGTCCCTTGTGTTGTTCATCGTTTCCAGCTTAGTTCACACGAGGAGATCGGACGTAGAATGGTAGGGGAGAGATTTCCGCGCGCACCCAAGTGTTCGAACCTTAAGGGTCTGCCGGAACCCGAAATCCGACAGAATCACCTCACCTACGGAATCAGAGTTTGTCGATCGACCTCCTATACAGGATCTAGGCCGTCAACCACAAGATGGCTCACTACACCTATGGAATCGGAGTTCATGGATTTCTTGTACAGGATCAGGGCCATCAACCACAAGATGCATCACTACATCTGCATAATTGGAGTTCATGGATTTTATCTCCTACATGGATCTCATCCTTAGCTCTTCTCTCTACCCCATATTTTCTCCATTCAAATTCGATTTATTTTCCCCTAATTATTTCAAAGTAGTGTAGATCTGATTGTAATGACAAATATTATTTCCTCTACAAAGTTTGGTTATTTTCCTGCAATCTGTGTTTAGTTTTGAACGTCATTATCATACTTTTTAGGATGATTTGGTAGTTCTGGGCCTGAATATTATATCTACCCGCGCTTAATACTCCTAACCTAAACACATGGGAAAATTTCTTTATGCGATGCTTCACTAGGGAACCAATGCAATCTCATGCATATGACATATGCGGGCTTAAAAAATTATAGGACAGGCAATTCCCACAACCGCCCTAAATTTGGTTTGTTGTTTATCCATATTCCATATTATAAAATAATATATTCGCGTGCATATACGGTTGTTTCTCCAGGTTAAGATACTAAGATCTAATCAATTGCGACCCATTTTTCCTTAGAAGCATTTCATCTTTTCCTTACAGTACAGTTTCAACAACTCCAGTCATGTTATTTTATCATGCCCTTCTTAATTATATTGTCGCTTACTGGTTTTTTGCTTTCATTTTTTAAGAAATTATTTTTAGTTCAGTTTTTTGATGTTATATTGTGCTTATCCTCCCCCTATTGTATTTAGTTTGGTAACCTCATCCTCATTCCCACTAAGAAAGACAAATTTATTGTTAGTAACATATGTTTATTTCTTCATTAAATGATTGTAGGATGCCGATGTCACTGCCTTACAAAAGAAACCAGATAGACCAAGGTATCTCTAAAAATATACTAACCCATTTCTATTTCTCAACTTTCTAATTTTGGATGTGCAACAAGTCACATGTTCTTACTTCTTATAGCAATTATGTTTACTCTATTTGCTGGCTCATAATTGTGTTGTTTCCTCTAACCTTTCTCGGCCTAACCTACTTCATGCTGGTATATGATATTAGAAGACAAGGGTGTCAAATTCCATATTTTTTGGGCTTTTGACATATAATAAAGCTCCTTTCTATGTGCAATTATTCTCTACAAGTGTTGGTCACATGTGCTATACATTCAGATTTTTACTAGAGCCTTTATCATATAGCTATATTTTATATGCCCTAATTTTTTGAAAACTGGCATTCATTTGCTTTGCGTGATTTAGATTAGATTGTCTTTTATATGAATCTTCTAATACACCTATCTTTCTTTCATTAATGATCCTTAGGTGAATACCGTATTGTTCTCTAACTTACTGTAAGTAACATTGTATCCTGCTTCAAAACAACTGCCCTCCTCACTTGAAGTCACAATGTAATATTCTTCAAAGCCCCTAAATGAGATATAGATGCATGTTGCAATTTCACTTTCATGATATTAGAATTTAGAAGATGCATCAATGTTGACTCTTTTGCTTTGAAATATGTCACTCAAATAAATATCTTAACTTA
This sequence comes from Aegilops umbellulata, assembly GCA_032464435.1. NCBI lineage: Eukaryota > Viridiplantae > Streptophyta > Magnoliopsida > Poales > Poaceae > Aegilops > Aegilops umbellulata. The sequence goes on along the minus strand of CP136055.1, from coordinate 316,839,508 downwards.
ACAAACAAATCATCTGTCTTCGAATCATTGTTAAATTTTCTGCTGCAACACGCAAGGAATCCTCTAGTATACCTGAGAGATTCATCCCCACTAAATTATTTATCTCAACATGCAAGCATGCCACCACACCTAAACATGCAATCATCTATGGGAATTAAGACCCACCACAACATTCAACCATGCATGGGAAACCATTTTCCATTCAATTATTCTACTTAGGTTAAATAAATATTGTTACAACTATTCATATTCAAATTTAATAAATCATATGTATTTTTAATTTTGGTTCATCAATCAATTCCCGCAGCAACGCGCGGGGTACCCTCCAGTGTGCTTACTGCGGAAGTACAATTATGCTCTCCACAAGATGAAGCAGGATGAAGTACTACCGTGCTTCACATGAGAGGGTACATGCCCTCCACGCAAAAGCACTATTGTGCTTTTTTACACAAGAAGCACACATGTGCTTCACGCGAAAGCACATGCTCTTACCAAATATAAAAACCCGGTAATTTTTTTAAAAAAGCAAAAAACTAAAGAAACACAAAAAACAACTGAAAAAAAAAATACCAAAAACTCACATGAGAAAAATGCCCAATGTGTGACACGTTGCGGCGCTAGAGATAGCACGGTCGTAAAAGGGCGCCCCGCGGAGGCCATCCGCCAACTGGTTTTTTTAGACATACCCTTTCTGTGCGGTCGTTGGCTGGATGCCCTAGTTATCTTGAACCTAGTCCATGCCTCTTGACCAAACGCACACCATCCTGGTGGTCGTTAGGTGAATTTGGGCTGACCCAAGCAGCTAGGATTCAGCTTTTGGTTTGGAAAGGTTCGCAGACCGGGTTTTTGTTCTCCCAATTCTGTTCTTTTTCTTTTTCATGTTCGTTTCTATTTTCTCTTTTTTCTTTGTTCTTTTTATTTCCATTTTGCATTTCATGAAGATTTTTCCAGATTCACAAGTATTTTTTCTAGATTCATGAACATTTTTCTAAACCGTGAACATTTTTTCTCATCACAATCCAGAAAAAGTTCATCAAATTCAAAAAATGTTCATCAGATTCAAAAATTGTTCATTGAATTAAAAAATTTCAAATCAAATTGAGATGTTTTCATAAAAATTCAAAACATATTCACTGAATTCATTTTTTTTCATAAAACTTAAAAGAAAATCATCGAATTCAGTTTTTTCATCAAGTACAAAAAATATTACTCAAAATTTATGAAAGAAAATAACGTTTAGAATTTCTCGATCGTTTTATTGAATTGAAAAACATTTCTACAAATTCGTAAATAATTTATTAAAATTTGTGAACATTTTTTATAATTCATCAACATCTTTAATTCGTCAACACCTTTTTAATTTGTGATTGTTAGTTTTTTTTGAAATTTTTTCAGAATCATGAACATTTTCTTAAATCCCAATTTTTTGAAATAACCAAAAAGTAAAAAAAACATGAGAGGAAAACGGAAAAATGGGGCGCTCCGCCACACTCATGAGCTGGCCCAAAAGGGCATGCCGGGGGAGTGACGGGATGCATGTTTCATCATTTCCCGTCACGCTGGTCACTAAATAAGTGGTTCTGGGTATTACCGCGTGAGCTATATCTCTCCTATAGCTAGACGGAATGAGCTCTCGCCTGAAGCATACACAGGAACGAACCGACCCATTGGCGCACACTTCAAAGAAATAGAGAAGAAAAATGGAGAAGCCAGGGATCTATCTGAGGTCTCCTGGATGTTGCATTGCCCTGCAAGCCACATAGTCACTGTCAGTTTCGTGGTAAAACAGTAGGACAGGACCAACTAAAGGTAAAAGAGACGGTTTTGCCACTGGATTTATGGAATATTATTTTTCTTCTGTTTTTCATCGGTTTTCCTTGTTTGTTCTTTGTCTTGTTTTTTTTATTTTCTTTCCTTTTTCTTTTGTTTCTCTATGTTTCTTTCTTAGTTTTCACCATCTTTTTTCCTTTCTTTTTTTCCCTTCAGTTTTGTTTGTTTGTTTCTCATTTTTATTTTTCTCATTGTTTTCACTTTTTTCAACACACATTTTTGGTGTATATATATATATATATATATATATATATATATATATATATATATATATATACACACACACACACACAATACAATTTTGTAATACACATTTAACATTTTTCAAGTATAAGATTAACGTTATTTTATAGACATTTAACATTTTCAAATGCTTCATTAACATTTTCCAAATACAAGATCACTTTTTTAATACATGGTCGACATTTTTTATACACATTTAATGCTTGGATTAACATTTTTAAAAAACATCTTCAACTTTTTCACACACATTGTATTTTTTATATTTTTTTTCATATACATGAGAAACATTTTCTTTATACACATTTAACATTTCTCAAATGCTTGTTAACATTATGTTTGTTTAAAATATTTGAAACAAGTAAAAAATAAAAAAAATAAAAATAAAAATATGCCCCTTTAGCGCTCGGTTTAACACGAGGTTTCCCTACTTCTCGCTATAAACGAGGCATAGGGTCAACAGGGTATTATCACAACAAGTATTTATCGCATTGAGCGATGTGGAAATTTTCTCTCGCTGAAGCATTGAGCAATCGTGCCAATCCTTGACACAAGGCTTCTCTACGTCTCGCTATAAGCGAGACATAGGGACAACAGGGTATTGCCGCAGCGACTATTTATTACATTGAGCCAGGTGGAAAGTTTCTCTAGCTGAAGCATGAAGCACTCGGGCTGACCCTTAAAGCACACCTAAAAAGGAAAATATTTCTCTAGCTGAAGCATGGAGCAATCGGGCCTAGCCTTAACACGCACCTAAAAAAGAAAATATATAGAAGAAAAAGTGTGGTAACCAGGAGTCGATCTCGGGATCTTCTGGGCGAGCGGTTGCGCTACTATTCACTGAGCTTTTTTTGTGTGGGAATGCCATCATGGCTTACTTTATTAATCAAATAAGCACACGTTCACGAGATATTCAGTAAGAAAAGAAGGGTGATCATCTACCCAATTACAAGATAAATGATTTTCATCACTATGTTTTGCTATCTCATTTGCGACATCATTGGCCTCCCGGAGACAGTGCGAGTACTGAACTGTTCCTATTTCCGTCACCAGATCAATACAATCCGTATAAACTGCAGCTTCTTCATTCCACCATATTTGTCCTCCTTTGCAAGCTTCGATCACCTCTAAACAGTCAGATTCAGCAATGACTTGGTGATAGCCCAAAGATGCCACCAGTTCAAGGCCTTTTTTCATTTCCGGTATTCCATAGGTTTTTCACCGGTTTTCTTCATTTCTTTTCTCAGTTTCACAAATTCTTTTCTTTTTTTCTTCTCCGATTTGTTTCATTCTTTTCTCGTTTTATTTTGTTCCATTTCATTTTATCTTTGATTTTTGTTTCATCTTTTCTTTTTCTTCTCTGTTTTTTTCATTCTTTTTCGTTTTCTTTTGTTTCACTTCCTTTTTCTTCCTCGGTTTTTCCATTATTTCCCTTTTCTACTCCAATTTGTTTCATTCTTTTTGTATTTGTTTCTTTATTTTTTTATTCTTTTCTTTGTATTGAACACTTTTTGAATACATGGTCAATATTTTTCTATACACACTTTTAAACTTTTTCAAATGCTTGATTAAAAAATTTCAGACACAAGATTAACATTTTCTAGTATGTGGTCAACATTTTTCATATGCACATTTAACATTTTATCAAATGATTGATTAACATTTTTCTACATGCAATATTAAATTTTTTTTAACACATGGTCAATATTTTACACATTGAACATTTTCCAAATGCTTAATAAACATTTTTAATACTTGTTCAACATGTTTTCAAATGCTTTATTAACATTTCTATATAAATTGTAAAAAAAATTCATCATTTTTTAATACATGGTCAACATTTTTTCTATACACATTTAACACCGTTCAAATGCTTGATCAACATTTTTTTCAAATACTTGTTTAACATTTTTTTCAAATGCTTAGAGAATTTCATCTTGGTTTAATATATGGTCAACATTTTTTCTGCAGACATTTAACATTCTTCAAATGCTTAATCAACATTTTTAAAATACTTGTTCAACATTTTTCCAAATGCTTGATTAACATATTTATATACATGATGAAAAAGTTCATCATTTTTTAATACATGGTCAACAATTTTTCTATACACATTTTACATCTTTCAAATACTTGTTCATAATTTTTTATATATATATATATATATATATATATATATATATATATATATAAAATGTCATCATTTTTTTACTACATGGTCAATATTTTTTACACACATAATGCTTGATCAACATTTTTGAAATACTTGTCAATTTTTTAAATGCTTGATTAAATTATTTTAAATACATGATCAAAAAATTATGCATATTTTTATACATTTTTCAAATACTTATCAATTTTTTTAAATGCTTGATTAAATTTTTTTAAATACATGATCAAAAAATTATGCATATTTTTATACATTTTTTCGTATACGTGACAAACATTTTCTCTATACATATTCAACATTTTTCGAATGCTTGGTCAACATTTTTTATAATATTTTATATAGTATGTTTTATAATATATATTTCTAGAATACGTAAAAAAAACAGAAAAAAGAAGGCTGTGGCCTTCCGTGCTCCTGGGCGGCCCATCTCGGTCTCCCGGAGGGTTCCTACGGTCTCGTACGTAACTTGGTTACGGGTATATAGGAACTCGCTCAACGACTTTCCTCAATCGCCCCCCCTTCCCGAATCCTACTTCCGATCGCCGTCGAGATCCTACCTTACGCCGTCTACTCCCGATCTCGACGTAGTCATGGTTATTTCCCACTCCCACTCTCAGCCTCTACTAGACCACCGAACCGAGGAGCACAATCACGGCGATCACCTCTTGGGACCGCAGGGTGGCAGTAGCGATGGCTCCTCGAGCCTGCCGAGCGGCCGCAAGCTGCGGACAAAATCTTGCGAAGACATGCTCGGCCGTATACGACGAGGTGGCATCGACGAAACCAAGGACTACTTCAAGCGCCTTGAGACGGATCCAGCCTACGTGAGCTTTGAGGACATGTTGGCCTCCAAGGAGTTCCGGGAGGGCAAGAGCCGTCCGGCGCCGGAGCCTGGGATCAGGCACCCGCTTGTGAGGACGGCGTCGCGGCTGTACACATCTCCGGCCCACCCGCGGCAGCGTCGCCGATCTCCGGGGCCGCTAGGGACTCGCCGTGGCGGCACCATGTATCGTTTTGTGAAGAAGTACGTCTGCCCTTGTTTGGATTTGGTCGGCAGAGCTTTCGGTTGCATGCCAGGCGTGGCGGCTCAGTGATTGGTTCGATGGATTATCATTCGTTTTATGCTATGTGAATAAGAGCAATGTTGCTTTAACCATGCTCTTAATAGTTTGTTCTTAGATTGATAGTCATGTGAAGCTGACGTATAGTTAGCGTACTTAGTTGCCTGGACACATACGTTGTAGATTCTCTTGGAATCGTTTAGATTCTTTTCTTTCTGAAGATCCTGGCCGGCTTGTTAAAGGGTTCGTTTGAAAAGCGTTTGTGTTCTTGTAAAACGGGCACGACCGTCGCTCCCTGTAATCGTACCATGGTTCATCCACCCTCGCTACTTCCTCTCCTCTCGCAAAAAAAATATATTAAGAATAATCAAGGGCAACGCTAAAGGCCGGTCACTGCACGGGCATTTGATCCAAGCTTCTGTAGCCGTCAGATCGGGCTTCCCGTATTGTTTTTCTCCCCCCAAAATCACATCCGACGAGCACGGGTGAGCCGGAGCAGCGGCGGCCGCCTACGCTCGCCATGGACGAGAGGCGACCAACCTCGAAGCACCGCCGCCATCGCTGGCTCCACGCATGCAACAGCATGCACACACGGTAGCAACTTCGGTGGCGACGGACGCAATTTCGATGGCAGCGGTTGCTGGTCACAGCACCCGTCGACAAGCTCCATCGAAGCAAAAAAGCTTGCTGGTTGAAGCTTCCGTGGTTGTTGGTCGCAACAATTCATGACTCAAAAACTACTCCACTCGATACGGGAAAGCAGTTGTTGGTTCTGGCTCGGGCTTTGCCAGTTGCTGCAAACTCAACGGCTGGTAACATCTTGCGTCGGTTGCAGCTTTCCAGCAAAAAATCTTGTCCGCTGTAGCATTGCCACCCCGTGATTCCAACGTTCCAGCATCCGCGCTACATGGTTGTAGCAATGACCGATGCAAGTTCTAGCAGATCTTGATTGTCGCATCTCTTTGCCCTGTTTCCAGCTCTTTTATTTGTCGGTTCCAACTTTCGATTTGTCGGTTGCAGCGTTCTGCTAAGACGGGTGCAGGACCTCATAGCCCCCCCTCTTAGTCACGTCGCCAATCGTAGTTCTATCCCTGATTGTAGCTACCCATCTTGTGGTTCCAGATCGTCGCCGTCTAATTGCAACACCATCCCTTACAGCTAACCCCGCACGAAGACACCTCGTTGGCACGCGCGCATAAGCGGTGCTTACATGGGTCACGGCAGTGTGCGTGGTCACGTTGAGAGGGGTAATTTCTTCAACTAACACTATAGCAAAAGACCATTATCCAACATGCATCTCAAGCTATTTAGTTCATAACAAAGAGAGTATTGCAATAAGCATGATGAGATAATGTAGACAATAAAACTATCATCCAACCGTCATAGAGAAACCAATTAGGAACAGTACAATACATTTGTGGTCCCTTTTCTATCACTGGGATAGAACAGTGCAAGATTGAACCTAATATCATACATAACTCCCTCTAAAGATCTAAGTATCAAACTTGGCCAAAGAACAACACATAGATAAGAGAGCACATATAACTATTAATTATGCAGCAAAGAAACCATAAGAGATTCAATAATATTCGTGAGCAAATCTGACATAAAATGACAATTCATCATATTCCAACACACACAATACTGATTACATCACATTGATCCCGCTCAAGTGAGGCAATTCATAGGAACTTTGTATTGAAGCACAAGGGGGAGATGGTGCCATATAACTACCGCTATGGACCCATAATCCAAGCAAAACTACTCATGCCTGGTCATGATGGCAGCAGGTTGATGAATATGGCTCCGGAGGTCGATTCTTCCTCTGGCAGATCGCCGGAACAGGCACCCAGATTAGATCTTTGCGGAATAGGAACTTGTGGCCCCGGAAAAATCCAAAAAAAGGGTACAGAGGGTTTTGTAATATTTGGAACTTATAGAGCTTCGGGGGGTGGTAAGGCGGTGCCCACGGCCTCTGCGCGATAGGTCGGCGTGCCCCCTGGCCGCGCGGGGCCTACGGGTGGTCCCCGACAGGTTCCGATGCTTTCTAGATTCTTCATCCCCCAAAAAAGTCGTCCAAAATCCCGACAACATTTGTAGGTCCGAAGATAATGATTTTTTGAAAAGTAAAGGAACATGCAGAAAACAACGATAGCTGAATTAATAGGTTAGTCCAAAAAACAATAAAAAATATTCATAATTGCTATGATAATAGCATGAAAAATATTCTAAAAAAATTATCGATATGTTTGAGACATATCACCCCCTAGGAGGGTCTTCTCGTTGATGTGGCGATGGATCACGCCCAGCTCCTACTCAACTGCCAGTCCTCTGATCAGCCATCGGTCAAGGATGTGAAGATGCGACCATTAGCACTCGGCTCTCTGTGGCTCTAGGCACTTGTCTTCATGATGCTAGTCGGCCTCGTGACCGAGAGATCAGTTCATTATGTGCGACTGCGGCCGTCGAGAAAGTAGAGAGTTGTCATAACCCATCTATGTTAACACCATCGCTAGGTTGCTGGATCGCATCCGCTAATCTGGTTGCAGCCCGGACGTTGCGAACCGGTGTGCGAAGGATGTGGAGGTCTCCTGGACCTCTAACTATAAAGTTGTTATTGATTTCCCATCCACGCCGAACCACAGATGGAGCTGGATGAAGATGTGACTGACTGCCCTCTGCCAATTCCTGCTCGCGAGCATTCAGCTCACGCTCAGCTCCCGCCAGCCGAGCGCGCTCAGCTAAGTGTTCTGACACTCAGCCTCCTGGGCATTATCAGCTGGTGAGTACCCTGGGATAGGAGTGTTGAGATGTTGTTCAGTGGTCTCCAACTGCTCTCAAGTGAGTCGCGCTCTGTCGTGTTGTCTCTCGTCCGCTAATGCATTATGAGCTACAGTAGACGGATCGACCGATGCGCCTCCCTGATTTCTCAGGGTAGCGTGCCGGCCATGAAAACCTCTTTTGTAGACGCTTGAGTCCTGCAGTTGTCCTCCTCCTCGGAGCACGACTCTAGAAGAGGATACAATGAGCCGATGTCCATCATGCTAACAAGTTGGCTGTCAAAATGGCAAAAATCAAGGCTAGGCTTGCCTGAGCGCTTCTAACGAGGCGCTAGCCTATCTAACTGGTGCAAAGCGGGAACTTGTAAGCACAAGATCCTTGAGCCATTGGCCCGTTAATGGATGCTCCCATGCTTTGGCAAGTCGCAGTTGTTCAGCGGGGCATCAGGATGCCATGTCGAGCCATAGATGGCAGTGGCGGAGCCAGAACTTTTGTGGAGCCTGGGCAAATGAAGCCTAAATCTATAATCTAGAAATCAAAAATTGAGTGTTCGAATAAACAACATATAATATATCGCCATGATTCGGAATCAGAAATCCGCATTAATAATTTAGTGAAAACATAACTATAATAGTCACACAAAATTTAATTTTGAAGTGAGCTAATATATCAATATCCACTTCATAGACCAAATAAAGTTGAGACATGACAACAAAAGATACATAGCCAACCTTGCAGAGGCAAACTCACCATGTTGCCAACAAAAGTAAAGCTATCCATACCATATGTCACCAGATGTGATCATGCAATTTCTTCCACCACGGTCAGACACATCTCGTTCATTTTTGCCAAAAGAAAGACATGCAATTAGTTGCGTATAGGCAAACTCGCCATGTTCCCAAATTCCTAGAAGGCAGTACAATATAAAAAATGGATTTCTAATTAAAAAATTTAGTTGTGAGATTTGAAGTCAAAAGTTTGTAAGAATAGAGATGGTCAGATGGAACATACCAACAATGCACTAAACAAAATCACGAGGCAAATGCCCTTTCCGAGATCTCATTGCAGTAAATGTTCGAATAATATCCTTTTCGTCAACTGACTTGAATAACTCCCGCTCGGTGTAACATATCACCAAGTCATTGAACCATTCATTATTGATCTTGCTATGCAGTTTAGTCTTGATAATCTTCGTTGCTGAGAAAGCTCTCTCAACAGATGTCGTTGACACCAGCAATATCAAAGCCAACTCAATAAGTTTGTATACCAATGGAAATACCAAAAGTTTCTCGGTTCCAACCATCTTCATGGACAAACTTTGTACATCATCACAAGAAGAAAAACAAGCATGCCTTTTCACTTGACTTATATAAGTGAGAATTTTTCTTTCTTATTGTTCCACGGTCATCACTGGAAAAGTCATCATGATAAATTTCAGCAAAATGCGCAAGCTTATCAACATTAAACTAGGAGAAAGAATTATTGGGGTCAAGACATGAGAAGCAATCAAGTGTTGGGGAACGTAGTAATTTCAAAAAATTCCTACGACACGCAAGATCATGGTGATGCATAGCAACGAGAGGGGAGAGTGTCGTCCACGTATCCTCGTAGACCGTAAGCGGAGGCGTTATGACAACGCGGTTGATGTAGTCGTACGTCTTCACGATCGACCGATCCTAGTACCGAACGTACAACACCTCCGCGATCTGCACACGTTCAGCTCGGTGACGTCCCACGAACTCACGATCCAGTAGAGCTTCGAGGGAGAGTTCCGTTAGCACGACGGCGTGATGACGGTGATGATGATGCTACCGATGCAGGGCTTCGTCTAAGCACCGCTACGATATAACCGAGGTGGATTATGGTGGAGGGGGCACCGCACACGGCTAAGAGATCCATGATCAACTGTTGTGTCTTGGGGTGCCCTCCTGCCCCCATATATAAAGGAGCAAGGTGGAGGCCGGCCGGTGATACGTCTCCGTCGTATCTACAATTTTTGATTGTTTCATGCCAATATTCTACAACTTTCATATACTTTTTGGCAACTTTTTATACTATTTTTGGGACTAACATATTGATCCAGTGCCCAGTGCTAGTTTCTGTTTGTTGCATGTTTTTGTTTCGCAGAATATCCATATCAAACGGAGTCCAAACGGGATAAAAAAGGACGGAGATTATTTTTGGAATATTCGGAGAATATGGGAAGAAGAATCAACGCGAGACAGTGCCCGAGGGGGCACGAGGCAGGGGGGCGTGCCCCTGACCCTCGTGGGCCCCCCCGTAAGGCGGTTGACGCCCTTCTTCGGCCGCAAGAAAGCTAATTTTTAGAAAAAAATTACGGCGAAGATTTCAGTCGAATCGGAGTTATACGAAACGGTGAAAGGGCAGCAGAACAGAACGCAGAAACAGAGAGAGACAGAGAGACAGATCCGATATCGGAGGGGCTCTCGCCCCTCCCATGCCATGGAGGCCAAGGACCAGAGGGGAAACCCTTCTCCCATCTAGGGAGGAGGTCAAGGAAGAAGAAGAAGAAGGGCCCCCCTTTCCCCTTCTCTTCCGGTGGCGCCGGAACGTTGCCGTGGCCATCATATGATGCAACCATAAGGTTTTATCAACCCGAAAGGTGCTAACAAAGTGTGTAAGCTCCAGTGATCCATTTATGGACTGGTGCAAGCATATCGTAGTTGGAATGTACGCTTTGATAGTGTGATCAAAGCATATGGTTTTTACAGACTTTTGGAGAAGCCTGTATTTACAATAAAGTGAGTGGGAGCACTACAACCTTTCTGATAAGTATATGTGAATGACATATCGTTGATCGAAAATGATGTAGAATTTTTCTGGAAAGCATAAATGAGTGTTTGAAAGGAGTTTTTCAAAGAAAGACCTCGGTGAAGCTGCTTACATATTGAGCATCAAGATCTATAGAGATAGATCAAGACGCTTGATAAGTTTTTCAATGAGTACATACCTTGACAAGATTTTGAAATAGTTCAAAATGGAACAGTCAAAGAAGTAGTTCTTGCCTGCGTTGCAAGGTGTTAAGTTGAGTAAAGACTCAGAACCCGACCATGGCAGAAAATAAAAAGAGAATGAAAATGCATTCCCTATGCCTCAGTCATAGGTTTTATAAAGTATGCTATGTTGTGTGCCAGACCTATTGTGTACCTCACCATGAGTTTGGAAAGAGGGTACAATAGTGATCCAGGAGTAGATCACTTGACAACGGTCAAAGTTATCCTTAGTTACCTAAGAGGACTAAGGAAATATTTCTCGGTTATGGAGGTGATAAAGAGTTCGTCGTAAAGAGTTACGTCGATGCAAGCTTTTACACCGATCTGGATGACCCTGAGTCTCAATCTGGATACATATTGAAAGTGGGAGCAATTAGCTAGAGTAGCTCCATACAGAGCATTGTAGACATAGAAAAATTGCAAAATACATACGGCTCTGAATGTGGCAGACCCGTTGACTAAACTTCTCTCACAAGCAAAACATGATCACACCTTAGTACTCTTTGGGTGTTAATCACATAGCGATGTGAACTACATTATTGACTCTAGTAAACCCTTTGGGTGTTAGTCACATGGCGATGTGAACTAATCACATATAGATGTGAACAATTGGTATTAAATCACATGACGATGTGAACTAGATTATTGACTCTAGTGCGAGTGGGAGACTGAAGGAAATATGCCCTAGAGGCAATAATAAAGTTGTTATTTATATTTCCTTATATCATGATAAATGTTTATTATTCATGCTAGAATTGTTGAGGGAGTCCTGGATTAGGGGGTATCCGGGCAGCCGGACTATATCCTTTGGCCGGACTGTTGGACTATGAAGATACAAGATTGAAGACTTCATCTTGTGTTCGGATAGGACTCTCCTTGGCGTGGAAGGCAAGCTTGGCGATATGGATATGTAGATCTCCTCCCATTGTAACCGACTCTGTGTAACCCTAGCCCCCTCTAGTGTCTATATAAACCGGAGGGTTTAGTCCGTAGGACAACAACAATCATACCATAGGCTAGCTTCTAGGGTTTAGCCTCTACGATCTAGTGGTAGATCAACTCTTGTACTACTCATATAATCAAGATCAATCAAGCAGGAAGTAGGGTATTACCTCCATCGTGAGGGCCTGAACCTGGGTAAACATTGTGTCCCTTGCCTCCTGATACCATCAGCCTTAGACGCACAGTTCGGGACCCCCCTACCCGAGATCCGCCGGTTTTGACACCGACATTGGTGCTTTCATTGAGAGTTCCACTGTGTCGTCACCATAAGGCCGGATGGCTCCTTCGATCATCGAAAATGATGCGGTCCAGGGTGAGGTCTTCCTCCCCGGACAGATCTTCGTATTCGGCGGCTTCGCACTGCGGGCCAACTCGTTTGGCCATCTGGAGCAGATCGAGAGCTACGCCTCTGGCCATCAGGTCAGGTTTGGAAACTTGAATTACACTGCCGATATCCGTGGAGACTTGATCTTCGACGAATTTGGGCCCATGCCTGGTGTGCCGCACGATCACGACGAGCACGATATAGCTCTGCCGTCGGACAATGTTCGGGAGATCATGCCAGCAACTACTTCGGCCTTCAGTCCAGAACAGATCGCGCCTTCCGAGGACGGGAGGATAGACCCCGCCTCGGAGGCCGCACCCGCAGTGTCGATAGAGCTGAATACTGACCTTACCCCTCACGAGAGCCGTGTCGCCGAACTGCTGGACTCGTCCTCGGCCACGGACTCCGAACCACCCGCGCCCATACCTATCGAATCCGATTGGGCGCCGATCATGGAGTTCACCTCCGCGGATATCTCTCAGCACTCGCCCTTCGGCGACATACTGAACTCGTTAAAATCTCTCTCCCTGTTTGGAGAACCTTGGCCGAATTATGTCTGGCTAGAGTGGGATGCGGATGACGAAGAAATTCACTCTCCACCCACCACCCACTTAGTAGCCACTGTCGACGACTTAACCGACATGCTCCACTTCGACTTCGAAGACATCGATGGCATGGACAACGATGAAGGAGATGAACAAGAACCACTGCCCACGGGGCATTGGACCGCCACCTTATCATACGATATATATATATAGGTGGACACACCCAAAGAAGGCAATGGCGACAAGACAACGGAGGACGACCCCTCCAAGAAGCAACCCCAGCGCCGACATCAGCAGCGCCGCTCTAAGTCTCGCCACAGCAAAAGCGGTGATACCGGCACAGGAGATAAAAGTACTCCGGACAGTGCCGAAGATGATGACAATCCCCTCCAGCACGATCTAGAGCCAGAGGATGAACAAGCCAGCCCTCCTAAGAGAGCGGCAGAGGGAGAAACGGAGGACGACAACTATATGCCTCTTTCCAAAGACGAAGCGAGCCTCGACGACGAAGAATTTGTCGTGCTTGAGGATCCCGTCGAGCAGGAGCGCTTTAAGCGCCGACTTATAGCCACAGCAAATAGCCTGAAGAAAAAGTAGCAACAGCTTCGAGCCGATCAGGATCTGCTAGCAGATAGATGGACTAAAGTCCTTGCGGCCGAGGAATATGAACTCGAACGCCCTTCCAAGGGTCACCCAAAGCGCAGGCTGCTACCCCGACTTGAGGAGGAAGCATGGAAACCTACATCACCAGCGTACGATGCGGCTGGTCGGCCACCTCGTGGCCAAGATAGAGAGGCAGTCCGGCCTGAAAATCAGCCTGCACCCCGCCGCCATTCAAACAAAAATACCAAGGCACCGGGAAACACGCGAGACCTGCGAGACGTATTGGAAGACAGGGCAAAACAGGCAAGATCGATCTACGGATCACGAGACCGTGCCCCTACAAGGGACGGTGACCGCCTCGCCGGATACAGTAACAGCAAGTCCGGACGGGACGAATACAACAGGCAGGACTCATACGAGCTGCATCGCGACATAGCCCAGCACAGAGGTGCGGCACACCCCCTATGCTTCACGGACGAAGTAATGGAGCATGAATTCCCAGAAGGTTTTAAACTTGTAAATATCGAATCATATGATGGTACAACAGATCCCGCGGTATGGATCGAGGACTTTCTCCTCCACATCCACAAGGCCCGCGGTGTTGATCTACATGCCATCAAGTACCTCCCGTTAAAACTTAAAGGACCAGCTCGGCATTGGCTGAATAGCTTGCCAGCAGACTCCGTTGGCTGTTGGGAGGATCTGGAAGACACATTCCTCGACAATTTCCAGGGCACTTATGTGCGACCACCAGATGCCGATGGCTTGAGCCACATAATTCAGCAGCCAGGGGAATCGGCCAGGCAATTCTGGACGCGGTTCCTAACAAAGAAAAATCAAATTGTCGATTGTCCAGATGCAGAAGCCTTAGCGGCATTCAAGCACAACATCCGCGACGAGTGGCTTGCCCGACACCTCGGCCAGGAAAAGCCGAAGTCTATGGCAGCACTCACGACACTCATAACCCGCTTTTGCGCGGGAGAGGAGAGCTGGCTGGCTCGTAGCAATAACATATCAAAGAACCTTGGCACTTCAGATACCAAGGACAGTAACGACATGCCACGTCGCAGCAAACACAAGTGCCGCAGCAACGACGATAACACCGAGGATACGGCAGTCAATGCCGAATTCAGAGGCTTTAAATCCGGTCAGCGGAAAAAGCCATTCAAAAGAAGCACTCCAGGCCCGTCCAGTTTAGACCGCATACTCGATCGCTCGTGTGAAATACACGACACCCCCGATAAGCCAGCCAATCACACCAACAGAGAATGCCGGGTGTTCAAGCAGGCCGCCAAGTTAAACGCCGAAAACAAGGACAAGGGGCTGCACATCGATGACGAGGAGGAGCCACGGCCGCCGAACATGGGAGGACAGAAGAGGTTCCTCCCACAAGTGAGGACGGTGAACATGGTATATGCAACCCACATCCCCAAAAGGGAACGGAAGCGTGCACTAAGGGACGTTGTCGGATTTCGGGCTCCGCAAAACCCTTAAGATTCGAACACAGGGGCGCGACGAAGATCTCTCCCACTACACGTCTACCTAGCGCCTCGCCCTACTCCTGGTGTTGGTAATGGGATGCAAGCAAGCAAGCAAACAAGTAGAACACACAAGAGTTTACCCAGGTTCAGGCCACCTTGCGGTGTAAAACCCTACTTCCTGCTTTGGTGGATTGGCCTCACGAGGGCACGAGTATGAACAAGTACAGTGGTTTCCCAAGCTCAGGAGGCGAGTCCAAGAAGGGTGAGGAGGTTGGTGTTCTTTCTCCTTTGCTTTGCTAAGTGCTAATGGGTTGGTCCCTCCTTCTCTATGCTAGGAACCCTAGCTACTTATATAGACGACCAGGGTCCTCTTCCCCTGAAATTTTTAGGTGGGAAGGGAATACCACAACGGCCATTTGAGCGGGAACACAAAGACGCCCCTATCCTGACAAAAGGTGGTCTTCGCCTGCAACGAGGGCAGGCGGTGACGCGGTGGTGGGCTCGACGATGACGTCCTTCCTGCCGTCCTTGCGGTCTTCGGTCTTGTTGCACCAAAGGGGAAACCTTTGTCGCGCCCCTCGGGAACCTGCGCCAGTGTGGTCTTCTTTGCACCGATATGGAAACTGCGCCCACTGGCGCCTGCTGGCGCGGTTCATCATGGCTTACGTCACTGCCTCCTCCTGAGGCAGCCCTTGCCTTGAGATCTCCGCCCTCCCGAAGCAGCCTAGCTGAGGCCACTCTCGGGAGAGGTCTTGGTCGTTCTCCTCCCTAGGGCTGGCCCCCCTCGCGAGGGTCTTGAGCAGCTGGTCGATCAGCTGGGCCCTACTGGGCCGTACCAGGAACGCGACGTGGGCCGCAGGCAGGCAAGTCTGGGTACCCTGGTTCCCAGTACGCCGATAGTAGCCCTCGGGCCCAAGGTGCACGCGGAGTTGGCTTCTGGGCGAAGCCTAGTCGAGGACGAAGCGCCGCGGGCCCCAAAGACTGTGGGCCAGGTCGGCGCGTGACGGTTGGATGGGATGTGGCGACTCCACTCCCCATGCAGCCTTGGTAACCGTGTGATTAGACGACTCCCTGGCGCGGGCGACGCGGCCATCATGGCCATGAACAATCGATGGTTGGCCTTCCTCACCCTATAAATGAGGCCCGGGCAGGAAGCCCCCAGGACATCTCCAAGCCAGCGCCACCATCCTCTCTTCTTCCTTTGTTCCCCTTCGCCCCCAAGATTTCCATGGCGCCGCTGAGGAAGTTCTCTGCCGTAGAGAGGGGCAAGGGTATGAAGGAGCTGGTCTCGCTGCCGCCGAAGAGGGGCCGCGGGCGTCCCCGCAAGCATGCCGCCGCGGCCGTGACGGTTCCTCGGGGAAGCGAGCGCGGCTTCTCGGGCTCCGACGGGGTCGCCGGCGAGAGGCGTGGATCCTCTCCTCTCGGTGGGGGCGGCCGTGGCCGTGATGGTCGAGGTGGCGCACGAGGGCGAACGGCGCCTATCCATCCCCGCGCCGGCAACTCCACTCCTCCGACGCGGCCTCCGAATTCGTGACGTGGGTGGAGAAGTGTTGGGGAACGTTGCAGAAAATTAAAAATTTTCCTACGGTTTCACCAAGATCCATCTATGAGTTCATCTAGCAACGAGTATTCAGATTGGATAGCATCTACATACCACTTTGTAGATCGCAACGGAAGCGTTCGAGTGAACGTGGATGAGGTAGTCGTACTTGCCGTGATCCAATTCACCGATGATCTAGTACCGAACGGACGGCACCTCCGCGTTCAACACACATACGGGACGGGAGACGTCTCCTCCTTCTTGATCCAGCAAGGGTGAAGGAGAGGTTGAGGAAGATCCAGCACGACGGTGTGGTGGTGGATGCAGCAGAACTCCGGCAGGGCTTCGCTAAGCAACTGCGGGAGGAGGAGGAGGTGTTGCAGGGAGGAGGGAGGAGCCAGGGCAATTGGTGCGCTGCCCCCTCCCCTGCCCCCCTTTATATAGGTGCATTAGAGGGGGGGAGGGCGCAGCCTTGCCCCTTCCTCCAAGGAAGGGGTGCGGCCAAGAGGGGGGGAGGAGTCCATCCTCCCCAAGGCACCTCGGAGGTGCCTTCCCCCCTTTGGACTCTCCCTCCTCCAAGTTTCCTTGGCGCATGGGCCCTTGGGGCTGGTTCCCCTTGGCCCAAGTGGCCAAGGCGCACCCCCTAAGGCCCATGTGGCCCCCCAAGGCAGGTGGCCCCACCTGGTGGACCCCGGGACCCCTCCGGTGGTCCCGGTACAATACCGATAACACCAAAACTTGTCCCGATGGCCAAAATAGCACTTCCTATATATAATTCTTTACCTCCGGACCATTCCGGAACTCCTCGTGACGTCCGGGATCTCATCCGGGACTCCGAACAACATTCGTGTTACTGCACATACATATCTTCACAACCCTAGCGTCACCGAACCTTAAGTGTGTAGACCCTACGGGTTCGGGAGACATGCAGACATGACCGAGACGGCTCTCGGGCAATAACCAACAGCGGGATCTGGATACCCATGTTGGCTCCCACATGCTCCACGATGATCTCATCGGATGAACCACGATGTCAAGGATTCAATTAATCCCGTATACGATTCCCTTTGTCAATCGGTATTTTACTTGCCCGAGATTCGATCGTCGGTATACCAATACCTCGTTCAATCTCGTTACCGGCAAGTCACTTTTCTCGTTACCGTAATGCATGATCCCGTGATCAAACACTTTGATCACATTGAGCTCATTGTGATGATGCATTACCGAGAGGGCCCGGTGATACCTCTCCGTCAAGCGGAGTGACAAATCCCAGTCTCGATCCATGTCAACCCAACAGACACTTTCAGAGATACCCGTAGTATACCTTTATAGTCACCCAGTTACGTTGTGACGTTTGGCATACCCAAAGCACTCCTACGGTATCCGGGAGTTACACGATCTCATGGTCTAAGGAAAGGATACTTGACATTGGAAAACTCTAGCAAACGAACTATGCGATCTTATGCTATGTTTAGAATTGGGTCTTGTCCATCACATCATTCTCCTAATGATGTGATCCCGTTATCGATGACATCCAATGTCCATAGTCAGGAAACCATGACTATCTGTCGATCAACGAGCTAGTCAACTAGAGGCTCACTAGGGACATGTTTGTTGTCTGTTATTCACACATGTATTACGATTTCCGGTTAACACAATTATAGCACGAATAAAGACAATTATCATGAATAAGGAAATATAATAATAATGCTTTTATTATTGCCTCTAGGGCATATTTCCAACAGTCTCCCACTTGCACTAGAGTCAATAATCTAGTTACATTATGATGAATCGAACACCCATAGAGTTCTGGTGCTGATCATGTTTTGTCTTAGGGAGAGGTTTAGTCAACGGATCTGCGACATTCAGATCCGTGTGCACTTTACAAATTTCTATGTCTCCATCTTGAACATTTTCACGAATGGAGTTGAAGCGACGCTTGATGTGCCTGGTCTTCTTGTGAAACCTGGGCTCCTTTGCAAGTGCAATAGCTCCAGTGTTGTCACAGAAGAGCTTGATTGGCCCCGACGCATTGGGTATGACTCCGAGGTCGGTGATGAACTCCTTCACCCAAATTGCTTCATGTGCTGCCTCCGAGGCTTCCATGTACTCCGCTTCACATGTAGATCCCGCCACGACGCTTTGCTTGCAACTGCACCAGCTTACTGCCCCACCATTCAAAATATACACGTATCCGGTTTGCGACTTAGAGTCATCCAGATCTGTGTCGAAGCTAGCGTCGACGTAACCTTTTACGACGAGCTCTTCGTCACCTCCATAAACGAGAAACATTTCCTTAGTCCTTTTCAGGTACTTCAGGATATTCTTGACCGCTGTCCAGTGTTCCTTGCCGGGATTACTTTGGTACCTTCCTACCAAACTTACGGCAAGGTTTACATCAGGTCTGGTACACAGCATGGCATACATAATAGAACCTATGGCTGAGGCATAGGGGATGACGCTCATCTCTTCTATTTCTTCTGCCGTGGTCGGACATTGAGCTAAGCTCAATTTCACACCTTGTAACACAGGTAAGAACCCCTTCTTAGATTGATCCATATTGAACTTCTTCAATATCTTATCAAGGTATGTGCTTTGTGAAAGACCTATGAGGCGTCTCGATCTATCTCTATAGATCTTGATGCCTAATACATAAGCAGCTTCTCCAAGGTCCTTCATTGAAAAACTCTTATTCAAGTAGGCCTTGATGCTGTCCAAGAGTTCTATATCATTTCCCATCAAAAGTATGTCGTCTACATATAATATGAGAAATGCTACAGAGCTCCCACTCACTTTCTTGTAAACACAGGCTTCTCCATAAGTCTGTGTAAACCCAAACGCTTTGATCATCTCATCAAAGCGAATGTTCCAACTCCGAGATGCTTGCACCAGCCCATAAATCGAGCGTTGGAGCTTGCACACCTTGTCAGCATTCTTAGGATCGACAAAACCTTCCGGCTGCATCATATACAATTCTTCCTTAAGGAAACCATTAAGGAATGCCGTTTTGACGTCCATTTGCCATATCTCATAATCATAGTATGCGGCAATTGCTAACATGATTCGGACGGACTTCAGCTTCGCTACCGGTGAGAAAGTCTCATCGTAGTCAACCCCTTGAACTTGTTGATAACCCTTAGCGACAAGCCGAGCTTTATAGATGGTCACATTACCATCCGCGTCTGTCTTCTTCTTAAAGATCCATTTATTTTCTATGGCTCGCCGTTCAACGGGCAAGTCAGTCAAAGTCCATACTTCGTTTTCATACATGGATCCTATCTCGGATTTCATGGCTTCCAGCCATTTGTCGGAATCCGGGCCCGCCATTGCTTCCTCATAGTTCGAAGGTTCACCGTTGTCTAACAACATGATTTCCAAGACAGGGTTGCCGTACCACTCTGGTGCGGAACGTGTCCTTGTGGACCTTCGAATTTCAGTAGGAGCTTGATCAGAAGCATCTTGATCATCATCATTAATTTCCTCTCTAGTCGGTGCAGGCACCTCAGAAACGTTTTCTTGAGTTTCGCCATTTTCCGGTTCAAGAGGTAACACTTCATCAAGTTCTACTTTCCTCCCACTTACTTCTTTCGAGAGAAACTCTTTCTCCAGAAAGGATCCATTCTTGGCAACAAAGATCTTGCCTTCGGATCTGAGGTAGAAGGTATACCCAACAGTTTCTTTTGGGTATCCTATGAAGACGCATTTTTCCGATTTGGGTTCGAGCTTTTCAGGTTGAAGTTTCTTGACATAAGCATCGCATCCCCAAACTTTTAGAAACGACAGCTTAGGTTTCTTCCCAAACCATAATTCATACGGTGTCGTCTCAACGGATTTCGACGGAGCCCTATTTAAAGTGAATGCGGCAGTCTCTAAAGCATAGCCCCAAAAAGATAGCGGTAAATCGGTAAGAGACATCATAGATCGCACCATATCTAATAGAGTGCGATTACGACGTTCGGACACACCATTACGCTGAGGTGTTCCAGGCGGCGTGAGTTGTGAAACTATTCCACATTTTCTTAAGTGTGTGCCAAATTCGTGACTCAAGTATTCTCCTCCACGATCTGATCGTAGAAACTTGATCTTTCTATCACGTTGATTTTCAACCTCACTCTGAAATTCCTTGAACTTTTCAAAGGTCTCAGACTTGTGTTTCATTAAGTAGATATACCCATATCTACTCAAGTCATCAGTGAGGGTGAGAACATAACGATAGCCTCCGCGAGCCTCAACACTCATTGGACCGCACACATCGGTATGTATGATTTCCAATAAGTTGGTTGCTCGCTCCATTGTTCCTGAGAACGGAGTCTTGGTCATTTTACCCATGAGGCATGGTTCGCACGTGTCAAATGATTCATAATCAAGAGACTCTAAAAGTCCATCTGCATGGAGCTTCTTCATGCGTTTGACACCTATGTGACCAAGGCGGCAGTGCCACAAATATGTGGGACTATTGTTATCAACTTTAACTCTTTTGGTATTCACACTATGAATATGTGTATCATCACGTACGAGATTCATTAAGAATAAACCATCAACCATCGGAGCATGACCATAAAACATATCTCTCATATAAATAGAACAACCATTATTCTCGGATTTAAATGAGTAGCCATCTCGAATTAAACGAGATCCAGATACAATGTTCATGCTCAAACTTGGCACTAAATAACAATTATTGAGGTTTAAAACTAATCCCGTAGGTAAATGTAGAGGCAGCGTGCCGACGGCGATCACATCGACCTTGGAACCATTCCCGACGCGCATCGTCACCTCGTCCCTCGCCAGTCTCCGTTTATTCCGCAGCTCCTGCTTTGAGTTACAAATATGAGCAACTGCACCGGTATCAAATACCCAAGAGCTACTACGAGTACTGGTAAGGTACACATCAATTACTTGTATATCACATATACCTTTGGTTTTGCCGGCCTTCTTGTCCGCTAAGTATTTGGAGCAGTTCCGCTTCCAGTGACCACTTCCCTTGCAATAAAAACACTCAGTCTCGGGCTTGGGTCCATTCTTTGGCTTCTTCCCGGCAACTTGCTTACCGGGCGCGACAACTTCCTTGCCGTCCTTCTTGAAGTTCTTTTTACCCTTGCCCTTCTTGAACTTAGTGGTTTTATTCACCATCAACACTTGATGCTCCTTCTTGATTTCTACCTCTGCTGATTTCAGCATAGCATATACCTCAGGAATGGTCTTTACCATCCCCTGCATATTGTAGTTCATCACAAAGCTCTTGTAGCTAGGTGGAAGCGACTGGAGGATTCTGTCAATGACCGCTTCTTCCGGGAGATTAACTTCCAGTTGAGTCATGCGGTTGTGCAACCCAGACATTTTGAGTATGTGTTCACTGACAGAACTATTTTCCTCCATCTTACAGCTAAAGAATTTGTCGGAGACTTCATATCTCTCGACCCGGGCATGAGCTTGGAAAACCATTTTCAGCTCTTCGAACATCTCATATGCTCCATGTCTCTCAAAACGCTTTTGGAGTCCCGGCTCTAAGCTGTAAAGCATGCCGCACTGAACGAGGGAGTAATCATCGCAGCGTGACTGCCAAGCGTTCATAACGTCTTGTTCTGCAGGGAGAATAGGTGCGTCACCCAGCGGTGCTCTTAGGACATAATCTTTCTTGGCAGCTATGAGGATGATCCTCAGGTTCCGGACCCAGTCCGTATAGTTGCTACCATCGTCTTTCAGCTTGGTTTTCTCTAGGAACGCGTTGAAGTTGAGGACTACGTTGGCCATTTGATCTACAAGACATATTGTAAAGATTTAGACTAAGTTCATGATAATAAAGTTCATTTAATCAAATTATTTAATGAACTCCCACTTAGATAGACATCCCTCTTCTAGTCATCTAAGTATTACATGATCCGAGTCAACTAGGCCGTGTCCGATCATCACGTGAGACGGACTAGTCAACATCGGTGAACATCTTCATGTTGATCGTATCTTCTATACGACTCATGCTCGACCTTTCGGTCTTCTGTGTTCCGAGGCCATGTCTGTACATGCTAGGCTCGTCAAGTCAACCTAAGTGTTTTGCGTGTGTAAATCTGTCTTACACCCGTTGTATGCGAACGTAAGGACCTATCACACCCGATCATCACGTGGTGCTTCGGAACGACGAACCTTAGCAACGGTGCACAGTTAGGGTGAACACTTTCTTGAAATTATTATGAGGGATCATCTTATTTACTACCATCGTTCTAAGTAAACAAGATGCAAAACATGATAAACATCACATGCAATCAAATAATAAACGTGACATGATATGGCCAATATCACATTGCTCCTTTGATCTCCATCTTGGGGCTCCATGATCATCTTGTCACCGGCTTGACACCATGATCTTCATCATCATGATCTTCATCATCGTGTCTCCATGAAGTTGCTCGCCAACTATTACTTCTACTACTATGGCTAACGCGTTTAGCAATAAAGTAAAGTAACTTACATGGCGATTCTCAATGACACGCAGGTCATACAAAAAATAAAGACAACTCCTATGGCTCCTGCCGGTTGTCATACTCATCGACATGCAAGTCGTGATTCCTATTACAATAGCATGAACATCTCATACATCACATATAGATCATTCATCATACATCACAACTTTGGCCATATCATATCACAAAGCACTTGCTGCAAAAACAAGTTAGACGTCCTCTAATTGTTGTTGCAAGTTTTACGTGGCTGAATTAGGGTTCTAGCAAGAACGTTTTCTTACCTACGTTCAAACCACAACGTGATTTGTCAATCTCTATTTACCCTTCATAAGGACCCTGTTCATCGAATCCGATCCAACTAAAGTAGGAGAGACAGACACCCGCCAGCCACCTTATGCAACTAGTGCATGTTAGTCGGTGGAACCGGTCTCACGTAAGCGTACGTGTAAGGTTGGTCCGGGCCGCTTCATCCCACAATACCGCTGAATCAAGATTGACTAGTAACGGCAAGAAGAATTGACAACATCTACGCCCACAACAAATTGTGTTCTACTCGCACAAGAAGAACTACGCATAGACCTAGCTCATGATGCCACTGTTGGGGAACGTTGCAGAAAATTAAAATTTTTCCTACGGTTTCACCAAGATCCATCTATGAGTTCATCTAGCAACGAGTATTCAGATTGGATAGCATCTACATACCACTTTGTAGATCGCAACGGAAGCGTTCGAGTGAACGTGGATGAGGTAGTCGTACTTGCCGTGATCCAATTCACCGATGATCTAGTACCGAACGGACGGCACCTCCGCGTTCAACACACGTACGGGACGGGAGACGTCTCCTCCTTCTTGATCCAGCAAGGGTGAAGGAGAGGTTGAGGAAGATCCAGCACGACGGTGTGGTGGTGGATGCAGCAGAACTCCGGCAGGGCTTCGCTAAGCAACTGCGGGAGGAGGAGGAGGTGTTGCAGGGAGGAGGGAGGAGCCAGGGCAATTGGTGCGCTGCCCCCTCCCCTGCCCCCCTTTATATAGGTGCATTAGAGGGGGGAGGGCGCAGCCTTGCCCCTTCCTCCAAGGAAGGGGTGCGGCCAAGAGGGGGGGAGGAGTCCATCCTCCCCAAGGCACCTCGGAGGTGCCTTCCCCCCTTTGGACTCTCCCTCCTCCAAGTTTCCTTGGCGCATGGGCCCTTGGGGCTGGTTCCCCTTGGCCCAAGTGGGCCAAGGCGCACCCCCTAAGGCCCATGTGGCCCCCCAAGGCAGGTGGCCCCACCTGGTGGACCCCGGGACCCCTCCGGTGGTCCCGGTACAATACCGATAACACCAAAACTTGTCCCGATGGCCAAAATAGCACTTCCTATATATAATTCTTTACCTCCGGACCATTCCGGAACTCCTCGTGACGTCCGGGATCTCATCCGGGACTCCGAACAACATTCGGGTTACTGCACATACATATCTTCACAACCCTAGCGTCACCGAACCTTAAGTGTGTAGACCCTACGGGTTCGGGAGACATGCAGACATGACCGAGACGGCTCTCGGGCAATAACCAACAGCGGGATCTGGATACCCATGTTGGCTCCCACATGCTCCACGATGATCTCATCGGATGAACCACGATGTCAAGGATTCAATTAATCCCGTATACGATTCCCTTTGTCAATCGGTATTTTACTTGCCCGAGATTCGATCGTCGGTATACCAATACCTCGTTCAATCTCGTTACCGGCAAGTCACTTTTCTCGTTACCGTAATGCATGATCCCGTGATCAAACACTTTGATCACATTGAGCTCATTGTGATGATGCATTACCGAGAGGGCCCGGTGATACCTCTCCGTCAAGCGGAGTGACAAATCCCAGTCTCGATCCATGTCAACCCAACAGACACTTTCAGAGATACCCGTAGTATACCTTTATAGTCACCCAGTTACGTTGTTACGTTTGGCATACCCAAAGCACTCCTACGGTATCCGGGAGTTACACGATCTCATGGTCTAAGGAAAGGATACTTGACATTGGAAAACTCTAGCAAACGAACTATGCGATCTTATGCTATGTTTAGAATTGGGTCTTGTCCATCACATCATTCTCCTAATGATGTGATCCCGTTATCGATGACATCCAATGTCCATAGTCAGGAAACCATGACTATCTGTCGATCAACGAGCTAGTCAACTAGAGGCTCACTAGGGACATGTTTGTTGTCTGTTATTCACACATGTATTACGATTTCCGGTTAACACAATTATAGCACGAATAAAGACAATTATCATGAATAAGGAAATATAATAATAATGCTTTTATTATTGCCTCTAGGGCATATTTCCAACAAGAAGCCCGGCAGCATGTGGCTCCGGCTTCCCCGCTGGTTCCGCGTCGAACTGCCGGAAGAAGGGCCCGACGGCGTTTGGCTGCAAGCCGACGGGTGCTGCAACGGAGCCTTCTGGGTGGAGGTCGAGGTCCTCGGTCGTGGCTGGCAGCCTTTCGCCCGTGCGCGCCGGCTGCGGGGAAAGTGCACCCTCCACTTCAAGTACGACGGGGTGTCGTCGCTGCTTGTCAAGGCCTTCTCAGAGGAAGGAAGGCGCCTTGGGTGTTGCCCAGAGGTGGATGACGAGGAGGAGGGTGGCGACGGCGTCCCGAGGAGCAGCTCTTCCTCTGAGGACGAGCTCGGCCTCAGCAGGCTCCGCGGGTCCCCCCTCTGTGGCAGCAACAGCTCCTCCAGCAGCGGCTGCTATCCTGGGCGGCCACTCCGCCGCGCCCGGCTCGCCGAGGAGGAGGGGCCCTCACGACGCTGCTCTTCGGTGAAGCGCGAAGAGTAGGGCTCCGACTTGGTTGAGGTGCTGACTACGCCGATCTACGGGCTCCGAATCTGCCTGGCCCTTGTTTTGATTTTTTTCATTTCCTTCCTGCATTTATTGTAAGCTGCCTCGGTGGGCGTGTAATGAACAATGGCATGTATGCATGAAATGGAAGTCTACTTTTATTTTCGTTCTGGATGAAATTACTCAGCTTGTGTACCACGCTTGTCATGAGACGAAGTCCTGAGGCGGGTGGCCTCCTGATGTCACGAGCCCCTAGGCGAATCATGAGGACCGCCGGGCTCGGAGCCCCCGAGCGTAGATGAGTCTTGGTGAGTTGAGGAGGGCTCGCGCCCTTGAGCTCACTTGAGAGCGCGGAGCGAGTACTGATATGCTAAGGCCTGAGCAGGCTTGGCGTAGTAAGTCATGAGGGCTGAAGAGCCTGACGCCAGAGCCTGAGCAGGCTTGGCAAGGTGAGGTCGTGAAGTCACGGTAGCCGAGAGCTGAGACCGGCCGTATCCCAGCCCCCACGCGCGAGGCGCGCGAGGGAGGACAAGCGGCGCGGCCCGGCCCGAAGAACTGAACTCGAGAGCAGCGCGAGAAAAACGAGCGAAACCAGAGCAAATTGCAATAAACTCAAAAAACTTCATAGCACGAGGTAGAGGAAGGGCTGACAGCCAAGGAAGTAGAAAAGGCTGACAGCCAAACACCAAGGCGAAAAAGGAAAAAAAAGGTCGCGTCCGACCCCTAGCTACGTCTTCTTCCCAGCGCGGAGCTAAGGACTGCCACTGGGACGTGGGTGGGAGCCCGATCTGAGGGCCCGTAGGCAACGCACAGGAAACTCCGAGGCGTGTACAGCCCCAACTCATTATTACGTGAGAGTGTCACGAGTGGAGACCTTCACGGGCAAGGAGCCTTGATTGTCTTCACGGGCATGGAGCCTTGATTATGGATAGAACCTCCTGAGGTGTTGAATGTTCCAGAAATTCTGGATGAGTATCCCATCCTGCGTCTCCAGGCGTACAACGCCAGGCCTAGAGACACGGGCGATTCTGAACTGGCCCTCCCACATAGGCGAGAGCTTGTGTAGCCCTTCCCTGGAGAGGACCCGCCTCAAGACCAAGTCACCAACTTCCAATGTTCTCGAGTGGACGTTGCGGCAATGATACCGCCGCAGCGCCTGCTGATATCGCGCTGCCCTGAGCGCAGCTCGGCGGCGGCCCTCCTCGCCAAGCACGAGGTCCATCCGCCAGGCGGCGTCCTGGCGTTCCTCATTGAAAGCCAAGACCCGTGGGGAGCGACGCTTGACCTCGTGAGGGAGGACCGCCTCCGCACCATAAACGAGAAAGAATGGGGTTTCTCCTATAGGTTTGGTTGCGGTGGTGCGGATTGACCACGACACGGACTGGAGCTCGTCGATCCAGCCCCTGCCGTAGGCCTTGAGCTTTTTCTTGAAGCTGCGCGTCTTGAGGCCGCGCAGGACCTGTGCATTGGCACGTTCGGCCTGCCCATTGCTCCTGGGGTGGGCCACTGAGGCGTAGCAGATCCGCGTTCCAAGGTTACCACAATATGATATGAAGAGATTGCTCATGAACTGCGAACCGTTATCCGTGATGATGCGGTTGGGGACGCCGAAGCGGGTCACGAGGCCCTTGATGAACTTGACTGTCGATCCTGCGGGAATCGTGCGGACCGGCTCCACCTCGGCCCACTTGGTGAACTTGTCGATGGCGACATAGAGGAAACAGTAGCCCCCTGCCGCTCGGGGGAACGGTCCCAGGATGTCCAGCCCCCAGACCGCGAAGGGCCAGGAGAGCGGGATGGTTTGAAGATCTTGCGCTGGCTGATGGATTTGCTTGGCATGGAACTGGCATGCCTCGCAGGCTCGCACGAGCTCCATGGCGTCGTCCAACGCTGTGGGCCAGTAGAAGCCGCTATGAAAGACCTTGCCCATGAGGGTGCGGGACGACGAATGATGGCGGCAATCCCACCCCCACCCCCCGAGTATGTCGGCCAGCAGCTCTTGTCCTTGTCTTCTCGAGATGCATTTTAGTGAGACACCGTTAGGGCGTCTCCTGTAGAGCTCACCGTCTTGGATGTAGTAGGCCGATGCCTACCGAGCCACGCGTTCCGCGTCTTCCTCCTTCTCCGGCAAGGTGCCGCGCCGTAGGTATGCCTTGAGCTCCTCAGTCCAGCAATCTTCCCCAGGTTCAGCGGCGAGCAGCAGGCGGGCTCCGGAGGGCGGTCCACAGGGTGGTGCGCCGACCTCGGGAGCCGTTGGCAGCCCCTCATGCGTGGATGCCAGCTCCGGAGTAAGTGGTGCCGCGGATGGCCTAAGCAAGCGCTCCTTGAAGACACCTGGCTCTTGCGGCTCTCGTCGGGAGGCCCGCTTGGCGATGTCGTCTGCTTCCTTATTCGTGCCCCTCGGCACGTGCTGCAGCTCCAGTCCTAGGAACCGCTTCTCCATCTTGCGCACCTCCTCCAGATACGCTTCCATGTGTTCGTCCTTGGGCTTGTACTCTTTGTTGGAGAAGTTGACGAGGAGCTGCGAGTCGCCTTTGATGGTGAGACGCTTCACCCCTAGCACGGCCGCGGCCTTGAGCCCGGCGATTAGGCCCTCGTACTCTACGATGTTGTTGGAGACCTTTTCGCCATGCTGGAAGCAAAGTTGCACAACATAGCGGAGCTTGTCCTGAGTGGGCGATACCAGCACGGCGCCAGCTCCTGCGCCGAGGCGCGAGAAGGCACCATTCAAATATACCACCCATCCACCCGGATTTTCGTCACCAGGGGCCAGCGAGCGGTCCTCGTCAGCCCCCTGACCCGGAGCGTCGGTCCACTTTGCCACGAAATCAGCCAGCGCTGCCCCCTTGATGACCCGCGTGGTACTGAACTCCAGTTGGAATGCCTGCAGCTCGATGTTCCACTCAGCAACCCTCCCGACGACGTTCGGGCCCCGGAGCACCTTTTCCAGGGGGTAGGCTGAGACGACCTTGATGGGATGGCCTTGAAAATAGTGGCGCAGCTTCCTGAAAGCAACGAGGAGTGCCAGCAACAACTTCTGGGGAATGGGGTAGCGCGAGCTAGCGTCGCGGAGCATGGTGCTGACTAAGTATACGGGATGCTCCACGAGGGTTGGTGATGCGGGATCCTCAGGCGCTTCTGATGGCTCAGGCTTTACACAGGCCGACGGGGTTGCCAAACGTTGTGGCCGTGCCGGCTCTGGAGGTTGTGTCGTGAGGCAGCGGAGTTCCGGAGGGCATCGGGTCGTTCCGCGAGCTCTGGCCCTTGACCCATTCCTCTCGTGCCACCACCAGCGCCGCGCTGGCGGAGTGAGGCGTAGCGGCGAGATAAAGGATCAAGGGCTCCTGAGGCCTTGGTGCCACCATAACCAGCGGGCTAGTGAGGTACTTCTTGAGATCTTGGAAGGCAGCATCGGCCTCCGGAGTCCACTCAAAGGGCCCCTTCCTCTTCATGAGCTTGAAGAAGGGGAGGGCGCGCTCGCCGAGCTTCGAGATGAAACGCCCCAAAGACGTCACACACCCCGCAAGTTTCTGCATTTGCTTCAAGGTCGTGGGCGGCTCCATTCTCTCGATGGCTTTGACCTTCTCTGGGTTGGCTTCAATGCCCCGGTGCGAGACCAGGAATCCCAGCAGCTTGCCCGAGGGGACCCCAAACACACATTTTTCTGGGTTGAGGCATAAGTTCACCTTGCGCAGGTTGGCGAACGTTTCCTCCAAGTCCCTGATGAGGGTCCTGGCCTCCTTGGACTTGACCACGATGTCGTCGACGTAGGCCTCGGCGTTCCGCCCGAGCTGAGGGCCGAGGGTGATGTGCATCAGCCGCTGGAAGGTGGCGCCTGCGTTCCTCAGCCCGAAGGGCATGCAGATGTAGGAATAGGTCCCGCATGGGGTCAGGAACGACGTCTCCTCTACGTCTTGTACTACCATTTTGATCTGGTGGTAGCCCGAGAAGGCGTCGAGGAAGCAAAGCAGGTCGCACTCGGCCGTTGAGTCCACGATCTGGTCGATGCGAGGGAGAGGTAATGGGTCCTGAAGGCAAAACTTGTTGAGGCTCGTGAAGTCGACGCACATGCGCTCTTTGCCTCCTTTCTTCGGGACGATGACGGGGTTGGCAAACCATTCTGGGTGGCGCACCTCCCGGATAACGCCTGCTTCTTCCAGCTTTCGGACCTCCTGGACGATGAAGGCCTGCTTTTCCGGAGCCTGCCGCCGCGTCTTTTGCTTGATAGGTCGTGCGTTCGGGCACACCATGAGGTGGTGTTCGATGACGTGCCTAGGCACCCCGACCAGGTCGGTCGCCTTCCATGCGAACACGTCCTTGTTCGCTCTGAGGAAGGCCACCAACACCTTCTCTTGCTCTGGAAGCAGGCCCGCACCGATGGTGAAAGTGGAGCCCGTGCCTCCCTCATTGACGGGTACCTGCTTGGTCTCGGCGCGATCATGAGAGAAGAGCTCTTTATTTTTGGCTGGAGCAGCTTCGGCGGCCTCTGGAGCCCCTTCTGCGCTTGGGCGAGCCACGGCAATGGCTCGATAAGTGTGCTCGAGGACCTGAAAGGTGGCCTTGGTGTCTCCTTTGATGGTGATGGTGCCACTGCTCCCGGGCATCTTGACGATGTTGTAGCCCGGGTGAGTCGTCGCCATGAACTTGGCCAGGGCCGGGAAGCCGAGGATGGCGTTGTAGGGCAGGTGGATAGGCGCGACATCGAAGTCGATGAGCTCGGTCCGGTAATTGGCGTGCGTCCCGAAGGTGACGGGGAGGTGGACCTGCCTGAGCGGGACGGCCGAGCCCGCGACCCCTGAGAAGGGTTTGGTGGGGAGGAGCCGCCCGTAGGCCACCGACAGGCGGCCAAAGGCCTCCGCAGAGAGGATGCTGAGCCCGGCGCCGCCGTCGACGAGGGTCCTTGTGACGGCCACCCCGCAGATGGTGGGGGTAGATACCATGGGGAGGATGCATGTGCTGGTCGTAGCTCTGGTGCGGTCGCCGGGGCTGAAGACGATGGCGTGCCCCTGCACGTCTAGCCCCCGCGGGGCCTCCTGCGGCCGGGCGGCAGCCCCCAGCCGTCGAAGGTGTGACTTAGCGTGACAGGCCGACGCCGATGCCTGGGATCCTCCGATGATGCAGGCGACCCCGCGGCACGGTGGCGCCCCGCCGGCAGCGTCCAGCAACTCGCCGAGGCGAGCCACCCAAGCATCAAGCCCCGCCGCAGGCGGCCGGTGTCGTAGCATCTCTTGGGCCGCTAGAAGCACCGTCGGCGAGGCCAGGGGAAGCGGGAGTGGCGTAGCAGGCCGCTCCCCAGTGGTCGTGCCGGCGGTGGGGTCGTCGGCATGGAGGACGAAGCGCCCGTGAGCGACGCGGTCCGCCGACGCCGCCAGGGCAACGGGGACGGCACTAGCCTCCGCGCGGATGCATCTGGCAGGTGTTGCCATGGCGACGTAGGGCAGAGGAGGGGAGGCGAGGTCGTCGGAGAGGCGAGATTTCGACACGCCCCGTATCTGGCGCGCCAAATGTCAGATTTCGGGCTCCACAAAACCCTTAAGATTCGAACACAGGGTCGCGACGAAGATCTCTCCCACTACGCGTCTACCTAGCGCCTCGCCCTACTCCTGGTGGTGGTATGGGATGCAAGCAAGCAAGCAAACAAGTAGAACACACAAGAGTTTACCTAGGTTTAGGCCACCTTGCGGTGTAAAACCCTACTTCCTGCTTTGGTGGATTGGCCTCACGAGGGCACGAGTATGAACAAGTACAGTGGTTTCCCGAGCTCAGGAGGCAAGCCCAAGAAGGGTGAGGAGGTTGGTGTTCTTGCTCCTTTGCTTTGCTAAGTGCTAATGGGTTGGTCCCTCCTTCTCTATGCTAGGAACCCTAGCTACTTATATAGACGGCCAGGGTCCTCTTCCCCCGAAATGTTTAGGCGGGAAGGGAATCCCACAACGGCCATTTGAGAGGAAACACAAGGACGCCCCTATGCTGACAAAAGGTGGTCTTCGCCTGCAACGAGGGCAGGCGGTGCCGCGGTGGTGGGCTCGGCGATGACATCCTTCCTGCCGTCCTTGCGGTCTTCGGTCTTGTTGCACCAAAGGGGAAACCCTTGTCTCGCCCCTTGGGAACCTGCGCCAGTGTGGTCTTCTTTGCACCGATATGGAAACTGCGCCCGCTGGCACCCGCTGGCGCGGTTCGTCATGGCTTACGTCACTGCCTCCTCCTGAGGCAGCCCTTGCCTTGAGATCTCCGCCCTCCTGAAGCAGCCTAGCTGAGGCCACTCTCGGGAGAGGTCTTGGTCGTTCTCCTTGCTAGGGCTGGCTCCCCTCGCGAGGGTCTTGAGCAGCTGGTCGATCAGCTGGGCCCTACTGGGCCATACCAGGAACGCGACGTGGGCCGCAGGCAGGCAAGTCTAGGTACCCTGGTTCCCAGTACGCCGACAGACGTATATGCGATGGAGCCCATCGCCCCAAAGTTCAACCCATGGTCCTCTTGTCCGATCACTTTCGATCGCAGAGACCACCCCACTAGTATACGTCATGGCGGATCTGCCGCATTGGTCCTAGACCCCATCATTGACGGATTTCACCTAACTCGAGTCATTATGGACGGCGGCAGCAGCCTGAACCTGCTCTATCAGGACACTGTGCACAAAATGGGTATAGACCCCTCGAGGATCAAGCCCACAAAAACGACCTTTAAAGGCGTCATCCCAGGTGTAGAAGCCCACTGTACTGGTTCAATCACGCTGGAAGTGGTATTCGGATCTCCGGACAACTTACGAAGCAAGGAGTTAATCTTCGATATCGTCCCGTTCCGCAGCGGCTATCACACACTGCTGGGGTGAACCGCATTTGCAAAATTCAATGCGGTACCGCATTACGCATACCTCAAGCTCAAGATGCCAGGACCTAGGGGGGTCATCACAGTCAATGGAAACACAAAGCGCTCACTCCGTACGGAGGAGCACACTGCGGCCCTCGCAGCGGAGGCACAAAGCAGCCTTTTAAGGCAGTCCACCAGTTCGGTGATAAAACCCCCGTACACCGTCAAGCGTGTCTGGAGTAACCAGCAACAGGATCGCCTGGTGCGTTCAGAGCTCGCCTAGAAATTTGGCCCTCGCCCAAGTCTCCGCTGAACGACGAAATTTGTGCAGCGCGTACATAATTACGCATTGAAAATACCATGGGTATAGGCGGGGGCACGATCATGGCGCGTCCCACAATGCGGCTCAACCGCGCTAGGGGCTTACTACCTTCATCACTCTCTCTCTTTCAGGACTTTACTCTCTGGAAGGCCTATCCAGCAGCACGATTGCCGGACACATGATACAATACCCAAGGGGGCAGGAAGCTACGCCATACAATGGAATCCCCAGGTGGTCTCTAATAACGAGTTAAATACCTGTTTTAAGATACCAGTCCGCAGCTTGCCCTTGGATGGGACATGTCAAATAGTCCTATTTTTTGCTTACCGCACTACTTGTATCAGTATGCTTCGACGCATTTCTTAAATAAACAATGCATAGTACTAGTCTATTATTGCAATCTATCTTCTTTTATATATATGTTCATTTATGACAATCAGCACCCGTACACTCTGGTACGGCCAATACGCGAGGGACTTCCGTATACCACATAATTCGGCGTGAGAAGTCCGAACACTTTCGACAGTGCGGCACCCCGAACTTATAGCATTATATGCATCATCTCTGAATCATGTCTTGGGTCAATAGTTGGGTTTGCCCAGCTCCCATGTTTTCGTACCTTATGTTCCGCTATATCGACTAAGGTAGCACTGAGAGAACTACTGCGATTGTGCCCTGGTTCTTCCGGCTGAGCACCTCAGTAGAGAAAGCTAAAACTGACTATCATGACGAGGCAAGAGTTGGTCGCTGTTCGAGAGGTCTCAAGTCCCTAAAGACTTTTTACGCTTCGGGCGAGGAGTCGGCCTTGTCCGACTTAGGCGCGTATAGCGCCCCAAATTCGGCCTTCAGAATACTAGGGGCTTCGTCAAAACTTAAAATTGTAGACTTCTATGGCTAAGTGAGAGCGATAAAGCATTACAGTCCGATTGCCTGGTTCGCTGCGCTGAGCACCTCCCTCGAAGGACCCATAAATGGGAAAAAGAGTGCCCAGATTTATCCCGAACACCCCAGTACTAGTTGCACGGGGGCTGAAGCCGACGACTAGCAACTCTCAGATTTTATAAACGGCCGCACGGAAGGTAATATTTTAAATTCGAAAGCGTTGCATAGCGCAAATGAACTTGTTTTCGTAATACAGGATCACACGAGCAAGTTCATTCAAAAATTACATCCTTCACACACTCGTCCGCTACAAGACGGGCACCCTTCAGAACACCCTCATAATACATTTCAGGGTGGCGATGCTCCTTGCCCTGCGGCGGCCCCTCCTTCACCAGCTTCTTGGCGTCCATCTTGGCCCAGTGCACCTTCGCACGGGCAAAAGCCCTGCGGGCACCCTCGATGCAGATGGACCGCTTTATGACTTCCAGCCGTGGGCAGGCATCCACAAGCCGCCTCACCAGACCAAAGTACCTGTTGGGAAGGGAATAGCCAGGCCACATTCGGACTATAAGGCCCCTCATGGCCTGTTCGGCCGCCTTGTGGAGCTCGATCAGTTGCTTCAGCTAGTCGCTCACGGGCATCGGGTGTTCAGTTCCAGTATACTGAGACCAGAACAACCTCTCCGTCGAGCTCCTCTCCTCAGCCCGGTAGAACTCCGCGGCATCAGACACACTACGGGGCAGATCTGCGAACGCTCCTGGAGAGCTCCGAACTCGGATAAGTAAAAGGAAATTTTCTTTTACATGCTTGCTTTGCATAATGAATGCCTTACCCTCCGCTATCTTCTTCACCGCCTCAATTTCCTGTAGGGCCTTTTGGGCTTCGGCCCTTGCATGTTTTGCGCTTTCGAGGGCCTTGGCAAGCTCGGACTCTCGCGTCCTCGAGTTAAGCTCCAAGGACCTGTGCTTCTTCACGAGCGCCTGGAGCTCTTGCTGCACCTCTCCTACTCGGGCTTCTTGTTTTTCTCGCTCGGTGCGCTCCATGGCCGGTTTATTTTCCGCCTCGGACAGCGCCTGCTTCAGGGTCGCCACTTCGGTCGTGGTCCCTGGCACATTCATGATGATCCTATTATCTTACAGCCAAAAATTTCCCTTCTTCTTTATAAACAAGGTATTGCTTACCTTCGTTCTCCTCGAGGTTATTCTTGGCACGGCCGAGTTCCTCCTCAGACCGCTCGAGGTTCTGCTTCAGTGCGGCGACCTCCGCAGTACGTGCGTCCGCAGCCAGCAGTGAAGCCTGCATACGCATATAGACATATTCAGATTAGACTCCTGCAGTTATTATTCGATCCTCTATTCGGCTTTTCTTTCCGAACGCCGAACAAAGCATCGAGGGCTACTGTCTATGCGGCAATATTTTCCTACATTTCGAATACTCACCTCAAAGCCTGTTAGGAGGCTGGCACAGGCTTCAGTCAGTCCGCTCTTGGCAGACTGAACGTTTTTTTTATCACCACACTCATGATAGTGCGGTGCTCCTCGTCGATGGAAGCGCTGCGAAGCACTTGCAGCAAGTTGTCTGGTGCCTCTGGGTGGACAGAGGTCACCCGCACAAACGGCCTGCCCCTCTTAGCAGGGGGCTGCCTGCCAGAGTCCGGGACCACTGGTGGGTCCGGCGCGGTGTTCGGCTGAGGGCCGAACTTGGAGCCCATGGGAGTCCTGCTCCCTTTGCGCCCAGGGTCCGGAAGGTCGCCTTGAGGCGCCTCCAGGACTACCTCCCCTCGGCTTGGTGCCCTTTGATACAACACCTCGACGTTGTCCGTAGGGCGAGGGGAGGAGGCGGTCGGAAGTGAATCACTATTCATATCCGATGGGTCCAAAGAACCGTCCGATGAAGATACATCGATACATGCTCGGGATGGACTGCATAATCAGGTTCGGCGTAAGGAGGAGCAGTGTGATAAAAGCATACCATGAATTACTCTGGTATCAGAATACTTACGACTTCGCCAGGGGCTTGTCCCTGGGCAAACACTCGTCTTCGCTGTGAGCGGCGGTGGCGGAGCAGTCTGGAAGGAGAGTCCTTCCCTTCTTGGACCCTCCGGCCTCCCTGGTTAGGGCGGCCTTCCACTTCTTGCCTCCCCCGACTGGAGGGGGAGAATCTTCATCTTCCTCCTCCTCGTCTTCACAAGAGGAGTGTGTCTCGGAGTTATCGGACGATGAGTCCGATACCACCTGACGGCGAGAACTCTTTCGAGTCCCCGCGGCCTTCTCCTTGGCCTTCTTCTCCGACACCTCGTAGGGTGCCGGAGTCAGCATCTTCGTTAGGAGAGCGTCTGCTGGATCTTCCGGCAGGGGCGTCGGGCAATTGATCTGCTCCGCTGTCTCCTCCCGGTCCTGTTAAAGGCATAGAAGCTCAGATCCCGCACACGATTAAGCTGGGGAAATTAAACATCCTACAAGGTTTAGGAAACTTACCGGATTCATAGGGCGCTTCGCGCTAAGCCCACGGTCCTCGGTAAGGGAAGAAGGGACCTCGACGCCCTTGAATAGCACCCTCCAGACGTCCTTGTGCGTCGTGTCGAAGAGCTCGTGCAGAGTCTGGTGCTGGGCCGGGTCGAACTCCCATAAATTAAACGCCCGTTGTTGACACGGGAGGATCCGGCGGAAGAGCATGACCTATATGGACCATGTTGAGAAGCTTGAGTTTCTTGCTTATCATGTTCCGGATACACTTCTGGAGTCCGGTCAGCTCCACCGGTGAACTCCTGGACAAGCCCTTCTCTTTCCAGGAGGTAAGCCGCATGGGGATCCCGGATCGGAACTCGGGGCCCGCCACCCAGTTGGTGTCGCGCGGCTCGGTGATGTAGAACCACCCCGATTGCCACCCCTTTATGGTCTCGACATAGGAGCCCTCGAGTCATGTGACATTGGGCATTTTTCCCACCATGGCGCCTCCGCATTTCGCTTGCTGACCGCCCACAACCTTCAGATTGACATTGAAGGTCTTCAGCCACAGGCCGAAGTGGGGCTGGACGCGGAGGAAGGCCTCGCACACGACGATAAACGCCGAGATGTTGAGGATAAAGTTGAGGGCTAGATCATGGAAGTCCAGCCCATAGTAGAACATGAGGCCGCGGACGAAAGGGTGAAGGGGGAATCCCAGTCCGCGGACAAAGTGGGTGACGAAAACTACCCTCTTGTAAGATTCCGGGGTAGGGACGATCTGCCCTTCGTCGGGCAGCCGGTGCGCGATGTCCGCGGCCAAGTATCCGGCTCCCCGCAGCTTGCTAATTTCCTCCTCCGTGATGGTGGATTTCATCCACTTGCCTCCCGCTACGGACATGGTTGGAGTGTGTGAGGAGAAAGGTGCAAACTTGGGTGTTGGAGCTCGAGTGCGCAAGAATGGATGAGCGAGGAGGAAGAAGGCGTAGGTGAAAAAAGGTGAACCCTTATCCCTTTATAAAGGCGGACAAAACTATACGCCCCTACTAGCCCGCTTAACTCGCTTATTCCCCAAGCGTCGATTGATGGCGCGGTTGGGTTACCCACGTCCGTATTGATGAGAATCCCGTGATAAGGGGACACGATCTCTGCTTCAACAAGACGTGCCAAAGAAACTGCCTCGTGATATGCGCCAAGGCTGGTTGAGAAAAATGGTTTGAATAATGACTGGGCCGTGGTATGATGTCATGATATCGAGTGCTTCAGCAGATGAGATTGGTGGAAATATTATTCTCTCTACGGTGGTATGTGGAACTTGTTTTGCAGAGCCGGACACAATTCTTGTGTTCAAGATCTTCTATGGAGTATTCGGAGGAAGAACCCGCCTTGCAATGTGCTACCTCTTGAGCACTGCGTTGGATTTCCCCGAAGAGGAGAGGATGATGCAGCAAAGTAG
This sequence comes from Aegilops umbellulata, assembly GCA_032464435.1. Lineage (NCBI taxonomy): Eukaryota > Viridiplantae > Streptophyta > Magnoliopsida > Poales > Poaceae > Aegilops > Aegilops umbellulata. The sequence goes on along the minus strand of CP136055.1, from coordinate 316,801,727 downwards.
CGTAAGTATTTCCCTTAGTTTTTGAGAACCAAGGTATCAATCCAGTAGGAGGTTACACGCGAGTCCCTCGTACCTACACAAAAACAATAGCTCAACGCAACCAACGCGATTAGGGGTTGTCAATCCCTTTACGATCACTTACGGGAGTGAGATCTGATAGAGATGATAGATAATATTTTTGGTATTTTTGGTCTAGAGATGCAAAGTGAAAAGTAAAATGCAAAATAAAAAGAAAAGCAATAATAAAGTGATGGAGATTGATATGATGAGAATAGACCCGGGGGCCATAGGTTTCACTAGCGGCTTCTCTCAAGAGCATAAGTATTCTACGGTGGGTGTACAAATACTGTTGAGCAATTGACAAAATTGAGCATAGTTATGAGAATATTGAGGTATGATCATCTATATAGGCATCATGTCCGAGACAAGTAGACCGACTCCTGCCTGCATCTACTACTATTACTCCACTCATCGACTGCTATCTAGCGTGCATCTAGAGTATTAAGTTAAAAACAGAGTAACGCCTTAAGCAAGATGACATGATGCAGAGGGATAGTTTCATGCAATATGATAAAAAAACCCATCTTGTTATCCTCGATGGCAACAATACAATACATGCCTTGCTGCCCCTACTATCACTGGGAAAGGACACCGCAAGATTGGACCCAAAGCTAAGCACTTCTCCCATTGCAAGAAAAACCAATCTAGTAGCCAAAACCAAACTGATAATTCGAAGAGACTTGCAAAGATAACCAATCATACATAAAAGAATTCAGAGAAGATTCAAATATTATTCATAGATAGACTTGATCATAAACCCACAATTCATCGGTCTCAACAAACACACCGCAAAAAGAAGATTACATCGAATAGATCTCCACGAGGGAGGGGGAGAACATTGTATTGAGATCCAAAAAGAGAGAAGAAGCCATCTAACTAATAACTATGGACCCGAAGGTCTGAGGTAAACTACTCACACTTCATCGGAGGGCTAGGATGATGTAGAAGCCCTCCGTGATGATGGCCCTCTCGGCGGAGCTCCGGAATAGGCCCCAAGATGGGATCTCGTGGGTACAGAAGGTTGCGGCGGTGGAATTAGGTTTTTGGCTCCGTATCTGATCGTTTGGGGGTACGTAGGTATATATAGGAGGAAGAAGTACGTCGGTGGAGCTCCGAGGGGCCCAAGAGGCAAGGGGGCGCATCCTAGGGGGGTGGGTGCGCCCCCACCCTCGTGACCGCCTCGTGGCTTTCTTGACGAAGGGTCCAAGTCTCTTGGGTCTTATCTGATGAGAAAATCATGTTCCCGAAGGTTTCATTCCGTTTGGACTCTGTTTGATATTATGTTTCTCCGAAACTCTGAAATAGGCAAAAAAACAGCAATTTTGGGCTGGGCCTCCGGTTAATAGGTTAGTCCCAAAAATAATATAGAAGTGGAAAATAAAGCCCAATATAGTCCAAAACAGTAGATAATATAGCATGGAGCAATCAAAAATTATAGATACGTTGGAGACGTACCAGGCATCCCCAAGCTTAATTCCTGCTCGACCTCGAGTAGGTAAATGATAAAAAGAGAATTTTTGATGCGGAGTGCTACTTGGCGTAATTTCAATGTAAATCTTCTCAATTGTGGTATGAATATTCAGATCCAAAAGATTCAAGACAAAAGTTCATATTGACACAAAAATAATAATACTTCAAGCATACTAACTAAGCAATTATGTCTTCTCAAAATAACATGGCCAAAGAAAGTTCATCGCTACAAAATCATATAGTTTAGTCATGCTCCATTTTCGTCACACAAGAATGCTCTCATCATGCACAACCCCGATGACAAGCCAAGCAATTGTTTCATACTTTAATAATCTCAAACTTATAAACCTTCACGCAATACATGAGCGCGAGCCATGGATATAGCACTATGGGTGGAATAGAATATGATGATGGGGGTTATGTGGAGAAGACAAAAAAGGAGAAAGTCTCACATCAACGAGGATAATCAATGGGCTATGGAGATGCCCACTGATTGATGTTAATGCAAGGAGTAGGGATTGCATGCAACGGATGCACTAGAGCTATAAATGTATGAAAGGTCAACAAAAGAAACTAAGTGGGTGTGCATCCAACTTGCTTGCTCATGAAGACCTAGGGCATTTCAGGAAGCCCATCGTTGGAATATACAAGCCAAGTTATATAATGAAAAGTTCCCACTAGTATATGAAAGTGACAAAACAAGAGACTCTCTATTATGATGATTATGGTGCTACTTTGAAGCACAAGTGTGGCAAAGGATAGTAACATTGTCCCTTCTCTCTTTTTCTCTCATTTTTTTCTTTTCTCTTTTTTTGGGCCTTCTTATTTTTTTATGTCCTTTCTCTTTTTTTTATTCCTCACTTGGGACAATGCTCTAGAAAGTGATGATCATCACACTTCTATTTATTTACAACTCAATGATTACAACTCGATACTAGAACAAAGTATGACTCTACATGAATGCCTCCAGCGGTGTACCGGGATATGCAATGAATCAAGAGTGACATGTATGAAAGAATTATGAACGGTGGCTTTGCCACAAATACTATGTCAACTACACGATCATGCTAAGCAAGATGACAATGATGAATGTGTCATGAAGAAAGGTATGGTGGAAAGTTGCATGGCAATATATCTCTGAATGGCTATGGAAATGCCATAATAGGTAGGTATGGTGGCTGTTTTGAGGAAGATATAAGGAGGTTTATGTGTGAAAGAGAGTATCATATCACGGGGTTTGGATGCACCGGCGAAGTTTGCACCAACTCTCAATGTGAGAAAGGGCAATGCATGGTACCGAAGAGGCTAGCAATGATGGAAGGGTGAGAGTGCGTATGATTCATGGACTCAACATTAGTCATAAAGAACTCATATACTTATTGCAAAAATCTACAAGCCATCAAAAACCAAAGCATTACGCGCATGCTCCTAGGGGGATAGATTGGTAGGAAAAGACCATCGCTCGTCCCCGACCGCCACTCATAAGGAGGACAATCAAATAACACCTCATGTTTCAAATTTGTTACATAACCTTTACCATACGTGCATGCTACGGAACTTACAAACTTCAACTCAAGCACTTCTCAAATTCACAATTACTCTACTAGCATGACTTTGATATTATCACCTCCATATCTCAAAACAATTATCAAGCATCAAACTTTTCTTAGTATTCAACGCACTCAAAAGAAAGTTTTACAAATCTTGAATACCAAGCTTATTATTATTATTAAGCAAATTACCATGCTAACTAAGACTCTCAAAATAATCTAAGTGAAGCATGAGAGATAAATAGTTTCTTTAAAACGAATCCACCACCGTGCTCTAAAAGATATAAGTGAAGCACTAGAGCAAAACTATAAAGCTCAAAAGATATAAGTGAAGCACATAGAGTATTCTATCAAATTCCAATTCATGTATGGCTCTCTCAAAAGGTGTGTACAGCAAGCATGATTGTGGCACACTAACAAACAAAGACACAAGTAATAGAAGACGCTCCAAGCAAAACACATATCATGTGGTGAATAAAAATATAGCTCCAAGTAAAATTACCGATGGAAGTAGGCGAAAGAGGGGATGCCTTCCGGGGCATCCCCAAGCTTTGAATTTTTGGTGTCCTTGGATTATCTTGTGGGTTACATGGGCATCCCCAAGCTTAGGCTCTTGCCACTCCTTGTTCCATAATCCATCGAAAGATTTCACCCAAAACTTGAAAACTTCACAACACAAAACTCAATAGAAATCTCGTGAGCTCCGTTAGCGAAAGAAAACTAAAGACCACTTAAAGGTACTATAATGAACTCATTCTTTATTTATATTGGTGTTAAACCTACTGTATTCCAACTTCTCTATGGATTATAAACTATTTTACCAGCCATAGATTCATCAAAATAAGCAAACAACACACGAAAAACAGAATCTGTCAAAAACAGAACAATCTGTAGTAATCTATAACTAACGCAAACTTCTGGAACTCAAAACAATATACCAAAATAGGATGACCTAGAAAATTTGCTTATTGATCAGCAGAAATTGGAATCAGTATTTTATCACGTTCTGGTGATTTTTAACAATTGTTTTCGTGAACAGAAAGATTCTGGAAATTACATCAAGATCAAATAACTATCATCCAAGAAGATCCTATAGGTCTAACTTGGCACAAACACTAATTAAAACACAAAACCACATCTAAACAGAAGGTAGATGGATTATTTATTCCTAAACAGAAGCAAAAACAAAAAACCTAAAATAAAATTGGGTTGCCTCCCAACAAGCGCTATCGTTTAACACCCCTAGCTAGGCATAAAAGCGAGGATAGATCTAGGTATTGCCATCTTTGGTAGGCAATCCATAAGTGGCTCTCATGATAGATTCATATGGTAATTTTATTTTATTCCTAGGGAAGTGTTCCATGCCCTTTTTTAATGGAAATTGAAATCTAATATTCCCTTCCTTCATATCAATAATTGCACCAACCGTTCTAAGGAAAGGTCTACCGAGAATAATAGGGCAAGAAGGATTGCAATCTATATCAAGAATGATAAAATCTACGGGCACATAATTCCTATTTGCACCAATAAGAATATCATTAATTCTTCCCATAGGTTTCTTAATAGTGGAATCCGCAAGATGCAAGTTTAGAGAGCAATCATCAAAATCACGGAAATCTAGCAAATCACACAAAGTTTTGGGAATAGCGGAGACACTAGCACCCAAATCACACAAAGCATAAAACTCATAATCTTTAATTTTGATTTTAATAGTAGGTTCCCACTCATCATAAAGTTTTCTAGGGATATAAACTTTCAACTCAAGTTTTTCTTCATTAGATTGCATCAAGGCATCAATGATATGTTCGGTAAAGGCTTTATTTTGACTATAAGCATGAGGAGAATTTAGCACGGATTGCAACAAGGAAATACAATCAATCAAATAGCAAATTTCATAATTAAATTCCTTGAAATCCAATATAGTGGGTTTAGCAACATCTAGGGTTTTATTTCTTTCAATCCCACTTTTATCAATTTCATCATCAAGATCTAAATACTCCAAATTTTTGGAACGCCTTCTAGGTAAAGGAAGATCATATTCAGTTTCATCAAGATTCATATTGCAAAACAAAGATTTAATAGGGGACACATCAATAACTTTTAGATCTTCATCTTGATTTTCATAGGAGTTGGAAGAACACGCTTTAATAAAGGCATTTTTCATAGCACGCATCCTAGCGGTTCTTTCTTTGCACTCATCAATGGAAATTCTCATGGCTTTGAGAGACTCATTGATATCATGCTTAGGAGGAATAGATATAAGCTTTAAATAATCAACCTCAAGAGAATTCTATCAATGTTCGTAGCCAAATCATCAACTTTAAGCAATTTCTCTTCAAGCAAAGCATTAAAATTATTTTGTGAATTCATAAACTCTTTAACACTATTCTCAAATTCAGAGGGCATCTTATTAAAATTTCCATAAGAGTTGTTGTAGGAATTTCCATAATTATTAGAAGGATTACTAGGATAAGGCCTAGGATTAAAATTCCTTCTATACGCGTTGTTACCAAAATTATTCCTACCAGCAAAATTCACATCCATAGATTCATTATTATTCTTAATCAAAGTAGACAAAGGCATATCATTAGGATCAGAAGAAACACCTTAGTAGCAAATAATTTCATAAGTTCATCCATCTTTCCACTCAAAACATTAATTTCTTCTATCACATGCACTTTTATATTAGTGGATCTTTCAGTGTGCCATTGAGAATAATTAACCATAATATTATCTAGTAGTTTAGTAGCATCTCCTAAAGTGATTTCCATAAAAGTGCCTCCCGCGGCCGAATCTAAAAGATTTCTAGAAGCAAAATTCAATCCAGCATAAAATTATTGTATAATCATCCACAAGTTCAAACCATGAGTAGGGCAATTACGTATCATTAATTTCATTCTCTCCCAAGCTTGTGCAACATGTTCATGAAACAGTTGCTTAAAATTAATAATGTCGTTTCTAAGAGAGATGATCTTAGCGGGAGGAAAATACTTAGAGATAAAAGCATCTTTGCACTTGTTCCAAGAATCAATACTATTTTAGGCAAAGACGAAAACCAAGCTTTAGCACGATCTCTAAGCGAAAAAGGAAATAGCTTCAATTTAACAATATCATTATCGACATCTTTCTTATTTTGCATATCAGATAAATCAACGAAGCTATTCAGATGAGTAGCAGCATCTTCACTAGGAAGGCCGGCAAATTGATCTTTCATAACAAGATTCAACAAAGCAGTATTGATTTCACAAGATTCAGTATTGGTAAGAGGAGCAATCGGAGTGCTAAGGAAATCATTATTGTTGGTATTGGTGAAGTCACACAATTTGGTATTATCTTGAGCCATCGCGACAAACAAGCAATCCAACACATGAGCAAACAAAAGGCAAGCGAGAAAAAGGCAAACAGAAAAGAGAGGGCGAATAAAACAGTAAGGGTTAAGTGGGGGAGAGGAAAACGAGAGGCAAATGGCAACTAATGTAATGCGGGAGATAGGGATTGTGATGGGTACTTGGTATGTTGACTTCTGCGCAGACTCCCCGGCAACAGCGCCAGAAATTCTTCTTGCTATCTCTTGAGCACTGCGTTGGATTTCCGCAAAGAGGAGAGGATGATGCAGCAAAGTAGCGTAAGTATTTCCCTCAGTTTTTGAGAACCGAGGTATCAATCTAGTAGGAGACTACGCACGAGTCCCTCGTACCTACACAAAAACAATAGCTCAACGCAACCAACGCGATTAGGGGTTGTCAATCCCTTCACGGTCACTTACGGGAGTGAGATCTGATAGAGATGATAGATAATATTTTTGGTATTTTTGGTATAGAGATGCAAAGTGAAAAGTAAAAGGCAAAATAAAAAGCAAAGCAATAATGAAGTGATGGAGATTGATATGATGAGAATAGACCCGGGGGCCATAGGTTTCACTAGTGGCTTCTCTCAAGAGCATAAGTATTCTATGGTGGGTGAACAAATTACTGTTGAGCAATTGACAGAATTGAGCATAGTTATGAGAATATCTAGGTATGATCATGTATATAGGCATCACGTCCGAGACAAGTAGACCGACTCATGCCTGCATCTACTACTATTACTCCACTCATCGACTGCTATCCAACATGCATCTAGAGTATTAAGTTAAAAACAGAGTAACGCCTTAAGCAAGATGACATGATGTAGAGCGATAGTTTCATGCAATATGATAAAAAAACCATCTTGTTATCCTCGATGGCAACAATACAATAGTGCCTTGCTGCCCCTACTGTCACTGGGAAAGGACACCGCAAGATTGAACCCAAAGCTAAGCACTTCTCCCATTGCAAGAAAAACCAATCTAGTAGGCCAAACCAAACTGATAATTCAAAGAGACTTGCAAAGATAACCAATCATACATAAAAGAATTCAGAGAAGATTCAAATATTATTCATAGATAGACTTGATCATAAACCCACAATTCATCGGTCTCAATAAACACATCGCAAAAAGAAGATTACATCGAATAGATCTCCACGAGAGAGGGGGAGAACATTGTATTGAGATCCAAAAAGAGAGAAGAAGCCATCTAGCTAATAACTATGGACCCGAAGGTCTGAGGTAAACTACTCACACTTCATCGGAGGGCTAGGATGATGTAGAAGCCCTCCGTGATGATGGCCCTCTCTGGCAGAGCTCCGGAACAGGCCCTAAGATGGAATCTCGTGGGTACATAAGGTTGCGGCGGTGGAATTAGGTTTTTGGCTCCGTATCTGATCGTTTGGGGGTACGTAGGTATATATAGGAGGAAGAAGTACGTCGGTGGAGCTTCGAGGGGCCCACGAGGCAGGGGCGCGCCCCCACCCTCGTGACCGCCTCGTGGCTTTCTTGACAGAGGGTCCAAGTCTCCTGGGTCTTATCTGATGAGAAAATCACGTTCCCGAAGGTTTCATTCCGTTTGGACTCCGTTTGATATTCTGTTTCTCCGAAACTCTTAAATAGGCAAAAAACCAACAATTCTAGGCTGGGCCTCCGGTTAATAGGTTAGTCCCAAAAATAACATAAAAGTGGAAAATAAATCTCAATATAGTCCGAAATAGTAGATAATATAGCATGGAGCAATAAAAAATTATAGATACGTTGGAGACGTATCACAATGCCGAAGACAATCTGCGCGCCGGACTCATCGTCATTGAAGCCTGGTTCAGGGGCTACTAAGGGAGTCCTGGATTAGGGGTATCCGGGCAGCCGGACTATATCCTTTGGCCGGATTGTTGGACTATGAAGATACAAGATTGAAGACTTCGTCTCGTGTCCGGATGGGACTCTCCTTGGTGTGGAAGGCAAGCTTGGCGATACAGATATGTAGATCTCCTCCCATTGTAGCCGACTCTATGTAACCCTAGCCCCCTCCGGTGTCTATATAAACCATAGGGTTTAGTCCGTAGGACAACAACAATCATACCATAGGATAGCTTCCAGGGTTTAGCCTCTACGATCTCATGGTAGATCAACTCTTGTACTACTCATATAATCAAGATCAATCAAGTAGGAAGTAGAGTATTACCTCCATCGTGAGGGCCCGAACCTGGGTAAATATTGTGTCCCTTGCCTCCTGTTACCATCAGCCTTAGACGCACAGTTCGGGACCCCCTACCCGAGATCCGCCGGTTTTGACACCGACAATTGTATTAACCAGAAACTTGATACATGTGTGGATACATAGACAAAACACAGTGTCCCTAGTAAGCCTCTACTAGACTAGCTCGTTAATCAAAGATGGGTAAGTTTCCTAACCATAGACATGTGTTGTCATTTGATGAACGGGATCACGTCATTAGGAGAATAATTTGATGGACAAGACCCATCCGTTAGCTTAGCATATTGATCGTTAAGTTTTATTGTTATTGCTTTCGTCATGACTTATACATATTCCTTTGACTATGAGATTATGCAACTCCCGGATACCGGAGGAATACCTTGTGTGCTATCAAACGTCACAACGTGGGTGATTATAAAGATGTTCTATAGGTGTCTCCGATGGTGTTTGTTGAGTTGGCATAGATCGAGATTAGGATTTGTCACTCTGTGTTTCAGAGAGGTATCTCTTGGCCCTCTCGGTAATGCACATCACTCTAAGCCTTGCAAGCAATGTGACTAATGAGTTAGTTGCGGGATGATGCATTACAGAACGAGTAAAGAGACTTGCCGGTAATGAGATTGAACTAGGTATGAGGAAACCGGTGATCGAATCTCGGGCAAGTAACATACCGGGAATGGCATATGTTGTTATGCGGTTTGACCGATAAAGATCTTCGTAGAATATGTAGGAGCCAATATGAGCATCCAGGTTCCGCTATTGGTTATTGACCGGAGATGTATCTCGGTCATGTCTACATAGTTCTCGAACCCATAGGGTCCGCATGCTTAACGTTCGATGATGATTTGTATTATGAGTTATGTTATTTGATGACCGAAGTTTATTCAGAGTCCGGGATGAGATCATGGACGGACGAGGAGTCTCGAAATGGTCGAGAGGTAAAGATTCATATATTGGAAGGTTGCATTAGGACATCGGAATGGTTCCGAGTGATTCAGGCATTTTTTCAAAGTACCGGGAGGTTACGGGAACCCCTCCCGGGAGAAGTATTGGGCCTTATTGGAGGAGAGGAGAGAGGACACGTGACAGGGGCGCGCCCCCCTTGCACAAACCGAATTGGACTAGGGGAGGCCCCCTCTCTTTCCTTTTCCCTCTCTCTCTCTTCCCCTTTTCCCTCTTCGGTGGAAGGAAGAGGGGGGGGGGGCGAATTCTACTTGGACTAGGAGTCCAAGTAGGACTCTCCCCCTTGGTGCGCCCCCTCTAGGGCCGGCCTCCTCCTCCTTCCCCGTTTATATACATGGGAGGGGGGCACCCCAAAGACACAACACGTCTTCTCTTAGCCGTGTGCGGTGCCCCCTCCACAGTTACACACCTCGGTCATATCGCCGTAATGCTTAGGCGAAGCCCTGCGCCGGTAACATCATCATCACCGTCGCCACACGGTCGTGCTGACGGAACTCTCCCTCGTGCTGATGGAACTCTCCCTCGTGCTGATGGAACTCTCCCTCGTCCTCAACTGGATCAAGAGCTCGAGGGACGTCATCGAGCTGAACTTGTGCTGAACGCAGAGGTGTCGTACGTTCGGTGCTTGGATTAGTTAAATCGTGAAGACGTTCGACTACATCAACCGCGTTACTAAACGCTTCCGCTTTCGGTCTACGACGATACGTTGACACACTCTTCCTGCTCGTTGCTATGCTTCTCCTAGATAGATCTTGCATGATCGTAGGATTTTTTTTTTGAAATACTACGTTCTCCAACAGTATTAGATATTAACCGATAAAAACAGATAGTACACTTGATCTTATTCAAAAGGCTGAGAAATGTATGATTTGCAGTGGAGGCGTGCTCCTCCTTTTATATCTTGCTGCACCGACTTATTATGCCTTAGCCAGGCAATGTGGTACTACTAATAATAAGGACCTATGCTAGTACGAATCTTATCAACCAGCTATAATCCAATTTCACGACTCGCAGCGTGGCCCAAATTAATAGTCCAAGCCCAGATTGTATGCACGGTTGGGTCAAACCGCCTGGCCAGCTTGTACCTCCCACTGACAAATGGGGCCCACCCGTCGCCCGAGCCACGATGCAATGAGAGCGCTCCATTATTGCCTAAAAAATAAAGCGTCCCATTTTGAGGGAGCTTAGTAACTTCACTGAGTACCTTTTCAAGAAATGTTCAACTTCCATTTTTAGATAGTGCTTTCACTTTTAAAAAAAATGTGCAATGTCAATATTTAGAAAAATGTAATTGGCTAGATATTTGTATTTTTTAATCCCAAATAATCAGTACTCGTCACACTAAAAAATTATGCTTCCGTTTTTGTTGAGCGGATTATTCATCATTTTCTTTTTTTATTTATGGAAATGCTTCTTTTAGTAAATGAAACACAATGTACAAACAAATCAACATAATCCTGTAAAAAAAGAACTTAACAAAAACTCATGTGGCTGTTCATGGGCCATGAAAAAAAGCCTAGTAAAAAATCACGACTCACGCATAAACCACAAGCCCGTTTGCACATACGTAGGAGGAAGAATCCTTTCGAACACGGGGGATGAGATTAGTTGTTGGTCGACTAAGAATTCACTAATTCTCGGTCGCTCGAGCCATAGACACTCCCATAAATTAAACATCCAAATATTTTGGCATTTAGGGTAATAAATTAAATAGACAACAATTTAGCATTTAGGGAAATAAATTATAAAACAAAAAAAATAGCATTTAGGCGAGCAAATTAAACATTCAGAAAGTTTTAGCATCTTGGAATCACTTATTTATAGCTGGCTGCTTAATTTGCTTAAAAGATCCACTTTGTTGTTGTGGATGAATATGGTTTGTGGTTGATCTAGTACTCACAAAGATTTGGCATCTACGTTTTTGGTAATTTCACAACTTGTTGTGTTTTCAGGAGTTTTATAGATGAAACTATGAACATTGACCAAGTCTGGAGGAAACTTTCTCTTTCCAATGCACAATTTTAGATGTACAGGGTACATGAATCTTCTCATAGATTTCTCTTGGTTGTCCTGCAAACTGGGAAATATCTCCCCTTTGGTGAGTCCCTCACTATGTCAATAGCAATCTTCTTGGATTTCTTGCACTTGGCAGTACACACATCTGTAAACATTTCTTCCAAGGTTGACCTCTTCAAACTATTCATGTTCTAGCTAGATTAGGTATCATCTTGTCAAATATGTTAACTATCCTCTCAAAATTAACTTGATAGTTTTCTCTTTAGGTGGGAATGTGTGCCCATTGTTGAAACTTCCAACCTACCAACTCTCAGGCCTCGATGTTCTAGTGCTTGATCTCCCATTGGTCCAACCCAAACACACATTTTTTTTGGTGTGCACTAGCATTCCATACACTGACTTAATAAACAGCATGTTCTCCTCTTAAAGTTCCAAGACAAGAAATCAGTATGTCGGTAATTACATCCACGTGAACAGAAATGTTCTCAACGTATTGGTGTCCTAGACACTAGAGTACTTATCGATAAGCACATTTACACAAAGATGTGGTTGAACATTCCACCATCTCTCCTTGCATGAAATCTATTTGTCAAGCCAGACCCGTGTGCTGGAGGATGCCTCGGCCCTCACAGATGGATGCTAAATGTTGATGGCCTCGATCCTAATTTACCCTACAAAATGTTTTCACTTGCCATGTAGAGTGCTTTTAGTATTCAAGAATGTAGAGATTATGGAGATCGTACGATTTGTTGTGCTTGACACGCAACCAAGGCAATGTTAAAGGGTTCCGTACCCCTTAATCCCAAGCCACCACAAAATTTAGGTCATGTCACTGTTTTTTCGAGGGTGCGCCAAAGGCGTATCCTAGCTTTATAGAAGGTAGAAATATATGTACAAAAGATTACATATGCACTAGTTAGGCATCACAGATCGACCCTAACTCAGCCTCCACACCACTCCAACCCTCTACGCGACTACTCTATGACTAATTGGCCTCCAAATGCTCTTGCCTTAGCCCATGTCCTCAGATCATCGAAAATCAGATCAGCTGTGTCCCATTCATTCTTGGTTGAGCTGGATCCGTACACCCTGGCGTTGCATTGTTTCCAAAGGGACCGGCAAACCAACATCGCGAACGTGTCAAATCCTTTCCGAGGTTGCTTAGTAATCCGTTACCTGGCCGTCGTCCACCATTGCACCAAACGTGATTGGCCAGTTGGGCATAGGTCTGTGCTAAGACCCATCCTGGTAATGCATTGATGCCAAACTTGCCGCGAACGCACTGCAGTAATATATGATCAACCGTGTCCTCCTCCTGGTCACACAGGCAGAAAGGCAAGCTCTGATCTTGCAGTCCGTGTCTAGCTCGCCTATCCTAAGTCCACATGCGATACTAAACTGCAAGCCACATGAAAATCTTGCACGCCAGCGGTGCCCAGCACTTCCAAATGGCCTCTAAAGAGTGGAATCTGACTCCTCCCACACACAACATCTTGTATGCTGATGACGTTGTGTAAGTACCAGATGCGTTGAAAGCCCAAATTGGATAGTCCTCCATCTCTGGATCCAACTGCACTTCCGTGAGGACCTCCCAAAGGGTAATGAACTCGCAAGACCCTCGGTGCATAAGTCACCAACGATATCATTCATCCAAGCATGCAGACACAGAGCATCTCTCACTGATCTCCTATTTGCCACTTGTGTCCACACCGTAGACACGACCAATGGAGCTATGTCAGTGATAGTAACTCCCTATAGCCATCGATCTTTCCAAAATAGGATCTTCTCTCCCATTCCAACCTTCCATTTGACTAGGCTCCCAAAAGCTTGGTCCACCTTCTTATGTGGAGTCAAGTTAAGCCCTTGCCAAGGTCTGGACTCATCCGTGCGCTGGAGCCACTCCCATCGGAGCCTGAGGGCAATACCATGCTTAAATAGATCTATAATGCCCAACCCTCCCATATGCTTTAGTCTACAGCCTATGGTCCAGGAGACAACACAGTTACCCCCATGCGCCTCCTCTGTCCCAGCCCAGAAGAAGGCCCGACAACCTTTGTCCACTCTCTCCAGAGCCCATTTGGGGCCGTCCGCAATCATGAGATGATGAGTGACGCGTGCTCTCATTACTTGGTTGAGAAGTATGAGTCTCCTAGGTCTCACTAGGCCCCTCTGCCACCCCGGTAATATTCGCAGTGCCGCATGCACTATAGGTTGCCACTCTGATTTTTTCAGCTGTCTTATGCTTAGCTGGAGCCCAAGGTATTTGCATGGGAATGTGTCTATCTTCCAAGGAAGGGCTGATTTGGCAAGCTCCTCATCCTCAGGCACTGCCCGGATCATGATTGCAGCAGACTTGGCAAAGTTCACTTTGGAGTTGGTGTGCTGGAATGCTTCAGGTCATGTCATTGTTTCGTACAACATCCATTGAGGTTTCCTTTTTCCATGCTTTCTTCCCCACCAAAAATTCCGGTTCAATGAGACACTCCCACACCCCCCCACCCCACGCGCGTGAAACAATGGTTGCTCAATTCATCCTTGAGCATGCTTCCACACCCGATCTTTCAGACATTTCAGAGATCCACTAATTGGCATTCCAACATGCCACATTTTACTTTCTATCCAACAAAATGCCACATGTGTATTGGTTTTTTCTTACCATGGTTTACATGTAGGGGTTGTAAGGGTCGGGCAAGCCAACTAAGTGCTAGAGACTTGGCTTTGAAAGCAGACTCAATCTGAATGAAGCTACGATTCGTGTTGGGCTAGCGGGAGCAGAGCCTATATATATGATCACGCGGAGGAGAACACGTAGTTGACAGTACGTATAACTAGAACCCTAGCCCCAAGTTTACCACAATCGTCCCTTCATTCTTGCCGATGTATTTGCCACTAAGAGGTGGGTGTAACTCCAGATCTTTACTTGAGTTTTTCATGCTTGCTTTGTGTGCCCTCATCAATGGAGTCCCAATGCTCCAGATATATTGTATGGAATAACTGTCTCGTAGCTCCATCTCTATTCTGGTGTGCCTTTGTAGCTGTTGTCTGGGGCTAGTGGTGTTTCAGCCTCTCCTACTTTATTTTATCACGATCATTGTCTTCTTCCTAAGTTCCACAACAACGCGACGACAATTCAATTCGTGTGCATTATGTGGGGAGTGTCCTAGACCACAATGTGTTCAAGGTACTATTTTTCACTTTTTTGATAGACGACTCATGCAACTATTGAAACCTTTGCAGACAGTCTATCATGTGTAGGTGTGTTTTTTTCCGGTTTCTTTGAGGTTAGTCTAGCCTGTGCAAGTACTGATCTTCTCCCTTTTTTTCCTTTATAAGAAAAAAAAATCTACCCTGCTTTTCTACCATATACATGGAAGAACATCGTGATGCAATTGGTGGAATTTGAGATAACGATTCTAGATCGCTTTGGTGTAGCTTTGAGTTTTTCAATGTTCTATCGCAATGATTTTGCTTATAATTCTTAAAATCGGATTGTTGATGTACCAGCATAAATATGGGAAACCTAGGGTCAAAAAATAAAATTAAAATAAAACAAAAATATTCTTTTTTACTTTACCAAACTATTTGTGATAATCAGCCTGAACATCGAGTTACATGGAAACCTATACCACCTAAATATCCACAATCAAATAGGAGCAGCTCTGTTGATGTCAACCTTTTTAACGCTTCGATTTTTGTCCTATACAACCATTCAGGTTTCTTTGCAGTCTTATCCTACCACGACCATCGTAGCTAGCCCGCTAGTAATCAGCACCGCGGGGTCGCCGCTGCCTGGCCGCGCTCCTCCGATCGCTGCCGTGGACGTAGTCGTCGTCGACGAAGCTCGGCCTCTCCGCCTGGTCCCGTCGGAATGAGAAGAACCTCTGCGCACCAGCACAAACAAAATCGCGACATGTGACATCTGAACACAGTTAGCTATCAAAGCGACAGAAAAATGGTATTCAGGGTACCCTTGTCTTTGAGCCACTGGACGCCTGCGACTGAGCGAAGTCAAGGACCCGGAGGAAGAGCTCGTATCCCCTGTCGGTGAAGTTCTTGAGGTAGAAGACGATGAGGTCGCCGGCGTTGGCCCGCAGGTACCGCAGCCTCTCCTCGATGTTGGGCTCGTACTGCATCACCAGCGGCCGCACGAAGTTCTCGTACACGATGTCAGACCCCTGGTCAACGGGCAGAAGGTCTCTGTTCAGACATGGATCAATCAACTGAGCACTAGAACTTGGCAACTTACCCTTGTCTGTGGGTACCAGAGGTACACGAGGAAGGCGAGCTTGACTTCATAGTACATCGGAATCCTGCGATCCGATGGAATGGTTTCGTCAGACAACAGATTTCTTTCTTTCAAAGGAGGCGTAGAGCGGAGTACCGAG
Source organism: Aegilops umbellulata (assembly GCA_032464435.1). Lineage (NCBI taxonomy): Eukaryota > Viridiplantae > Streptophyta > Magnoliopsida > Poales > Poaceae > Aegilops > Aegilops umbellulata. Next base: position 316,785,717 of record CP136055.1, on the reverse strand, counting down.
TACGGTGGCCACATTTGATGAGCCAATGAGTTGTGATTGGCTGTTAGTACCTCGATATTAGGGCGCCTGCGATTTCATCGAATATGACCAGGATGACTAGTATGATCCTGCAAAGTTGCTGAAATTCGTCAAGCTCTGCAAGATCAAGATCTTTAACCAGTTATTCCATCACGGTATCTCAAGAAGTCAAACTACATAGGCATTCTCGCAATTGCGTGATGCGCCCCCAAATTGCTGAAACCTGGTACTGGTGCGTCCTAATTCCTAATTCTAGCAATTGTAAGCATCGCGTACGGACCGATCCAACAAACCAAAGAATGAGAATTACTCCAAAGACAGAGGCTCGTGGATCCCTACCAATACTGGCACCAGAACCGGAGCTGATCGGTCCGGCCCGTCCGCTGCTCGACCGCCTTGAAGCACTCCAACGCCGGCATGGCATACCCGAACAGAACCCTGCAGCCCAAGCGATCAGCGATCGAGTCGACCAAGCAGAGAAATGGAAAATACCGCCAAAAATTACAGGCAACAGAGGTAGAAAGGAGCACGGAGGAATCCACTTACGTGAGGAATTTCGTCAGCAGCTCGACAGACATCGTGAACCGGCGTTGAATTCTCGGGAAGAGGAGGCCAAGATCTGTGTAACCTACCTACCTAATTTCTTGATGAGTTCTCGGAAAGAAAGATAATGGCCGCCCCTCCAGGTGATGTGTTTGGTGTGGCCTATGACATAGCTTACCTGCCAAGTTGCTTGCGGCTGCGGGCAGGAGAAGGCAGGTGGTTAGCTTAGCTCGGCCTCTGCTCGAAACGGAATTTACGGTATTGCCCTTTCGGCTCCGTTGTGCGGTCAATGATTAGTGGGTCATGGGATTGATTCATTGATAGTTTGGGATTTGGGGTCCATGCTGGATATCTCCAGGGGTTGGAAGTATCTGTGAATATACTAAAAGTCCACGGGAAAGGTGAATGGGAGTGTGAGAAAAAGGAGAGCTCAATAATGTTAAGTCGCATGATTTGGTGATATTAGATGGTGTGACACGAAACCTACCAAAACTGAAAGGGAGATCAGAATTATTGAGCTACTAGTACACATCATTGGTGTCGTCTCTATGCAGCCCCACACTCAATTTGACCAGAACTGACTCCAGATATGGGATGAATTATATTACCTCGGTCAAAAAAGCTTGTCTTATATTACCTTCGTCCAAAAAAACTTGTCTTATATTACCTCCGTCTTGTCTTAGACAAGCTTTTTTGGACGAAAAGGGTACATGCGTTTTGAAAAGAAAATAAATGATAGAAGGTTATGCAAACATTTAACTATTTGTTCACAATATCACAGAGAAAATGTAGTCAAGCAAACAGGAAAATGTGCAAACAAACAAAAAAACAGTAGCAAACTGCTTGTCTAGGGCTGCTTTGGGCGTGTTTGGTTGCCGTAGCAACTTTTGCATACATTGCATACTTGACCTAGTTGAGCCTGACTAAAAAGAACAGGCAAAAACCAACATCTGCATGTTGTTTGGTTGCCTGTATACCCTTTAGTCTGCCTGGGGCGAAACTGAAGGTAGGTTGTTTGGTCGCCCGATTGTTTAAACGAAATGGCGTTTGGTTACATGCAACACATGTTGTCTAGTAACCTTCTCATTGAGGTGGTGAGGTTAACAACACATTAGGCATGCAGAAATAACCAAAGACACACAAGACACATATAAACATAGTTTTAAACCAAACCTAGCAGTTTTGACGATTGTACTACACTTAAACCGAACAGTTTTGGACGAAACCAACACGAAATTAAACTAATAATCAAACCAGTGCTCTCCTAGACGTTCACTTTGAAGGCGTCGTCGTGCCTCCTGCACTTGGTCACCACTTCAATGCCGTCGTCGTTGAAGACAATGACCTTGAGCATGTCGGGAGTCAACAACTTGAAGGTCACCATGTACACAATCTTGATCCGATGGAAGGCGGCGAAGGAGGCCCAACCCTAATCGAGGGTGACCCTGTCGTTCATCAGCTTCACCGTGACCCTCCATGAGCAGCCGGTGTTCGTCTTCAGCTTGAACTCCGTCTGCACGGCCGGGAAATTCTTCGTAAAATCCAAGGGCATTGGTATGCACTCGAGCTTGGGGGCAAGGATGACCTTGCAGAAGTGAATTAGCCCAGCCTCCTCATGGTAGTGCCCGTAGTTACGATGCTTGCCGCTGGGGGGCTCCTCCAGCACCACATCCTTGTCTGTGGGCGGCACCATCTCCTTGCCCTTGTCCATGGGCGGCACCACCTCCTTGCCCTTATTCTCTGTCTCGATCTACATGGTGAACAACACGAAGTTCAAAGGTTGATCGGCATTAAAACCAATCATACAAAGCCCCTATATTTACCCGCCTGATGCTCACTACTTACCCACCACCGCACTCAGTTAACCTTCTCTGTCTCTCACTCCTCTTCCACCTATCCATCCCCATGAATTCCAACCCCAACCTTTCCCCTGGGCATTGGATGAAAGGCTTTCTGCCTCGTGTACTTGATCGGTGACCGAACCAAGTTTTGGAACACCATGGAAATGTGCTCGAACTTCAGTAGCATCAAATACATGCACACGGAGGCAGATGTTGTGGTCAAGAAGGCAACGGCGGAGGAGTTGAAGAGGGCGACTCCTGACCTAGTGAAGGGCGGTATATCAGTGGACATCCTTCGTTGGGCCATGAATTAGGCCGACTTCAGCGGTGTTGGACAGCGGGTAAGATGGGCCAAGTACAGGGAGTACAGGGCTCCTCAAGACAAGCGTGCGACAGCGTTCTGGAGTAGGACGTTGATTGCGCGGCAGGTCATCGCTCCTGAGCCGAAGGAGGAAGAAGAAGCGGTGGAGGTGGTGGTCAGGGCATCGGAGCCAGGCCACCGTAGTATGTCAATCGATCTGGACAATGTCGAGATGATAAGAGGGTGCATGCTATGGTTGAGCCGGAGAATGATACGCCTCCATCGTATCTACTTTTCCAAACTCTTTTGCCCTTGTTTTGGACTCTAACTTGCATGATTTGAATGGAACTAACCTGGACTGACACTGTTTTTAGCAGAATTGCCATGGTGTTATTTTTGTGTAGAAATAAAAGTTCTCGGAATGACCTGAAACTTCACGGAGACAAGTTTTGGAATAAATAAAAAATATTGGCGAAAGAATCAACCGAAGGGGCCCACACCCTAGCCACAAGGGTGGGGGGCGCGCCCACCCCCCTAGGGCGTGCCCTCCGACCTTGTGGGCCCCCTGGACCTCCACCGACCTCAACTCCAACCCCATATATTCACGTTCGAGGAGAAAAAAAATCAAAGAGAGGGATTCATCACGTTTTACGATATGGAGCCGCCGCCAAGCCCGTTCTTCCTCGGGGGGGGGGGGGGGGCAGATCTGGAGTCTGTTCGGGCTCCGAAGAGGGGAAATCGTCTCCATCGTCATCATCAACCATCCTCCATACCAATTTCATGATGCTCACCATCGTGCGCGAGTAATATCATCATAGGCTTGCTAGACGGTGATTGGTTGGATGAGATTTACCATGTAATCGAGTTACTTTTGTTAGGGTTTGATCCCTAGTATCCACTATGTTCTAAGATTGATGTTGCTATGACTTTGATATGCTTAATGCTTGTCACTAGGGCCTGAGTGCCATGATTTCAGATCTGAACCTATTATGTTTTCATGAATATATTTGTGTTCTTGATCCTATCTTGCAAGTCAATAGTCACCTACTACGTGTTATGATCCGACAACCCCGGAGTGACAATAGTCGGGACACTTCCCGGTGATGACCGTAGTTTGAGGAATTCATGTATTCACCAAGTGCTAATGCTTTGGTCCGGTTCTCTATTAAAATGGGGCCTTAATATCCCTTAGTTTCCAATAGGACCCCGCTGCCACGGGAGGGTAGGACAAAAGATGTCATGCAAGTTCTTTTCCATAAGCATGTATGACTATATTCGGAATACATGCCTACGTTATATTGATGAATTGGAGCTAGTTCCGTGTCACCCTATGTTATAACCGTTGAATCATGAATGCCATCCGACATAATTATCCATCATTTATCTGTTACCTACGAGTTCATTTCATATTGATCTTTACTCCGTTACTTTTCTATTGCCACTGTTACGATTGCTACAAAACTACTACTGTTACTTTTGCCACCGTTACCGTTACTTCCATACTACTTTGCTACTAAATACTTTGCTGCGGATATTAAGTCTTTCAGGTATGGTTGAATTGACAACTCAGTTGCTAATACTTGGGAATATTCTTTGGCTCCCCTTGTGCCGAATCAATAAATTTGTGTTGAATACTCTACCTTCAAAAACTGTTGTGATCCCCTATACTTGTGGGTTATCAAGACCTTTTTCTGGCGCCGTTGCCGGAGAGCATAGCTCTATTCTCTGAGTCACTTGGGATTTATATCTGTTGATCACTAAGAGAAATTTGAAAGATCAAAGAACCAAGATTTTCCCTCAACTACTAGGGGAGGTAAGAAACTGCCATCTAGCTCTGCACTTGATTCTCCTTCTATTTTCAGTAAACTTGCGACACCTACACCTGCTATTGATTCTGATATGTTGCATGTTATTGATGATGCCACTTCTGCTATGCATGATGCTTATGATGAAACTACTTCTCTGCTTGATAATACTGTGCCACTAGGTGAATTTCTTGATGAACAACTTGCTAGTGTTAGAGAGAATGAAATTACTGAAACTGATGATATTTTTGAAACTGAAGATTATGATTCTCCCCCTAGATATGAATTGCTTGTTGTACCTGAGGGTTATGTTATGGATGAAGAAACTGCTAGGGACTTCTTTGCTTGCAATGATAGAGAGGATATTAAGAAACTGTTAGCTAAGCTGAAAGAAAAATCCTTGAATGCTAGAATGAAATATGATCCCAATTTTGCTACTTCACCTATCTTTGTACTGATAAGAATTATGAATTCTCTGTCGATCCTGAGTTAATTACTTTGGTTGAATCTGATCCTTTCTATGGTTATGAATCTAAAACTATGGCACATCTTACTAAATTGAATGATATAGTCACCCTATTTGCTCAGGAGGAAAAAATCGCTATTACTATATGCTCAAATTGTTTCCTTTCTCATTAAAGGGTGATGCTAAGTTATGGTTTAATTTTCTTACTCCTGGTTGTGTGCGTAGTCCCCAGGATATGATTTACTACTTTTCTCAAAAATATTTCCCTACTCATAAGAAACAAGCTGCTTTAAAGGAAATATTTAATTTTGTGCAAATTGAAGAAGAGAGTCTCCCATAAGCTTGGGGGAGGCTTATCCAATTACTTAATGCTTTGCCTGATCACCCTCTCAAGAATAATGAAATACTTGATATCTTTTATAATGGACTAACCGATGCTTCCAGATACCACCTAGATAGTTGTACTGGTTGTGTTTTCAGGGAATGAATGGTTGATCAAGCTGAGTTGCCATTGAATAATATATTGAGTAATGATAATGATTGGACACTGCCTGAACCAACTCCTAAGCCAAATCCGAAGAAAAGGGGTATTCTATTTCTCAGTCCTGAAGATATACAAGAGGCAAAGAAATCTATGAAAGAAAAAGGTATTAAAGCTGAAGATGTTAAGAATTTACCGCCTATTGAAGAAATACATGGTCTTGATAACCTGACACGGGTAGTAGAGGTAAACTCTCTCCATAGATTTGATGAAGGTGACATTCCTCATAATAGAGTCTGCTAGTCAATGCTTGGATGAGTTCGATAATTTCATTGTTAAACAAGAAAACGTCAATGCTTATGTTAGTAGACAATTGAAACGTAATGCTTACATGCTTGACCACTTGGGTGATTATATGAATAGAACCATTAATGATCTTAAGCTTACTAGTAAACATGCTTCCATGGTTACAACTCAAGTAGAACAAGTACTTAAGGCACAAGATGATTTTCTCAATGAGTTGAATAGTAAGAATAATGATAATGCTGTTAGGGTTATGACTAGAGGTGGTAAAATGACGCAGGAACCTTTGTATCCTGAGGGCCATCCTAAGAGAGTTGAGCAAGATTCCCAGAGAACTAATACTGATGCACCTAGTCCTTCTAATAAAAAGAAGAAGAAACCTGATAGGACTTTGCATGCTGGTGAACCTGCTATAGACACACCTGAGAATCCCAATGATATTTCTATTTCTGATGCTGAGACACAATCTGGTGATGAACATGAACATAGTGATAACGTTAATAATGATGTTCATGTTGATGCTCAACCTACACTACTGTAGGATACTGCTAACGCGACACTACGATCAGAGACCCTTTACCGAAAATGTGTGATGCAATAATCACAAGCGGTGGTGTAAAAAAACCTTCAAAAAAGGTGCAAAACTTTTGCGATGGCAGAGCCATCAAACACGGTTCAGATTTTAGTTGCGTGTGCGATGAAGGACACACGGTTAATCCATTCAAACTGTCTGCGATGAGGCAGAAGAACAAAAATGGGCAGCCATAACAATGTGTGTGCGATGCAGGACACACGGTTAATCCATTCGAACTATTTGCGATGAGGTAGAACAACATAAACGGGCAGCCATATCAATGTGTGTGCGATATACGACATACGGTTAACTCGTACGAACATTTTTCGGTTAGGGAACACAACAGAAACAGTTCAACTTAACAAGATGTGTGTGATATGCGGCATACAATTCACATGGATGAATTGTTTGCGATGAGCCAAAAGAACACAAACGAGTCATGTAAACAAGATGTGTGTGATACGTGGCAAACAGCCGACTCGGATGAACTGTTTGCGATGAGAAATTACAACACAGACAGTCAATATAGTTACTTCGTGTGCGATTCTGTGTGTACAAAAAACTTTGAAAAATGCAAACTAGTTGCTTGCGGTGGCGGAGTATCACACACGATGCATCTACGAGTACACGCGTGCGATGATTAGTATGTTACACATACGTTTCCTTATGTTAACATGTGTGTGAATTTGCAATATGGACAGTTAATATGCAAATGCCTTCTGGACATCGGGCACACGCTTAAACTCAATCAACTGTGTACGATACTAATACCTTCTATGAAAATTTATGAACTTGGTTAACAACGTTTGAGTAACATATATATAGTGGTTACACTATTCGACCAAAAGGAGGATCTTCATAACACGGTTTTGACAACCATATGGTCCATATCTACATACTTAACATAGTAACAACTATCACATTTTAAGAGGCTAAGGGCCAACAACCATATGGTCCATATCTACATACTTAACATATATAGTAACAACTAGCACATTTTAAGAGGCAGAGGGCCAACAACCACATCTATCCACTGGAAGCAGCTTGATCACGATGACTCAGCATCTCGTCAATGAAAAGGAAGAGCCCTCCTGTGCCTTGGTAGAGCATGAGTAGAACAGTGTCTCCAATTTTCCAATATGGATGCATTGCCACGAGAAGCGAGAACTTGTTAATTTGAATGGTTCCATTTTTGCGGGAGATGCAGTACCTTGCAATCACTTTGGCGTTATTAGCAGGCACAAGTGTAATTCGACCACGCCGGGAAATTGATCCAGGAACCGCTACAGGGGGCAATTTTTGTTGACATGTAGAATAAACAATTGTAACATATCGTTGAAGATACATATAGTTTATGAGCATCAAAATTAAAATAAGACTTTTTACCAGCGCTTTATGCACACAATTGGTCTTGTTCAGTGTGTGCACCATAGGTCTAATTAATCCCATCCAAAATCCAGCGTTCATACGCTGTGCTATCTCTGTCAGATTATCAACAAAGTTTATGATATGCTTCAAGTCCTTCCAGTGAAATTTGGTACGCTTAGTGTCACGACCGATCTTCCAATAAAAATATTTATTGAGAAACCAATCTTTAGAATCCAGTTTGAGATAAAACCTCCTCACTGGTAGACAAACTTTTGATACAATAAGCCAGTAGCATCAAATATATTATAGGGTTGAGCTGATGATGCTCAACAATTTATTACAAGCGTGCCAATAATTATACATAAAGGCGATTATGACACAAGGGAGTGGTGGCATACTACTGACTCGCAAATATGGTAGTGGTGGAGTAACACAATGGGGAGTGGATATGTGACTCTCAAACTATCATCCCATCGAGCGTCGAGGTGAGGCTCGATGAATTTATTTGGGTTGCGGAAGCGGGTATAAAACAGTGACCAAGTCCAGGGTCGCACGAGACTGACTGGGACTCCTCTAGGCGTCGGACTCGCTATCAAACTCCTCATCCATGAGATCACCTTCGTCAGCATCTGGCCAAATCAACAAGCCAGTGAGTACTTTGAAGTACTCGCAAGACAGTTCGGACGTAAGATATAACAAATGCATGCATGAGTGCGTCACAATTTAATTACCAATGCACATTCAAAGTAATATTAGGCAGGGTAAGTAAAAAGGGAAACGGCGGTAGTCCGCCTGGAATCCCAACAGTAAAGTAATGGAAACCAAACGACTGTCTAGAGCGACGCCACGAAGGTAAATTAATAAATGAAAGAAAAACCATGCCACAGTCGGGCGTCTGAGCGACACCACATAAAGGGCTTTAAAAGAAATGCCACAGTCGGGCGTCTGAGCGATACCACATAAAGGGCTTTAAAAGAAATGCCACAGTCGGGCGTCTGAGCGACACCACATAAAGGGCTTTAAAAGAAATGCCACAGTCGGGCGTCTGAGCGACACCACATAAAGGGCTTTAAAAGAAATGCCACAGTCAGGCGTCTGAGCGACACCACATAAAGGGCTTTAAAAGAAATGCCATAGTCGGGCGTCTGAGCGACACCACATAAAGGGCTTTAAATGAAATGCCACAGTCGGGCGTCTGAGCGACACCACATAAAGGGCTTTAAAAGAAATGCCACAGTCGGGCGTCTGAGCGACACCACATAAAGGGCTTTAAAAGAAATGCCACAGTCGGGCGTCTGAGCGACACCACATAAAGGGCTTTAAAAGAAATGCCACAGTCGGGCGTCTGAGCGACACCACATAAAGGGCTTTAAAAGAAATGCCACAGTCGGGCGTCTGAGCGACACCACATAAAGGGCTTTAACTGATAAAGAAATAATATTCATAATAAATATATTCAACTCATGAAATTAAACGGGTTAGTCCATCCTCAAGAACAAACATTTAACTGATCTTAGTGCTCATGGTCCCACCGGATGATCTGTCACCAAAACTGGCACATGTCAGTTAGCACGGAACTTGGATATAGATAAGATGATTTGAGGATATATGACTCTGCAGAGTTTGTACAAAATTTCTCACAGTTAACGGATTTCCGTAGTCACAAGGACTAGTTCCGTTTACGGTATTTCAGAAGGAAACACAACTAACCAGTACACACCCATCCAACCTCTCGATGCCAGGAATCACCCTCGACATCGTCCAAGAAAAACTTTTGAGACGGGGAGATCACAATCTCGAATAGCATGGGATCAAATTTATATACGCGCTCTCTAAGGGGTGCCCCCCTCTCGGTCCCAACCGGAAACACCCATGCCCCCTGACCGGATGACTGGCTTTAATCCAGGGCCATGGAACCATCATCCCGGCCTCTCCTTTTTGGTGTGTACCAAGAAAGCGGTTTGCGACTTACTAAACCATATCCCTTTCGGGAAACATGTGGTAGTACTGGGAGGGGAAATGGATACGAGCCCAGCCGATACGGGTTGGTACTGAAGTAAACCTACATGGCATAAGACTGGCATGCTACCACACTGCCATCTTACCCACCTTCATGCCAACACATGGCCCTGCATACTCACATCCAACAAGGTATGGATCATCGAACTTACTTGTCTCAACAATGCATAATATACAGTTCATCGGTATGCTCCACAACATGCCATGAAACTAACTAAATGCAAAACATGCCAAGACACTCATCATATCAAAAGTTCAAACATGCTTGCCAGGTTCAGAGTAGTCGGAGTCTAGCTTGGTGAAGTTTGCGGTCCCGTCACCTCCTTCGGCATCTACGGTATAAAGAGAATATACGCGCTATCGTGAATACCGAGAGGTGCACAAAAATTATTCAAAATAATCTTCAGATAAATCTGATAAAAAACTAGACAAAATTTTGAAGAGAACAGAAAAAGAATCACTCAAAAATATGTTTCTGTTAAAAAGTTATAAAGGTATTTGCCCAGGGACCCATCTGTAATGAAACAGAAACTTCCCAGGGTCTTATTTATAAAAACAGAAAACGTTTCAGTCTCAAATATGCCGGCTCAGAAGAGAAGACGTATTTTGCCCGAATACGCTTTCAGAAAACGATTCGAAAAAAGAGAGGAATCTGACGGGGCGGTTTAGGAGTCTGTTTAGGTGCAGGGCTTGGTCGGGAGGGTTTGGAGTTGAGCACCGTCGTGGAGGTCCACTGAGTCTGTTTAGGTGCCAACGGCGTCGGGTTTTGCTGGCTGAGGTGGAGTTCAATGGAACGGAGCGGCGCGGACCCGTCGGCGGCAGAGAGCGTGCGCTGTGCATGCCGCGCCACGGCGATCGTGCTGCATGCGTGCGCTGGCGTGGAGAGGGCCACGCAGAGCCACCAGGGAGCTTGGGCGGCGCTGAACGGCGTTGCGCCGCCGTTCTGCTTCCTACCAGTCATTACGGCGGTTCAGCCGCCGCAAGACACGCCGGCGCAGGCGGGCCAGGGCGCCACCGACGCCGGGAAGCTGCCAAGCACGCGTGCGGGGCTTTGGACAAGCGAGCCAGGCGGCGAGCAACGTGCCAAAGGCACTGTGATCTCGTGACTGCACTTAACTGACGAAGATCGTCACTGAAACTCTGAATTTGCCTGAAAGTGTCTGAAACAGTGCATGCAAGGTGTTCGACAGAATGTTTCTGGCTTGTAGGAATTTTTCCTTGGGATGATTTTTGGTAGAGTGACTTCTCATTGTTCCAGTAGGCTGCCTGATTTTTGGTGGAATTATTGGAGAAGTGTAGATATGAATTTCACCAAATTTGGCAAATCTGGTCCAAACTTGCAGGGAGTGTAAGTTGAAAAATTTGAAAAGAAGATGAGTGGATCAAGATGGTTCTGTGTTGTGGGTAGAAAGGACTAGCCAGTAGAGTTGGTTTTACATCCAAACACAAATTCTACAAGGTACTTGCTTTGTAAATGGGTCAGGCTCAAATTAGAGGTCAGAAAAGATTTGAGAGGTGAAATAATCAAAATAAAATCCAAAACTTGTTTGGATGAGTTGGAACAGGGAATTTGAGTTGTTAACAAGGAGGAGAGGAGGTTTTGGAGTGGTTTCACTGCATGGGCAAAAATACAAGGTCATGGGTGGCTATCAAAAGAATGAAGATCCCAAATTTTCATAGAGTTTTCTTTTCAAAAAGAAAAGATTGAACTCCCAAAAATAATTTGAGAAGAGAACCAATCAGAGGAGAAGTTTTAAAAAGGTTAAACCCAAAGTTTGAAGAAGATAACAGAAATAACAATCCTAGCCAAAGAAAAAGATTTTTAAGAGGATTGCTTTCCTGAAAATTTTAAAAGGCCTCATTTCACAAAAGAAAAAAAAACCAGCAAGGTTTTTTTGCTAAAACAAAAATAAAATTTTTGGAGTGTCACAACACCTACCCCCTTAGGAAAAATCTCGTCCCCGAGATTTCAGCTGTCCCTCAAATAAGTGTGGATGCTCTGCTCGAAGAAAATCCTCTTTTTCCCAAGTTGCTTCGTTGTCAGTGTGATTGCTCCACTGAACTCCGAAAAATTTAATGGTCTTTTGTCGGGTCCTCCTTTCAGACTCCTCTAATATTTTCACTGGACGTTCCCGATAAGTGAGGTCTTGTTGCACGTCAATGTTCTCATGGGATACTTGTTTCTCTGGGTTGCTTATGCACTTCCTTAACTGCGAAACGTGGAACACGTTGTGGATATCTGACAGTTCCTTAGGTAAGTCTAGTTGGTAGGCCACTGTGCCTCTCCGTGCCAATATACAGAATGGTCCGATAAATCTTGGTGCTAGCTTCCCTTTTATCTTGAATCGTTGTAACCCCCTCATAGGGGATACTCGTAGGTATACGAACTCACCGGGTTCGAAGCTGACCCCACGATGCTTCTGATCGTAATAACTCTTCTGTCGGCTTTGAGCGGTCTTGAGCCTATCCCTGATTAGCTTGACTTTCTCCTCGGCTTCTTTGAGCATGTCTGGTCCGAAGATGCGGCTGTCTCCGGTCTCTGACCAATTCAACGGGGTACGACATCTTCGTCCATACAAAGCCTCAAACGGTGCCATTTGCAGGCTGGCCTGGTAACTGTTGTTGTATGCGAACTCGGCATATGGCAGGCTTTCTTCCCAACTGGTTCCATAGGTGAGGACACATGCCCTCAGCATGTCCTCTAAAATCTGGTTTACGCGTTCTGTCTGTCCATCTGTCTGGGGGTGGTAAGCCATACTGAAAGCTAATTGAGTTCCCAGAGCCTGTTGTAAATGATCCCAAAATCTCAAGACGAACTGAGTGCCTCTGTCAGATATTATAGTCTTTGGAACACCGTGCAGACAGACTATGCGGGAGAGGTAAATCTTAGCAAGCTTCTGAGTGGTGTGGGTTGTTCTTACTGGAATAAAATGTGCCACCTTGGTTAACCTGTCGGTGATGACCCATATAGCATCATTCCCGTGTCATGACTGAGGTAGTCCGACAATGAAGTCCATCCCTATTTCATCCCATTTCCACTCGGGTATTTTGTTTGGTTGCAGTAATCCGGCTGGTCTCTGATTTTCAGCTTTTATGCGTTGACATGAGTCGCAACATGCAATGAAGGTAGCGATGTACCTCTTCATACCGTGCCACCAAAATCTTTCTTGAATATCTTTATACATTTTGGTCCCTCCAGGGTGAATTGAATATGGGGCGGTGTGGGCTTCAACCAAAATTTGCTGTTTAAGATCTTCTATGTCTGGTATGCAGAGCCTTTCCCCGTACCATAGTATTCCTCCATTGTCTATGAAGAATTCTGAGGCTTTGCACTTACTCACCTTTCTTTTTATACCTTCTATACTGGGGTGACCCGGCTAAGCTTCTTTAATTTTCTCCACAAGGTCGGGTTGTATCTCCAAATTTGATATGGTGCCTTTTGCTACCATCAATAAGTTAAGTCTGGCAAATTCTTGTTGGAATTCGGGTCTCAAGCCGTGCAGACTGCTTTCGTTGGAGCTGGGGTTCCGACTAAGAGCATCGGCCACCACATTTGCTTTACCTGGATGGTAGTGGATACCGACATCATAATCCTTTACTAATTCCGACCAGCGCCTTTGCCGTAAATTTAATTCTGGCTGCGTGAAAATGTATTTGAGACTTTTGTGGTCTGTATATATTTCACATCGATTTCCAAGTAAGAAATGCCTCCATTCCTTAAGTGCATGAATGACTGCTGCCATCTCCAAGTCATGAGTGGGATAATTCTCCTCATGCTTGCGAAGCTGCCTTGAAGCGTAGGCGACAACCTTGCCTTCTTGCATCAATACACATCCAAGACCTTTCCTGGACGCGTCACAATATACTTCAAAATTCTTGTGTATGTCTGGCACAACTAATACTGGTGCTGTTGTTAACTTCCTCTTTAGCTCTTGGAAACTTTTCTCGCAGGCTTCTGTCCATTCAAACTTCTTTTCCTTCTTGAGTAACTGGGTCATAGGTTTGGCTATGGTGGAGAATCCTTCAATAAATCTGCGGTAATATCCTGCCATTCCCAAGAAACTTCGTATGTCCGTTACGCTGGCTGGTGACTTCCAGCCAAGTACGACCTTTACTTTCTCCGGGTCCACGACGATACCGTCTTGGGTTAGCACGTGACCTAGAAAGCCTACTTGCCTTAACCAAAATTCACACTTGCTGAACTTGGCGTACAATTGGTGTTTCCTGAGTTCTCCTAGTACAATTCTGAGATGTTCAGCGTGCTCTTCTGGTGTTTTGGAGTATACTAGAATATCGTCGATGAATACCACAACGAACTTGTCCATAAACTTCATAAATACTTTGTTCATGAGGTGAACAAAATATGCAGGAGCATTTGTTAATCCAAAAGGCATTACTGTGAACTCATACAGTCCATATCTGGAGGTGAATGCTGTCTTGGGGATATCTTCTGTTCGTACCTTTAATTGATGGTATCCTGACCTTAGGTCAATTTTTGAGAATACCTTGGCCTTAGCGAGCTGATCGAATAAATCATTTATTCTTGGCATCGGGTATTTGTTCTTGACCGTGACCATGTTAAGTGCTCGGTAGTCAATACACAATCGCAGTGTTCCATCTTTCTTTTTGGCGAATAAAATTGGCGATCCCCAGGGTGAGGAACTGGCTCGAATGTATCCTTTATCAAGCAATTCCTTTATTTGTTTCTTCAGTTCAACCAACTCGGATGGTGCCATTCTTTATGGTTTCTTGTATATGGGGGTGGTTCCTGGTGCAAGCTCAATGCTGAATTCTATCTCTCGGTCTGGTGGCATGCCTGGTAGCTCATCGGGGAATACATCTGGAAATTCACATACTACTGGAACCTTGCTTAGCTCAGAAACATCTACCTTATTCAGTCTTGGTTGCCTGGGTATTTTCCTTTCCTTGGCGGATACCCTTATTGTCTTCCCGAGGTGATGCGTGAGTATTACGGTCCGGTTGAAACAGTCAATGAAACCTTTATTTGTGGTTAGCCAATCCATCCCAAGGATGACATCTAGTCCCTTATTTTCCAACACAATAAGATTTGCGTGAAACTTCAGCCCTTCGAACTCAATAATCACATCCTGACAGTAACTCTCAGTAACTTGCTGAATCCTAGGGGACTTGATGATCATGGATTTCTCCAAAGGAAGCATCGAAAAATTATTTTGCAAAGCAAAACATTTCGAAACAAAAGAGTGAGAAGCTCCAGAATCAAACAAAACCATTGCAGGTATTGTGTTGACAGGAAACGTACAGAGTACGATATCCGGAGCATTTTGTGCCTCCTCTTTGGTTACGTGGTTTAGATGACCCTTCCTGTGGTTGTTGTTGGGATTGAAATTGTTTCGCTTGGGCGCTGAATTGTTGTTGCCGTTGTTCGGCTTTGGTGCTGAGTTTCTAGGCTTGGGACACTGCTTGGCATAGTGTCCTTCCTCTCCGCAGGCGTAACAAGTAACGCCGGGGCGATATGTGAACTCCTTGTCCCTTGCATGAAAATTCTTGATTGGGCGTGAGACGTTGGACGGGGATTTGTGTGTCCCACCCTTTTTGAAATCAGTCTTGCTTCGGTGATTGCAAGCCTGGTTAGTCTGGTCCCTTTTTCGCTTGCGGATATCTTCCAAACTGCGTCTCTCATTTTCCAGAGTAATGGCTTTATCCACCAGCGTCTTAAAATCCGGGAAAGTGTGTATGACCAGTTGGCATTTAAGCGCGGGTGCTAGGCCGTTAAGGAATTTCTCCATTTTCTTGCTTTCAGTCATACGCTCTTCGTTTGCGTAGCGAGACAATAGAGTAAACTGATAGTTGTAATCAGATACTGTCATGTTCCGTTGTTTGAGGTCATCGAACTCCCTCTTCTTGATTTTCATAATACTTTTAGGAATATGTGCGCCACGGAAGCCTTCCTCGAAATCATCCCAGGTTATATCACTTTCGTTGGGATGCATATGCAGGAAATTCTCCCACCAGGATGCAGCTGCTCCCGTGAGATAATGCGGTGCGTACAGTACTTTTTCTGGGTCTGAGCATTTTGCAATAATTAATTTTCTCTCCATATCACGAAGCCAGTCTTCGGCCTCAAGCGGCTTGTCAGTGTGAGAAAATGTCTGGGGACGTGTCTTCTGTAGTTTGGATAATTTAGAATGCTGTTGATACTGTCCATGGTGATTTCCCATGTTGATGACTTGGTTCATCATTTCATGATGTTGTTGCTGACTTTGTTCATAAAGGCGGCACATTTGAGATAGTGCCGTCTCACTACCCTGTTGACTTGATTGACCTTGAGTGAAATTGTTGCCTGGTTGATTGTCATAAAATTGGTTCGACTGCCCTTGTGCAAAATTGTTGTCTGCTTGAGTGCCATAATTTTCCTCTGGCGGAGCTGGCATGGAGCGAGTCCAAGGACGAGACATTTTTCACTCTGGGGATATATATTGCGAAGCCCATAAGTAAACGAAAATAAATCCATAAAAGCACAAGGTTGGCAGAGAAACCAAATAGCCAAGATTACTAGGGAAAACCATTTAACTTGCGCACGGAGAAAGACTGCTCATTACGTATCTTACACGCGGGCGATAATTATACAATACGTCACTCAGGATATGCGTACATCATCCTGACATGTTATTTAGGCTAGTGCACTCTCCAGATCCTACATGATGCGCAAACAGGCTACTTCCCATATCTTACATGGCGGTACAACGCGCGGCGGCTAAGCGTACTTAGTCGGAGATGTTGATGATGTCCTTGGCCCTGCCAAGGGTGAGGCGTAGCGAGGCTGGAGACTCAACTTCCTCCTCGCTAATGGGCTCCATACGAGTAGTGCTGCGCCGAGAAGATGGAGCGGGTGCCAGGGGCGGAATAACATGAATAGGAGCCGGTGTGAGGGGCGGTGCAGTGCGCGCTGGAGTGGGCGCAATGACCTGGTTGAACTCCTCAGTAGAAGGCAGGCGACGAGCAGGTGCATAAGATGCTGATGATGAGGCATAAGTCAGTGGCGGTGCTGTGGGCAGGAGCTCCCTCCTGTTGGCAGCACAGCCATGGACTGAGTCCATGCAGGCGGCCACAAAGTCGTCCACCAAGTTGTCGAAGGCGGCCTCCAGAGCCCGAAGATACTCAATAAGCATCTCAAAGGCCTTGTCTCGTTCTCCTCTGGGGCAGGAGTATGCGTAGTGACAGGTGTAAGGCACGTGGCATGGAAGATAGCGGTAACGACGAGCCTTCATCACGGGAAGGACATCCCTGAGGCGAGCTATCGACTCGCGGGCTGCCATCTGGATGGCATGCTTCTCTGTGGGCATGGCTCTTCCCACGAACCGGAAGCGGCGTAACTCACCACGCCCTCCCCTGAATTGCACTGAGGCCTGGTGCATAGTCAGACTGTCGTTGACTTTGTGCTGGCAGAGTGAGACGACCGGGCACACAGATGGCCCCATCGCGACCTGAACGACGAAGGATAGAAGCTTGACGAACCCATCGGGCACGTTGGCGAAGGTCTGAGACTCGCAGCTGTTGTCGTCCATCTACAAAAAGTAGGCAAAAATTCTGAAGAGTCAGATCATAAATATATGCTGACTGTCAGAAAAAAGTGTCTACAATTGTAAAAACATAAATGGGCTCTAATATGCTAATAACCGGTTAGCGATCGCACCTAGTGGCTTCCTACAGTCAGCCTGGCTCTGATACCAAGCTTGTCACGACCGATTTTCCAATAAAAATATTTATTGAGAAACCAATCTTTAGAATCCAGTTTGAGATAAAACCTCCTCACTGGTAGACAAACTTTTGATACAATAAGCTAGTAGCATCAAATATATTACAGGGTTGAGCTGATGATGCTCAACAATTTATTACAAGCGTGCCAATAATTATACATAAAGGCGATTATGACACAAGGGAGTGGTGGCATACTACTGACTCGCAAATATGGTAGTGGTGGAGTAACACAGTGGGGAGTGGATATGTGACTCTCAAACTATCATCCCATCGAGCGTCGAGGTGAGGCTCGATGAATTTATTTGGGCTGTGGAAGCGGGTATAAAACAGTGACCAAGTCCAGGGTCGCACGAGACTGACTGGGACTCCTCTAGGCGTCGGACTCGCTATCGAACTCCTCATCCATGAGATCACCTTCGTCAGCATCTGGCCAAATCAACAAGCCAGTGAGTACTTTGAAGTACTCGCAAGACAGTTCGGACGTAAGATATAACAAATGCATGCATGAGTGCGTCACGATTTAATTACCAATGCACATTCAAAGTAATATTAGGCAGGGTAAGTAAAAAGGGAAACGGCGGTAGTCCGCCTAGAATCCCACCAGTAAAGTAATGGAAACCAAACGAGTGTCTAGAGCGACGCCACGAAGGTAAATTAATAAATGAAAGAAAAACCATGCCACAGTCGGGCGTCTGAGCGACACCACATAAAGGGCTTTAAAAGAAATTCCACAGTCGGGCGTCTAAGCGACACCACATAAAGGGCTTTAAAAGGAATGCCACAGTCAGGCGTCTGAGCGACACCACATAAAGGGCTTTAAAAGAAATGCCACAGTCGGGTGTCTGAGCGACACCACATAAAGGGCTTTAAAAGAAATGCCACAGTCGGGCGTCTGAGCGACACCACATAAAGGGCTTTAAGAGAAATGCCACAGTCGGGCGTCTGAGCGACACCACATAAAGGGCTTTAAAAGAAATGTCACAGTCGGGCGTCTGAGCGACACCACATAAAGGGATTTAAAAGAAATGCCACAGTCGGGCGTCTGAGCGACACCACATAAAGGGCTTTAAAAGAAATGCCACATTCGGGCGTCTGAGCGACACCACATAAAGGGCTTTAAAATAAATGCCACAGTCGGGCGTCTGAGCGACACCACATAAAGGGCTTTAAAAGAAATGCCACAGTCGGGCGTCTGAGCGACACCACATAAAGGGCTTTAAAAGAAATGCCACAGTCGGGCGTCTGAGCGACACCACATAAAGGGCTTTAAAAGAAATGCCACAGTCGGGCGTCTGAGCGACACCACATAAAGGGCTTTAAAAGAAATGCCACAGTCGGGCGTCTGAGTGACACCACATAAAGGGCTTTAAAAGAAATGCCACAGTCGGGCGTCTGAGCGACACCACATAAAGGGCTTTAACTGATAAAGAAATAATATTCATAATAAATATATTCAACTCATGAAATTAAACGGGTTAGTCCATCCTCAAGAACAAACATTTAACTGATCTTAGTGCTCATGGTCCCACCGGATGATCTGTCACCAAAACTGGCACATGTCAGTTAGCACGGAACTTGGATATAGATAAGATGATTTGAGGATATATGACTCTGCAGAGTTTGTACAAAATTTCTCACAGTTAACGGATTTCCGTAGTCACAAGGACTAGTTCCGTTTACGGTATTCAAAAGGAAACACGACTAACCAGTACACACCCATCCAACCTCTCGATGCCAGGAATCACCCTCGACATCGGCCAAGAAAAACTTTTGAGACGGGGAGATCACAATCTCGAATAGCATGGGATCAAATTTATATACGCGCGCTCTAAGGGGTGCCCCCCTCTCGGTCCCAACCGGAAACACCCGTGCCCCCTGACCGGATGACTGGCTTTAATCCAGGGCCATGGAACAATCATCCCGGCCTCTCCTTTTTGGTGTGTACCAAGAAAGCGGTTTGCGAATTACTAAACCATATCCCTTTCGGGAAACATGTGGTAGTACTGGGAGGGGAAATGGATACGAGCCCAACCGATATGGGTTGGTACTGAAGTAAACCTGCATGGCATTAGACTGGCATGCTACCACACTGCCATCTTACCCACCTTCATGCCAACACATGGCCCTGCATACTCACATCCAACAAGGTATGGATCATCGAACTTACTTGTCTCAACAATGCATAATATACAGTTCATCGGTATGCTCCACAACATGCCATGAAACTAACTAAATGCAAAACATGCCAAGACACTCATCATATCAAAAGTTCAAACATGCTTGCCAGGTTCAGAGTTGTCGGAGTCTAGCTCGGTGAAGTTTGCGGTCCCGTCACCTCCTTCGGTATCTACGGTATAAAGAGAATATACGCGCTATCGTGAATACCGAGAGGTGCACAAAAATTATTCCTAATAATCTTCAGATAAATCTGATAAAAAACTAGACAAAATTTTTAAGAGAACATAAAAAGAATCACTCAAAAATATGTTTCTGTTAAAAAGTTATAAAGGTATTTGCCCAGGGACCCATCTGTAATGAAACAGAAACTTCCCAGGGTCTTATTTATAAAAACAGAAAACGTTTCAGTCTCAAATACGCTGGCTCAGAAGAGAAGACGTATTTTGCCCGAATAAGCTTTCAGAAAACGATTCGAAAAAAGAGAGGAATCTGACGGGGCGGTCCCACCCGTCGGGTTTTAAAACCAAAGCGGGGCTTTTGGCGCCAGAGGGCCGCGGCGATCGCCGACAGCGATCCATGGCGAGGTAAAGGGATCGGAGGTTACCTCCGTGCTCACGGTGCTGTTCCGCGTCGGTTGGTGGTCGAGGTGGTCGCCGGCGTGCACCGTGTCGACGGTGGCCCTTACTCCGGCGGATGGCGTTTCGGACGAGGGTGAAGCTCGCCGGAGAGGGCTGCAAAGATCAAATTGAGGAGGTGGTCAAGTATCTGGTAGCTAGAGGAGGTGCTTGACGGAGTTTGGGCATCGGAGATGACCTCACCGCAGTGAATCGAGCTGGAGCCCGAGGCGGACGGAGGTGGCCGGAGTCGAGGAAGAAGGGCTCCTCGAGGCCCCTCCAGTGGCCAGGCGGGGTGTGGTGAGGTGGTGGAGCCATGCGGGAGTGAGAGCGGGCTCGGGGGCGCTATATATAGCCACCCCGAGTCGGTTGCCGAGAACGGGGTTCTCCGGCAAGAGATTACGGCGGCGCAGGGCTTGGTCGGGAGGGTTTAGGAGTTGAGCGCCGTCGTGGAGGTCCACTGAGTCTGTTTAGGTGCCAACGGCGTCGGGTTTTGCTGGCTGAGGTGGAGTTCAACGGAACGGAGCGGCGCGGACCCGTCGGCGGCAGAGAGCGTGCGCTGTGCATGCCGCGCCACGGCGACCGTGCTGCATGCGTGCGTTGGCGTGGAGAGGGCCACGCGGAGCCACCAGGGAGCTTGGGCGGCGCTGAACGGCGTTGCGCCGCCATTCTGCTTCCTGCCAGCCGTTACGGCGGTTCAGCCGCCGCAAGACACGCCGGCGCAGGCGGGCCAGGGCGCCACCGACGCCGGGAAGCTGCCAAGCGCGCGTGCGGGGCTTTGGACAAGTGAGCCAGGCAGCGAGCAACGCGCCAAAGGCACTGTGATCTCGTGACTGCACTTAACTGACGAAGATCGTCACTGAAACTCTGAATTTGCCTGAAAGTGTCTGAAACAGTGCATGCAAGGTGTTCGACAGAATGTTTCTGGCTTGTAGGAATTTTTCCTTGGGATGATTTTTGGTAGAGTGACTTCTCATTGTTCCAGTAGGCTGCCTGATTTTTGGTGGAATTATTGGAGAAGTGTAGATATGAATTTCACCAAATTTGGCAAATCTGGTCCAAACTTGCAGGGAGTGTAAGTTGAAAAATTTGAAAAGAAGATGAGTGGATCAAGATGGTTCTGTGTTGTGGGTACAAAGGACTAGCCAGTAGAGTTGGTTTTACATCCAAACACAAATTCTACAAGGTACTTGCTTTGTAAATGGGTCAGGCTCAAATTAGAGGTCAGAAAAGATTTGAGAGGTGAAATAATCAAAATATAATCCAAAACTTGTTTGGATGAGTTGGGACAGGGAATTTGAGTTGTTAACAAGGAGGAGAGGAGGTTTTGGAGTGGTTTCACTGCATGGGCAAAAATACAAGGTCATGGGTGGCTATCAAAAGAATGAAGATCCCAAATTTTCATAGAGTTTTCTTTTCAAAAAGAAAAGATTGAACTCCCAAAAATAATTTGAGAAGAGAACCAATCAGAGGAGAAGTTTTAAAAAGGTTAAACCCAAAGTTTGAAGAAGATAACAGAAATAACAATCCTAGCCAGAGAAAAAGATTTTTAAGAGGATTGTTTTCCTGAAAATTTTAAAAGGCCTCATTTCACAAAAGAAAAAAAACCAGCAAGGTTTTTTTGCTAAAACAAAAATAAATTTTTTGGAGTGTCACACTTAGTAACATACAGATTGTTCACTATGCATCCAACATATCCTGCTTAAAAGGTGGAAAGATATTATTTATTCAGAACATGGCAGAAGAATATATAGTGCGCATAAATTGGTAAATATCCATGTTAATTAAATAGTGATCAGTTGGTTGCTTAAATAGTGATCAGTTGGTTGCTTAAATAGTAATATGACAGCATGGAGAAAGTTGAATGGACACTAACCTCGATCAGACTTTGATCGGATGATGACGTTGGGGAAGTAAACATCCATGTTAATTAGACCAGGATGTGGTGCACGCACTAGAATTTTATTGCCAGTTTTGAGTTCATAACACTTAGACATTTTTCTCCAAAGGTCTGCATTAAAATAGGAGTGACCATCTTTATCAAGTTTTACGCTAACCGTCATTGTAATCCATGTTGCATTGTCAATATGACATCCTGGGAGTCATCAGCAAAGTAAAGCCCAAGATTTCCTTCCACTCCTGTTCTTGCAAAGCAAGGGATGTACCGCTTGAAATGAAAATTAAGATCGTAAATTAGATATATTGAAATAACAGAGCAAGATGAAAATATGGGAGTAACTGATAGAACATATATATATATATATATATATATATATATATATATATATATATATATATATGAAAGCAAAGTACAAAAATATAGAATTAAAAATAGATAATGTAACAAAGATTTGATGCAAATATATAGATAATGTAGCAACAGATGGTATATGTTCACAAATTTAGGCCATGCTGATCGTGGTAGGTTGAGATTGAACATACCGAGCGCTCCCTGAAGTCATTCGGAATGGTGAGATAGAACTTCGTTTCCGACTGGCCACGACCACAGTTGCCCGATTTGTGCTCGCACTGTGGACACATGAATGAACACCCACGAATCAGCTAGAACAAAAATGATTCCACGGCGATTTCCGCCGGTTGATTAACAGCGACAGATGGACTGCGATAAGAGATGAGTGAATATTTCGCTAATTACGTTGATTACCTTCTCCATGAGAAAAAGCCCTGGCCCAATCCCGCAGAAAACCCCAGTCGACCAGAGTCTAGAATGTCGGTGCAGATAGGCGGCGAAAAGCGGTAGTGGCAAAATTCGGTGTCGTTTGGAGCGCGACCTACGCCCGCCGCCAACAGCCGTCGAGCTTAGGGTGCAGAGTTGCGGAGGTGTCCGCGGCGAGTGAGTGGGGACGAAGTGGGTGAGGGTTTTCTTTTCTCCTTTTGCATGTGTGAGTGAACACACACGGTTCGCAGAGGCGACGGAGATGAATCGTATGCGATAGTCAATCACCGAGATTGAATGGGAATCCAAATTTCCTTTGTCCTTCATCCATGAGTTTTTTCTACAATGAACATAAATCCTGCTAATCACCGTGTTCAAATTTGACACTTTTCCAGGTTCATTTACAATATTTAGGGGATTATGTGCATTTTGTAGGCACTAATGCACATAATTCAAATTCAAACAGTCGGTGCATGAAAGGGTGCACAATAACGGTCTGGAAAAACCATACTCATGGTATTTAATAATTTATCAAGCCTTTTACAAGGAATGGGCAGATATTTCAATGGAATGTGTGGCAATAGTCAACCACAAATGCGTCATTTACTGGGTTATCAACTATATATAGAACAATGAAATATGTGCTTGAAAACACGACGGCTGGCATGGTGCCATGGTATGGCCTCACCGTGCCCTGGTTAAAAGCTGAGGAGGTTTGATTTATGTGTCATGCACGCCCTTCATAAATCGAACCATCACCGAGGAAGTTCAATGCTTTTGAGAGGGAAATCACCAAGATTGAAGGGGAATCCAAATTTCCGTCCTAGTTTGTCATTCAGTTTTTTTCCAACGATCAACATACCTCCTCAAATGCAACGTGTTCAAATTTGACATTTTTCCAAACTCATTTACCATATATAGGGGATTATGTGCATTTTCTAGGCATTAATTATGCACATAATTCAAATTCGAACAATCGGTGCATGAAAGGGTGCACAAGAACGGTCTGGAAAACCGTGATCGTGCTATTTAGTACATTCTCATGCCTTTTACAAGGATTGGGCAGATATTTCAAGGAAATGTGTGGCAATAGTCAACCATAAACGCGTCGTTTACTGGGTTAACAACTATACAAAAATGAAATACATGCTTGGAAAACATGATGCCTGGTCTGGTGCCATGGTATGACCTCACCGTGCCCTGGTAAAAATGTTGTCATGCACGCCTTTCATAAAGCGAACCATCATCGAGGAAGTTTCATGGTTTTAAGGGGGAAATCACCAAGATTGAAGGGAGGGTCCAAATTTCCTTTGTCCTTTGTCCACGAGTTTTTTTCTATCATGAACATACAACCTGCAAATCAGCGTGTTCAAATTTGGCACTTTTCTGGGTTCATTTGCCATATTTAGGGGATTATGTGCATTTCCTACGCATTAATGCACATAATTCAAGTTCAAACAATCGGTGCATGAAAGGGTGCACAAGAACGGCTTGGAAAACCATGCTTGTGCCATTTAGTAAATTCTCATGCCTTTTACAAGGAATGTGGACAGATATTTTGATGAAATGTGTGGCATAATAGTCAACCACAAATGTTTGTTTGTTGGGTTTTCAACTATAGAAAAAATGAAATAAATGCTTAAAAAACATAACTCCTGGCATGGTGCCATGGTATGACCTCACCATGCCCTGGTAAAAATTTGAGAAGGTTTGGCTTATATCATCATGCACGCCCTTCATAAATCAAACCATCACCGAGGAAGTTCCATGCTTTCTAGAGGGAAATCCCCAAGATTGAAGGGGAATCCAAATTTCCGCCCTAGTTTGTCATTCAGTTTTTTCCAAGGATCGACATACCGCCTCAAATGCAACGTGTTCAAATTTGACTCCCGGGCTCATTTACCATATTTAGGGGATTATGTGCATTTTCTAAGCATCAATGTACATAATTCAAATTCGAACAATCAGTGCATGAAAAGGTGCACAAGAATGGTCTGGAAAACCATGCTCGTGTTATTTAGTACATTCTCATGCCTTTTACAAGGAACAGGCAGATATTTCAAGGAAATGTGTGGCAATAGTCAACCATAAACGCGTCGTTTTCTGGGTTAACAGCTGTACAAAAAATGAAACACATGGTTGGAAAACATGACGCCTGGCGTGGTGCCATGGTATGGCCTCACCATGCCCTGGTAAAAATTGAAGAATGTTTTCCTTATGTCATGATGCATGCTGTCAGTGTCAAAACCGGCGGATCTCGGGTAGGGGGTCCCGAACTGTGCGTCTAGGCAGATGGTAACAGGAGGCAGGGGACACGATGTTTTACCCAGGTTCGGGCCCTCTTGATGGAGGTAAAACCCTACGTCCTGCTTGATTAATATTGATGATATGGGTAGTACAAGAGTAGATCTACCACGAGATCAAGGAGGCTAAACCCTAGAAGCTAGCCTATGGTATGATTGTTGTTCTGTCCTACAGACTAAAACCCTCTGGTTTATATAGACATCGGAGAGGTTGAGGGTTACACAGAGTCGGTTACAATGGTAGGTGATCTATATATTCGCATCGCCAAGCTTGCCTTCCACGCCAAGGAAAGTCCCTTCCGGACACGGGACAAAGTCTTCAATCTTGTATCTTCATAGTCCAGGAGTCCGACTGAAGGTATAGTCCGGCTATCCAGACACCCCCTAATCTAGGACTCGCTCAGTAGCCCCTGAACCAGGCTTCAATGACGACGAGTCCGGCGCGCAGATTGTCTTCAGCATTGCAAGGCGGGTTCCTCCTCCAAGTACTTCATAGAAGATTTTGAACACAAAGGATAGTGTCCGGCTCTGCAAAATAAGTTTCCACATATTGCCGTAGAGAGAATAATATTTACACAAATCTAATCTGCTGACGTATTCCGTAGCGTGACATCACACTACGGCCAAGCCTTTATTCGAATCGTTTTTACTCCCCCACCTTAGCGCGTTTCGCGAGGCGGGTTCCTTGGCATGTCTTGTCAAAGCAGAGATCGTGTCCCCTTTATTTACGGGATTCTCATCAATACGGACGTGGGTAACCCGATCGTGCCCGTTGGTATGTTTTCTCGATTAAAGGCGAGTCCCAAACGGTTATGGGGAGGGCCCTTGGTATTCAACCTCTTATGAAGAGACCAAGGCCTTACTCCTTCTTTTCAATCTCAAACGAGTTCGCCCTTCGCCTCAAGTTCCAACACCCAAGGCTCCAGATTTCAAGCGCTTCGGATCTTCGACAATGTCCGGTTCCGATCTTTGAGGCCGATGGATGCCCTCCTCCGTTACGGAGGAGGACGTGCTAAAGCTGAGAGAGGCCAGGTTTTTGACCAGAGAAATCTCACATAGGTTACCTGCTCAAGGGCAGGCCATTCCCACTCCCAAGCCTGGTGAGAGCGTGGTGTTCATGTCTCACTTCCGTCGGGGGCTAGGCTTCCAGACGGATCCCTTCGTGAGGGGGCTCATGTTTTATTATGGGTTAGAATTTCACGACTTAGCTCAGGAGTCCATCCTCCACATTTCCTCATTCATAGTCGTGTGTGAAACCTTCCTCCGTGTTACTCCTCACTTCGGACTATGGCTCAAGACCTTCAAAGTTGAACCGAAGATGATCGAGGGACGACACGCGGAGTGCGGAGGCGTTGTTATAAGCAAGAATGCTGATGCTCCATGGCCCGAGGGCTCTTTTCAAGAGGAGCTCGGCTTATGGAAACGAGAGTGGTTCTATATCACCGCTCCCAGGGGCACCAAGTGGGTGGCGCCACCTGATGAAGCTATGTACCTAGGGTAGGGGCATGGCTCTGTCTGAAGTGCCCTACCCAAGGACATCCCTAGAAGAAGTCACCGTTCAATCGACTTGGAGGTATCCCACTCGACGGGTTCAAGACACTCGACCATGGAGCTATCACTCAACCACGGAGCCAACCACTCGACTGCAAGGAGATCTAAAGTCACTCCGCACGCAAACGATCGGTCATTAAGTAGCTTTTATGGTCATCATAGCACTTTATTAGGGACGTTACCAGTAACTCCCAGTCTTAATGTACTTTAAACCCTGTATTACTGAGGGCTGGAGGGGCCTGGCGAACTCTATATAAGCCACCCCCTCCTCAGTATCAAGGGTTCGCACCCCTGTTATTCACACACCTATAATCCAATCGACCGCCTCCGGGCACCGAGACGTAGGGCTGTTACTTCCTCCGCGAAGGGCCTGAACTCGTAAATCCTCGTGTGCTTACAACTCTTCCATAGCTAAGATCTAGCCTCTCCATTCATACCCCCCTACATCACTGTCAGAGTTAGAACCACGACAGTTGGCGCCCACCGTGGGGCTAGGAGTCTTAGCGCCTAGTTGGAGAAGTTGCGATTTTTCCGATCTCTTTGATCATGGTTTCGGGCGGAGCTTTGGTGGAGGGCCGCGAGATCCATCTTGGCGCGCTCACGTTCATCGCCGACGACTCTGCTTGGCTTCAGGAGGCCCCACTCGACGTTGACACGCTCCCCGTCCGCGGGGCGACGCACTTTCGCGCGTGCGTCCGTGGTGTCCTCCTGCGACAGCCGTTGACCCAGTATCGGTCGGCTCCAGTGATATCCTCCCGCCCAGTCTCTCGCCGGCGCAAGCGCTCCGGTCGGTTGAGGATTCAGAGGTGGGTGAGACATGCGGTGGCCCGCCAGTCGGCCACCCCACAAGTCGCGGCGATCGAGCCCGACGAATCGCTCTACGGCCTGTTCGACTGGCTTCGCAGAGACTGCATCCGAATGTGACAGCAGTGATCCAGTAGCGGAGGTTCTGGTGATCGACGGGACACGCAGTCCTCCCGGTTTTCCCCGCACTGACGGAGGCGCGGGTGGGGGCGACCCATCGCATCCTCACGAGGAGTATCTCCCCGAGCCTCTTACTTCCGTGCAGCGAGAGGAGCTTCGCCGCCGAAACATGGATGCACTCCACACTCCTATCGTTGGAGAAACCCCCGAGGCCCGAGCCTTGGAGGATGCGCGCTTGGCTAACTTGGCCGAGCGCACTCGACTGGAGAATCTTCAGTGAGCACTCGACGAGCGAGCGCGTCAACGGGCTCCTGAATCCAGTCGGCGTCAGCTCTTCCCACCTACGCAGGTATATCGAACTCTGGTTCAGAATTTAGCGGCTGCGACCCGTATAGCAGAGTCGATTCAGCCCTCCCAGTCAGAGGCTGGTAGAGGCTTGTTGCAAATCAGAGCGTTGCTCCGGGCAGCGGGAAACCAGAATTCTGCTGTTTCTCAGTCGCGGAACAAGATCCATAGTCGATCTGTTGCAGCAGATAGATTCAGTCCGCTCACAGCCCAAGATCGCCCCTGAGGCGTGAGGGATGTGGGGACCGGCATGATAAGTACAGAAGGAATGAGCAGTATGATCACCGATTCGATCGTGATGATCGACGTCGAGTGCCAACTCCTCCCCCGAGGAGCGGATCATATGCGCCTCGACAACAAGATGACAGGCGCCCTCATAGTGTTGGGCGGAGAATTCCAGTCGACCCCAGAGATCCAGGCTTTGATGCGAGATCCATTCTCGTTCAAAGTTTGATCGACAGGAATAGAGCTCACCGAGAAGGCCATGACAGAGATGCTCCTACCAGTAGGAGAGTACATGTTTCAGGACCAGAATGTTTTAGTCGAGCCATCAGGGCCGCTGTGATTCCTCCCAACTTCAGATTGGCGACTGGAGTTAGTAAGTTTACCGGTGAGTCTAAGCCTGACACTTGGCTCGAGGATTACCGAGTGGCTGTCCAGATTGGCGGTGGCAATGATGAGGTAGCTATGAAGCATTTGCCTCTCATGTTAGAAGGCTCAGCCAGAGCGTGGTTAAACCAGTTAGCACCCAGCAGCATCTACACTTGGGAGGACCTCTCCCGAGTGTTTGTCACAACCTTCAAAGGAACATGCAAGCGACCTGCAGGTCTTATAGAATTGCGGTCCTGCGTGCAGAAGCCGAACAAAACTCTAAGAGATTACATCCAGAGATGGATCACTTTGCATCACACAGTTGAAAATGTGCCAGATCATCAAGCAGTTTGTGCCTTTAAAGAAGGCGTTAAATATAGAGAATTGAGTATGAAGTTCGGCCGAACCGGAGAGATGTCTCTCAATCGGATGATGGAGATCGCCACCAAATACGCTAATGGTGAAGATGGGGATCGACTCCGGAGTGGCAAGCAAAAGGCAGTCGCCCAGGAAACCGGAGGAAATTCCAGTCGGAAACAGAAGCGGAAGGCCGAGCCAGCCGCTCCTGGGGAGGCCCTGGCCGTAACCCAGGGAAAATTCAAGGGAAAACCCAAGGGGCCTTGGAACCCCAAGAAAGTTAAAGACCAAGAGGGAAATGATGTTTTGGATCTGCCGTGTCACATCCACACCAAGAAGGACGAAGAGGGTAAACTCATTTACCCAAAGCATACCACTCGACAGTGTCGGCTCCTGATCCAGCAGTTTCAGGGCAAACAGTCCAAAGATAAAGAAAAGGAGTCAGACAAAGTTGAGGACAAGGAAGATAGTGACGATGGATACCCCCAGGTCAATTCCACCTTGATGATTTTTGCTGATGTTGAAAGCAAAAGTCGACTGAAAGTCATTAGCCGTGAGGTAAATATGGTTGCTCCGGCAACACCCAATTATCTGAAGTGGTCTCATACTGCCATCACCTTCGACCAGTCTGATCATCCTACACAGATTGCCACCCCTGGGAGGCAAGCTTTGGTGGTCGACCTAGTTGTCAAAGGCACTCGACTGAATAAAGTCCCGATGGATGGGGGCAGTGGTTTGAACATACTGTATGCAGAAACGTTGAAAGGGATGGGCATTCCTATGTCCCAGCTCAGTACCAGCAACATGAGCTTCCATGGAGTCATTCCTGGGAAGAAAGCCGAGTCACTCGGCCAAATTGCTCTCGAAGTTTTGGTGATTCCAGGAATTACCGCAAGGAAAAGTTGACATTCGAGGTTGTGGATTTCCAAAGTGCTTATCACGCTATTTTGGGCAGGCCAGCTTATGCACGCTTCATGGCTCGACCATGTTATGTGTATCTCAAATTGAAGATGCCTGGACCTAGAGGTGTAATCACTGTTACGGGCAATCGGAAGAAAGCAGAAGAGTGTTTTCAGAAAGGCTCAAAGATTCCTGACGCTCAGATGGCAGTGGTCGAACTGCAAGAGTATCAGAAGACTGCAGATCCGAGTGAGTTGTTATGAGCCAAGAAGCCTGCTTCAGAGTCAGCTTTTCAGTCGTTCGGTGAAACAAAGCCAGTTCACATTCACCCGACCGACCCAAATGCTGCTCCGACTCACATCTCAACAACGCTCGACTCCAAATAGGAAGAAGCGCTCATCCAGTTCCTCCGTGAGAACTGGGACATCTTCGCATGGAAACCTTCTGACATGCCTGGAGTTCCCAGGGGGCTGGCCGAGCACCGTCTACGAGTCGACTCAAAGTTCAAGCCTGTGAAAGAACATCTTCGACGGTCCGCCGTTCAGAAGAGAAAGGCCATTGGCGAGGAGGTGGCTCGGCTCTTAGCAGCAGAGTTCATCCGAGAAATTTACCACTCCGAGTGGCTCGCCAATGTTGTCATGGTCCCCAAGAAGGACAAGTCACTTCGCATGTGCATCGACTTTAAGCATATCAATCGGGCCTGCCCGAAAGATCATTTTCCTCTCCCTCGCATTGACCAAATAGTCGACTCGACCGTGGGGTGTGAGCGATTGTCTTTTCTAGACGCCTACTCCGGGTACCACCAGATCCGTCTGTATGGACCCGACGAGATCAAAACAGCTTTCATCACTCCATTCGGGTGCTTCTGTTATGTCACCATGCCCTTCGGCCTCAAGAAAGCCGGGGCCACGTTCATGAGGATGATTCAGAAGTGTTTGCTCACTCAAATCAGTCAGAATGTGGAGGCATACATGGATGACATTGTGGTTAAGCCACGGAAGGGTTCCGACCTGCTGACTGACCTTGCCGAAACCTTTGCCAACCTCAGGAGGTATGATATCAAGCTCAATCCATCAAAGTGCACATTCGGAGTTCCGGGTGGGAAGTTACTCGGTTTTCTCATTTCCGAATGGGGAATCGACGCCAACCCTAAAAAGATTGGTACTATTCTCCGGATGAAACGTCCTGTGCGTGTGCATGACGTCCAGAAGCTCACAGGATGCTTGGCCGCTTTATGTCGATTCATCTCTCGCCTCGGTGAAAAGGCATTGCCTCTTTACCGACTGATGAAGAAGTCCGACAAGTTCGAGTGGACTCCAGAAGCTGATGCAGCATTTGCAGAGCTCAAAGCTCTGCTCTCCACCCAGCCGGTGCTTGCTGCCCCAATCAGCAAGGAGCCTTTGCTGCTTTACATTGCAGCTACAGGACAAGTTGTCAGTACAGTACTTACGGTTGAGCGGGAGGAAGAAGGAAAGGCCTTCAAAGTTCAGCGCCCAGTATATTACGTTTCTGAAGTTTTGACTCCTTCAAAGCAAAGATACCCTCATTACCAGAAGCTTGTATATGGGATTTACATGACCACGAAGAAGGTTGCACATTACTTCTCTGATCATTCCATTACAGTCGTCAGCGACGCTCCACTGTCAGAGATTTTGCACAACAGAGATGCAACTGGTCGAGTGGCCAAATGGGCGATTGAACTTCTTCCCTTGGATATCAAGTTTGAGGCAAAGAAAGCTATCAAGTCCCAAGCAATTGCAGATTTCGTCGCCGAGTGGATCGAACAGCAACTTCTGACTCAAGTTCACTCGGAGCATTGGACCATGTTCTTCGATGGATCTAAGATGCTGAATGGTTCCGGTGCTGGGGTAGTATTGGTTTTCCCCCGAGGAGATAAGCTCAGATATGTTCTCCAGATTCATTTTGATTCCTCCAATAACGAAGCAGAATATGAAGCACTTTTGTATGGGCTGCGCATGGCCATTTCACTCGGCGTCCGTCGCTTCATGGTCTATGGCGACTCAGATTTGGTGGTGAATCAGGTGATGAAGGAGTGGGACGTCAGAAGTCCAGCTATGACTGGTTATTGCAATGCAGTAAGAAAGTTAGAGAAGAAATTCGAGGGGTTAGAACTTCATCACATCCCCCGACTGAAAAATCAAGCTGTTGATGATTTGGCAAAGATAGGCTCCAAGAGAGAAGCCATCCCCAGCAATGTGTTCTTGGAACACATCCACTCGCCATCAGTCCAAGAAGATCCTTTTACAGATGGCCCCGCAGCCAAAGAGTGCCACAGATCCGACTGAAGTCGAGATTCCAGCGGTGGTCGACCTAATCATGGAAGTCTTGACAACCACCCCCGATTGGACGATACCGTACATCACGTATATTCTGAGAAAAGAACTCCCGGAGGACGAGGAAGAGGCTCGACAGATCGTCCGTCGATCCAAGGCCTTTACAGTCATAAAGGGACAGTTGTATAGAGAAAGTGCGACTGGAATCAGTCAGAAGTGTATAACACCTGAAGAAGGTCAGATAATCCTTGATGATATCCACTCGGGGACCTGTGGTCATCATGCGTCCTCTCAGACCATTGTGGCTAAAGCATACCGAGCGGGATTTTACTGGCCAAGAGCTAATGAAATGGCAAAAGAGATAGTCGACAAGTGTGAAGGGTGTCAGTTCTACTCCAACATGTCACACAAACCTGCATCAGCGCTGAAGACCATTCGACTCGTCTGGCCCTTCGCTGTTTGGGGACTGGACATGGTTGGTCCATTGAGAACATGAAGGAGCGGCTTCACACATGTGCTTGTGGCAGTCGACAAGTTTACCAAATGGATTGAAGCTAAACCTATCAAGAATCTAGATGCTTGCACTGCTATCAGTTTCATCAGGGAGTTAACATTCAGATATGGAGTCCCGCATAGCATCATCACTGATAATGGGTCAAACTTTGATTCAGACAAGTTCAGAGCTTTTTGCGCCTCTCAAGGCACACGAGTCGACTATGCATCGGTCGCCCACCCCCAGTCGAATGGACAAGCAGAAAGAGCAAATGGTCTGATTCTCAAAGGACTAAAGCCTCGGCTGATGCGTGATCTCAAGCACGCAGCAGGCGCTTGGGTCGACGAGCTTCCGTCAGTTCTATGGGGATTGAGGACCACCCCGAACCGGTCGACTGGGAGAACTCCGTTCTTTCTGGTTTACGGAGCCGAAGCAGTCCTGCCGAGTGATTTACTTCACTATGCACCCCGAGTCGAGCTTTATACCGAAGATGAAGCAGAACAAGCCCGGCAAGACGCAGTCGACCACCTAGAAGAAGAAAGAGAAATGGCTATGATCAGATCGACCATTTATCAGCAAGACTTGTGTCGATTCCATGCCAGAAACGTGAAGAGTCGAGCCTTCCAAGAAGGAGATCTGGTCCTCCGAGTGGATCAAAGAAACCACACAAGCTCGCTCCTACTTGGGAAGGCCCCTTCATCGTCACCAGAGTCCTCCACAATGGAGCATATCACCTTTACAATGTTGATCGCCAGATCGATGAGCCACGAGCTTGGAATGCGGAACTACTCCGCCCCTTTTACACTTGAATTCTCACTCGGACGAGATGTAATAAGAAAAACTTCTGTAGTTTATTTTTATCAAAGACAAGAGTGTTCCAATTTCTCCTATAATTGCCGTCACTTTTGTTTGCGTCTGAAATCCCCCAGTGGGTGACTTAGCTGCGAATCCGTTTCGCTTAAGTGTGTAAAAAAATCCTACCGAGTGGTGAGCCAGACTCCCACTCGGAGGTTTAGCTGCAGCCCAGTGCTCGCCTAAGTGTTTAGAAATCCTACCGAGTAGTGAGCTAGACTCCCACTCGGGGGCTTAGCTGCAGCCTAGTGCTCGCCTAAGTGTTTAAAAAATCCTACCGAGTGGAGAGCAAACCTCCCACTCGGAGGCTTAGCTGCAGCCTAGTGCTCGCCTAAGTGTTTAAAAAATCCTACCGAGTGGAGAGCAAACCTCCCACTCGTGGGCTTAGCTGTAGCTTAGTGCTCGCCTAAGTGTTTAAAAATCCTACCGAGTGGAGAGCAAACCTCCCACTCGGAGGCTTAGCTGCAGCCCAGTGCTCGCCTAATTGTTTAAAAATCCTACCAAGTGGAGAGCAAACCTCCCACTCGGAGGCTTAGCTGCAGCCCAGTGCTCGCCTAAGTGTTTAAGAAATCCTACCGAGTGGTGAGCCAGACTCCCACTCGGGGGCTTAGCAGCAGCCCAGTGCTCGCCTAAGTGTTTCAAAAATCCTATCGAGTGGAGAGCAAACCTCCCACTCGGAGGCTTAGCTGTAGCCTAGTGCTCGCCTACGTGTTTAAAAAATCCTACCGAGTGGAGAGCAAACCTCCCACTCGGGGGCTTAGCTGCAGCTTAGTGCTCGCCTAAGTGTTTAAAAATCCTACCGAGTGGAGAGCAAACCTCCCACTCGGGGGCTTAGCTGCAGCCCAGTGCTCGCCTAAGTGTTTAAAAAATCCTACCGAGTGGAAAGCGAACCTCCCACTCGGGGGCTTAGCTGCAGCCCAGTGCTCGCCTAAGTGTTTAAAAAATCCTACCGAGTGGCGAGCCAGACTCCCACTCGGGGGCTTAGCTGCAGTCCAGTACTCACCTAAGTTTAAAAATCCTACCGAGTGGAGAGCAAACCTCCCACTCGGGGGCTTAGCTGCAGCCCAGTGCTCGCCTAAGTTTGAAAACAAAATCCTACCGAGTGGAGAGCAAACCTCCCACTCGGGGGCTTAGCTGTAGTCCAGTACTCGCCTATGTTTGAAAAATCCTACCGAGTGAGAGAAAACCTTCGACTCGGGAGGCTTAGCTGCAGCCCAGCGCTCGCCTAAGTACGGAACACATCCAAACCCGCAAGGATGACGAGGCGCGAATCGACCGCTACCTTCTCCTGCGGAGCTGCACCACAAATACAAAGTTATTATGAGTGAGGAACAAGTCCCACTCAACAGATAATTCTTGAAGATATTCGACGACAAATCAAGTTCAGATAAGACCCGAAGGGCCCAGACCTCAGGTCAAAGTACTCGAGCCCTCAGCTCGACAGAGTTTAACGGTTACAAAATCCACTCGGCATTCCGAGGCAAATTTAAAGTGAAGCATAAAAAGTTTTATTCCTCTGGCAGAGGACTGGAAGGGGCGACGAACTCGTCCAAGTCGATCCCGTCTGCAATAAGAGTGGCCGCAGCAATGAAAGTCTCCATGAAGTCTTGAAAGTTGTGCTTCCTTGTATTAGCAACCTGGAGAGCAGCCAACTTTTCCTCTCGCGCCTCCTTGCAGTGGACGCGGACCAGGGACAAAGCGACATCAGCACCACACCTTGCAGAGGATTTCTTCCATTCCGTCACTCGACCAAGAACGTCATTCAGTCGAGTCATCAGAGACTCGAGGTCATTCGGAAGCGTCATCCTAGGCCAGAGCGATGTGTCAATCCGCGACACCACAACCTTCAGTCGGGCCAGATAATCAACCACACTTGCAATACGAGACTCCAGTCGGAGCGTTCATGGCAGCCTCGTCCTTCACAAGAGAATTGGTGGGGTCCAAGCCTGGCTCCACTCGAATGGTCTCCTCTTCGAAGTTCTGGTAGAATTCTGTAAACACAAGTCAAAGATAAGACAGCGACCCCACCCTGCATGAGCTTAGTCACGACAAGCCAGTCAGGTGAAAATTGTTACCCTCAAGCATGACGAACAGCTTCTTGGCGACTCCCCCGAGATAAGCTTCAAGATCGTTCTTCTTCCCCACCAGTTCACTGGCCTTGTCACCCAGAGCTATCTTGTCATTTTTCAGACGGCTGACTTCTTGGTTAGCCGCATCAAGAGCGGTTTTCAGTCTGGAGTTCTCCTTTTCAAGAGTTCTGACTGAAGCCAGCTTTTCTTTAGCAAGCTTGGTTTTGTTCAAGGCCTCCTTTTGCGCTTCGGCAAGATCTTGATCCTTCTTCTTCAGAGCTTCCTCCAGTTTATCTACTAGACGTCGAGTGAGATCAACATTAAGAATGGACAAGAAAGAAAAGTAACTCGTCGAGAATGGAGAACCTCACCAGCCATACCTTTTGCTTCTTCTCGCGCCTTCTGCAAGTTCTCCTGAGCAAGCTTTAGGTCAAGGTTGAGCTGGATCTGTTGCTTCTCCAACTCAGTAAAGCGAGCCACAAGTTCATAGGATTTCTGCGAAAAACTAGTCGACAAACGTCAAAGATAGGTTGCTTCCGAGCAACCAAGAGACAATGGTGGCGTTTCTAAGACTACAACCGAATCAAAACATTCGACAGTAGTCTCGGGGACTACACCCAGTGGGTGCACTCAGCGTGCCCCCCACTGGTTTAAAAAAAAAGTCGACTGCCCGCAGTCGACCGGATACAGTTCCATTCGACATGGCCTGACCAGACCGAGTGAATAAGTACAACTACAGAAAGACAATATAAAGACTACAGTCGACTGCCAGCAGTCCACCGTAGTCTCGGGGACTACACCCAGTGGGTGCACTTAGTGTGCCCCCAATCGTCCAAAAATTAACAGTCGCACCCAGTGGGTGTACAGAAATAAAGATCTTCGGAAAAGAGATTCTTCAGACAACATAACCTAACAGAACAAGTGTTGAGTCGACTGACCTGGACGTTGCTCTAAAGAGCTGAACTCGCGTCATAAGCTGCTTGGCTGGCTTCCCGAACCACCTTCACTTGCTCCATCATGATCCCCGCCTGGCGTATAGCTTCTTTAGCAGCACCCACTTGGTCCTCAGGGACGTGGTGTGTGACGAAAAGTGAAAGCGGATCTGCAGTCGACATTGAAGGTCGGACACTCGTCAGAGGCTCAGCAAAGGTCACAGAAGCCCGAGTGGTATCGCCACCCTCACGAACTACGGCCTCAGACGCCGGAGTAGTTTGTGGAGTCTTGCCAGCCGACGCCCTCCTGTTCCTTCTCACTCTCAGCAGCACTTCGTCGTCGTCATCAGGAAGGTCAATAACATGAGGAGGAGCTACAAGAAAAGTTCAATCGACCAGAGTTATAACAAATTGACAGTCGATTCCAGGCAGAGCATCAGTAATCATACCAGGGTTGGAGGTAACAGCGTCTGCCATCTCTTGATCATCATCCTTGGCAGAGATCTCCGAGGTGGCAGCTCTGCAAAATTTCAAAAGTCAGACAGCTTGATCAATGAGTCAACCAAGAGTCAGTCGCATTCAGCAAAGGAAAACAAATTCTACTATTACCCAGAAATGGTGGGGACAGTCATCTTCATCTTGGGCAGGGCCTTGGGCGGCTTGGACAGCGTTGCACATGGATGCTTGGGAGCTTTTTCAGTCGGCGCTGGAGAAGAGGTCCAAGGGCGCTTCAACGACTGCCCAACACGAGAAGTCGCCTTACCACGCTCCCGCACAGGGTCGTGTGTAAGCTTGGATCGCCTTTCCAAGCGGGGGGATTCAACTTCCTCCTCCTCCTCTTCGCTGGAATCGACGTCGTCATCTTCCTCTCCTTCGCCGTCAGACTCCCACTCTCCATGTTCGTCTCCACTTTCGCCTCCGCTCGCCTCTCCTTCCTCGGCCTGCTCCTGTGCTCCGTTGGTTGTCGAGTACATCTCAGTAATCGCCTGGAGGACAGCGTACAAGACAAAAATCAATCGACCGATTCAAAGAGAACAGATAAAAAAAGCAAGATCTCAGTCAGAAACACAAGGTCAGACCTAGTCCACTTCGTATGTGTTGTCGAGTGGAGGAATCCTCCTGGCTCCTCGGGGGTTGTCTTTGTTCCCTGTGATGCTCGACAGCCACCCTTCCAGCATCTCGTTAGTGACCTCCTCCGGGTGAATCCGAGTGGTGTCTTTGAGACCCGAGTACAGCCACATCGGGTGGTCACGAGCCTGAAGCGGTTGGATGCGCCTCCGAAGGAAGACCTCCAACAAATCCATGCCGGTAACGCCCTCGCGGACAAGTTGAACCACTCGACCAACCAACACCTTGACTTGCGCCCTTTCTTCCGGCACCACTTTCAGGGAGGCAGGTTTCTGCGCTCGGTTCAGAGAGAAAGGGGGAAGCCCAGTCGACTGTCCTGGGGTCGCCTGGTCTTTACAGTAAGACCAGGTCGACTGCCAACCACGGACCGACTCGGGAAAAGTGATAGACGGAAAAGAACTTTTTCCCCTAATCTGGATCGCCAGGCCCCCGCACAGCTGGATCACTTGAGTCCGTTCGTCACTCGACTTGGCCTTCTTGACCGATTGGGAACGACAAGTGAAGATGTGCTTAAAGAGCCCCAATGGGGCGGCAGCCCAAGAAATTTTCACACAAGGAAACGAAAGCAACAAGATACACGATAGAATTAGGAGTGAAGTGATGGAGCTGCGCTCCGAAGAAGTTCAAGAAACTCCGGAAAAAAGGATGAGGAGGCAGAGAGAATCCGCGATCGATATGGGTAGCGAGGAGGACGCACTCACCATCAAGAGGCTGGGGTTCGACTTCTTTCCCCGGGAGACGCGCAGCTTCGTGGAGAATGACTCCCCCCTCGACCATATCATCAAGGTCCTCCTGCCGAATCACCGATGGCATCCAGTCGCCCTGGATCCAATCCTTGGGCAGAGCAGTCCTCGAGGAAGATCCGCCCCGAGAGGACTTCTTCCCCTTCCCCTGCACCGCCGCCTTCTTCGCGCGCTCCAGAGCTGACGTCTTGTCCTTCACCATCGTCGCCGACGAAGCTCGAACAGACCTACGGCACTAAGGTGAGAGTGGAGGTGGCGGAAGATCTCGCGAAGGGAGGAGGAAAAGTGAAGGCGCACTGTTTGGAAGTCCAGAGCCGGCGGCTTATAAGAGGTCTCTTCCAAGTGACTGACTAGTAGGCCCGGGCAATCCCGTCAAATCCCGCAACAGGCGTGCGCGCTGTACGTGGCGAAAAAGGTGGCGCAGGGATCGAGGAGCTTCTGCCTTATCCCATCCAGTTACTGTGGCCGCCCCCGTACCACGCGCTTCCCGAAATTCAAATCCCGCAAAATCCGCGGGCTGCTGAACAACTCGTCAGACAGAAGATCCTTTTGACACCATCACTCGAAACTTCACAAGTAAAAGAAATTCACTCGACAAGAGTCCTAGAATGGATCAAGGCGAGTGAAAGAAGTTGAAGACGTCATCCGTGACAATTGATCCGAAACAAGGCGCTCATATAGCATAGAGAACCAGTCGGAAGGATTCCCAACTCCTTACCCACTGAAACCTCGATCCATTCGGGGGCTAGTGATGAAGCTATGTACCTAAGGTAGGGGAATGGCTCTGTCTTAAGTGCCCTACCCAAGGACATCCCTATAAGAAGTCACCTTTCAATCGACTTGGAGGTATCCCACTCGACGGATTCAAGACACTCGACCATGGAGCTATCACTCGACCACGGAACCAACCACTCGACTGCAAGGAGATCTAAAGTCACTCCGCACGCAAACCGTCGGTCATTAAGTAGCTTTTATGGTCATCATATCACTTTATTAGGGACGTTACCAATAACTCCCAGTCTTAATGTACTTTAAACCCTGTATTACTGAGGGCTGGAGGGGCCTGGCAAACTCTATATAAGCCACCCCCTCCTCAGTATCAAGGGTTCGCACCCTGTTATTCACACACCTATAATCCAATCGACCGCCTCCGGGCACCGAGACGTAGGGCTGTTACTTCCTCCACGAAGGGCCTGAACTCGTAAATCCTTGTGTGCTTACAACTCTTCCATAGCTAAGATCTAGCCTCTCCATTCATACCCCCCTACATCACTGTCAGAGTTAGAACCACGACACCACCTGCCTTTCGCTCGGGTCCCCCACCACAGCTAGCGTCATGGGTCAATAAAGGACTAGACTGGGGGCCATCCAAGGACGTGCCGTTATTGCAGGGCCGCATCAGGGATCTCTTAGAAAGAGACCTCAGCCTGGTCAAAGTGACACGGGTCATGCTGATCCGCCGAACCCTGCCCGGCAAACGTCGCCCCCTTCGCCTGTGGGAGTTTAATCCGGAGGGACCGCAAGCTCTCCAGCATTTCATGGGCGCAACGCCCACGGAGATGTATGAATTGTTCTTTGGATCACAAGCAACGTGTCCGGATTTGACCAAGGACGCAGGTCTGAGCTGCAATCGCCCGGATACTCAAGTAAGTAGCCTTGTGCCCGGACTCACTATCGGTATATTTGTCATAAACTTGCCCTTAAAAGAGCTGTCCTTTAAATAGGAGTGGATAGCGAAAGCAAAGCTTATCAGGTGTCCGGCTCCCCTCCCCGAGACCACACCGGATCCCGTGCTGGTCAGGATGTTGAAGATTGTGCCTTTGGAGGAAAGCAAGGGAGGGGGCAAGGAAACAATGACCTCCTCGAAGGAGGCTGTTCGGAAGGGAGGAATCGAAAATTCCTCTCCTCAGGGGAATAAGAGGACTGCCTCTGAAGACCCAGAGACCATGGCCTCAAAGCGGGGAAAGAAATCCTCGTCAGAGGGTCCTGCGCCGGGGGATACCTCGGCCGAATTATGTCCTCAAGGGGACCAGCCCTTCACCGAGCCGTAAGTAGAGAGGGGTTTTATTTTTAAGAGATAAGAGAAATCCTTGCTTTATATCTGAGAAAAGTAACAGAAATTTTACCTTGTAGTTCGGACCTCAGCCCTTCTCAGCAGGGCTCGTCTTCGGGGGACCTTCTTCCGGAGATGATGGAGAGCGTAACGCCTTCCCCTGCCATATTGCCTAGCGAGGCGGGCGACCTTGAGGTATCGTCGCGGAGGGTTTCTTCGAATCTGGCAGGGCCGGACGGTAGTCATCTGGGCCCCCAAAGCCCTCCGCGTTCGGCCTTCGAAAAGGGCCTTCGGACGAGTCCGGAACCGTCCGGTGCGCGGTCAGAGGAGCTGAAAGATCTGCTTGGGCGAGCGTCTATCTCAGAGGAGCACGATGCCTTGATGGGTATGGTGGTTGAGAGGATTTCGTCCGCGGAGAGTGGATTGCATGAGGCCGTCAGGAGTTTACTGACAGGTTTTGAGGTATACAGTTGCGCATGAACAAGATGCGCCCTGTGTAGATAGTAACCCCTGAGACTCTGTGCGTTGTTAGAAGTGACGGTGCAGAGGATCATAACCCCAGGTCTAAAATGCCGCCTTCATGTGTAGGTGGCAAAGTGTCCGGCGGCGAGCCGGACTGATGAATTTGCCGAGCTAAAGTGGCAACTTGACATGGCAGATGCCGACATCAGCTTGTTAACAGGCGGCTTAACGAGGCACAAGGTATGTTGTTCCTCCGGTGACACCTAGTAAGAGGAGCTTTATGCCAGTATCTTACAATGTGTGTGCGTAATGCAGATGGTGCTGCTGCCATGGAGAATCTTCGGGCGGAACTTGCCCAAGCCAAGGAGCAAGCCAGAAAAAGTGATGCGGCTGCCGGAAAGGCAATTGAAGAGCTGAAAGCCGAACAGGCTACTCACTGCCAAAGCAAGAAGGAAATGGCAGAGATGGCCGTGAAGCTAAAAAGCGCTGTTGACCGTTGCAAGCTTCTTGAAAAAGAAGTCCGGGCGGAACAGATGGATCTGGACAAGGCCGTTGCCGATGCCAAGGATGCTCGCTCTGCGATGAGAGCTATGAAGGAGGAGCTGCATCAGGCCGGAGAGATCGCGGCTGGGAAGCCCTTTATGCTGCGGAGGAAGTTCTGTGATCCTAAACATGCTCCGCTAGACCGAATGTGGAGTACGGCGGACACCTATCTGGATTTGGCAGCGAGTGTTGCGGATGCGACCGAACACTTTCGAGATCAAGAGGATCGCGAAGTGGAGAAGCTCTTCTGGTCGCAGTTCCATAATCCAGAGCGTCCGCTGCCCGTAGCCGATCGTCTGGCCGAATGGGCTGAACTGAATAGGTTGTCCGGACTCGCCATGAAGTGTGTCATGAGCCACCTGTGGCCGGAGCCGAAAAGTTATTTCAACTTGGTGCAGCAGTTCCTTGGTGCGGTGCCACATATTAATGCGATGAAGAGGTCAGCATGCATAGAGGGTGCACGGATGGCTCTTGCCCGTGTCAAAGCATACTGGGCGGAGATGGAGACGACCGTTGTTGCATCCCGAGATTCGGACGAAAGCCGAGTACCAGCCGAGCACTATTTTCAGGAAGTTCTTCAAGGCGCTTGTGTGATAGAGACGCAGTGCTCAAAGGATGTTATGTTTAAATAGCAAATGTTATTGTAAAATAATTTTTGATAAATTATAGAAGCTTTTTATACTTGCGCCTTCAAGTATTGTAACACCTCCTGTGCGGCCGTTTAGGGTATATGTATATGTAATCTGAAAGATGGCAGTCGTCGGCTTCAGCCCCCATGCAAATATTGCGGGGGTGTTCGTAGAAGGCGCGTTTTCACACTTGATCCAACGTGTTGGTCCTACAAAGGAGGTGATAACGCAGCGAACTAGGCAATCGGACTATAATGCTTTAACACTTTCACTTAGCCATAGGAGTTTGACAGTGAGGCTACTTATATAGCCCCTGGTGGCGCCTGCGCTCGCCCGAACTCGGGGCGCGTATGTGCTTGGCCGGGAAACGGCCCTTCGTTAATGCAGAGGAATCCTAAAGATTCCGGTGAGTCATCGAGTGGTTGACCAGTCTCTCGCATATCATGACAGTCAGTTTTTGGCTTTCTCTACTGAGGTGCTCGCCTGGCCGAACCGGGGCTCAATCGCAGTAGTTCTCCTGGTGCCGCCTTAGCCGATAGAACGGAACGTAAGGCAGCAAAACACAGGAGCCGGGCAACCCAACATTTGACCAAAAGACATGATTCGGAGCTGATGC
The DNA here is from genome assembly GCA_032464435.1 of Aegilops umbellulata. Lineage (NCBI taxonomy): Eukaryota > Viridiplantae > Streptophyta > Magnoliopsida > Poales > Poaceae > Aegilops > Aegilops umbellulata. The sequence goes on along the minus strand of CP136055.1, from coordinate 316,743,004 downwards.
ATATAAGGCCAAACTCGCGACGCCGAACACTCCCTAAGGTATTCGGTCTTTATGAAGGCGGGCAGGACAACACCCTTAATTATAAGCCCCTGGTGTCCAGGTACGCGCAAAATTCTGACGTGGCCACATGCCAAGACGCCAGCCTCCTCCTTGGTTATACCAAAAAACCAGGGGATGTGTATCAACAAGAGACAGTAAAAAAGGTTTACGCAGGTCTTAATCTGAAGAGAATCCTTGGAACGGGTCCCTGCTGCACGTCTGTGCCTGTGTCTCCGTTGTGCCGTATCCTAGACGGGCGCAGCACGGTGTTCATCTGTAAAAAAGAGGGACTTAGTTGAAGAAAGGTCGTGCCTTTATCAATTGTATTTCTATGGCGGACTCGTCTAGCCGAGTCCGTGGTCTTAATGACCTGTTTAGATGTTTTTAGCTGGTGAAGCCATTTTATTGTGGGGTTGTTAAGGCAGCCGCACAATCTCCTGCGCGGGAGGTGTACTCAATGCTTTCCCTTTAATGAGATGATGCCTCGTGGACCGGGCATCTTAAGCGTAAGAGATGCATAATGCGGAATTGCGTTAAAGTGGGCGAAAGCTTCGCGTCCCATTAGTGCTTGATAGCTGCTTGAGAATGGGGTGATATGGAAGGTTAGCCTTTCACGACGGAAGTTGTCGGGGGAGTCGAATTTAACTTCTAGCCGGAGAGAACCCGTGCAATGGGCGTCCGGGCCTAGTGTTACCCCTTTAAAGGAGGTTTTGCTATGGCGAATTTTTGCTGTGTCTACCCCCATGTGGCGGATTGTGTCCTGATATATCAGGTTTAGATCACTGCCGCCATCCATCAGGACATTTGTAAAGTGGAGCCCGCCGATTATTGGATCTAATACCAAGGCAGTCCAGCCTGCGTTCCGGATACTTCTAGAGTAATCCAGTTGATTGAAGGTGATCGGTTTTAACAACCAGTGGCGAGACTCCTATGGGATAGGCCATATGGTGCGTACCTCTATGGGCGCCGCTTGTTTTGTTATGCGTAGTAAGTTTACTGTTTTGACTTCTTGTGAAAAATTCTTTTGTTTCCTGGTGCTCTGCTTTTGGGGTTCGTCATCGTCTTCACTTGGTGTGTCGAGCCCCTTGTGTTCGGCATTGAGTTTGCCAGATTGCTTGAAAACCCAACAATCTCTATGGGTATGGTTTGCAGGCTTCCCGGGAGTACTGTGTATTTGACATATCTTGTCCAAGATTTTGTTTAAGTTGGATAGCTCGTCCCTGTTATCCTTGAGGGGTGGCTTTTTCTGATTTTGCCAAGACCTTTTGAATCCGGCATTGACTACCGTGCTCTTCGGACTGCTTTCCTTAGTCCGGCGCTGGTCCTTGTTGCGTCGCAGTTTTCCGTTTCCATCCCTAATTTTGGATGTACTTGGGTCGCTGGTGCTACATCTTGTCAACCAGCTGTCCTCTCCTGCGCAAAAGCGGGTCATGAGGCTTGTTAATGCGGCCATTGTTCTTGGCTTTTCTTGGCCGAGGTGTCTGGCAAGCCATTCGTCTCGAACGTTATGCCTAAAACCTGCTAGGGCTTTGGCGTCCGGATAGTCGACTATCTGATTCTTTTTAGTAAGGAATCTGTTCCAGAATTTCTGGGCTAACTCTCCGGGCTAACTCTCCGGGCTGTTGAGTTATGTGACTTAGATCGTCTGCATCCGGAGGGCGGACATAGGTCCCTTGAAAATTTGCCCGGAAAGCGTCTTCGAGCTCTCCCCAACTTCCAATGGTGTTTTCGGGAAGGCTTTTGAGCCAATGCCGAGCTGGCCCTTTAAGCTTGAGGGGTAAGTATTTTATGGCGTGGAGGTCATCTCCTCTTGCCATGTGTATGTGGAGGATATAATTCTCAATCCAGACTCCAGGGTCTGTTGTTCCGTCGTACGCCTCTATGTTTACGGGCTTGAATCCTGCTGGAAATTCATGGTCCAGAACCTCATCGGTGAAACATAGGGGGTGTCCGGCACCCCTGTATTTGGGTGTGCCGTGATGTTCGGATATTGGTTGTGTTGCACTGCTTACGAGAGCTTGCTTTCTTGGCCCATAGATAGATCTAGCTGGGCCATATTTTTGATGCGAATCCTTGAGTGGGTCGCGTGCCGGCTTGTATGCGGCGCCGCTTGCCGCTTTATGCTGGCCATGGGGTCGTCTATCCGATCGGGTGGCTTTCTTATTTTTTGATTGCGGGGGCTCTAAGGCCTCCTCGTCAAATTCCGGCAGTAGCTTTCGCTTCGGATAGCTTTTGATGTGGCGACTGCCGCCGTATTTGTCTCCGGTGTTGAGTACTTTGCTCCATCTGATTCTGAGTGCATCTTCCGCAGTTTTGAGCTTCCGCTTCTGCTTTTTTAGGCTACGCGCAGTGGCAACGAGCGTTCGGTGGAGGTTCTTCTGCTCCATTAGCTTGTCCGGCGTAAGGTCGTCTAGAATGTTGTTCTCTCCGGGGACAGGTTGTTCGGTTTTATTCGAGTTGCCCTGTTCGTCGTCCGCCGGTTCGTCCCGCTCTATGGATGGGTCTGTATGGCTGTTGTCTCTGTCGAGGCGGGGCTTGGAGCGGCGTTTACGTCGCCGCTTTGATTGCTTTTTGAGAGAACGATCCCTCGTTGCATCCCTGTGTTCCGCGTCGTCGCTTCCTTTGGGTGTGTCCACCATGTACACATCATGAGATGAGGTGGCTGTCCAGTGCCCTATAGGCGTTGGTTCATGTTCATCTCCTACATCGTCGTCCATACCGTCGATGTCTTCGGAGTCGAAGTCGAGCATGTCGTTTAGATTATCGACAGTGGCTACCAAGTGGGTGGTGGGTGGGCTTAGAATTGCTTCGTCGTCCGCATCCCAATCCTGCCGGTCATAATCCGGCCAGGACTCTCCTGATAAAGAGAGAGACTTTAGTGATTTCAGAATATCGCCGAAGGGCGAGTGCTGAAAGATGTCCGCGGCGGTGAACTCCATGAATGGCGCCCAATTGGATTCGATCTGCAGGGGCGCGGAGGGCTCGGAGTCCGGCTCCTTGGAGTCATGAGCCTCGCGGAGGGCAGGGCTGGTGTTCTGCTTGATCGCCGTAGAGATTGCAGCCCCTGAGGCGGTGTCTAACCACCCGCCTTCGATTGGTGTGGTCGGCTCCGAGTTAAGGGTCGGAGCGGACACAAGTGCGGCCTCCAGGGCACTGTTCGGCGGCAGAGCTAGATCATGCCCATCGTGACAGTGCGGCGCGCTCGGCAGTGGCTCGAATCCGTCGAAGATCAAGTCCCCGCGGATGTCAGCCGTGTAGTTTCAGCTTCCAAATCTAACCTGATGGCCAGGGGCGTAGCTTTCGATCTGCTCCAGATGGCCAAGCGAATTGGCCCGCAGTGCGAAGCCACCGAAGACGAAGATCTGTCCGGGGAGAAAGGTCTCACCCTGGACTGCATCGCTATTGATGATCGGAGGAGCCATCGGGCCTAAAAGTGACAACACAGAGGAACTCTCAATGAAAGCACCAATGTCGGTGTCAAAACCGGCGATCTCGGGTAGGGGGTCCCGAACTGTGCGTCTAGGCGGATGGTAACAGGAGGCAGGGGACACGATGTTTTACCCAGGTTCGGGCCCTCTTGATGGAGGTAAAACCCTACGTCCTGCTTGATTAATATTGATGATATGGGTAGTACAAGAGTAGATCTACCACGAGATCAAGGAGGCTAAACCCTAGAAGCTAGCCTATGGTATGATTGTTGTTCTGTCCTACGGACTAAAACCCTCCGGTTTATATAGACACAGCAGAGGGTTAGGGTTACACAGAGTCGGTTACAATGGTAGGATATCTATATATTCGCATCACCAAGCTTGCCTTCCACGCCAAGGAAAGTCCCTTCCGGACATGGGACGAAGTCTTCAATCTTGTATCTTCATAGTCCAGGAGTCCGGCTGAAGGTATGGTTCGGCTATCCGGATACCCCCTAATCCAGGACTCCCTCACACGCCTTTCATAAAATCGAACCATCACCGAGGAAGTTTCATGGTTTCGAGGGGGAAATCACCTAGATTGAAGGGGGGGTCCAAATTTCCTTTGTCCTTTGTCCACGAGTTTTTTTCTACGATGAACATACAACCTGCAAATCATTGTGTTCAAATTTGGCACTTTTCCGAGTTCATTTGCCATACTTAGGGGATTATGTGCATTTCCTAGGCATTAATGCACATAATTCAAGTTAAAACAATCGATGCATGAAAGGGTCCACAAGAGCGGCCTAGAAAACCATGCTCGTGCCATTTAGTAAATTCTCATGCCATTTATAAGGAATGGACATATATGTCGATGAAATGTGTGGCAATTGTCAACCACAAATGTTTGTTTGTTGGGTTTTCAACTGTAGAAAAAATGGAATAAATGCTTAAAAAACATGACGCCTCGCATGGTGCCATGGTATGACCTCACCATGCCTTGGTAAAAATTTGAGAAGGTTTGGCTTATGTCATCATGCGCGCCCTGTCAGTGTCAAAACCGGCGGATCTCGAGTAGGGGGTGATACGTCTCCAACGTATCTATAATTTTTGATTGCTCCATGCTATATTATCTACTGTTTTGGACTATACTGGGCTTTATTTTCCACTTTTATATTATTTTTGGGACTAACCTATTAATTGGAGGCCCAGCCCAGAATTGCTGTTTTTTGCCTACATTAGTGTTTCGGAGAAACAGAATATCAAACGGAGTCCAAACGGAATAAAATCTTCGGGAACGTGATTTTCTCACCGAACGTGATCCAGAGGACTTGGACCCTACGACAAGGCATCAAAGAGGCGGTCACGAGGGTGGGGGGAGCCCCCCTAGGGCGCGCCCCTGCCTCGTGGGCCCCTCGAAGCTCCACCGACATACTCCTTCCTCCTATATATACCTACGTACCCCCAAACGATCAGAACGGGAGCCAAAAACCTAATTCCACCGCCGCAACCTTCTGTATCCACGAGATACCATCTTGGGGCCTGTTCCGGAGCTCCGCTGGAGAGAGCCGTCATCACGGACGGCTTCTACATCATCATAGCCTCTCCGATGAAGTGTGAGTAGTTTATCTCAAACCTTCGGGTCCATAGTTAGTAGCTAGATGACTTCTTCTCTCTTTTTGGATCTCAATACAAAGTTCTCCCCCTCTCTTGTGGAGATCTATTCGATGTAACCCTCTTTTTGCGGTGTGTTTGTTGAGACCGATGAATTGTGGGTTTATGATCAAGTCTATCTTTGAATAATATTTGAATCTTCTCTGAATTCTTTATGTATGATTGGTTATCTTTGCAAGTCTCTTCGAATTATCAGTTTGGTTTGGCCTACTAGATTGGTTTTTCTTGCCATGAGAGAAGTGCTTAGCTTTGGGTTCGATCTTGCGGTGTCCTTTCCCAGTGATAGAAGGGGCAGCAAGGCACGTATTGCATCGTTGCCATCGAGGATAACAAGATGGGGTTTATTTCATATTGCATGAATTTATCTCTCTACATCATGTCATCTTGCTTAAAGCGTTACTCTGTTTCTAACTTAATACTCTAGATGCATGCTGTATAGCGGTCGATGAGTGGAGTAATTGTAGTAGATGCAGGCAAGAGTCGGTCTACTTGTCACGGACGTGATGCCTATATACATGATCATACCATAGATATTCTCATAACTATGGTCAATTCTATCAATTGCTCAACAGTAATTTGTTCACCCACCGTAGAATACTTATGCTCTTGAGAGAAGCCACTAGTGAAACCTATGGCCCCCGGGTCTATTCTCATCATACCAATCTCAATCACTTTAATCTCGCTTTGCTTTTTTACTTTGCCTTTTACTTTTCACTTTGCATCTCTATATCAAAAATACCAAAAACATTATCTATCAGTTCTCACTCTTGTAAGTGACCGTGAAGGGATTGACAACCCCTAATCGCGTTGGTTGTGAGTTGCTATCGTTTTGTGCAGGTATGAGGGACTTTAGCGTGGCCTCCTACTGGATTGATACCTTGGTTCTCAAAAACTAAGGGAAATACTCACGCTACTCTGCTGCATCATCCTCTCCTCTTCGGGGAAAACCAATGCAAGCTCAAGAGGTAGCAAGAAGAATTTCTGGCGCCGTTGCCGGGGAGTCTACGCAAAAAGTCAACATACCAAGTACCCATCACAATCCCTATCTCTCGCATTACATTAGTTGCAATTTGCCTCTCATTTTCCTCTCCCCCACTTCACCCTTGCCATTTTATTTGCCCTCTCCTTCTCCTTCTCCTTCTCCTTCTCCTTCTCTTTTTTCCGTTTGCCTTTTTTCTCGCTTGCCTTTTGTTTGCTCGTGTGTTGGATTGCTTGTTTGTCGCGATGGCTCAAGATACAACCAAATTGTGTGACTTCACCAATACCAATAATAATGATTTCCTTAGCACTCCGATTGCTCCTCTTGCCAATACTGAATCTTGTGAAATCAATACTGCTTTGTTGAATCTTATTATGAAAGATCAATTCGTCGGCCTTCCTAGTGAATATGCCGCTACTCATCTTAATAGCTTCGTTGATTTATGTGATATGCAAAAGAAAAAAGATGTCGATAATGATATCGTTAAATTGAAGCTATTTCCTTTTTCGCCTAGAGATCGTGCTAAAGCTTGGTTTTCGTCTTTGCCTAAAAATAGTATTGATTCTTGGAACAAGTGCAAAGATGCTTTTATCTCTAAGTATTTTCCTCCTGCTAAGGTTATCGCTCCTAGAAACGATATTATGAATTTTAAGCAACTTGATCATGAACATGTTGCCCAAGCTTGGGAGAGAATGAAATTAATGCTACATAATTGTCCTACTCATGGTTTGAACTTATGGATGATTATACAAATTTTTTATGCTGGATTGAATTTTGCTTCTAGAAATCTTTTAGATTCGTCCGCGGGAGGCACTTTTATGGAAATCACTTTAGGAGATGCTACTAAACTCCTAGATAATATTATGGTTAATTATTCTCAATGGCACACTGAAAGATCTATTAATAAAAAAGTGCATGCGATAGAAGAAATCAATGTTTTGAGTGGAAAGATGGATGAACTTATGAAATTATTTGCTACTAAAAGTGTTTATTCTGATCCTAATGATATGCCTTTGTCTAATTTGATTGGGAATAATAATGAATCTATGGATGTGAATTTTGTTGGTAGGAATAATTTTGGCAACAACGCATATAGAGGGAATTTTAATCCTAGGCCTTATCCTAGTAATCCTTCTAATAATTATGGAAATTCCTACAACAACTCTTATGGAAATTTTAATAAGATGCCTTCTGAATTTTAGAATAGTGTCAAAGAGTTTATGAATTCACAAAAGAATTTTAATGCTTTGCTTGAAGAGAAATTGCTTAAAGTTGATGATTTGGCTAGGAACGTTGATATAATTTCTCTTGAGGTTGATTCTTTAAAGCTTAGATCTATTCCTCCTAAGCATGATATCAATGAGTCTCTCAAAGCCATGAGAATTTCCATTGATGAGTGCAAGGAAAGAACCGCTAGGATGCGTGCTACGAAAGATGCCTTTATTAAAGCGTGTTCTTCCAATTCCTATGAAAATCAAGATGAAGATCTAAAAGTTATTGATGTGTCCCCTATCAAATCTTTGTTTTGCAATATGAATCTTGATGAAACTGAATATGATCTTCCTTTACCTAGAAGGCGTTCTAAAACTTCGGAGTATTTAGACCTTTATGATGAAATTGATGAAAGTGGGATTGAAAAAAATAAAACCATAGATGTTGCTAAACCCACTATATTGGATTTCAAGGAATTTAATTATGAAAGTTGCTCTCTAATTGATTGTATTTCCTTGTTGCAATCCGTGCTAAATTCTCCTCATGCTTATAGTCAAAAGAAAGCCTTTACCGAACACATTGTTGATGCCTTGATGCAATCCTATGAAGAAAAACTTGAGTTGAAAGTTTCTATCCCTAGAAAACTCTATGATGAGTGGGAACCAACTATTAAAATTAAAATTAAAGATCATGAGTTTTAAGCTTTGTGTGATTTGGGTGCTAGTGTCTCCACTGTCCCCAAAACTTTGTGTGATTTGCTAGATTTCCATGATTTTGACGATTGCTCTCTAAATTTGCATCTTATGGATTCCACTATAAAAAACCTATGGGTAGAATTAATGATGTTATTATTATTGCAAATAGGAATTATGTGCCCGTAGATTTTATCGTTCTTGATAAAGATTGCAATCCTTCTTGCCCTATTATTCTTGGTAAACCTTTCCTTAGAACGGTTGGTGCGATTATTGATATGAAAGAAGGGAATATTATATTTAAATTTCATTAAAAAAGGGCATGGAACACTTTCCTAGAAATAAAATAAGATTTCCATATGAAACTATCATGAGAGATACCTACGGATTGCCTACCAAAGATGGCAATACCTAAATCTATCCTCACTTTTATGCCTAGCTAGGGGCGTTAAACGATAGCGCTTGCTGGGAGGCAACCCAATTTTATTTTGAGTTTTTTTGTTTTTGCTTCTGTTTAGGAATAAATAATCCATCTACCTTCTGTTCAGATGTGGTTTTGTGTTTTAATTAGTGTTTGTGCCAAGCTAGACCAATTGGATCTTCTTGGATGATAGTTATTTGATCTTGCTGTAATTTCCAGAAACTTTGCGCTTAGTGACCGAATTATTAAAAATCACCAGAACGTGATAAAATTCTGATTCCAATTGATGCTGATCAATAAACAAATTTTCTAGGTTTTCTAATTTTGGTAGATGTTTTGGATTTCCAGAAGTTTGCGTTAGTTACAGATTACTACAGACTGTTCTGTTTTTGACAGATTCTGTTTTTCGCGTGTTGTTTGCTTATTTTGATGAATCTATGGCTAGTATTGGAGGGTATGAACCATAGAGAACTTGGAATACAGTAGGTTTAACACCAATATAAATAAATAATGAGTTCATTACAGTACCTTGGAGTGGTTTTATGTTTTCTTTCTCTAACGGAGCTCACGAGATTTCTATTGAGTTTTGTGTTGTGAAGTTTTCAAGTTTTGGGTGAAATCTTTTGATGGATTATGGAACAAGGAGTGGAAAGAGACTAAGCTTGGGGATGCCCATGGCACCCCCAAGATAATCCAAGGACACCAAAAAGTCAAAGATTGGGGATACCCCGGAAGGCATCCCCTCCTTCGTCTACTTCCATCGGTATTTTACTTGGAGCTATATTTTTATTCACCAACATGATATGTGTTTTGCTTGGAGCATCTTGTATTATTTGTGTCTTTGTTTGTTTGTGTGCCATAATCATTCTTGCTGTACACACCTTTGAGAGAGACATCTATGAATTAAAATTTGTTAGAATACTCTTTGTGCTTCACTTATATCTTTTGAGCTAGGCAGTTTTGCTCTATGTGCTCCACTTTTATCTTTCGAGCGTGATAATTTTGCTCTATGTGCTTCACTTAGATTTGTTAGAGCATGGTGGTGGACTTGTTTTAAAGAAACTATTGATCTCTCATGCTTCACTTAGATCATTTTGAGAGTCTTAATAGCATGGTAAATTGCTTAATATTAATATGCTTGGTATTCATGATTTGTGAAATTTTCTTTTGAGTGCGTTGAATACTAAGAAAAGATTGAAGCATGATAATTGTTTTGAGATATGGAGGTGATAATATTAGAGTCATGCTAGTGGAAGTAGTTGTGAATTTAAAGAATACTTGCGTTGAAGTTTGTGATTCCCGTAGCATGCACGTATGGTGAACCGTTATGTAACGAAGTCGGAGCATGAGGTGTTTATTTATTGTCCTCCTTATGAGTGGCGGTCCGGGACGAGCGATGGTATTTACCTACCAATCTATCCTCCTAGGAGCATGCGCGTAATACTTTGCTTTGATAACTTCTAGGTTTTTGCAATAAGTATATGAGTTCTTTATGACTAATGTTGAGTCCATGGATTATACGCACTTTTCCCATCCTTCCACCATTGCTAGCCTCTCTAATACCGCACACTTTTCGCCAGTATCATACACCCACCATATATCTTCCTCAAAACAGCCACCATACCTACCTATCATGGCATTTCCATAGCCATTCTGAGATATATTGCCATGCAACTTTTCCACCGTTCCGTTTATTATGGCACGCTCCATCATTGTCATATTGCTAGCATGATCATGTAGTTGACATCGTATTTGTGGCAAAGCCACCATTCATAATTCTTTCATACATGTCACTCTTGATTCATTGCATATCCTGGTACCCCGCTGGAGGCATTCATATAGAGTCATATCTTGTTCTAAGTATCGAGTTGTAAGAAAAATAAAAGTGTGATGATCATCATTTTTAGAGCATTGTCCCAAGTGAGGAAAGAATGATGGAGACTATGATCCCCCCACAAGTCGGGATGAGACTTCAGACGATAAATAAAAAAAAGAGAGAGAAAAAGAGAGAAGGGACAATGCTACTATCCTTTTACCACACTTGTGCTTCAAAGTAGCACCAAGATCTTCATGATAGAGAGTCTCCTATGTTGTCACTTTCATATACTAGTGGGAATTTTTCATTATAGAACTTGGCTTGTATATTCCAACGACGGGCTTCCTCAAAATGCCCTAGGTCTTCGTGAGCAAGCGAGTTGGATGCACACCCACTTAGTTTCTTTTGTTGAGCTTTCATATACTTATAGCTCTAGTGCATCCGTTGCATGGCAATCCCTACTCACTCACATTGATATCTATTAATGGGCATCTCCATAGCCCGTTGATATGCCTAGGTGATGTGAGACTATCTTCCCCTCTTTTTGTCTTCTCCACAACCACCGTTCTATTCCACATATAGTGCTATATCCATGGCTCACGCTCATGTATTGCGTGAAGGTTGAAAAAGTTTTGAAAATGTTAAAGTATGAAACAATTGCTTGGCTTGTCATCGGTTTATGCATGATTTAAATACTTTGTGTGGTGAAGATGGAGCATAGCCAGACTATATGAATTTGTAGGGATACCTTTCTTTGTCCATGTTATTTTGAGAAGACATAATTACTTTATTAGTATGCTTGAAGTATTATTATTTTTATGTCAATATGAACTTTTGTCTTTAATCTTTTGAATCTGAATATTCATACCACAATTAAGAAGTTTTACATTGAAATTATGCCAAGTAGCACTCCGCATCAAAAATTCTCTTTTTATCATTTACCTACTCGAGGACGAGCAGGAATTAAGCTTGGGGATGCCTGATACGTCTCCAACGTATCTGTATTTTTTGATTGCTCCATGCAATATTATCTACTTTTTTGGACTATATTGGGCTTTATTTTCCACTTTTATATTATTTTTGGGACTAACCTATTAACCGGAGGCCCATCCCAGAATTGCTGTTTTTGCCTATTTCAGTGTTTCGGAGAAACAGAATATCGAACGGAGTCCAAACGGAATAAAATCTTCAGGAACGTGATTTTCTCACCGAACGTGATCCAAAGGACTTGGACCCTACGCCAAGGCATCGAAGAGGCGGTCACGAGGGTGGGGGGCGCGCCCCTGCCTCGTGGGCCCCTCGAAGCTCCACCGACGTACCCCTTCCTCCTATATATACCTACGTACCCCAAACGATCAGAACGGGAGCCAAAAACCTAATTCCACCGCCGCAACCTTCTGTATCCACGAGATCCCATCTTGGGGCCTGTTCCGGAGCTCCGCCGGAGAGGGCCGTCATCATGGAGGGCTTCTACATCATCATAGCCTCTCCGATGAAGTGTGAGTAGTTTATCTCAGACCTTCGGGTCCATAGTTAGTAGCTAGATGGCTTCTTCTCTCTTTTTGGATCTCAATACAAAGTTCTCCCCCTCTCTTGTGGAGATCTATTCGATGTAATCTTCTTTTTGCGGTGTGTTTGTTGAGACCGATGAATTGTGGGTTTATGATCAAGTCTATCTTTGAATAATATTTGAATCTTCTCTGAATTCTTTTATGTATGATTGGTTATCTTTGCAAGTCTCTTCGAATTATCAGTTTGGTTTGGCCTACTAGATTAGTTTTTCTTGCCATGCGAGAAGTGCTTAGCTTTGGGTTCGATCTTGCGGTGTCCTTTCCCAGTGACAGAAGGGGCAGCAAGGCACGTATTGCATCGTTGCCATCGAGGATAACAAGATGGGGTTTATTTCATATTGCATGAATTTATCTCTCTACATCATGTCATCTTGCTTAAAGGGTTACTCTATTTCTAACTTAATACTCGAGATGCATGCTGGATAGCGGTCGATGAGTGGAGTAATAGTAGTAGATGCAGGAAGGAGTCGGTCTACTTGTCACGGACGTGATGCCTATATACATGATCATAACTTAGATATTCTCATAACTATGCTCAATTCTGTCAATTGCTCAACAGTAACTTGTTCACCCACCGTAGAATACGTATGCTCTTGAGAGAAGCCACGAGTGAAACCTATGGTCCCCGGGTCTATTCTCATCATATCAATCTAAATCACTTTAATCTCGCTTTGCTTTTTTACTTTGCATCTCTATATCAAAAATACCAAAAACATTATCTATCAGTTCTCACTCTCGTAACAACCCCTAATCGCGTTGGTTGCGAGTTGCTATCATTTTGTGCAGGTACGAGGGACTTGAGCGTGGCCTCCTACTGGATTGATACCTTGGTTCTCAAAAACTAAGGGAAATACTTACGCTACTCTGCTGCATCATCCTCTCCTCTTCAGGGAAAACCAATGCAAGCTCAAGAGGTAGAAGGGGGTACCGAACTGTGCGTCTAGGGTCGATGGTAACAGGAGATAGGGGACACGATGTTTACCCAGGTTCGGGCCCTCTCTGTGGAGGTAATACCCTACTTCCTGCTTGATTGATCTTGATGAATATGAGTATTACAAGAGTTGATCTTCGACGAGATCGAGATGGCTAAACCCTAAAAGTCTAGCCTGTATGACTATGATAATGAGTATATCTCTCTCCGGACTAAGTTCTCCGGTTTATATAGACACCGGGAGGATCTAGGGTTACACAAGGTCGGTTACAAAGAAAGGAATCTACATATTCGGTCGCCAAGCTTGCCTTCCACGCCAAGGAGAGTCCCATTCGGACACGGGTGCAGTCTTTGGTCTTCGTATCTTCACAGCCCATCAGTCCGGCCCATGGCTAACAGGTCGGACGTCCGAGGACCCCTTAATCCAGGACTCCCTCAGTAGCCCCTGAACCTGGCTTCAATGACGAGGAGTCCGGCGCACAGATTTATCTTCGGCATTGCAAGGCGGGTTCCCCTTTACGAACTCCAAGATAGTCTCCAGACGTGATGATTATATCCGGACCTGTAACTCACACCGCACACAACCACAGAGAGAATATAATACTCCACGAGTCCAATCCGCTGACAACTTTTTACAACATGACATCCCGTCTGTCTGGTCATAATTTGAACCGTTTTGTGTCTGCCGTTCCACGTTTCGAGACGCGGTTGCCATTGGCACGTCTTGTCGAAGCAGAGACCGTGTCCCCTTATTGCGAGATTCTCATCAATACGGGTATGGGTAACCCAACCGTGCCATTTACACAGCCCTTGGGAATAGGCGAGATTTAAGGCGAGTGAGGAGGCGCTTGATATTCACAACCCTTTATAAGGGGATAAGAATTCACCCTTGTCTACTCACGCCTTCTCCTTCCACTGCCCTTCCATCCTTGAGCTCCAGCGCCCAAGTCCCCATCTTTCTCCATCTCCGGAAAGCATCCGACCATGTCCGGATCCGGAGGTCAAGGCAAATGGATGGTCTCCTCCGTCAAGGAGAAGGACATTGCCGAGCTTCGCGCGGCCGGGTACTTGGCGAAGGAAATCGCCCATCGCCTTCCGGCCCAGGGGCAAGTCGTCCCCACCCCGAAGCCTACTGAGAGAGTAGTTTTCCTCCCTTACTTCGTCCGTGGACTGGGGTTTCCACTCCACCCTTTCGTCCGCGGTCTAATGTATCATTACGGCCCAGATTTCCATGAGTTGGCCCCGAACTCCTTCCTCAACATCTTGGCGTTCATCGTCGTGTGTGAGGCTGATACGTCTCCAACGCATCTATAATTTTTGATTGCTCCATGCTATATTATCTACTGTTTTGTCCATTATTGGGCTTTATTATCCACTTTTATATTATTTTTGGGACTAACCTATTAACCGGAGGCCCAACCCATAATTGTTGTTTTTTTTTGCCTATTTCAGAGTTTCGCAGAAAAGGAATATCAAATGAAGTCTAAACGGAATGAAACCTTCGGGAACGTGATTTTCGAAACGAACATGATCCAGGAGACTTGGAACCTACGTCAAGAAACAAAGGAGGAAACCATGAGGTAGGGGGGCGCGCCCACCCCCCAGGGCGCGCCCTCCACCCTCGTGGGCCCCTGTTGCTCCATCGACATACTCCTTCCTCCTATATATACCTACGTACCCCCAAACGATCAGATATGAAGCCAAAAACCTAATTCCACCACCGCAACCTTCTGTATCCACGAGATCCCATCTTGGGGCCTGTTCCGGAGCTTCGCCGGAGGGGGCATCCATCACGGAGGGCTTCTACATCATCACCATAGCCTCTCCGATGAAGTGTGAGTAGTTTACCTCAGACCTTCGGATCCATAGTTAGTATCTAGATGGCTTCTTCTCTCTTTTTGGATCTCAATACAATGTTCTCCCCCTCTCTCGTGGAGATATATTCGATGTAATCTTGTTTTTGCGGTGTGTTTGTTGAGACCGATGAATTGTGGGTTTATGATCAAGATTATCTATGAACAATATTTGAATCTTCTCTGAATTCTTTTATGTATGATTGGTTATCTTTGCAAGTCTCTTCGAATTATCAGTTTGGTTTGGCCTACTAGATTGGTTTTTCTTGCAATGGGAGAAGTGCTTAGCTTTGGGTTCAATCTCGCGGTGTCCTTTCCCAGTGACAGTAGGGGTAGCAAGTCATGTATTGTATTGTTGCAATCGAGGATAACAAGATGGGGTTTTATCATATTGCATGAATTTGTCCCTCTACATCATGTCATCTTGCTTAAGGCGTTACTCTGTTTTCTTGAACTTAATATTCTAGATGCATGCTGGATAGCGGTCGATGAGTGGAGTAATTGTAGTAGATGCAGGCAGGAGTCGGTCTACTTGTCTCGGACGTGATGCCTATATACATGATCATACCTAGATATTCTCATAACTATGCTCAATTCTGTCAATTGCTCAACAATAATTCATTCACCCACTGTAAAATACTTATGCTCTTGAGAGAAGCCACTAGTGAAACCTATGGCCCCTGGGTCTATCTTCATCATATTAATCTTCCAACACTTGTTTATTATCTTTGCTTTTTTACTTTGCTTTTATTTTACTTTGCATCTTTATCACAAAAATACCAAAAATATTATCCTATCATATCTATTAGATCTCACTCTCGTAAGTGACCGTGAAGGGATTGACAACCCCTTATTGCGTTGGTTGCGAGGAGTTATTTGTTTTGTGCAGGTACGAGGGACTCGTGCGTAGCCTCCTACTGGATTGATACCTTGGTTCTCAAAAACTGAGGGAAATACTTACGCTACTTTGCTGCATCATCCTTTCCTCTTCAAGGAAATCCAACGCAGTGCTCAAGAGGTAGCAAGAAGAATTTCTGGCGCCGTTGCTGGGGAGGCTTATGCAAGGTCAAGTCAAGATTTGGACTCCCGACAACGAGCCATTTCTGGCGCCGTTGCCTGGGAGTCTACGCAAATGTCAACATACCAAGTACCCATCACAAATCCCTTATCTCCCGCATTACATTATTTGCCATTTGCCTCTCGTTTTCCTCTCCCCACTTCACCCTTGCTGTTTTATTCGCCCTCTCTTTTTCATTCGCCTCTTTTTCGCTTCCCTTTTGTTTGCTGTGTGTTGGATTGCTTGTTTGTCACGATGGCTCAAGATAATACCAAATTGTGTGACTCCACCAATACCAACAATAATATTTCCTTAGCACTCCGATTGCTCCTCTTACCAATACTGAATCTTGTGAAATCAATACTGCTTTGTTGAATCTTGTCATGAAAGATCAATTCACCGACCTTCCTAGTGAAGATGTCGCTACTCATCTAAATAGCTTAGTTGATTTGTGTGATATGCAAAAGAAGAAAGATGTTGATAATGATATTGTTAAGTTGAAGCTATTTCCTTTTTCGCTTAGAGATCGTGCTAAAGCTTGGTTTTCGTCTTTGCCTAAAAATAGTATTGATTCTTGGAACAAGTGCAAAGATGCTTTTATCTCTAAGTATTTCCTCCCACTAAGATCATCTCTCTTAGAAACGATATTATGAAATTTTAAGCAACTTGATCATGAACATGTTGCACAAGCTTGGGAGAGGATGAAATTAATGATACGTAATTGCCCTACTCATGGTTTGAATTTGTGGATGATTATACAAAAAAATTATGCCAGATTGAATTTTGCTTCTAGAAATCTTTTAGATTCGGCTGCGGGAGGCACTTTTATGGAAATCACTTTAGGAGATGCTACTAAACTCCTAAATAATATTATGGTTAATTATTCTCATTGGCACACTGAAAGATCTACTAATAAAAAAGTGCATGCGATAGAAGAAATTAATGTTTTGAGTGGAAAGATGGATGAACTTATGAAATTATTTGCTACTAAGAGTGTTTCTTCTGATCCTAATGATATGCCTTTGTGTACTTTGATTGAGAATAATAATGAATCTATGGATGTCAATTTTGTTGGTAGGAATTATTTTGTTAACAATGCGTATAGAGGAAACTTTAATCCTAGGCCTTATCATAGTAATTCCTCTAATAATTATGGAAATTCCTACGACAACTCTTATGAAAGTTTAATAAGATGCCCTATGAATTTGAGACTAGTGTTAAAGAGTTTATGAATTTGCAAAAGAATTTCAATGCTTTGCTTGAAGAGAAATTGCTTAAAATTGATGAATTGGCTAGGAACGTTGATTCTTTAAAGGTTAGATTTATTCCTCCTAATCATGATATCAATGAGTCTCTCAAAGCCATGAGAATTTCCATTGATGAGTGCAAATAAAGAACCGCTAGGATGCGTGCTACGAAAGATGCCTTTCTTAAAGCGTGTTCTTCTAGTTCCTATGAAAATAAAGATGAAGATCTAAAAGTTATTGATGTGTCCCTATTAAATCTTTGTTTTGCAATATGAATCTTGATAATGATGGGACTGAATATGATCCACCTTTACCTAGAAGGCGTTCCAAAAGTTTGGAGTTTCTAGATTTTGACGCTAAAATTGATAAAAGTGGGATTGAAGAAATCAAAGCCCTAGATGTTGCTAATGTTGGGGAACGTAGTAATTTCAAAAAATTTCCTACGCACACGCAAGATCATGGTGATGCATAGCAGCGAGAGGGGAGAGTGTTGTCCACATACCCTCGTAGACCGAAAGCGGAAGTGTTAGCACAACGCGGTTGATGTAGTCGTACGTCTTCACGATCCGACCGATCAAGTACTGAACGCACGGCACCTCCGAGTTCAGCACACGTTCAACCCGATGACGTCCCTCGAACTCCGATCCAGCCGAGTGTTGAGGGAGAGTTTCGTCAGCATGATGGCGTGGTGACGATGTTGATGTTCTACCGACGCAGGGCTTCGCCTAAGCACCGCTACAGTAATATCGAGGTGGAATATGGTGGAGGGGGCACCGCACACGGCTAAGAAATCAACGATCAATTGTTGTGTATCTAGGGTGCCCCCTGCCTCCGTATATAAAGGAGCAAGGGGGAGGCCGGCCGGCCCTTGCTAGGCGCGCCAGGAGGAGGAGTCCTCCTCCTTGTAGGAGTAGGACTCCCTGAGGGAGTCCTGGATTAGGGGGTGTTCGGATAGCCGGACTATACCTTCAGCCGGACTCCAGGACTATGAAGATACAAGATTGAAGACTTCGTCCCGTGCCCGGAAGGATCTTTCCTTGGCGTGGAAGGCAAGCTAGGCGTGCGGATATTCAAGATCTCCTACCATTGTAACCGACTCTGTGTAACCCTAACCCTATCCGGTGTCTATATAAACCGGAGGGTTGTAGTCCGTAGGACAACCATCATCATACACAATCATACCATAGGCTAGCTTCTAGGGTTTAGCCTCCTTGATCTCGTGGTAGATCTACTCTTGTACTACCTATATCATCAATATTAATCTAGCAGGAGTAGGGTTTTACCTCCATCGAGAGGGCCCAAACCTGGGTAAAATAAAGTGTCCCTTGTCTCCTGTTACCATCCGACCTTGACGCACAGTTCGGGACCCCCTACCCGAGATCCGCCGGTTTTGACACCGACATTGGTGCTCTCATTGAGAGTTCCTCTGTGCCGTCGCGATCAGGAAGGATGCCTCTTCCCGTCTTTAAATAAGGCGCCATTAGAAAAGGAGCCTTGGCTGTCGGCCAAACTCTCCGGCTAGGTGGTTTTCTCGCAACCACCTGTTCGGCTGTTGCGCCGACGGTGACCTCCCGGGTCATCGAAAGCAACCTCCACGTCGGCTCAGAACTCGCCGAGCAATTGGATCCGATGGAGCTCTCTTCTGTAAACGAGCTCCTGGATCGCATCGCCGCACTGGGTGTCGCTACAAATTATGACCAGGTTGGGCTTAAACCCGATCTAAGAGAAATTAACTCTCCCCAAGTCACCCACCACGTTGCTGTGGTGGAGACACAATGCGGCGACCCTTGATCTATCTTAAGGACTAGCTACGTCCGAATTCCTGAACCCTCCATGCCGGATATCCGCGGAGGGGAAGATACAATGCAAGACCTGAGCTTCAAATCAGGCAAATAGGATAACATCCAAGACTCCGGATCTCAGAATCCGGAAGTTCTTCGGCCTCCGAACAGCAAACTGGGCGAAGTCTCAGATTCAACGACACCCGCCCGCCCGATCTTAAGCGATCTTTCCCAAATCAGGCAAATGCCCGAAGAAGCAGTACATCATTACTGGGCCAGATTCCTCCTGGTTATGAACAGGATAAAGGACTGCCGCGAGGGAGACGCACTTTCAATCTTTTGCAGTAACTGCACGGACAAGGGAATACTCAACGCTGTAAGTCGTCGTAATATTTCACGCTTTGCTGACTTGGCGTCCATAGTACAAAAATACTGTCCGAATTAAAACCGAAATAAAATTTTGGGATAATCCGGCCTTGAATAGCAATCCCGTCCGAATTAAGAGGGCGCACCTTAGTAAGGCGCCCGGACTGAATACCAAAAAATCAAAACCCTTTAGAGGGCATGGAACCGTACTGGAAAAGTGGCTAGATGGACCCTGCAAGATTCATAGTGCAGAGGACGCCACCCCAACTCACAGCCTCAGGGCATGTTGGATACTCCGGCAGGTGGCCAAAATTGGCGAGGACCTCCTAATTCCAGAGGTCGAAGGAAACCAGCCCGAGATTTTCAGTTCCGTTCTCACAGTCTTTGAGACTTTCGCATCAAATAACATGCGAAAAAGAACACTCCGCAGCCTCACTGAAGTCTATCAAGTAGCGACAATAAACCCATGGAGTAATACTGCTATCACCTTCAACGCGAGTGACGAACCTAAATTTCGAACAGCCAGAGCACCAGCCGCATTGGTCCTCAGTCCCATAGTGGATGGTTGTCGCCTTGCAACGGTACTCATGGACGGAGGCAGCGGATTGAACCTCATTTATGAGGAAACCCTCTAAAAGATGGAAATAGACTGGAACCGCATTGAGCAAAGCAGCACAACCTTTAGAGGAATAATCCCCAGTCAGGAAGCGCGCTGCACCGGAAAGATCACACTAGATGTGGTATTCGGCACACCGGATAATTACAGGTCCGAACAGATCACGTTCCAGGTGGCCCTGTTCAAAAGCGGATATCACGCTATACTAGGACGGGAGGCTTTCACAGTTTTCCAAGCTATATCGCATTACGGGTACATGAAGCTTAAGATGCCTGGGCCAAACGGAATTATCACTCTCGCTAGTGATCCGGACATAGCACTCCGCGCCGAGAACAAGACAGCCGCATTGGCCCTCGAGGCACTATCCGAAACCTTAGCGGCCGAAGAACTGACTGCGCTGCGATCCACGGTCAATAGGGACGATGTGATACTCGATAAGAGATCCAAATCCACATCCTTCAAACCAGCGGACGAAAGAGTCAAATTCCAGGTCCACCCAACGGACCCCAATAAAACAGCCTCCATCGGGGCAAGACTGAACCCTGATGTAGGCTCCGCACTGCGAGAGTTCCTACGAGAGAACTGGGACATTTTCGCTTGGCAACCTTCAGACATGCCAGGAATCCCACGCAGGTTGGCCGAACACAGCCTAAATATCCAGAAAGGATTCAAACCTGTCAAACAAGCCCTTCGGCATTTCTCCGAACCAAAGAGACAGGCTATGGGAGAGGAGCTAGCCAAGTTATTGGAGGCCGGATTCATTAGAGACATAAAACACCCGGACTGGCTAGCAAACCTGGTGATGGTACCAAAGAAGGACAAATCCTGGCGCCTGTGTGTCGATTTCAAAGACCTTAATAAGGCTTGCCCAAAGGATCCTTTCCCCCTCCCTCGAATAGATCAAATCATCGATGCCACGGCAGGACACGATTCGTTGTGCTTCCTCGACGCATACTCCGGTTACCATCAAATCAAGATGGCAGAATCAGACCAAGCCGCAACAGCATTCATCACACCATACGGCCCATTCTGCTTCAACACAATGCCCTTTGGGCTAAAAAACGCCGGCGCAACATATCAGCGCATGATCCAAACATGCCTGGCAAACCAGATCGGCAAAACAGTGGAGGTGTACGTAGATGATGTGGTCGTTAAATCAAGACATGTCGAATCTCTAGTAGACGACTTGAGGCTTACATTCGACAACCTCCGAAAATACGACATTAAGCTCAATCCGGAAAAATGCGTTTTCGGCATTCCAGCCGGAAAGCTCCTGGGCTTCATTGTATCCGGTAGAGGAATTGAGGCAAACCCAGCTAAAATCCGAGCTTTGTCACAATTGGATGTCCCAAAAGACCTCAAACAAATACAGAAACTCACCAGATGCGTGGCGGCTTTAAGCCGCTTTAAGTCCCGCCTGGGAGAAAAGGCATTGCCCCTTTACCGCCTCCTCAGGCGCACCGAACACTTCGAGTGGACAGACGCTGCCACGGCCGGACTCGAGGAAATAAAGGCCATCTTGGCAACAAACCCAGTCCTGGCCGCGCCGAACACTGGCGAACCCATGCTATTGTACATTGCCGCAACTCATCAAGTTGTTAGCGCAGTACTCATCGTCGAGCGGGCAACGGACGGACACAAACTCCCCCTTCAAAGGCCGGTTTACTACGTGTCCACTGTCCTCACAACATGCAAATCACGGTACCCGCATTACCAAAAGATTGCATACGCGGTGTTTATGGCATCCCGGAAGCAATGACACTACTTTCAAGAGTGTTCTATAATAGTAGCCTCGGAAGTACCACTCAACGATATTATCAACAACCGCGATGCAACGGGTCGGATAGCAAAATGGGCCATAGAGCTCCTCCCGTTCTACATAACCTACAAACCACGGCGAGCCATTAAATCGCAAGTCCTAGCCGACTTCGTCGCCGAATGGACAGAGGCCGAACTCCCTAAAGAGCACGACACATATTCAAACTGGATCATGCATTTCAACGGCTCCAAAATGTTGGCTGGACTGGGGGATGGCATCGTTTTGACGTCCCCTACAGGAGACACAGTCCAATATGTACTCCAAATTATGTACACGGACTCCAACAATGCAGCCGACTACGAGGCCCTTCTACATGGTCTCCGGATGGCAGTATCCATGGGCATTCAACGCCTGGAAGTACGCGGGGACTCAAACCTCGCGATATCCCAAATAAATGGCGACTTCGACGCCAAAGACCCAAAAATGGCAGCTTATCGGAATGCCGTCCTAAAAATGTCAGTGCGGTTCGAGGGACTGGAGTTTCACCATATAGCCCGAGAAAATAATGAGGCAGCGGACGTCCTGGCACGCATCGGAGAAAAACGAGATGCAGTCCCCCCCAACATCTTCTTAGAAAGATTATTCAAGCCATCTGTAGCATGGGAGGGGGAACCCTCGGATAACAGTCCGGACACAACCGCACAACCCGACGCCGAACAATCCGACATAATCGGAGGCCCTGCCACCGAAATCACACCTTCAGCCCACGTAATAATGGCGGTCATCGCCCCGTGGACAGAACCATTCCTAGCCTACCTTACTAGGTAGGAACTCCCAGAGGACCAAAATGAGGCACACTGCATAGTGCGGCGATCTAAATCCTATAAAGTCCACGAGGGAGAGCTATATAAGAAAAGCACTACAGGAGTCCTTCAAAGATGTATCTCCAAAGAGGAAGGGCGGAGTCTGTTGGCTGAAATTCATGCCGGACTCGGTGGCCACCACGCCGCAGCTCGATCCCTTGTAAGCAAGGCTTTCCGTACGGGCTTTTATTGGCCGACGGCCCGAGCAGACGCTCATGACTTAGTCAAACGATGTGTCGGTTGCCAGCTCTTTGCAAACCAAAGCCACGCCCAACGCCCTCCGAACTATCCCCATCACTTGGCCTTTTGCGGTCTGGGGGCTTGATATGGTGGGACCCCTTAAAGGTGGAACCCACAAGAAAAAATACTTATTGGTCATGGTGGATAAATTCACCAAATGGATAGAAGCCAAGCCTGTTAAGACGGTCGAATGACTTTAATCATGGTTAGTCCGGAATGAGCCAGTAGCTTAATCCGGCCCATTAAGTAAAGGACGTCTCTGTCATTCTCTCTCCGAGAGCTCCGAGGGCGCCAGCTCAGGCGTTTCTTCAGGGGAGCGTTGTTGAACTCAGGGAGACCGGCCCGGATAGGGTCCGGCAGGGGGACGTCGTCTATGTAAAACCATTCTGATGGCCAGTCCTCGGACGCCTTCTTCGGGGTTCCGGACGGGTATCCGGTCCCAGCGATGCGCCATACTTCGGCTCCGCCCACTTGATATATGGACCCCTCTTGGGAACGGGGCACCAGGCAGAATATCTTCTTCCATAGCGCGAAATGAGCCTCGATGCCTAAAAATAGCTCGCAAACAGCAACGAAGCCCGCGATGTGTAACACGGAGCTGGGCGTAAGGTGGTGCAGCTGGAGGCCATAGAACTCCAGAAGCCCGCAGAGAAAGGGATGAATTGGAAATCCCTGTCCCCTTATTAGATAAGGGACCAGGCACACCCGCTCCCCTTTAGAGGGACTAAGTGAGTTCTCCGCTTGTTTTCCGCCTTGATAAGTGGTGAGTCCGGCTCGGACCGAGACCATATAGGCTTGAGGGAGAAATCCCTTGGCTTGGAGCGACACTAATTTGCTATGCGGGATGGAACAACTCTCCCAGTCTCCAGGGATAGGACTGGAAGGGCGAGAGGAGGAGCTACAGCGGCTGGCCATGTTGGAATGGATCTTTGCTGGAGACGCTCTGATGATTTCTCGCGGAAGGGGAAGGTGTGGTTTGGATCTGAATCCCCATCCTGTTAGATGGGAGGCTCGTTTATATGGCTAGGGGCTTGGATGTAAAACCTCCCTAGCTTTTCGCATTCGTTTGACACGTGGAAGGCGGCCATTATTGGGCGTGAAAGTCGAGGAGCGCTGCATTATAAAAATCAGACGTTATACCCGCAGGTACACAAAGTTTGAAGGAGAACCCGCCTTGCAATGTCGAAGACAATCTGCGCGCCGGACTCATCGTCATTGAAGCCTGGTTCGGGGGCTACTGAGGGAGTCCTGGATTAGGGGGTGTTCAGATAGCCGGACTATACCTTCAGCCGGACTCCAGGACTATGAAGATACAAGATTGAAGACTTCGTCCCGTGCCCGAAAGGATCTTTCCTTGGCGTGGAAGGCAAGCTAGGCGTGCGGATATTCAAGATCTCCTACCATTGTAACCGACTCTGTGTAACCCTAACCCTATCCGGTGTCTATATAAACCGGAGGGTTGTAGTCCGTAGGAAAACCATCATCATACACAATCATACCATAGGCTAGCTTCTAGGGTTTAGCCTCCTTGATCTCGTGGTAGTTCTACTCTTGTACTACCTATATCATCAATATTAATCTAGCAGGAGTAGGGTTTTACCTCCATCGAGAGGGCCCGAACCTGGGTAAAATAAAGTGTCCCTTGTCTCCTGTTACCATCCGACCTTGACGCATAGTTCGGGACCCCCTACCCGAGATCCGCCGGTTTTGACACCGACACTCCCCTCTTTCCTACTCCTACTAGGAGGGGGAAAGGAAGGGGGAGAGGGAGAAGGAAAGGGGGGCGTCGCCCCCCCCTCTCCTTGTCCAATTCGGACCAGAGGGGGAGGGGCGCGCAGCCCACCCTGGCTGCTCCTCTCTCTCTCTCCACTAAGGCCCATAAGGCCCATTACTTCTCCCGGGGGGGGGGGGGTTCCGGTAACCCTCCGGCACTCAGGTTTTCTCCGAAATCACCCAGAACACTTCCGGTGTCCGAATATAGTCATCCAATATATCAATCTTTATGTCTTGACCATTTCGAGACTCCTCATCATGTCCGTGATCACATCCGGGACTCTGAACAACCTTCGGTACATCAAAACATATAAACTCATAATATAACTGTCATCGTAACGTTAAGCGTGCGGACCCTACGGGCTCGAGAACTATATAGACATGACCGAGACACGTCTCCGGTCAATAACCAATAGCGGAACCTGGATGCTCATATTGGCTCCTACATATTCTACGAAGATCATTATCGGTCAGACCGCATAACAGCATACGTTGTTCCCTTTGTCAACGGTATGTTACTTGCCTGAGATTCGATCTTTGGTATCTCAATACCTAGTTCAATCTCGTTACTGGCAAGTCTCTTTACTCGTTCCTTAATACATCATCCTGCTACTAACTCATAAGTTGCAATGCTTGCAAGGCTTAAGTGATGTGTATTACCGAGAGGGCCCAGAGATACCCCTCCGACAATTGGGGTGACAATTCCTAATCTCGAAATACGCCAACCCAACATGTACCTTTGGAGACACCTATAGAACTCCTTTATAATCACCCAGTTACGTTGTGACGTTTGGTAGCACACAAAGTGTTCCTCCGGCAAACGGGAGTTGCATAATCTCATAGTCATAGGAACATGTCTAAGTCATGAAGAAAGCAATAACAACATAATAAACGATCGGGTGCTAAGCTAACGGAATGGGTCATGTCAATCACATCATTCTCCTAATGATGTGATCCCGTTAATCAAATGACAACTCATGTCTATGGCTAGGAAACATAACCATCTTCGATTAACAAGCTAGTCAAGTAGAGGCATACTAGTGACACTCTGTTTGTCTATGTATTCACACATGTATTATGTTTCTGGTTAATACAATTTTAGCATGAATAATAAACATTTATCATGATATAAGGAAATAAATAATAACTTTATTATTGCCTCTAGGGCATATTTCCTTCAATCTCCCACTTGCACTAGAGTCAATAATCTAGATTACACAGTAATGATTCTAACACCCATGGAGCCTTGGTGCTGGTCATGTTTTGCTCGTGGAAGAGGCTTAGTCAACGGGTCTGCAACATTCAGATCCGTATGTATCTTGGAAATCTCTATGTCTCCCACCTGGACTAGATCCCGAATGGAATTTAAGCGTCTCTTGATGTGCTTGGTTTTCTTGTGAAATCTGGATTCCTTCGCCAAGTGTCATGGGTTTGTCATGGCAGATGTCCTAGCCAAAGGACTTAGTCGTGGAGCCATCGCAATGGGTTAACTCGAAGGGGTTAAAGCGGACACAGGGACACAGAGAGTTTATACTAGTTCGGCCCCTTCGATGAAGGTAAAAGCCTACGTCTAGTTTGTGGTGGAATTGATGAAGTCTCGATGACTAGGGAGCAAATAAGCTTCGCCTAGGCCTCGAGTTGTGTTTCTCCCCTGAACCTATATCGGGTCATCCCCTTATATATACGGGTGACGCCCGTCGGTTCATAGAGTCCCAATCTCCGGTTTATACTCGTACCCGGGTTGGTCTCTTGCTTATTCCTAACTTACAATACAAGTTGTACACAGGACGGTTTACGGCTACAGATGTTAAACCGACTATGGCTTCGGGCCTTTACATAACCTCCTGGGCTTTAACATTCTTGAGCTACTGATGAAATTAACCCGGCCCAGACGGCCGGTTTAGGTCTAGTAGTAATATCCACAACATTAGGCCCCAGGTTGATTTGAAGGATCTCATGTCAACCCTTAGCATAAACCTTCATATTCGGCATCTTCCCTTCATTGCTAAACCGATATGTCGTCATTTCCTCTAGTGGCCGTAAACCGGCATGACATCATCATGAAGCTAGCTTTTATGGTGCCTTCTTTGGTTAACCAATTCGCAATAATCAAGGCAACAGCTCTGCTTCCGAAACCCGTGGCTCCTGGATTCGCGCGCCCGATACACGTGCCTTGCCTTATAAATAGGGGTGAAAGGTCATTTCTTTCTCTCCTTCATCCCTTTCCTCTTTGTCTTCTCTGCGCCGCCAGCCTCAAAGCTCCGCCGCTGTCGCTGACCTCTGCATCACCTCGGGCCGCTGCATCAACCTGACTGGACCAGAGAAACTGCGGCGTTCTTCCGCATCCCTCGGAGCTCCGATGAAATCCCATCTTCTCAACTCAGACCCGCCTCTAGGGTTTACTGTGTTCTTCCCGTTCCTCGCGTTCTTCGCGTTCCTCACGTTCTTCGCATTTAAACTGGGATATACCTTCAGACGACCCCGTGACTTTTGCCCCGTTCGGTAGCAGTTTTCCGCCTCTGTTTTCAGGGTAATATACTTAGATCGTAGATCTGATCCACAATTTTGACCTTGCTGCTCTTGGACAATCTTCCAAAGCTCATGAGTTTTTACCCCTTTTATGAGATCGCCTCAGATCCAATATCACACTGAGACAATGTGAAACCTATTTCCGCACACCTGCTCTTTTGCATATCCAACTGTTCCACGGTCTTCGATCCAGCGGTTTAACCTTGTTGTAGACGATCACCAGATCGGTGCATACCATTAGTCCCCTTGTTGAACTGCCAGTAACCTTTTGATAGACCGCACCGCTTTACTAATGTCAGATTGTAATTGATTTCCTCCAGTTTAACATTGATAGCATCAACATGATAAAATCTGTGCAGAACATAAATCCTGAACCGGAATCATTTTCATTTTGTAGACTTCCCCATGGCTAAGCAAGTGTATGAGTGCAACTGGGCTCCTTCCCGGGTCACAGAAACTCAACTGAATAATCTGGTCCTGACCGGTGCTTTGAGCAGCAAAAACGCGATTCATTGGAGGGTGCCAGGCAAAGAGTGCCCCCCTACACCCCGAGATGGAGAAGTCGTTGTGTTTGCGGATCACTTAGCCCGCGGTTTCAACCCGCCCGGCTCAAAATTTTATCGCGACGTTTTGGCTAATTTCCAACTCCATCCACAAGACATTGGCCCCAATTCTGTCACTAACATATGCCACTTCCAAGTGCTCTGTGAGGTATTCTTTCAAGAGGAACCTACAGTTGAGTTGTTCCGAGATTGCTTTCACTTAAACCGCCGCACAGAATTTACTGATGGCTCCAACATGGAACTGGGTGGCGTGTCAATCCAGAAGAGGAAAGAGGTTACTTACCCTCATGCGAAACTGCATAGTCACCGCAAGAATGGAATAACTCCTGGTTTTATTGTAAAGACACCTCCCCAGAGAACGAGAATATCCTGCCCGGTTTTCGTCCAGAACGGCTCAGCAACACTCACCCCCTTCCTCAGAGGTTGACTGCTAAAGAGAGGAGTAAATACGCTCCCCAACTGTCCAAGCTCAGAGCCTTCATGGCCAACGGTTTAACAGGAGTCGACCTCGCTCGTTGCTGGATATCTTGGAGTATACTGCCACTCAGTCAACGCTCCGGTGTGATGTGTGAATACACAGGCAGTGTTGATGATCCGTTACGTCATGTAAACATCCAGCTTACGGATGAAGAGGTCACCGAAGCCGTAAAGAAGATTCTAAATGAACCGGAACGCGTCTGTGCACGAACTGGCCTTCTTCCCTTCTGCGCCATCAATAAACCTCCAGCGGTAAATCAAAATTTCTTCTCATTAAGTCTGATGTTATCTTGTGCATGTATGATTGATTCTAATGTCTGTTGACGCAGGGTGATGACCCGTTTTGGAGCAAAAAACTCCCTCAAGGAAAGGCGGATAAACCGGAGCAATCGACCCGGCCTAAGACGAGAGTCGTCAAAAAGTCTGCTCACAAGAGGAAAACCACGGCCTCTTCCGATCCTGCCGATGATGAGGTGGGTAATCCGGGTTTTGAAGCTGATCTTGACTCCCTCAGTTTATTGTTCGTGCAGTTTGCTGACGATGCAATTTGTCAGGATGATGCCGAAGCGAGCCATGCTGATGATGCAGAGGTAATTACTGTTTCTTCTGATTCAAGCCTTCTGCCTTCCCACAAAATCTGTCAGGCGAACCGTAAAGTTAAATTTTCCCATCCTCTTGCTTACTTGGATCCCAACTTTCTTATGAAGACCCGTCAGCACGAGGTGCATCGTACAACCCGACACAGCGGTCAGGTAGTTACCTCCGCTGGTTTACCGAACAGTCCGGTTCGGAGACGTCGTTCAGAGGTCTCTAATTTGCTTGTCAAATTTTGTCCTAAAGCAGGCTGTTTTCGTCAACCGCTTAATCCGTCTGACTCCGATTATCAGGTCACCTCGCACTCATCCTCTGGCGAGTCAACTAGTACTCAGCTGCCTCCGCTCAAAACCGTGCTTGGGTAAGCTTACCTTTCTCATCAAGTTGTCCATTGTTGTAATCTTCAACATATGCTGTCTTCAACTTTGCTGCTTCTTTCAGAGCTAAACCAAGGCCGAGCAAAAAAGCTCGCCAAGACAAAATAGGAGAAGAAAACGCTCCTCCTGAACCGGACACTGCCCCGAACGTTGAAGCGACCATCCCTGAAGATGTAATTGATGACCCATTAGTCCAAGATGAAGTCGTTGTTCCTGAAGAAGGCTCTGTTAACCCCTCCGGCCCAACGGATCAACCAGCCAGTCCGGTTCATGCTGAGAAAACCATTAGTTCCTCAAAGCCTGCCGAGAAACCGGGCAGTGCGCCCTCTGGCCTGCCAATTGGTAGAAGAAGCAAACTTGTCTCATTATCAAGCCCAGTATGACGATCAGAACAGGCGGGTAGCTGTGCCAATCCCTGAAGCGGAAAACTTAATTCCTCCAATCCGTAAGCACACTTATGCCCCTGATATTGAACCGTCGTCACTGATACATGAGGAAGCTGTCTTTCAAGCATTAATGGGGATCGATTGGACCACTGTTGACTTCCAGCCGCTGGGTAGGGAGGAGGAAGCTGAAGTGGCGCAGGATGATCCAGAACCATCAAACCGGAATGGCACGCAGGCGTGAACCGAGGGTAGTTTTAACTGGTTTCCTTTTGATACTTTGTCAAGAAACAATCATCTTATTTGGGCACCATGTTGCCTTGTAATAGGATAGACCGTACTTTCTGCTTCATGAGATGCCTTCGCGCATCAGTACTGATACCCTCCTTTGGAAAATCATTATTGCCAACTTATATCTCCTGCGATCACAAAATTTTAAACTACCAGGGCGGCTGTACCGTCATCCGGTTTGTGAATCTTTATATAAATACGCAAGGAAACTTGCACGTATGATCAAACTTTTGTGATACGAAATACCTGCCATATAATGGGCATGAAATAGGCGTTTGTAGCCAATGTTGAAGCGGGAGAATCGAACCCCTGTGTATATAACACCGGTTTACAATGCAAACCGTCCTTTAATGATAGCAGCCTTTTGTTGCTCGAAAAAGGATATTTAGCAGAAAAAACTCAAACCGAGCCAACAATCTCAGGTTTTTGAAAAAGAGGGCCGTGTTCCGCCAAATTGGCTATGTTGAACCGGTGCAGAATATTGTCGGTTTAAGAGAAAAGCGATAAACTATCAACTCTTAAAAAAGGAAAGAGAGCAGAATACGGTGACAAAAACCTTTTGCAAAAGAAGAGCTCTATTGAGCTTGGTTAGACGGAATTACCATGGTCAGACGCAACCAAGCCCCCCGAAGGTGTAGCGATGGTGCCAGTCAGCCAGGACCCCAAAATGACGCGTGGCATTATGCCGGCCAAGTGGCATTGCTATGGTTCGGGTTCGACCAAGCCCCCAAATGACTCTAAGGCCCGTAGGCCGACCAAGAGGCGTGACCGGTTCAGACGTGACCGTGTCCCCAAATGATTCTAGTGACTTTCGCCGGCCAAGAGGTATTGCATCGGTTCGGACACGACCGAGCCCCCAAATGACTCTGGTGGCTTTAGCCGGACAAGAGGTATTGCATCGGTTCAAACATGACCGAGCCCCCAAATGACTCTGGTGGATTTCGCCGGCCAAGAGGTATTGCATCGGTTCAAACATGACCGAGCCCCCAAATGACCTCATAAGGATAGCTATGTTCTCTTCGGTTCGAACACGACCTATGTTTGAACAGGAAGCCTCCAGTGATCTTGTTAAGACTTGCAAGGGGTAAACCGGACGTTGCCTAAAGACAACCCCGTGTAACCACACATGATATAAAAGAACAGATACCCCGCTTTAGCTGAGGATCCGGTTTATTATAATATATAGATAGTCATGATATATACATAAGCAGAGCCCATGGCTCAAGTATAGTAAGGCCGAAGATGAGCTATATTCCATGGTCTGTCGGTCTCTTGTCCTGATTTGCGTGAGTCTTTGTGCTCTCGAACATCTATCAGGTAGTATGAACCATTGTGTAGATTCTTGCTGACCACGAAAGGCCCTTCCCAAGGCGGAGACAATTTATGCATCTCGGTTTGATCTTGAATAAGTCGAAGCACCAAATCTCCCTCTTGAAAGGTTCTGGTCTTGATCCGGCGATTGTGATAGCGACGAAGATCCTGTTGGTAGATCGCTGAGCGGGCAGCTGCTATGTCTCGCTCTTCATCTAGCCGGTCCAAAGCATCCTGTCTAGAACTTTCGTTGTCTGCTTCAACGTAAGCCGCCACACAAGGTGAATCGTGACGTATGTCACTAGGAAGAACTGCCTCTGCCCCATAAACCATGAAGAACGGCGTATACCCAGTTGACCTGTTAGGCGTGGTGTTGATGCTCCATAACACAGAGGATAACTCTTCGACCCAACAACCCGGCGTCCGCTGCAAAGGAACCATAAGCCTGGGTTTAATGCCTCTCAAGATCTCCTGATTAGCTCTTTCTGCTTGACCATTGGACTGTGGGTGCGCCACTGATGACACATCAAGGCGGATGTGCTCTCGTTCGCAAAACTCTTTCATGGCACCTTTAGATAAATTGGTACCATTGTCTGTGATGATACTGTGTGGAAAACCAAACCGGAAAATCACTTTTTTGATGAACCAAACCGCGGTGGCCGCATCACACTTGCTAACGGGCTCTGCCTCTACCCACTTTGTAAATTTGTCCACCGCCACCAGAAGGTGGGTCTTCTTGTCCTTGGACCTTTTGAAAGGCCCAACCATGTCCAGCCCCCAGGTTGCAAACGGCCAAGTAATTGGAATCATCCTCAATTCTTGAGCCAGGACGTGAGCGCGTCTTGAAAATTTTTGACAACCATCACACCGCCTGACCAGATCCTCCGCATCAGCATGAGCAGTCAGCCAATAGAAACCGTGACGAAAAGCTTTTGCCACTAAAGACTTTGAACCAGCGTGGTGAGCACAATCTCCTTCATGGATCTCCCGCAAAATTTCACGGCCTTCCTCAGGAGATACACACCGTTGAAACGCTCTTGTCACACTGCGATGATGTAGTTCGCCGTTTTCAACTACCATGGACTTGGACCGCCGTACTATCTGCCTGGACAGAATCTCATCCTCTGGCAACTCCCCTCGGTTCATGTACGCCAGGTAAGGAAGCGTCCAATCCGGGATAACATGTAATGCCGCCACCAATTGAGCCTCTGGGTCAGGAACTGCCAAATCTGCTTCGCCAGGCAGCTGAACCGACGGGTTGTAAAGCACATCAAGGAACACATTAGGTGGTACCGGTTTACGCTGTGAACCTAGTCGACTTAAAGCATCCGCCGCCTCGTTCTTTCATCGGTCCACATGGTCCACCTGATAACCTTTGAAGTGACCTGCGACCACATCAACCTCCCGACGATAAGCAGCCATGAGTGGATCTTTAGAATCCCATGTACCAGACACCTGCTGGGCCACCAAATCAGAGTCGCCAAAGCACTTAACCCGGCTTAAATTCATCTCCTTAGCCATCCGGAGGCCATGGAGCAAGGCCTCATATTCTACTGCATTGTTAGTACAAGGGAACATTAAACGGAGAACATAACAAAACTTATCACCTCGTGGGGAAGTTAATATGACTCCAGCCCCCGATCCTTCCAATTGATGTGATCCGTCAAAATGAATGGTCCAGTAAGTGTGATCCAGCTTCTCTTCGGGGACTTGGAACTCCGTCCAATCATTGATAAAATCCACCAATGTCTGAGACTTTATCGCAGTGCGAGGCACATACTTTAAACCGTGCGGTCCAAGCTCAATAGCCCACTTGGCAATCCGACCAGTCGCTTCCCGGTTTTGGATGATATCACCCAAAGGAGCAGAACTGACCACCGTGATAGGGTGGCCTTGGAAATACTGCTTCAGCTTCCGACTTGCCATAAAAACTCCATATACTAGCTTTTGCCAATGCGGATATCGTTGTTTGGATTCAATAAGCACCTCGCTGATATAATAAACCGGACGCTGAACCGGGTATTCTTTGCCTGCCTCCTTCCGCTCTACCACAATAGCCACACTGACCGCGCGAGCGTTAGCAGCTACATACAACAGCAATGGTTCCTTATCAGTGGGAGCAGCGAGTACGGGCGGGTTGACCAACTGTCGCTTTAAATCCTCGAACGCCTGATCAGCGGCAGAATTCCAGACGAACTGATCCGTCTTTTTCAACATTTGATACAGAGGAATTGCTTTCTCTCCGAGGCGGCTGATAAACCGGCTTAACGCAGCAATTCTGCCTG
Organism: Aegilops umbellulata; assembly: GCA_032464435.1. NCBI lineage: Eukaryota > Viridiplantae > Streptophyta > Magnoliopsida > Poales > Poaceae > Aegilops > Aegilops umbellulata. The sequence goes on along the minus strand of CP136055.1, from coordinate 316,709,897 downwards.
CCAGACGTTGGACGTCATTGATGCATTTCGGTTTAGCTAGAGAGGTGATAGCCGTAATTTTTTCCGGATTAGCCTCAATTCCCCTGTTAGACACCAGGAAACCCAATAGCTTGCCAGCTGGTACACCAAAGACACATTTGGCCGGATTGAGCATCATCTTGTATGTCCTTAAGTTATCAAAGGTCTCCTTCAAATCATCAACCAACGTTTCCTTCTTCCTTGACTTGACCACAATGTCATCCACATAAGCGTGCACATTACGGCCAATCTGCTTGTGGAGACAATTTTGCACACATCGTTGATAAGTTGCCTGGGAACTTTTGAGCCCAAAAGGCATAGATACATAACAGAAGGCTCCAAAGGGAGTAATGAACGCCGTCTTCTCCTGGTCTTTAACCGCCATCTTAATCTGATGATAACCGGAGTATGCATCCAGGAAGCATAAATGCTCGCAACCCGTCGTAGCATCAATGATTTGATCAATACGGGGGAGGGCAAAAGGATCTGCAGGGCAGGCCTTATTAAGATCTGTATAGTCCACACACATACGCCAAGTGCCGTTTTTCTTAAGGACCAGCACCGGATTAGCAAGCCATTCAGGGTGAAAAACTTCAACGATGAAGCCAGCTGCTAAGAGCCTGGCCACCTCTTCTCCAATAGCCTTTCTTCTCTCCTCGTTGAACCGACGGAGGAACTGTTTCACCGGTTTGTATTTAGGATCCACATTAAGGGTGTGCTCAGCGAGTCGCCTCGGTACACCTGGCATGTCAGAGGGTTTCCATGCGAAGATGTCCCGATTCTCACGGAGGAACTCGATGAGCGCGCTTTCCTATTTTGGATCCAGATCGGTACTGATGCTGAATTGCTTGGATGAATCACCAGCTACGAAATCAACAAGCTTGGTCTCCGCGGCTGACGTGAATTTTAAAGCCGGATCATGCTCCGTGGTAGGCTTCTTTAAAGGAGTCATATCCGTCGGATCAACATTATCTTTGTAGTATTTGAGCTCCTCAGTAGCACAAACCGATTCTGCATAGGCGGCATCTCCTTCTTCACACTCCAAAGCGATCCTGCGACTCCCGTGAACCGTGATTGTTCCCCTGTGGCCTGGCATCTTGAGCTGCAGATATACATAACAGGGCCGTGCCATGAATTTGGCATAAGCCGGCCGACCAAACAGGGCATGGTACGGGCTTTGGATCTTCACCACCTCAAAAGTTAGTGTTTCTGATCGGGAATCGTGATCATCTCCGAAAGCCACCTCCAATGCTATCTTGCCCACGGGATACGCAGACTTGCCTGGCACCACGCCATGAAAAACCGTGTTTGAAGGCCGTAGATCCTTATCCTTGAGCCCCATACGTCGAAAGGTCTCATAGTACAGGATGTTAATACTGCTACCCCCATCCATGAGCACCTTGGTGAACTTATAACCTCCTACCTGAGGCGCCACCACTAAAGCCAGCTGACCCGGATTATCCACCCGAGGAGGGTGATCCTCTCTACTCCAGGTGATCGGCTGCTCTAACCATCGTAGATATTGGGGCACGGCCGGTTCAACAGAGTTAACTGCCCTCTTCCGGACCTTCTGGTCTCGCTTGTCCAAGCTAGTGGTGAATACATGATACTGGCCACTGTTTAGCTGCTTCGGATTGCTCTGGTACCCCGACTGCTGCTGATTATAGCCCCCTTGATCATTTTGGTTATGTTGATTACCATGTCCGCCCGGATTACTAATCCCGCTCGGATTACCATTAAACCCTGAACCGGAGTTTCCTCCACCGTGGTTTGGCCCGGATCCTGAACCGCCACCGGGATTGTGATCATACCGGAAGGCGTTGGAATTCTTGAACTCTCGCATGATGTAACAATCCTTCCATAGATGGTTTGCTGGTTTCTCCGTCGTTCCATGCTTTGGGCAGGGCTGATTCAACAAACTATTTAAGCGCTCTGGATTGGGGCTGGGTCCGCCACCGCGGCCTTTGCCCCTATGCGGCCGGCCCCTGTTCTGCACATTGGTGTTAGCCACAAAATCCATGGAAGCATCCGCTTTACGCTTGCCTCCAACGCCGCTCCCTGGGTGATGCTGCTGTCCTCTGAAGTTGCTGTTCTTCTTTCCCTTCCCTGCCTTTTCATGATCCGACTCGGGATCCTTGGTACTATCAGAATCAGCATACTTTACCAAAGCAGCCATGAGAGTCCCTATGTCAGTGCAATGGCGCTTCATCCATCCTAATTTCAATTTCAAGGGCCCAAACCGGCAATTGCTTTCCAAAGTCACAACTGCAGTGTCAGCATTGATGCGGTCTGATGAATGCAAGATTTGCGAAACGCGGCGCACCCAATGAGTGGTTGACTCTCCTTCCGCCTGGACGCAGGCGGCCAAGTCCACTATCGACATGGGCTGCCTGCACGTATCTTTGAAATTACTGATAAACCGAGCTCGCAATTGAGCCCATGAACCGATGGTATTGGGCGGCAGGCTCTTTAACCAAGTGCGGGCCGTTCCTTCAAGCATCATAGTAAAATATTTCGCACATGCAGCTTCATCTACATCAAGCATCTCCATGGCCATCTCGTAACTCTCCACCCACGCCTCCGGGGGCTGATCTGCTGTATAATTCGGTACCTTGCGCGGCCCCTTGAAGTCCTTAGGAAGGCGCACATTGCGCAAAGCAGGTATAAGGCAAGGCGCCCCCAAAGCGCTAGAAGCAAGCCCTGGCTCGACCGAAGTGGTGGGACGAACCGGCGTAAGCTGGCGGGTCTGATGTGCTGCCAATTCGGCTTCTCTGCGTGCACGGGCCCGGTCTACCAACTCCTGAGCATCAGGAGCCGGATTGTTGCCGCGGGGCCCTCCATGCCATGCATTGCTGGACTCAGCTTGTTCTTCCAGGTGCCTGTTATAACTCCGGGTTGGACGTGGAGTAGAATGAATCCGCTCGCGGCTGTATGAATACGCCTCCTGTTGGACCAGCGCCGTTCTGAGGAGCTCCTTGACCCGGCGCGTCTCTATAGCCTGTAACGAATCTCCCTCGACCGGAATAGCCTCTAGACGTGCTGCCGCAGCAACAAGATTATCCAGCGGGTTGGAGTAATGATCCGGGGGTGTTGTCACAATCCGTGGCTCCGGGTTATAACAGGGCAGATCTATTATGCGGGGCTGAACCGGCGCGCTTGTCCCGGGCGCCTCTGCTCGGTTTACCACTGGTTGATTACTGGTCCCTGCTCCAGGAGTTTTGAAAAGATCCCTTCCTTCAAAAACCGATGGCAGGCGGGACCGATATTTCCTCCTCATGACCTCCCGCGAAGTGTTCTGATCCAGCATGAACTTATAGGCTTGTGCGTCCAAAGCGGCCCGTTCCGCAGTCATCCTGACCTCCTCGGCCGCCAGATCCGCCTTGGCCTGGCTAATCTGTTCTCTCAGCTTTGCAATCTCTGCGTTATGAGCATCCCGATCCGCCGGATTAGCCTCTGTCAAGAGCGCCGCCAGTGCGTCGAACAGATTGGATAATACTTGAACCGGTGGGCGCACAGAACCTCCTGCTCCGGCAGCCGTTGAACCGAAAACCATTGCTGCGGCCGTCGATGAATGAGGCGCTGCTTGGGTGCCAGCCATGAATATGCCGACCCGACTAGGCAGATCGGAGGGCTCCGGAATACTGTTGCCATCGGAACACCCCCCAATCCGACCATCATGCACTTGATACAGGGACTCAGTTTCCCCGGTTGACGACTCATCACCGGAATAAACAACGGTTTCGCCACCAGATTCCGATCCGTCCTCATAGTTTCGCCCGTGGATGACTCCCACCAAGGCACGCTTTACGGCTGGCTTGACCCGGGCAGGTCGCGCACGCTGAGCTGTCTCGATGAGGTCGGTGCAGGTGTCCAGCTGAGGGCCCGGTTCACCAATCTTGCCGATGAAAACGTGTATACCGCCAAAGGGGACCCGGTACCCGTACTCAATCGAGCCGGCCTCGGGGCCCCAGCCTGCATCGTCGGTGTAGATCTTGCCGCGGCGACTCTTGGTCATCCGGCCCACGGCATATCCCTTGAGTCCTTCAAAGCGGCCCTCCAAGAACTTGAAACCATCGTGCGATAGCCCCATGGTGGGCGCCAACTGTCGTGGGTTTGTCACGGCAAATGTCCTAGCCAAAGGACTTAGTCGTGGAGCCATCGCAACGGGTTAACTCGAAGGGGTTAAAGCGGACACAGGGACACAGAGAGTTTATACTAGTTTGGCCCCTTCGATGAAGGTAAAAGCCTACGTCTAGTTTGTGGTGGAATTGATGAAGTCTCGATGACTAGGGACCAAATAAGCTTCGCCTAGGCCTCGAGTTGTGTTTCTCCCCTGAACCGATATCGGGTCATCCCCTTATATATACGGGTGACGCCCGTCGGTTCATAGAGTCCCAATTTCTGGTTTATACTCGTACCCGGGTTGGTCTCTTGCTTATTCCTAACTTACAATACAAGTTGTACATAGGCCGGTTTACGGCTACAGATGTTAAACCGACTATGGCTTCGGGCCTTTATATAACCTCCTGGGCTTTAACATTCTTGAGCTACTGATGAAATTGACCCGGCCCAGACGGCCGGTTTAGGCCCAGTAGTAATATCCACAACACCAAGGCTATTGCTCCAGTATTGTCACAAAAGATTTTCATTGGACCTGATGCACTAGGTATGACACCTAGATCGGATATGAACTCCTTCATCCAGACTCCTTCATTTGCTGCTTCCGAAGCAGCTATGTATTCCGCTTCACACATAGATCCCGCCACGACGCTTTGTTTAGAACTGCACCAACTGACAGCACCACCGAAACACGTATCCGGTTTGCGATTTAGAATCGTCTGGATCAGTGTCAAAGCTTGCATCAACGTAACCATTTACGATGAGCTCTTTGTCACCTCCATAAACGAGAAACATATCCTTAGTCCTTTTCAGGTACTTCAGGATGTTCTTGACCGCTGTCCTGTGATCCACTCCTGGATTACTTTGGTACCTCCCTGCTAGACTTATAGCAAGGCACACATCAGGTGTGGTACACAGCATTGCATCCATGATAGAGCCTATGGCTGAAGCATAGGGAACATCTTTCATTTTCTCTCTATCTTCTGCAGTGGTCGGGCATTGAGTCTTACTCAACTTCACACCTTGTAACACAGGTAAGAACCCTTTCTTTGCTTGATCCATTTTGAACTTCTTCAAAACTTTTTCAAGGTATGTGCTTTGTGGAAGTCCAATTAAGCGTCTTGATCTATCTCTATAGATCTTAATGCCCAATATATAAGCAGCTTCACTGAGCTCTTTCATTGAAAAACTCTTATTCAAGTATCCCTTTATGCTATCAAGAAATTCTATATCATTTCCAATCAGCAATATGTCATTCACATATAATATTAGAAATGCTACAGAGCTCTCACTCACTTTCTTGTATATACAGGCTTCTCCAAAAGTCTGTACAAAACCAAATGCTTTGATCACACTATCAAAGCGTTTATTCCAACTCCGAGAGGCTTGCACCAGTCCATAAATGGATCACTGGAGCTTGCACACTTTGTTAGCTCCCTTTGGATCGACAAAACCTTCCGGTTGCATCATATACAACTCTTCTTCTAGAGATCCATTCAGGAATGCAGTTTTGACATCCATTTGCCAAATTCATAATCATAAAATGCGGCAATTGCTAACATGATTCGGACAGACTTAAGCATCGCTACGGGTGAGAAGGTCTCATCGTAGTCAATCCCTTGAACTTGTCGAAAACCTTTCGCAACAAGTCAAGCTTTATAGACAGTAACATTACCGTCAACGTCAGTCTTCTTCTTGAAAATCCATTTATTCTCAATTGCTTGCTGATCATCGGGCAAGTCAACCAAAGTCCACACTTTGTTCTCATACATGGATCCCATCTCAGATTTCATGGCCTCAAGCCATTTTGTGGAATCTGGGCTCACCATCGCTTCTTCATAGTTTGTAGGTTCATCATGATCTAGTAGCATGACTTCCAGAACAGGATTACTGTACCACACTGGTACGGATCTTACTCTGGTTGATCTACGAGGCTCAGTAGTAACTTGATCTGAAGTTTCATGATCATCATCATTAACTTCCTCACTGATTGGTGTAGGTGTCACAGAAACCGATTTCTGTGATGAACTACTTTCCAATAAGGGAGCAGGTACAGTTACCTCATCAAGTTCTACTTTCCTCCCACTCACTTCTTTCGAGAGAAACTCCTTCTCTAGAAAGTTTCCGAATTTAGCAACAAAAGTCTTGCCTACGGATCTGTGATAGAAGGTGTACCCAACAGTCTCCTTTGGGTAACCTATGAAGACACATTTCTACGATTTGGGTTCGAGCTTATCAGGTTGAAGCTTTTTCACATAAGCATCGCAGCCCCAAACTTTTAGAAACGACAACTTTGGTTTGTTGCCAAACCACACTTCATAAGGCGTCGTCTCAACGGATTTTGATGGTGCCCTATTTAACATGAATGCAGTCGTCTCTAAAGCATAACCCAAAAATGATAGCGGTAAATCAGTAAGAGACATCATAGATCGTACCATATCTAGTAAAGTACGATTACGACGTTCGGACACACCATTACACTGTGGTGTTCCGGGTGGCGTGAGTTGTGAAACTATTCCGCATTGTTTCAAATATGGACCAAACTCGTAACTCAAATATTCTCCTCCATGTTTAGATCATAGAAACTTTATTTTCTTGTTACAATGATTTTCAACTTCACTCTGAAATTCTTTGAACTTTTCAACTGTTTCAGACTTATGTTTCATTAAGTAGATATACCCATATCTGCTTAAATCATCTGTGAAGGTGAGAAAATAACGACATCCGCCACGAGCCTCAACATTCATCGGACTACAGACATCTGTATGTATGATCTCCAACAAATCTGTTGCTCTCTCCATAGTACCGGAGAACGGTGTTTTAGTCATCTTGCCCATGAGGCACGGTTTGCAAGTACCAAGTGATTCATAATCAAGTGGTTCCAAAAGTCCATCAGTATGGAGTTTCTTCATGCGTTTTACACTGATATGACCTAAACGGCAGTGCCACAAATAAGTTGCACTATCATTATCAACTCTGCATCTTTTGGCTTCAACATTATGGATATGTGTGTCACTACTATCAAGATTCAATAAGAATATACCACTCTTCAAGGGTGCATGACCATAAAAGATATTACTCATATAAATAGAACAACCATTATTCTCTGATTTAAATGAATAACCGTCTCGCATCAAACAAGATCCAGATATAATGTTCATGCTCAACGCTGGCACCAAATAACAATTATTTAGGTCTAATACTAATCCCGAAGGTAGACGTAGAGGTAGCGTGCCGACCGCGATCACATCAACTTTGGAACCATTTACCACGCGCATCGTCATCTCGTCCTTAGCCAATCTCCGCTTAATCCGTAGCCCCTGTTTCGAGTTGCAAATATTAGCAACAGAACCAGTATCAAATACCCAGGTGCTACTGCGAGCATTAGTAAGGTACACATCAATAACATGTATATCACATATACCTTTGTTCACCTTGCCATCCTTCTTAGCCGCCAAATACTTGGGGCAGTTCCGCTTCCAGTGACCAGTTTGCTTGCAGTAGAAGCACTCCGTTTCAGGCTTAGGTCCAGACTTGGGTTCTTCTCTTGAGCAGCAAATTGCTTGCTGTTCTTCTTGAAGTTCCCCTTCTTCTTCCCTTTGCCCTTTTTCTTGAAACTAGTGGTCTTGTTGACCATCAACACTTGATTCTCCTTCTTGATTTCTACCACCGCAGCCTTTAGCATTGCGAAGAGCTCGGGAATTGTCTTATCCATCCCTTGGATATTATAGTTCATCACGAAGCTCTTGTAGCTTGGTCGCAGTGATTGGAGAATTCTGTCAATGATGCTATCATCCGGAATATTAACTCCCAGTTGAATCAAGTGATTATTATACCCACACATCTTGAGTATATGCTCACTGACAGAACTATTCTCCTCCATCTTGCAGCTATAGAACTTATTGGAGACTTCATATCTCTCAATCCGGGCATTTGCTTGAAATATTAACTTCAACTCCTGGAACATCTCATATGCTCCATGACGTTCAAAACATCTTTGAAGACCCGGTTCTAAGCCATAAAGCATGGCACACTGAACTATTGAGTAGTCATCAGCTTTGCTCTGCCAGACGTTCATAACATCTGGTGTTGGTCCTGCAGCAGGCCTGGCACCCAACGGTGCTTCTAGGACGTAATTCTTCTGTGCAGCAATGAGGATAATCCTCAAGTTACGGACCCAGTCCGTGTAATTGCTACCATCATCTTTCAACTTTGCTTTATCAAGGAACGCATTAAAATTCAACGGAACAACAACACGAGCCATCTTTCTACAATCAACATAGACAAGCAAGATACTATCAGGTACTAAGTTCATGATAAATTTAAGTTCAATTAATCATATTACTAAAGAACTCCCACTTAGATAGACATCCCTCTAATCCTCTAAGTGATCACGTGATCCAAATCAACTAAACCATGTCCGATCATCACGTGAGATTGAGTATTTTCAATGGTGAACATCACTATGTTGATCATATCTACTATATGATTCACGCTCGACCTTTCGGTCTCCGTGTTCCGAGGCCATATCTGTTATATGCTAGGCTCGTCAAGCTTAACCAGAGTATTCCGCGTGTGCAACTATTTTGCACCCGTTGTATTTGAACGTAGAGCCTATCACACCCGATCATCACGTGGTGTCTCAGCACGAAGAACTTTCACAACGGTGCATACTCAGGGAGAACACTTATACTTTGATTATTTAGTGAGGGATCATCTTATAATGCTACCGTCAATCAAAGCAAGATAAGATGCATTAAAGATAAACATCACATGCAATCAATATAAGTGATATGATATGGCCATCATCATCTTGTGCTTGTGATCTCCATCTCCGAAGCACCTCCATGATCACCATCGTCATCGGCGCGACACTTTGATCTCCATCGTAGCATCATTGTCCTCTCGCCAATCTTATGCTTCTACGACTATCGCTACCGCTTAGTGATAAATTAAAGCATTACAGGGCGATTGCATTGCATACAATAAAGCGACAACCATATGGCTCCTGCCAGTTGCCGATAACCCGGTTACAAAACATGATCATCTCATACAATAAAATTTAGCATCATGTCTTGACCATATCACATCACATCATGCCCTGCAAAAACAAGTTAGACGTCCTCTACTTTGTTGTTGCAAGTTTTACATGGCTGCTATGGGCTTAGCAAGAACCATTCTTACCTACGCATCAAAACCACAACGATAGTTTGTCAAATTGGTGTTGTGTTAACCTTTGCAAGGACCGGTCGTAGCCACACTCGGTTCAACTAAAGTTGGAGAAACTGACACCCGCCAGCCACCTGTGTGCAAAGCACGTCGATAGAACCAGTCTCGCGTAAGCGTACGCGTAATGTCGGTCCGGGCCGCTTCATCCAACAATACCGCCGAACCAAAGTATGACATGCTGGTAAGTAGTATGACTTATATTGCCCACAACTCACTTGTGTTCTACTCGTGCATATGACATCTACGCATAAAACCAGGCTCTGATACCATTGTTGGGGAACGTAGTAATTTCAAAAAGATTCCTACACACACGCAAGATCATGGTGATGCATAGCAACGAGAGGGGAGAGTGTTGTCCACATACCTCGTAGACCGAAAGCGGAAGCGTTAGCACAACATGGTTGATGTAGTCGTACGTCTTCACGATCCGACCAATCAAGTACCGAACGCACGGCACCTCCGAGTTCAGCACACGTTCAGCCCGATGACGTCCCTCGAACTCCGATCCAGCCAAGTGTTGAGGGAGAGTTTCGTCAGCACGATGGAGTGGTGACGATGTTGATGTTCTACCGACGCAGGGCTTCGCCTAAGCACTGCTGCAGTAATATCGAGGTGGAATATGGTGGAGGGGGGCACCGCACACGGCTAAGAGATAAATGATCAATTGTTGTATCTCTAGGGTGCCCCCTGCCCCCATATATAAAGGAGCAAGGGGGAGGCTGGCCGGCCCTTGCTAGGCGCGCCAGGAGGAGGAGTCCTCCTCCTAGTAGGAGTAGGACTCCCCTCTTTCCTACTCCTACTAGGAGGGGGAAAGGAAGGTGTAGAGGGAGAAGGAAAGGGGGCGCCGCCCCCCTCTCCTAGTCCAATTCGGACCAGAGGGGGAGGGGGCGCGCGGCCCACCATGGCTGCTCCTCTCTCTCCACTAAGGCCCATAAGGCCCATTACTTATCCGGGGGGGGGGGGGTTCCGGTAACCCTCCGGCACTCCGGTTTTCTTCGAAATCACCCAGAACACTTCCGGTGTCCCAATATAGTCGTCCAATATATCAATCTTTATGTATCGACCATTTCGAGACTCCTCGTCATGTCCGCGATCACATCCGGGACTCCGAACAACCTTCTGTACATCAAAACATATAAACTCATAATATAACTATCATCGTAACTTTAAGCGTGCAGACCCTACGGGCTCCAGAACTATGTAGACATGACCGGGACACATCTCCAGTCAATAACCAATAGCGGAACCTGGATGATCATATTGGCTCCTACATATTCTACGAAGATCTTTATCGGTCAGACCGCATAACAACATACGTTGTTCCCTTTGTCATCGGTATGTTACTTTCCCGAGATTCGATCATCGGTATCTCAATACCTAGTTAAATTTCGTTACTGGCAAGTCTCTTTACTCGTTCCTTAATACATCATCCTGCTACTAACTCATAAGTTGCAATGCTTGCAAGGCTTAAGTGATGTGTATTACCGAGAGGGCCCAGAGATACCTCTCCGACAATTGGAGTGAAAAATCCTAATCTCGAAATACGCCAACCCAACATGTACCTTTGGAGACACCTGTAGAGCTCCTTTATAATCACCCAGTTACGTTGTGGCGTTTGGTAGCACACAAAGTGTTCCTCCGGCAAACGAGAGTTGCATAATCTCATAGTCATAGGAACATGTATAAGCCATGAAGAAAGCAATAGCAACATACTAAATGATCAGGTGCTAAGCTAACGGAATGGGTCATGTTAATCACATCATTCTCCTAATGATGTGATCCCGTTAATCAAATGACAACTCATGTCTATGGCTAGGAAACATAACCATCTTCGATTAACAAGCTAGTCAAGTAGAGGCATACTAGTGACACTCTGTTTGTCTATGTATTCACACATGTATTATGTTTCCGGTTAATACAATTCTAGCATGAATAATAAACATTTATCATGATATAAGAAAATAAATAATAACTTTATTATTGCCTCTAGGGCATATTTCCTTCAGCTAAACCCACTATTTTGGATTTTAAGGAATTTTATTATGAAAATTGCTCTTTGATTGATTGTATTTCCTTGTTGCAATCCGTGCTAAATTCTCCTCATGCTTATAGTCAAAATAAAGCCTTTATCAAACATATCGTTGATTCCTTGATGCAATCTTATGAAGAAAAACTTGAGTTGGAAGTTTCTATTCCTAGAAAATTTTATGATGAGTGGGAACCAACTATTAAAATTAAGATTAAGGATCACGAGTTCTATGCTTTATGTGATTTGGGTGCTAGTGTTTCCACTATTCCCAAAACTTTGTGAGATTTGCTAGATTTCCGTGATTTTGATGATTGCTCTCTAAACTTGCACCTTGCGGATTCCACTATTAAGAAACGTATGGGAATAATTAATGATGTTCTTATTGTTGCAAATAGGAATTATGTGCCCATAGATTTTATCGTTTTTGATATAGATTGCAATCCTTCATGTCCTATTATTCTTGGTAGACCTTTCCTTAGAATGATTGGTGCAATTATTGATATGAAGGAAGGGAATATTAGATTTTAATTCCCATTAAAGAAAGGCATGGAACACTTCCCTAGGAAGAAAATAAAATTACCATATGAATCTATTATGAGGGACACTTATGGATTGCCTACCAAAGATGGCAATACCTAGATCTATCCTTGCTTTTATGCCTAGCTAGGGGCGTTAAACGATAGCGCTTGTTGGGAGGCAACCCAATTTTATTTTTAGTTTTTTTCTTTTGATTCTGTTTAGGAATAAATATTTGTTCTAGCCTCTGGTTAGATGTGTTTTTATGTTTTAATTAGTGTTTGTGCCAAGTTAAACCTATAGGATCTTCTTGGATGATAGTTATTTGATCTTGCAGTAATTTTCAGAAACTTTCTGTTCACGAAAACAATTGTTAAAAATCACCAGAACGTGATAAAATAGTGATTCCAATTGCTTCTGATCAATAAACAAATTTCCTAGGTCTTCCTATTTTGGCTGATGTTTTGAAGTTCCATAAGTATGCGTTAGTTACATATTACTACAGACTGTTCTGTTTTTGACAGATTCTGTTTTCCTTGTGTTGTTTGCTTATTTTGATGAATCTATGGCTAGTAAAATAGTTTATAAACCATAGAGAAGTTGGAATACAGTAGGTTTAAAAACCATATAAATAAAGAATGAGTTCATTACAATACCTTGAAGTGGTCTTTTGTTTTGTTTCGCTAACGGAGCTCACGAGATTTCTGTTGAGTTTTGTGTTGTGAAGTTTTCAAGTTTTGGGTCAAAGATTTTGATGGATTATGGAATAAGGAGTGGCAAGAGCCTAAGCTTGGGGATGCCCATGGCACCCCCAAGATAATCTAAGGACACCAAAAAGCCAAAGCTTGGGGATGCCCCGGAAGGCATCCCCTCTTTCGTCTACTTCCATCGGTAACTTTACTTGGAGGTATATTTTTATTCACCACATGATATGTGTTTTGCTTGGAGCATCTTGTATGATTTGAGTCTTTTCTTTTTAGTTTACCACAATCGTCCTTGCTGTACACACCTTTTGAGAGAGCCATACATGATTTGGAATTTGTTAAAATACTCTATGTGCTTCGCTTATATCTTTTGAGCTATATAGTTTTGCTCTAGTGCTTCACTTATATCTTTTAGAGCACGGTGATGGATTTGTTTTATAGAAAATATTGATCTCTCATGCTTCACTTAGATTATTTTGAGAGTCTTAAATAGCATGGTAATTTGCTTAAATAATCCTAATATGCTAGGTATTCAAGATTAGTAAAAACTTTCTTACGAGTGTTTTGAATACTAAGAAAAGTTTGATGCCTGATGATTGTTTTGAGATATGGAGGTAATAATATCAAAGTCGTGCTAGTTGAGTAGTTGTGAATTTGAGAAATTCTTGTGTTGAAGTTCGCAAGTCCCGTAACATGCACGTATGGTAAACGTTATGTAACAAATTTGAAACATGAGGTGTTCTTTGATTGTCTTCCTTATGAGTGGCGGTCGGGGACGAGTGATGGTCTTTTCCTACCAATCTATCCCCCTAGGAGCATGAGCGTAGTACTTGGATTTTGATGACTTGTAGATTTTTGCAATAAGTATGTGAGTTCTTTATGACTAATGTTGAGTCCATGGATTATACGCACTCTCACCCTTCCATCATTGCTAGCCTCTTCGGTACCGTGCATTGCCCTTTCTCACATTGAGAGTTGGTGCAAACTTCGCCGGTGCATCCAAACCCCGTGATATGATACGCTCTTTCACACATAAACCTCCTTATATCTTCCTCAAAACAGCCACCATACCTACCTATTATGGCATTTCCATAGCCATTCTGAGATATATTGCCATGCAACTTTCCACCATTCCGTTTATCATGACACATTCATCATTGTCATATTACTTAGCATGATCATGTAGTTGACATAGTATTTGTGGCAAAGCCACCGTTCATAATTCTTTCATACATGTCGCTCTTGGTTCATTGCATATCCCGGTACACCGCCGGAGGCATTCATATAGAGTCATACTTTGTTCTAGTATCGAGTTGTAATCATTGAGTTGTAAATAAATAGAAGTGTGATGATCATAATTTTCTAGAGCATTGTCCCAAGTGAGGAATAAAAAAAAGAGAAAGGCCATAAAAAAAGAGAAGACCCAAAAAGAGAGAAAAAGAGAGAAGGGACAATGCTACCATCCTTTGCCACATTTGTGCTTCAAAGTAGCACCATAATCTTCATGATAGAGAGTCTCTTGTTTTGTCACTTTCATATACTAGTGGGAATTTTTCATTATAGAAATTGGCTTGTATATTCCAACAATGGGCCTCCTCAAGTGCCCTAGGTCTTCGTGAGCAAGCAAGTTGGATGCACACCCACTTAGTTTCTTTTGTTGAGCTTTCATACATTTATAGCTCTAGTGCATCCGTTGCATGACAATCCGTACTCCTTGCACTAACATCAATTGATGGGCATCTCCATAGCCCATTGATTAGCCTCGTTAATGTGAGACTTTCTCCTTTTTTGTCTTCTCCACATAACCCCTATCAGCATATTCTATTCCACCCATAGTGCTATGTCCATGGCTCGCGCTCATATATTGCGTGAAAGTTTATAGGTTTGAGATTACTAAAGTATGAAACAATTGCTTGGCTTGTCATCGGGGTTGTGCATGATGAGAGCATTCTTGTGTGACGAAAATGGAGCATGACTAAGCTATATGATTTTGTAGGGATGAACTTTCTTTGGCCATGTTATTTTGAGAAGATATAATTGCTTAGTTAGTATGCTTGAAGTATTATTATTTTTATGTCAATATGAACTTTTATCTTGAATCTTTTGGATCTGAATATTCATACCACAATTAAGAAGAATTAAATTGAAATTATGCCTAGTAGCACTCCGCATCAAAAATTATCTTTTTTATCATTTACCAACTCGAGGACGAGCAGGAATTAAGCTTGGGGATGCCTGATACGTCTCCAACGTACCTATAATTTTTGATTGCTCCATGCTATATTATCTACTGTTTTGGACATTATTGGGCTTTATTATCCACTTTTATATTATTTTTGGGACTATCCTATTAACCGGAGGCCCAGCCCAGAATTGCTGTTTTTTGCCTATTTCACAGTTTCGCAGAAAAGGAATATCAAACAGAGTCCAAACGGAATGAAACCTTCGGGAACGTGATTTTCGAAACGAACATGATCCAGGAGACTTGGACCCTACGTCAAGAAACAAAGGAGGAAGCCATGAGGTATGGGGCGCGCCCTCCACCCTCGTGGGCCCCCTGTTGCTCCACCGACGTACTCCTTCCTCCTATATATACCTACGTACCCCCAAACGATCAGATACGGAGCCAAAAACCTAATTCCACCGCCGCAACCTTCTGTACCCACGAGAACCCATCTTGGGGCCTGTTCTGGAGCTCCGCTGGAGGGGGCATCCATCACAGAGGGCTTCTACATCATCACCATAGCCTCTTCGATGAAGTGTGAGTAGTTCACCTCAGACCTTCGGGTCCATAGTTAGTAGCTAGATGGCTTCTTCTCTCTTTTTGGATGTCAATACAATGTTATCCACCTCTCTCGTGGAGATCTATTCGATGTAATCTTCTTTTTGCGGTGTGTTTGTTGAGACAGATGAATTGTGGGTTTATGATCAAGATTATCTATGAACAATATTTGAATCTTCTCTGAACTCTTCTATGTATGATTGGTTATCTTTGCAAGTCTCTTCGAATTATTAGTTTGGTTTGGCCTACTAGATTGGTTTTTCTTGCAATGGGAGAAGTGCTTCTCTTTGGGTTCAATCTTGCGGTGTCCTTTCCCAGTGACAGTAGGGGCAGCAAGGCACGTATTGTATTGTTGCCATCGAGGATAACAAGATGGGGTTTTTATCATATTGCATGAATTTATCCCTCTACATCATGTCATCTTGCTTAAGGCGTTACTCTGTTTTCTTGAACTTAATACTCTAGATGCATGCTAGATAGCGGTCGATGAGTGGAGTAATAGTAGTAGATGCAGGCAGGAGTCGGTCTACTTGTCCCGGACATGATGCCTATATACATGATCATACCTAGATATTCTCATAACTATGCTCAATTTTGTCAATTGCTCAAAAGTAATTCGTTCACCCACCGTAAAATACTTATGCTCTTGAGAGAAGCCACTAGTGAAACCTATGGCCCCCGGGTCTATCTTCATCATAATAATCTTACAACACTTGTTTATTATCTTTGCTTTTTTACTTTGCTTTTATTTTACTTTGCATCTTTATCACAAAAATACCATAAATAGTATCCTATCATATCTATTAGATCTCACTCTCGTAAGTGACCGTGAAGGGATTGACAACCCCTTATCGCGTTGGTTGCGAGGAGTTATTTGTTTTGTGCAGGTACGAGGGACTCGCGCGTAGCCTCCTACTGGATTGATACCTTGGTTCTAAAAAACTAAGGGAAATACTTACGCTACTTTGCTACATCATCCTTTCCTCTTCAAGGAAATCCAACACCGTGCTCAAGAGGTAGCAGAGGCCTTCCTCCGTATCCAACCCCACTTCGGGCTGTGGCTTAAGGTCTTCAATGTGAAGCCGAAAGTGGTGGATGGCCAGCACACGGAGTGCGGAGGCGCCATGGTGAGAAAGCTGGCCAACGTCTTCTGGCCAAAAGGCACTTTGGTGGAGACGGTAAAGGAATGGTAGAAACAATGGTTCTATATCACAGAACCCCGCGGCGCCACCTGGGCCATGGCTGCCGAATTCAACTCTGGCGCTCCCATGCGACTTACCTCCTGGGTCGAGAAGAGCCCGAACTGGTGTTCGCCAGATGACTGACGGTGCTGCAGACGCGCGTTCAAAGCATGGTGGACAAGGATGTCAAACTTGTCGATGTAATCCGAGTGATGCTAGTTCGCCGGATTCTCCCGTGCCGAAGCCGAAGCCGCCCTCTATGGAAGTTCAATCCGATGAAGCACCATACCCTGAAGAGGCTCTTCAAAACCACTCACGAAGGTGCCTGGAATTTGCTCTTTAAGGGCAACGAGAAACTGATAACCCACAAGTATAGGGGATCGCAACAGTTTTCGAGGGTAGAGTATTCAACCCAAATTTATTGATTCGACACAAGGGGAGCCAAAGAATATTCTCAAGTATTAGCAGTTGAGTTGTCAATTCAACCACACCTGGATAACTTAGTATCTGCAGCAAAGTGTTAAGTAGCACAGTAATATGATATTAGTGGTAAAGGTCATAAAAGTAACGGAAGCAAAAGTAATATTTTTGGTGTTTTGTAGTGATTGTAACAGTAGCAACGGAAAAGTAAATAAGCGAGAACCAGTATAGGAAAAGCTCGTAGGCATTGGATCGGTGATGGATAATTATGCCGGATGCGGTTCATCATGTAATAGTCATAACATAGGGTGACACAGAACTAGCTCCAATTCATCAATGTAATGTAGGCATGTATTCCGAATATAGTCATACGTGCTTAAGGAAAATAAATTGCATGGCATCTTTTGTCCTACCCTCCCGTGGCAGCGGGGTCCTAATGGAAACTAAGGGATATTAAGGTCTCCTTTTAATAAAGAACCGGAACAAAGCATTAGCACATAGTGAATACATTAACTCCTCAAACTATGGTCATCACCGGGAGTGGTCCCGATTATTCTCACTTCGAGGTTGCCGAATCATAACAGATAGTAGGTGACTATAGACTTGCAAGATAGGATCAAGAACGCACATATATTCATGAAAACATAATAGGTTCAGATCTGAAATCATGGCACTCGGGCCCTAGTGACAAGCATTAAGCATAGCAAAGTCATAGCAACATCAATCTGAGAACATAGTGGATACTAGGGATCAAACCCTAACAAAACTAACTCGATTACATGATAGATCTCATCCAACCCATCACCGTCCAGCAAGCCTACGGTGGAATTACTCACGCACGGCGGTGAGCATCATGAAATTGGTGATGGAGGATGGTTAATGATGACGACGGCGACGAATCCTCCTCCCCGGAGCCCCGAACGGACTCCAGATCAGCCCTCCCGAGAGGTTTTAGGGCTTGGTGGTGGCTCCGTATCGTAAAACGCGATGATTTCTTCTCCTTGATTTTTCTCTCCCCGAAAGCAAATATATAGAGTTGGAGTTGGCGTCGGAGGAGCCTCAGGGGGCCCACGAGGTAGGGGGGCGCGCCCCCCACCCTCGTGGACAGGTGGTGGGTCCCCTGGGCTTCATCTTTTGCAACAATTTTTTTATTTCCGAAAAGATGTTCCGTGAAGTTTCAGGTCATTCCGAGAAGTTTTGTTTCTGCACATAAATAACACCATGGCAATTCTGCTGAAAACATCGTCAGTCCGGGTTAGTTCAATTCAAATCATGCAAGTTAGAGTCCAAAACAAGGGCAAAAGTGTTTGGAAAAGTAGATACGGTGGAGACGTATCAACTCCCCCAAGCTTAAACCTTTGCTTGTCCTCAAGCAATTCAGTTGACAAACTGAAAGTGATAAAGAAAAACTTTTACAAACTCTGTTTGCTCTTGTTGTTGTAAATATGTAAAGCCAGCATTCAAGTTTTCAGCAAAGATCATGACTAACCACATTTGCAATAACTCTCAGGTCTCATGTTTACTCATATCAATGGCATAATCAACTAGCAAGCGATAATAATAAATATCGGATGACAACACTTTCTCAAAACAATCATGATATAATATAACAGGATGGTATCTCGCTAGCCCTTTCTGAGACCGCAAAACATAAATGCAGAGCACCTTTAAAGATCAAGGACTGACTAGACATTGTAATTCATGGTAAAAGAGATCCAAACATAGTCATACCCAATATAAATTAATAGCGATGGATGCAAATGACAGTTGTGCTCTCCAGCTAGTGCTTTTAATAAGAGGGTGATGACTCAGCATACAAGTAAATAGATAGGCCCTTCGCAGAGGGAAGCAAGGATTTATAGAGGTGCCAGAGCTCGGTTTTGAAATAGAGATAAATAATATTTTGAGCGGCATACTTTCATTGTCAACATAACAACTAAGAGATGGCAGTATCTTCCATGCTACACACATTATAGGCGGTTCCCAAACAGAATGGTAAAGTTTATACTGCCCATCCACCAACAAGCATCAATCCATGACTTGCTCAAAACAACGAGTGTCTCCAACTAGCAACAGTCCCAGGGGGAGTTTTGTTTGCAATTATTTTGATTTAGTTTGCATAAAGCATGGGACTGGGCATCCCGGTGACCAGCCATTTTCTCGTGAATGTGGAGCGGAGTCCACTCCTCGTGAGAATAACCCGCCTAACATGGAAGATAGGGGCAGCCCTAGTTGATACATGAGCTATTCGAGCATACAAAACAGAATGTTTATTTGAAGGTTTAGAGTTTGGCACATATAAATTTACTTGGAACGGCAGGTAGATACCGTATATAGGAAGGTATGGTGGACTCATATGGAATAACTTTGGGGTTTAAGGGATTGGATGCACAAGCAATATTCCCGCTTAGTACAAGTGAAGGCTAGCAAAAGACTGGGAAGTGACCAACTAGAGAGCGACAACAGTCATGAACATGCATTAAAATTAATAAACCATGGATGCAAGCATGAGTAGGATATAATCCACCATGAACATAAATATCGTGAAGGCTATGTTGATTTGTTTCAACTACATGTGTGAACATGTGCCAAGTCGAGTCACTTAAATCATTCAAAGGAGGATGCCAGCCCACTATACCACATCACAACCATTTTAATAGCATGTTGGCATGCAAGGTAAACCATTATAACTCATAGCTAATCAAGCATGGCACGAGCAACTATGATCTCTAATTGTCATTGCAAACATGTTTATCCATAACAAGCTGAATCAAGAATGATGAACTCATCATATTTACAAAAACAAGAGAGGTCGAGTTCATACCAGCTTTTCTCTTCTCAGTCAGTCCATCATATATCA
Organism: Aegilops umbellulata; assembly: GCA_032464435.1. Lineage (NCBI taxonomy): Eukaryota > Viridiplantae > Streptophyta > Magnoliopsida > Poales > Poaceae > Aegilops > Aegilops umbellulata. Next base: position 316,690,039 of record CP136055.1, on the reverse strand, counting down.
TCATAATTGCCTTTCACTTGCACGACTGAACGGAGTGAATAATAATAAGAGTGCACGTGCATTGGACTAAGCTGAAATCTGTGAGCATTCAATAAACAGGAGAAGACAAGGCAATATGGCTCTTGGTTAAATCAACAATAATGCATAAAAGAGCCACTTCAACAATTTAATTATGGTCTTCTCCTATCGACCCCCAAAGAAAAGAAAAGAAAAGAAAAAAATATTTACACAGGAAAGCTCCCAACAAGCAAAAGAAGAACGGTAAATCTTTTTGGGTTTTATTTTAATTATTACTACAACAGCAAGAAAAGTAAACTAACTAAAAGCTACAACTAATTTTTTTGATTTTTTCTTAAGGTTTAACAAACACACAAGAAGAAAGCAGGAAAAAGTAAGTAAACTAGCATGGATATTACAGTGAAAAAGTATGAGCACCGACATCTAGCAATGAGTGTGTGTCAACATAAATGTAATGTCGGTGGGAAATACGTACTCCCCCAAGCTTAGGATTTTGGCCTAAGTTGGTTCATTGCCAGGGATGGCCTGGCGGATATCTGTAGGTGTAGCTGGGGTCGTACTGCGATGCAGCGGCTATCGCCTCCTGAGCTGCAGCATGGCGTCGGGCTGCCTCTGCTCTCCTCTCATACTCATCTGCCTCCTCTATGGTAATAGTATATCTTCCTTTTGCCTGATAATCAAAGAAGGGAGGAGCAGGGAGAGTAATACGGACAACACGTCGTTTGTCAAAGATTAGTTGATATTGGAGAGGTGGTTCATTCCTCTCGACAAACTGGTGGTGGACCATAAAATTAAAATCTAAATAAGTAGGAGGCAACTCCATATCATCCTCATGAACGTCCACATCAAGAAAATCAGCTAAGCGGGTTGCATAAATTCCGCCAAAGAAATCTCCATTAAATCTATTATGATGCAACCTATGTGCAACAATGGCTCCCATGTTATAAGATTGGTCTCCTAACACAGCACTCCTAAGAATACTGAGGTCAGGCACACACATATGACATGCTTCATCCTTACCATTTATGCACCTACCTATGAAGAGAGCAAAATAATGTATAGCAGGAAAGTGAATGCTCCCTATGGTAGCTTGTGCTATATCTCTAGATTCCCCTACAGTTATACCAGCAAGAAAGTCTCTAAATTCAGATTTACGAGGATCACTAGCACTACCCCATTGTGGAAGTTTGCAAGCAGAAGTAAAATCCTCTAAGTCCATGGTATAAGATTTGTCATAAAGATCAAACATGACAGTTGGATAATTACGTGAAGATGAAAATTCAAACCACCTCACAAATGAACTAGTGAGATGATGGTACTGTGGGCATTTGTCTGCCTCAAAGCTCACAAGATCGGTGTTACGCAAATATGCGTTAAATTCCTCTTTGATTCCCGCTCGATCCATAAAATTTTCTGAAGGACACTCACAAGGCCGCACTGGGGCGTCTCTTGGTGGCTCGTCATCAGCATCACGCATTGCAAGCCTGGGTCCTTGCTTCCTTGAAGAACCACCTTGGAACATTTTCCTAAGCATATTTCTTCCTCTGAAAAATTTCTGAATTTTTTAGTAACTTCAAACAAAAGTGAACCAAACTCAACAAAATTGATAGCAACTACTCCTACAAGTGCCTAGAGACTATATCATGCATTAGAACTACTTGTAACCATATAAATTTGACATGCAAGCTCAAGAACAAGGTCACCTAGGCAGCACAAGTTTGCAATGAATAAAGCATTAGAGCAAAAACTAATTGGACCAATGGAGGAGTCACATACCAAGGAACAATCTCCCCAAGCAGTTTTGTGAGAGGTGCTTTGAGCAAGAAAGTTTCTAAATTCAAATTTACAGGGATCACTAGCACTACCCCATTGTGGAAGTTTGCAAGCAGAAGTAAAATCCTCTAAGTCCATGGTATAAGATTTTTCATAAAGATCAAACATGACAGTCGGAGAATTACGCGAAGATGAAAATTCAAACCTCCTCACAAATGAACTAGTGAGTTGACGGTACTGGGGGCATTTGTCTGCCTCAAAGCTCACAAGATCGGCGTTACGCAAATATGCGTTAAATTCCTCTTTGATTCCCGCTCAATCCATAAAATTTTCTGAAGGCCATTCACAGGCCCGCACTGGAGCGTCGCTTGGGGGCTCCTCATCAGCATCACGCATTGCAAGCCTGGGTCCTTGCTTCCTTGAAGAACCACCTTGGAACATTTTCCTAAGCATGTTGCTTCCTTTGAAAAATTTCTGAAATTTTTAGTAACTTCAAACAAAAGTGAACCAAGCTCAACAAAATTGATAACAACTACTCCTACAAGTGCCTAGAGGATATATCAAGCATTAGAACTACTTGGAACCATATAAATTTGACATGCAAGCTCAAGAACATGGTCACCTATGCAGCACAATTTTTCAATGAATAAAGCACTAGAGCAAAAACTAATTGGACCAATGGAGGAGTCACATACCAAGGAACAATCTCCCCAAGCAGTTTTGTGAGAGGTGCTTTGAGCAAGGAGATCAAAAATCGCAGCAAAGTGAGCTAGAACTCGTGCTTGAGTTGGATATTCGTGTTTGTGGGAGGAAGAAGGACTGGATGAGTGCAAGAATAAGTGGAGGAGGGCCACCGTGGGCCCACGAGGCAGGGGGCGCGCCCTGGGGGGTAGGGCGCGCCCTCCACCCTCGTGGCCAGGTGGTTCACCCCATGGTGTGTTCTCAGTTCCATAAATCCTCAAATATTCTAGAAAAAACCATATTTGATTTTCAGGGCATTTGGAGAACTTTTATTTTCGGGATATTTTTATATTGCACAGATAAATGAGAAAACAGACAGAAAAATACTATTTTTACTTTATTTCAACTAAATAACAGAAAATAAAGAGAGGGTACAGAAGGTTGTGCCTTCTAGTTTCATCCATCTCATGCTCATCAAAAGGAATCCACTAACAAGGTTGATCAGGTCTTGTTAATAAACTCATTCCGAATAACATGAAACCGGAGAAAATTCGAATACCACTATGTTACCTCAACAGGGATATGAACCTCCCCAATAATAAGAATATCATATTTCTTCTTGACAGTAGGAAGAGGAAATTCAAAACCTCCAAATATAATTGATGGAATTTTTCCAATAGAGTTGATACTATGAACTTGAGGTTGTTTCCTCAGAAAGTGTACCGTATGCTCATTACCATTAACATGAAAAGTGACATTGCCTTTGTTGCAATCAATAACAGCACCTGCAATATTCAGAAAGGGTCTTCCAAGAATAATAGACATACTATCATCCTCGGGAATATCAAGAATAACAAAGTCCGTTAAAATTGTAACATTTGCAACCACAATAGGCACATCCTCGCAAATACCAACATGTATAGCAGTTGATTTATCAGCCATTTGCAAAGATATTTCAGTAGGTGTCAACTTATTCAAATCAAGTCTACGATATAAAGAGAGAGGCATAACATTAACACAGACTCCAAGATCACATAAAGCAATTTTAACATAGTTTCTTTTAATGGAGCATGGTATAGTAGGTACTCCTGGATCTCCAAGTTTCTTTGGTATTCCACCCTTAAGAGTATAATTAGCAAGCATGGTGGAAATTTCATCTTCCGGTATCTTTCTCTTACTAGTGAAAATATCTTTCATATATTTAGCATAAGAATTCATTTTGAGCATATCAGTTAATCGCATACGCAGAAAGATAGGTCTAATCATTTCAGCAAAGCGCTCAAAATCCTCATCATCCTTTTTTGGGATGGTTTCAGAGGAAAAGGCATGGGTTTCTGAACCCATGGTTCTCTTTCTTTACCATGTTTCCTAGCAACAAAGTCTCTCTTATCATAACGTTGATTCTTTGATTATAGGTTATCAAGATCAACAGCAGGTTCAACTTCTACACCATTATCATTACTAGGTTGAGCATCATCATGAACATCATCATTAACATTTTCACTAGGTTCATGTTCATTACCAGATTGTGTTTCAGCATCAGACACAGAGATATCATTAGGATTCTCAGGTGGTTCAGCAATAGGTTGACTAGAAGTTTGCAAAGTCCTGTCATTTTTCTTTTTCTTCCTTTTAGAGGAAATAGGTACATCAATATTAGTTCTCTGAGAATCTTGCTCAATTCTCTTAGGGTGGTCTTCAGGATACAAAGGTTCCTGAGTCATTCTACCAGTTCTAGTAGCCACTCTAACAGCATAATCATTTTTCTTACTATTCATTTCATTGATCAAATAATTTTGAGCTTTAAGTACTTAATCTACTTGAGTGGTAACCATAGAAGCATGTTTAGTAACGAGTTTAAGTTCACCTCTAATATTAGCCATATAATCACCCAAGTGTTTAATCATATAAGAATTTTGTTTTAATTGTCTACCAAAATAAGCATTGAAATCTTCTTGCTTAACCATAAAGTTATCAAACTCATCCAAGCATGGGCTAGCAATTTTAGTAGGAGGGATTTTAGCTGTATCATATCTATAGAGAGAATTTACCTTTACTACCTGTGTCGGGTTATCAAGACCAGGAGGTTCTTCAATAGGTAATGGATTAAGATCATATGTTTCTTCAACATGCGGTAAGTTAAGACCATGTATTTCTTTAATAGGAGGTAAATTCTTAACATCTTCAGCTTTAATACCTTTTTCTTTCATAGATTTCTTTGCCTCTTGCATATCTTTAGGACTGAGAAATAGAACACCTCTCTTCTTCAGAGTTGGTTTAGGAATAGGCTCAGTAATTGGAGCAGGAGCTGGCTCAGGAAGTGCCCAATTATTTTCATTTGTCAACATATGATTCAATAGAATTTCAGCTTCATCCGGTGTTCTTTCCCTGAAAACAGAACCAGCACAACTATCCAGGTAATCTCTGGAAGCATGGGTTAGTCCATTATAAAAGATATCAAGCATTTCATTTTTCTTAAGAGGATGATTAGGAAAAGCGTTAAGTAACTTGAGAAGCCTCCCCCAAGCTTGTGGGAGACTCTCTTCTTCAATTTGCACAAAGTTGTATATTTCCCTCAAAGCAGCTTGTTTCTTATGAGCAGGGAAATATTTAGCAGAGAAGTAATAAATCATATCCTGGGGACTACGCACACAACCAGGATCAAGAGAATTAAACCATAGCTTAGCATCACCCTTTAATGAGAACGAAAATATTTAAAGGATATAAAAGTAGCGAGATCTCTCATCATTAGTGAACAGGGTGGCTATATCATTTAATTTAGTAAGATGTGCCACAACAGTTGCAGATTCATAGCCATGAAAAGGATCAGATTCAACCAATGTAATTATATCAGGATCAACAAAGAATTCATAATCCTTATCGGCAACACAAATAGGTGAAGTAGCAAAAGCAGGGTCAGGCCTCATTCTATCTTTAAGAGATTTCTTATTCCATTCAGCTAATAACCTATTGAGTTCATATCTATCTTTGCAAGCTAAAATATATGCAGAAGCTTCCATATCAAAAACATAACCCTCAGGAATAATAGGCCTATCTTCATCATCACTTTGATCAATATAATCAGTTTCAATAATTTCTTTCTCTCTATCCCTAGCAATTTGTTCATCAAGAACTTCACTAAGGGGCACAGTAGTATCAAGCATAGAAGTAGTTTCATCATAAGTATCATGCATAGCAGAAGTGGCATCATCAATAACATGCGATATATCAGAACGAATAGCAGAAGCAGGTTTAGGTGTCGCAAGCTTACTCAAAACAGAAGGTGAATCAAGTGCAGAGCTAGATGGCAGATCCTTACCTCCCCTCGTACTTGAGGGATAAATTGTTGTCTTAGCGCCTTTAAGTTCCTCATAGTGTCCAGCAGATATAAATCCCAAGTGACTCAAAGAATAGAGCTATGCACCCCGGCAACGGCGCCAGAAAATAGTCTTGATAACCCACAAGTATAGGGGATCGCAACAGTTTTCGAGGGTAGAGTATTCAACCCAAATTTATTGATTTGACACAAGGGGAGCCAAAGAATATTCTCAAGTATTAGCAGTTGAGTTGTCAATTCAACCACACCTGGATAACTTAGTATCTGCAGCAAAGTGTTTAGTAGCACAGTAATATGATAGTAATGGTAACGGTAATAAAAGTAACGGAAGCAAAATCAATATTTTTGGTGTTTTGTAGTGATTGTAACAGTAGCAACGAAAAAGTAAATAAGCGAGAACCAGTATAGGAAAAGCTCGTAGGCATTGGATCGGTGATGGATAATTATGTCGGATGCGGTTCATCATGTAACAGTCATAACATAGGGTGACACAGAACTAACTCCAATTCATCAATGTAATGTAGGCATGTATTCCGAATATAGTCATTCGTGCTTATGGAAAAGAACTTGCATGACATATTTTGTCCTATCCTCCCGTGGCAGCGGGGTCCTAATGGAAACTAAGGGATATTAAGGCCTCCTTTTAAGAGAGAACCGGAACAAAGCATTAGCACATAGTGAATACATGAACTCCTCAAACTATGGTCATCACCGGGAGTGGTCCCGATTATTGTCACTTCGAGGTCGCCGGATCATAACACATAGTAGGTGACTATAGACTTGCAAGATAGGATCAAGAACACACATATATTCATGAAAACATAATAGGTTCAGATCTGAAATCATGGCACTCGGTCCCTAGTGACAAGCATTAAGCATAGCAAAGTCATAGCAACATCAATCTCAGAACATAGTGGATACTAGGGATCAAACCCTAACAAAACTAACTCGATTACATGATAGATCTCATCCAACCCATCACCGTCCAGCAACCCTGCGATGGAATTGCTCACGCACGGCGGTGAGCATCATGAAATTGGTGATGGAGGATGGTTGATGATGACGACAGCGACGAATCCCCCTCTCCGAAGCACTGAACGGACTCCAGATCAGCCCTCCCGAGAGGTTTTAGGGCTTGGCGGCGGCTCCATATCGTAAAGCGTGATGATTTCTTCTCCTTGATTTTTTCTCCCCGAAAGCAAATATATAGAGTTGGAGTTGGCGTCGGAGGAGCCTTAGGGGGCCCACGAGGTAGGGGGGCGCGCCCCCCACCCTCGTGGACAGGTGGTGGGCCCCCTGGCCTTCATCTTCTGCAATGATTTTTTATTATTTCCGAAAAGATGTTCCCTGAAGTCTCATGTCATTCCGAGAAGTTTTGTTTCTACACATAAATAACACCATGGCAATTCTGCTGAAAACAGCGTCAGTCCGGGTTAGTTCCATTCAAATCATGCAAGTTAGAGTCCAAAACAAGGGCAAAAGTGTTTGGAAAAGTAGATACGACGGAGACGTATCAGAAACCACCGGCCATAGATTCAGACCGCGAGCACGACATTAACCACCTCGCCAGCGAGGTATGTTATTTTTAATGCATCCCCTACTTGCTTGTTTTAAGGATGACGTCTGAGCTTTTATCATCATTCCTTTTTTAGGACTGGATGGAGAGGGCGAAGCAGATCCAGTGTTCGGCTCCGCTGCCTGAAGAACCAGTCATCCCGCGTTTAGCGAAGATGCTGGTACCGGTGCCCTATAAGGCACCGGAGAAGAAGGCCAAGAAGAAGGCCAAGGGGGCCAAAGGTGGCCCCCGTCGTAAGGGCACTTCGGACGTAACGTCCGAAGATGAAGAGACCCGTTCCTCCATCCCTGAGGACGACGATGATGATGAGGAGGAGGAGATCGCTCCCTGCGATGAGGGGAGGGAGAAGAGGGCGGCCTCCACGAATATGGAGGCGGGGACGCCCAAGAAGAGGAAGGGTTCCCTTGGCGATAACTCCGTCTGGGATGTCGACAGTAGTCCGGAGTGCCGCCCCCGTGCTAAGGCTCAGGCCGCATCATAAGTGCTATGATTCATGCATATCCATATATCCATCCTCTTTTCCTCATTGTATTATCATGGTTAATTGTGTTATTTCTGCCCGGCCCGCGACAGCTTCCAGCGATCCTCGTCAGGAGGTTCGCTGGACTCCAAGGAGATGGCCAGCATGTCATCGTCGACCGCTCACTCTCCCAAGGCCATGGACGACACCGAGGCGTTGTCCTGAAGGACTGCTCCAGGCCGAGGAGAGGCTCCGGACGCTGTCAAGGGGGCGCCAGAGGGCGAAACCTCTACCGCCGGACACACGGGGGAGCAAATCCCCACGGAGACTGGCGAGGAGGGTAGTATTCAGTTCAGCCCTCAGCCGAATATGATTACGGAGACCTATACGGTTCCGGAATCCAGCGAGCGACCTCCTTTGAAAGAGAGGGTGCGCCCATTCCACCGGTGGCCCCTGTCCAACCAGGGGCACCGGATAATCTGGTGGAGGCGCTTCGAGGTGCCTCCATTGTGGACGAGCACCGTATCCTTATGGGTACGGTGATTGAGAGGGTCCAGTCCGCCAGGAGCGGACTGACCGAATCTTGCAGCAGCCTGCTGATAGGTTTTGAGGTAAGCGACGTAAAAATTCCAATATAGTCAGTAGCCCCTGAGACACTGTCCGGTGTTCGGAAAGAAAAGCCGGACAAAGGATCAATCCTTTATTGTAGGAAACTAACTAAATTTGTCGGGAATGAATATGTAGGCATCATTGCTGTCCGCAGCCGCACATGGTACCGAAGTTTCCGAACTTAAGCGGAGACTGGAGAAGGCCGAGGAGGAGCTCGGCCAGGTGAAGAGGCAGCTCCAGGAGAATCAAGGTATGTAATAACCCAGGAAGTATTTGGAAATAGTAGGATGATATATATTGACCGAAGTGTCCTGATATGTATAGGAGTAACGACCGAGGTCGAGGCCCTGAAAAAGGCCCTGGGCGAAGCCGAGGGGAAGGTCTTCAAGGAGTAGGCTTCCATAAGAAGCTCAAGGCCCGGGTCAGCGAGGTCCAACAAGAGCTCCATGACGCGGTGAAGAAGTGCGAGACCTTGGAGCATGACACGTCGGATAAAGAGGCCGGACTTCCCAAGGCTCGTCAGAGCGCGGAGACGGCCCGGATTGAGGCCCAGAGCGCCCTCCAAGAGATCCAAGAGGCAAGGAAGATCGCGGCGGGTAAGGCATTCTATATGCAAAGCAAATATGCGAAGAGGAAGTATCTTTTACTAACCCGGATTCAGAGTTCTCCAGGAGCTTTTGTTGATCTGCCGCGAAGTATGTCCGACACCGCGGAGTTCTTCTTAGCCAAAGAAGGGAGCTCCACGGAGAAGCTGTTCTGGTCGCAATATCTTGCGCCAGAGCATCCCGTGCCCTTCACCGATCAGCTGAAACAGCTGGTGGAGCTGCATAGGGTGGACGAACTAGCCGTGAAGGATTTGATAATCCGTCTGTGGCCAACCGAAGCTATGCCCGGCAGCTACTTCGGACTCGTGAGGCGGCTGGTGAACGCCTATCCTCGGCTGGACGTCGTCAAGCGATCATCCTGTATTGAATGTGCACGTATGGCCTTCGCCCGTTGCAAGATGTGGTGGGAGAATATGAACATCGTCGAGCTGGCCAGGGGGCCGCCAGAGGGCAAGGAGTACCGCACACCCGAGTGCTATTTTGCGGATGTCCAGGAGGGGTCTCGTATTGTGGCAACGCAGTGTGGGCAGGACATTATTTTCGAATGAACACATTCGTGTTGTCTTTGCCTTGTATGATGAAACAAAGTGGGTTTGTAATATAATGATTGTTATGTTTTTAACTTTACCTCATGTGCGGCCGTGTTGTATGAAATCCGAGGGTTGGCCAGTCGTCGGCTTCTGCCCCCACGTAGGTAGTACGGAGGTGTTCGGGATGGAATTTAAACAATCTTGATCCAGTTATATGGTCCTTGAAGGAGTTGTTTATCGCAATGAACCAGGCAACCAGACTATTTGGCTTTAATGCCCTCACTTAGCCATAGGAGTTCTACAATAAAAACATGGACACAGCCCCTAGTTTCCAAACTAGAGTGCTATAAGCGTCTGATCGGGAAGTACAGATCCTTCGTGTAACGCAGAAGAAATCTCCAACGATTTGCAACCTCCGAATAGCTGACCGGCTCTCGCCGCATCATGACAGTCAGTTTTCGGCTTTCCCTACTGAGGTGCTCCTTTGGATAAACTAGGGCACAATCGCAGTAGTTCTCCCTTTACTACCTTAGCCGATATAGCAGAACGTAAGGTAGCAAGCACAGGAGCCGGGCAACCCAACTATTGACCAAAGACATGATTCGGAGCCAATGCATATAATGCTAAATTCAGGGTGCCCAACTATACTATAAAAAGTGTTCGGACTTTGTTGCCATATTGTGGGGCGCTGGGGAGCCCCTGGCAAATATGAAACGTACCAAAGTGTACGGGTGCTAGAAGATAAGTTATCAATGGGAAAAGGAAAAGAGAAAGAGAGCAGAGGTAATATCTGGGGCCTATAAACTTGGGCCACGATCTGCTTCCATTATAATTTGTTTAATGCGTCAAAGCGCATTAATACAAATAGTGCGATAAGCAACCAGCTATTTAACATGCCATGACCAAAGGCGAGCTGCGTGTGACTCCCGACAACAGGTAGAGTGGTCATTGAATTGACCTCTAGAGCTTCCCCTATACGTCTGTGCTTCTTGCCATCCTGGTATTTTTATCCTTTGGCAGGACCGGTAGTCAGGCCATCAAAGAAGGCCTATGTAAAAGAAACCTGGAAAATAAAAAAGGAAATAGTGAAAGTATATGTGTGTCTGGGATCGGTCGAGCCGAACTGTGGATCACAAGCTACCTGTGCCTCCGTTGATGCCCATGGGATTTCTAGTGCGTAATTATGCACGCGTGGTACTAAGGCCACTACCTGATAGGGGCTGGGACGGAGGCCAAATTGCTAATTGAGCTCTTGATGAGCTGAGCTATCCTGTTGCAGCGTAGTCCGGACCCTCTTTAGGATGTCCAGGGGCTCGGCAGCCGGATTACGGTTCTGCTTGAGAAGGCTGATCTGTACTTCTGCTGCTAGGGCGGCGGTGTGCTCCTCTGTACGGAGGGAGCGTTTCGTGTTTCCGTTGACCATTATGATGCTGCATGGATCGGGCATCTTGAGCTTAAGATAAGCATAGCGTGGCACCGCGTTGAACTGAGCAAATGCAGCCCGTCCAAGCAGTGCATGATAACCACTGCGGAATGGGACGATGTTGAAGATTAACTCTTCGCTTCGGAAGTTGTCGGGTGATCCGGAGACAACCTATAGTGTGATTGAGCCCGTACAGCGGGCCTCTACCCCTGGTATGACTCCTTTAAAGGTAGTCTTTGTTGGCTTGATCCTTGATGGATTAATGCCCATTTTGCGCACTGTGTCTTGATAGAGCAGATTGAGGCTGCTACCACTGTCCATGAGGACTCGCGTTAGGTGGAATCCATCAATGATTGGGTCCAGGACTAGTGCGGCTGACCCGCCATGCCGGATACTGGTCGGATGATCCCGATGATCAAAAGTGATCGGGCACAATGACCATGAGTTGAAGTTTGGGGCGACTGGCTCTATCGCACAAACGTCCCTTAGTGCGTGCTTGCGCTCCCTTTTTGGGGATGTGTGTAGCATATTTCATGTTCACCATTTTGACTTGAGGGGGAACTTATTCTGCCCCCTGAATTCGGTTGCCGGGGCTCTTCATCACCGTCCTCACTTTGCGATCCCTTTTCCTTGTTCTCGGCGTTTAACTTGTCGGCCTGTTTGAAGACCCAACAATCCCTGTTGGTATGATTGGTTGGTTTGTCTGGGGTGCCATGTATCTGGCACGGACGATCGAGTATGCGGTCCAATCTGGATGGTCCCTGACTGTTCCTTTTATACGGCTTTTTCCGCTGATCGGACTTGGAGCCGCTAAATCCAGCGTTAGCTGTAGTGTCGTCGGTATTATAACCATTGCTTCGGCGCTCGTGTCTGTTACATCGGAGCTTGCCATTGCTGGTTTTTCCCTTGGAGGGGCCCGCCTCGCTGGCTGTGTTTTTGCTACGAGCCAACCAACTATCCTCGCCCGCGCAAAAGCGGGTCATGAGTGCTGTGAGGGCTACCATAGATTTGGGCTTTTCTTGTCCAAGATGGCGGGCGAGACATTCATCATGGATACAATGTTTAAAGGCCGCTAGGGCTTCGGCATCCGGATAGTCAACGATCTGGTTCTTTTTAGTTAGGAATCTAGTCCAGAATTTCCTGGCTGACTCTCCAGGCTGTTGGACTATGTGACTTAACTCATCGGTGTCTGGTGGCCGGACGTATGTACCTTGGAAGTTGTCAAGAAAAGCTTCTTGCAAGTCCTCCCATCTACCGATGGAATTTTCAGGCAGGCTGTTTAACTAGTGCCAGGCTGGCCCTTTGAGCTTTAGTGGGAGGTATTTGATAGCATGGAGGTCATCTCCGCGGGCCATGTGAATGTGGAGAATAAAATCCTCGATCCATACCGCGGGATCGGTTGTTCCGTCGTATGATTCAGTATTGACGGGTTTGAACCCTTCGGGGAATTCATGGTCCATTACTTCATCAGTGAAGCAAACAGGGTGTGCGGCGCCTCTATATCTAGCCGCATTGCGCCGTAGCTCCTATGGAGTTCGTCTGCGGTTATCAGCTCGTGTGTGACTAGGTTTGTCACGCCCGAATAGGTAGCCATCATCACGTGTTGAGGGACGTCCTCGTGATCCATAAATCGATCGGGTATGTCCTGCTCTACTATCCAGGGTCTGCCGGAGGTCGTATGTATGACCCCGAGCTGTTTCGTCTCTATTTTTACGAGGCGGTGGGGCAGGCTGCTGTTCGGCCTGATTTGCCGCTCTATCCCGACCACGTGGTGGTCGATCCGTCGCACTGTCCTGACCGCGTGGTGGTCGATCGGCCGCATTACGTGATGGGGGTATGAGCTCCGGCGCCTCTTCATCGAACTTGGGAAGCAGCCTTCGCTTTGGGTAACTCTTGGCTGGGCGTCTAAGGCCATATTCTTCGGCTGCCAGGACATCAGTCCATCTATCGACGAGCAGATCTTGGTCAGCTTGAAGCTGTTGCTGTTTCTTTTTCAGGCTCCTTGCAGTGGCTATTAGCTGGCGCTTGAAGTGCTCCTTCTCGAGAGGTTCCTATGGCATGATGAAATCTTCGTTGCTGAGGCTTTCCTCATCCTTGGAGAGCGGACAGTAACTACCATCCTCTGAGTCGTTGGTCCTCGCCTGTTCATCAGGGCTAGTTTGCCCGTTTTCTTGTTCCTCCTGTTCGGATGTTACCTCAGCAAGGTCTTCATTGTTTTCGGCATCGTCCGGAGTATTATTTTCTCTGGTGCCAACATTGCTGTCTTTTGAACGACGTGACTTAGAGTGGAGCCGAGGACTCTGGCGTTTTTGCTGTGTCTCAGGAGATTTATTCTCGACTGAGTTTTCTTTGTCATCATCGTTGGTTGTTTTGGGTGCGTCCACCATGTACACATTGTACGAAGAAGTGGCCGTCCAGCGTCCAGTATATGGCGGATTCTAGCCTTGCTCCTCATCGGCATTGTCGTCCATACCGTCGATGTCTTCGAAGTCGTAATAAAGCGTGTCGGTTAAGTCATTGACAGTGGCTATGAAGTGGGTGGCGGGTGGGAAGCAAAATTCTCGATCATCAGCCCCTAGTTCGAACCGGACATAGTTCGGCTGTGAGTCCCCCGCCAAGGACAGGCTCTTTAATGAGTTTAGCACATTGGCCAAAGGTGAGTGCTGGAAGATGTCTGCGGTGCTGAATTCAGAGATCAATAAACAATCAAGTTCGGCGTCCGCGGACTCACATGGTTCGAAACTTATAGCCAGAGACGAGTCCGGGATTCCAGAGACACAACTATTGTCTGAGGTTAAGTCCATGTGCAGCTCCAACGCCGGGGAATCTGTGGCCTCCGTGGTGGGGTTGAGCCTCCAATCCTTGGATGCCGTAGTGTGCTCTGGATCTAAGGCTAGAGTGGTCATAGGGGCTATCTCCTAGATGTGGTCTGACGACAGATTTACGTCATGTTCATCAAGGTGACCAGGAGCGGTCACCGCGGTCTTGAATTCAGCGAAGATGAAATCTCTACGGATGTCCGCAGCGTAATTCAAGCTCCCAAATCTGACCCGATGGCCAGGGGCGTAGCTGCCGATCTGCTCCAGGTGGCCAAATGATTTGGCGCACAGCACGAAGCCACCGAACACGAAGATCTGTCCGGGGAGGAAGGTTTCTCCTTGGATAGCGTCATTATCGACGATTGAAGGGGCCATTGAGCCTTTTGAGGATGACACAGTGGAACTCTCAATGAAAGCACCCATGTCGGTGTCAAAACCGGCGAATCTCGGGCAGGGGGTCCCGAACTGTGCGTCTAGGGTCGATGGTAACAGGAGACAGGGGACACGATGTTTACCCAGGTTCGGGCCCTCTCTATGGAGGTAATACCCTACTTCCTGCTTGATTGATCTTGATGAATATGAGTATTACAAGAGTTGATCTACCACGAGATCAAGATGGCTAAACCCTAGAAGCTAGCCTATGGTATGATTGTTGAATGTTCTGTCGTCCTACGGACTAAAACCCTCCGGTTTATATAGACACCGGAGAGGGTTAGGGATATACAAAGTCGGTTACAATGATAGGAGATCTAAATATCCGCATCACCAAGCTTGCCTTCCACGCCAAGGAAAGTCCCATCCGGACACGGAACGAAGTCTTCAATCTTGTATCTTCATAGTCCAGGAGTCCGGTAGATGGTATAGTCCGGCTATCCGGACACCCCCTAATCCAGGACTCCCTCAGTAGCCCGTGAACCAGGCTTCAATGATGACGAGTCCGGCGCGCAGATTGTCTTCGGCATTGCAAGGCGGGTTCCTCCCCCAAGTACTTCATAAAAGATTGTTAACACTAAGGATAGTGTCCAGCTCTGCAAAATAAGTTTCCACATATTGCCATAGAGAGAATAATATTTACACAAATCTAATCTGCTGACGTATTCCATAGCGTGACACCACACTACGGCCAAGCCTCTATCTGAATCGTTTTCACATCCCCACCTCAGCGCATTTTGCAAGGCGGTTTCCTTGGCACGTCTTGTCAAAGCAGAGATCGTGTCCCCTTTATTTATGGGATTCTCATCAATATGGACGTGGGTAACCCAATCGTGCCCGTTAGCACGTTTTCTCGATTAAAGGCGAGTCCCAAACGGTTATGGGGAGGACCCTTGGTATTCAACCTCTTATAAAGAGACCAAGGCCTTAACTCTTTTTTTTTCAATCTCAAACGAGTTCGCCCGTCGCCGCGAGTTTAAACACCCTAGGATCTAGATTTCAGGCGCTTCGGACCTTCGACAATGTCCGGTTCCGACCATCAAGGCCGATGGATGCCCTCCTCTGTCATGTAGGAGGTCGTGCTAAAGTTGAGAGAGGCCAAGTTCTTGACCGGCGAAATTTCGCATAGGCTGCCTGCTCAAGGGCAGGCTATTCCCAGTCCCCGGCCCGGTGAGAGCGTGGTGTTCGTGTCTCACTTCCTTAGGGGGTTAGGCTTCCCCATGGATCCCTTTGTGAGGGGGCTGATGTTCTATTATGGGCTGGAATTTCACGATTTAGCTTCGGAGTCCATCCTCCATGTTTCCTCATTCATCATCGTGTGCGAAGCATTCCTCCGCGTTACTCCTCACTTCGGATTATGGCTCAAGACCTTTAAGGTGGAGCCAAAGATGATTGAGGGACGGCACGCAGAGTGCGGAGGCGCTGTTATAAGCAAGAAGGCTGATGCTCCATGGCCCGAGGGCCCTTTTCAAGAGGAGCTCGGCTTGTGGCAACGAGAGTGGTTCTACATCACCGCTCCCAGGGGCACCAAGTGGGTGGCGCCACCTGCCTTTCGCTCGGGTCCCCCAAACAAGCTAGGGTCGTGGGTCAATAAAGGCCTAGATTGGGGGCCACCCCAAGACATGTCTTTGTTGCGGGGCCGCATCAGGGATCTCTTAGAAAGAGGTCTTAGCTTGGTCAAAGTGACGCAAGTCAGGCTGATCCGCCGAACACTGCCCGGCAAATGTCGCTCCCTTCGTTTGTGGGAGTTTAATCCGGAGGGACCACGAGCTCTCCAGCATTTTATGGGCGCAACGCCCGCGGAGATGTATAAACTGTTCTTTGGATCACAAGCAATGTGTCCGGATTTGACCGAGGCCGCAGGTCTGAGCTGCAATCGCCCGGATACTCAAGTAAGTAGCCTTGTGCCCGGACTCGTTATCCGTATATTTGTCATAAACTTGCCCCTAAAAGAGTTGTCCTTTTGAACAGGAGTGGATAGCGAAAGCGAAGCTGATCAGGTGTCCGGCTCCCCTCCCCGAGACCAGGCGGGATCCCGTGCTAGTCAGGATGCTGAAGATTATGCCTTTGGGGGAAAGCGAGGGAGGGGACAAGGAAACTACGGCCTCCTCGAAGGAGGCTGTTCGGAAGGGAGGAACCGAAAATTCCTCTCCTCAGGGGAAGAAGAGGACTGCCTCTAAAAACCCGGAGACTATGGTCTCAAAGCGGGGGGGAAATCCTTGTCAGAGGGTCCTATGTCGGGGGATACCTCGGCGGAACTATGCCCTCAAGGGGGCCAGCCCTCTAGCGAGCCGTAAGTAGAGAAAGATTATATTTTTGAGAGAGAAATCCTTGCTTTATATCTGAGAAGATTAACCAAAATTTTACCTTGTAGCTCAGACCTCAGCCCTTCTCAGCAGAGCTCATCTTCGAGGGACCTTCTTCCGGAGATGTTGGAGAGCGGGACGCCTCCCCCTACCGTACCACCTAGCAAGGCGGGCGACCCTGAGGTGTCGTCGCGGAGGGCTTCTCCGAATCCGGCAGGGGCGGAAGGTAGCTATATGGCCCCCCAAGGTTCTCCGCGTTCGGCCTTCGAAGGAGGCCATAGGACGAATCCGGCACCGTCCGGTGCTCGGTCGGAGGAGCTGAAGAATCTGCTAGGGCGAGCTTCTATCTCAGAGGAGCACCGTGCGTTGATGGGCACGGCAATTGAAAGGATTTCGTCCGCGGAAAGCGGATTGCACGAGGCTGTCAGAAGTTTACTGACAGGTTTTGAGGTACGTGAAATGATGTACATTTTCTAATAGTTGCGCATAAATAAGATGCGCCCTGTGTAGATAGTAGCCCCTGAGACTCTGTGCGTTGTCAAAAAGTGACGGCGCGCAGAGGATCATAATCCCAGGTCTAAAATGTCGCCTTTAAATGTAGGTGGCAAAGTGTCCGGAATCCAGCTGGACTGATGATTTTGCCGAGCTAAAGCGGCAACTTGACGTGGCAGATGCCGACATCGCGCTCGTCAACAAGCGGCTTGATGAGGCTCAAGGTATGTAATTATTCTGGCTGCACCTGGTAAGAGGAGCTTTATGCTAGTATCTTACAATGTGTGTGCTTGACGCAGATGGTGCGGCCGCCGTGGAGAGTCTTTGGGCGGAACTTGCCCGAGCTAAGGAACAAGCCAGAAAAAGTGATGCAGCTGCTGAGAAGGCCCTTGAAGAGCTATGAGCCGAACAAGCTGCTCACTGCCGAAGCAAGAAAGAGATGGCCGAGATGGCCATGAAGCTAAAGAGTGCTGCTGACCGTTGCAAGCTTCTGTAAAAAGAAGATCGGGCGGAATAGACGGACTTGAAGAAGGCCGTTGCCGATGCCAAGGATGCTCGTTCTACGATGAGAGCTGCGAGGGAGGAGCTTCGTGAAGCCGGAGAGATCGCGGCTGGAAAGCCCTTTATGATGCAGAGGAAGTTTTGTGATCCTAAGCATGCTCCGTTGGACCGGCTGTGGAGTAAGACGGACACCTATCTGGATTTGGCGGCAAGTGCTGCTGATTCGACCGAACACTTTCGAGATCAAGGGGATCGCGAAGTGCAGAAACTCTTTTGGTCGCAGTTCCACAATCCCGAGCGTCCACTGTCAGTGGCCGATCGTCTGGCCGAATGGGCCGAGCTGAATAGGTTGTCCGGACTCGCCATGAAGTGCGTCATGAGTCATCTGTGGACGGGGAGATCGGAGCCGAAGAGTTATTTCAGCTTGGTGCAGCAATTCCTTGGTGTGGTGCCATGTATCGATGCAATGAAAAGGTCAGCGTGCATAGAGGGCGCACGGATGGCTCTTGCCCGTGTCAAGACATACTGGGCGGGGATGGAGACCACCGTTGTTGCATCCCGAAATTCGGACAAAAGCCGAGTACCCTCCGAGCACTATTTTCAGGAAGTTCTTGAAGGCGCTCATGTAATAGAGATGCAGTGCTCGAAGGATGCTATGTTCTAATAGCATATTTAATTGTAAAGCAAGATTTTGATAAATTGTAGTAGCCTTTTATACTTGTGCCATCAAGTATTTGAAAACACCTCCTGTGCGGCCGTTTTAAGATATATATATATATATATATATATATATATATATATATATATATATATATATATATATATATATAATCTAAAAGATGGCAGTCGTTGGCTTCAGCCCCCACGCACATAGTGCGGGGGTGCTCGCAGAAGGCGCATTTTCATACTTAATCCAACGTCTTGGTCCTACAAAGGAGGTGATAGTGCAGCGGGCTAGGCAACCGGACTATAATGCTTTAACACTTTCACTTAGCCATAGGAGCTCGATAGTGAGGCTACTTAAATAGCCCCTGGTGGTGCCTACGCTTGCCCGAAGTCAGGGCGCATATGTGCCTGGCCGGGAAACGGCCCTTCGTTATTGCGGAGGAATCCTATAGATTCCGGTGAGTCATCGAGTGGTTGACCAGTCTCACGCTATATCATGACAATCAGTTTTCGGCTTTGTCTACTGAGGTGCTCGCCTAGCCGAACCGAGGGACAATCGCAGTAGTTCTCCTGGTGCTGCCTTAGCCGATAGTGTGGAACGTAAGGCAGCCAAACACAGGAGCCGGGCAACCCAACATTTGACCAAAGACATGGTTCGGAGCTGATGCATATAAGGCCAAACTCGCGACGCCGAACACTCCATAAGGTATTCGGTCTTTATGAGTGCGGGCAGGACAACACCCTTGGTTATAAGCCCCTAGTGTCCGGGTACGCGCAAAATTCCTGACGTGGCCACATGCCAAGACGTCAGTCCCCTCCTTGATTATAACGAAAAACCGGAGGGTGTGTATCAACAAGAGACGGTAAAAAAGGTTTACGCAGGGTCTTAATCTGAAAAGAATCCTTGGAACGGGTCCCTGCTGCACGTCTACGCCTGTGTCTCCGTTGTGCCGTATCCTGGATGGGCGCAGCACGATGTTCATCTGTAAAAGAGAGGAACTTAGTTGAAAAAGAAAAAAGGGTCGTGTCGAACAAAAGTTATACTAAATAATCAAAGTATAGATTGAAATGTGTAAAATTGAGCTTGATTGTCTCATATTGTACATGCGCGGAGCCCCTAGCACAGGGGTATACGGTATATTAAGCCTTTATTAATGGTATGGTTACGCCGGACTCGTCCAGCCGTGTCCGTGGTCTTAACGACCTGTTTGGATGTTTTTGGCTGATGGAGCCGTATCATTGTGGGGCTGTTAAGGCAGCCGCACGATCCTCCGCGGGGGGCGCACTCAACGTTTTCCCTTTAAAGAGATGATGCCTTGTGGACCGGGCATTTTGAGCATAAGAGATGCGTAATGCGGTATTGCGTTAAAGCGGGCGAAAGCTTCGCGTCCCAACAGCGCTTGATAGCGACTTGAGAATGGGACGATGTGGAAAGTTAGCTTTTCGCGGCGGGAGTTATCGGGGAAGCGGAATATGACTTCAAGCCGGAGAAAGCCCATGCAATGGGTATCCGGACCTGGCGCTACCCCTTGAAAGGAGGTTTTGCTGTGGCGAATTCTTGTTGGGTCTATCCCCATGTGGCGGACTGTGTCCTGATATATCAGGTTTAGACCGCTGCAGCCATCCATCAGGACATTTGTAAACTGGAGTCCGCCAATTATTGGATCGAGTACCAAGGCAGTCCGGCCTGCGCTCCTGATACTTCTAGAGTAATCCCGATGATCGAAGACGATCGGTTTTGTCAGCCAGTGGCGGGACTCCTTTGGGATAGGCCGTATAGTGCGTGTCTTTATGGGCGCCGCACGTTTTGTTATGTGAAGTAAGTTTACTGTTTTTACTTCTTGTGGAAAATTCTTTTGTTTCCTGGTGCTCTGCTTGTGGGGTTCGTCATCGTCTTTGCTTGGTGCGTCGAGCCCCTTGTGTTCGGCGTTGAGTCTGCCGGATTGTTTGAAGACCCAACAATCTCTGTGGGTATGGTTAGCAGGCTTCCCGGGAGTACTGTGTATTTGACATATCATGTCCAAGATTTTGTATAGGTTGGATAGCTCGTCCCTGTTCTCCTGGAGGGGCGGCTTTTTCTGATTCTGTCGTGAGCTTTTGAATTCGGCGTTGACTGCCGTGCTCTTCGGACTATTTTTCCTTAGTCCGGCGACGATCCTTGTTGCGTCGCGGTTTTCCATTTCCATCCCTAGTTTCGGATGTACTTGGGTCGCTGGTGCTACATCTTGCCAACCAGCTGTCCTCTCCTGCGCAAAAGCGGGTCATGAGGCTTGTTAATGCGGCCATTGTTCTTGCCTTTTCTTGGCCGAGGTGTCTGGCTAGCCATTCATCTCGAACGTTATGCCTAAAAGCTGCTAGTGCTTCGGCGTTCGGACAGTCGACTATCTGATTCTTTTTAGTAAGAAATCTGTTCTAGAATTGCCGAGCTGACTCTCTGGGCTGTTGAGTTATGTGACTGAGATCGTCTGCATCCGGAGGGCGGACATAAGTCCCTTGAAAATTTGCTCGGAAAGCGTCCTCGAGCTCTTCCCAACTTCCAATTGTGTTTTCAGGAAGGCTTTTAAGCCAATGCCGGGCTAGCCCTTTAAGCTTGAGGGGTAAGTATTTTATGGCATGGAGGTCATCTCCTATGGCCATATGTATGTGGAGGATATAATCCTCGATCCAGACTCCAGGGTCTGTTGTTCCGTCGTACGCCTCTATGTTTACGGGTTTAAATTCCGCTGGAAATTCATAATCCAGGACCTCATCGGTGAAACATAGGGGGGGTGCGGCACCCCTGTATTTGGGTGTGCCGTGGCGTTCGGATACTGGTTTTGTTGCATTGCTTTCGAGAGCTTGCTTTCTTGGCCCATAAATAGACCTGGCTGGGCCATCTTTTTGATGCGAGTCCTTGAGTGGGCCGCATGCCGTCTTGAGTGCGGTGCCGCTTGCCATTTTATGCTGGCCATGGGGTCGTCTATCTGACCGGGTGGCTTTCTTACTTTTTGCATGCGAGGGCTCTAAGGCCTCTTCGTCGAATTTAGGCAGTAGCTTTCGCTTCGGGTAGCTTTTAGTGCGGCGACTGTCGCCGTATTTGTGTGCGGTATTGATTACTTTGCTCCATCTAATTCTGAGTGCATCTTCCGCAGTTTTTAGCTTCCGCTTCTGCTTTTTTAGGCTACGTGCGGTTGCGACGAGCCTTTTGTGGAGGTTCTTCTGCTCCGTGGCCTTATCCGGTGTAAGGGCGTCCGGAATGTCGTTGTCGCCGGGGACGGGTTGTTTGGTTTCTTTATCCGAGTTGCTCTATTCGGACGGTTGCTCTAAGGCATGATCGTCGTCTGCCGGCTCGCCCTGCTCTATGGCTGGGTCTGTGTCGAGGCAGGGCTTGGGGCGGCGTTAACGCCGCCGCTTTGATTGCTTTTCGAGAGATCGATCCCTCGTTGCATCCCCGTGTTCCTTGTTGTCGCTTCTTTTAGGTGTATCCACCATGTACACATCATGAGGTGAGGTGGTTGTCCAATGCCCTATAGGCGTTGGTTCATATGCGTCTCCTGCATCGTCGTCCGTACCGTCGATGTCTTCAGAGTCGAAATTGAGCACGTCATTTAAATTATCGACGGTGGCTATTAGATGGGTGGTGGGTGGGCTTTGAATTTCTTCGTCGTCCGTATCCCAACCTTGCTGACCGTAGTCCGGCCAGGTCTCTCCTGATAAAGAGAGAGACTTTAGTGACTTCAGGACGTCGCCGAAGGGCGAGTATTGGAAGATGTCCACAGCGGTGAACTCCATGATCGGCGCCCGATCGGATTCGATCGGCAGGCGTGCGGAGGGCTTGGAGTCCGGAGAGGAATCCGGCCCCTCGGAGTCATGGGCCTTGCGGAGTATGGGGCTGGTGTTCGGCTCAATCGCCTTTGAGATTGCAGCCCCCGAGGCGGCGTCCAACCGCGCATCCTCGATCGGCACAGCCGTCTCCGAATTAAGGGTCGGAACCGAAGCGTGTGCGGCCTCCAGGGCACTGTTCGGCGGCAGAGCTAGATCATGCCCATCATGACAGTGCGGCGCGCTCGGCTGTGGCTTGAATCCGTCGAAGATCAAGTCTCCACGGATGTCAGCCGTGTAGTTTAAACTTCCAAATCTGACCTGATGGCCAGGGGCATAGCTTTCAATTTGCTTCAGATGACCAAGCGAATTGGCCAGCAGTACGAAGCCGCCGAAGACGAAGATTTGTCCGGGGAGAAAAGTCTCACCCTGGACTGCATCATCGTTGATGATCGAAGGAGCCATCAGGCCTAAAAGCGACGACACAGAGGAACTCTCAATGAAAGCACCAATGTCGGTGTCAAAACCGGCATATCTCTGGTAGGGGGTCCCGAACTGTGCGTCTAGGCGGATGGTAACAGGAGACAAGGGACACGAAGTTTTACCCAGGTTCGGGCCCTCTTGATGGAGGTAAAACCATACGTCCTGCTTGATTAATATTGATGATATGGGTAGTACAAGAGTAGATCTACCACAAGATCAAGGAGGCTAAACCCTAGAAGCTAGCCTATGGTATGATTGTCGAATGTTTTGTCGTCCTACGGACTAAAACCCTCCGGTTTATATAGACACCGGAGAGGGTTAGGGTTACACAGAGTCGGTTAGAATGATAGGAGATCTAAATATCCGCATCGCCAAGCTTGCCTTCCACGCCAAGGAAAGTCCCATCCGGACACGGGAGGAAGTCTTCAATCTTGTATCTTCATACTCCAGGAGTCCGGCTGATGGTATAGTCCGGCTATCCGGACACCCCCTAATCCAGGACTCCCTCATTACCATTGACCCAAAAGAATCAATTACACGTGTACATTTTTTGGAGACGGGATCTGCCAACTTTCTTTTTACTCGCACGCGAGTATATTACGCGCTTCGTTTGCGTTGTGTGTTTCCCCCGCCCAAGTTTCAAGTTTCGCAGCGAAATTTTCATTAGGCGCGCGATTTCAGAATTTATTCCTCCAACATCATCCCCACCCTTAGTATCCCCCCTCGCGCCTCCCCCTACCGGCATCTCAAACCGCCGCCGCGGCAACCACAGCTTCAACCACATCTACGTTCTGCTCGGATCTAGTCAGGTAACCCATCGATCTCTATCACGGCCCCGACCTGATTGCTTAAACGGCGCATGCGAAACATCCTCATGCCTCCAGACCCCCCCCCCTGCCAGGAGCTGATGGCGGTCCATGGCGCGATGGCCGCTGTGCGTGTTGACCCGGAGGAACACCTCGCCTCCGCCGCCGCCGACATGGTGCAGGCACTGGCCCAGATGAAGTCCCCGAGCGACTACCCCCCAAGACTTAAAAGGTAAGATCTGACAGCTAAATCTTACCAATACCACTTGCAACGGCTATGATTTGTACAGTTGATGTATTAAGCATGTTCGTGCCTTGTTTATTTCAGTACTGCATGCACACTGTGTAATGTTCAAATATTACCATGTCCAGCTCAATTTCACCAATACTAGCAACAAACTTACAATACATGACTCAGGATATCACTAGAGATGCTGCCCATTTGCTATTTTAAGTGGATGCTAACCCTATTGTACTTAACATGCATGTCCATGACTTACGCAGGGTCATAACGGCCGATGCTTTTGTTTGCCGTCGAGGTGAGCTGCATCCCATGTCTTACAGTATTTCACATCATTTGTGCAATTGCAGTTTAACTTCTACCATTTACTGGTTGCCTGTAGGTACACATGTCAGCGGCACTGATCCACGCTTTAACCCAGAGGAACAGCTCGCCTCCGCCGCTTCTGACTTTGGGCGGGCTCTTGCGAAGATGAAGTGCCCCAGCAACTACCTCTCAGGACTTACCAAGTATGTACTCACTAGTTCAATCTTACCAATACCAGTTGCAATAAATGGCTATGTTCTATACGGTCGATGTATTAAGCATGTTCTAGTAAATGTGCCTAACACATTTTTGCTACTTTCCCTACCTTTTTATAGACATCTGGGCCATTCTCTGCTCTGGCAGCACTTGCCTTGTGATGTTTACCTATGCCAATTGCATTTTTATCAGTATCGATTTCAATGTCTATTAAGCCTGTTGCAATTAATTGTTGAATCCATTTTTAAACAGTTGTATTTCAATGGCTCCAAACTTACAAAACATGACTTAGGATGTTGTTAAGCCTGTTGCAATTAACAGTTGTATCCAATTTTTAATCTGTCCATTTGCTACCATGCTACTCTCCGCAATGAAGATATGCTAGAGATGTTGATCATTTGCTATTTTCGGTGGATGCTAACCCTGTCGTACTTAACATGCTTGTCCATGTATTACGCAGGGTCATAACGGCCGATGCTATTGTTTGCCCTCGAGGGCTGCATCCGATGTCTTGCGTATTTCACATCATTTGTGCAATTGCAGTTTAACTTCTACCATTTACTGGTTGCCTGTAGGTACACATGTCAGTGGCACTGATCCATGCTTTGACCCGGGAACAGCTCGCCTCCACCGCCGCTGACTTTGGGCGGGTTCTAGCCAAGATGAAGTGCCCCAACAACTACCTCTCAGGACTTACCAAGTATGTACTCACTAGTTCAATCTTACCAATACCAGTT
The DNA here is from genome assembly GCA_032464435.1 of Aegilops umbellulata. NCBI lineage: Eukaryota > Viridiplantae > Streptophyta > Magnoliopsida > Poales > Poaceae > Aegilops > Aegilops umbellulata. Next base: position 316,665,221 of record CP136055.1, on the reverse strand, counting down.
GCAATTAATGGCTATGTTTTGTATGTTCGATGTATTAAGCAGTTGTAGTAAACATGCCTAACACATTTTAGCTATTTTCGCTACCTTTTTATAGACATCTGGGCCATTCTCTGCTCTGGGAGAGACCTGCCTTGTGATGTTTAACTATGCCAATTGCATTTTTATCAGTACCAATTTCAATGTCTATTAAGCCTGTTGCAATTAACAGTTGAATCCATTTTTAAACAGTTGTATTTCAATTGCTACAAACATACAAAACATGACTTAGGATGCTGTTAAGCCTGTTGCAATTAACATTTGTATCCATTTTTTAATCTGTCCATTTCCTACCTTGCTACTCTCCGCAATGAAGATATACTAGAGATGCTGCTCATTTGCTATTTTTGGTGGATGCTAACCCTATTGTACTTAAGATGCTTGTCCATGTACTTACGCAGGGTCATAACGGCCGATGCTATTGTTTGCCGTCGAGGTTAGCTGCATCCCATGTCTTACAGTATTTCACATCATTTGTGCAATTGCAGTTTAACTTCTACCATTTACTAGTTGCCTGTAGGTACACATGTCAGTGGCACTGATCCATGCTTCGACCCGGAGGAACAGCTCGCCTCTAATATAAGGAGCAAAATGAGTGAATCTAGATTCTAATCTAAACTATATCTATAATTGTATATACATCTGTGTGTAGTTCATATTGAAATCTCAAAAAAATACTTGTACTTAGGAACATAGGTGGTTGTATATTACATCATTTGTACAACCTCAGTTTAGCTTCTAATATTTACTGGTTGCTTGTAGGTACATATATGAGCGATACTGATCCACTCTTCGATCCCTTTTGCATATGGGGCAATGAAATATTCATGAACAAGCGTCAAGTGAGGAAAGATTGTTAGGCGAAAGAAACTAGTGATTGGAATTAGGCTATTTATTTACACTTTGTCGAAGACAACAGTGAACTTTAGGATGGTAAGTGATGTGTTGCCTTTTCCCCCCTGCCAAGAACAAGTTACTCTATTAGACCTCATTATCTGATATTTTTCTCTTTTCAGCGGTTTGTGAAGCTATTTACTGGTGATTACCTTGCAAACTACATTTTCGGAGTGGAGGCAGCTAAGGTCAAAGTATGTAATTCATGCTACCATGATAATGCTCTAGAAGTCTTCCTGAAGGCGGTGAAGGATGGGCGGGCGATCGTCACAAGGGGTTGGACAAAAGTGGTTCGTGCCTATGGCATGCAGGAAGGCACATTATGGGCATTCCGCTTCTTCAACACCGTCGGCAGTCAAAATGATTTACACTTGTCTCTTCACCTTTACCGCCATTAGATACTGTGGTTCATCATAGTTAATTGTTGCCTAATCCTGTAATTATTGAACATATTGTACTGACAATTTTATTTATGGATTTGTTGTTGAACCGTTGTGCTGAAAATTTGAATTGCACGTTTCATATTTCAAAATTTCCAATTCGAATAATAAATTACAGGCAAAAATAAAAAGAGAATAGATGGTTATGGAACTTTGCAAACGGTTCTGGCAGTAAAAGCACTTGTGATGGATAGCCCAATGCCACACAGTTTTCTACATCAAATCGTGTGTGATGTAGTTAATCGAAGCAAACAGTTAACCAAGGCAGAGCGTGTGTGATAGGTACACCTTTCAGACACGAGCGTATACATAAAACTGTGTGGGACGTACATACGAACGAAAATGTTTTCCCTGGATTGACTGTGTGGGATGTACATAAGAACGGAAACGTATTCCTTGGATTGACTATGTGTGATATATATACGAACGGAAATGTTTTTCTACGATTCACCGTGTGGGATGCACATACCTACGGAAATGTTTTTCTCGGATTACCTTGTGGGATGTACATACCTATGGAAATGATTGGGTTTCGATGCCTCGCCCGATCGCACACGACCCTAGCCTGGGTCCTAGGAGGGCCTATCCCCGATGATTTCTGGGTCGTGTGGGAAGGAGCCCCCTATCGCCCATACTCACTTGGCGATGGTCCCAAATGCCATCGCGGAAAGGGGTTAAGAATTGTTTGTTTAGGACTGATGCGCACCAGTGCTAGTAATGATAATGATGTAGAGATTGAACCTGCTGCTGATCTTGATAACCCACAATCAAAGAGTCAATGTTATGATAAGAGAGACTTTGTTGCTAGAACATGGCAAAGAAAGAGAACCATGGGTTCAGAAACCCATGCCCTTTCCTCCTAAGCCATCTAAGAAAAAGGATGATGCGGATTTGAGCGCTTTGCTGAAATGATTAGACCTATATTTTTGCGTATGCGTTTGATTGATATGCTTAAATGCCTCCTAATGCTAAGTATATGAAAGATATTGTTACTAATAAAAGAAGGACGCGACTCGGTGGCACCCATTAGCCAGATAGTGAATCAGGGCACACACTCGTAAAAGGAAACCCCCCTGCCAGCTATTGTGTATAAAAGGAAAGTGCTGTCCCCCCGCCCCTGCAACAGAAAGATTCCAGAAAAGATTCGGTCCCCACCAAATCAAGGACCAAATCAAAACGCACCCCGGACGCCGCTGCCCAAACCAGCGTCCACCCTACGCTAAGGCACGCAAATATCTAGACCCTTCCCCTGCTTCTCCTTCTTCCTCCCCCTCGTTTGCCCCCAAGGACGCCATTTATACTTGATCCAGATCTCCATGGCTACAACTGGAGTTTCACCAAGTCCCAAAAATCCATAACAGCACCTACCAGAAAAACTCTTGCCCCCCACCCCCTCCCTCGCCAGGCATGCCCCTCTCCTACTTCTGGTGGTATGTAAAATCTTCTTCCTTACCCTCATGGCCTCCCCCATTGCTGCAGGAAGAAAAAAGGAGGATGCATAGAATTGTAGACAAGTTCCATGCATAGGGTTAGCAAGTCAAAAAATAGATATGCAAAGTCACATGATTTGTTGGGTTAAAATTGAAAGAACACAGGGACAAAGTGTTGGGGAACGTAGTAATTTCAAAAAAATTCCTACGCACACGCAAGATCATGGTGATGCAAAGCAACGAGAGGGGAGAGTGTTGTCTAAGTACCCTCGTAGACCGAAGCGGAAGCGTTGACACAACGTAGAGGAAGTAGTCGTACGTTCTCCTCGCGATCCAACCGATCACAACACCGTTACTCCGGCACCTCCGAGTTCTTGGCACACGTTCAGCTCGATGACGATCCCCGGGCTCCGATCCAGCAAAGCGTCGAGGAAGAGTTCCGTCAGCACGACGGCGTGGTGACGATCTTGATGTGTTACCGGCGCAGGGCTTCGCCTAAGCACTGCAACGATATGATCGAGGTGGAATTTGGTGGAAGGGGGCACCGCACACGGCTAAGGAACGATCCGTAGATCAACTTGTGTGTCTTTGGGGTGCCCCCTGCCCCCGTATATAAAGGATGGAGGAGGAGGAGGAGGCCGGCCAAGGCTTGGCGCGCTAGGGTATGGAGTCCTACTAGGACTCCAAGTCCTAGTAGGAGTCCACCAAAAGGGGAGGAAGGGAGAAGGAATAGGAGGAGAAGGAAAGGTGGCCGGCCCCCTTTTCCCTAGTCCAATTCGGACCAGAGGGGAGGGGGGGCGCAGCAGCCTTTTTTTTTTTCCTTTTCCCACTAAAGCCCATCAAGGCCCATTACTTCTCCCGTAATCCCGTAACTCCCCGGTACCTCCAAAAATACACGAACCACTCAGAACCCTTCCGATGTCCGAATATAGTCGTCCAATATATCGATCTTTACGTCTCGACCATTTCGAGACTCCTCGTCATGTCCCCGATCTCATCCGGGACTCCGAACTCCTTCGGTACATCAAAACTCATAAACTCATAATATAACTGTCATCGAAACCTTAAGCGTGCGGACCCTACGGTTCGAGAACAATGTAGACAGGACCGAGACACGTCTCCGGTCAATAACCAATAGCGGGACCTGGATGCCCATATTGGCTCCTACATATTCTACGAAGATCCTTATCGGTCAGACCACATAACAACATACGTTTGTTCCCTTTGTCATCGGTATGTTACTTGCCCGAGATTCGATCGTCGGTATCCAATACCTAGTTCAATCTCGTTACCGGCAAGTCTCTTTACTCGTTCCGTAATACATCATCTCACAACTAACACATTAGTTGCAATGCTTGCAAGGCTTATGTGATGTGCATTACCGAGAGGGACCAGAGATACCTCTCCGACAATCGGAGTGACAAATCCTAATCTCGAAATACGCCAACCCAACATGTACCTTCGGAGACACCTGTAGAGCACCTTTATAATCACCCAGTTACGTTGTGACGTTTGGTAGCACACAAAGTGTTCCTACGGTAAATGGGAGTTGCATAATCTCATAGTTAAAGGAACATGTATAAGTCATGGATAAAAGCAATAGCAACATACTAAACGATCGGGTGCTAAGCTAATGGAATGGGTCATGTCAATCAGATCATTCAACTAATGATGTGATCTCGTTAATCAAATAACAACTCTTTGTTCATGGTTAGGAAACATAACCATCTTTGATTAATGAGCTAGTCAAGTAGAGGCATACTAGTGACACTCTGTTTGTCTATGTATTCACACATGTATTATGTTTCCAGTTAATACAATTCTAGCATGAATAATAAACATTTATCATGACATGTAAGGAAATAAATAATAACTTTATTATTGCCTCTAGGGCATATTTCCTTCAGTCTCCCACTTGCACTAGAGTCAATAATCTAGTTCACATCGCCATGTGATTTAATAGCAATAGTTCACATCATCATGTGATTAACACCCATAGTTCACATCGATATGTGACCAACACCCAAAGGGTTTACTAGATTCAGTAATCTAGTTCACATCGCTATGTGATTAACACCCAAAGAGTACTACGGTGTGATCATGTTTTGCTTGTGAGAGAAGTTTAGTCAACGGGTCTGCCACATTCAGATCCGTTATGTATTTTGCAATTTTCTATGTCTACAATGCTCTGCACGGAGCTACTTTAACTAATTGCTCCCACTTTCAATATGTATCTAGATTGAGACTTAGAGTCATCTAGATTAGTGTCAAAACTTGCATCGACGTAACCTTTTTACGACGAACCTTTTTGTCACATCCATAATCGAGAAACATATCCTTATCTTACTAAGGATAATTTTGACCGATGTCCAGTGATCTACTTCCAAGATCACTATTGTACTCCCTTGCTTAACACAGTGTAGGGTATACAATAGATCTGGTACATAGCATGGCATACTTTATAGAATCTATGGCTGAGGCATAGGAAATGACTTTCATTCTCTTTCTATCATCTGCCGTGGTCGGGCTTTGAGTCTTACTCAATTTCACACCTTGTAATACAGGCAAGAACTCTTTCTTTGACTGTTCCATTTTGAACTACTTCAAAATTCTTTCAAGGTATGTACTTATTGAAAAACTTATCAAGCGTCTTGATCTATCTCTATAGATCTTGATGCTCAATATGTAAGCAGCTTCACCGAGGTCCTTCTTCGAAAAACTCCTTTCAAATACTCCTTTATGCTTTACAGAATAATTCTACATTATTTCCGATCAATAATATGTCATTTACATATACTTATCAGAAATGCTGTAGTGCTCCCACTCACTTTCTTGTAAATACAGGCTTCACCACAAGTCTGTATAAAACTATATGCTTTGATCAACTTATCAAAGCGTATATTCCAACTCCGAGATGCTTGCACCAGTCCATAGATGGATCGCTGGAGCTTGCATATTTTGTTAACACCTTCAGGATCGACAAAACCTTCTAGTTGCATCATATACAACTCTTCTTTAATAAATCCATTAAGGAATGTAGTTTTGTTTATCCATTTGCCGGATTTCATAAAATGCGGCAATTGCTAACATGATTCGGACAAACTTAAGCATAGATACGAGTGAGAAACTCTCATCGTAGTCAACACCTTGAAGTTGTCGAAAACCTTTTGCGACAATTCTAGCTTTGTAGATAGTAACACTACTATCAGTGTCCGTCTTCCTCTTCAAGATCCATTTATTTTCTTTGGCTTGCCGATCATCGGGCAAATCCATCAAAGTCCATACTTTGTTCTCATACATGGATCATATCTCAGATTTCATGGCCTCTAACCATTTCGCGGAATCTGGGCTCATCATCGCTTCCTCATAGTTCGCAAGTTCGTCATGGTCTAGTAACATGACTTCCAGAACAGGATTACCGTACCACTCTGGTGCGGATCTCACTCTAGTTTACTTACGAGATTCGGTAGTAACTTGATCTTGAAGTTACATGATCATCATCATTAGCTTCCTTACTAACTGGTGTAGTAGTCACAAGAACAGATTTCTGTGATGAACTACTTTCCAATAAGGGAGAAGGTACAATTACCTTATCAAGTTTTCTACTTTCCTCCCACTCACTTCTTTCGAAAGAAACTCTTTCTCTAGAAAGTTTCCGAACTTAGCAACAAAAGTCTTGCCTTCGGATCTGTGATAGAAGGTGTATCCAACAGTTTCCTTTGGATATCCTATGAAGACACATTTCTCCGATTTGGGTTCGAGCTTATCAGGTTGAAGCTTTTTCACATAAGCATCGCAGCCCCAAACTTTAAGAAACGACAGCTTAGGTTTATTGCTAAACCATAGTTCATACGGTGTCGTCTCAACGGATTTAGATGGTGCCCTATTTAATGTGAATGCAGTTGTCTCTAATGCATAATCCCAAAAACGATAGTGGTAGATCGGTAAGATACATCATAGATTGTACTATATCTAATATAGTACGGTTATGATGTTGGGACACACCATTATGCTGCGGTGTTCCAGGTGGCATGAGTTTGTGAAACTATTCCACATTGTTTTAATTGAAGACCAAACTCGTAACTCAAATATTTGTCTCCGCGATCAGATCGTAGAAACTTTATTTTCTTGTCACGATGATTTTCCACTTCACTCTGAAATTCTTTGAACTTTTCAAATGTTTCAGACTTATGTTTCATCGAGTAGATATACCCATATCTGCTCAAATCATCTGTGAAGGTCAGAAAATAATGATACTTGTCGCGAGCCTTAATATTCATCGGACCACATACATCAGTATGTATGATTTCCAACAAATCTGTTGCTCGCTCCATTGTTCCGGAGAACGGCGCTTTAGTCATCTTGCCCAAGAGGCATGGTTCGCAAGCATCAAGTGATTCATAATCAAGTGATTCCAAAATCCCATCAGCATGGAGTTTCTTCATGCGCTTTACACCAATATGACCTAAACGGCAGTGCCACAAATAGGTTGCACTATCATTATTAACTTCGCATCTTTTGGTTTCAATATTATGAATATGTGTATCACTACGATCGAGATCCAATGAACTATTTTCATTGGTGTGTATGACCATAGAAGGTTTTATTCATGTAAACAGAACAACAATTGTTCTCTAACTTAAATGAATAACTGTATTGCAATTAACATGATCAAATCATATTCATGCTCAACGCAAACACCAAATAACACTTATTTAGTTTCAACACTAATCCCGAAAGTATAGGGAGTGTGTGATGATGATCATATCAATCTTGGAACCACTTCCAACACACATCGTCACCTTGCCCTTTAACTAGTCTTTGTTCATTCTGCAACTCCCGTTTCAACTCCCGTTTCGAGTTACTAATCTTAGCAACTTGAACTAGTACCAAATACTGAGGGGTTGCTATGAACACTAGTAAAGTACACATCAATAACATGTATATCAAATATACTTATGTTCACTTTGCCATCCTTCTTATCTGCCAATCACTTGGGGTAGTTTCGCTTCCAGTGACCAGCCCCTTTGCAGTAGAAGCACTTAGTCTCAGGCTTAGGACCAGACTTGGGCTTTTTCACTTGAGCAGCAACTTGCTTGCCGTTCTTCTTGAAGTTCCCCTTCTTTCCTTTTGCCCTTTTCTTGAAACTAGTGATCTTGTCAACCATCAACACTTGATGTTTTTCTTTGATTTCTACCTTCGCCGATTTTAGCATCGCGAAGAGCTTGGGAATATTTTCCGTTATCCCTTGCATATTATAGTTCATCACGAAGTTCTACTAACTTGGTGATGGTGACTAGAGAATTCTGTCAATCACTATCTTATCTGGAAGATTAACTCCCACTTGATTCAAGCGATTGTAGTACCCAGACAATCTGAGCACATGCTCACTAGTTGAGCGATTCTCCTCCATCTTTTAGCTATAGAACTTGTTGGAGACTTCATATCTCTCAACTCGGGTATTTGCTTGAAATATTAACTTCAACTCCTGGAACATCTTGTATGGTCCATGACGTTCAAAACGTCTTTGAAGTCCCGATTCTTAAGCCGTTAAGCATGGTGCACTAAACTATTAAGTAGTCATCATATTGAGCTAGCAAAACGTTCATAACGTCTGCATCTGTTCCTGCAAAAGGTCCGTCACCTAGCGGTGCATCAAGGACAAAATTCTTCTGTGCACCAATGATGATAAACCTCAGATTACGGATCCAATCCGCATCATTGCTACTAACATTTTTCAACACAATTTTCTCTAGGAACATATCAAAATAAACACAGGGAAGCAATAATGCGAGCTATTGATCTACAACATAGATATGCTAATACTACCAGGACTAAGTTCATGATAAATTAAAGTTCAATTAATCATATTACTTAAGAACTCCCACTTAGATAGACATCCCTCTAATCTTCTAAGTGATCACGTGATCCAAATCAACTAAACCATGTCCGATCATCACGTGAGATGGAGTAGTTTCAATGGTGAACATCACTATGTTGATCATATCTACTATATGATTCACGCTCGACCTTTCGGTCTCCGTGTTCCGAGGCCATATCTGTTATATGCTAGGCTCATCAAGTATAACCTGAGTATTCCGCTTGTGCAACTGTTTTGCACCCGTTGTATTTGAACGTAGAGCCTATCACACCCGATCATCACGTGGTGTCTCAGCACGAAGAACTTTCGCAACGGTGCATACTCAGGGAGAACACTTCTTGATAATTTAGTGAGAGATCATCTTATAATGCTACCGTCAATCAAAGCAAGATAAGATGCATAAAAGGATAAACATCACATGCAATCAATATAAGTGATATGATATGGCCATCATCATCTCGTGCTTGTGATCTCCATCTTCGAAGCACCGTCATGATCACCATCGTCACCGGCGCGACACCTTGATCTTCATCGCAGCATCGTTGTCGTCTCGCCAATCTTATGCTTCCACGACTATCACTACCGCTTAGTAATAAAGTAAAGCATTACATCGCGATTGCATTGCATACAATAAAGCGACAACCATATGGCTCCTGCCAGTTGCCGATAACTCGGTTACAAAACATGATCATCTCATACAATAAAATTTAGCATCATGTCTTGACCATATCACATCACAACATGCCCTGCAAAAACAAGTTAGACGTCCTCTACTTCGTTGTTGCAAGTTTTACGTGGCTGCTACGGGCTTTAAGCAAGAACTCATCTTACCTACGCATCAAAACCACAACGATAGTTTGTCAAATAGACTCCGTTTTAACCTTCTCAAGGACTGGGCGTAGCCACACTTGGTTCAACTAAAGTTGGAGAGACAGTCTTCCGCAAGCCATCTATGTGCAAAGCACGTCGAGGGAACCGGTCTCGCGTAAGCGTACGCGTAAGGTTGGTCCGGATCGTCTCGTCCAACAATACCGCCGAACCAAAGTATGACATGCTGGTAGGCAGTATGACTTGTATCGTCCACAACTTACTTGTGTTCTACTCGTGCAAATAACATCAAACCATAAAACCTAGGCTCTGATAACACTGTTGGGGAACGTAGTAATTTCAAAAAATTTCCTACGCACACGCAAGATCATGGTGATGCAAAGCAACGAGAGGGGAGAGTGTTGTCTACGTACCCTCGTAGACCGAAGCGGAAGCGTTGACACAACGTAGAGGAAGTAGTCGTACGTTCTCCTCGCGATCCAACCGATCACAGCACCGTTACTCCGGCACCTCCGAGTTCTTGGCACACGTTCAGCTCGATGACGATCCCCGGGCTCCGATCCAGCAAAGCGTCGAGGAAGAGTTCCGTCAGCACGACGGCGTGGTGACGATCTTGATGTGTTACCGGCGCAGGGCTTCGCCTAAGCACTGCAACGATATGATCGAGGTGGAATTTGGTGGAAGGGGGCACCGCACACGGCTAAGGAACGATCCGTAGATCAACTTGTGTGTCTTTGGGGTGCCCCCTGCCCCCGTATATAAAGGATGGAGGAGGAGGAGGAGGCCGGCCAAGGCTTGGCGCGCCAGGGTATGGAGTCCTACTAGGACTCCAAGTCCTAGTAGGAGTCCAACAAAAGGGGAGGAAGGGAGAAGGAATAGGAGGAGAAGGAAAGGTGGCCGGCCCCCTTTTCCCTAGTCCAATTCGGACCAGAGGGGAGGGGGGGCGCAGCAGCCTTTTTTTTTCCTTTTCCCACTAAAGCCCATCAAGGCCCATTACTTCTCCCGTAATCCCGTAACTCCCCGGTACCTCCGAAAATACACGAACCACTCAGAACCCTTCCGATGTCCGAATATAGTCGTCCAATATATCGATCTTTACGTCTCGACCATTTCGAGACTCCTCGTCATGTCCCCGATCTTATCCGGGACTCCGAACTCCTTCGGTACATCAAAACTCATAAACTCATAATGTAACTGTCATCGAAACCTTAAGCGTGCGGACCCTACGGTTCGAGAACAATGTAGACAGGACCGAGACACGTCTCCGGTCAATAACCAATAGCGGGACCTGGATGCCCATATTGGCTCCTACATATTCTACGAAGATCTTTATCGGTCAGACCGCATAACAACATACGTTTGTTCCCTTTGTCATCGGTATGTTACTTGCCCGAGATTCGATCGTCGGTATCCAATACCTAGTTCAATCTCGTTACCAGCAAGTCTCTTTACTCGTTCCGTAATACATCATCTCACAACTAACACATTAGTTGCAATGCTTGCAAGGCTTATGTGATGTGCATAACCGAGAGGGCCCAGAGATACCTCTCCGACAATCGGAGTGACAAATCCTAATCTCGAAATACGCCAACCCAACATGTACCTTCGGAGACACCTGTAGAGCACCTTTATAATCACCCAGTTACGTTGTGACGTTTGGTAGCACACAAAGTGTTCCTACGGTAAATGGGAGTTGCATAATCTCATAGTTAAAGGAACATGTATAAGTCATGGATAAAAGCAATAGCAACATACTAAACGATCGGGTGCTAAGCTAATGGAATGGGTCATGTCAATCAGATCATTCAACTAATGATGTGATCTCGTTAATCAAATAACAACTCTTTGTTCATGGTTAGGAAACATAACCATCTTTGATTAATGAGCTAGTCAAGTAGAGGCATACTAGTGACACTCTGTTTGTCTATGTATTCACACATGTATTATGTTTCCAGTTAATACAATTCTAGCATGAATAATAAACATTTATCATGACATGTAAGGAAATAAATAATAACTTTATTATTGCCTCTAGGGCATATTTCCTTCACAAAACGGGAGCATGTATATAATTGTAGACAAGTTGCAAAGCAGGTTCTGTTTTCCCCCTAACAACACATAATTAGTTGGGAAGTATGAAAATACACTAGTTTCTTGTTAGGCAAATTGATGTTGCAACCTATGCGTTAACAGTGTTAATTTCGAGCAGATAGTATGTTTTAGCTAACAAGACTTTGTCATTTTCAACTCTCATGAAAGTTTGTATATAGGGGTGGTAACTCTAAATAAGATTTCTAAGTAGGATTTGTTTAACATACCCAGCCACCCCCTCCTAGTTTCCCATGAATTTTCATGGTGTATTGTGTTAGTCAAGCAAGTTGATGGTGCCAAATGTAGGCAATAACAAATGTTATTCTCGGGCAGAACATGTGTTTAATTAATAACACTGTTAGATTTTTTAAGATGTCATGACAAAGTTTCATCTATGGGAGGGGTAGGCAACTTGATTAGATTGAAAATTGAGGTTCTGTTGGGCCTCAACAACACATGATTGGTTAGAAGTGTATCGAAAGAACATAACCGTAGAGCTAGGTTATTTGCTATGTACAATGCAAGCTGTTTCTAAAAAATGTAGGCCGGTCATGTTCTATTTGCAGGCAAGTATTGTGATATAAAAATGTGGGCAAGTAATGTAATGTAATGCAGGCAAGTCCTGTTCTACTACAGACAACTGATGTAAAAAAATATAAAACTTCTTAATTCAGTAATGTAGAAAGATAGGTAGAAGAACAGATAGATAGAACACGTACCTAATAAGATGCCTTCTTTTGGACATTGTGAAATGTTGAAGATCACCTGTAAAAATTCATGTATAGGGGGGTAGGCAACTTGATCAAATCAGCAGGCAGGTCCTGTTTGGCGTCAACCGCACGAGACTTGGTTAGAAAAACTATGAAAATATACATAACTGCAGAAAAGCTCACTGGTGCGCGTCAGTCCTAAACAAATGGTTTTTAACCCCCTTCCGCGACGGCATTCGGAACCGTCGCCAAGTGAGTGTGGGCGATAGGGGGTCCTTCCCACACGAGCCAGAAACCGTTGGGGATATGCCCTCCTGGCACACATGCTTGGCAAAATGAGGTCTTGTGCGACCGGTGAGCACTCAAATACAGAAATACATACAGTAGTGCTCAAAAAAATACAATTATACAGGCAAAATCATTTTCGGTCGTAAGTACATCCCACACAGTCAGTCAGCACTAAACGTTTTCGTTCGTATATACAGCTCACACAGTCACTACAAGGAAAACGTTTGCGCAAGGTGGCGTAACACAAACAGTTTTGAAGAGAATATCGTGTGTGATTGTTCATTCATCCAACACGGTTTATTCCTATAAACTGTGTGCGTTACCTGAGGTCATCGCCCACGGTGGTTTCTCATTAACCGTTTGCAATAAGAAAACCCAATTAGCAAGCTAATTGGCCAATTAGCGGGCTAATTGCCCTATTATTAATAATCCATTTACTAATCTAATTGACATTCATATTAAGAACATAATATATTCCATTTCCATAGTAAGGAAGCAGGATTTCATAATTGAAATACATCAGAGTACAACATGATATAGCTTCAGCACTCATCTACCCCATTACACAACTGCACCAGCAGCAAGTTTCACATGCAACATCTAGAACCTTTCGAAATTAGCATCATAGACGGTACATAGAGAGATGCATCTCATCTGGAAAACTGCTGAAGCAGAAGGCGAATATTGAGCCTTCATTCATGTTGAAGGTCTTTGCAACTTTAGGCCAGTGCCTGTGGATGATTGACCGTCCATCCTTCGATCTCTTCAGGAGCACTTCAATATTGAACCGTGGGTGTTGTATGAAAACTTTCCTCGCGTCCTGACCATAGAGGTGGTTTGAGAGGTAATCATCAGTGAAGCCTGAAAACAAGGATGTGCATAAATATCTTCTCTATATTGGAAATGGGGCAAAGGAATACAAAAAGGCAAGGTATAATAGTTAGTACCATCTTGTAAACCTTAGTGCTTCCCATTGTTTCCCTTCAACACATATAAGGTAGTTAGTCATCAGGTTAAGTAAGGGTTCGCATGCTATCAGTAAAATATGTTGATGATAAATAAGCACATTGCAGATTCATCAGATTAATTCAAGCCACATGGAAAACCCATTTATCCAAACCAAGCATGTTTAAGAACTAGGAAATATAGCACTTGTATATGTTTCTCATGTATTAAGTGCGGCCAAATTAGATTTATTCCTCACATGGTATACAATAACAGAATGTAGCCACAACAATTGAACATCACATTGCAGAATTGAACCAAGCAGTTAACTAAACACCACAACAAATGAACAAAACGTTAACTGAGTGCCACATTGCACAATATAACATACTCTAATAGAAGATCAGACAGTTAACCAAACCAAGCATGCTTAAGAACTTGGAAATATAGCAATTGTATTTGTTTCTCATGTATTTAGTACAGCCAAATTAAATTTATTCCTCACATGGTATAGAATAAGAGAATGCAGCCATAGCAATTGAACATCGCATTGCAGAATTGAACCAAGCAGTTAACTAAAAACTAGAAAAATGAACCAAACGTTAACTGAGCACCACATTGCACAATATAACATACTCCCAATAGAAGATCGGACTGTTAACCAAACCAAGCATGCTTAACAACTTGGAAATATAACAATTGTATTTGTTTCTCATGTATTTATTACAACCAAATTCGATTTATTCCTCACATGGTATACAATAACAGAATGCAGCCACAACAATTGGACATCGCATTGCAGAATTGAACCAAGCAGTTAACTAAACACCACAACAAGTGAACCAAGCCACAACAAATGAACCAAGCAGTTAAGTAAACACCAATTGAACAATATAACATACTCCTAATAGAAGATCAGACAGTTAACCAAACCAAGTATGCTTAACAACTTGGAAATATTGCACCCTGAAGAATTGAACATCACATTTGTAGAATTGAACCAAGAAGTTAATTGAACACCACATTGCACGACGTATAGAACATATACACTATAGCAGAAGATTGCATGGTGAAAGTAGATAGCACAATTCACTAGAATTTGTGAAGGAAATGCAGTAGCTAGCAAACTGAAAATGGGTCCTTATAGTGAGCTAATAGGACAAGCTACTCCTCATTGTCGGAGATATCTATGACGATTGGCTCCTTGGACTTGTTATACGTCTCCAATGTATCTATAATTTTTGATTGTTCCATGCTATTATATATTCTGTTTTGGCTGTTTAATGGGCTTATTTATACACTTTTATATTATTTTTGGGACTAACCTAGTAACTAGAGGCCCAGCCCAAATTGCTGTTTTTTTTGCCTATTTCAGTGTTTCGCAGAAAAACAATATCAAGTTCATTGAATATCATTAGAAGTTTGATACTTGATAAGTGTTTTGAGATATAAAGGTGGTAATATTAGAGTGTGCTAGTTGAGTAATTGTGAAATTGAGAAATACTTGTGTTAAGGTTGGCAAGTCCCGTAGCATGCACGTATGGTAAAAGTTGTGTGACAATTTTGACACATAAGGTGTTCTTTTATTGCTTTCCTTATGAGTGGCGGTCGGGGACGAGCGATGGTCTTTTCCTACCAATCTATCCCTCTAGGGGCATGCGTAGTAGTACTTTGCTTCTAGGGCTAATAAACTTTTGCAATAAGTATATGAGTTCTCTATGACTAATGTGAGTCCATGGATTATACGCACTCTCAACCTTCCACAATTTTCTAGCCTCTACGGTACCGTGCATTTCCCTTTCTCGCCTTGAGAGTTGGTGCAAACTTCGTCGGTGCATCCAAACCCTGTGATATGATACGCTCTATCACACATAAACCTCCTTATATCTTCCTCAAAACAGCCACCATACCTACCTGTCATGGCATTTCCATAGCCATTCCGAGATATATTGCCATGCAACTTTCCACCGTTCCGTTTATTATGACGCGCTCCATCATTGTCATATTGCTTTGCATGATCATGTAGTTGACATCGTATTTGTGGCAAAGCCAGCATTCATAATTTTTCATACATGTCACTCTTGATTCATTGCATATCCCGGTACACCGCCGGAGGCATTCACATAGAGTCATATTTTGTTCTAAGTATTGAGTTGTAATTCTTGAGTTGTAAGTCATAAAAGTGTGATGATCATCATTATTAGAGCATTGTCCCATGTGAGGAAAGGATGATGGAGACTATGATTCCCGCATAAGTCGGGATGAGATTCCGGACTAAATAAAAAAAGGCCAAAGAAAAAAAGGCCCAAGGAAAAAAAACGAAAAAATGAGAGAAAAAGAGAGAAGGGACAATGTTACTATCCCTTTTCCACACTTGTGCTTCAAAGTAGCGCCGTGATCTTCATGATAGAGAGTCTCCTATGTTGTCACTTTCATATACTAGTGGGAATTTTTCATTATAGAACTTGGCTTGTATATTCCACTGATGGGCTTCCTTAAAATGCCCTAGGTCTTCGTGAGCAAGCAAGTTGGATGCACACCCACTTAGTTTCTTTTGTTGAGCTTTCATACATTTATAGCTCTAGTGCATCCGTTGCATGGCAATCCCTACTCCTCTCATTGACATCAATTGATGGGCATCTCAATAGCCTATTGATTAGCAGCGTCAATGTGAGACTTTCTACCTTTTTGTCTTCTCTCATAACCCCCATCATTATACTTTACTCCACCCATAGTGCTATATCCATGGCTTGTGCTCATGTATTGCGTAAGGGTTGAAAAGGATGAAGCGCGTTAAAAGTATGAACCAATTGCTCAGCTTGTCATCGGGGTTATGCATGATGAGAATGTTTGTGTGACGGTATTGAAACATGGCCTAACTATATGATTTTGTAGGGATAAGCTTTCTTTGGCTATATTATTTTGATAAGACATAATTGCTTGGTTAGCATGTTTGAAGTATTATTGTTTTTATGTCAACATTAAACTTTTATCTTGAATCTTTCGGATCTAAATATTCATGCCACAATAAAAAGAATTACATTGAAAATTATGCTAAGAAGCATTCCACATCAAAAATTCTGTTTTTATCATTTACCTACTCGAGGACAAGTAGGAATTAAGCTTGGGGGTGCTTGATACGTCTCCAACGTATCTATAATTTTTTATTGTTCCATGCTATTATATATTCTCTTTTGGATGTTTAATGGGCTTATTTATACACTTTTATATTATTTTTGGGACTAACCTATTAACCGGAGGCCCAGCCCAAATTGCAGTTTTTTTGCCTATTTCAGTGTTTCGCAGAAAAAGAATATCAAACGGAGTCAAAACGGAATGAAACCTTCGAGAGCGTGATTTTTGGAACAAATGTGATTCGGAGGACTTGGAGTGGACATCAAGCAACCAACGAGGAGGCCACGAGGCAGGGGGCGCGCCTACCCCCGGGCGTGCCCTCCATCCTTGTGGGCCCCTCGTGGCTCCACCGACCTACTTCTTCCTCCTATATATACCTATGTACCCCCAAACAATCGAATAGCACCAAGAAAACCTAATTCCACCACCGCAACCTTCTGTACCCATGAGATCCCATCTTGGGGCCTTTTCCAGCGCTCCACCGGAGGGGGCATTGATCACGAAGGGCTTCTACATCAACACCATAGCCTCTCCGATGATGTGTGAGTAGTTTACCTCAGACCTTTGGGTCCATACTTATTAGCTAGATGGCTTCTTCTCTCTCTTTGGATCTCAATACAAAGTTCTCCTCGATTCTCTTGGAGATCTATTCGATGTAATCTTCTTTTGCGGTGTGTTTGTCGAGATCCGATGAATTGTGGGTTTATGATCAAGATTATCTATGAACAATATTTGAATCTTCTCTGAATTCTTTTATGTATGATTGGTTATCTTTGCAAGTCTCTTCGAATTATCAGTTTGGTTCGGCCTACTAGATTGATCTTTCTTGCAATGGGAGAAGTGCTTAGCTTTGGGTTCAATCTTGCGGTGCTCGATCCCAGTGACAGTAGGGGAAACGACATGTATTGTATTGTTGCCATCAAGGATAAAAGGATGGGGTTTATATCATATTCCATGAGTTTATCCCTCCACATCATGTCATCTTGCTTAAAGCGTTAATCCATCCTTATGAACTTAATACTCTAGATACATGCTGGATAGCGGTCGATTTGTGGAGTAATAGTAGTAGATGCAGGCAGGAGTCGGTCTACTTGTCACGGACGTGATGCCTATATACATGATCATACCTATATATTCTCATAACTATGCTCAATTCTATAAATTGCTCGATAGTAATTTGTTTACCCACCGTAATACTTATGCTATCTTGAGAGAAGCCACTAGTGAAACCTATGCCCCCCGGGTCTATTTTCCATCATATTAATCTTCCGTCAACAAGATATTTCTATCTTTGTTTACTTTGCAATCTTTAATTTTAGTCTTTATCATAAAAATACCAAAAATATTATCTTATCATCTCTATCAGATCTCACTTTTGCAAGTGGTCGTCAAGGGATTGACAACCCCTTTATCGCGTTGGTTGCAAGGTTATTATTTGTTTGTGTAGGTGCAAGGGGCTTGAGTGTGGCCTCCTACTGGATTGATACCTTGGTTCTAAAAAACTAAGGGAAATACTTACGCTACTTTGCTGCATCACCCTTTCCTCCTCAAGGGAAAACCAACGCAGTGCTCAAGAGGTAGCAACATGGAAGAGGATGAGGCCTCCGCATCGTGGGTGCCCTCGTTGTAGTGGTGAGTTGCCTGAGCCGCTCCGGGCACCAACCTGCTGGCTCTCGAGATGAGGTAAGCGCGTGCACACTGAGAAAACACCTCGTAGTCTTCGTCGAAGGCACCGACGGTGGCCTCGACGGCGAGGTGCTCCTCCAAGATCTGTGGGTCGGCACGAATGGCATCCATCACGACCTCATCCACGCGTGTTGCTGTGATTTGCTTCTCCGCTACCAAATGCTCCATGAGGTCCTGGCTATACTGCGTGCACCATGGCTTAGGCCGACGCTTATTTGGTGGAGGGGTCGGTGATTTGGGTGGAAGGTATCGCTCTCGCGCTGACGGTCGGGGCATGTGGGATGTGGAAGGAGGAGGAGAATGGGGGGTCGGGTGTGGATTACCTGCCTGGATAAGCGAGGCCGAGCAGCATGAAGGAGGGTCGCCGGCGAGGAGGCGGAGGCGCTGCAAGCAAGGAGTGAAGGTTTCAACTTGGAAAGGAAGGTGGAAAGGGGGGAAATGTGGCTTTTGGTAAGGGGGAGGGGGCGGGGAGGTAGATATTTCCGTGGAAGCCAAAAATTTGGAATCGCTTCAGACAAAAAACTGGCGCGCAGAGTATCGTCAAACACGGTCCCTTATTCAGACACGGTCCAAAGATATTTTGTTTGCATCTCACATGGTTGTTTATAATAAAATGTGTGGGATCTACTTGATTTCTGGTCTTGATTTGAATTAAATAATGGGGTCACAACTGCCATGGACGGTGTTTGAATTGCTAGACCTTTCATCTGCACTGATCATAAAAGAATTGGAATTATTCAGGGTTCGTTTGGACATTTTTATGCATTAATTGAGTTTTCAATGCATTTATGTGCATAATTTAAATTTGAACTACATGCACATGCTCCATTGCATATAAATTCTTTGAAAAATCAAATATGTTTCCTTGGGTGCATGCTTAGGTCCCATGCAAGAAATGGGAATGAATTTCAAACACCATGGCACCGTTGATTGCCGGCAAAACATTGAGATGCTTGGTTTTAAAATTCTAGTAAATCCAAAACTAGTCTCAAATTCATGAAACTTAGCATGCTATCATGGAGCGGCATCAACATGCCGTGGTACGAATTTTATCCCATTTGTGGCAGGTTTGGGTATATGCTTCTCAGAAACCGGAGCTTCTCACAACAAGCATGATGGTCTTCGGTAGGGAACGTCCCACCTTTGGCGACGAAATGATATCCATTGCCTCTTATTGCTTTCAAGTTTTTTTCTCGTGTCAACATAGAACAACACGAGTGTTGTGTGAATTTTTGTGATTTTTCGGGGTTCGTTTGGACATCTTTATGCATTAACTGAGTTTTGAATGCATTTATGTGCATAATTCAAATTTGAACTACATGTGCATGCTCAAGTGCATATAAATTGGTTGAAAATCCAAATCTCTATCCTTGGGTGCATGCTTAGGTCCCATGCATGAAATGGGAACGAACTTCGAACACCAGGGCACCGTTGATTGCCGGCAAAACATTGAGATGCCTCGTTTTTAAATTCTAGTAAATCCAAAACTCGTCTCAAATTCATGGAACTTGGCATGCTATCATGGAGCGGCATCAACATGCCGTGGTACAAATTTTATCCCATTTGGGGCAAGTTTGGGCATATGCTTCTCACAAGCTGGAGCTTCTCACAACAAGCATGATGGTTTTCGGTAGGGAACGTGTCAGCGTTCTGGGAACGGGGGTCCCCAGACTTGCCTGCCTGCGGCCCACGGCGTGGCTCAAAGGGTGGCCCAGCACGGCCCATCTTCATCAACACAGACCCAAGACCCTCGCGGGGCCAAGCCTCGCGGGGCGGACGACAAGGAGCTTCCTCATGCACGGCCTCATCAGGCTGGCTTGCGAGGAGGCGGAGAGATCAAGGCGGGGTACCTCACGAGGTGCCCGTGACACAAGCCATGACGACCAAGGGCGCCAGGCGGGCGCCAGCCCGCGCAGTGTCCTCCTTTCCTCTTTGGTGCAAAGGGAGCAAGCGCAGGCGAGATCATCAAGCAAAGGCACCCGTTTCGGTGCAACGAGACCAAGACCAGCCCAACGGCAGGGAGGAAGTCATTGTGGAGCCCAAGACCAGCCCAACGGCAGGGAGGAAGTCATTGTGGAGCCCAAGCCAGCGTCACCACCAGAGCCTTTGCCAGGCGAAGACCAACTTTAGTCAGGATAAGTGTACCAGATGTTCCCCTTCAAAATGGCCAATTGTTGGCGCCCTTCCCGCTCAATATTTGGGAAGAGGCCCAGGGCCTTTGCCTATAAATAGGACTAGCCACCCCCAGGGTAGAGAGATATAGAGGCAATCAAAGAGAGAGAGAGAGAGAGAGGAGGGTGACTGAACTCCTCCTAGCAGTTCATCGCCCCAGCCATGAACAGACCCTCGCGAGGCCGTTCTTCCTTGTATTGCTCATCATCATCAGTTCAAGAGGCAATCCACACACCACAAACTGGAGTAGGGTATTACACCACAATGGTGGCCCGAACCAGTATAAACCCTGTGTCTCTTGTGTTGTTCTTTCCATAGCTTAGATCTTAGCGAGGCGGTGGGGTGCAGGTAGGTAGAAGGCGAAATCTCCGCGCGCACCCCAGTGTTCGAACCTCAAGGGTTTGCCGGAACCCGAAATCCGACATTTGGCGCGCCAGGTAGGGGTGCGCCGGGATTCGTCTTCGACCGCCCCGTTCTCCTCCGACCATTGCGTCCATGTCTGACGCTCGTCGGGCCCGCGCCAAGCGCCGAGCCGCTCTCGCTTCCCGCGTCGCCCAGGCGGCCCCTGTCGGCGGGCGTCCTCGCCGTTCCCCGTCGCCTGCCGTCAACGCCCCCACCGGCCCGGCGGTGAACGAGCAGCAAGCGTCGTCTCAGCATCCGTCCGTGCGGCAAGACGGCCGCACCGCGACTCCCTCGCTCACCCCAGTTGGTTCTTTGTCCCGCGCGCTCCGTGCACCCATGGAGGCTCGAGCTGCGCTCATCATGGCAAACGAGCTCCTGCGCTACCGTCCCGTCGACGACGTCTACGAAGAATGGCTCGACCGTGTCGCCGAGCTCGTCCGCGCCGCAGGGGGCTCTCCTGCGCCGTCCTTCCCGCTACACCGCACCCCGCCCTGCGCGGGCGACGAAGCTCCGGGGGCGCCCCAGCCGCCTCCTACTCAAGAAGGCGCCCTGGCTCCAAGGCGCGTGGCCCCTGGGCGGAACTCGTTCCGTCAGGTGCCAGCGCAGCAAGAGCGGAGCTGCCAAGAAGTCCCTCGCCCGCAAGAAGCTGCCCGGGCGCTCCCTGCTCCAGCACATCGCGGCTGTGCTCCTACTCCCGCGCGTCAAGACCCTGCGCTGCTCCCAGCTGCAGCGCATGGGGACCTGCAAGACCAAGCTCTCCGTCACCCAAGGCCTCCCGTGGCCACGGCGGGCTGCCGTGCCTTCACCACCGATCTACGCAGCATCACGCGGCCCGGCAAGTTCAAGCCAGACCTGCCTCCTCGTTACGACGGCACGGTCGACCCTGCGGAGTTCCTCCAGCTCTATGAGCTGGGCATCGAAGCTGCCAACGGAGACGAGAAGGTCATGGCGAACTGGTTTCCCATGGCGCTCAAGGACGGGGCTCGCACCTGGCTCCTGAACCTGTCCCCAGGCACGATCTCCTCCTGGGACGAGATGCGCACCCGCTTCATGACAACTTCCAAGGTACTCGCGACCGGCCACCCGCCGTGAGCGACATGCGCCGCATCAAGCAACAACCCGGAGAGACCCTACAAAAGTACATCCAGCGCTTCAACAACGCACGCCTCAAGATTCCCAAGGTGACCGAGGAGGCCATCATCTCGGCCTTCTCCGACGGCGTGCGCGACGTCAAGATGAAGGAGGAGCTGGCGATGCATGAAGACCTGTGTACTTCCTTGGAGCTATTCAACTTGGCGACCAAGTGCGCCAGGGCTGAGGAAGGGCTCCTCTCCCTCCTCGAGCTGCCTGCCGCAGACCCAGAAGAGAAGAAGTCCAAGGCCAAGGATGTGAAGCGCAAGGGGGCTGCCGTGCTCGCGGCGGAACCAGATGCCAAGCGGGGCAGAGATCAGCCCGAGTCTTCCAAGGGCAGTCGGTACTGTGTGTACCACGACCTCCACACCCACAACACCAACGAATGTCAAGAGCTCCGAGCTGTGTGAGAAGGAAGGATCGGCCGTCGCCCCGACCACGGTGACCAGGGCTACAGTCGAGGAGGAGGAAGGAACGCAGGACGCTAGGAAGACCGCGGCCCGCGCCAAGGGTGGCGCGATCGACCTCGCGAGGACCGCTGGCAATACCCGCCTCGCGAGGGAGACTGGAGGGATCAGCCTTGCGAGGATCGCCCGCAAGGCAACGCAGGCCTCCCTCCGCTGCCGTCGTAACCAAGAAGAAACGAGGACCGCCATCAGGACGAGGGGGATAGGGGCTTCCAAGAGCCGCACGCGATTGCCTGCATCCTAGGCGGGGCTCAATCCCCAGCATCTCAGCGCATCGTCAAGCAGTTCGCCCGCGAGGTGAATGCAGTCCTCCCCAAGCTCGAAGCCACGCGCCCTCTCAGGTGGTCGGCATGCGCCATCACGTTCAGCTTAGCAGATCAGCTCAAGTGTGCGGCCACAGCCGGAGTCCTCCCGATGCTTTGTTCCCCAATCATCGGCAACATGGTGGTCACCAGGACCGTCATCGATGGCGGGGCAGGGCTCAACGTCCTGCCCGTGGAAACATTCAACAGTCTCCAAGTGCCCTGCAACCAGCTTCAGTCAACCAAGCCTTTCTCCGGAGTCACTGACGGCTCCACGGTCCCGATTGGGCAGGTCCGCCTCCCTGTCACCTTCGGGACACGCGGCAACTACCGCACCGAGCTCATCGACTTCGACGTCACTCACATTCGCCTGCCGTACAACGCCATCCTTGGGTACCCAGCGCTGGCCAAGTTCATGGCCGTAACTCACCACGGCTACAACGTCCTTAAGATGCCAGGAAGTGGCGGAGTCATCACGGTGCCCTGTGAAGAGAAGGACGCGGTGTGTTCCCTAGAACGAGCCTTTCAGGCCGCATCACTGGAAGACCCGGATCGCGGAAGCAGGAGGCTTCCCGAGACCACCCCCAAGAAGAAGAAGACATCGTCCAGCCCGGTCCCTCAGGAGGCAGGCCCCTCAGGGCCCGCGCCTGCCCAGGGGGAACCTCCTTCCATCGCATAGGAAAGTGCGCCCGGCGCCCTCCTCAGGCAGGGCTCGGGGGCTCTCCGCTGGAGGGCCACCGACCTGGCTAAGGTCACGAGGGAGGCGCTTGGGCACCACATGGAGGCGTGTTTCGAAGCACGTTTCCCTCAAGAAGGAGTAAGGCAAGGAGGGCCAGACCCTCAAGAGTTTGTCAGCAAGGCCATTCAGGAGCTGCAGGAGTCAAGAGTCATGAAAGGCGGCCGCCGCCTACCAGCTGTGGCTCCCCATCCAGGCGAGGATGGTGGGCTGCGCGTCTGCATCGACATACCAGGGCTCAATCGAGTCGCCTCTCTGGAGCGCCTCTGGCCCTCACGAGTGGGGTGCTGCGAAGGTCCACCCCACAGCTACGTTCGCATGCCGTATGGCTCGCCGAACGCGGCTGCCGCGTACCAGCGCCTCATGAGGGGCATCATGGAGGCTCAAGAGGCCAGGCGTTCTGCAGCCTTGGCGGAGATGGAGATGGTCCGCGAGGAGCCACCAGCGCCTCTGGAGCCTCCCGAGGCTCCTGGGCCTGGGGGCTCGTGAGGATCGGCTTCCGCAGCCCACCGAGTCTGCTACACCAACACTCCTTCATCCTCAACATCATCAGGTGACATCTTTCAAGTTTCATTTCCAGCTGGGAGCGCCCCCAGGGCTGCATTATTCCCATGCCGCGTGGGTCCGTCCCTGCGGCATGTATCCCTTTTATTTCGTGTTGTTAGCTTACTTTGTTGGGGGTGCCCCTCGGGCTGCATCATCCCCAAGTCGCTCGGGCCTGACCCAGTGACGTCCGCCTTCCCAACATCCATTTGAATGAGTCCACACCTTCGCGGCTAATGTGTTTGATCTAGTTGCCCACTCAACTGACGCCAACTGACGGAGCTGCTCCCAAAACGGTACGACGCTTGCGCATGGGTCCGTCCCTGCAACACCGACAAACCTGAATGGCTGAGCTCTGGCCGCGGCAGCCCCGCATGGCGCCACCTCGTCAAGCCTTCAGTGCTTCATCGCCCCTCGGAAGCAACCAACAGCTGACTTTCAATTGTCATGGCAACCCCTTGTTCTTTCTATGATGGGTCTACAGGATCTCCTAAAGGAGCTGCGTCAGGCGAGGCCCTTGCGGTGCCTCCTTCACTCTCATTTGCGCGAACCGCTTGCACGTTAAAGGGGGGGGTGCCTGAGCATAGCGACTCAGGGCTCCTACTAGCTCTCCAGCCCTCACCCTCTGGCCTTGTCCACGGCATCGCGACCTGGCATACCAGCGACGGCTGAGACTCGCTCGAGGGCTGGGACATGAGGACGTAGAGCAGAAAGGGGAGCAAAGGCGAGAGGGGAGAGACACGCGAGGACCTCGCCGAGCAACCTCGCGCCTGCCGATGCACGGACCCGGCGACACATCAGGGAGCGGTCCCTGATTCTCGAGATAAGTCACTACCCGGAAGTACCAGCTACCGTGGCACTGTCCCCGCACCTAATGCAATCCCGTGTTAGCGTCGCCGCTCTCTTTTCTCACCGAACGACGGCTGCTTGTGCGCCAAAGGGGACCTCCTGAGCATCGTGACTCAGGGGCTCTTACCGGACCCCGGTTCGCTCACCTCCTGGCCTTGACCACGACATCGTGACCTGGCATACCAGCGACGGCTGAAGCCACCTTGGGACTGGGACCTGTCGGCGCAGAGCACCAAGCCCTCGTGAGGTTCGAAAGGGAGAACTCGGCTAAGACGGAATGAGCAACTCGCAGAATCCTACGCCAAGGGATATATTAATAGACAGGATCACAGGCACCTTACAAGCCCCCACGGGGCGCGTCTTTGATTCCTCGCAGGGAACAGATCCTAAAAGGACGCTAACTACATGCGCCCCTGCAAAAGACGCCATCATCAACAGTGGGCCGTCAAGCACCGGCGCCAACCCCATCCAGATCAGAGTCGGCAACGGCCAGACGAGCCCGCCCTACTCAAGGAGCGGCGCCGGCTCAGGGGCTAATAGCTATCGTCCCTCGTCTCCGGAGTCGCGAAGAGCTCGCCGGAGTCGCTGGATCCTCCGACGCCTCCACCGCCTGAGGAGCCACCAAGGGAGTGGTCGGCGGGCCCAGTCCTCGCCATAGTAGGGTCCCGACCACCTCTCCTGGAGCAGCACTCCAGTCGGCGCCCGTTTGCATCGAAGACCTTGAAGAACATCACTGAAGCACCCTTGTACTCCAAGTGGATCATGAAGGCGCCTCTTGTCCTGCAAACCAGGGCGATTTCGCCCCAGCCTCGAGTCATGAAGGCCTCGCCCGGGGCAACGACCGCGACCTCTGCCTCGGTCGCGAGGGTGTTCCAGCCGGCGTGCTGCAGCCAAAGCTCCAAGAGTTCTCCCTGCGGGATGATGGAGGTGAAGAAGGAAGGAAGGCGAATCCAAGACTGAGGAGGCATGGCGGCGTGGAGCACAAACTCTCGGGAGGAGCCCTCGGTGTGGACCCCAGGGGGGACGACCCACACCTTCATGACCCGTCGGCGCCGACGGCGGAGCCGCCCGTGGCGATCGACATCGACTCCTTCAAAGCCCTCGATGTGGGCGTACAAGGGAAGCGGGAACCCCGGTGGTGCCCGCTCGCCCTAGGGCCTCGACGCCACCTGATGGCCCCCTCGTCCCGGCGGCGGAGGGCGAGCCGTTTCTTCGGCGGGAGCGGGTCTGGTTCCTCTCGGGGAGCCTTTCCCTTCTCTGCCGCCGAGAACCGGCGGATCGAAGCCATCGCAGCAAGACGGAGCAAGGACCGGGAAGAAGGAGAAGCAAGGAGAGATGGACTGGAAGGGCGTGTGGCGTTCCGTACTTATGGCCGGCGAAGGCCAACCGCCGACCTCCACGATCGCAGGTAATCATGACCCGCTTTGCATGCAGGGACTTGTCCAATCCGCGCAGTTGCCGAGGCGTCATGGGGAAGCGGAGACGCCCACGTCCAATCAACCGCCACGCGACACCCAAGGCCGCAGGCTGTTAGGGCCCGCGGCGCTTCGCCCTTGCCCTTTCGCCTCCCTGCACGGCCAAGTCCGGGCGCGCCTTGGGCCCGGGGGCTACTGTCGGCGTTCTAGGAACGGTGGTCCCCAGACTTGCCTGCCTGCGGCCCGTGGCGTGGCTCAAAGGGGGGCCCAGCACGGCCCATCTTCATCAACACAGACCCAAGTCCCTCGCGAGGGGCCAAGCCTCGCTGGACGGACGACACGGAGCTTCCTCAGGCACGGCCTCATCAGGCTGGCTCGCGAGGAGGTGGAGAGATCAAGGTGGGGTACCTCACGAGGTGCCCGTCACGCAAGCCATGACGACCAAGGGCGCCAGGCGGGCGTCAGCCCGCGCAGTGTCCTCCTTTCCTCTTTGGTTCAAAGGAAGCAAGCGCAGGCGAGAGCATCAAGCAAAGGCACCCGTTTCGGTGCAACGAGACCAAGACCAGCCCAACAGCTGGGAGGAAGTCATTGTGGATCCCAAGACAGCATCACCACCAGAGCCTTTGGCAGGCGAAGACCAACTTTAGTCAGGATAAGTGTACCAGATGTTCCCCTTCAAAATGCCCAATTGTTGGCGCCCTTCCCGCTCAATATTTGGGAAGAGGCCCAGGGCCTTTGCCTATAAATAGGACTAGCCACCCCCAGGGTAGAGAGATACAGAGGCAATCAAAGAGAGAGAGAGAGAGAGAAGGGTGATTGAACTCCTCCTAGCAGTTCATCGCCCCAGCCAAGAACAGACCCTCGCGAGGCCGTTCTTCCTTGTATTGCTCATCATCATTAGCCCAAGAGGTAATCCACACACCACAAACTGGAGTAGGGTATTACACCACAATGGTGGCCCGAACCAGTATAAACCCTGTGTCTCTTGTGTTGTTCTTTCCATAGCTTAGATCTTAGCGAGGCGGTGGGGTGCAGGTAGGTAGAAGGCGAAATCTCCGCGCGCACCCCAGTGTTCGAACCTCAAGGGTCTGCCGGAACCCGAAATCTGACAGAACGTCCCACCTTTGGTGACGAAACGATATCCATTGCCTCTTATTGCTTTCAATTATTTTTCTTGTGTCAACATAGAACAACAAGAGTGTTGTGTGATTTTTTGTGTTTTTTTTGGGTTCGTTTGGACATTTTTATGCATTAAGTAAGTTTTGAATGCATTTATGTGCATAATTCAAATTTGAACTACATGTGCATGCTCAAGTGCATATAAATTGGTTGAAAATCCAAATCTCTGTCCTTGGGTGCATGCTTAGGTCCCATGCATGAAATGGGAATGAACTTCGAACACCAGGGCACCGTTGATTGCCGGCAAAACATTGAGATGCCTCGTTTTTAAATTCTAGTAAATCCAGAACTCGCCTGAAATTCATTAAACTTGGCATGCTATCATGGAGTGGCATCAACATGTCGTGGTACAAATTTTATCCCATTTGGGGCAGGTTTGGGTATATGCTTCTCACAAACTGGAGCTTCCCACAACAAGCATGATGGTTTTCCGTAGGGAACATCCCACCTCTTGGGACGAAACGACATCCATTGCCTCTTATCGCTTTCAAGTTTTTTTCTCGTGTCAACATAGAACAACAGGAGTGTTGTGTGAATTTTTGTGATTTTTCGGGGTTCGTTTGGACATTTTTATGCATTAACTGAGTTTTCAACGCATTTATGTGCATAATTCAAATTTGAACTACATGCGCATGCTCTAGTGCATATAAATTGGTTGAAAAAACAAATATGTGTCCTTGGGTGCATGCTTAGGTCCCATGCAAGAAACGGGAATGAATTTCAAAGACCAGCGCGCCGTTGATTGCCGGCAAAACAATGAGAAGCCTGGTTTTTAAATTATAGTCAATCCAAAACTCGTCTGAAATTCATGAAACTTTGCATGCTATAATGGAGCGGCATCAACATGCCGTGGTACAAATTTTGTCCCATTTGGGGCTGGTTTGGGTATATGCTTCTCACAAACCGGAGCTTCTCACAACAAGCATGATGGTTTTTGGTAGGGAGCGTGCCACCTTTGGGGACGAAACGATATGCATTGCCTCTTATTGCTTTCATGTTTTTTTCTCGTGTCAACATAGAACAACAGGAGTGTTGTGTGATTTTTTGTGATTTTTGGGGGTTCGCTTGGACATTTTTATGCATTAACTAAGTTTTCCATGCATTTATGTGCATAATTCAAATTTGTACTACATGTGCATGCTCCAGTGCATATAAATTGGTTGAAAAATCAAATCTATGTCCTTGGGTGCATGCTTAGGTCCCATGCAAGAAATGGGAATGAATTTCAAACACCATGGCACCGTTGATTGCCGGCAAAACATTGAGATGCCTCGTTTTTAAATTCTAGTAAATCCAAAACTCGTCTGAAATTCATGAAACTTGGCATGCTATCATGGAGCGGCATCAACATGCCGTGGTACAAATTTTGTCCCATTTGGGGCAGCTTTGGGTATATGCTTCTCACAAACCGGAGATTCTCACAAAATGCATGATGGTTTTCGGTAGGGAACGTCCCACCTTTTGGGACGAAACAATATCCATTGCCTATGATTGCTTTCAAGTTTTTTTTCTCGTGTCAACATAGAACAACTGGAGTTTTGTGTGATTTTTTGTGATATTTTTGGGGTTCGTTTGGACATTTTTATGCATTAACTGAGTTTTCAATGCATTTATGTGCATAATTAAAATTTGAACTACATGCGCATTCTCAAGTGCATCTAAATTGGTTAAAAAATCAAATCTCTGTCCTTGGGTGCATGCTTAGGTCCCATGCATGAAATGGGAATGAACTTCGAACACCAGGGCACCGTTGATTGCCGGCAAAAATTGAGATGCCTTGTTTTAAATTCTAGTAAATCCAAAACTCGTCTGAAATTCATTAAACTTGGCATGCTATCATGGAGTGGCATCAACATGTCGTGGTACAAATTTTGTCCCATTTGGGGCAGGTTTGGGTAAATGCTTCTCACAAACCGGAGCTTCTCACAACAAGCATGATAGTTTTCGGTAGCAAACGTCCCACCTTTGGGGACGAAACGATATCCATTGCCTCTTATTGCTTTCAAGTTTTTTTTCTCGTGTCAACATAGAACAACAGGAGTGTTATGTGAATTTTTGTGATATTTCGGGGTTCGTTTGGACATTTTTATGCATTAACTGAGTTTTCAATGCATTTATGTGCATAATTCAAATTTGAACTACATGCGCATGCTCCAGTGCATATAAATTGGTTGAAAAATCAAATATGTGTCCTTGGGTGCATGCTTAGGTCCCATGCAAGAAATGGGAATGAATTTCAAACAGCAGGGCACCGTTGATTGCCGGCAAAATGTTGAGATGCCTTGTTTTTAAATTCCAGTAAATCCAAAACTCGTCTGAAATTCATGAAACTTTGAATGCTATAATGGAGCGGCATCAACATGCCGTGGTACAAATGTGGTCCCAGTTGGGGCAGGTTTGGGCATATGCTCTTCACAAACCGGAGCTTCTCACTAAAAGCATGATGGTTTTCGGTAGGGAACGTCCCACCTTTGGGGACGAAACGATATACATTGCCTCTTATTGCTTTCAAGTTTTTTTCTCATGTCAATATAGAACAAGATGAGTGTTTTGTGTTTTTTGTGATTTTTCGGGGTTCGTTTGGACATTTTTATGCATTAACTGACTTTTCAATGCATTTATGTGCATAATTCAAATTTGAACTACATGCGCCCGCCCTGCTCAAGGAGCGGCGCCGGCTCGGGGGCTCGTAGCTATCATCCCTCGTCTCCGGAGTCGCAAAGAGCTCGCCGGAGTCGCTGGATCCTCCGACGCCTCCACCGCCTGAGGAGCCGCCAAGGGAGCGGTCGGCGGGCCCAGTCCTCGCCGTAGCAGGGTCCCGACCACCTCTCCTGGGGCAGCACTCCAGCCGGCGCCCGTTTGCATCGAATACCTTGAAGAACATCACTGAAGCACCGTCGTACTCCAAGTGGATCACGAAGGCGCCTCTTGTCCTGCAAACCAGGGCGATTTCGCCCCAGCCTCGAGTCATGAAGGCCTCGCCCGGGGCAACGACCGCGACCTCTGCCTCGGTCGCGAGGGTACTGCAGCCGGCGTGCTACAGCCAAAGCTCCAAGAGTTCTGCCTGCGGGATGATGGAGGCGAAGAAGGGAGGAAGGCGAATCCAAGACTGAGGAGGCATGGCGGCGTGGAGCACGAACTCTCGGGAGGAGCCCTCGGTGTGGACCCCAGGGGGGACGACCCACACCTTCGTGACCTGTCAGCGCCGACGGCGGCGCCGCCCGTGGCGATCGGCATCGACTCCTTCAAAGCCCTCGATGTGGGCGTACAAGGGAAGCGGGAACCCCGGTGGTGCCCGCTCGCCCCAGGGCCTCGACGCCACCTGATGGCCCCCCTCGTCCCGGCAGCTGAGGGTGAGCCGTTTCTTCGGCGGGAGCAGGTCTGGTTCCTCTTGGGGAGCCTTTCCCTTCTCTGCCGCCGAGAACCGGCGGATCGGAGCCATCGCAGCAAGATGGAGCAAGGACCGGGATGAAGGAGAAGCGAGGAGAGATGGACTGGAAGGGCGCGTGTCGTTCCGTACTTATGGCCGGCGACGGCCAACCGCCGACCTCCACGATCGCAGGTAATCATGACCCGCTTTGCATGCAGGGACTTGTCCAATCCGCGCAGTTGCCGAGGCGTCGTGGGGAAGCGGAGACACCCACGTCCAATCAACCGCCACGCGGCGCCCAAGGCCGCAGGCTGTTAGGGCCCGCGGCCCTTCGCCCTTGCCCTTTCGCCTCCCTGCACGGCCAAGTCCGGGCGCGCCTTGGGCCCGGGGGCTACTGTCGGCGTTCTCGGAACGGTGGTCCCAAGACTTGCCTGCCTGCGGCCCGCGGCATGGCTCAAAGGGGGGCCCAGCACGGCCCATCTTCATCAACACAGACCCAAGTCCCTCGCGAGGGGCAAAGCCTCGCTGGGCGGACGACACGGAGCTTCCTCAGGCACGGCCTCATCAGGCTGGCTCACGAGGAGGCGGAGAGATCAAGGCGGGGTACCTCACGAGGTGCCCGTGACGCAAGCCATGACGACCAAGGGCGCCAGGCGGGCGCCAGCCCACGCAGTGTCCTCCTTTCCTCTTTGGTTCAAAGGGAGCAAGCGCAGGCGAGAGCATCAAGCAAAGGCACCCGTTTCGGTGCAACGAGACCAAGACCAGCCCAACGGCACGGAGGAAGTCATTGTGGATCCCAAGACAGAGTCACCACAAGAGCCTTTGGTAGGCGAAGACCAACTTTAGTCAGGATAAGTGTACCAGATGTTCCCCTTCAAAATGGCCAATTGTTGGCGCCCTTCCCGCTCAATATTTGGGAAGAGGCCCAGGGCCTTTGCCTATAAATAGGACTAGCCACCCCCAGGGTAGAGAGATACAGAGGCAATCAAAGAGAGAGAGAGAGAGAGAGAGAGAGAGAGAGAGAGAGAGAGAGAGAGAAGGGTGATTGAACTCCTCCTAGCAGTTCATCGCCCCAGCCAAGAACAGACCCTCACGGGGCCGTTCTTCCTTGTATTGCTCATCATCATTAGCCCAAGAGGCAATCCACACACCACAAACTGGAGTAGGGTATTACACCACAATGGTGGCCCGAACCAGTATAAACCCTGTGTCTCTTGTGTTGTTCTTTCCATAGCTTAGATCTTAGCGAGGCGGTGGGGTGCAGGTAGGTAGAAGGCGAAATCTCCGCGCGCACCCCAGTGTTCGAACCTCAAGGGTCTGCCGGAACCCGAAATCTGACAGAACGTCCCACCTTTGGTGATGAAACGATATCCATTGCCTCTTATTGCTTTCAATTATTTTTCTCGTGTCAACATAGAACAACAAGAGTGTTGTGTGATTTTTTGTGTTTTTTGGGTTCGTTTGGACATTTTTATGCATTAAGTAAGTTTTGAATGCATTTATGTGCATAATTCAAATTTGAACTACATGCGCATGCTCAAGTGCATATAAATTGGTTGAAAATCCAAATCTATGTCCTTGGGTGCATGCTTAGGTCCCATGCATGAAATGGGAATGAACTTCGAACACTAGGGCACCGTTGATTGCCGGCAAAACATTGAGATACCTCGTTTTAAAATTCTAGTAAATCCAAAACTCGCCTGAAATTCATTAAACTTGGCATACTATCATGGAGTGGCATCAACATGTCGTGGTACAAATTTTGTCCCATTTGGGGCAGGTATGGGTATATGCTTCTCACAAACTGGAGCTTCCCACAACAAGCATGATGGTTTTTCGTAGGGAACGTCCCACCTCTTGGGACGAAACGATATCCATTGCCTCTTATTGCTTTCAAGTTTTTTTTCTTGTGTCAACATAGAACAACAGGAGTGTTGGGTGAATTTTTGTGATTTTTCGGGGTTCGTTTGGACATTTTTATGCATTAACTGAGTTTTCAATGCATTTATGTGCATAATTCAAATTTGAACTACATGCGCATGCTCTAGTGCATATAAATTGGTTGAAAAATCAAATATGTGTCCTTGGGTTCATGCTTAGGTCCCATGCAAGAAACGGGAATGAATTTCAAACACCAGCGCGCCGTTGATTGCCGGCAAAACAATGAGAAGCCTGGTTTT
The DNA here is from genome assembly GCA_032464435.1 of Aegilops umbellulata. Taxonomy (NCBI): domain Eukaryota; kingdom Viridiplantae; phylum Streptophyta; class Magnoliopsida; order Poales; family Poaceae; genus Aegilops; species Aegilops umbellulata. The sequence goes on along the minus strand of CP136055.1, from coordinate 316,632,111 downwards.
TAAATTCTAGTCAATCCAAAACTCGTCTGAAATTCATGAAACTTTGCATGTTATAATGGAGCGGCATCAACATGCCGTGGTACAAATTTTGTCCCATTTGGGGCTGGTTTGGGTATATGCTTCTCACAAACCGGAGCTTCTCACAACAAGCATGATGGTTTTTGGTAGGGAACATGCCACCTTTGGGGACGAAACGATATGCATTGCCTCTTATTGCTTTCATGTTTTTTTCTCGTGTCAACATAGAACAACAGGAGTGTTGTGTGAATTTTTGTGATTTTTCGGGGTTCGTTTGGACATTTTTATGCATTAACTAAGTTTTCAATGCATTTATGTGCATAATTCAAATTTGCACTACATGTGCATGCTCCAGTGCATATAAATTGGTTGAAAAATCAAATCTATGTCCTTGGGTGCATGCTTAGGTCCCATGCAAGAAATGGGAATGAATTTCAAACACCATGGCACCGTTGATTGCCGGCAAAACATTGAGATGCCTCGTTTTTAAATTCTAGTAAATCCAAAACTCGTCTGAAATTCATGAAACTTGGCATGCTATCATGGAGCGGCATCAACAAGCCGTGGTACAAATTTTGTCCCATTTGGGGCAGGTTTGGGTATATGCTTCTCACAAACCAGAGATTCTCACAAAAAGCATGATGGTTTTCGGTAGGGAACGTCCCACCTTTGGGGACGAAACAATATCCATTGCCTCTTATTGCTTTCAAGTTTTTTTTCTCGTGTCAACATAGAACAACTGGAGTGTTGTGTGATTTTTTGTGATATTTTTGGGGTTCGTTTGGACATTTTTATGCATTAACTGAGTTTTCAATGCATTTATGTGCATAATTCAAATTTGAACTACATGCGCATTCTCAAGTGCATATAAATTGGTTGAAAAATCAAATCTCTGTCCTTGGGTGCATGCTTAGGTCCCATGCATGAAATGGGAATGAACTTCGAACACCAGGGCACCGTTGATTGCCGGCAAAAATTGAGATGCATTGTTTTAAATTCCAGTAAATCCAAAACTCGTCTGAAATTCATGAAACTTGGCATGCTATCATGGAGTGGCATCAACATGTTGTGGTACAATTTTTGTCCCATTTGGGGCAGGTTTGGGTATATGCTTCTCACAAACCGGAGCTTCTCACAACAAGCATGATAGTTTTTGGTAGCGAACGTCCCACCTTTGGGACAAAACGATATCCATTGCCTCTTATTGCTTTCAAGTTTTTTTCTCATGTCAACATAGAACAACAGGAGTGTTATGTGAATTTTTGTGATGTTTCGGGGTTCATTTGGACATTTTTATGCATTAACTGAGTTTTCAACGCATTTATGTGCATAATTCAAATTTGAACTACATGCGCATGCTCCAGTGCATATAAGTTGGTTGAAAAATCAAATCTGTGTCCTTGGGTGCATGCTTAGGTCGCATGCAAGAAATGGGAATGAATTTCAAACACCAGGGCACCGTTGATTGCCGGCAAAACATTGAGATGCCTCGTTTCTAAATTCCAGTAAATCCAAAACTCGTCTGAAATTCATGAAACTTTTCATGCTATAATGGAGCGGCATCAACACGCCGTGTTACAAATGTTGTCCCATTTGGGGCAGGTTTGGGGATATGCTCTTCACAAACCGGAGCTTCTCACTACAAGCATGATGGTTTTCGGTAGGGAACGTCCCACCTTTGGGGATGAAACGATATACATTGCCTCTTATTGCTTTCAAGTTTTTTTCTCATGTCAATATAGAACAACAGGAGTGTTTTGTGATTTTTTGTGATTTTTTGGGGTTTGTTTGGGCATTTTTATGCATTAACTGAGTTTTCCATGCATTTATGTGCATAATTCAAATTTGAACTACATGCGCATGCTCCAATGCATATAAATTGGTTGAAAAATCAAATATGTTTCCTTGGGTGCATGCTTAGGTCCCATGCAAGAAATGGGAATGAATTTCAAACACCAGGGCACCATTGATTGCCGGCGAAACATTGAGATGCCTGGTTTTTAAATTCTAGAAAATCCAAAACTTGTCTGATATTTATGAAACTTGGCATTCTATCATGGAAGGGACCCTACATGCCGTGGTACAAATTTTGTCCCATTTGGGGCAGGTTTGGGTATATGCTTCTCACAAACCGGAGCTTCTCACAGCAAGCATGATGGTTTTCGGTAGGAAACGTCCCACCTTTGGGGACGAAACGATATTCATTGCCTCTTATTGCTTTCAAGTTTTTTTCTCATGTCAACTTAGAACAACAGGAGTGTTGTGTGAATTTTTGTGATTTTTCGGGGTTCGTTTTGACATTTTCATGCATTAACTGAGTTTTCAATGCATTTATGTGCATAATTCAAATTTGAACTACCTGTGCATGCTCAAGTGCATGTAGATTGGTTGAAAAATCAAATATGTGTCCTTGGGTGCATGCTTAGGTCCCATGCAAGAAATGGTAATTAATTTCAAACACCAGGGCACCGTTGATTGCCGGCAAAACATTGAGATGCCTGGTTTTTAAATTCTAGTAAATCCAAAACTTGTTTGGGATTCATGAAACTTGACATGCTATCATGGAAGGGCACCCGACATGTTGTGGTATTTTTCGTGTCCATTTTGAGAGAAGGCGCACTCAAATAATGACAGCCAACAAAGGCATTTTGAAAAAATAGCTGCCACTTTAATATCTCTAACCCTTGTATAATTCAAATCGTGTCCATTCGGTTAACCATTCATGTGATGCCACGTGTTTTGGTTTTAATGGCTATAGGAGGTGCCGTGTGGACAGCTGCTTGACTGAACGGGAGACGTGCGAGCGCAATCCGGTGCGCTGGCTCACCGGGAAGTGTACAAGCTGTTCAACGCAGGATCTGTGCATCTCTTCTACGCAAACGGTTTATATTACAGTATGCAAATTAAAGCCAGACTTCGGTGCTAAGCCAAGAGACACTGCGATTTGTCTCTTGGCCAAGAGACACTGCGATTTGTCAAAATATGCAGCTAAAAGCCAGACTTCGGCGCTAAGCCAGACTTCCCGGTGAAAACGACTGCTTAATCTATTTCTTGCAACTAAAATTCAGTAATTAAGCATAGATTTTATTCATGCTAGAGATTAAGCAGTCGTTCTCACCGGGAAGCGAGACAGCCTTGGACCGCCGCCCGCCTCACTCCCACTGGTCTATATTAATGGCGCCGCCGAGCGGCCGCACCCCCCATCCTCGCCACACACACAATTCCTCTCTTTCCGCCCGCATCCTGGACGCCGCTCGGAGTCCTCAAAGCCGTCAGTGTATGAGGATGTCGCTGAAGTGCCCCATCGGAGGGAGTGGCGACGCCGGGGCTGCTGAAGCATCGGAGCACGGCGTGAATACAGAGATAGAGGTTCCCGTCCCAGCCGACGAGGTGGAGAACAAGGCTGCCAACAAGCGGAGGCGGGTCGAGAAAGAACTGCAAGTGACTCCAGCAGGCCTAGACTTCATCAACAACCTCCCCGATGATATGTTGATAGTCATCATATCCCTCCTCCCAATCAGAAATCGGGCGAGGATAGTCGCCGTTTCCCGGCGGTGGCGCACCCTATGGCTCCGCACCCCTATCGACCTCCTCCATGCCCACAAGCTCTGCCATGGCTATCGCACCCGTTTGACATGGACTAAGGGGTCCTCGGGCGTCCGGCCTGTTTGACATGGGCCGGACTGATGGGCTGTGAAGATACAAGACCGAAGACTATCACCCGTGTCCGGATGGGACTCTCCTTGGCGTGGAAGGCAAGCTTGGCGTCCGGATATGAAGATTCCTTTCTCTGTAACCGACTTTGTACAACCCTAGTCCCCTCCAGTGTCCATATAAACCGGAGGGTTTAGTCCATAGGCAGAAGGATCATAATCATACAGGCTAGACTTCTAGGGTTTTAGCCATTACGATCTCGTGGTAGATCAACTCTTGTAATAATCACATTCATCAAGATCAATCAAGTAGGAAGTAGGGTATTACCTCCATAGAGAGGGTCCGAACCTGGCTAAACATCATGTCCCCTGTCTCATGTTACCATCGACCTTAGACGCACAGTTCGGGACCCCCTACCCGAGATCTGCCGGTTTTGACACCGACATTGATGCTTTCATTGAGAGTTCTGCAGCGTCGTCTTCAAGAGGTTCGATGGCCCCATCAATCATCTACAACAATGCTGTCCAGGGGGAAGTTTTTCTCCCCGGACAGATCTTCATATTTGGCGGCTTCGCACTACGGGCCAACTTGCTTGGCCATCTAGAGCAGATCGATAGCTATGCCCAGGTCACCGAATTAGTTTTGGAAACCTTCACTATATCGCTGATGTCCGGGAAGACTTGATCTTCTAAGGATTCACAACTCCAACTCCCGCTCTGGCTTTAGATCCGAAGTGCGTCGCCATGTCCAAAGACTGGCTTCTCGAGCTCGCCGGACTGTTTGCGACCACCAAACCTAGTACGGGAGAGCCGGTTGAAGTGGCATCACTAGCAACTGTCAGATTTCGGGTTCCAGCAGACCCTTAAGGTTCGAACTCTGGGGAGCGCGCGGAGATTGTGCCCTCTACCTCTCCGTCTCGCAAAGATCTAAACTACCAAAAGAACAACACAAGAGACACAGAGTATATACTGGTTCGGGCCACCGATGCAGTGTAATACCCTACTCCAGTGTGGTGTGGTGGATTGCCTCTTGGGCTGGTGATGATGAACACTACAAGGTAGAACAGCCTCGCGAGGGTCTGTTCTTGGCCTGGGGGATGAACTGCTAGGAGGAGTTCAATCGCCCTTCTCTCTCTTTCTCTCTGATCCAATTTGCTAGATTGCTCCATCCCCTCTCCCTGGGGGTGGCTAGTCCTATTTATAGGCAAAGGCCCTGGGCCTCTTCCCAAATATTGAGCTGGAAGGGCGCCAACAATTGGCCAATTCGAAGGGGAACATCTGGTACACTTATCCTGACTAAAGTTGGTCCTCGCCTGACAAAGGCCCTGTGGTGACGCCGTTCTGGGCTCCACGATGACCTCCTTCCCACCGTTGGACTGGTCTTGGTCTCGTTGCACCGAAATGGATGCCTTTGCTTGATCCTCTCGCCTGCGCTTGCTACCTTTGCACCAAAGAGGAAAGGGAGGACACTGCGCAGGCTGGCGCCCGCCTGGCGCCTTTGGTCGTCATGGCTTGCGTCATGGGCACCTCGCGAGGTACCCCGCCTTGGTATCTCCGCCTCCTCGTGAGCCAGCCTGATGAGGCCGCGCCTGAGGAAGCGTCGTGTCGTCCGCCCCGCGAGGCTTAGCCCCTCGTGAGGGTCTTGGGTCTTGTGTTGATGAAGATGGGCCGTGTTGGGCCCCCCTTCGAGCCACGCCGCAGGCCGCAGGCAGGCAAGTCTCGGGACCCCCGTTCCCAGAACGCCGACAGCAACCATCATGAAGCGAGACCCCTCTCTGGGCACTGGCTCCGAATCCTCGGAGTCAGTTCCGTGCGAGTCCGACCGAGGAGTATCCCCCCCCCCCCGACGTACTTCGTGGATCTTCTTCTCTCCGAACAAACCTCGCCTTTAAGCGAGGCTCTGGACTTAATGCGATCCCTTGTCATTGCAGAGGAGCAACGTCCGAACTACATCCAGCCCGGACTAGGGGCTAAGAGCAGGGTATTTTTTCTCCCACCCACCACCCACCTTATAGCCACTATCAAGGATTTAACCGACATGCTCGACTACGACTCCGAAGACATCGACGGTGTGAACGACGACGCCGGAGAGGAATAGGCCCAAAGCCCACCACATACTGGACGCTGGGCAGCCACCTCCATGTACGATATATATATGGTGGATACATCCAAAGACGGTGGCGAGGACGACGGTAAGGATCCGTTTAAGGACAACAACGCTGATAAACCACCGAAGCGGCGGCATCAGCGGCGCCGTTCAAAATCACGCCGTGACAAAGAAAGTAATACTAGCACTGGAGAAAATAATACTCCGGAGAATGCCGAAGACTCAAATGCCCTCATCGAACCAGCTCTCGAACAGGAAGGCAGGGAGGAAGGGCAGAGTAACCCTGATGAGCCAGTTGGGAATGACGATTCGGAGGACAGTAGCTATATGCCACCCTCTGAGGACGAAATAAGTCTCGGCATTGAAGACTTCATCGTGCCAGAAGAACCCCTCGAGCAAGAACGCTTTAAGGAAGAGCTCATCGCAACCGCGAGTAGCCTGAAAAGGAAACAACAACGACTTCAAGCCGAACATGATACAATCAACGATAGATGGACTCAGGTCCTAGCAGCTGAGGAATACGGCCTCAAGCGCCCGATAAAAAGTTATCCGAAGCACAAGTTGTTACCTCAATTGGACAACGAGGCGCTAGAGCCTGAACCGTCAGTGCGTAATGCAGCTGATTGACCACCAAGTGGCCATGACAAAGCGGCAATTCAAGCCGAACACCAGCCTGCACTACATCACCGTAAAGGTAGAGATAAAACAGCTCGGGGACATACATACGACCTACGACAGGACTTGGACAGTAGAGCAGGTCAGACCAGATCAATCTACGGATTGCAGGGGCGTGCGCGGACGCGCTACGACGACCATCTAGCCGGATGCGACAAACATAACCACGTCCGAGCCGAAAACCGCAGACGAACTCCATCTGAGCTACGTCGCGACTTGGCCCAATATAAAGGCTCTGCACACCCCTTTGCTTCATCGATGAAGTAATGGAAAATTCCCAGAAGGGTTTAAACCCATGAACATCGAATCATATGATGGAACAACAGATACGCGGTATGGATTGAGGATTTTCTTCTCCATATCCACATGGCCCGCGGTGATGATCTCCACGCCATCAAATACCTCCCACTAAAACTAAAGGGACCAGCACGGCACTGGCTAAACAGCCTTCCAGAGAAATCCATTGACAGCTGGGAGGACCTGGAAGACGCCTTCCGTGATAAGTTCCTAGGTACATATATCGAGCCACCAGATGCCGATGACTTAAGTCACATCATCCAGCAGCCCGGAAAGTCAGTCAGGAAACTCTGTACTAGGTTCTTAATTAAAAAGAACCAAATTGTCGATTGTCCGGACGCCGAAGCCCTTGCGGCCTTCAAACACAGCGTCCGGGACGAGTGGCTCGCCCGCCACCTCGGTCAAGAAAAACCAAAATCCATGGCAGCCCTTACCGCTCTAATGACCCGCTTTTGCGCGGGAGAAGATAGCTGGCCCGGTTGTAGAAGCAACAGCGCCAGTGATCCGGGCACTTCCGAAGTCCGAGACGGCAACAGCAAGCCACGACGCAATAAACACAAGCGTCGCAATAATAATGAAGGAACGCAAGACACGACGGTTAACGCCGGATTCAGCGGCTCCAAACCCCGTCAACGGAAAAAGGCATTCAAGGCAAACAGAGACGGACCATCCAAATTTAGACAAGATACTGGATCGGCCCTATCAGATTCATGGCACCCCCGATAAACCCGCCAATCATACCAACCGAAGCTGTTGGGTCTTCAAACAAGCCGGCAAGCTCAATGCCGGACACAAGGGGAAGGGGCCGCCCAGTAATAGCGATGACGAAGAGACTCGCCAACCAAACACCGGGGGGCAAAAGCAATTTCCCCCCGAAGTACAAGCAGTAAACAGGGTATAAATGACGCACACCCCTATAGGGGAGCGCAAGCACGCGCTACAGGATGCCTACTCCATAGAGCCTGTCCCCCCAAAATCTAATCAATGGGCGGACTGCCCGATCACTTTTGGTCACAAGGACCACCCGGTCAGTATCTGTCACGCAGGTTCAGCAGCTCTGGTCCTTGACCAACTTATCGATGGGTTCCATCACACGAAGGTCCTTATAGACGGCGGCAGTAGCCTTAATCTCCTCTACCAAGACACTGTCTGCCAAATGGGCATTGATCCTTCAAGAATCAAGCCCACCACAACTACCCTCAAGGGAGCAGTACCCGGTGTAGAAGCTCACTGCACGGGCTCGATCACATTGGAAGTCGTTTTTAGTTCACCGAACAACTTCCGAAGCGAAGGCTTGACTTTTGATATTGTCCCGTTCCGCAGTGGCTACCATGCACTTCTGGGGCATACCGCTTTCGCTCGTTTTAATGCGGTCCCACACTACGCCCATGCGAAACTTAAGATGCCCGGTCCACGCGGCGTCATAACAATAACTGGAAATACAGAACGCTCCCTCCATACAGAGAATCATACTACGGCTACTACAGTTGAAGCACAAAGCGACCTCATCAAGCCACGTATCTCATCGGTCATTAAGCCACCGGTCTCTATCAAACAAGACCGATCAATCTCAGAGCTGGATTAGCAGTTCAGCCTCCGTCGTTCGCCTCATATACCTGCAAAGTTTGTACTGCGCATACATAATTATGCACGTAAAATACCTTCGTCATCGGCGGAGGCACAATACGGACAGGCCTACAAGCACTCCCATAGCCTCTTTTTCTTTTCTAACTATTTTTTATCTCTTACCACAGGCGGCTCACAGGATGGTCATCTCACGGACTCTTTCGGAGTTTGGCTTCGTACACTCACCCAAAGGCTATTCCTGTTAAGGAGTCCTTTCACCGAGGCAAGGCGGCGCAGACGTGCGACAGGAGGTCCAAATAACTTTTTGTAGACTGCACTGTCTATTTCGAGCCTATAAAGTGTCTTTTCCCTCAGCCTTCTACCCCTGGCATGTCAAATAGCCTGGGTTGTGGCGTTATTATCTATAATATGGCGGTTGACATATCAATCAGGTTCCAGTGAACATAATCTGTATTCAGTATTCGTTTATGTTTCTAAAAAACTGAATTTTGCTTCTTCGGTTATTTCACACATGCACCTCGGCACAAATTGCCAGGGGCTTGACATGGGAACAAATGAGTTGCCAACAAGTCCGAACAGCTTTATAGAACACTTCGGCGTCATGAGTTTGGCCTTATATGCATCAGCTCCGAATCATGTCTTTGGTCAATAGTTGGGTTGCCCGGCTCCTGTGCTTACTACCTTACGGTTCGCTCTATCGGCTAGGGTAGTAAAGGGAGAACTACTGCGATTGTGTTTTAGGTTCATCTGGTCAAGCACCTCAGTAGAGAAAGCCGAAAACTAACTGTCATGATGTGGTGAGAGTTGGTCAACCACTCGATGACTAATCAAAATCTTTCGCGATTTTTTCCGTATTACACGAAGGACCGTTCTCAAGGTCACATATGTAACACACCATATTGGGATACCGCGTACATACCAGGGGATATATCGTAGACCCACCGTCAAACTCCTATGGCTAAGCAAAAGTGTTAAAGCCCTATAGTCCGATTGCCTAGTTCGCCGCATTGGCACCTCATTCCCGGACCAAGACGTTGGGTGAAGAGTGATCAAGTGCTTTTCTGAATTACACGAAGGACCGTTCTCAAGGTCACATATGTAACACACCATATTGGGATACCGCGTACATACCAGGGGATATATCGTAGACCCACCGTCAAACTCCTATGGCTAAGCAAAAGTGTTAAAGCCCTATAGTCCGATTGCCTAGTTCGCCGCATTGGCACCTCATTCCCGGACCAAGACGTTGGGTGAAGAGTGATCAAGTGCCGCTCTCGACTCGGATCGTTCTTCTTTCGCCTCTCGTAAGGCCTTCTCGAGTTTGGCCCCTTTGGCCTGGTTCTCCTCCTCGAGTGCTTGGCATTTGCTAGTGGCATCCTTTAGATCCCGCTCTATGGAAGATATTCTCTCCTCGCATTGGCGCCGAGAAGCCTGTTCGGCTTTTAACTCCTCCGTTGCCTTCTTGGTAGCCACATTACTGATCCTGGTTTGCTCCTTGGCTCGGTCAAGCTCTGCCCGAAGGGTCTCAACCGCGGCAGCACTATCTGCAGTTGTTCATGTCTTAATATATAATCCTCAGCTTCGTGCTCATGTTATTATACATACATATACTGGCCGCCACAAAACATACCTTGCGCCTCGTCGAGCCGCCTGTTAATAAGCATGATATCATCATCCGCCACGTCAAGTTTCTGCTTCAGACCTGCAACCTTTGTAGTGTGGGAAATCGCCATGGATGTAACAGCCTGTGTTCCACTTAGTTAGGTTATTTCCTGGGCATGTCTTTTTCGATCCTCTGATTGCCTCCCTTTGGACGCCAACCAGAGTCTTAGGGGCTACTATCTATCCACAGGTGCATTTTTGCGTATAGAGCACAATTAAAAAAATTACATCACGTACCTTGAAGCCTCTTAGCAGGCCCGTGAAGGCTTCATTCAATCCACTTTTCGCGGATAGAATCCTCTCAATCACTGTACGCATCAAGGTACGATGTTCCTCTGAGACAGACGCATATCGCAACATGTCCATCAATGTATCCGGCGCCTCCGGATTCCTGGAAGCAGCTGTAGGAGTACGGACTCCCTTTGAAGGGATATGTTTACTCGACCCTAGAGTCGTCTCCGGCTGTAAACCGGATAGTCCGGTGCCTTTATTGTTGGTCCCCGTACGGACCGCACACCCCGGACCCTGGGCGACCAAAGTTTCACCTTTGGGCATCGTCTTCATTATCCCCTGCACCACTTGTTTATCGGGAGAGATCCTTCGGGACGACACCTCGAAGTCGTCTGCCTTATTGGACGAGGAGGCCTATGGAGGCGTCTCGCTTTCCATCATCTCCGAAAGAAGGTCCCCCGAGGAAGAGGAATGTTGAGGAAGACTCCGTGCCGAACTACAAAACATATATTCTAGATGTTACCCTTGTAACAGGAAAGGAACGGGATATGCTTAAAACACCCATGTTCACTTACAATTCGGCTGAAGGCTTGTCCTTATGGAGGGACTATGTGACGACGTCGTCTTTCGAGCCAGAACCGCCTGCCAGGGGCGTCTTACCTCGCTTAGGAGCCTTTACCTCCCAACCTTCGGAGGCGGCCCTTTTCTTACCATGAGGAGAAAGGATGTCAGCTTCTATTTCTCTTTTGTCTCCGAAAGAGGGAGCCCTAATCTCCCCGGACACAGTGTCTGGTGTACCTTCAGAATGGAGGCCATCTTTGGCCTTCCTGCTCTCCTCCTTGTCCTCTTTCACCGGCACCTGGTATGGTGTTAGGGCCAGCATCCTTGTTAACACGGGATTAGCTGAGTCTTCGGGAAGAGGGGCCGAACACCTAATTCACTCTGCCTTCTTTATCCAACCCTGGAAGAAGATGGTTTTCTCAGTATCTTATTATGGGATAGTTAACTAAGCTGTGTTGGGGAGTCGAGTGCTTACTGAGGTATCCGGCTGGTTGCAGTCAAGGCCGATGTCCTCGGTGGTGTCCGGCCACTGTTTTCGTGTCCTAGAAAATAACTTCCACATTCCTCTGTGCGTCGTGCCGAAGAAATGCTGAAGGGTCTGTGGTCCTTCCGGATGGAACTCCCACATGCGGAGAGGTCGTTACTGGCACGGCAGGGCCCGAAGGACTAACATTACCTGGATTACATTGATAAGATCGGTGTCCTTCTCAAGGAGATTCCGGATGCGGCTTTGTAGTGTCTGCACTTCGTCAATTGACCCCTAGTCCAACCCCTTATTGACCCATGATGCGAGCTGTATTGGAGGGCCAGATCGGAACGCCGGTGTAGCTGCCCACTTGGTACCACGGGGCTCAGTGATGTCAAACCACTCCCACTGCCGTAAGTTGGAGGATTCCGTGAAAGAGCCTTTTGGCCAAAGTGCATTGGTAAGCTTGCTCACCATGGCACCTCCACACTCCACTTGCTCCCCTTCGATCACCTTCGGCTTCACATTAATGGTCTTGAGCCATAAGCCGAAGTGTGGGGGAATACAGAGAAAGCCCTCGCACATGACGATGAACGCCGAGATGAGAAGAAAAGAGTCTGGGGCCAGATCGTGAAAATCTAGCCCATAATAGACACTACTAGAAAAAGGGCTACTAATGGCGCACCTAATTTGGCCATTAATGGCGCATTAGTGGTGCGCCATTACTAGCACGCCATTAGTAATATTTACTAATGGCGCACCACTAGTGCGCCATTAGTATCTGGTATACTAATGGCGCACCACCGGTGCGCCATTAGTATAGGGCACGGTGCGCCATTAGTATGCCTCCCAGGGGCCATGTATAGCCAGGTGCTTTGGCATACTAATGGCACACCACAACGTGATGCGCCATTAGTAACCTCGGCATACTAATGGCGCACTGCTTAGGGATGCGCCATTAGTATCCTCTGGAATACTAATGGCGCACTGTTATGTGATGCGCCATTAGTATGAATATTAGTTTTTTTAATTTTTTAATTTTCTGTTTTTTTACAAAGGTTACAAAATGTATAATTGGACAAAATATAGACAGCACACATCAACAACAGATTCATCGAATACAATAGAAGATTAGTCTCTGAATACAATTCATCATATTAGTCTCCGAATAAAATTCATCATATTAGTCTCCGAATTGAAAAGACCGAACAAAGATAGAACATTATATTACAAGTCTCAAGACCGCGAGTAGCAAGTTTGTCTTCACATTACAAGTCGATATCGATCATCTAAACTACCATCACATAGAAGAGAGCTGCGGTCATCACGATGAGCATCATCACGATGAAACTCGTCTTCATCCGGTTCCTCCAACGCTCCCTCCCCTCTTGCGCTAGATAGCGGGCGTATCTAGATTCGGCCTCGGCCCTAGTGGTGTACCCTTTGTAACTGTTTCCGCTGAATCGGTGAAATTGTCTCCGACACTCCTCCCAGTCGTCGTAGACTCCGGGAACCTTACCCTTGTACACGACATACGACGGCATCGCTATGCACTAGCCAAACGAAACGTTAGTACCAATTCACAGACAATACATAAGCAATATATAAGTATGAAAAAGAACGATCGGAAGAGAAAAGCAAGACATTAATAGCATCGATTACATCTAAGTTGAACAACTCTCGGAACCAAAGAAACATACTACAAGTTCATTAAAGTTTAATTACAACATGAGCCAATCGATGTTTCAGAACTAGACACATCATCACTGCTTTCGACTCGACTCAAGGGGCCGGAACGTGGATGAAGCCGCCATCTATCGTGGGAGTCATGAAATTACGGGCGTTGTCATCCTGCATTTGTAGCATTCCGTCTATCTCATTGTTGGACGGTTGATTTCTGAGGTAGAACTGCCCCAAGGTACGAAGGACATCTTGATGGATGATTTCCACAAACTCCGACTGGGTGCGAAAGAATTCTTGTCTGATGTCCGCGTCCTGGATTGCCGACACGCTCACGGCCCAATCTTTGAGTTTACTCGGTAGCAGAAGTTGATGATGGTCCCGTACGATCGCCCGCATGTGATGGATGGCGTAGTAGGCACCCTTCTGCCCGCCAGGCGGCGGCTTGACGCAGCAGAACATCGTATTGTGGGAGAACATGTGCTTGCCGTACTTACGAATAGGCCTGTTGAAGGTGCCTCCAGATTGGGCGTAGCCGGGGAGAACATCATCAAGAACCTTCTTGACATTTGTGTAGTCTACGTTCGACTGACGGTCCGGGTCGAAATACATGGACATGGAATATTTGGGGCTTAGGAGGATGAGCGTGCAATGTGTGTCACTGCAGAAAACACGGAATGTTAAAAGAAAAACGATCAAAATCTAAGAATTTGTATATTACGGGACAGTTGAGGGGAGGACTTACTCGGGAAAGTAAGGCACGAGGAAGTTATCCTTATCTGGGTTTGCCAGAATGACGCCTTCGAGGTAAGAACTCGCGACTTGCCGGTCCCCAGCGCTGCCCAAGATCTTGGCACGCATGTAGAAGGGGTTGACTATCACGATGTCCGGGGTCTTGTCGCGAATGATCCGCATCTCCATACTCAGCGAAAATAGCCGAACGAAGGTGTAGTGCAGCGGATGAAGGTTCAACATAGCATGGATGTCATCAAACCGCAGGACGATCATACCCCCGATGGAGTTATCCACAAAGCCCTTGCCCTCTGGCACCTTGGCCACGAAAACCGGGTATGCCACATCCTTCTCTCTGAGACGCCGCTTCTCCAAAGCAAGAACATTGTCATGCAGACTCCGCATAGAACCGGCTGCAACATCGAGCATATTTCTCGGTAGCATCGGCCTACCCGCCACATGCACCCTCCTCATTAAATCCTCAGGTGAAGGTGGCCCGTCCTGAGCATGGATCGTACTCGGTGCCGGCTGGCCCGCACCCTTGTTTGTCTTTCTTTTGCGTGCCTTCTTCTTCTCCTGTAATGGGACCGAGTTCTGCTCACAGACCGCCTTCTTGAGTGTGTTGGGGCTGAGAATATTTCACAGCTCGCCTATCTGAGGCTCGGTGAAGTCGGCAGCTGGAGGCGTCTCCTGAGAGCTGAACGGCAGACGATGCCTGTTGCAACTTGGCTTCTCCGCGGTACCAGCTAGATCGCGCACGTCTTTTGTTGGGTTGGGTTCTTGAGAAGGAGGCCCCATGAAGTCGCCACCGTACCCATGATCGGCAAAGTACTGATCGACGTTGCCGAATGTATCGTCGTCGTCGTTCTGATCCTGTGCCATATGCATGTTTGGATCCAGTGGCATAGGGATGTCCGGCACCGTTGCGGCGGTCTTGCCATGGGGCCGACTTGGCGCCGGCACGACTGGCGGTGTTGTCTTTGGGGTGGTGTCCCCCGCCCCCAAACGAATCTGGCTCTTCGGCCAAAGCAAGGGCCAGCCGATCAGGCAGGCGCTGAGGGTCATCACGTCATCATCGTCGGCCCCGACGGGTCGAATCGGAGGTAGCAACTCGTCGCAGCCTGGCAGCACCCGAACCAGTTGAACCCTAAACAAGTTGGGTGGCATCTGGGTACCGTGGAACAAGGGGTTGCCCGGTTGAACGATTGTGCCCTTGGCGACATCGACCAACTCGTTGTTCACGAAGTGCAGGAGAGTGCACGGAATGTCGGCGGCGCCCTGCGAAAACATGTAGGGCGTCAGGGATGCCCAGTCAAAGGTAAGGAGATGAAGTCCTCGGCCGAGAGAGACTTAATTAGTTACCGTGATGATGGCGTCGAGCTCAGCTAATGTCGAGGCACCGCTAACGGCAGGCGTGCAGTTGACGGAGGGGCCGCTTGCTGCAGAGGTGCCGGCCGGCGTACACACGGGTGCATTAAGCTCCCGTGCCGGCGTCGGTGATACCAATGCCGCCTCCGCCAGAGACACCAATGGCCCCGGCATCGCGTTCTGCGAGTTGCTGGCCGTGAAGCTAGGAATCGGGGGCGGCCCCTGTTGGCCGCCCGCAATCCACGCACTCAACCCCGAGATCAAGGTTGGCACAATGGCGGTGATCGTCGCTCCGAGTTGTTGTTGCACTTGCTCATGGACAATCTCCGGAATCCGCGCCACCTGTGCCTTGAGTTCTTGAACCTCGCGCGCCTGGCTTTCCGAGCTGGTCTTTTTCTCCTTTCGCCCACCAGTGTTATAGTATGACCCCCATTTTGTCGACAAGCCTTTGCCGTCCACACGACCAGCTGACGTCGGCTTACTGAGCTTATCCTTGTTCTTCATTACATTCAACGCCCTATTTAGAGTGGTGTCCCAAGGGTTGCTCTTAGTCGACCCCGCGCTACTGCTTTCAGTCGCCTGCAGAAGGAATGTGAACCATTTAGAAATTTGGCTTCATTAATTAGAATGCAACCATATGGAGCTAATTACGCGGGGGTGTATTCCTTACCAGAACAAGCTCAAGCGCCCTGGTCTTCGGATCCGTGGTAAGCTCCTTTGTTTTCGGGTCCGCCCTGGTCTTCGGATCCGTGGTAAGCTCCTTTGTTTTCGGGTCCTTCTTGTACCGGGCCCTGACATAGTTCCTGGTCTGCTTGTCACCGTATTTATCGAAGAGGGGCGGTAGGCCTTGCTCGGCACGGTCCGCCTCCTCCTTGTCCCATATAGGCTCCGCCACTCTATAACCGCCGGGACTTGATTGGGAGTGTGCGGTGCTCGAGCAATTGATCTTGAAGTCGTTGTAGTCATCTTCGGTGATCGAAGGATTTTTCTCCTTGATCTTCTCATAACTCTCACCTTTCTCGATCATTCTCTTCACATTGCTTTTCCAAGTAGACAGGGCATTGCTCATCTTCGTGAGGGCAACATTGTTCACTTTATTCCCTTTGAGGCTTGTGTTTTCAAATTCAGCGGGGAACTTGTATCGTTCATGCAGCTTCGTGAAGAGGAGGTTGCGCAAATTCCCTCGGTCAGGATGCCTCAGGTTCTCGGTGTTGATCGAGACGGTGCTCCGGAGAATGCACCCGAGCTGAAGCGAGTACCCCTTGACTATTCGTTCGGGCGCCGTTGGATTCCCGTCGGAGTCCACTTCAGTAACTTCCTCCTTGAGGGTGCGGAGCACGGTCGGGAGCCGGTCCTTCCGTTGCCTCTTCTGGCTGCCATCTGTGCGTGCGCCGCCATCATCAGTGGTGGCATCCTCGGCGGCACCATCAGTGGTGGCATCAGTGGGGTCATCCTCGGCGGCACCATCAGTGGTCTCAGGATCGGTGGGGAAGGCGGTGTCCTCATACAAGTGAGGTTGTTCCTCCATCTCCTGGGACAGCTCCCAGAATGCCTTGCCGCCCGAACCCCCGGCCTCATCGTTGTGGGCCATGTTTCTCTCTAAATAGAAACAAAGTTTGGTCAAAAAGTTGTTTATTGTCAAGGAACCAGATCATGGTCTCATCATTTAGGGTTTGTCGACACCGAGGCATCCTAAAATCTAAGCTTTTATCATTGAGGGTTTTTCGACGCCGAGGCACCCTAAAAGCCATGCATTAGTCACAAGTACCCCGGGGCACTTGATCCTACTTAATTAACTACTAAGATACCCCGGCCCATGCATTAGTCACAAGTACCCCATATGTCCTATTTTTAGCAAAGTCATGCTCAAATTCACGGAAAATTTCAGCATGACCTTTGCTGAAAATAGGACATATGGAGTACCCGAATTTGCCGGAACGGAAGTTAATCGACATTCCGGCAAACTCAAGGGCCTCTCGGGGTACCTGCAAATTCATCATGACACACTGGTCGGAGACAAAACCCAGCAAACTAGCAAAATCATCACAAATTGTTTTCTGTAAAAGATGATCATCATCTTTACAAGTCTTTCTCAATGTGATCACAAGTAATTCAGAGGCATCACAAGTAATTCAGAGCAAAGAAACAACTTAATACATGCCTCAGCTTATCAACAGTCATTACTTGTCAAATACAGAAGAAGGAACAATTTATTTGTGACATAGTTACAAATGATGACAGAATAAAGCAAACACCATACACTAGCCTAAAAACAAGTGAAGTTTCACCCATATAAGAACAAGTGAATTCTAGTCACATTGAATCTGAAAGAGAATGCAAAATGCTACTTGGTATTTTCAATCTGGATACAACATAAATAGTGTTGGAATCTTGGTAATACACTAGTTCTAGAAGAAGTAGACAGACATATACATCCATCTAATTCTACATGAAGTTGACAGAAATATGCATGAACCATCTAGCATCCAAACATATATCTGGAGGACTTGAGGATTCTTTAGTACAAACAATACATGAACAGCTTCCGATATGCTTTTCTACAGACAAGACATGTTTGCAGCAGAGTGGTGTGATTTTATTGTCTGAATTTAATCCAAACAGAACTACAGTGTGCACTGCTCAACTGAAAATTTAATTATTTCAAGTAATCTAGAAGTTAGATAGATAGTTGCAACGTGCTTCATGAGATTGTCTAACACATGTTGGTTTCTTGATAATATTGAGAGCTCGGACTTTGGACTCACTATATGTTAGGTTTATTAGTCATATATATACTAATTTCTGGACCAGCCTAGTAATAGTTTTTATGGGATCGTCACTAACAATCATAGCACCAGCTTGTTTATTTAATGATGGCATTGTTGCTGCATCTACTTGTTGTACTACTAAACTATCTTGGTTTTTAAAACTTAACTTGCATAGTTTAGTAGTAGTTACCATGATATTGGCAATCAATTCTCTGTTTTCCACTATGGACATGTCATTATTGCTGATAGTGAAACTCAGGTTATTCCTTTACTCAAGTAGGCAGTGGGTGTTCAGCCTATTAAAAACAAAAAATATCTATTGATCCTTTCTTGATTACATAGTCTATCAATAGAAGTAACTTCTTGTATCAATATTGTGGTCAAAATCTTTAATAAGCTGTGAATATTGATATCTTTTCCCCACAGAGCACAAATGCTCAATCATTTTAAACAAAAAGTACTCCTTCCTGTCCTTGTCTGAAGTTAGGCCCCGTTTGATTGCTCCGGTTTTTCTAAGTATTTTGAGAATACTACAGTATTTGATATTACCATAGTTTTATTTACTATGGGGTGTTTGGCTGCCACTAAAAATGATGCTTTTAATACTGCAGTATTTGCAAAACCTTGGTATTTTCTCTGTTTTAAAAGAAGAGCTCTGGACCTCTTTTTATAAAACTGAGCTAGCGAAAGAAATGCCTCCATGCCCGACCACTGATCCCTGCCTCCCATTATCGCCCGGGGTCACTAGGCCCTCCTACTTGTAATTATTGTTAATTTGCAGTTCCTAGCTAGACATAATGTTGTCCCTAACTGTCCCTAGTCTGTTCAAAAGCTATGATGGATCATTTTATGATTGACTAATATTGGTGCAAATCAGGTTAGTCCTCAGCAGTTACCAACTAAGTCTTTTTGTCCTTATTTTCTGCAAGTTCAGGTGGGATCTTGTTCAGCAATCACCGCACCAATAAGAAAGAACAGAGGACAGTACACAAAATCGTTTGCTAATTCTCAGAATCTCTGCAACAATGCCTTAGTCAATATTCTTGCTTGATACAATTGTTCTTGGAATAATATATCAACAAAGAGAAACTCCCCACACATTTTATCTTGGTACAGACACAAGTGAAAGAATCTGTTATATATATTGGCCATAGCATATTACTAGAATTTACAATAATCATCACTCACAAGCTTACACCAGAACAGACCAAGCAACACTACTGAATAACACACCAAGCAGTCACAGTCAAACCTTACACCAAATGCTCATCACGACATGAGCATACACGACGACCACAGTTCCACATAACGAAAAAATAAGTCTGTCAAGGCAACACGACCGACATTTAGAACGGTAAAAAAATAGCATCTAGCTATCATCACCTAACAGCACCACGAGCACTCCAACGACTCATGAGAGCAGAGAGATGGAGAGAGCAGAGAGAGAGAGGGGGGATGATACCTTGACGAGCTCCCTTGATGGCGTGGGTAGTAGGGTCGGGGCAGCGTCCCGGGAAGAACTAGGCACACGCGGTCCGAGGTGCGTGCAGCCTGCGCGCGAGAGGAACCAGCATCATCAGCACAATCGAATCGAACAAAGGGGGACGGGGAGGAGAAGAGGACCTTGCGAGACCTTCAATGGCGGGGTCGCGGGAGAGAAGAAGCACGCGAGGGCGGCGGGGCGGCGGCGTCGGCATCGAGGGCGGCGGGGCGGCGGCGTCGAGAGAGGAGAGGGGAAGGGGATCGAGGGCGAGGGGCTCGGGCGAGGGAGAGAGAGAGGGGATCAAGGGAGAGGGCTCGGGCGAGGGAGAGAGAGGGGATCGATACGAAGTAGGGGGGCACAATACTAATGGCGCACCACCCCTCGGTGCGCCATAAGTATATACATGCTAATGGCGCACCTCTACCTGGTGCGCCATTAGTATTTTTTTTATTTCCGCTCAAGCCAACAGGTTATCTCCCACCTGACCTTATCCACATCAACTCCCCTCTACTAGCTCGACTGGTCAGGTGCCAGTTCTTACACCAGGAGGTCCTGGGTTCGATTCCCAGGCTCCACAAATATTTTTTATGCATTTAAAATGTTGTTTGATACTTATTTGTGTTTAAATATGTTCAAACTTGTTTAAATCATAACAGTAATTTTTTTATAAGAAAGTAATAATTTTTTAAAAAAATATCATCAAACAGTAATGCCGGTGGAGCGGGGGAGGGTGCGGGGGGTCGGTGGCGGCGGTTGAGTAGGGGAGGGGTGCGGGGGGTCGGTGGCGGCGGTTGAGTAGGGGAGGGGTGCGGGGGGTCGTCGGCGGCGGTTGAGTAGGGGAATCGAGGGTGCGGGGGGTCGGCGGCGGCGGCTGGTGGACCGGGGGGTGCTCGGCGGCGAGGGGGACCGGATCTGGCGAGGTGGGATAGCGATCGAAATAGAGGGGGATCGAGATCGAGTGTCCATGAAATTTAAAAATATTCATGATAGTTTAAAAAGTGCCCATGAAATACAATCGAGAAATGAAGGCTACGATTTAAATACAATCGATCTTAGCTAGCTATCTGTTAACAATCTGATGTAGGGTAGAACCCTAGACGGCCGATCTTTCACGAAAGGAGCGAGATCCCTCGAAGAACACGACGAACACGGGGAAGAACGAGGGGAAAACACGAGAGAAACACTCAACCAACAAGAAATAGATCACACATATGCTAGATCGATGAACACAAAGAGATACGCGATGATCCAAGGTCAACAAAGGACGATACAAAGTAACCGGTTCTTCTCCGTGAGGAGGTCTTGATGGGGGTCTTCTCCATGAGGAGGTCTTGAATCCACAAGGATCTTCTCCGAGGAGGGGCCGCGGTCACTCTCGAAGAGATGATCCGGATGGATGAGCGAAGCTCTATCTCACATATGAGCTAAATCAACGCTAACCTCAGCTCGAATGAGGTGGGGGAGTATCTATAGTCTAAATCCACGAAAGGGTAAGTGAAAGTGGGGGTACATGGGCCCTAGGCCCGCTCTCTGCGCGCAGGCAGGGCGGTAGTACCGGCCAGAGGGCGATAGTACCGCGATCAGCGGTAGTACCGCTTGGGCCGAGCGGTAGTACCGCTCGTGTCGTAGTTTTTTAGTACCGGACGCCTGGCGGTAGTACTGCTTGTCCGTGGTGGCGCGGCAGTGGGGAGCGGTAGTACCGCTGTAGGGAGCGGTAGTACCGCTGTAGGGAGCGGTAGTACCACTGGTTCTGGAGCGGCCGGATTCTCTTCCATCTCTTGACGTACATCTTCCTCCTTCTCCTTCCTTCGCTTCCGTGCATGCTTGGCCTTGGTCCTTGGGCTCTCCATAGTCCCCTCGGGTGTACCTGAGTATGCACAAGGTCCGCGCTTGAAGTAGCATCCATGTCTTGCATGCGGAAAGGGAAGATTCGGAAAGGAGCGAATTCACCTTAGGTCCCATGGCGTAGGCTGGAGTGTACATGGGGATGATCGTCGGATGCTCCGCGTCATCTCCCCTCCCTTGGGAAAGATCCGACCTCGGATCGAAATCCTCATCACCATGGAAACGGTTGTCGTGGATGGACTTGTAGTAGGATGTAGTGGAAGACATTGCGCAATCCAAGTACTCCAAGGTGTCTCCGGAGTGGTATACATGCAAAAAGAGCAAACACAAGCGACACTCAGAAATACAATGGTTAGCGCACACAAAGTGTCCATCAAGTAAGTATGAGTTCGTCCGAAGGAATTGTTCATGACAAAACGCGTGAAGCTTATCAAGATGATCTAGAATGATATGCAAAGCGTTCATGGGAGCAAAAGCATTCGTTGTGCACACAAATGTGTCGTTAATATGGTCAATGCAACCACGGTGCAAAATGATGTCATAGTTAGACGGTTTATCAATAGCATGAATATGGCAATGTATGCTCGATATGATTATGTTATCATGCAATTGATGGTAGGCAATATGATCATGAGTTATGAATATGTCATCAAGAAAGATCACAACAAATTTGCTAAGAAAATGCACAAGCTCATATATCATGGATGACATGGGAATAAGTGCAACAATACAATCATAATATGTGTCAATCCATGCATAGGGTGCAAATTTGTCATGGGTGGTGTTGTACCATAGCTCAATGTCGTGGCACTCCTCAACTTGAAGGTCCATAGGGTTCATCTCCAATGTCAGTCCTCCATCCAATATATGCGTCATGTAGACAAGAAGGAAACAACAATGAAAGAATGACCCGTCCAATATGTATATATGAGGATGGTTCAAAGTGAAGGAGGTCACCTTTAGGTGTTTCTCAAGGATGATGGAGTTGCACATCTTGTATGCCTTCCCATAACCAATATGTGTCGTTATGGTACCACCTTGTGAATCCTTGAAAATGAAAGAACATGACAAACACTCGGAAAAACAAATGAGGTTAGTGCAAATGCAACACCTATCATTCGTGTGGTAAGATACCCAACAAGTGTTCTCATCATTCTTATCATAAGAAAGGACAAGGTGTGGTATTGTATGAAAGCATAATATACAACTACAACCAAAGACAATAGGCTTAAACAAGCAAGCATGCATCACAAGTAATATGTCCAAGTCTCGACGATCAATACGCATAGCAAGTTGGCACTCAATACAAGGTGATATGAGAGATGCAACTAATGGAGACAAGAGACAAAGAACAATATATATCATGTGAGAGGCATGAACATATATGTCATCAACCCAAGAAAGCGAGTAAGAATGGAACATGGGCGATGCATCAAAGCAATCAATCATAGAGATCAAGTCAAGCAAGCTAGTAGTGCGAAGATGCAACGTACTAGAAGGAATGATGGCAAACATGTCATGTGTGCAAATAGTGGGCATATATGATGCACATGACATTTCACAAGCATAAGGGCAAGATATGAGCAAAATAGCATCAATAGCATGGGGCACATGATAAACATGGCAATAGCAACAAGGATCTCCACCAAGCATGCAAATACTCATAGGAGTATCATAATGGTGCATCATGGGTAAATGCAAGCAAGGGTCACAATTGCATGGCAAAATCGTAGAAAGAGGCATAACGTGCAAACTGAACACGATAGAATGGGCATAATGTGACAAGTGGTAAATAGCCCAAAGCCGTGTGAGAGCCAAGTAGAAGAGATGTGCGTAGTCTGTGCGTGAAGGGAATGGTGGTAAGGATAGTCCACGGGATCCCAAATCGTCGTTGCTCTCAAGAGCTCGTTTCGTCAACTCTTGGGATTGAGAGGTTGACGAGTATACGTGAGTACCTACACAAAAGAGACATAAACCGAAGAAATTGTATGCGTGGTAAATGTACACATCATCCATCATGATGTGCATGTTCATGTGTGAGTTAGCACAAGATAAGCATCGCTCAAAGAAATTTGATGCATGGTATAAGAACATGTCATCCATCATGAAAGAATAGTTGTTATGTATGACACGATGGGGATGCAAATTGAGCATACTTGTATATGGCACAACAATATCATTATGATTCGTGGGGAGCATATGGTGCACACAATTATGGAAATCATGCAAAGTATGGAATGCATCAAAATCTCCTAATATGTATGAGGAAACTATGGGGGTCTCCTCATGAGCATTAATGGAAACATCACATGTAGAAAATGGACAACATCCAAAACAATGCATATCCGAAGCTAGGTCGTCATGGCATGGCATATGAGATAAATATGCAAAGGGAGCATATCAATATCATCACAAGAAAAACAAATGCCAATAACCATCATTTTGTCATCTATGCCACAAGTGCAAATGGGATTTATTTTAATGGGGCATGCATAGTTACTATGTTGAGATTGAAATGAAGCAATATGAGAGATCTCACTCATAGCATATGACAAGTTCAATGGATTGTCAAACATGAAGTGACCAATAGAATTTTCACATGATATCCTATGAAGCATAGCATCACAACTAGGCAACTCAACATGCTCATCATCATATTCATCATAAATTGGTAAGTCATGACATGAAGAAGTCACACTAGCATGAAGCATGGGAATAGGTGGATCAACATCATGCAAACAATCATTGGTGAGATAGCCCACTATTGGGACAAGAGAAGCACCATCACCTATGTTACCTTTGGAGCATCGCTCATGTGTTGTAGGTGAGGTGTCGAAGATCCACTCGTTGTCATCTTCCTCTTGATGGAACCATGTGGGGGGTGCATTATATTCCACCATGGCCATCGTCATGTCCAAAGGAAGGACGTAGTCGTCGCGAATTGGCGCGTCATTATGTATAGGACCTAGCACCAAATGAGAAGACACAATAGAGGTAGAGGTTAAGTCGTTAGAAATCTTAGTGGCCTCACTCTCTTTATGTGGTGTCTCACTCACTCCCTCAATGTAGGTGCACTCAATCTCATATATGGTGGAGTCACTCATCTCACTCAAGTGGTGGGGGTTGTGGCTCTCCTCACATGGGAATTGGGGACACACATCACATATGTGGCTAGTGGTGAAGTCACTCTCACTCTCAATATGGTGGCACAAGTCACTCAAGTCATCATACGTTGCCGTGGTCGAAGGGAAAATCCCATGCTCAACCATCTCATCGTCGTCACCATGGATGAAGGCCGAAGATGGCACATCATCGCTCTCGCCTCCTAAGATGGAAGCATCATCCTTGCTCGTCACCAAGTCGCTCGCCTCCAAAGCGTGGTCCTTGAAGGTCTCCGTAGTCATACTTGTCGCCGCACCATCTTGAAAAAGAGTCGTGGAGGACTCGGCATCATCAATGCCACAAAGAGGGATGGCGGTGAAGTCGAACTTGGGAGCATCGTCTTGGATCTCATCGGGCTTGGACAACTTGGTGGTACTAGCCTCATGCTCGTCGTCTTTGAGTTTGGTCTTCGAGAAGTGTGCTTGGGGTGGAGAAGCCTTGGCCTTCATGAGTTCTTGTTCTGCCTTGAGAGCACCAATGTAGTAGTCGTCGAGGGACTTGTAGTTTTTAGGAAGATAGTCTTGGAGATGTCGTTGTTCAATCCCATCATGAAGTGGAACTTCATTGACATGGGGTCGTCCACGCCGGCTCGTCGCAAGGCATGCTTCATCTCCTTGAAGTACTCGTCGATGGACTTGGATCCTTGGATGGTGTTCTCCAATTGGCGTAGAAGTTGTTCCGTGTAGGTTGGAGGCACAAACTCTCGCCGCAACGCTCTCTTCATCTTGGGCCAACTCATGTCGTAGCTCTCCGAAGGTGTGTGAAACCACCATGTCGAGGCGTAGTCATGGAAGTTTCTTGTGGCGCACTTCACTTGATCTTCAGGAGGAACTTGATGTAGCTTGAGGTAGTCGTCCATCAAACGCTCCCACTCGAGATACTCCTCGGGTTCTAGAGTCCCATAGAAAGGAATCTCATGGTCGGTGTCGAGGTCGTAGTAGCTCGTGGAGGCCGCGGACTTGAGCTTGGGGAGCTTCTCTTGAGCGTAGTCTTGAGGTGCTTGTTGGCGAAGATGTCGTATATCCGAAGGCGAAGATGCCTTGAAGTCGCTTGGCGAAGATGCCAAGGGAGATGGTGAAGTCGTTGAGCGGTTGTTGGTGTTGAGCTCTTGACCTTCACGTACTTGGTGGTGATGGTGTCGATGCCGATGTGAGCTTGCCGGAGATGGTAGCTCGGAAGAATGTGCTCTTGAGCGTCTTCTCGAAGATGAGGAAGATCTCTTGTAGGCCTTGATGAGTGCTTTGATCTCCTCCATTTGAGCATTCATCTTGGCATTGTTGGAGTTGTTCGTGGCATCAAACTTGTTGTTGTTGTTGTAGACCTTGGGTGAAATGCCTTGCCTATCCATCACAAGACTCGAGCAAATATGAGTGGGAGAAAGAGAAGAACGTATACCAAATGTACCTTGACCGATGTTGATGATGGATCAATGATCACTCAATGTGTAACAAGGAAATAGCACAATTGGTATCAATTCTTGTCGGTTTCTCACACCTACACAAGTAAGGCTTATGGTGGAGCTCGGTGAGGATAGTGGCACAAAAATTTGATGCAAAATGTTAGCAAGAGTCAATAATGTTGAAAGAGATTCACAAATTCGCAAGTGAAACAAGTAGACCAATAGCAAAGAATGGCACACGGAAACACACTCACGGATAGATAGATGGGGTCGTGCAACCAAGGAATGAGCACAAAATGTGTAGTCCACGGAAAACGCTCGTGTTGCACAACTCAAGAGAGACGCTAGCACAATTGCTCTATAGGCGGATACGACACTTGTGCACAACCTATGATATGCAAAATGGATAAACTTCTATCCCAAGTATGCTATAGATGTATGGTTCCCGGTGTTTGATCCAAGATGATCGGATATGACAATCTTATATGCAATGTTATCATGCTATGGCACTTGCTTACAAGCTCTTTGCTCTTCTCTTTTGCTTAAAAGCTTATTCTCTTCTTTTTTTGTATGTATGGCCACTTTGCGAAATGCACAAACCAAGATAGCAATTGTGTATATGCGGGAACAATCTTGTGACACAAGGGATGATAAGATACCAATATGATATGGTATGTATGCAATGGAAGGTGTAGATCACTAATGTGCACAAGTAACGTTGCCGGCAATACTCAAATGGCTAGTCTCGATAGGTAAGTAACGCAAAATGGGCTAGGGGTTATCAATGCAAATGCAAGGGAATATACAATGGAGTCGTCGAGGTTACCGTCCTTGGCGATGATGAGTGGCGGTGTTCCTGATGTAGATACCAAGATGATGGAGACTCGTCCCTAAGTAGCCGAAAGAACTTAGGAAACAGAAAAACCACAACTCAAAATCTCAAGGACAAAAGTCAAATGGTGGTAGCGGGAATGCGGTGGTGGTTGCGGAAGTATTGGTGGAAACCCGTTCAAAATGGGTTAGGTTGCGATGGCGGAAGTGTATGGTGGTCAAACCTATGCGGAAGGTAAGGTGGTGGTTAATGAAGAAGCAATCGTCCCTAAGTAGCCTAAACACCTTAGGAGACTCGAATCGCAACTCAAACAACCACTAATGCTATGGGAAACAAATTGGGTTAGGTTGCGGAAGGCTATGGTGGTTTTGCGGAGGATGTGGTGGAAGCCCTAGGCAAAGATGCCAAAGTTCCAAAAATTTGATGGAGTCAAATGGTGGTGGTAGTATTTTTATGGGATGGAGGATGTCAATAGCTTCAAAACGAGCTAAAGAACGTCAAAAACGGACTCCGGATGAATTAGTTATGGACAAAACGCTGAAACTCGGAATGCTGAAACAGTCATGGGCGGTAGTACCGCTCGGGATTTTTTTTAGTACCGCGCCAGGGACGGTAGTACTGCGCTGATGGGCGGTAGTACCGCGCCGGACTTTTTTTTGTACCGCTCGCAGGGCGGTAGTACCGCTCCGGACTATTTTTTGTACCGCGCAAGTTACGGTAGTACCGCTCTGACGTGCGGTAGTACCGCTCGGGTCGGGAATTTTTGTAGATCGAAACGGGACGCAATTTTGGGGCAGAAATGGATGATTTCAGGGTCAAAATTGGAGAGAATTCATGGATGGAAAGTGGGGAAACTTGGGGAGATGCTAGATCCACTCGAAACCAAGCAAATCCATGGATCAAAATCAACAAAACATCATCAAACCAACAAATCACAAAAAATTTGGGGGCTATTTTTGGTGGGGAATTTTCGAATTTAGGACGAAATCAACAAAACTAGGCTAGAAAACAAAGAGAGGGGGCTCCGAAATCGTGATCAACGTGGCTCATGATACCAAGATGATGTAGGGTAGAACCCTAGACGGCCGATCTTTCACGAAAGGAGCGAGATCCCTCGAAGAACACGACGAACACGGGGAAGAACGAGGGGAAAACACGAGAGAAACACTCAACCAACAAGAAATAGATCACACATATGCTAGATCGATGAACACAAAGAGATACGCGATGATCCAAGGTCAACAAAGGACGATACAAAGTAACCGGTTCTTCTCCGTGAGGAGGTCTTGATGGGGGTCTTCTCCGTGAGGAGGTCTTGAATCCACAAGGATCTTCTCCGAGGAGGGGCCGCGGTCACTCTCGAAGAGATGATCTGGATGGATGAGCGAAGCTCTATCTCACATATGAGCTAAATCAACGCTAACCTCAGCTCGAATGAGGTGGGGGAGTATCTATAGTCTAAATCCACGAAAGGGTAAGTGAAAGTGGGGGTACATGGGCCCTAGGCCCGCTCTCTGCGTGTAGGCAGGGCGGTAGTACCGGCCAGAGGGCGGTAGTACCGCGATCAGCGGTAGTACCGCTTGGGCCGAGCGGTAGTACCGCTCGTGTCGTAGTTTTTTAGTACCGGACGCCTGGCGGTAGTACTGCTCGTCGGTGGTGGCTCGGCAGTGGGGAGCGGTAGTACCGCTGTAGGGAGCGGTAGTACCGCTGTAGGGAGCGGTAGTACCGCTGGTTCTGGAGCGGCCGGATTCTCTTCCATCTCTTGACGTACATCTTCCTCCTTCTCCTTCCTTCGCTTCCGTGCATGCTTGGCCTTGGTCCTTGGGCTCTCCATAGTCCCCTCGGGTGTACCTGAGTATGCACAAGGTCCGCGCTTGAAGTAGCATCCATGTCTTGCATGCGGAAAGGGAAGATTCGGAAAGGAGCGAATTCATCTTAGGTCCCATGGCGTAGGTTGGAGTGTACATGGGGATGATCGTCGGATGCTCCGCATCACAATCTTCTTGCCCTTCTTTTTCGCAAATGGAGTTCTTCTGTGGAACGGACGTCCTTTAGGTAGGGTGGTCCTGCTTCTTCTTGTGGTGTATGCTGCTACTTCATCATCGTCGTCATGTTCGATCCTCGGGTCGCCGTACTTGTCGAAGTCTTGCTCATTGGCTACTCCATCCATTCCGATGATCTTCCTTTTGCCTCTCCTCACGACAACACGACTGGTCTTTGACGGGTCGGTAATGAAGAAGCATTGGTCCACTTGGGAAGCCAGTACCCATGGCTCATTTTTCGCGGTGACGTTTGCGCCCGCGGTCTTGGATTTGGCTTCGGGTATAACCATGGTGGTGAAATACCGGTCTTCTTTTAGGACGCTCTTGGCCCATCTGACACGGAACATCGGGACCTTCTCTCCAGCGTAGCTCAGCTCCCAGATCTCCTCGATCCTTCCGTAGTATCTGTCCTTGTCAGGCGTTCGTGCCAGAATGACATGTTCTCGTCGAAGCATGCGTCGGTCATTTTGTGTTTTACCTTCATCTCCAGAGCCATGAGTGTTACTTTCAGGCGGGTATCCTCGGGCCTGCATCCTTCATACAATGGAGTAACCGCGTCTAACTCAAGTTGATCCACCTTGGCTTTCTCTCGGGCGGCAGCTCTTGCGTTATCCGTCTGCTTGAGAAGCAGCTCTTGAATATAAGGGTCCTGCACCCAGCCCATCGATGGTCCACCGTCGTCTGCTCCGCCGGCATCATTATCTTCATGATCATGCCCGTCGTCTACTCCGGCATCTTCCTCATCATCATGTCCTGCATCTTCTACATGATGACTGTGTACAGCATCACCGTCGTGATCATCTCCTGGGGATTCTTCGTCTTCTCGCCCGCCCGAGCCGCGGTGGTTGTCTTGATGCCCTTCCTCATTTCTTGCCCGGCCCCCATGGACGACTTCGTAGTCATCTTCATCACCTTGCCACCGATAGCCATCCATGAAACCACGCAAGAGCAGGTGGTCCCGCACCTGCCCGGAATCCGGGTCCGCAATAAGGCTCTCCAGCTTGCATCTTCGACACGGACATCTTATCTCCGTCTCGTTCTTTTGAAGCATCTCGGCCTTCACAGACCTCAAAAACCTATTCACGATGCCTTCGGTCATCGTGCGGACCATGGTTGCCTGCGGGGTAGAGCAAAACAATATTTTAGAACCAAGAAAAAATTTGGCATGACTTTCCCTAAAAATAGGACCAAAAAGAATGCTTAATGCCAAAATTATCGCCGAAACGGAAATGAATCAACATTCCGGCAAAATATTGGCAACTATCGCATTTCAAATACCGGTACACCTCCAACCACAAACACATATGCAACACCACAAACATATGCAACACCACGAACATACATAGATCTAGCTAGGCCATAAAAAGTGCATGTGCACATTGTTGTAGGGAGAACAACATAAATATAGCTTCCCCCCTTACTTACCTATCAAAACAAGGTAATTTAACCACTTAATTTGAATGAATCTATGGTGGAAATGAGGTGAAAAAGAGGAGGCACCCGAGACAAGGAGGAGGTGGAGAGAATGAAGTGGGGGAGAAAGTGAGTGTGGGTAGGAGAGGTTGCCCAAAATATCTTGTTGTTGCCCACTTACTAATGGCGCACCAATAACAAATGCGCCATTAGTAATCCAGGTTACTAATAATGGCGCACGGTGGAGCAGTGCGCCATTAGTAGTTTTGCAACAAAAGGAATAAAAAATATAATTAAAAAACAACATTAGTGGCGCACTGTGGGACAAGTGCGCCATTACTAGTTGCAACTAGTAATGGCACACTGTGCCCAGATGCGCCATTAGTATGTTTGGACAGGCGCGCTAGTTCAAAAAAAATTGATACTAATGGCGCACCCTTGACTAGGTGCGCCATTAGTAGTTTCAACACTAATGGCGTATCAAAAGGTGGTGCGCCATTAGTATATACTAATGGCGCACCTCTTGTCTGGTGCGCCATTAGTGTCAATCCCATCTATAGCCATTTTTCTAGTAGTGAGAACATGAGCCCACGAACAAAGGGATGGTGAGCGAACCCCAACCCTCGGAGGAAGTGGGAGATGAATACGACCCTCTTGCCGGATCTGGGGGTAGGGATAACTTGCCCTTCAGCAGGGAGGCTGTGGGGGATTTTTGCGGACAGGTATCTTGCCGCTCGGAGCTTCGCAATATCCTCCTCTGTGACAGAAGAGGCCACCATCGGCCTTGAAGGCTGGACCCGGACATGACTGAGAAGCTCGTAGCAATTAAAACCTGGGCACTAGAACTCGAAGTTGGAAGGGTTGAAGAAGAAGCCGGCGTAGAGGAGAGAGACGGGTCTGTGCCCCTTTATAAAGGCTGTGAATATCAAACGCCTCCTCATGGGCCTTAAAACTTGCCTATTCCCAAGGAATCGTGCCGACGGGACGGTTGGGTTACCCATGACCGTATTAATGAGAATCCCGCAATAAGGGGACACGATATCTGCTTTGACAAGACGTGCCAATGGAACCGCATCTCAAAACATGGAGCGGCAGGCCGAAAAACGGTTCGAAATAATGACCGGGCGGTGACATGGCATCACACTACAGAAAGTTGTCAGTAGATTGGACTCGTGAAATATTATGCTCTCTGCGGTTGTGTGGTACTTGTTTTGCAGAGCCGGACACGTTCTTTGTGTTCAAAAGTTGTTTTGGAGTATTCGGAGGAGGAACCCGCCTTGCAATGCCGAAGATAATCTGCACGCCGGACACCTCGACATTGAAGCCTGGTTCAGGGGGCTACTAAGGGAGTCCTAGACTAAGGGGTCCTCGAGCGTCTGGCCTATTTGACATGGGCCGGACTGATGGGCTGTGAAGATACAAGATCGAAGACTCTCACCCGTGTCCGGATGGGACTCTCCTTGGTGTGGAAGGCAAGCTTGGCGTTCCGATATGAAGATTCCTTTCTCTGTAACCGACTTTGTACAACCCTAGTCCCCTCCGGTGTCTATATAAACTGGAGGGTTTAGTCCATAGGGAGAAGGATCATAATCATATAGGCTAGACTTCAAGGTTTTAGCCATTACGATCTCGTGGTAGATCAACTCTTGTAATACTCATATTAATCAAGATCAATCATGCAGGAAGTAGGGTATTACCTCCATAGAGAGGGCCCGAACCTGGGTAAACATTGTGTCCCCTTTCTCATGTTACCATCGACCTTAGGCGCACAGTTCGGGACCCCCTACCCGAGATCCGCCGATTTTGACACCGACAAGAAGTGCCTCAAAAAATGCCCAACTTCGTATTGGAAGAGCATATGGCAAAACAATTGGAAGTTATTGTGTCAAACATACATGACTTGTGAGCGGCTGATCCCTTTTCAGAAATGACGCAGCAGGCAATGTTTGAATTTGGGTGTTGTAATCTTTGAATTTAAACCTTCCAATATTTATGGTATTTGTTATATTGAACCATTTCTGTTCTCTTGTCTCAACGCAAACAATTCATCCGGCTGAACCGCATGTCGTACATCGCGCACACCTTGATCTGGCTGACCGTTTCTTTTGTGTTACCAAATCACAAACAGTTCATCCGAGTGAACTGTATGTTGTACATCGCACACACCTTGATCTGGCTGATCGTTTCTTTTGTGTTGCCTAATCACAAACAGTTCATCTGAGTGAACCGTATGCTGTACATCGCACATGCCTGTGACACCCAAAAAAAATTTTGACCCTGTTTTACTGATTTAAAATTTTGCCAGGAATTAAAACTTTTATTTTCTGAGCTCCCTTTTGATTTTTTTTTGAACTTGGTTGTTATGGAATTTTTCCCCAAAGTGAAAACTTTTCAAATATGTTTTTGGACTTGTTTAAACTCTCAAGGAAAAACTTTTCTTGTGTTAGTAGAGCTAATTACAAAATTAAATTGCTTGATCTTTATTTTTCTTGAAAAATAGTTTTTCAAGGTTATAAGGCCATTTTTGAACTACACCCTCTTCATAAATTATCTCATAAATCCCACCAAAATTTGGAGATGACATGTGGTGTTATTAAATCACTTTTGTGCAAAAATATCTTTTATTCTTGAAATAATTTGAGCTCTACACCTAATTTTCTTCTCAGGTCCAGTGGGCATGTTTGCACTACAACCCATTTAAATAATTCTTTCTAGTCTCCACCAAAATTATGAGATGTTGGCAGCAACATATGTTTCAACTTTATGCAAAAACATAGAGTTGTTCTTTGGAGAATTGGAGTAAACCAACCTCTTCTTCATTCTGGGCCAGACTTGTGTTTTCTACAACAACCCTATTATTTCTTGCTCTAATGATCTTGTGCTTTCTCATGCTTGTAGACAACCCTACCAAACCCCTAAGTCCAAGAGCATGCAACATTTGGATCACTTCTGGTTCATGAAATGAGGCCATTTACTCCCTGTCCAGAAGTGTAGTTTTGCAAAACTTGCACTAGCAAGTTCCCCCTTTTGCCCAAATGACCTCACCACCCTCTTGTGCATCCAAGGAGACACTAATCTGGAGAATTTGATCACTCCAAGACCTTCCTAAATGCCTCTGGCATTTTATCAAACACCCTGTGGGCATGATCAGATTTGGCAAGAATTCTTGTTTACACTGTGATCTTGCTTCCCTTGCCTAGCTACCTTGTCCAATGGACTCCCCACTACCCCTAGCTTAGGCCTGCTAAGTCCCAGCCTCACTCGAGACCTCTAGCTCGCCCTGGCATTTCGCCGAGCAGCTGGTGAGCGTGCTCTGGGCGCGCCCAGAGCGCGCTTATTGCAGCCGCGCAACCGAGCCGCCGCGTCGCACCCCCTGCCTTGGCCCGCACGGGAGAACTTCGCCACGCACTCCCCGCCTCATCACTACACGCCAGCCCGCCCTGGCACCCTGCAGCGCCACCGCCAGAGCACTTTTGGAGACACGCCGGCGTCGGCCGATAGCCGCTGCTTCGTCCAGCGCCGCCCAAGCCACCCCGGCTCGCCACCTGGCCCCTGGCACAGCCCGAGCTCATCCGAAAGCGTGTCTGCTAGCTCTTGTCGCCGCCACGTCTCCCTAGCTACAGAATGGCGGTCGCTGGCGTTCTTATCCTTGGCCATCGTCGGAACCGCCTCGACTCGCCTATTTAAGGAGACCCCGAGCCCGTTCCCGCACGCACGCAACCTCAGGCTACCCCCATGGCACCCCCACAGCCCGCAATCGTCAGGGAAACGCCGTCTTCCTCAACTCCGGCAACTTCGGCCGCCGCCATTGCCCCGGCCAGTGCGGCGCCACCAGAGCCTCTCCCTCTCCGTTCTCTTCACCAGGAACACCCTCTCCCTCCCGTGAACCTTTCCCCCTACTCAATTTCGATCGGGAGCCACCGCAGCCCCAAAACCACTTTGCATCCGAGGCCTCCTCCGCCGCATAGCTCACCGTCGACGACTCCCTCCACCCCTGCCGACCCGTCGACCACCGTGAGGACCGCCCCGGTCTTGCGGTTCCATCCCGACTCTCTGGAGCTTGCGGGGAGCAGCCGTTCGCCGGCGTTGATCGCCGTCACCCCGCCACCGTTCGGACGAAGGAAGAAGAAGGAGAGGTGGACTGGTCAAACCTGACTGGTGGGCCAGGCGGGCCCATTGTCTGCGACCCAGATGACTGTCCATGAGGTTTAAGTGGAAACGCATTCCCGGTTTACGCTTTCGACGTGTACGTTTTAAATTGAATCGTTTTTCTTTTCTGTTTTTATTTTAAATAACAGATTTGACTAAACTTTGACTGTCTATAACTTTTTAAATACAACTCCAAATGAATTGATTCTTTTTCCTACCTCTCTCAAATAAAGTCTAGTTTATTTTAAGATTTATTTGAAAAAATTTCAAACAACCTTTTTGTACTGTTTTGAAATGTGTGTTAATTCAAATTTATTTGAAATAGGATTTTTGAAGGTTTCAAGATGTTTTGGATGCACCCCTCTTTTCCATGACCTAAAGGCAAGCATTCTGAACCCTGGTGTGAATTCTTTCTGTGTGTTGTTTGACTCGGTAACATCACCACCCCGACACGTGCATGCGTCATTTTATGTGAGGATGTGATCCTCTTCATAAGTGCATATTAGTGAAGTTCATGCATATGGATTTGACAGGTGTTGTGATGGAAATCACCGCCATACACTTTTCATGCATACCGGAAGGAATTGCCGGGTAGGCCTCTTTCTTGGGTAGACGCGGTCTTGACCCTAGCCCTCCGTTGAGACGGTCGTGTCCGGTATGACATGATGGAGTATGTCGTGTGGAGTTCCTATCTGTTGGGTGAAGTATATACATTGTTATGCTAAACTTGCAGGGATTATTGCTACCTCCTAAGTCGACCGTAGATCGAGTCTTGTGCCAGTAACCCCCATACTTGTTTCGTACTGCCACAGGTCCCTACCATAGGTGGGGTATGGTTCAGTAAGCTGTTAACCCTTGTCTTGGCACACACCGTACAGAGAGGCCATGGTGGAAGATATCGGTTGTAGCCGGTAGGCATGCCACCTGGTCAGGGGGCATGGATGTTTCGGTTGTAGCCGAAGGGGGTAGCTCCCCCAGTTTGCGCGCGGTATAAATTTTGTGATCCCATGCTACGTCGAGGTTGTAGCCTCCCCACTTAGAGTTTGCTTGACAGGTGTCGTGGGTGATTCCAGACACCGGTGAGTTAAGCTGGTGTGTGCAAGTCAGGTGTGTTTTCAACTAAAAGACCGTAGACGGAATTAGTCCCGATGGACTAAAGGAATCCGTTACTCGTGGGTAAAGAGTACACCCTCTGCAGAGATTAAACCTATTCGAATAGCCGTGTCCATGGTTAAGGACTACAGTCTGGGATGGGTCAAGCGTCGGCCTTAGTGTCGGTCTTTGGAGGTGAAATTGTTAAACCAGAACGGGAATTACTACTTGTGACTTGTGATGATTATGTTTATTACCATTGTTGACTAACCCGTGATATTATTGTTGTCATCGAATATCTCTGGGATGGTTCTACCTCTGGGATATTCCCTATGATTTTTTTTCTTTTAAAGCCCTTTCTGTGGTGTCGCTCAGACGCCCGGCTGTGGCATTTCTTTTAAAGCCCTTTTTGTGGTGTCGCTCAGACGCCCGGCTGTGGCATTTCTTTTAAAGCCCTTTCTGTGGTGTCGCTCAGACGCCCGACTGTGGCATTATTATTCCGCATTTTCCGCTCGAGGAGTCTTTCAGACACTCGTTTGGCACCAGTATCTATTATTCCGCATTTTCCGCTCGAGGAGTCATTCAGACCCTCGCTTGGCACCCAGTATTTATTACCTCTATGTGGCCATTGCATAAATTTCCGGTTGCATATGAATAACCTGTTTGCATGCATCAAGATATTTATTTTTATGACTAACTAAGCGAGTATAAGGATATTGCAAAGCATGAGCATCAATGGTTATATTATACATGTGTTCTTAATGTTTGCGAGTACATTCAAAGTACTCACTGGCTTGTCCCTGGCTATTGTCTTGGCCAGATTTATTGCTTGGGGAGGAGCGTTGCGACGACCGCCTCGGAACCTGAGCAACGGTGATAGCAGCCTCGTGAAGATAGGAGTTAACCTGGTCAGCTGTTCCCGTGGGAAATGGAGTCCCATAGCCGTGGTGATCCACAAACCGCTTCCGCCCTCAACCACTAGAAACCTTTTGTTGTACTCATAGGCCACAATGGTCTTGTACTACATATTTTTGTACTTTTGCTTGGAATTTCTGTATCAAGTTGGTGTCTCATCAGCTAACAGTAATCCTGGGGCTGGTGAGCACAACGGCCATTTTCTGGAAATTAATGCCCGGAAAACCGGTCGTGACAGACTTGGTATCAGAGCCAGGCTGACCATTGGCTAATCCTATCCTAGCCAGGCCAATAAACCTAGGCAGACCAACCCACCGAGCCATAACCAAAGCCCCAGCCAAGCTTCTCCTGCAAGATAGCCCCACAGTGACCCGACACCTTTTGGCAGTCGGTGCCCAACCTAGCAACCTAGCCTGTCGCTCATGCGCCAGTGATCGAATCCTGAATAGTCTTTCTCGCAAGCGTGCGAAGGAAGACTCTGTCCCCTTTTTCCTATAAAAAGGGCACGTTAGCCCCAACCAGCACAGCACAGCCACTATCCCAAACCGAACCACAATGCCTGGTCCTGTCGTGCACACTGAGACTACGGCAACCAACCTTGGAGGTTTTGTGACTATACTCGCAAACCTCACCCGTCGAGCCTATGCGTTAGAAGAGCCCCCAGAATATGTCGTGTACCAAGGATCCATGAGCGGTGAGAGCCGTCAATTCTGGGCAACTGTGCATGTCTATGGTAGGGGTCTAGCACCCAAATGCCCCTACAGGTCACAGGAAGAACGACTTCCTTTGAGCCCCAAGCCATCCAACTAGCCGCTCGAGAAGCTATAGTTCATCTCCGGCACTTGTCGCCCCGAGTTGACTGTCGCTCGTTCCACTACTACCCCAGACGGGAAGGATATGGTAGATCACCCCAAGTTGCCAACGGAGATCGCGAAACAGATCCTGCATTGTTGCACCTAGTGCGCTACGTAAGTGCACTGGAGGAACTGTGCGATCAGGTCACTATTGATCTTATCGCAGCTCGTGGAGAGCTGGTTCGTCGAGCCCCGGCGAGAGAAGAGGACGAGCCCAGCGCCGACAACCCAGTCGTGTCGTTTGGACAACCGATCGAGCCCCTGAGGTCTACCCCAGCCATCGGCCAAAGTGTTGCAATAACCCCAGAAGTGCTTCGTCGCATTTTGGGAGCACACTCCAACGGGGTTGTGGCCAACAACCCCCGAGATGGTCATCATCGCTACCCCGAGCCTGCAGCCCCTCGACCCACTCCAGCTAATTCCGACGGTGAGAACCGCGGAGACACCTAAACATCCTCCAGGCACGCCCGCTTGGATGTAAACGAGGTAGGCTAAGTCACCCGAGAAGGATCGAGTCCCGGTGTATTCTCGCTTGTAATCGTGTGACCTTTTAAATAAACGCCGCCTGTCGTTGAGCCCCTGTAGCCCTGCATGGGTATGCCAGCTTTTCTACCCCCAGGCACATTTGCCAAAGACCCCCGATAACTCCCACAGTAACACGTCACCTCGGTGAAATATGTGTATCTGTGGCTTGACTCCGACCCATAGAGCGGAGCTGGAAATTTCCTTACCAATCAACATGGTAAAAGTGACCCAGCTCCAGTGCTATAAAAGGCCACCGCGTGACCTTGCCAAAGCACCTCTCACCTTGTGCACCACCCTCACAACCATTTCTCGCCATGCCGAGCCCCAGCATTCATCTGAGAACCCCAGATGCAACCCCGGGTAGTTTTGTCAAGATATTGTGGGATTTTACCTGCAGTACCATGGGCGCTACCCAGCCACCCCAGTACGAGCTGTTCAAATCAAGGATCACCTCTTCCACCTTGAGATACTGGGCAGCAATGCACATCCCCCCCGTGAACTCAGACCAAGACCCAACAGAGGTCTCCTTCGTGGGGAAATCTATGCCGACCCCGCTTATGGCCATAGAGGCTACTGCATATGAAGCACTTGCTCGCCTTCGATTCGCGGTACCCTATGCCAGCGAACGAGGGTATTATTACTTTCCGAGCCGTGCAGCACCCGGTGGAGTGTCATCTTTTCCCGGTGGACGACTTGGGAGAGACCCAGTCCTAGCCAACCTGGTCCAGTACGTCATCGTTCAAGAACGCTTCACCCAACATGTGATGGGTTATCTCCAGAGTCTCGCGGATTTAGATCCTAAGATCGCCATCGGCAGATCACTGAGGCCCGGCCAAGAGAGACACATTCATCGACTAGTTAAACCTCTTCCCCCGATAGAAGAGGAATGTGTCTCAGTACCAGAAACATTCTCGCAGGACCCCGTCCAGTTACCGTTTCCATTTTAAGCATCGCTGCTGTGTTCATGGTTGCAACAATTAGTTATGTATTGTGACTTATGCGTGGTAACCTGAGCTTGCAAGTTATTTGGCTTCTACTAATATGTATGGTTTTATTGTGACTTGTGCTCCTTTATTTTTTAAACCGTTTTCCCTCGCATTTTTTTTAAACAACCCTTAGCAAATCTCGAGGACGAGATTTTTCTTAAGGGGGGTAGTGTTGTGACACCCAAAAAAAATTTTGACCCTGTTTTACTGATTTAAAATTTTGCCAGGAATTAAAACTTTTATTTTCTGAGCTCCCTTTTGATTTTTTTTTTGAACTTGGTTGTTATGGAATTTTTCCCCAAAGTGAAAACTTTTCAAATATGTTTTTGGACTTGTTTAAACTCTCAAGGAAAAACTTTTCTTGTGTTAGTAGAGCTAATTACAAAATTAAATTGCTTGATCTTTATTTTTCTTGAAAAATAGTTTTTCAAGGTTATAAGGCCATTTTTGAACTACACCCTCTTCATAAATTATCTCATAAATCCCACCAAAATTTGGAGATGACATGTGGTGTTATTAAATCACTTTTGTGCAAAAATATCTTTTATTCTTGAAATAATTTGAGCTCTACACCTAATTTTCTTCTCTGGTCCAGTGGGCATGTTTGCACTACAACCCATTTAAATAATTCTTTCTAGTCTCCACCAAAATTATGAGATGTTGGCAGCAACATATGTTTCAACTTTATGCAAAAACATAGAGTTGTTCTTTGGAGAATTGGAGTAAACCAACCTCTTCTTCATTCTGGGCCAGACTTGTGTTTTCTACAACAACCCTATTATTTCTTGCTCTAATGATCTTGTGCTTTCTCATGCTTGTAGACAACCCTACCAAACCCCTAAGTCCAAGAGCATGCAACATTTGGATCACTTCTGGTTCATGAAATGAGGCCATTTACTCCCTGTCCAGAAGTGTAGTTTTGCAAAACTTGCACTAGCAAGTTCCCCCTTTTGCCCAAATGACCTCACCACCCTCTTGTGCATCCAAGGAGACACTAATCTGGAGAATTTGATCACTCCAAGACCTTCCTAAATGCCTCTGGCATTTTATCAAACACCCTGTGGGCATGATCAGATTTGGCATGAATTCTTGTTTACACTGTGATCTTGCTTCCCTTGCCTAGCTACCTTGTCCAATGGACTCCCCACTACCCCTAGCTTAGGCCTGCTAAGTCCCAGCCTCACTCGAGACCTCTAGCTCGCCCTGGCATTTCGCCGAGCAGCTGGTGAGCATGCTCTGGATGCGCCCAGAGCGCGCGTATTGCAGCCGCGCAACCGAGCCGCCGCGTCGCACCCCCTGCCTTGGCCCGCACGGGAGAACTTCGCCACGCACTCCCCGCCTCACCACTACACGCCAGCCCGCCCTGGCACCCTACAGCGCCACCGCCAAAGCACTTTTGGCGGCACGCCGGCGTCGGCCGATAGCCGCTGCTTCGTCCAGCGCCGCCCAAGCCACCCCGGCTCGCCACCTGGCCCCTGGAACAGCCCAAGCTCATCCGAAAGCGTGTCTGCTAGCTCTTGTCGCCGCCACGTCTCCCTAGCTACAGAATGGCGGTCGTTGGCGTTCTTATCCTCGGCCATCGTCGGAACCGCCTCGACTCGCCTATTTAAGGAGACCCCGAGCCCGTTCCCGCAAGCACGCAACCTCAGGCTACCCCCATGGCACCCCCACAGCCCGCAATCGTCAGGGAAACGCCGTCTTCCTCAACTCCGGCAACTTCGGCCGCCGCCATTGCCCCGGCCAGTGCGGTGCCACCAGAGCCTCTCCCTCTCCGTTCTCTTCACCAGGAGCACCCTCTCCCTCCCGTGAACCTTTCCCCCTACTCGATTTCGATCGGGAGCCACCGCAGCCCCAAAACCACTTTGCATCCGAGGCCTCCTCCGCCGCATAGCTCACCGTTGACGACTCCCTCCACCCCCGCCGACCCGTCGACCACCGTGAGGACCGCCCCGGTCTTGCGGTTCCATCCCGACTCTCTGGAGCTCGCGGGGAGCAGCTGTTCGCCGGCGTTGATCGCCGTCACCCCGCCACCGTTCGGACGAAGGAAGAAGAAGGAGAGGTGGACTGGTCAAACCTGACTAGTGGGCCAGGCGGGCCCATTGTCAGCGACCCAGATGACTGTCCATGAGGTTTAAGTGGAAACGCATTCCCGGGTTTATGCTTTCGACGAGTACGTTTTAAATTGAATCATTTTTCTTTTCTGTTTTTATTTTAAATAACAGATTTGACTAAACTTTGACTATCTATAACTTTTTAAATACAACTCCAAATGAATTGATTCTTTTTCCTACCTCTCTCAAATAAAGTCTAGTTTATTTTAAGATTTATTTGAAAAAATTTCAAACAACCTTTTTGTACTGTTTTGAAATGTGTGTTAACTCAAATTTATTTGAAATAGGATTTTTGAAGGTTTCAAGATGTTTTGGATGCACCCCTCTTTTCCATGACCTAAAGGCAAGCATTCTGAACCCTGGTGTGAATTCTTTTTGTGTGTTGTTTGACTCGGTAACATCACCACCCCGACACGTGCATGCGTCATTTTATGTGAGGATGTGATCCTCTTCATAAGTGCATATTAGTGAAGTTCATGCATATGGATTTGACAGGTGTTGTGATGGAAATCACCGCCATACACTTTTCATGCATACCGGAAGGAATTGCCGGGTAGGCCTCTTTCTTGGGTAGACGCGGTCTTGACCCTAGCCCTCCGTTGAGACGGTCGTGTCCGGTATGACATGATGGAGTATGTCGTGTGGAGTTCCTATCTGTTGGGTGAAGTATATACATTGTTATGCTAAACTTGCAGGGATTATTGCTACCTCCTAAGTCGACCGTAGATCGAGTCTTGTGCCAGTAACCCCCATACTTGTTTCGTACTGCCACAGGTCCCTACCATAGGTGGGGTATGGTTTAGTAAGCTGTTAACCCTTGTCTTGGCACACACCGTACAGAGAGGCCATGGTGGAAGATATCGGTTGTAGCCGGTAGGCATGCCACCTGGTCAGGGGGCATGGGTGTTTCGGTTGTAGCCGAAGGGGGTAGCTCCCCCAGTTTGCGCGCGGTATAAATTTTGTGATCCCATGCTACGTCGAGGTTGTAGCCTCCCCACTTAGAGTTTGCTTGACAGGTGTCGTGGGTGATTCCAGACACCGGTGAGTTAAGCTGGTGTGTGCAAGTCAGGTGTGTTTTCAACTAAAAGACCGTAGACGGAATTAGTCCCGATGGACTAAAGGAATCCGTTACTCGTGGGTAAAGAGTACACCCTCTGCAGAGATTAAACCTATTCGAATAGCCGTGTCCATGGTTAAGGACTACAGTCTGGGATGGGTCAAGCGTCGGTCTTAGTGTCGGTCTTCGGAGGTGAAATTGTTAAACCAGAACGGGAATTACTACTTGTGACTTGTGATGATTATGTTTATTACCATTGTTGACTAACCCGTGATATTATTGTTGTCATCGAATATCTCTGGGATGGTTCTACCTCTGGGATATTCCCTATGATTTTTTTTCTTTTAAAGCCCTTTCTGTGGTGTCGCTCAGACGCCCGGCTGTGGCATTTATTTTAAAGCCCTTTCTGTGGTGTCGCTCAGACGCCCGACTGTGGCATTTCTTTTAAAGCCCTTTCTGTGGTGTCGCTCAGATGCCCGACTGTGGCATTATTATTCCGCATTTTCCGCTCGAGAGTCTTTCAGACACTCGTTTGGCACCAGTATCTATTATTCCGCATTTTCCGCTCGAGGAGTCATTCAAACCCTCGCTTGGCACCCAGTATTTATTACCTCTATGTGGCCATTGCATAAATTTCCGGTTGCATATGAATAACCTGTTTGCATGCATCAAGATATTTATTTTTATGACTAACTAAGCGAGTATAAGGATATTGCAAAGCATGAGCATCAATGGTTATATTATACATGTGTTCTTAATGTTTGCGAGTACATTCAAAGTACTCACTGGCTTGTCCCTGGCTATTGTCTTGGCCAGATTTATTGCTTGGGGAGGAGCGTTGCGACGACCGCCTCGGAACCTGAGCAACGGTGATAGCAGCCTCGTGAAGATAGGAGTTAACCTGGTCAGTTGTTCCCGTGGGAAATGGAGTCCCATAGCCGTGGTGATCCACGAACCGCTTCCGCCCTCAACCACTAGAAACCTTTTGTTGTACTCATAGGCCACAATGGTCTTGTACTACATATTTTTGTACTTTTGCTTGGAATTTCTGTATCAAGTTGGTGTCTCATCAGCTAACAGTAATCCTGGGGCTGGTGAGCACAACGGCCATTTTCTGGAAATTAATGCCCGGAAAACCGGTCGTGACAGACTTGGTATCAGAGCCAGGCTGACCATTGGCTAATCCTATCCTAGCCAGGCCAATAAACCTAGGCAGACCAACCCACCGAGCCATAACCAAAGCCCCAGCCAAGCTTCTCCTGCAAGATAGCCCCACAGTGACCCGACACCTTTTGGCAGTCGGTGCCCAACCTAGCAACCTAGCCTGTCGCTCATGCGCCAATGATCGAATCCTGAATAGTCTTTCTCACAAGCGTGTGAAGGAAGACTCCGTCCCCTTTTTCCTATAAAAAGGGCACGTTAGCCCCAACCAGCACAGCACAGCCACTATCCCAAACCGAACCACAATGCCTGGTCCTGTCGTGCACACTGAGACTACGGCAACCAACCTTGGAGGTTTTGTGACCATACTCGCAAACCTCACCCGTCGAGCCTATGCGTTAGAAGAGCCCCCAGAATATGTCGTGTACCAAGGATCCATGAGCGGTGAGAGCCGTCAATTCTAGGCCACTGTGCATGTCTATGGTAGGGGTCTAGCACCCGAACGCCCCTACAGGTTCACAGGAAGAACGACTTCCTTTGAGCCCCAAGCCATCCAACTAGCCGCTCGAGAAGCTATAGTTCATCTCCGGCACTTGTCGCCCCGAGTTGACTGTCGCTCGTTCCACTACTACCCCAGACGGGAAGGATATGGTAGATCACCCCAAGTTGCCAACGGAGATCGCGAAACAGATCCTGCATTGTTGCA
The DNA here is from genome assembly GCA_032464435.1 of Aegilops umbellulata. Lineage (NCBI taxonomy): Eukaryota > Viridiplantae > Streptophyta > Magnoliopsida > Poales > Poaceae > Aegilops > Aegilops umbellulata. The sequence continues at coordinate 316,588,574 of CP136055.1, read as the reverse complement.
CCTAGTGCGCTACGTAAGTGCACTGGAGGAACTGTGCGATCAGGTCACTATTGATCTTATCGCAGCTCGTGGAGAGCTGGTTCGTCGAGCCCCGGCGAGAGAAGAGGACGAGCCCAGCGCCGACAACCCAGTCATGTCGTTTGGACAACCGATCGAGCCCTTGAGGTCTACCCCAGCCATCGGCCAAAGTGTTGCGATAACCCCAGAAGTGCTTCGTCGCATTTTGGGAGCACACTCCAACGGGGTTGTGGCCAACAACCCCCGAGATGGTCATCATCGCTACCCCGAGCCTGCAGCCCCTCGACCCACTCCAGCTAATTCCGACGGTGAGAACCGCGGAGACGCCTAAACATCCTCCAGGCACGCCCGCTTGGATGTAAACGAGGTAGGCTAAGTCACCCGAGAAGGATCGAGTCCCGGTGTATTCTCGCTTGTAACCGTGTGACCTTTTAAATAAACGCCGCCTGTCGTTGAGCCCCTGTAGCCCTGCATGGGTATGCCAGCTTTTCTACCCCCAGGCACATTTGCCAAAGACCCCCGATAACTCCCACAGTAACACGTCACCTCGGTGAAATATGTGTATTTGTGGCTTGACTCCGACCCGTAGAGCGGAGCTGGAAATTTCCTTACCAATCAACATGGTAAAAGTGACCCAGCTCCAGTGCTATAAAAGGCCACCGCGTGACCTTGCCAAAGCACCTCTCACCTTCTGCACCACCCTCACAACCATTTCTCGCCATGCCGAGCCCCAGCATTCATCTGAGAACCCCAGATGCAACCCCGGGTAGTTTTGTCAAGATATTGTGTAGCGACCCGACCTCAGACGGTCAAGCCTCTGTGTATCTGTGCCATCCCTGGATCAGTATGCTGGCACACACAGTACATCAATGTATATATCAAAGTGCAATCACATGTATAAATAACGTAAAACTGATATATATATACCTCGTAATACTCAGCGGAAACAATCAAACGAGTGTGGAGTCCCATCAACGCCATCGGCAGGTTGAGTGTAGACCGTAACCCTGTATCGTAACTCTTACTCGTCGAAGAAAATATCTGCAACATGATACGTTGCAGCCGTGTAGGTCAGTACATTGAATGTACCGGCAAGATCACAATAAGAGAAAGCTGATGATAAAACTATTCTATATGCAATATGGCTTTGTGGCTCTGGGTCTGAGTTTTTGTTTTGCATAAAATCTGGTTTTACTTTTCCTACAACAAAGGAATATCAGGAGCCTGTACTACGGAGTTTTCTAACATGACATGGTTCCGCCAACCGATGTCCCATAGCCCAAAATCATCATAAGTTGCCCACAATTAAGTTATCAATCCGGTGTTGAGAGTTCCGAGATAGATCCAAGTCCAGAGACTCAAATTGTCCGTAACCGGGGACACGGCTAATCGATTAGGTTTTAACCCTCTGCAGAGGTTTGTACACTTTACCCGCAAGATTCGATCCCTCTTTTTACGTTCTCGCACTTCATGGTGTTTGAGAACAAGATGACCGAAACATGGTCTTCCGAAGAGTTCCTCTGACCACTGTCCGGTGCTCATCCAATCCTACCGTCGTTCTACATCTGCTAGCACCGTCCCAGCCAGAGTCACAACTAAGGTCAACCAAGCCAGAGCCCATAGTGACTTGCGGTTGCACAGGTAAGCTTCTGGTCATGAAGTATTCTTCCGTCTCTTTGAGTCTGGGTGGAACTTTCCTCATGAGTACTGGCCAAAACCCAGCTCACTAGGCAAATCCACTGGGTACTCCAGGGTGCCTCACAACCAGTCCACCCAGTAGTGTGTATTGAAGTCTTGTCTCGAGTCTTGAAGTCTTGAGGTCTCGAAGATGCTGTCCTCGCAGGTGCCATCAGGAAGTTGTCGTCTTTGACGTAAAATCCTCCATTCTCACACCACTCCCGAGCACTCATACCAACCCCGTCTACTATAGCGTAGCTTTAAAAGTAAACAACGTCCCGGGCTTGGTAACAGGAAGATGGGTTCCTACCTCATGCATTCTACTCAACTACAAGAATTCAATATCACTACTGGAGGGATTGAAATAATGGTGCCACTAAATGCAATAAAAACATTGGTATGAAAAATATGGTCAAAGTGAACTTGCCTGGTAAGTTGATGAAGACAACAACGCTCTCGAAAACTTTGATAAACTATTCGTCACTCCGAGAAAATCTATATAGTCAAACATAACATTCATAAGCAAACATACTAGCAAGCAATTCTAACACTCATAATAAAACCATCAAATAAAATGCAAATCAACAAGGGACACCAAATAAAGAAAAAGGAAAACTACACAACAAAACTACTAAAGAAAACACTAAGACATAACACAAAACAGTTTTGTCCTAAGTAAAAACTTAACAACAATTAAAACACTAAAATAATAAGTTAGCAGAAAAAAAATGTAAAACAGCTAAGTTAACAGAAAATATTTTTCTTAAAGTTTTACTAGCAAAAGGGAACACAAAAAAAAAACTAAATTAAAACTCTAATTATGCTTAAAACAAAACTAGTAAGGAAAAGAAATAAAACATTTTTTTTTTCTGTAAATAAAAGTTCGCCCTCTAATACTACAGAAAACAATCTGAAATAAAATATAACAGAGGTTAAAATAAATTTTTAAAATAATTAAAACAGCAGAAAACAGCAGCAAGTTAACAAAACTAAAAAAACTTGTTTTTTGAGTAAAACTATTTTTAATAAAAACTATAAATACCCAAATTAATCCTACTGCTAGGCAAGGTCAACACAAAGCAGTGACAAAAAGAATCACTGAAAAATAATAATCCTAACTCAGTTTATAGCAGAAAAACTAATCTGACTAGAACTAATATAAACAATTTTTTAAAAACCTAAAACATGGCAGAAGCTAATTTATACAGAAACTACAACAAATTTGCAAACTAACAAAAAAAGAATCAACTAAAAATATCAAGTAACCTAAAAGATATGGATTTTACAAAACTGGAACTAATCTGATAAAAACAGAAACGAAAATTAACATAAAAAAAAATACTAACGCGCTAACGGGCCGTGGGCTAACAAAAAAAAAACGCTCTGGTCGCTATATAACTAAAACGTCTACGGGCTATAAGAAATAAACCAGTCGGGCCGGTCTAACTAAACCGCACTGAAATAAACCGATCTAAACCGAAACTAAAACCGATCTAAAAGAAATAAACCATACCCCTTCGTAGATCTAATCTAGGCCCTAGATTTCAGATCGAACGGCGGCGGGCGGCTCCGGCGACTCACCGCGGTGGCGGCGACGGCGACGGACGACGGTGGCTCGGGCGACGACGGTGCGGCGGCTCCGGTGGTCGGGGTGGCGGCGGAGACGTCGGGGAGAGGCGGCGGAGTGTTGCGGAGGCGGTGGTGGAGTCAGTGGGGCTCGGGGTGGTCGGTGGAGCTCGGGGGTGGAGCAATGGCGCGGCGGCGGCGTCGGACTCCGGTGAGAAATCGCGGCGGAGTGAAGGGGTTAGGCGAGGGGGAGGGGTGGGGAATGGGTCGAGGGGGTTGGGTATTTATAGGGGGTGCCCGGCTTGGAGGCGGGGGCGAATCGGGGAGGGATCCCGCGATCCCCGGGATTCCGGCGACGGTGGCGGTGATGGCGCGGCGTGGGAAGGAAGGAGAAGGGTGGGGCCGGCGCGTCGGTGAGAGAGGGACAGAGGGGAGAGAGCGGGCGACCGGGCGGGAGAGGTTTCGGGCGCGGGCGTCGGTGCAGGCCGGCTCGGGGTGGTAGCTGGGCCGCGGCTCGGCGCTGGCTGGGCCGGTTGGCCTGGCTGGCGCCTGGGTCTCGTTTCCTTTTTGTAAAAGTTTCCCCGAAGAAAAATCATTTTAGAAAATAAAAAGAAATTTAAATATAGGAGTATTATATATCAAAATGACCGGAAAAATAAATCCTTCAACATGAACATTTTTACAAGATGAAATAAAATTCGCACAAATTCTAATAAAACAAATAGTGCTACTGCTGTAAATAAAATTCAAATAAAATTTCTTTGAAATGCCAAAATGATTTCAAATTTATTTTTCTCCATTTTTATAATGTAGGGAATCATTTTACCCTATTTTCCATATATTTTATTTTTGGAGAAAAATAATTTGAAAATAAAACCCAAAACTTCCAAATGGTTTTGAATTTGAAATTCAAACCTTTTCTTCATACTTCCAACTCATATTTCCTATATTTGAAGAAGTCATTTTATCTTCTCTCCTGAAAATCATTGAGTTGCATAAAGTTTATGAATTTGAAATACTTTCAAATGGAATTCAAATATTCTTTTTCAAAAACCCTTTTCATTTCAAATGGAAGAAGTCATGTCATCTTCACTCTAGGGTTTTTTTTTTTTTGAAATGGATTTGAATTCATGGAGATCATAAATGCAAGGTGAAAGTTTGGGAAAGTCATTTCATTCCCTCTCATTCAATTTTCAAAAAGTTTCAAATTCACTCAATTTCACACAAGCAATCCACACCACAATCAAACAAACAAGCATAATTATTTATTTAATATAACATTCCAAAATTTAGAATTTTGGGATGTTACAAACCTACCACACTTAAAATGAATCTCGTCCTCGAGATTCGAAGAGGCTAGCAAGAAAAGGTTAGGGTTTGGAGGTCTTCCAGCAATGCCACTGATCGGAATGGTCTAGTGTGCTACCACACTTAAAAGCGGGGTTACGGTTCCGAAAAAATTTCATGTACTCCATCCTTTGGGTTGATGGTGTCGGTCTTCTCATAATTTCTGGAATAACTCTTTCACTGGTGCTCTTTCGGTCGGGGCATGACCTGTTCTCAAAATCTTTTGTCCCCTCAATCATGGTGAGTTTCTTCCGAGACTACGTCTTCATATCTGACGAGTCTGTCGCCAATACTAAACAACTATCAAAAATCTCATGGTGGTCGACAATTCATGGTTTCTCCTGCAGGAAAATGGTCGGGGTTGGATCTCAACGTATAACCTACGTTTGGCAGCGGTTGCCTGTACATGGATAAATCGTCCTACCATTCTATGGTTTAACAAGGTTTGACATCGTCGTCTCTCTACTATGGGTAAGTCACTCAGATTTACCATTCCAAATAGCAAGAGCGAATGACAAGAGTAAGTCGGTATGGTGATCAATCCATTCCGCACCCAAATCATTACCTTGTATAAGGTTTAGCGAATCTCGCATTTCTAACACTCGGGCATTCTCACAAGCATGGCAGAATTTCTCTTGTCCACGAGCTGGGTTCGGGTAAATCCTTTGGTTCTGCAAGCCAAACAAAACATCTATCGTTTCTTCACAACTCTCAGGGTTTTACGTAACCTCCTACGAAACGTATGCTGATGAAAACACAGCTTCTTCCAAAATTTCTTCTTCGAGGGAGTACTTGATCCTTATTAATTCCTGGGCCTGTAGGTTATGGGCCCACTTCAATACTTGCACCACTTTAACTCATCATTTGAGCTACTATTGTTCCATATTCCGAAACTTCACCACCTTTAAATCCAATCTTACTTCATTCCTTCATACTCTTGAGGTAATTAATATATATCAAATAAAATCCTTAGACTTAATTCGTCCAACTCCACTCTATGGGATACATTTTTCCTTACCATCGGTCAGGTGTTCTCACAGGGCACTACCACCCTTAAAGTGAAATGCACAATTTCATCCATAGACCATATTTCTCATATCCTCGAAAATGGTCAAACTCCTTGTTCATAGAGTAAAAATCCACGTATGAAATCATGACACATTAACTTTATTGATTTCATGAGTTCATTACAATCTCTGAGACATCCATTACATAACTCAACTCATTGTACTCATGAAAATAAATTTGCTTCCTACTACACTTACTACCAATATCAAAGTTCCAACTACTCAGCTCCAGCTTTCATCTTGTCGGGACATTTAGTAGCATAATGTCCTGCTTCCTTACAACGAAAACAATTAACTTCCGATAAGTCTTTGCACTTCTTGGGAATGGTGTCTGCTCTTTGGGTTCTTGGCTTCTTCTCTGGACATTTATTAGCGTAATGACCTAAATCCTTGCACCTGTAACAAGTGATATGACTGAGGTCCTTCTCTGCAGAAGTTGGGTTGTTCTGAGGATGCCTTCATTTTCTCTTCCTGGATTTGTCCGTAATAATCAGAGCTTCTATTTCCTGAGGGTCAAAGCTTCACTTCTGTTGTTGGGAAGTCTCTGAGATATTCTTCTCTTTCCTTGGTACAATACTGGGAAAAATGTCCTTCTTCTCCACATGAATAGCAAGCGTTGGAGTAGAATCTGATTAGGCCTTCTCCATCGGGGTCTTCAACATCTTCCTTCATCCCAGGTTCTTCTAGACCTTCCTTGTGGGCTTCTTTCATTCCTTTTTCCTGCTTCTGAATAGTTTGTTGCACCGTGGGGTAAATGTGACACTGCGTCGGGTAGTGGGTGGTTCCTTCACACAAGAAACAAGTAACTTGCCCAGTTGGGCATGCTTCGGCTGGGTGATTCTCCTCACAGTGTGGGCATCCATCCTTGTGTTCCTCCTGGGTGTGTCCTATTTCTCCGCAAATCTTGCAAGCACAAGGTTTCTTCTTCGGGTTATCGTAGTGCTTCCGAATAAGACGGGACCTCAAGAGAGTCTTCTTGAATTCCTCCCAAGTTTTTGCTCCGTTGCATCCTTGTATGGCTTGATGCATTTTCCACCAGGTTGCAGCACTCTCGGTAAAATACTGAAGAGCATATTGAACCTCATACTTCCTTGCAACCAAATTGATTCCGAAGTGATTTTCCATGTTCTGAATCCATAGCTCTGCCTCCGGCTGAGTCAGCGGTCCAGAGAATACCAGTCCTTCTTCATTCATCATCTATTGGCTCCAAGGGTTTTAGGGTGAGATAAGAGAGAGCTGGATAGAGAGAGATACACACAATACAAACAATAGTTATGAAGAAACGAGGTTTATTTTGGGCTGTCCAAAAACATCAAACAAATGACAGCTCACAAATCATCGCATCTAACGTAGGTATATAACGAGGTTTTTGGTCTTCTAAAGGTCAAATAATACTTCAGATTCTTCAAGTTCTTCAAGTCTTCGGAGTCTTCAATTGTTGTAGCTTCAACTCTTCTAATGCATGGTGAAATCCTCTTTACTCTGAAATGGTCACCGGTTGTCCGATATCTTGTCCTTCTTGGAGCAGCTTCAGTTGATCCTCCGTGTGGTCAAAAGGGAAAGGGGTATATTCTAACTATTTGAGGTAAGAGAGGATATTTGATAAAATCAGAAAAGATGAGAGGTAATGGATCTTTTTGAAAATAAGTTTTAGAGATTTCCTGTCCTACGGCTTTCCGATTTCTAGGGTCACGTCCTACAGTCAACATGTGCCCTGATACCATATCTGTAGCGACCCGACCTCAGACGGTCAAGCCTCTGTGTATCTGTGCCATCCCTGGATCAGTATGCTGGCACACACAGTACATCAATGTATATATCAAAGTGCAATCACATGTATAAATAACGTAAAACTGATATATATACCTCGTAATACTCAGCGGAAACAATCAAACAAGTGTGGAGTCCCATCAACGCCATCGGCAGGTTGAGTGTAGACCGTAACCCTGTATCGTAACTCTTACTCGTCGAAGAAAATATCTGCAACATGATACGTTGCAGCCGTGTAGGTCAGTACATTGAATGTACCGGCAAGATCACAATAAGAGAAAGCTGATGATAAAACTATTCTATATGTAATATGGCTTTGTGGCTCTGGGTCTGAGTTTTTGTTTTGCATAAAAGCTGGTTTTACTTTTCCTACAACAAAGGAATATCAGGAGCCTGTACTACGGAGTTTTCTAACATGACATGGTTCCGCCAACCGATGTCCCATAGCCCAAAATCATCATAAGTTGCCCACAATTAAGTTATCAATCCGGTGTTGAGAGTTCTGAGATAGATCCAAGTCCAGAGACTCAAATTGTCCGTAACCGGGGACACGGCTAATCGATTAGGTTTTAACCCTCTGCAGAGGTTTGTACACTTTACCCGCAAGATTCGATCCCTCTTTTTACGTTCTCGCACTTCATGGTGTTTGAGAACAAGATGACCGAAACATGGTCTTCCGAAGAGTTCCTCTGACCACTGTCCGGTGCTCATCCAATCCTACCGTCGTTCTACATCTGCTAGCACCGTCCCAGCCAGAGTCACAACTAAGGTCAACCAAGCCAGAGCCCATAGTGACTTGCGGTTGCACAGGTAAGCTTCTGGTCATGAAGTATTCTTCCGTCTCTTTGAGTCTGGGTGGAACTTTCCTCATGAGTACTGGCCAAAACCCAGCTCACTAGGCAAATCCACTGGGTACTCCAGGGTGCCTCACAACCAGTCCACCCAGTAGTGTGTATTGAAGTCTTGTCTCGAGTCTTGAAGTCTTGAGGTCTCGAAGATGCTGTCCTCGCAGGTGCCATCAGGAAGTTGTCGTCTTTGACGTAAAATCCTCCATTCTCACACCACTCCCGAGCACTCATACCAACCCCGTCTACTATAGCGTAGCTTTAAAAGTAAACAACGTCCCGGGCTTGGTAACAGGAAGATGGGTTCCTACCTCATGCATTCTACTCAACTACAAGAATTCAATATCACTACTGGAGGGATTGAAATAATGGTGCCACTAAATGCAATAAAAACATTGGTATGAAAAATATGGTCAAAGTGAACTTGCCTGGTAAGTTGATGAAGACAACAACGCTCTCGAAAACTTCGATAAACTATTCGTCACTCCGAGAAAATCTATATAGTCAAACATAACATTCATAAGCAAACATACTAGCAAGCAATTCTAACACTCATAATAAAACCATCAAATAAAATGCAAATCAACAAGGGACACCAAATAAAGAAAAAGGAAAACTACACAACAAAACTACTAAAGAAAACACTAAGACATAACACAAAACAGTTTTGTCCTAAGTAAAAACTTAACAACAATTAAAACACTAAAATAATAAGTTAGCAGAAAAAAAATGTAAAACAGCTAAGTTAACAGAAAATATTTTTCTTAAAGTTTTACTAGCAAAAGGGAACACAAAAAAAAACTAAATTAAAACTCTAATTATGCTTAAAACAAAACTAGTAAGGAAAAGAAATAAAACATTTTATTTTTTTCTGTAAATAAAAGTTCGCCCTCTAATACTACAGAAAACAATCTAAAATAAAATATAACAGAGGTTAAAATAAATTTTTAAAATAATTAAAACAGCAGAAAACAGCAGCAAGTTAACAAAACTAAAAAAACTTGTTTTTTGAGTAAAACTATTTTTAATAAAAACTATAAATACCCAAATTAATCCTACTGCTAGGCAAGGTCAACACAAAGCAGTGACAAAAAGAATCACTGAAAAATAATAATCCTAACTCAGTTTATAGCAGAAAAACTAATCTGACTAAAACTAATATAAACAATTTTTTAAAAACCTAAAACATGGCAGAAGCTAATTTATACAGAAACTACAACAAATTTGCAAACTAACAAAAAAAGAATCAACTAAAAATATCAAGTAACCTAAAAGATATGGATTTTACAAAACTGGAACTAATCTGATAAAAACAGAAACGAAAATTAACATAAAAAAAAATACTAACGCGCTAACGGGCCGTGGGCTAACAAAAAAAAACGCTCTGGTCGCTATATAACTAAAACGTCTACGGGCTATAAGAAATAAACCAGTCGGGCCGGTCTAACTAAACCGCACTGAAATAAACCGATCTAAACCGAAACTAAAACCGATCTAAAAGAAATAAACCATACCCCTTCGTAGATCTAATCTAGGCCCTAGATTTCAGATCGAACGGCGGCGGGCGGCTCCGGCGACTCACCGCGGTGGCGGCGACGGCGACGGACGACGGTGGCTCGGGCGACGACGGTGCGGTGGCTCCGGTGGTCGGGGTGGCGGCGGAGACGTCGGGGAGAGGCGGCGGAGTGTTGCGGAGGCGGTGGTGGAGTCAGTGGGGCTCGGGGTGGTCGGTGGAGCTCGGGGGTGGAGCAATGGCGCGGCGGCGGCGTCGGACTCCGGCGAGAAATCGCGGCGGAGTGGAGGGGTTAGGCGAGGGGGAGGGGTGGGGAATGGGTCGAGGGGGTTGGGTATTTATAGGGGGTGCCCGGCTTGGAGGCGGGGGCGAATCGGGGAGGGATCCCGCGATCCCCGGGATTCCGGCGACGGTGGCGGTGATGGCGCGGCGTGGGAAGGAAGGAGAAGGGTGGGGCCGGCGCGTCGGTGAGAGAGGGACAGAGGGGAGAGAGCGGGCGACCGGGCGGGAGAGGTTTCGGGCGCGGGCGTCGGTGCAGGCCGGCTCGGGGTGGTAGCTGGGCCGCGGCTCGGCGCTGGCTGGGCCGGTTGGCCTGGCTGGCGCCTGGGTCTCGTTTCCTTTTTGTAAAAGTTTCCCCGAAGAAAAATCATTTTAGAAAATAAAAAGAAATTTAAATATAGGAGTATTATATATCAAAATGACCGGAAAAATAAATCCTTCAACATGAACATTTTTACAAGATGAAATAAAATTCGCACAAATTCTAATAAAACAAATAGTGCTACTGCTGTAAATAAAATTCAAATAAAATTTCTTTGAAATGCCAAAATGATTTCAAATTTATTTTTCTCCATTTTTATAATGTAGGGAATCATTTTACCCTATTTTCCATATATTTTATTTTTGGAGAAAAATAATTTGAAAATAAAACCCAAAACTTCCAAATGGTTTTGAATTTGAAATTCAAACCTTTTCTTCATACTTCCAACTCATATTTCCTATATTTGAAGAAGTCATTTTATCTTCTCTCCTGAAAATCATTGAGTTGCATAAAGTTTATGAATTTGAAATACTTTCAAATGGAATTCAAATATTCTTTTTCAAAAACCCTTTTCATTTCAAATGGAAGAAGTCATGTCATCTTCACTCTAGGGTTTTTTTTTTGAAATGGATTTGAATTCATGGAGATCATAAATGCAAGGTGAAAGTTTGGGAAAGTCATTTCATTCCCTCTCATTCAATTTTCAAAAAGTTTCAAATTCACTCAATTTCACACAAGCAATCCACACCACAATCAAACAAACAAGCATAATTATTTATTTAATATAACATTCCAAAATTTAGAATTTTGGGATGTTACATATTGTGGGATTTTACCTGCAGTACCATGGGCGCTACCCAGCCACCCCAGTACGAGTTGTTCAAATCAAGGATCACCTCTTCCACCTTGAGATACTGGGCAGCAATGCACATCCCCCCCGTGAACTCAGACCAAGACCCAACAGAGGTCTCCTTCGTGGGGAAATCTATGCCGACCCCGCTTATGGCCATAGAGGCTACTGCATATGAAGCACTTGCTCGCCTTCGATTCGCGGTACCCTATGCCAGCGAACGAGGGTATTATTACTTTCCGAGCCGTGCAGCACCTGGTGGAGTGTCATCTTTTCCCGGTGGACGACTTGGGAGAGACCCAGTCCTAGCCAACCTGGTCCAGTACGTCATCGCTCAAGAACACTTCACCCAACATGTGATGGGTTATCTCCAGATTCTCGCGGATTTAGATCCTCAGATCGCCATCGGCAGATCACTGAGGCCCGGCCAAGAGAGACACATTCATCGACTAGTTAAACCTCTTCCCTCGATAGAAGAGGAATGTGTCTCAGTACCAGAAACATTCTCGCAGGACCCCGTCCAGTTACCGTTTCCATTTTAAGCATCGCTGATGTGTTCATGGTTGCAACAATTAGTTATGTATTGTGACTTATGCGTGGTAACCTGAGCTTGCAAGTTATTTGGCTTCTACTAATATGTATGGTTTTGTTGTGACTTGTGCTCCTTTATTTTTTAAACCGTTTTCCCTCGCATTTTTTTTAAACAACCCTTAGCAAATCTCGAGGACGAGATTTTTCTTAAGGGGGGTAGTGTTGTGACACCCAAATAAAATTTTGACCCTGTTTTACTGATTTAAAATTTTGCCAGGAATTAAAACTTTTATTTTCTGAGCTCCCTTTTGATTTTTTTTGAACTTGGTTGTTATGGAATTTTTCCCCAAAGTGAAAACTTTTCAAATATGTTTTTAGACTTGTTTAAACTCTCAAGGAAAAACTTTTCTTATGTTAGTAGAGCTAATTACAAAATTAAATTGCTTGATCTTTATTTTTCTTGAAAAATAGTTTTTCAAGGTTATAAGGCCATTTTTGAACTACACCCTCTTCATAAATTATCTCATAAATCCCACCAAAATTTGGAGATGACATGTGGTGTTATTAAATCACTTTTGTGCAAAAATATCTTTTATTCTTGAAATAATTTGAGCTCTACACCTAATTTTCTTCTCTGGTCCAGTGGGCATGTTTGCACTACAACCCATTTAAATAATTCTTTCTAGTCTCCACCAAAATTATGAGATGTTGGCAGCAACATATGTTTCAACTTTATGCAAAAACATAGAGTTGTTCTTTGGAGAATTGGAGTAAACCAACCTCTTCTTCATTCTGGGCCAGACTTGTGTTTTCTACAACAACCCTATTATTTCTTGCTCTAATGATCTTGTGCTTTCTCATGCTTGTAGCCAACCCTACCAAACCCCTAAGTCCAAGAGCATGCAACATTTGGATCACTTCTGGTTCATGAAATGAGGCCATTTACTCCCTGTCCAGAAGTGTAGTTTTGCAAAACTTGCACTAGCAAGTTCCCCCTTTTGCCCAAATGACCTCACCACCCTCTTGTGCATCCAAGGAGACACTAATCTGGAAAATTTGATCACTCCAAGACCTTCCTAAATGCCTCTGGCATTTTATCAAACACCCTGTGGGCATGATCAGATTTGGCATGAATTCTTGTTTACACTGTGATCTTGCTTCCCTTGCCTAGCTACCTTGTCCAATAGACTCCCCACTACCCCTAGCTTAGGCCTGCTAAGTCCCAGCCTCACTCGAGACCTCTAGCTCGCCCTGGCATTTCGCCGAGCAGCTGGTGAGCGTGCTCTGGGCGCGCCCAGAGCGCGCGTATTGCAGCCGCGCAACCGAGCCGCCGCGTCGCACCCCCTGCCTTGGCCCGCACGGGAGAACTTCGCCACGCACTCCCCGCCTCAGCACTACACGCCAGCCCGCCCTGGCACCCTACAGCGCCACCGCCAGAGCACTTTTGGCGGCACGCCGGCATCGGCCGATAGCCGCTGCTTCGTCCAGCGCCGCCCAAGCCACCCCGGCTCGCCACCTGGCCCCTGGCACAGCCCGAGCTCATCCGAAAGCGTGTCTGCTAGCTCTTGTCGCCGCCACGTCTCCCTAGCTACAGAATGGTGGTCGCTAGCATTCTTATCCTCGGCCATCGTCGGAACCACCTCGACTCGCCTATTTAAGGAGACCCCGAGCCCGTTCCCGCACGCACGCAACCTCAGGCTACCCCCATGGCACCCCCACAGCCCGCAATCGTCAGGGAAACACCGTCTTCCTCAACTCCGGCAACTTCGGCCGCCGCCATTGCCCCGGCCAGTGCGGCGCCACCAGAGCCTCTCCTCTCCGTTCTCTTCACCAGGAACACCCTCTCCCTCCCGTGAACCTTTCCCCCTACTCGATTTCGATCGGGAGCCACCGCAGCCCCAAAACCACTTTGCATCCGAGGCCTCCTCCGCCGCATAGCTCACCGTCGACGACTCCCTCCACCCCCGCCGACCCGTCGACCACCGTGAGGACGGCCCCGGTCTTGCGGTTCCATCCCGACTCTCTGGAGCTCGTGGGGAGCAGCCGTTCGCCGGCGTTGATCGCCGTCACCCCGCCATCGTTCGGACGAAGGAAGAAGAAGGAGAGGTGGACTGGTCAAACCTGACTCGTGGGCCAGGCGGGCCCACTGTCAGCGACCCAGATGACTGTCCATGAGGTTTAAGTGGAAACGCATTCCCGGGTTTACGCTTTCGACGTGTACGTTTTAAATTGAATCGTTTTTCTTTTCTGTTTTTATTTTAAATAACAGATTTGACTAAACTTTGACTCTCTATAACTTTTTAAATACAACTCCAAATGAATTGATTCTTTTTCCTACCTCTCTCAAATAAAGTCTAGTTTATTTTAAGATTTATTTGAAAAAATTTCAAACAACCTTTTTGTACAAATGTGTGTTAACTCAAATTTATTTGAAATAGGATTTTTGAATGTTTCAAGATGTTTTGGATGCACCCCTCTTTTCCATGACCTAAAGGCAAGCATTCTGAACCCTGGTGTGAATTCTTTTTGTGTGTTGTTTGACTCGGTAACATCACCACCCCGACACGTGCATGCGTCATTTTATGTGAGGATGTGATCCTCTTCATAAGTGCATATTAGTGAAGTTCATGCATATGGATTTGATAGGTGTTGTGATGGAAATCACCGCCATACACTTTTCATGCATACCGGAAGGAATTGCCGGGTAGGCCTCTTTCTTGGGTAGACGCGGTCTTGACCCTAGCCCTCCGTTGAGACGGTCGTGTCCGGTATGACATGATGGAGTATGTCGTGTGGAGTTCCTATCTGTTGGGTGAAGTATATACATTGTTATGCTAAACTTGCAGGGATTATTGCTACCTCCTAAGTCGACCGTAGATCGAGTCTTGTGCCAGTAACCCCCATACTTGTTTCGTACTGCCACAGGTCCCTACCATAGGTGGGGTATGGTTCAGTAAGCTGTTAACCCTTGTCTTGGCACACCGTACAGAGAGGCCATGGTGGAAGATATCGGTTGTAGCCAGTAGGCATGCCACCTGGTCAGGGGGCATGGGTGTTTCGGTTGTAGCCGAAGGGGGTAGCTCCCCCAGTTTGCGCGCGGTATAAATTTTGTGATCCCATGCTACGTCGAGGTTGTAGCCTCCCCACTTAGAGTTTGCTTGACAGGTGTCGTGGGTGATTCCAGACACCGGTGAGTTAAGCTGGTGTGTGCAAGTCAGGTGTGTTTTCAACTAAAAGACCGTAGACGGAATTAGTCCCGATGGACTAAAGGAATCCGTTACTCGTGGGTAAAGAGTACACCCTCTGCAGAGATTAAACCTATTCGAATACCCATGTCCATGGTTAAGGACTACAGTCTGGGATGGGTCAAGCGTCGGTCTTAGTGTCGGTCTTCGGAGGTGAAATTGTTAAACCAGAACGGGAATTACTACTTGTGACTTGTGATGATTATGTTTATTACCATTGTTGACTAACCCGTGATATTATTGTTGTCATCGAATATCTCTGGGATGGTTCTACCTCCGGGATATTCCCTATGATTTTTTTTTCTTTTAAAGCCCTTTCTGTGGTGTCGCTCAGACGCCCGGCTGTGGCATTTCTTTTAAAGCCCTTTCTGTGGTGTCGCTCAGACGCCCGGCTGTGGCATTTCTTTTAAAGCCCTTTCTGTGGTGTCGCTCAGACGCCCGACTGTGGCATTATTATTCCGCATTTTCCGCTCGAGGAGTCTTTCAGACACTCGTTTGGCACCAGTATCTATTATTCCGCATTTTCCGCTCGAGGAGTCATTCAGACCCTCGCTTGGCACCCAGTATTTATTACCTCTATGTGGCCATTGCATAAATTTCCGGTTGCATATGAATAACCTGTTTGCATGCATCAAGATATTTATTTTTATGACTAACTAAGCGAGTATAAGGATATTGCAAAGCATGAGCATCAATGGTTATATTATACCTGTGTTCTTAATGTTTGCGAGTACATTCAAAGTACTCACTGGCTTGTCCCTGGCTATTGTCTTGGCCAGATTTATTGCTTGGGGAGGAGCGTTGCGACGACCACCTCGGAACCTGAGCAACGGTGATAGCAGCCTCGTGAAGATAGGAGTTAACCTGGTCAGCTGTTCCCGTGGGAAATGGAGTCCCATAGCCGTGGTGATCCACAAACCGCTTCCGCCCTCAACCACTAGAAACCTTTTGTTGTACTCATAGGCCACAATGGTCTTGTACTACATATTTTTGTACTTTTGCTTGGAATTTCTGTATCAAGTTGGTGTCTCATCAGCTAACAGTAATCCTGGGGCTGGTGAGCACAACGGCCATTTTCTGGAAATTAATGCCCGGAAAACCGATCATGACAATGCCTTCATCAGGCTGCCCGTTTCTTTTGTTCGGCCTCATCGCAAATGGTTCATTGGACTGAACCGTATGCCCTGGATCGGGCACGCAACTAAAATCTGAACCGTGTTTGATGCATCCTCCATTGCAAATGTTTTGCACCTTTTTGATGGTTTTTACATCCCTGTTTGTGATTAATGCATCACACACAGTTTCGTGAAAGGGTCTCTGATTGTAGTCTCGCGTTAGCAGCATCCTGCAGTAGTGGCTATGTTCTAGTCAGGTTTTTTGCTATGTAGAAGGCTAGTAGAATAAACTGTAGAGAAGCAAATTTCCTACAGTTTGTATGCAAGTTCGATTGGATGCACACCCTAGGCATAAAAGCTTATGTATATAAGAAAGTTTCCTATAGATTGCATACAAAGTACCAAATTGATATCTGTAAACATAGAGAAAATTGTGCTGTATGCAAGTAGTGTAGTACTCCTTCCATCCCAAAATACTTGTTGGAGAGATGGATAAAATTGGATGTATCTATAACTAGAATACGTCTACATATATCCATTTCTCTGACAAGTATTTCGGGCCAGAGGGAGTATAATGCACGCAAGTCATGTCCTATTTGCAGGCAAGTATTGTGATATAAAAATGCAGGCAAGTACTATAATATAAAGTAGGCAAGTCCTGTTCTAGTGCAGGCAAGTGCTGTAAAAATAAAACTTCTTTATTTAGTAATGTAGAAAGATATGTAGAATAAGAGATAGGTAGAAGAAGTACCTAATAAGTTGCCTTCTTTTAGACTTCTTTCCCAGCTTCATATCCCTACTACCAATAAAAATGGTACTTAGGCATTGTAAACCCTGTATACAAAATCTATAGCAACCCTGATAGAACTTTGGCAAAAATGCAGCAGAAAGCTATGAGACATTAGGCAAGTGTCGGGGTAATTGACCACGGGTACCCCGAAGACGGCGAGACAATATTTCAAGACATCAGGGCTAGCAAAGCCCCTCAGTCTCACTGCTCAGGCCGCCCCAGACGGCCCCCTGTCCGACTGCCCAGGCCGGCTCACCACCCGGCTACCCGGCCTGCTCTCCGTCCGGCTGCTCCAGTCGTCCTGCTAAGCGAAGTCAACTACGGCGTCCCATCGGACACAACACGGACGAGACAGCTGTACCCGGGCACTGCTGAGCAATAGTGGCGCACTATAGTAGGTGTAACGCGTCGCATCACAGGACATCCCCAATAGTGTAATAGGTGGGTGGGCCACCACCCACCATGCCCATGCCTACCTAGCTTACATACTAAGCTAGCCCACCCTATATAAGCTAGCCATCCATCCATCCACATGCTCTCACGCATGCACTCATTCGGCCAGAGGCCACGTCCACCATGCCACACACTAGCTAGCTAGCCCATCGCTACTGCTCTCAGTCCAATACAGCTCCAGGAGCACTCTGTACTACACATATACCACATATATTCAGACATGCAGGAGTAGGGTTATTATCTGTCTGGAGATCCCCGAACCTGGGTGAACCACCGCGTGATACTCGCATACCCATCCTCGGATATTCCATGACAGTCTTGCCCTCACCTCAAGCCACCCCGTAGCATCTGTCGACTCGCGGTACCCTCTGTCGACTGACGCGAGAGTACTCCGACAGCAAGTGAACAACATAGTAGTAAAAGGATGTTCTACAAACGAGTGATACAAAGTTGTGTCATGCCCAAGCAAACATGTTCGAAACACATATCGCATATGGTCCACGCCACCACAAAATGCTAACGAAAAATAAAAACTACATAGTATTCTTCTGCCTTCTTCATATTGTACATTTGAAAGTGAAGATATATCTGCCACTGTAACTTCAGCAAAAATGAAGAAAATGAAGAATCATAAGCCATGTCTTCACTTTTTCGCAATTCCTAATAAAGAACAAAGGATAAAAATAAAAAACATTAAAATAATCACTATTGGAGAATGAAGGACATTGAAGGATATTAATGCAAGCCAGAAAATGAACACTCATTATTTTATGTGATCTGTGTTGTACAGTTTCTTCTAGAGTTGCCTTCATTTTTCCTATTAGTTGCCTAGAAATCATTATTTGCTTTTTTCCAAAAGGTTGGCGATGATTGACTTAAACGAATTGCTTGATGATGATGGTCACTCTAAAGTGCATTTTGCGGGTGGGGTTGGAGTTGAAGACCCCATCCTAATGCCCCACAACCTGGTCGAGGCTACAATGTGGTTGTAGGGGAATCACCTAATTCCATGAGTACCCAACATGCTCCTACTGCGCCTGAAGAAGCTATGCAGACAAAAGGCGGCACTTTTGATGACACATCAACATTTCCTGAAACAGGTGGAACTATTGGACAAGGGGTTGTGGGAAATGATAATGACGATGAAGCTTGGTCCCAACCAAGAGAGCCTTTCATAGGCATGAGGTTTCATACTCTCGAGTGTGCTCAAGAACACTACAATTCCTATGCTCTCCGACTTGGGGTTTCAATCAAGATGAACACTTCTAGGAAATCCGCAATTACTTGTCTGTTGGAGAAGCAACAATTTGTTTGCAACAAGTTTGGAAAAACAAAAGTTGATGATGGAGGTGCAAAAAATGCTCCTGCCCTAGATGTGATTGAAGATATTAATGGAGATGCGGAAGATGGTGCGGATGATGAGATTGTCTTCCTTGATGATGAGTGCAGAAAAAAAGAAGTCCGAGAAAAGAAAGTGAGATACAATAGTGCAGACAGGGTGCAGAGCAAGGATGGTTGTGAAGCTAAAGGATGGTCGGTGGGAGGTGGTTTTCTTTATTGCTGAACACAGTCGTGCATTGGTTGACAAGCCATCACTAACTAAGTACCCTCGATCACACAAAGGGATCCCTCCAGAAGAGAAACTATTCCTGAAAAATCTTCATAATTGTAATTTGACCACAGGTGTGTGCACTTTCAAAAATACATTCTGCGTTACTACATTAGCATTCCAAAACTACGTTTACATTTCATGCAAACAAATACACTTTGCATTTACTACACTTGTTTTAGTGCTCCAACATAGTCACCTTGGGAACTTGGTAATTTATTGTTACATTTTCTGTTCTAGTAAACAAGAAAGACCCCCTATAGGTTTCTAAAAAAATTCAGGCAACCTGACAACTATAGGGTCAAGCAAGATATGTAGGCAAACTTGATCAACTTCTGGTTCTAATAGATAGAAAACTTGGAAAGCATAGCTGCAGCAACTTGTCGCAAGCAAAAAATGCAAGCAATTTGACAGTTATAGGTCAAGCAAGTTGTGTATGCAACTTGAGCAACTTCTGGTTCTACTAGATAGACAACATGGAAAGTACAGCTACAACGAGTAGTTGTAACGAGGGAGGCCATGTGTGGTTTTATTGAAAAAAGCAACATCGACTGCTAGAGTTGAAAAAAATCAATGATTGTGACCACGAGAATTATGTGGATTTACCAAACTTGTGGTTCCTATAAGACACGCAACTTGGCAACTAATGCTACAGCAAGTAGTTGCAAAAAAAGGGGACCAAAAGTTTTGGTTCTGTATAAAAAACAGCGTCGTAGCAAAAAAGTAGAGTTCAAACAAGTGCTTGTAAAAGATGGAGGTAACTTGTGCTTATCTAACATTGTCAACTTGACAACTTTTGTTGAAGCAACTAGTTTGAATAACTAGCTTGTGTTTATTTGTGCATTCAAGCCTGATTTTTTTGTGGCTTCCTTTTCTTGCAGTTCGTATGATGAACATCATGTCCGAATTTTATGGTTCAGAGCTAATTGTGCCTTACACAACTAAAGCGATATCAAATATGAAATCAGGCTTTAATAAGTTTGACACAAAGGAGGGAGATATGATTGTGACAGTTGCCTACTTCAAGGATCAACAGCAAATGACCCTGATTTTTTCTACAAGGTCAAATATGATGAGGAGGATAGGGTTGTCAATATGTTCCGGGTTGATGGAGCAGCATGTAGGGCGTATGCTGAGGCTTATCATGATTGTGTCTCTTTTAACACAACATACATGACAAACATGTTTAACATGCCATTTGCGCCATTCATTGGTATCAATCTCCATGGACAGTCGATCATGTTGGGGGTGTGGGTTTGTTAGGCAAGAGTTGGAAACAAGCTACGATTGGTTGTTTGGGGCATTTCTTGAAGCAATGATTGGTCGAGCACCTGACAACATCATAACTGACCAAGATATTGCAATGGTTGAATCAATTAAGAATATTTTCCCTACAAGTGTGCATCGGCGATGTCGCTGGCACATCATGAAAAAAGATCAAGAGAAGCTTGGGTCAATGTTGGGCAGGAACCCTGGATTGTCAAAGAATTTCAACAAATGTATAGACTTTAGCTTCACCGGAAGAATTTGAGGCAAATTGGGCTGCTCTAATGATGAAATATCAGGCTGCTATTGGCACACACTTTGACAAACTCTACGAGTACTGTGTAACATGGGTGCCGTGCTACTTCAGGCACCGGTTCTTCCCATTCCTGCAATCGACACAAAGAAGCGAGGGGTTCAATGCCGTCCTCAAGCGATATGTGAACCCACATGGCTCTATCCTAAACTTTGTGAAGTAGTATGAGAAGATTTAAACACATGTGCTTGTCCGGGAGGGTGCACAAGATTATAGGACAGAGCACTTGCAAACTGATTTGTGGTCACCTTTTCCCATTGAGAAGCAGGCGTATGAAACATACACTAGAGACTTGTACAAGAAGTTTTGTAATGAGTTTGAAATGATTGGGAGGTACAATGTACACCCCTGGGGAGCACATTTATATGAGCTTGAACCTAATCAGGAATGGGTTGCTAAATATGGGGACATGAACTACTCTGTGTTCGTGGAAAGTGATGCAGGCAACTACACTTGTGAGTGCTACAAGATGGACAGAGATGGTATCCTCTGCTGCCATATCTTGAAGGTATTTACCCACCTTGGAGTGGATGAAATACCAGCGCAATACATTCTTCGGAGGTCGACTCCCCTAGCAGTTCCTGATGCGCCCCCCATTGTCCAAGAACAAGCAGACGAAATGCCCCCTTTGTCAAAGAGGCAAATGCGACATACAAACCTGCAGATGGATTTTGCAAGCTTGGCCAAAGTTGCCTGTGCATCTGATGCTGCTACAAAAGTTCTGAAGAAGCATATGCGTGCAGCTCGAACAGAGCTTGGGTGCCTAAAATTGACCAAGAAAAAGAAACCTCCTGCGGCTACGTGTGCCAGACACACTCAGCCCTGGAACAACTATTGCTAATCCTCCTCAGCCACCACCGTTTTCGGCGCGTGCACCTGCTCCAGCTCATAGTGGGAATGCGCAAACAACTACTGGTGCTCCCCCACCGCCGCCAGAGGGTGCTGGAGGCTGAGGTGCTCCTGTTCCACTGCAGCCTGACACCCCTGGTGGTTCTACACCTACTCCACCTATTCCAAGGGACCCACTGAAGTCTAGCACGAAAGGGAGAGCGAAGTCTAAACAAATTGAATCAACGCTGGAACTACACCCCAAAAGGAAAAACAAATGTAGTTTCCGTGGTTCCTTTGAGCAAAATGCAACGAGCTGCGAGGCAAGGTTGGTGTGAAGGCCAAAGAAGGAAGCGAAAAAATGGGAGCCAAAACGATGGAGTGAAAAACGATCTGAAGTTTTTCTGTCATTCTTCAATGAGAAAGATCATGAAACTGTATTGACAACTTGGGAACTTTAGGACTGATTTGTGGTGTGGTTGATATACTTGGTGTGGATTTTTAATTGTCCTTGCTGCGACCATATATAGGTTTATTTCCCTTCCTTACGCAAGTAGTAGTTGGGCAAACCGAGGCACTATTTGCCAGCATTTCTATAAGTACTTGCCTGCTCTTCTTAAATTAGTTTACTAGTTTCAAACTATTTCTTGCCTTCCAACTTCGGCCAATTTCATGAACTATGTTCCCTAGGTACTTGCTATTAAGAAGAAGAAAAATTCAAGGAATGAATGCGGAAAAAAGGAAGGTGTGGTGAACATACCTACTGTAGTTCCAGTATTTCCTTCCAAGGAGCTTTGTTGTGAATAGATGAAACACAGATGCTCGTCAGCTGCTTCCTAATATTTGGAATATCACTTGGTTCTTATTTTGGAACAGCCCTAGCAACCCATTTGTTGGTGTTCGTCAGCCCGTAAATGCCACAGTCAGTGCTATTTGTAAACACAAAAAAAGGCTGGTTTAAGAAAGTGAACATAAGTCAAAACTGATTTTTGAATAATTGATATTGGGAAAAGTTGCTTACTCATTGTTCTGCCTCGGGACATCGATGTTGACTAGGGGATACTTATCCAGCACAACATGTGAGTGTCCATAATGGTGCTCCCACAAACTACGAATAGTTGCTGCTATCAACCTAGCGTTCTTGTCCAATACATGATTATCTAGTGTCCTCCATGAATCAAGGAGATCAATGTTCTCTAAGATAGGAAACAAAATCTGGAGAGAAAAACATTTCCAGAAAAACAATATGAGATGATGGAAAAAATATATGAGGCCATTTGACAAGAAAGTACTCGGAAAAATATATGAGGCAGCCACTTTTGTTTGTAAAAAGCAACTAGGTAATTTCAATTGAAGCAAGTAGTTTTGATAAAATGGGGCATCTTGTGATCCTCTGAAAAATAGGCAACATGTGAAATATGTGCCACACATAGTAATAACTAGTACTAGTAGTAAACACTATAAAAAGGAGGCTACTTGTGTTTTTCAAAAATAATGTAGGCATCATTTCTAAACTATAGGTTGAGCAAAAATAAAATGGGAAAAACTAGTGGTCATACAACTTGGTACATACGGTTACAGGGAGTACTTGTGAAAAGGGAGGCAACTTTTGGTCCTATAAAAGGGACAATTATTGGAAAAAAACTAGCTATAATTGAGGCAACTACATGCTTCATAGCAGGCAAGTTGTAGTTTTCCTAAGTTTCATGTTACAAAGTTTTTCCTCAAGCAAGGTGCATTGAATAAAAAAGGTTAAGTCTGTGACTCCCTAAAAAATTGAGGTAGACTTGTTGTTCTACAAAAAGAAGATAAGGAACTTGGCAACTAGATTTGAGGCAAGAACTTGCAAGATGATGAGGCAAGTACTTCCAATTGATGATGCAACTAGTGGTTTAGGTAATTACATCCAAAAATAGCAGGCAACTTGCAGCTATAATTGAGGCAACTACATGTTTCGTAGCAGGCAAGTTGTGGTTTTCCTAAGTTTCATGTTACAAAGTTTTTCCTGAAGCAAGGTGCATCGAATGAAAAAGGTTAAGTCTGTGAATCTCTAAAATTTTGAATTACAGTTGGAAGCTAGTAGTTTGGATAAAAAATTGAGGTAGACTTGTCGTCCTACAAAAACAAGATAAACACTTGGCAACTAGATTTGAGGCAAGAACTTGCAAGATGATGAGGCAAGTACTTGCAATTGATGAGGCAACTAGAGGTTTGGTAATCAAAGGCAAAAATAGTCGCAGCTAGTTAACTTCTATTTGAAGAAAGTAGTTTGAATATAAAAAAGCTGCAAGTTTTGACAAAATTCCAGGAAATTAGTGTACTCACCATGTCTTTTCGGTCCAAGTGATTTGACTTGTTGAACCTGGCAGTAATCTCGTTTGTATTCCATATCATCTGTTGTAATCTGATCTATAAAAAACAGATAGACAAAATGGAAAAGAATGATGAAATTTCCATTGGATGTAGTACAAATCACCATCAAAAAGGAAAAGGGGAAAAAGACACTATAGGGTGCATCTCTTACCGAGAATTTAACTGGCATGATAACCTTCTTTGAGTCTACTGGCAAGTTGTAAATCATAGACTGTAACCCAACTTGGAAAACATGTGAAACGACGAATCCACCACACTTCATGGACTCCGCGAGCTCCCTCACAGTTACAAAGTATCCATCGAACTCGATGAGTCTTGGGTTGTACAATAAATTTGCACGGGACATATAAGCATGAAAAACTAAACTTGCCTATACATGAGTATTGTAGCTGCCTGAAAAAACCAAAGATGAAAATGGTGGCGGTACATAACTGATATCTGTATCAGATGATTCTTGTGCACTGCGCCTTGCATGCAACATAACAGATGCATATAAACGGTTGACTTCGGGTTTGCAATAGAATTCCTTTTTGTTGTCAATGCCCGTGAAAGGTGATCTCAGAGATGATGATGGCTTGATGAGCCTCCTCTCAAATTTGTTGGTAATTACCTCCCCTGAGCTGCTACTGCTAGAAAACTTACCACCTGATCCCATATCTGTTTCATTGGTGAACATAGCACAATTAACATATTATTTCCCCCTTCGCTCTGCTTCAGCACACACTGCCTCTAGTTCCTCTATATCCCATACATCATCGTCAAGGTTTATTACTTCTCTTATGCGTGTTGTTGCAATATCCTCTGTTTGCATGTCAAGAAATTCATGCAAATTGTTGATATCCTAATCTCCTTCCTCAAGGCCAGGTTCCAACACATCGAAAATCACTCCAAAAGTTGGAGCTGGGCAATAATCATCGCACATCCCGGACACCCTTCTACTCTTGATTTCATTGGCTGGCTCTTCAACAGTTCACTGTGGTGGGATGTGGATGGGAGCATTTGTTGGAGCAATACACTTGTCTAGAATTTCATTTATTTTGTCTATATCAACAGTTTGCTGCTTGTGTGATACGAGTGGCCAGTTCTCCTTGGAGGTGTGTTGGAGGCAAACTCAGATTATTATTCAATAACTTTGCTACTGGTCCTACATGTCTTACATCAGTCCCTGCAGGCATCATCTCTTCAGTGCTATGCAGCTTGTCCTCTGGCACTGTTTTTTTTCACCAGTCATACCTGAAGTGGCAGGTTGGTGGTTCCTTGCAGGAAAGTCACAATATTATTCGGCAAGTTCTGGTTTGGCATTGGCACTGTTTATTTCCCAACCATCAGAGGTAAATTGGCAAGATGAGGGGTACTTGCAGCCAAACAGCAACAGGGCTAGGCAACTTCTCCTCTTGCACTGTTTTTATTCCACCATTCATGTATGAAGTGGCAGGTTGTTGGCTCCTTGAAGGAAACTCAATAACAGTGTTGGGCAACTTCTCGAAAGGCACTGGTTGTTTTGCATCATTCCTTTGCATAGTAGCAACCTGAGGACTCTTTGCAGGCAACTTAACAATAGACCTAGGCAACACCTCCAATTGGCCTTGTTGTTTTGTACCAGAGTCTGGAAAGTTGTCAAGGTGTCGATTCTCATCAAGCAACTTGACTCATGTGGTGGGAAGCTTCCCCATTGAACTTTCTTGCTTGATATTCTCAGCCAAAGTCAATGGCTGAGATGATTTGGTAATCTTGTCAACATGATTACTGTCAGGTTTGCAAGCTTGCTGAACCGGCTTCTGAGCACTGTAAGTTGCCTGACATTTTGCTTGACTTGCCTTGTTAGCCAACATAGTTGCCTGTTGAACTTTTTTAGTTTGTCCACTAAGTTTGAGTGATGATGTCAGTGCCTTGGGTTGCATCCTTTCTGCAGCTGCAACAGAGTTTGGATTCAGGTTGAATGATACTCTCTTTTGAAGGAAATATTCCCTAGAGACAATAATAAAGTTGTTATTTATATTTCCTTATATCATGATAAATGTTTATTATTCATGCTAGAATTGTATTAACCGGAAACTTGATACATGTGTGGATACATAGACAAAACACAGTGTCCCTAGTATGCCTCTACTAGACTAGCTCGTTAATCAAAGATGGTTAAGTTTCCTAACCATAGACATGTGTTGTCATTTAATGAACGGGATCACATCATTAAGAGAATGATGTGATGGACAAGACCCATCTGTTAGCTTAGCATTATGATCGTTAAAGTTTTATTGCTATTGCTTTCTTCATGACTTATACATATTCCTTTAACTATGAGATTATGCAACTCCCGAATATTGGAGGAACCCCTTGTGTGCTATCAAACGTCACAACGTAACTGGGTGATTATAAATATGCTCTACAGGTGTCTCCGAAGGTGTTTGTTGGGCTGGCATAGATTGAGATTAGGATTTGGCACTACGAGTATCGCAGGGGTATCTCTGGGCCATCTCGGTAATACACATTATGATAAGCCTTGCAAGCAATGTTACTAATGAGTTTAGTTGCGGGATGATGTATTACAGAACGAGTAAAGAGACTTGCTGGTAACAAGATTGAACTAGGTATGAAGATACTGACGATCGAATATTGGGCAAGTAACGTACCGATGAAAAAGGGAATGACGTATGTTGTCATTACAGTTTGACCGATAAAGATCTTCATAGAATATGTAGGAACCAATATGAGCATCCAGGTCCCCCTATTGGTTATTGAGCGGAGATGTGTCCCGACCATGTCTACATAGTTGTCGAACCCGTAGGGTCCGCACACTTAACGCTCGATGATGATTTGTACTATGAGTTATGTGTTTTGGTGACCGAATATTGTTTCGAGTCCCGGATGAGATCACGGACATGATGAGGAGTCTCGAAATGGTCGAGAGGTAAAGATTGATATATTGGACGGTAGTATTCGGACACCAGAAGTGTTTCGGAATGTATCGGGTACGTATCGGAGTACCGCGGGTTACCGGAACCCCCCGGCGGAAAGATATGGGCCATAAGAGGGAGGCAAGGCAGCCCACAAGGGGTGGCGCGCGCCCCCCATGGGGAGTCCGAATTGGACTAGGGGAGGGGGCATGGCCACCCTTTCCTTCTCCTCCTCCCTCTCCTTTCCCCATTCCCCTTCCGGTAAAACGAAAGGGGGGCGAATTGGACTAGGAGCCCAGGTGGGACTCCTCCCACTTGGCGCGCCCCTAGGCCGGCCTCATCCCCTCTCCCTCCTTTATATACGGGGCAGGGGGCACCTCTAAGACAGATCAGTTGTTCTTAGCCGTGTGTGGTGCCCCCCTCCACCGTTTAGTCCTTCAGTCATATTGTCATAGTGCTTAGGCGAAGCCCTACGCGGATCACTTCACCATCACCGTCACCATGTCGTCGTGCTGACGAAACTCTCCCTCGACACTTTGCTGGATCAAGAGTTCGAGGGACATCATCGAGCTGAACGTGTGCAGAACTCGGAGGTGTCATACGTTCGGTACTTGATCGATTGAATCGAGAAGACGTTCGACTACATCAACCGCGTTAAACTAACGCTTATGCTTTTGGTCTACGAGGGTACGTGGACACACTCTCACCCTCTCATTCCTATGCATCTCCTAGATAGATCTTGTGTGATTGTAGGAAATTTTCTGAAATTGCTTGCTACGTTCCCAACAGTGGCATCCGAGCCAGGTCTATGCGTAGATGATATGCTCGAGTAGAACACAAAGAGTTGTGGGCGATGATAGTGATACTGCTTACCAGCAACGTCTTATTTTGATTCGGCGGTACTGTTGGATGAAGCGGCCCGGACAAACCTTACATGACCACGTTCATCAGACCAGTTCCACCGACAGACATGCAACTTGTTGTGCATAAAGGTGGCTGGCGGGTGTCTGTTTCTCCAACTTTACTTGAATCGAATTTGACTACGGCCGGTCCTTGTTGAAGGTTAAAACAGCAAACTTGACAAAACATCGTTGTGGTTTTGATGCGTAGGTCAGAACGATTCTTTTTTTGACAGAAAGACTGTAAGGGAACCCCCTACAGTATAATTGGTGCAACAAACCCAAATTACAAGTACCGTGCCTTGAACCTGGGTGGGTGGAAAGGCATCAGCCTCTTCCCACCACTAGGCTATGCCCCTTGCCCTGTGTCAGAACGATTCTTACTAGAAGAACATAATAGCCACGTAAGAATTGCAACAACAAAGTAGAGGACGTCTAACTTGTTTTTGCAGGGCATGTTGTGATGTGATATGGTCATGATGTGATATATGTTATTGTATGAGATGATCATGTTTTGTAAAAGTTATCGGCAACTGGTAGGAGCCTTATGGTTGTCGCTTTATTGTATGAAATGCAATCGCCATGTAATTGCTTTACTTTATTACTATGCGTTAGCGATAGTTGTAGAAGCAATAGTTGGCGAGATGACAACGACGCTACGATGGAGATCAAGGTGTCAAGATGGTGACGATGGAGATCATGATGGTGCTTTGGAGATGGAGACCAAAGGCACAAGATGATGATGGCCATACCATGTCACATATTTTTGATTGCATGTGATGTTTATCTTTTATGCATCTTTTTTTGCTTAGTACGACGGTAGCATTATAAGATGATCCCTCACTAAAATTTCAAGGTATAAGTGTTCTCCTTGAGTATGCACCATTGCGACAGTTCATCATGCCGAGACACCACATGATGATCGGGTGTGATAAGTTCTATGTTCACATACAACGGGTGCAAGACAGTTTTGGACGTGCGGAATACTCAGGTCAAACTTGACGAGCCTAGCATGTACAGACATGGCCTCGGAACACTTGAGACCGAAAGGTCGAACGTGAATCATATAGTAGATATGATCAACATAGAGATGTTCACCATTGAAAACTACTCCATCTCACATGATGATTGGACATGGTTTAGTTGATATGGATCACGTGATCATTTAGATGACTTGATGGATGTCTATCTAAGTGGGAGTTCTTAAGTATTATGATTACTTGAAATTAATTTATCATGAACGTCTTGATAGTTTTTGCATATCTATGTTGTATATCAATGGCCCGTGCTACCGTTCCTTTGAATTTTAATGTGTTCCTAGAGAAAGCTAAGTTGAAAGATGATGGTAGCAACTACACGGACTGGGTCCGTAACTTGAGGATTATCCTCATTAATGCACAGAAGAATTATGTCCTTGATGCACCGCTAGGTGAAAAGCCCCCTCCCGCTAATGTAGACGCTTTGAACGTCTGGCAGACGCAGTCTCATGACTACTCAATAATTCAGTGTGCCATGCTCTACTGCTTAGAATCGGGACTTCAAAGACGTTTTGAACGTCATGGACCATATGAGATGTTCAGAGTTGAAGTTAATATTTCAAGAAAATGCTCGAGTTGAGAGATATGAAGTCTCCAACAAGTTCTATAGCTGCAAGATGGAGGAGAACAATTATGTCAGTGAACACATACTCAGAATGTCTGGGTACCATAACCACTTGACTCAGCTAGGAGTTAATCTTCCGGGTGATAGTGTTATTGACAGAGTTCTTCAATCACTACCACCAAGCTACAAGGGCTTTGTGATGAACTATAATATGCAAGGGATGGATAAGACAATTCCCGAGCTCTTCGCTATGCTCAAAGTTGTGGAGGTAGAAATCAAGAAAGAGCATCAAGTGTTGATGGTTAACAAGACCACTAACTTCAAGAAAAAGGGCAAAGGAAAGAAGGGGAACTTCAAGAAGAATGGCAAGCCAGTTGCCACTCCCGGCAAGAAACCCGAGTCTGGACCTAAGACTGAAACTGAGAGCTTCTACTGCAAAGGGACTGCACACTTGAAGCGGAACTGTCCCAAGTATTTGGCGGATAAGAAGGATGGCAAAGTGAACAAAGGTATATTTGATATACATGTTATTGATGTGTACCTTACTAATTCTCATAGTAGCGCCTGGGTATTTGATACTGGTTCTGTTGCTCATATTTGCAACTCAAAATAGAGGCTACAGATTAAACGAAGATTGGCTAAGAATGAGGTGACAATGTGCGTCGGGAACGGTTCCAAGGTCGATGTGATCGATGTCGGCACGCTACCTCTACATCTACCTTAGGGGTTAGTTTTAGACCTGAATAATTATTATTTGGTGCCAGTGTTGAGCATGAACATTATATCTGGATCTTGTTTGATGCGAGACGGTTATTCATATAAATCAGAGAATAATGGTTGTTCTATTTATATGAGTAATATCTTTTATGGTCATGCACCCTTGAAGAGTGGTCTATTTTTGTTGAATCTCGATCGTGGTGATACACATATTCATAATATTGATGACAAAATATGCAAAGTTGATAATGATAGTTGTCGATGTCAAAACCGGCGAATCTCGGGTAGGGGGTCCCGAACTGTGCGTCAAGGCCGGATGGTAACAGGAGACAAGGGACACGATGTTTTTACCAAGGTTCGGGCCCTCTCGATGGAGGTAATACCCTACTCCTGCTTGATTAATATTGATGATATGGGTAGTACAAGAGTAGATCTACCACGAGATCAAGGAGGCTAAACCCTAGAAGCTATCCTATGGTATGATTGTATATGAAGATGATTGTCCTACAGACTACAACCCTCCGGTTTATATAGACACCGGATAGGGTTAGGGTTACACAGAGTCGGTTACAATGGTAGGAGATCTTGAATATCCGCACCGCCAAGCTTGCCTTCCACGCCAAGGAAAGTCCCATCCGGACACGGGACGAAGTCTTCAATCTTGTATCCTCATAGTCCAGGAGTCCGGCGAAGGTATAGTCCGGCTACCCGAACACCCCCTAATCCAGGACTCCCTCAGTAGCCTCTGAACCAGGCTTCAATGACGACGAGTCTGGCGTGCAGATTGTCTTCGGCATTGCAAGGCGGGTTCCTCCTCCAAGTCCTTCATAGAAGATTGTAAACACCAAGAATAGTGTCCGGCTCTGCAAAATAAGTTTCCACATAGTGCCATAGAGAGAATAATATTAACACAAATCAAATCAGCTGACGTATCCCGCAGTGCATCATCGCACTACGGCCAAGTTCTTTACATAAATCGTTTTTACTTTTCCACCTCAGCACATTTAGCGAGGCGGTTTCCTTGGCACGTCTTGTCAAAGCAGAGATCGTGTGCCCTTTTTACGGGATTCTCATCAATACGGACGTGGGTAACCCGTGGATGGTCTCCTCCGTTACGGATTTTCAAGTGAAAAAGCTGAGGAAGGCCGGATACCTGTCCAAGGACATCCCGCACCGGCTTCCTGAGAAGGGTCAGCTCCTCCCCACCCCAAGGCCCCATGAGAGGGTAGTTTTCCTTCCCCACTTCCTCCACGGACTGGGTTTTCCACTCCACCCATTCGTCCGGGGACTCATGTTCTACTACGGCCTGGATTTCCATGATCTGGCCCCAAACTACATCCTCAACATCTCGACGTTTATCGTCGTGTGCGAGGCCTTCCTCCGCGTTCGCCCCCATTTCGGCCTCTGGCTTAAGACTTTCAACGTCAAGCCCAAGGTGGTGCGCGGCAGCCAAGCGGAGTGCGGAGGCGCCATGGCGGGCAAGATGGCCAACGTCCTATGGTTCGAGGGCTCCTTTGTGGAGACCCTAAAGGGGTGGCAAGCAGGGTGGTTTTACATCACCGAGCCACGCGATCCGAAATGGGTCGCAACCCCCGAGTTCCGATCCGGACCCCCACACGGCTAATGTTCTGGAAAGAGACGGGCCTGTCATGGGGCAATGAAGAAGAGGTGACCGGATTGCAAACTTGCATCCAGTCCCTGGTGAACAAGCCAATCCGGCTTGTTAATATAGTCCAGGTTATGCTCGTCCGCCGGATCCTCCCGTGCCAACAACGGGGCTTCAATTTGTGGGAGTTCGACCCGGCACAGCACCAAACCCTTAACAGGCTCTTCGAAACGACGTATGAAGATGCTTGGAAGGTGCTCTTCAAGGGCGCCGAGGCTCCCGCATCCGCCTCCGAGGACAGCGGATACAGCTCGCAGCGTCACGCTAGCGAGGTAAGCTATCTTCGCCTTTTACAGGATACTAAGCTCTTTTTTTTACTTTCCCAGTTTTGACTCTGTGTGGGATCTAAACTCCCTTACCTTTGAAAGGCTTGGCCGGTGTAGGATCTAGAAGTAGGTGTGTCTAGAGGGGGGTGATTAGACACTTAGTGCTAAAGTTGCAGTTTTTAAGCCTTTTCGGTTTGAGTGGAGTTTTAGGCACAATTTCAACATACACAATACATATCAAGCAAGCATGCAAAGAGTATATGAGCAGCGGAATGTAAAGCATGCAACTTGCAAGAATGTAAAGGGAAGGGTTTGGAGAATTCAAACATAATTGGAGACACGGATGTTTTTCCCGTGGTTCCGATAGGTGGTGCTATCCTACATCCACGTTGATGGAGACTTCAACCCACGAAGGGTAACGGTTGCGCGAGTCCACGGAGGGCTCCACCCACGAAGGGTCCACGAAGAAGCAACCTTGTCTATCCCACCATGGCCATCGCCCACGAAGGACTTGCCTCACTAGCGGTAGATCTTCACGAAGTAGGCGATCTCTTTGCACTTACAAACTCCTTGGTTCAACTCCACAATCTTGTCGGAGGCTCCCAGGTGACACCTAGCCAATCTAGGAGACACCACTCTCCAAGAAGTAACAAATGGTGTGTTAATGATGAACTCCTTGCTCTTGTGCTTCAAATGATAGTCTCCCCAACACTCAACTCTCTCTCTCTCATAGGATTTGGATTTGGTGGAAAGAAGATTTGAGTGGAAAGCAACTTGGGGAAGGCTAGAGATCAAGATTCATATGGTAGGAATGGAATATCTTGGTCTCAACACATGAGTAGGTGGTTCTCTCTCAGAACATATGAGTTGGAAGTGTAGATGTGTTCTGATGTCTCTCTCCACGAATGAACAGGAGGTGGAGGGGTATATATAGCCTCCACACAAAATCCAACCGTTACACACAATTTACCAATCTCGGCGGGACCGAATCAACAAACTCGGTCGGACCGAAAAGGTAAACCTAGTGACCGTTAGAGATTTTCGGTGGGACTGACATGCAACTCGGTAGGACCGATATGGTTAGGGTTAGGGCATAACGTAATATCGGTGAGACCGATTACACAAATTCGGTGAGACCGATTTGGTAATTAGCTAACCAGAGAGTTGGTCAGGCAAACTCGGTGGGACCGATTACTAAACTCGGTAAGACCGATTTTGGTAATAAGTTAACCAGAGAGTTTACATTGTAATCTCGGTAGTACCGATTGCCTAAACTCGGTGAGACCGATTTTGACAATGGACATACACAGTGAGATTGCAATCCCACCTTGGTGAGACCGAGATCCCTATCGGTAGAACCGATTTGCTAGGGTTTGGCAATGGCTTATGACATGTGAAACTCGGTGACGCCGGATAGAAAGAATCGGTAGGACCGAGTTTGACTTTGGGTTTAGGTCATATGTGGAAATGGGAAAGTAGCTGAGGGTTTTGGAGCATATCATCAAGCACATGGAGAAAAAGGCTCATTAAGCAACACCTCATCCCTTCTTAATAGTATTGTCTTTTCCTATGGACTCAATGTGATCTTGTATCACTAAAAGTGTAAAATGAAGAGTCCTGAGCTTGAAGCTTTAGCCAATCCTTTGTCCTTAGCATCTTGAAGGAGTTCCCACAACCTTTAGTCCATGCCATTCCATTGTTGAACTTATCTAAAATATACTAGATAAAAGTATTAGTCCAACAAGAGATATGTTGACATTAATTACCAAAACCACCTGGAGAGCACTTGTGCTTTCAATCTCCCCCTTTTTGGTAATTGATGACAACATACATTAAAGCTTTAAATAAAGATACAAATAATAGCAAGTAAAGCTTTGGAAGAACATGTAACAAACATAGGCTCCCCCTTCATGTATGCAATCATGTGAATACAGAATATAGAAGCATGTGAGAGTATAATCATGACAGAGTAGTCAATGTGTTACATGTAGCTTGGCTATATGCATCAGAGCAAAAGATTATTATTAAAAGAAATACCTTCATGCTTATGAGTCCTTCTTGCAAACAGTATGTACAGAAAGCAAGAATTCCTCATACTCATGATTCTGATGCATATACTTACCTTGTAGTCTTAAGTTGGCTTAGGATGGAATGAACCTGCACAAACAAGGTTAGATAACACAGGTACATCCAATGGCCAGAGCAAACCTAAGGAAACCACAAGAATACCAAGACTGGGATGCCATGTAAAGAGTGAGTACAAGGTACCACATTGGATTAGACATGTCCCCAAGAGTAAAGATATGCAATGAATTTGAATGATTTCTTTCCCTTAGATGTCTTGCTCCCCCTGAATCTGACATGGGATATTGGGAGAAGATAGGGAACAGAAAATCAGAGCTGAAAGATATGAATAGAACTTAATTCAAATGAGTACATATGAACATGTCTTTCCCCCAAAAAGGCATGTGGCATCTCTCCTCTTGAACATCAAGCATCTGGGATCCTTGAGTATTCTCTCCCCCTTAATATCTGGGATCCTTGAGTATTCTCTCCCCCTTAGTACTTTCTCCTTTATAGTTGATAAGCTTTGATGTGATCTCTCTCTCCCCCTTTGACATCAATTTACAAGAAGGTTTTTCCTGGAATCCGTTGAATAGGTTTGGTCCTTGAGATTCAGCACAAAGCAGTGGATAAAACTGTGATGCTTGTAGAGGACAAGATTCATTGAGTGAAGCTGGATCAGAAGAAATATAGAATATGTGGCAAACTGTTTTTTCTGTTACGAAATCGGTGGCACCGAGTGGCATGTTTCGGTGGTACCGAAGGGGTTCGGTTGGACCAAAAATTACAATTCGGTGAAACCGAGTTCATCACAGAGAAAACTCTTGTCACCTCAGCTCACTAGACAAGTAAGATCTCACAAAGATTTGCAATGAATTAGCTTAAAGATTTGCAAGGAATTTGATGCAGAAATATGCAGAATAAGAATCAAAAAGAAAAGAATGAAAGGTTCTAGATGAAGTTTTTTTTTGTTAGAAAAAGAGGGAAACAAATATGCAAGGGACAAATGCAATAACACAGAAAAGAACACAAGAGAACTTCATCTAGAATTGGGCGGTGACATAGTCACCTATGTTAGAGTATATTGACTTAGGAGTCAAGTGAGAACACTTGATCATAGGTCATACTCATCGTTTAAGCTCAAAATGGGGTTACCATTTTTCGTTTAAGCATCTTGATGTATTCACATCTTGTGGAGTTCCTTTAACTCATGACTTGGAATAAAGCTTGTCTAAGATGGAACAACATACCTTGGGTGGTGGTGTGGATCTAGCTCATGTAGTTGAACTTGTGTGGGTGCTCAAGGGTGATGTAGCTCATCATGAGTTGGGAGCACCACTTGGATTTTGAGTTCATCTACCTACATGGATTAGTTCTTGCAAGGAAAAGCACTTGTATATCCAAAAATGACAGTCATGAAGCTCAACATAGAATTTGTCAAAGGATATGTTCAAATGGTTTCGTGCTTCCTTGTCGTCAACCACGGTTGTGTAGAGACTTGGTGATGTAGAGATTGCTCAAGATGTGAGTGAGTTGCAATATCATAGAATTTGATTCAACCAAGTACCTACATGGGTTAGATATCATGCAAGATACAAATGTATCCAAGACATAAGATAGTCATCATAAGAGATATATCATGGATTGGCCATAAGCTCATGTCTTGCATGTATCCCATGGAGTTTCTACTCCAAGTTCGAAGCATCAATGATGTTAAATTCTCCTCTCAACCTGCAAAACACTTTCCCATCAAGTGGTTTAGTGAATATATCCGCTAATTGCTTATCGGTGCGAACATGCTTAAGATCAATGTCACCCTTAGCAACATGATATCGAATGAAATGATTACGAACTTCAATGTGCTTAGTTCGAGAATGTTGCACAGGATTATGACCAACTTTGATAGCACTTTCATTGTCACAGAGCAATGGAACATGTTTCACATAGACCCCATAATCTTTAAGAGTTTGGGTCATCCAAAGTAATTGAGCACAACATGAACCAGCGGCAATGTACTCCGCTTCGGCGGTAGATAAGGATACCGAGTTTTGTTTCTTGGAGGACCAAGACACAAGAGATCTACCAAGAAATTGACAAGTACCCGAATTGGACTTTCTATCAACCTTGTCTCCGGCATAATCCGAGTCGGAATAGCCAACAAGATCAAAAGAGGACCTCTTAGGATACCAAATGCCAAAATTTGGTGTATGAATTAGGTATCTCACTATCCTTTTCACGGCCTTAAGATGACATTCTTTAGGAGCCACTTGATATCGTGCACACATGCACACACTTAGCATAATATCGGGACGTGAGGCACATAAGTATAACAATGAACCAATCATAGAGCGATAAACCTTTTGATCAACCGGTTCACCATCTTTGGTCAAGTCATTATGTCCACTAGTAGGCATGGGTGTTGACATACCTTTGCATTCTTGCATGTTGAACTTCTTGAATAAGTCTTTGGTGTAGTTCGTTTGAGATACAAATGTACCTTCCTTAGTTTGCTTGATTTGCAAACCGAGAAAGAATTTAAGTTCACTCATCATAGACATCTCAAACTTCTCCGACATTAGCTTTCCAAACTTTTCACTAAAACGAGGGTTAGTTGAACCAAATATAATATCATCAACATAAATTTGGCACACAAATAGTTCTCCATTAACCCTTTTAGTAAAAAGTGTGGAATCAATTTTTCAAATTTCAAAACCACTTGCAATAAGGAACTTGGTCAAGCATTTATACCATGCTCTAGGAGCTTGTTTAAGACCATAAAGAGCTTTGTGAAGTTTGTAAACATGATTAGGTTTCTTAGGATTGACAAAGCCGGGAGGTTGTTTGACATAAACTTCCTCCTCTATTTCACCATTTAGAAAAGCACTTTTAATGTCCATTTGGTACAAGGTGATATTATGGTGATTAGCATAGGCAAGTAAGATGCGAATGGACTCGAGTCTAGCAACGGGAGCATATGTCTCACCATAGTCCATACCTTCGACTTGTGTGTACCCTTGGGCGATGAGACGTGCTTTGTTGCGAACCACTTGTCCATCTTCATCTTGCTTGTTGCGAAACACCCATTTGGTACCAATGATGTTGTGGTTGTTGTCGGGCTTCTCAACCAATGTCCAAAGTTGGTTTCTCTCAAAGTTGTGTAGCTCTTCATGCATAGCGTTTATCCAATCCGGATCTTCCAATGCTTCTTCAACCTTCATAGGTTCAATGCTAGAGATAAATGAATAGTTTTCACAAAAGTTAGCTAAACGAGTTTTTGAGCGAGTAATTCTCCCGGTTTGGATATCATTGTAGATTTGCTCGACGGGATGATCTTTGGCAATTCTTGCTCGAACTCGTGAAAGCTTTTGCTTGGGTCTTCGTTGAACATCTTCTTCATCTTGTTCATCTTCTTGATCTTCTTCATTGTTGACGTTGTTGTTCTCTTGTCGTGGTGGAGAAGGAGGTTGTTGATGTTTGTCTTGATGCGTTTCCTCGTTTTCTTCATCTTGGTGTGTCCCACTTGTGGATGCTTCCGTGTCAATTCTTGGTTCACCTTGTCGTGAAGTAGAAGCCTCCACTTGGACGGACGAGGTATTCTCCTTCACCTCCATTGGACGAATTTGGCCAATAGACAAGTCTTAGATTGCTTCTGAAGGGTCTTTGTCTCCTACATCAATTGGCAATTGCTCTACTTGCGAGCCATTAGATTCATCAAACTTCACATCTACCGTTTCTTCAACCTTTCGGGTGAAAGAGTTGTAGACACGGTAAGTGTGAGAGTTCGAGCCATAACCAAGTAGGAAACCTTCATGAGATTTAGGAGCAAACTTTGAACGACGATGCTTATCAAGAATGTAGCACTTTGAGCCGAATACTCGAAAGTATCCAACTTGGGGTTTGTTACCGGTGAGGAGCTCGTATGCCGTCTTGCCGAGTAGCTTGTGAAGATACAAGCGATTTGTTGCATGACAAGCCGTCTCAACCGCTTCTGCCCAAAAGTGCTTTGGCGTGTTGTACTTGTTAGGGAACGTAGTAATTTCAAAAAAATTCCTACGCACACGCAAGATCATGGTGATGCATAGCAACGAGAGGGGAGAGTGTTGTCTACGTACCCTCGTAGACCGAAGCGGAAGCGTTGACACAACGTAGAGGAAGTAGTCGTACGTTCTCCTCGCGATCCAACCGATCACAGCACCGTTACTCCGGCACCTCCGAGTTCTTGGCACACGTTCAGCTCGATGACGATCCCCGGGCTCCGATCCAGCAAAGCGTCGGGGAAGAGTTCCGTCAGCACGACGGCGTGGTGACGATCTTGATGTGTTACCGGCGCAGGGCTTCGCCTAAGCACTGCAACGATATGACCGAGGTGGAATATGGTGGAGGGGGGCACCGCACACGGATAAGGAACGATCACGAAGATCAATTTGTGTGTCTATGGGGTGCCCCCTGCCCCTGTATATAAAGGATGGAGGAGGAGGAGGCCGGCCAAGGCTTGGCGCGCCAGGGTGTGGAGTCCTACTAGGTCTCCAAGTCCTAGTAGGAGTCCACCAAGAGGGGAGGAAGGGAGAACGAATAGGAGGAGAAGGAAAGGTGGCCGGCCCCCTTTTCCCTAGTCCAATTCGGACCAGAGGGAAGGGGGGGCGCAGCAGCCTTTTTCCTCTTCCCACTAAAGCCCATCAAGGCCCATTACTTCTCCCGTAATCCCGTAACTCCCCGATACTCCCGAAAATACCCGGATCACTCAGAACCTTTCCGATGTCCGAATATAGTCGTCCAATATATCGATCTTTACGTCTCGACCATTTCGAGACTCCTCGTCATGTCCCCGATCTCATCCGGGACTCCGAACTCCTTCGGTACATCAAAACTCATAAACTCATAATATAACTGTCATTGAAACCTTAAGCGTGCGGACCCTACGGTTCGAGAACAATGTAGACATGACCGAGACACGTCTCCGGTCAATAACCAATAGCGGGACCTGGATGCCCATATTGGCTCCTACGTATTCTACGAAGATCTTTATCGGTCAGACCGCATAACAACATACGTTGTTCCCTTTGTCATCGGTATGTTACTTGCCCGAGATTCGATCGTCGGTATCCAATACCTAGTTCAATCTCGTTACCGGCAAGTCTCTTTACTCGTTCCGTAATACATCATCTCGCAACTAACTCATTGGTTGCAATGCTTGCAAGGCTTATGTGATGTGCATTACCGAGAAGGCCCTGAGATACCTCTCCGACATTCAGAGTGACAAATCCTAATCTCGAAATATGCCAACCCAACAAATACTTTCGGAGACACCTGTAGAGCACCTTTATAACCACTCAGTTACGTTGTGACGTTTGGTAGCACACAAAGTGTTCCTACGGTAAACGGGAGTTGCATAATCTCATAGTCATAGGAACATGTATAAGTCATGGATAAAAGCAATAGCAACATACTAAACGATCGGGTGCTAAGCTAATGGAATGGGTCATGTCAATCAGATCATTCAACTAATGATGTGACCTCGTTAATCAAATAACAACTCCTTGTTCATGGTTAGGAAACATAACCATCTTTGATTAACGAGCTAGTCAAGTAGAGGCATACTAGTGACACTCTGTTTGTCTATGTATTCACACATGTATTATGTTTCCTGTTAATACAATTCTAGCATGAATAATAAACATTTATCATGAATTAAGGAAATAAATAATAACTTTATTATTGCCTCTAGGGCATATTTCCTTCAGTCTCCCACTTGCACTAGAGTCAATAATCTAGTTCACATCGCCATGTGATTTACCAGCAATAGTTCACATCACCATGTGATTAACACCCATAGTTCACATCGATATGTGACCAACACCCAAAGGGTTTACTAGAGTCAGTAATCTAGTTCACATCGCTTATGTGATTAACACCCAAAGAGTACTAAGGTGTGATCATGTTTTGCTTGTGAGATAATTTTAGTCCACGGGTCTGTCACATTCAGATCCGTAAGTATTTTGCAAATTTCTATGTCAACAATACTCTGCACGGAGTTACTTTAGCTAATTGCTCCCACTTTCAATATGTATCTAGATTGAGACTTAGAGTCATCTAGATTAGTGTCAAAACTTGCCTCGACGTAATCTTTTACGACGAACCTTTTGTCACCTCCATAATCGAGAAACATATCCTTATTCCACTAAGGATAATTTTGACCGCTGTCCAGTGATCTACTCCTAGATCACTATTGTACTCCCTTGCCAAACTCAGTGGTAGGGTATGCAATAGATCTGGTACACAGCATGGCATACTTTATAGAATCTATGGCTGAGGCATAGGAAATGACTTTCATTCTCTTTCTATCATCCGCCGTGGTCGGGCTTTGAGTCTTACTCAAGTTCACACCTTGTAATACAGGCAAGAACTCTTTCTTTGACTGTTCCATTTTGAACTACTTCAAAATCTTTTCAAGGTATGTACTTATTGAAAAACTTATCAAGCGTCTTGATCTATCTCTATAGATCTTGATGCTCAATATGTAAGCAGCTTCACCGAGGTCCTTCTTCGAAAAACTCCTTTCAAATACTCCTTTATGCTTTACAGAATAATTCTACATTATTTCCGATCAATAATATGTCATTTACATATACTTATCAGAAATGCTGTAGTGCTCCCACTCACTTTCTTGTAAATACAGGCTTCACCGCAAGTCTGTATAAAACTATATGCTTTGATCAACTTATCAAAGCGTATATTCCAACTCCGAGATGCTTGCACCAGTCCATAGATGGATCGCTGGAGCTTGCATATTTTGTTAACACCTTCAGGATCGACAAAACCTTCTAGTTGCATCGTATACAACTCTTATTTAATAAATCCATTAAGGAATGTAGTTTTGTTTATCCATTTGCCGGATTTCATAAAATGCGGCAATTGCTAACATGATTCGGACAGACTTAAGCATAGATACGAGTGACAAACTCTTATCGTAGTCAACACCTTGAACTTGTCGAAAAACCTTTTGCGACAATTCTAGCTTTGTAGATAGTAACACTACTATCAGTGTCCGTCTTCCTCTTGAAGATCCATTTATTCTTAATTGCTTGCCGATCATCGAGCAAGTCAACCAAAGTCCAAACTTTGTTCTCATACATGGATCATATCTCAGATTTCATGGCCTCAAACCATTTCGCGGAATCTGGGCTCATCATCGCTTCCTCATAGTTCGCAAGTTCATCATGGTCTAGTAACATGATTTCTAGAACAGGATTACCGTACCACTCTGGTGCGGATCTCACTCTGGTTTACCTACGAGATTCGGTAGTAACTTGATCTGAAGTTACATGATCATCATCATTAGCTTCCTCACTAATTGGTGCAGTAGTCACAAGAACAGATTTTTGTGATGAACTACTTTCCAATAAGGGAGAAGGTACAATTACCTTATCAAGTTTTCTACTTTCCTCCCACTCACTTCTTTCGAAATAAACTCTTTCTCTAGAAAGTTTCCGAACTTAGCAACAAAAAGTCTTGCCTTCGGATCTTGTGATAGAAGGTGTATCCAACAGTTTCCTTTGGATATTCTATGAAGACACATTTCTCCGATTTGGGTTCGAGCTTATCAGGTTGAAGCTTTTTCACATAAGCATCGCAGCCCCAAACTTTAAGAAACGACAACTTTGGTTTCTTGCCAAACCATAGTTCATATTGTGTCGTCTCAACGGACTTTAGATGGTGTCCCTTTTAACGTGAATGCAGCTGTCTCTAATGCATGATCCCAAAATGATATTGGTAAATCGGTAAGAAACATCATAGATTGTACTATATCCAATAAAGTACGGTTATGACGTTTGGACACACCATTATGCTGTGGTGTTCCAGGTGGCATGAATTTGTGAAACTATTCCACATTGTTTTAATTGAAGACCAAACTCGTAACTCAAATATTCGTCTCTGCGATCAGATCGTAGAAACTTTATATATATTTTTTGTCACGATGATTTTCCACTTCACTCTGAAATTCTTTGAACTTTTCAAATGTTTCAGACTTATGTTTCATCAAGTAGATATACCCATATCTTCTCAAATCATCTGTGAAGGTCAGAAAATAATGATACCTGCTGCAAGCCTTAATATTCATCGGACCACATACATCAGTATGTATGATTTCCAATAAATCTATTGCTTGTTTCATTGTTCCGGAGAACGGTGTTTTTAGTCATCTTTCCCTTAAGGCATGGATCGCAAGCATCAAGTGATTCATAATCAAGAGATTCCAAAATTCCATCAGCATGGAGTTTCTTCATGCGCTTTACACCAATATGACCTAAACTGCAGTGCCACAAATAAGTTGCACTATCATTATTAACTTTGCATCTTTTGGCTTCAATATTATGAATATGTGTATCACTATGATCGAGATCCAACAAACCATTTCGTTGGTGTGTATAACCATAGAAGGTTTTATTCATGTAAACAGAACAACAATTTATTCTCTTACTTAAATGAATAGCCGTATTGCAATAAACATGATCAAATCATATTCATGCTCAACGCAAACACCAAATAACACTTATTTAGTTTCAACACTAATCCCGAAAGTATAGGGAGTGTGTGATGATGATCATATCAATCTTGGAACCACTTCCAACACACATCGTCACCTTGCCCTTTAACTAGTCTTTGTTCATTCTGTAACTCCCGTTTCGATTTACTAATCTTAGCAACTTGAACTAGTACCAAATACTGAGGGGTTGCTATGAACACTAGTAAAGTACACATCAATAACATGTATATCAAATATACTTATGTTCACTTTTCCATCCTTCTTATCCGCCAATCACTTGGGGTAGTTCCGCTTCCAGTGACCAGTCCCTTTGCAGTAGAAGCACTTAGTCTCAGGCTTAGGACCAGACTTGGGCTTTTTCACTTGAGCAGCAACTTGCTTGCCGTTCTTCTTGAAGTTCCCCTTCTTTCCTTTTGCCCTTTTCTTGAAACTAGTGATCTTGTCAACCATCAACACTTGATGTTTTTCTTTGATTTCTACCTTCGCCGATTTTAGCATCGCGAAGAGCTTGGGAATATTTTCCGTTATCCCTTGCATATTATAGTTCATCACGAAGTTCTACTAACTTGGTGATGGTGACTAGAGAATTCTGTCAATCACTATCTTATCTGGAAGATTAACTCCCACTTGATTCAAGCGATTGTAGTACCCAGACAATCTGAGCACATGCTCACTAGTTGAGCGATTCTCCTCCATCTTTTAGCTATAGAACTTGTTGGAGACTTCATATCTCTCAACTCGGGTATTTACTTGAAATATTAACTTCAACTCCTGGAACATCTCATATGCTCCATGACGTTCAAAACGTCTTTGAAGTCCCGATTCCAAGCAGTTAAGCATGGTGCACTAAACTATCAAGTAGTCATCATATTGAGCTAGCAAAACGTTCATAACGTCTGCATCTGCTCCTGCAAAAGGTCCGTCACCTAGCGGTGCATCAAGAACAAAATTTTTCTGTGCAGCAATGAGGATAAACCTCAGATAAGGATCCAATCCGCATCATTGCTACTAACATTTTTCAACACAATTTTCTCTAGGAACATATCAAAATAAACACAGGGAAGCAACAACGCGAGCTATTGATCTACAACATAGATATGCTAATACTACCAGGACTAATGTTCATGATAAATTTAAGTTCAATTAATCATATTACTTAAGAACTCCCACTTAGATAGATATCTCTCTAATCCTCTAAGTGATCACGTGATCCAAATCAACTAAACCATGTCCGATCATCACGTGAGATGGAGTAGTTTCAATGGTGAACATCACTATGTTGATCATATCTACTATATGATTCACGCTCGACCTTTCGGTCTCCGTGTTCCGAGGCCATATCTGTTATATGCTAGGCTCGTCAAGTTAAACCTGAGTATTCCGCGTGTGCAACTGTTTTGCACCCGTTGTATTTGAACGTAGAGCCTATCACACCCGATCATCACGTGGTGTCTCAGCACGAAGAACTTTCGCAACGGTGCATACTCAGGGAGAACACTTCTTGATAATTAGTGAGAGATCATCTTATAATGCTACCGTCAATCAAAGCAAGATAAGATGCATAAAAGATAAACATCACATGCAATCAATATAAGTGATATGATATGGCCATCATCATCTTGTGCTTGTGATCTCCATCTCCGCAGCACCGTCATGATCACCATCATCACCGGCGCGACACCTTGATCTCCATCGTAGCATCGTTGTCGTCTCGCCAATCTTATGCTTCCACGACTATCACTACCGCTTAGTAATAAAGTAAAGCATTACATCGCAATTGCATTGCATACAATAAAGCGACAACCATATGGCTCCTGCCAGTTGCCGATAACTCGGTTACAAAACATGATCATCTCATACAATAAAATTTAGCATCATGTCTTGACCATATCACATCACAACATGCCCTACAAAAACAAGTTAGACGTCCTCTACTTTGTTGTTGCAAGTTTTACGTGGCTGCTACGGGTTTAAGCAAGAACTCATCTTACCTATGCATCAAAACCACAACGATAGTTTGTCAAATAGACTCCGTTTTAACCTTCTCAAGGACCGGGCGTA
The DNA here is from genome assembly GCA_032464435.1 of Aegilops umbellulata. Lineage (NCBI taxonomy): Eukaryota > Viridiplantae > Streptophyta > Magnoliopsida > Poales > Poaceae > Aegilops > Aegilops umbellulata. The sequence goes on along the minus strand of CP136055.1, from coordinate 316,544,143 downwards.
GCCACACTCGGTTCAACTAAAGTTGGAGAGACAGTCTTCCGCAAGCCATCTATGTGCAAAGCACGTCGAGGGAACCGGTCTCGCGTAAGAGTACGCGTAAGGTTGGTCCGGATCGTCTCGTCCAACAATACCGCTGAACCAAAGTATGACATGCTGGTAGGCAGTATGACTTGTATCGTCCACAACTCACTTGTGTTCTACTCGTGCAAATAACATCAAACCATAAAAAACTTAGGCTCGGATGCCACTGTTAGGGAACGTAGTAATTTCAAAAAATTTCCTACGCACACGCAAGATCATGGTGATGCATAGCAACGAGAGGGGAGAGTGTTGTCTACGTACCCTCGTAGACCGAAGCGGAAGCGTTGACACAACGTAGAGGAAGTAGTCGTACGTTCTCCTCACGATCCAACCGATCACAGCACCGTTACTCCGGCACCTCCGAGTTCTTGGCACACGTTCAGCTCGATGACGATCCCCGGGCTCCGATCCAGCAAAGCGTCGGGGAAGTGTTCCGTCAGCACGACGGCGTGGTGACGATCTTGATGTGTTACCGGCGCAGGGCTTCGCCTAAGCACTGCAACGATATGACCGAGGTGGAATATGGTGGAGGGGGGCACCGCACACGGCTAAGGAACGATCACGAAGATCAACTTGTGTGTCTATGGGGTGCCCCCTGCCCCTGTATATAAAGGATGGAGGAGGAGGAGGCCGGCCAAGGCTTGGCGCGCCAGGGTGTGGAGTCCTACTAGGTCTCCAAGTCCTAGTAGGAGTCCACCAAGAGGGGAGGAAGGGAGAACGAATAGGAGGAGAAGGAAAGGTGGCCGGCCCCCTTTTCCCTAGTCCAATTCGGACCAGAGGGAAGGGGGGGCGCAGCAGCCTTTTTCCTCTTCCCACTAAAGCCCATCAAGGCCCATTACTTCTCCCGTAATCCCGTAACTCCCCGATACTCCCGAAAATACCCGAATCACTCAGAACCTTTCCGATGTCCGAATATAGTCGTCCAATATATCGATCTTTACGTCTCGACCATTTCGAGACTCCTCGTCATGTCCCCGATCTCATCCGGGACTCCGAACTCCTTCGGTACATCAAAACTCATAAACTCATAATATAACTGTCATCGAAACCTTAAGCGTGCGGACCCTATGGTTCGAGAACAATGTAGACATGACCGAGACACGTCTCCGGTCAATAACCAATAGCGGGACCTGGATGCCCATATTGGCTCCTACGTATTCTACGGAGATCTTTATCGGTCAGACCGCATAACAACATACGTTGTTCCCTTTGTCATCGGTATGTTACTTGCCCGAGATTCGATCGTCGGTATCCAATACCTAGTTCAATCTCGTTACCGGCAAGTCTCTTTACTCGTTCCGTAATACATCATCTCGCAACTAACTCATTGGTTGCAATGCTTGCAAGGCTTATGTGATGTGCATTACCGAGAAGGCCCTGAGATACCTCTCCGACATTCGGAGTGACAAATCCTAATCTCGAAATATGCCAACCCAACAAATACTTTCGGAGACACCTGTAGAGCACCTTTATAACCACTCAGTTCCGTTGTGACGTTTGGTAGCACACAAAGTGTTCCTACGGTAAACGGGAGTTGCATAATCTCATAGTCATAGGAACATGTATAAGTCATGGATAAAAGCAATAGCAACATACTAAACGATCGGGTGCTAAGCTAATGGAATGGGTCATGTCAATCAGATCATTCAACTAATGATGTGACCTCGTTAATCAAATAACAACTCCTTGTTCATGGTTAGGAAACATAACCATCTTTGATTAACGAGCTAGTCAAGTAGAGGCATACTAGTGACACTCTGTTTGTCTATGTATTCACACATGTATTATGTTTCCTGTTAATACAATTCTAGCATGAATAATAAACATTTATCATGAATTAAGGAAATAAATAATAACTTTATTATTGCCTCTAGGGCATATTTCCTTCAGTACTCATCAAGCATTGTTCTCGCCATTTCGATGAGCGTCCGGTTCTTCCTCTCAACAACTCCATTTTGTTGAGGTGTGTACGTAGCCGAGAACTCGTGTGAAATCCCTTCTTCGTCAAGAAAGGTGTCCACATTTGCGTTCTTGAACTCCGTTCCGTTGTCACTCCGAACCTTCTTGATCTTCACGTCAAACTGATTTTGGGCCTTCCTAGCGAAGTTTTTGAAGATCTTTTGGACCTGCGATTTGTCATCAAGAAAGAACACCCACGTAAATCTTGAAAAATCATCGACTATAACTAGACCAAAAGAATTTCCACCGAGACTCTTGTAGGCTTTGGGACCAAAAAGATCCATATGAAGTAGCTCGAGTGGCCTCCTTGTGGTCATGATGTTCTTCACGGGATGCCTTCCTCCAACCTGTTTACCTGCTTGACAAGCACTACAAAGTCTATCCTTATCAAATATGACATCGTTAACTCCAAGGATATGATTTCCTTTAATAAGCTTGTCAAGGTTTCTCATGCCAACGTGACCTAGTCGTCTATGCCACAACCAACCTTTTGAGGATTTAGCAATAAAGCAAGTTTTAGGTTGTGCCTTTTTAGAGAAATCGACAATGTAAAGGTCACCTCTACGTATACCGGTAAAGACCATTTTATGATTGTCTCGTCGAAACACTTGGCAATCTACCTCAGTAAATAGGACATCAAACCGAAATCAGCAAGTCTAGATACTGAAAGTAAGTTGTACCCAAGAGATTCGATGAGCATGACATTTTGAATGGAGCTATCGTGTGAGATGGCCACCTTACCAAGGCCAACCACCTTACCCTTTGAATTATCACCAAAGGTGACATATTTTCGAGGGCCGTCATTTTTAGCAAGCTCACGGAACATCTCTTCATCTCCGGTCATATGATCAGTACATCCACTGTCGAGAACCCATTCGTTTCCTCCTGACATATATCCTCGAAGATTAGCCATAAGACCAAGGTGTCTCATTGCATTGTCAAGATCGAAGTCACTATCATCATCTTCATCATAGTATCCATGTTCAACATCATCTTGTGATTGATCATATCTTAGAGAGGGTAGTTCATTAGATAAATTATCATCAAAGTGGTCACTTTTGTGAATTCTTATAGATTCGGTTATGATATCACCAATGATTCCAATATTTCCTTTAGAACGCATGAGATTGGTAAGCACAAATAGACAATTACCAAAACTAGGATCACTAGAGTTCATTTTACTCAAGGCGATAGATTTATGGAGAATTTCATCCAAATTTTTCAAGGAATAATTGGGAAATTGTTCCTCAAGAAATTTCCATATAGTATAGGCACAATTAAGAGTAGGTAAACTAGCAATCAAGTTTTTGGGCAAACCTCTAATGATGAGCTCAACAGTTCTAATATTTCAGATCATGTCAATATCTTCATCTAGTGTGGGGTGCATAGGATCAACATGAGGTGCACAAGGACTAGCAATATACTTGTTCAAATGATATTGATTGAAAATCACAAGCATCTCATTTTTTCACTCATGAAAATACTCTCCATCAAGAATAGGCACTCCATGTCTAAGACTCCCTAAAGTAGACACATCCATCTTCCTCCAATGGTGATTAAACCAACGCAATGGAGACCAAAGCTCTTATACCACTTGTAGGATCTAGAAGTAGGTGTGTATAGAGGGGGGGTGATTAGACACTTAGTGCTAAAGTTGCAGTTTTTAAGCCTTTTCGTTTTGAGTGGAGTTTTAGGCACAATTTCAACATACACAATACATATCAAGCAAGCATGCAAAGAGTATATGAGTAGCGGAATGTAAAGCATGCAACTTGCAAGAATGTAAAGGGAAGGGTTTGGAGAATTCAAACGCAATTGGAGACACGGATGTTTTTCCTGTGGTTCGGATAGGTGGTGCTATCCTACATCCACGTTGATGGAGACTTCAACCCACGAAGGGTAACGGTTGCGTGAGTCCACGGAGGGCTCCACCCACGAAGGGTCCACGAAGAAGCAACCTTGTCTTTCCCACCATGGTCATCGCCCACGAAGGACTTGCCTCACTAGCGGTAGATCTTCACGAAGTAGGCGATCTCCTTGCCCTTACAAACTCCTTGGTTCAACTCCACAATCTTGTCGGAGGCTCCCAAGTGACACCTAGCCAATCTAGGAGACACCACTCTCCAAGAAGTAACAAATGGTTTGTTGATGATGAACTCCTTGCTCTTGTGCTTCAAATGATAGTCTCCCCAACACTCAACTCTCTCTCTCATAGGATTTGGATTTGGTGGAAAGAAGATTTGAGTGGAAAGCAACTTGGGGAAGGCTAGAGATCAAGATTCATATGGTAGGAATGGAATATCTTGGTCTCAACACATGAGTAGGTGGTTCTCTCTCAGAACATATGAGTTGGAAGTGTAGAGGTGTTCTGATGTCTCTCTCCACGAATGAAGAGGAGGTGGAGGGGTATATATAGCATCCACACAAAATCCAACCGTTACACACAATTTACCAATCTCGGTGGGACCGAATCAACAAACTCGGTCGAACCGAAAAGGTAAACCTAGTGACCGTTAGAGATTTTCGGTGGGACTGACATGCAACTCGGTAGGACCGATATGGTTAGGGTTAGGGCATAACGTAATCTCGGTGAGACCGATTACACAAACTCGGTGAGACCGATTTGGTAATTAGCTAACCAGAGAGTTGGTCAGGCAAACTCGGTGGGACCGATTACTAAACTCGGTAAGACCGATTTTGGTAATAAGTTAACCAGAGAGTTTACATTGTAATCTCGATAGTACCGATTGCCTAAACTCGGTGAGACCGATTTTGACAATGGACATACACAGTGAGATTGCAATCCCATCTCGGTGAGACCGATATCCCTATCGGTAGAACCAATTTTCTAGGGTTTGGCAATGGCTTATGACATGTGAAACTCGGTGACGCCGGATAGAAAGAATCGGTAGGACCGAGTTTGACTTTGGGTCTAGGTCATATGTGGAAATGGGAAAGTAGCTGAGGGTTTTGGAGCATATCATCAAGCACATGGAGCAAAAGGCTCATTAAGCAACACCTCATCCCTTCTTAATAGTATTGGCTTTTCCTATGGACTCAATGTGATCTTGGATCACTAAAAGTGTAAAATGAAGAGGCCTGAGCTTGAAGCTTTAGCCAATCCTTTGTCCTTAGCATCTTGAAGGAGTTCCCACAACCTTTAGTCCATGCCATTCCATTGTTGAACTTATCTAAAATATACTAGATAAAAGTATTAGTCCAACAAGAGATATGTTGACATTAATTACCAAAACCACCTGGAGAGCACTTGTGCTTTCAGCAGGCGATATCCGGACCAATTAACTATCCGGCTCCCTTGCCCGAGGACCCAGCCCCCGCGCTCCTAGTGAAGCTGCTGGTTCCGGCACCTTATGTGGTGCCAGAGAAGAAGGTCAAGAAGAAGAAGACCACGGGGACTCGAAAGAGTGCCCGTAACGTGGTGGTGTCGGACTCATCGTCTGACAAGTCCGAGACGCCCTCCTCCCGTGAAAACGAGGAGGAGGAAGAAGAAAGCTCTCCCCCCAGCGGAGGGAGGAGAGAAGAAGAAGGCCGCCCCAGCAGGGGAGGCCGAGGGGTCTAGGAAAAGGAAGACCCCTCTGCCGGACTACTCCCATGACGCCGAAGAGAGCGAAGAGGAGTGGCCGAAAAGGGCCAAGCGTCCGGCGAAATCGTAAGTTCGGATAACAGAGTAACTCATGATGTTCCTTTGTTGCACAGCTTTCCTTAATGTCGAATGTAATTATGCAGCCCGCCCCAGGCCGAATACAACGAATTGTCGGGCGGCTCCCTGGACTCATCGGACGTGAACTCCGTTCCGCCCGCTGTCTCCCCCCGCACTGCGGATGACGCCGAAGTGGCGTCGCGACAAGCTCCGGGGCAGGAGTAGGTGGTCCCGGAGGAGCCGTAAGGCAACCTCCCGGACTCCAGGAGTGAAGGGGACAAGAGCCCCCAGGGCTCCAAGTCCGGCTTTGAGCCGGACACCGTGCCGGAATCTTCAACAGTTCTGAGCCGCGGTAGGCGAACTCCTTCCAAAAGGAGCAAGCCTTCTAAGCCAGCGACTTCCGTCCAACCGAAGTCGCTGGACCATCTGCTGGAGGTTCTTGACGGCGCCTCCATCGACAAGGGGCACCGTACTATCATGAGTACGGTGATCCAGATGGTTCAGTCCGCCAATAGCGGACTGACTGAAGCTTGTGCTAGCATTCTGAAAGGCTTCGAGGTAAGTAAAAATATATCAAAATATTACCACATAGACAGTAGCCCCTGATGCTCTGTTTGGCGTTCGGAAAGAAAAGCTGAATAGAGGATCTAATAAATTTCGCAGGAGTCTAACAAAAAGGAGTCAATATGCGTATGCAGGCTTCGCTGCTATCCACCGCCGCACTGACTGCGGAGGTGCGTGTCCTGAAATAGGACCTCGGGCGGACCGAGCAAGAGCTCGGCCTTGCTAAACGGCAGCTCGAGGAAAAGGAAGGTAAGAAATACCCTACAGAAAAAGGTGCCTATAGAGAGGCGTGATTGCAAAAAATAACAGGATCGTACTGCTTATTATAGGGGCCACAACTGAGGTGGCGACCCTCAAGCAGGCGCTATCTGAGGCCGAAAAGAAAACGTCCAAGGAGCGCACCGAGCGAGAGAGACTTGGGCTCAGGTTGGCGAGGTGCAGCAAGAGCTGCAGGCTCTCATGAAAAAACATGAGAGCTTGGAGCTTGAGTCAAAGGCGCAAGCATCCGAGCTCGCGTCGGCCCTTGAGACCGCCAAGGGTGCCAAGGCCGAAGCCCAAAAGGCCCTCCAAGAGTTGGAGGAGATGAAAAAGATAGAAGCGGGTAAGGCATTCTTAATGCAAAGCAGAAATATAAAAGTAAACTACTTGTCGCTTACCCAAATCCGGAGCTCTCCAGGGGCATTCGTAGATCTTCCCCGTAGCGTATCCGACGCCGCCGCATTCTACCGAGCTGAAGAGGGAAGCTCGACGGAGAGTGTGTTCTGGTCTCAGTATTCTGAGGCCGGACACCCTGTACCCCTGAGCGACTTGCTGAAACAGCTGGTCGAGCTCCACAAGGCGGCCGAACAGGCCATGAAGGGCTTCATAGTTCGCCTGTGGCCCGGAGAGGCCCTTCCTGGAAGCTATTTCGGGCTGGTGCGGCGGCTGGTGGAAGCCTGTCCAAGGCTCGGGGTCATCAAGTGCTCTGTCTGCATCGAAGGTGCCCGTGCAAAGGTGCACTTGGGTAAGCTGGACGGAGAGAAGCTTGTGAAGGACGGGCCGCCGTCGGGGAAGGAGCATCGCAAGCCCGAGAACTACTACAAGGATGTTCTTGCAGGTGCCCGCCTTGTGGCGGATGAATGTACGAAGGATGTAATTTTTGAATGAACTCGCTCGTGTTTATCCTGTGCACTGAAAACTTGTTCATATGCGCTAAGCAATACTTACTGAATTTAAAATATTATTTTCTGTGCGGCCGTTTATCAAAAAATTGAGAGATGGCCAGTCGTCGGCTTTTGCCCCCATGCCACTAGTGCTGGGGTGTTCGGGATAAACCTGAGCGCTCTTTTTCCCATGGTTGGGTCCTTCGAGGGAGGCGCTCAACACAACGAACCAGGCAATCAGACTATAATGCTTTAACACTCTCACTTAGCCATAGAACTTTATAATTTTAAATTTCGGCGAAGCCCCTAGTTCGGAAGACCGAGTTTGGGGCGCTATCCACGCCTTTGGCCGGACAAAGCCAGCTCCTCGCTCGAAGCGGCATAAGTCTTTAGGGACTCGAAAAACCTCTCGAACAGCGGCCGGTCTCTCGCCCCATCATGACAGTCAATTTTAGCTTTCTCCATTGATGTGCTTAACCCAGCTGAACCGGGGCACAATCGCAGTGGTTCTCCTAGTGCTACGTTAGCCGATATAGCGGAACGTAAGGCACCAAAACATAGGAGCCGGGCAAACCCAAATATTGACCCAAATCATGATTCGGAGCCGATGCATATAGTGCTATAAGTTCGGGGTGCCGCACTTGTGAAAGTGCATGGACTTCTCACACCATATTAAGGGGTACTGAAGCCCCTGGCGTGTTGGCCGTACCATGGTGTACGGGTGCAATTATGTTAAAACATATATATGAAAATAGGATAATGCAAAAAATAGACAAAAAGCTATGCATTGTTTATAGAGAGGCTATTTATCAAAGCCGAACGATACAAGTAGTGCGATAAGCAAAAATATACTGGACTATTTAACATGTCCTGACCAGGGGCAGGCCGCGGAATTGTATTTGAAACAGGTATACCGCTCGTAACAGAGACCACCTGGGAGTTCCATAATGCGGCATGGCTTGTCTGCTTCCCTGGATCTTGCATCGTTTGTGCGGCAGTCGAATTGCCGAACAGGTCGTCCGAAATGTGGAGTCCTGAAAGTAAGAAAAAAGAATCCGGCAGCCCCTAGTACGTTTTAAGCTGTATTTTGCGCGTGTCGTTATTGTGCCCCTTCCCCTGTGCCCATGGTATTTCAAGGGCGTAGTTATGTACGCGAGGCACTGGTTTCGCTATATCGCGAGGGCTGGGGTTGGGGCCGCATTGCTACGCCTGCTCAGAACGTGTCGGGCGGTCTTGTTGTAGGTTACTCCGGGCGCGCTTGGCAGTGTCTGGTTTTTTAACGGCCGGACTGGAGAATTGCCTAAGAAGGCTGCTTTGTACTTCCGCTGCGAGAGCCGCCGTGTGCTCCTCCGTACGGAGGGAGCGTTCGGTGTTTCCGTTGACCGTGATTACTCCTCGAGGGCCTGGCATCTTGAGCTTGAGGTATGCGTAGTGCGGCATCGCATTGAATTTTGCGAATGCGGTTCGTCCGAGCAGGGCATGATAGCCACTGCGGAACGGGACTATATCAAAGATTAACTCTTCGCTTCGGAAATTATCCGGAGATCCGAAGACCACGTCAAGTGTTACTGAGCCTGTGCAATTGGCCTCTACACCTGGTATAACGCCTTTAAAGGTCATCTTTGTGGGCTTAATCCTTGAGGGATCTATGCCCATTTTCCGCACTATATCCTGGTAAAGAAGGTTCAGGCTACTGCCACCGTCCATTAGGACTCTTGTGAGATGAAATCCGTCGATGATTGGGTCGAGAACCAATGCGGCAAAGCCGCCATGATGGATGCTAGTGGGGTGGTCCATTCGATCAAAAGTGATCGGGCAGGAGGACCATGGGTTGAACTTTGGGGCGACTGGCTCCATCGCGTATACGTCCTGTAGCGCACGCTTCCGCTCCCTCTTGGGAATGTGGGTTGCGTATATCATGTTCACCGTCCGCACTTGTGGGGGAAACCCCTTCTGTCCATTGCTGTTCGGCGGCCTGGGCTCCTCCTCGTCATCGCTATGCATCCCCTTGTCTTTTATTTCGGCTCTTAACTTGCATGCCTGCTTGAACACCCAACAATCCCTGTTGGTGTGATTGGCTGGTCTTTCGGGGGTGCCATGGATCTGGCACAAGCGGTCGAGTATTCGGTCCAAATTGGATGGGCCCTGAGTATTCTTTTTGAATGGCTTTTTCCGCTGACCGGATTTAAATCCTCTGAATCCGGCATTAACTGATGTATCTTCATTGCTGTCGCTGCTTACGCGGCGCTTTTGCTTATTTCGACGTGTCCAGCCACTTTTGTCCTTGGTATCCGAATTACCAGGGTTCTTTGATAAGTTGTTGCTGCGAGCTAGCCAGCTATCTTCTCCCGCGCAAAAGCGGGTCATGAGTGTCGTGAAGGCTACCATAGATTTTGGCTTTTCCTGTCCCAGGTGCCGGGCAAGCCACTCATCGCGGATGTTATGCTTGAAGGCTGCTAGGGCCTCTGCGTCCGGACAGTCGACTATCTGGTTTTTCTTTGTTAGGAACCGTGTCCAGAATTTCCTGGCCGATTCTTCTGGCTGCTGAATTATGTGGCTTAAGTCGTCGGCGTCCGGTGGTCGCACGTAGGTGCCCTGGAAGTTGTCGAGGAATGCGGCCTCCAGGTCCTCCCAAGAACCGATTGAGTCCGCTGGCAAGCTATTAAGCCAGTGTCGGACCGGTCCTTTGAGTTTGAGCGGAAGGTATTTGATGGCGTGTAGATCATCGCCACGTGCCATGTGGATGTGAAGGAGATAATCCTCGATCCATACCGCCGGATCTATGGTGCCATCATATGATTCGATGTTTACGGGTTTGAAACCCTCTGGGATTTTATGATCCATTACTTCATCTGTGAAGCATAGTGGGTGTGCGGCGCCCCTGTACTGGGCTATGTCACGACGCAGCTCGGAAGAGCTATGTCTGTTGTGTTCGGCCCGGCCGGATTTGTTGTATCCAGAGTGAAGATCATCGTCACGTGTCGTCGGGCGCCTGCGCGATCCGTAGATCGATCTTGTTTGTCTTTCCTTATCCTCCAGTACGTCTCGCAGGTCTGGCGCATTTTCCCATGCCTTAGTTGAGCGGCGTTGGGGCATGTCTTGGTTGGAGGGCCGAGAGGCCTCTCTGTCGCGGCCGCGAGGTGGCCGATCTGCCATGTCGTGCGCTGGTGATGTAGGCGCTTCCTCCTCTGATCGGGGTAGTGGCCTGCGCTTTGGGTAACTCTTGAAGGGGCATTCGAGTTCATACTCTTCGGCCGCAAGGACTTCAGTCCATCTATCAGCTAGCAAATCTTGATCAGCTATAAGTTGTTGCTGCTTTTTCTTAAGGATGTTTTCCGTGGCTAAAAGCCTGCGTTTGAAACACTCTTGTTCGGCGGGGTCTGATGGTACGACGAATTCGTCGTCATCGAGGCTTGCCTCGTCTTCGGAGGGAGGCATATAGTTATCATCCTCAACCTTTCGGTCTGCCGCTCTCTCATGAGGGATGGCTTCTCCATCTTCCTGCGCCGAATCTTGCTGGGGTGGGTGTTCTTCGTCGCTATCCAGGGTAGTATTATCTCCCGTGCCGGAATCACCATTTTTGCTTTGGCGGGATTTAGAGCGGCGCTGCTGACGCCGGTGTTTTGGCTGTTTCTTGGAGGTGTCATCCCCCGCTGTTCCATCGCCATCTCCATCTTTTGGAGTATCCACCATATATATGTCATATGACGAGGTGGCCTTCCAGCGCCCTACAGGTGCTGGTTCTTGTTCGTCTCCTACCTCGTCGTCCATACCGTCGAAGTCTTTGGATCCGAAGTCAAGCATGTCGGTTAAATCGTCGACAGTGGTTACAAAGTGGGTGTTGGGTGGGCTTTGAATTTCTTCATCGTCTGTATCCCATCCTTGCTGACCGTAGTCCGGCCAGGGCTCTCCTGATAGAGAGAGAGACTTGAGAGAATTCAGGATGTCGCCAAAGGGCGAGTGCTGAAAGATGTCCGCGGAGGTGAACTCCATTATCGGCGCCCAATCAGATCCGATTGACAGGGGCGCGGGGGTTTCGGAGTCCGGAGAAGAGTCCGGACCCTCAGAGTCACGGGTCACGCGGAGTGCGGGGCTGGCGTTCGGCTCGATCGCCTTTGAGATCGCAGCCCCCGAGGTGACGTCCAACCGATCATCCTCAATTGGCGCAATAGGCTCCGAGTTAGGGGTCGGAACCGGTGCGTGTGCGGCCCCTAGGACACTGTTCGGAGGCAGAGCTAGATCATGCCCCTCGAGATAGTGCGGCACGCTTGGCTGTGGCTCGAACCTGTCGAAGATCAACTCTCCGCGGATATCAGCCGTGTAGTTTAAGCTTCCAAACCTGACTTGACGGCCAGGGGCGTAGCTTTCGATCTGCTCCAGGTGACCAAGCGAATTGGCCCGCAGAGCGAAGCTGCTGAAGACGAAGATTTGTCCGGGGAGAAAAGTCTCACCCTGGACCTCATCGTTGTTGATGATCAAAGGAGCCATCGGGCCTAAAAGGCGACGACACAGAGGAACTCTCAATGAAAGCACCAATGTCGGTGTCAAAACCGGCGGATCTCGGGTGGGGGGTCCCGAACTGTGCGTCAAGGCCGGATGGTAACAGGAGACAAGGGACACGATGTTTTTACCCAGGTTCGGGCCGTCTCGATGGAGGTAATACCCTACTCCTGCTTGATTAATATTGATGATATGGGTAGTACAAGAGTAGATCTACCACGAGATCAAGGAGGCTAAACGCTAGAAGCTAGCCTATGGTATGATTGTATATGAAGATGATTGTCCTACGGACTACAACCCTCTGGTTTATATAGACACCGGATAGGGTTAGGGTTACACAGAGTCGGTTACAATGGTAGGAGATCTTGAATATCCGCACCGCCAAGCTTGCCTTCCACGCCAAGGAAAGTCCCATCCGGACAAAGGACGAAGTCTTCAATCTTGTATCTTCATAGTCCAGGAGTCCGGCGAAGGTATAGTCCGGCTACCCGAACACCCCCTAATCCAGGACTCCCTCAATAGTGCAACATATTTGTGGCACTGCCGTTTAGGTAATATTGGTGTAAAGCGCATGAAGAAACTACATGCAGATGGAGTTTTGGAATCACTTGATTATGAATCATTTGATGCTTGCGAACCATGCCTCATGGGCAAGATGACTAAGAATCCGTTTTCTGGAATAATGGAGCGAGCTACTGACTTATTGGAAATAATACATACCGAAGTATGCGGTCCGATGAGTGTTGAGGCTCGCGGCGGGTATCATTATTTTCTGACCTTCACAGATGATTTGAGAAGATATGGGTATATCTACTTAATGAAACACAAGTCTAAAATATTTGAAAAGTTCAAAGAATTCTAGAGTGAAGTGGAGAATCATCGTAACAAGAAAATAAAGTTTCTATGATCTGATCGCGGAGGCGAATATTTGAGTTACGAGTTTGGCCTTCAATGAAAACAATGTGGAATAGTTTCACAACTCACGCCACCTGGAACACCACAGCGTAATGGTGTGTCCGAATGTTGTAACCGTACTTTATTATATATGGTGCGATCTATGATGTCTCTTACCGATTTACCACTATCGTTTTGGGGTTATGCATTAGAGACAGTTGCATTCACGTTAAATAGGGAACCATCTAAATCCGTTGAGACGACACTGTACGAACTATTGTTTGGCAAGAAACCTAAGCTATCGTTTCTAAAAGTTTGGGGTTGCGATGCTTATGTGAAAAGCTTCAGCCTGATAAGCTCGAACCCAAATCGGAGAAGTGCATCTTCATAGGATACCCAAAAGAAACTGTTGGGTACACCTTCTATCACAGATCCGAAGGCAAGATATTTCTTGATAAGCATGGACCCTTTCTAGAGAAGGAGTTTCTCTCGAAACAAGTGAGTGGGAGGAAAGTAGAACTTGATGAGGTAATTGTACCTTCTCTTGAATTGGAAAGTAGTTCATCATAGAAAACCGTTGCAGTGATGCCTACACCAATTAGTGAGGAAGCTAATGATGATGATCATGAAACTTCAGATCAAGTTACTACTGAACCTCCTAGGTCAACCAGAGTATGTTCCGCACAAGAGTGGTATGGTAATCCTGTTCTGGAAGTCATGTTACTAGACCATGACGAACCTACGAACTATGAGGAAGCGATGATGAGCCCAGATTCCGTGAAATAGCTTAAAGCCATGAAATCTGAGATGGGATCCATGTATGAGAACAAAGTATGGACTTTGGTTGACTTGCCGGATGATCAGCAAGCCATAGAGATTAAATGGATCTTCAAGAAGAAGATTGACATGGTGGTAATGTTACTGTCTACAAAGCTTGACTTGTTGCGAAAGGTTTTCGACAAGTTCAAGGAGTTGACTACGATGAGACCTTCTCACGTGTAGCGATGCTGAAGTCTGTCCGAATCATGTTAGCAATTGCCGCATTTTATGATTATGAAATCTGGCAAATGGACGTAAAAACTGTATTCCTTAATGGATTTCTTAAAGAAGAGTTATATATGATGGAACCAGAAGGTTTTGTCGATCCTAAAGGTGCTAACAAAGTGTGCAAGCTCTAGCGATCCATTTATGGACTGGTGCAAGCATCTCGGAGTTGGAATATACGCTTTGATAGTGCGATCAAAGCATATGGTTTTATACAGACTTTTGGAGAAGCCTATATTTACAAGAAAGTGAGTGGGAGCTCTATAGCATTTCTAATATTATATGTGGATGACATATTGTTGATTGGAAATGATATAGAATTTTTGGATAGCATGAAAGGATACTTGAATAAGAATTTTTCAATGAAAGACCTCGGTGAAGCTTCTTATATATTGGGCATCAAGATCTATAGAGATAGATCAAGACGCTTAATTGGAATTTCACAAAGCACATACCTTGATAAAGTTTTGAAGAATTCAAAATGGATCAGTCAAAGAAAGGGTTCTTGCCTGTGTTACAAGGTGTGAAATTGAGTCAGACTCAATGCTCGACCACTGCAGAAGACAGAGAGAAAATGAAAGTCATTCCCTATGCTTCAGCCATAGGTTCTATCATGCACGCAATGATGTGTACCAGAACTGATGTGTGCCTTTATATAAGTTTAGCAGGGAGGTACTAAAGTAATCCAGGAATGGATCACTGGACAGCGGTCAAGAACATCTTGAAGTACCTGAAAAGGACTAAGGATATGTTTCTCGTTTATGGAGGTGACAAAGAGCTCGTCGTAAATGGTTACATCGATGCTAGATTTTGACACTGATCCGGATGACTCTAAGTCACAAACCGGATACGTATTCATATTGAATTCTGGATCTGTCAGTTGGTGCAGTTCCAAGCAAATCGTCTTGGCGGGATCTACGTGTGAAGCGGAGTACATAGCTGCTTTGGAAGCAGCGAATGAAGGAGTCTGGATGAAGGAGTTCATATCCGATCTAGGTGTAATACCTAGTGTATCGGTTTTGATGAAAATCTTTTGTGACAATACTGGAGCAATTGCCTTAGCAAAGCAATCCAGATTCCACAACAGAACCAAACACATCAAGAGACGCTTCAAATCCATTCATGATCAAGTCAAGGAGGGAGACATAGAGATTTGCAAAATACATACGGATCTGAATCTTGTAGAACCGTTGACTAAGCCTCTTCCATGAGCAAAACATGATCAGCACCAAGACTCAATGGGTGTTACAATCATTACAATGTAATCTAGATTATTGACTCTAGTGAAAGTGGGAGACTGAAGGAAATATGTCCCAGAGGCAATAATAAAGTTGTTATTTATATTTCATTATATCATGATAAATGTTTACTATTCATGCTAGAATTGTATTAACCAGAAACTTGATGCATGTGTGGATACATAGACAAAACATAGTCCCTAGTATGCCTCTACTAGACTAGCTCGTTAATCAAAGATAGTTAAGTTTCCTAACCATACACATGTGTTGTCATTTGATGAACGGGATCACATCATTAAGAGAATGATGTGATGGACAAGACCCATCTGTTAGCTTAGCATTATGATCGTTAAAGTTTTATTGCTATTGCTTTATTCATGACTTATACATATTCCTTTGACTATGAGATTATTCATCTCCCGAATACCGGAGGAACACCTTGTGTGTTATCAAACATCACAACGTAACTAGGTGATTATAATGATGCTCTAAAGATGTCTCCGAAGGTGTTTGTTGGGCTGGCATAGATCGAGATTAGGATTTGTCACTTTGAGTATCGGAGTGGTATCTCTGGGCCCTCTCGGTAATACACATCATGATAAGCCTTGCAAGCAATGTGACTAATGAGTTAGTTGCGGGATGATGTATTACGAAACGAGTAAAGAGACTTGTCGGTAACGAGATTGAACTAGGTATGAAGATACCGGGGATCGAATCTTGGGCAAGTAACATACCAATGACAAAGGGAATGGCGTATGTTATCATTACGGTTTGACCAATAAAGATCTTCGTAGAATATGTAGGAACCAATATGAGGATCCAGGTTCTGCTATTGGTTATTGACCGGAGATGTGTCTCAGTCATGTCTACATAGTTCTTAAACCCATATGGTTCACACGCTTATCACTCGATGATGATTTGTATTATAAGCTATGTGTTTTGGTGACCGAAAATTGTTCAGAGTCCCGGATGAGATCACGGACATGACTAGGAGTCTCGAAATGGTCGGGAGGTAAAGATTGATATATTGGACGATAGTATTCTGACACCGGAACTGTTTGGAATGTATCGGGTATGTATTGAAGTACCGGGGGGTTACCAGAACCCCCTGGGGGAAAGATATGGGCCATATTGGCCATAGGGGGGAGGCAAGGCAGCCCACAAGGGGTGGCGCCCCCCCCCCATTGGGAGTCCGAATTGGACAAGGGGAGGGGGCGCGGGCCCCCTTTCCTTCTCCTCCCTCTCCTTCCCCTTTCCCCTTCCGGTAAAAGGAAGGGGGCGAATTGGACTAGGAGCCCAAGTGGGACTCCTCCCACTTGGCGCACCCCTAGTCCGGCCTCCTCCCCTCTCCCTCCTTTATATACGGGGGCAAGGGGGGCACCTCTAAGACACATGAATTGTTCTTAGCCGGGTGCGGTGCCCCCCTCCACCGTTTACTCCTCCGGTCATATTGTCGTAGTGCTCAGGCGAAGCCCTGCACAGATCACTTCACCATCACTGTCACCACACCATCGTGCTGAAGAAACTCTCCCTCGACACTTTGCTGGATCAAGAGTTTAAGGGACGTCATCGAGCTGAACGTGTGCAGAACTCGGAGGTGCCGTACGTTCTGTACTTGATCGGTCGAATCGAGAAGACATTCGACTACATCAAACGCATTAAACTAACGCTTCCGCTTTCAGTCTACAAGGGTACATGGACACACTCTTCCCTCTCGTTGCTATGCATCTCCTAGATAGATTTTGCATGATTGTAGGGAAAATTTTGAAATTGCATGCTACATTCCCAACATCTTTTGCTTCCTTGGTGCAATTGGGGGTAAATCTTTCTTACAAATTGCTTGCGGAAGATTTATTCCATAAATTGCTTCCATGAGTTCATTCTTTGGGGGGTGGCATAACTCCTCAAGATTGAATTTGATGCATGTTTATTTTTCCTCCTCGCGAGACAACGTCTGATCAAACAATGTGCTCGCATATTACTGAAGTTTCCGCCCATCAAACACTTATGGCACTTCAAGTTCCTTTTGAAAGGGGTCCCACTACTTCTTGAACTCTATCTTGACAATATCTATAAGGGGAAATGTTTCTGCAGCATCTCCTCCTTGCTGTTTGTTGTCATTCTGCTTGATAAAAAAATTGATCCATAGTCGCCGTCCCTGCTACTGCTTGAGCTTCCTCCTCATTCATCTCCATCAGAATTGTTGGTCCTGCTGCATCCTCCTGTATTGGCTCCTCCACCATGGTCCTCGTCATCTCCATTTCCATCATCGTTTTTCTTGCCACTTCCCTTCTCGACTTGGTCCTCATTGTTCTCATCTTCACCACCTTTCTCTGTCTCGTCATCTTCAGCTGCCTCGCTTTCCCGTGCATCGACCTTGTTTACCTATTCCTCATCAACTTGGGGGCCACTGTCATTCCCTCCTTGCACATTGTCGCGGTCCTTGCAACTATCGTCCTTGTTTTCTGTTGATTCATGTGACTCCTCACTATCCTTATTGACATCATCCTCCACGGAATTGTGTCTGACATTGCCTCCATGACTGGTATTGTCATCATCATCATCATCTGAACCGTCATCTTCGCTGTCATCTCCCCTAAGTTACTACTGTCTGGTTCTGATTCATTGTCTTCGTTGTCGTCCTCATCCTCGCTCTCTTCGTCTGACTTGAATGACTCCTAATCTTCACTTGAGCTGTGTTCAGCCACTCTAGGTGTTGATCGCTTCCTCCGAGAACTGCAATGTTCACTTGCCTGTGGGTTATTGTCTATGTTCTTGCTTGAGCCAGGTTGGACCCCTCGTCAAGCTTCCCTATGCCCACTACGAGCTTCCCGATAGTATGTGACATTTCAGTACACATCTCATGAACCATTCCTGTTATCCTGTTTTGCTTCTGCACACCAAAAACAAAAATGTGTGTCACATAGTAAACTCATTGGGATCAAAAGTCCAAAATGCGGTGAGAAAACATATAAAGGACTTTCTTGCTATTGGAACTTACGTAGCTGTCATAACTTTCAGGCAACCTAGCTGCAACGAATTTTGAAACGTGGTCCAAGCTTCCAAACAAACTGTCATTTGCACACCATGAAAATTCATTCTTGAGCTATTTTCATCAAAACCAAAAACATGGCAAAAAATAATGTACACCGTATAATCAATGTCATATAGGTCAGAGTAGTGCAGCGGGAAAAAACTGCTAAGAACACAATAGTGAACTGTACTGTGGCAAAAAATGTTCTGCTTCATTTTTTTCATCAAAACTATGTAGTTGCCTATGCTTACAGTATAGCTTGCCCTGGATTTCACTTTGGATTTTCCATGGTTCGATGGGAAAAAGAAAGTAGTACATTATCAAGGTTGTCCTATTTTGGACTGGAAAAACTGACAGAGTGAACTACATAAAAATGCCAGTGTTTCAACCTGAATTAAAAAAGTGCTATTAGGAAACTAATAGCAGTTTCCCATTGAAAAACCTATCCGCATAGTCATTTGCCCCAATCACCTAGCAAGTTTTGGTAGTCATTATAGTGTAACTGTGCCGGGATGTTTACTACAATTTCCCACTATTGTCTGCAGATTTCCCACTATTGTCTGCTTGGAAAAGGAAAAGTATTACAAAAACCTTTACCACCAATCATATGTTTCTTCCACAGGCAAGTTATGTTGGTGCTAATAGTATGACTTGCCTTGACTTGTAAAAATGTGTTTGGCATAATTGTATAAAAAATATTTCTGTTTTTAACCTATAAGTTGATTTTTGTAAATTAATGTGAGTGTCGTCATTAAATAATTCTTGAACAAAAAGAACTTACTCGCAACTTGCCATACACTCCTGGACCCTTCTTGTCTTTCTTCATGACTTCGGTTATTAGACCATCATTCGAAATGGGTGCCCTTGGAAGTGTAGCAGGTATTGGCTCGTCAACATCCAATGAATCCAGATACAAAATATATAAAAGTTTTAAATTGCAAAAACAATTAGGAAACACATGGCTCTTTCATGCTTGCATTGAAAAGGAAAAACCATGGAAAAAGAAAACATATTAGAAATGCGTTTCCTCGTACTTACAACTAGATGGAAAACACAACAGCAAACAACCTTCTTCTTCTCACCAAAACCCATGAATGCCAATCTTAGTTGATCAATAATGAAGTCGCATATCTTGGTGTCTTTTATAGCACTTGTGTGAAGAATAGCAGTGTAACACCTTGGTGAGATGCTCAAGCTTGTGGTTGGGGCAAGGAAGCAGGAGAATGCCACAGCCAACCAAGCACAGAGGAAATTGTCATCGCACGCCCCATTCATCTTCACAATCATTTTACACCATGAAGTCAATGTAGGGGCACTTTTTTCCCTCGATCTTGAAAATACTATTGAATTCTCTTATAACATATGGATTCATTTCAAAACATACTTTCCTGCCACTGTTGGGAAAACCCCATATCCTCCTAACACTTTCTACATCTACTGGTATTTTGCCTCTATCTGGTATAACAATTTGAGACTTTTCTGGGTCGTAGTGTTTCCTGACACTACAAAAAAAAATACACTTCCGTGATGATACGTGTTTATCACAGTAGGTCAAGTTTTCTGTCATGCATGTACATCCATGACAAATTTATGACAGAATCAAGATAGTCATACCTGTGCTGTCATAGAAGTGTTCCATGACATTACCAAAATTATCATCACGGAAGTGCCCACTTCCATGACGATAAATCGCGCGTCACAGAAGTGCTTTCGTCAAGGGTGACCGACACGTGGCATCCACCATAACGGAACACCGTTAAGCTATCGGTTCCGGTTTTGGATCCGATAACCCGTTAAAATCCCGGACCAATGGGGATTTTCCATGTGTAAAATCATCATTGGCTGTAGGAAACACGTGTCAGCTCCGCGTTGGCACAAGTGTCACTCATCCAATGGGCGAGATGCGCCTATGATATGTTAACACGTGGACCGGCCCAAAAGTGGCCCATAAAGTTTAAATGGGCCGGGCCAACTAAAGGCCCACAAGATTTTGCGGACCATAATTGTCGGCGCTCTGGGAACGGGGGTCCCCAGACTTGCCTGCCTGCGGCCTGCGGCGTGGCTCAAAGGGGGCCCAGCACGGCCCATCTTCATCAACACAAGACCCAAGACCCTTGCGGGGGCCAAGCCTCGCGGGGCGGACGACGCGGAGCATCCTCAGGGGCAGCCTCATCAGGCTGGCTCATGAGGAGGCGGAGAGATCAAGGCAGGTTACCTTACGAGGTGCCCATGACGCAAGCCATGACGACCAAGGGCGCCAGGCGGGCGCCAGCCGCGCAGTGTCCTTCCTTTCCTCTTTGGTGCAAAGGGGGCAAGCGCAAGCAGAAGGATCAAGCAAAGGCACCCATTTCGGTGCAACGAGACCAAGACCAGCTCCGCGACAAGGAGGAAGTCACTGTGGAGCCCCAGCCAGCGTCATCACCAGAGCCTTTGGCAGGCGAGGACCAACTTTAGTCAGGATAAGTGTACCAGATGTTCCCCTTCAAATGGCCAATTGTTGGCGCCCTTCCCGCTCAATATTTGGGAAGAGGCCCAGGGCCTTTGCCTATAAATAGGGCTAGCCACCCCCAGGGTAGGGACACACACAGAGAGAAAGGAGAGAGACGGAGCAACCGTGCAATCTAGACATCTAGCGGTTGAATCAGTAAGAGAGAGAGAGAGAGAGAGAGAGAGAGAGAGAGAGAGAGAAGGGCGGCTGAACTCCTCCTAGCAGTTCATCCCCCAGGGCAAGAACAGACCCTCGCGAGGCTGTTCTACCTTGTAGTGTTCATCCTCATCAGCCCAAGAGGCAATCCACCACACCACACTGGAGTAGGGTATTACACCACATCGGTGGCCCGAACCAGCATAAACTCCGTGTCTCTTGTGTTGTTCTTTAGTAGTTTAGATCTTTGCGAGACGGAGAGGTAGAGGGCGTAATATCCGCGCGCACCCCAGAGTTCAAACCTTAAGGGTCTGCCGAAACCCGAAATCCGACATTTGGCGCGCCAGGTAGGGGTGCGCCGGAATTTGTCTTCCACCGATCCGCTCTCCTCCGACCGTCGCATCCATGTCCGACGCTCGTCGAGCCCGCGCCGAGCGCCGGGCCGCCATCGCTTCCCGCTCGCCTAGACGGCTCCCGTCGGTTGGCGTCCTCGTCGTTCCCTGTCGCCCGCCATCAACGCCGCCACCAGACCAGCGGGGAATGAGCAGCAAGTGTCGTCTCAGCACCCGTCTGTGCGGCAAGACGGCCGCACCGCTACTCCATCGCTCGCACCAGCTGGTTCTTCGTCCCGCGCGCTCCGTGCACCCTTGGAGGCCCGGGCTGCGCTCATCGCGGCAAACGAGCTCCTGCGCTACCATCCCGTCGACGACGTCTACGAAGAGTGGCTCGACCGTGTCGCCGAGCTCGTCCGCGCCGCAGGGGGCTCTCCCGCACCGTCCTTTCCACTGCGCCGCACCCCGCCCCGCGCGGGCAACGAAGCTCCGAGGGCGTACCAGCCGCCTCCTCTTCAAGAAGACGCCATGGCTCCAAGGCGCGCGGCCCCTGGCCGGAACCCGCTCCGTCAGGCGCCGACACGACAAGAGCAGAGCTGCCAAGAAGTCCCTCGCCCGCAAGAAGCTGCCCGGGCGCTCCCTGCTCCGGCACGTCGCGACCCTGCTCCTACTCCTGCGCGTCAAGACCCCGCGTTGCTCCCAGCTGCAGCGCATGGGGACCCGCAAGACCAAGCTCTCCACCAGCCAAGGCCCCCCGTGGCCACTGCAGGCTACTGTGCCTACACCACCGAGCTGCGTAGCGTCACATGGCCCGGCAAGTTCAAGCCAGATCTGCCTCCCCGCTACGACGGCACGACCGACCCTGCAGAGTTCCTCCAGCTCTATGAGCTGGGCATCGAAGCTGCCAGCGGGGACGAGAAGGTCATGGAGAACTGGTTCCCCATGGCACTAAAGGAAGGAGCTCGCACCTGGTTCCTGAATCTGGCTCCAGGCACGATCTCTTCCTGGGACCAGATGCGCACCCGCTTCATCGCCAACTTCCAAGGTACTCGCGACCGGCCGCCTACCGTGAGCGACATGCGCCGCATCAAGCAACAACCCGGAGAGACCCTGCAAAAGTACATCCAGCGCTTCAACAGTGCGCGCCTCAAGATCCCCAAGGTGTCCGAGGAGGCCATCATCTCAGCCTTCTCCGATGAAGTGCGCGACGTCAAGATGAAGGAGGAGCTGGCGATGCATGAAGACCTGTGCACCTCCCTGGAGCTGTTCAACTTGGCGACCAAGTGCGCCAGGGCTGAGGAAGGGCGTCTCTCCCTCCTCGAGCTGCCTGCCGCAGACCCAGAAGAGAAGAAGCCCAAGGCCAAGGACGTGAAGCGCAAGGGGGCTGTCGTGCTCGCGGCAGAACCAGACACCAAGCGGGGCAAAGATCTACCCGAACCCCCGAGGGGCAGCCGGTACTGTGTGTACCACGACCTCCACACCCACAACACCAACGAATGCCAAGAACTCCGCACCGTGCGAGAAGGAAGGATTGGCCGTCGTCCCGACCGTGCTGACCGAGACTATGGCTGAGGAGGAGGAAGAAACGCAAGACGCTGGGAAGACCGCGGCCCGCGCCAAGGATGGCGCGATCAACCTCGTGAGGGAGACTGGAGGGATCAGCCTCGTGAGGACCGCCCACAAGGCAACGCAGGCCTCCCTCCACTGCCACCGCAGCCAAGGAGGAACGAGGACCGCCATCAAGGCGAGGGGGATGGGGGCTTCCAGGAGCCACGCGCGATCGCCTGCATCTTGGGCGGAGCTCAAGCCCCAGCCTCCCAACGCATCTTCAAGCAGTTTGCCCGCGAGGTGAATGCAGTTCTCCCCAAGCTTGAAGCAACGTGCCCTCTCAGGTGGTCGGCGTGCACCATCACGTTCAGCTCAGCGGATCAGCTCAAGTGTGCGGCCACTGCCGGAGTCCTCCCAATGCTTTGCTCCCCAGTCATCAGCAACGTACTGGTCACCAGGACCCTCATCGATGGTGGGGCAGGGCTCAACGTCCTGTCCGTGGAAACATTCAGCAATCTCCAAGTGCCCTATGACCAGCTTCAACCAACCAAGCCTTTCTCCGGAGTCACCGATGGTTCCACGGTCCCGATTGGGCAGGTCCGCCTCCCTGTCACCTTTGGGGCACGCAACAACTACCGCACCGAGCTCATCGACTTCGACGTCGCCCACATCCGCCTGCCGTACAACGCCATCCTCGGGTACCCAGCGCTGGCCAAGTTCATGGCCGTAACTCACCATGGCTACAACGTCCTCAAGATGCCCGGAAGTGGCGGAGTCATCATTGTGCTCTATGAAGAAAAGGATGCGGTGTGTTCCCTGGAGCGAGCCTTTCAGGCCGCGTCACTGGAAGACCTGGATCATGGAAGTAGGAGGCTTCCCGAGACCGCCCCCAAGAAGAAGAAGACATCGTCTGAACCGGCCCCTCAGGAGGCGGGCCCCTCAGGAGGCAGGCCCCTCAGGGCCCGCGTCTGCCCAAGGGGAACCTCCTTCCATCGCATAGGAAAGAGCGCCCGGCGCCCTCCTCGGGCAGGGCTCGGGGGTTCTCCCCTGGAGGGCCACCGACCTGGCCAAGATCGCGAGGGAGGCGCTTGGGCACCACGTGGAGGCGTGTTTCGATGCACGTTTCCCTCAAGAAGGAGCAAGGCAAGGAAGGTCAGACCAGCAGGAGTTCGTCAACAAGGCCGTTCAAGAACTACAGGAATCAAGAGTCATGAGAGGCTGCCGCCGTCTACCGGCTGTGGCTCCCCATTTAGGCGAGGATGGTGGGCTGCGCGTCTGCATCGACGTACCAGGGCTCAACCGAGTCGCCTCGCAGGAGCGCCTCTGGCCCTCGTAGGTGGGGCGCTGCGGAGGTCCGCCCCACAGCTACGCTCGCATGCCCTATGGCTTGCCGAGCGCGGCTGCTACATACCAGCGCCTCATGAGGGGCATCATGGAGGCTCAAGAGGACAGGCGTCTCGCAGCCTTGGCGGAGATGGAGATGGTCCGCGAGGAGCCATAGGTGCCTCCGGAGCCTCCCGAGGCCCCAGGGCCTGGGGGCTCGTGAGGATCGGCTTCCGCAGCCCACCGAGTCTGCTGCACCAACACCCCTTCATCCTCGACATCTTCAGGTGGCATCTTTCAAGTTTCATTTCCAGCTGGGAGCGCCCTCCCAGGACTGCATCATTCCCAGGCCGCATGGGTCCGTCCCTGCGGCATGTATCTCTTTCGTTTTCATGTTGTTAGCTTACCCTGTTGGGGGCGCCCCTCGGGCTGCATCATCCCCAAGCCGCTCGGGCCAGACCCAGCGGCATGTATCCCCTTTACGTTTATCTATGGTCATGTGTTTGGTCCACCATGCTTGAGTATTCGTCGCCGGCCCACGGCACCTTTTCTTCTCCATGTCGACCACTTGCACGTTAAAGGGGGGGTGCCTGAGCATAGCAACTCAGGGCTCTTACCGGCACTCCAGCCCTCACCCTCTGGCTTTGTCCACGGCATCGCGACCTGGCATACCATCGACGGCTGAGACCAGCTCGAGGGTCGGGACCCGAGGACGTAGAGTGTCGGCATCTAACCAAATTTGCAGGAACACATCACAAGATAAGGCCCAGTGCCAGGCGCAACCCGCCTAGAGGTAGGGCCCCGTGAGTCCCGCGCTGGCTCACGGGTGCCCAGATACACCTCACCTAGCCCTACTGTGCCAGCCACGTGTCAGGGCAGGGCTGTACACGCCCCGGGGGCTCCTCCTGGAGGGGGCCCCCCTCCCACGTACCAGTGGAAGCACCATGCTCCGCGCTGGCTGACGACACTGCCGAGGAGCGGCTATGCCCGTACACATGCGGAAGCACTATGCTCCGCGCTGGTGATAAACAACTGAGGGTGGCCCCCGGGCCGCATCAACCTCAGGGAGCCCAGAGCTCAGTGTCTAGCCTCATCGCAACGCCTCCCCTCGGGAGTGCCGCGCGAGGGGGCTAGGCACGGGGGCTGCGCCTGGGTCACGCCCAGACGTACGCCACCCAGCCAGGCCCCTCGGGCCTGGTTCGTCGCGCGTCTCTCCCCGAGCGGAGCCAAGGTACGAAGGCCGTTTGAGCGTCAAGGGGGACTCCTGAGCATCGCGACTCAGGAGCCTAACTGGTCCCGTAGCCCCTCACTCCCTAGTTCCGAAAGGCTAGCGCTGGGTGAGGTACGCGCGGGGCCGGGCCCCGCAGTCGTAGAACGATAGATCCACCCGAATCTCACCGCCCTACTTGTTGTTCGTGCGCCAAGGGGGACTCCTGAGCATCGCGACTCAGGAGCCTAACTTGCCCTCTAGCCCCTCTCTCCTTTGGCCCCGTCCTGGTTTCCGGTCGGGGCTAATGCTGGGTGAGGTACGCGTGGGGCCAGGCTCTGCCGGCGTAGAACACAAGCAAGTAGGGAGGAAATACATAAAATTCAAGGAATTTAAAAGCAAATATTATAGTCCATACTGTTATCTCAACACCAAACGCAAGTTTAAGCGCCTCCCCGAGGCATGATACATGTGCAGGAATTAAAAGCAGGCGCGACCCTTCACGGCCTCGGCAGCGGCAGCAACACCCTCGCTCCGTCGATGCCCTGCGTCGCCGCCATCCGGCGTAACCGGGCAAAGCTCGACTCGGACACGTTTGGCGAGTCCAAGGCAGACGAGTACCAAGCTTCGGCCGGGGACTGACGAGGCGCCATGGCTTCTAGGTCACGCGGTCGAAGTAGATCTGGAGATTTGGAGGAAGGAAGGAGAGGCGCAGGAAAGGGGATCTGAGCATCAACCGAGGAAGCATAAAAAGCAAATCCGGGCGGATGCCGCTCCTTTATCAACTCGCGCGGTTGCAGGGGCGCCCACGTCCAATCAACCGCCACGCGGCGCCCAAGGCCGCAGGCTGTTAGGGCCCGCGGCGCTTCGCCCTTGCCCTTTCGCCTCTCAACACGGTCAAGTCCGGGCGCGCCTTGGGCTCGGGGGCTACTGTCGGCGTTCTGGGAATGGGGGTCCCCAGACTTGCCTGCCTGCGGCCTGCGGCGTCGCTCAAAGGGGGCCCAGCACGGCCCATCTTCATTAGCACAAGACCCAAGACCCTCGCGAGGGGCCAAGCCAAGCGGGGCGGACGACGAGGAGCTTCCTCAGGCACAGCCTCATCAGGCTGGCTCACGAGGAGGCGGAGAGATCAAGGCAGGGTACCTCACGAGGTGCCCATGACGCAAGCCATGACGACCAAGGGCGCCAGGCGGGCGCCAGCCGCGCAGTGTCCTCCCTTTCCTCTTTGGTGCAAAGGGGGCAAGCGCAGGCGGGGGGATCAAGCAAAGGCACCCATTTCGGTGCAACGAGACCAAGACCAGCTCCGCGACAAGGAGGAAGTCACTATGGAGCCCGAGCCAGCGTCATCACCAGAGCCTTTGGCAGGCGAGGACCAACTTTAGTCAGGATAAGTGTACCAGATGTTCCCCTTCAAATGGCCAGTTGTTGGCGCCCTTCCCGCTCAATATTTGGGAAGAGGCCTAGGGCCTTTGCCTATAAATAGGGCTAGCCACCCCCAGGGTAGGGACACACATAGAGAGAAAGGAGAGAGACGGAGCAACCGTGCAATCTAGACATCTAGCGGTTGAATCAGTAAGAGAGAGAGAGAGAGAGAGAGAGAGAGAAGGGCGGCTGAACTCCTCCTAGCAGTTCATCCCCCAGGCCAAGAACAGACCCTCGCGAGGCTGTTCTACCTTGTAGTGTTCATCCTCATCATCCCAAGAGGCAATCCACCACACCACACTGGAGTAGGGTATTACACCACATCGGTGGCCCGAACCAATATAAACTCCGTGTCTCTTGTGTTGTTCTTTAGTAGTTTAGATCTTTGCGAGATGGAGAGGTAGAGGGCGTAATCTCCGCGTGCACCCCAGAGTTCGAACCTTAAGGGTCTGCCGGAACCCGAAATCCGACAATAATGGGACGGCCGAGCTAAAGGCCCACAAGATTTTGCGAGCCATAATGGGCCGGCCCAGGTAAAGGCCCACAAGATTTTTGCGGGCCATAATGGTCCGGCCCAGGTTTAGGCCCACAAGATTTTTGTGGACCATAATGGGCCGGCCCAGCTAAAGGCCCACGAGATTTCGCCGACATTAATTGGCTGGCCCAGCTGTAGGCCCACAAGATTTTGAGGACCCTAGTAGGCTGGCCCATTAACTGGCTGCCATGTTTTGGGCCAAATGTCGGCCCATATTTGATTCGGTCCATTAATGGCCTGCCATGTTCTGGGCCTAATAATGGCCCATATGAGATTCGGCCCATTAAAAGCCTACCACGTCCTAGGCCAAATTACGTACCAGATCAGGTCCGGCCATTTAAGAGGCTTTGGGCTAAACTATGGCCCATATCAGATTCGGCCCGTCAACTGGACGCTATGCTTTTGGGCCCACTTGCTAAAGGCCCATTTAGTAATTCGGCCTGATATTAGTTTCAGCCTGTTAAGGGCCCGTTTAACATTTCGGCCCTATATTAATTTCGGCCTATTAAAAGTCCGTCATATAGTTGGGCCTAACTATGGCCCGGTTTGCATCCAGCCTGCTCGCAGCCGATAATCTGATTGGGCCAAACAAGGACCGAGACAATTTTGTCCTGTTATAAGCCCATGATTTGATTGGCACATTCATGGGTCGGGGTCTGTTTCGGCCTACTGCCGGCCCATGAGCTGTTCAGCGCATTTCAGGCCCAACCTACTTTTCAACCTCCTAAAGGCCCATTGAGTTTTCTTGGGAAAATAGGGCCGGCGGTTTACTCGGCCTATTAAAGGCCCGAATCTACTAGTGGACCAGTTTACATTTAGGAATGTTAACGGACCAAGATGACGGGGCCCATGATGCGGATCATACATGGTGATTTGCATGACGGCCGTTTGGCCGGTTTACTGCGAAGACAGTATATATATATACAGTAAAATAACTGCAGCATCATGAATAAAAAAAACCTAGACTATACAATAAAGAAATTACGGCATATTACATCCACTGGGCATCAAAGTTCGCCACTATGATAATAAAGCACAAGCAGACAACAGATTACATACACTGGGCATCAAAGATCGCCACTAGTGCCACTAAACACGACGACAAAATAATATAAAAAACCGACAACACTTCAATAGAGTTCAAGAAAGGTTAGCCCTGCTCGAGAGCTGTAGCGCAAGCAGCTGAGCAAGCTGGTGAGACTGCACTTGTTTAACACTTACATCCTCCTCACTCTGAAAGATAAACAAGGAGACATATGACAGGTTTTGCACATATAAGTATCAGTGCTGACAATTCATCACATTTCTTACTGATGAATAAAGTGACACAGTTTAAAATAGCATTAACACAATATGGTATTGCTAAGGTCAAGACATGGCAGGAAATGACATTGTGAAGGAGTTGACAGCTTCACGACACCACTCGATTACAGATCAAGAACTCATAAGTATCAATGGTTAGTGTGCTGGCTCAAATCTTTGGCTGCAATGTTGGATCGCTTCCATTTACTTACCTGGGGCTTCTGATGGGAACGACAAAACCAACGCTGCTTGAACTCATGCCGTTGGTGTGTGGGATTGAGAGGAAACTGTCCACTGCCCTATCCTTGCTTTCAGCTGGCGCCAAACTCACGTTGGTAAACTCTACCATCACATCCATGTTGATTTATGCTATGTGCACACTTAAACTACACCCAAAAGTGATTGATCACATTGACAAGTTGCGTAGATACTGTTTGTGGGCCAAAAATACTGAGTCAGGAGTAAAAAGTAACTCTTTGGCCGCTTGGGAGCTGGTTTGTAGGCCAAAGCGCAAAGGTGGTCTTGGGGTATTGACATTAAAACTCAAAATGTGGCCCTGCTCCTCAAACATCTTTATAAATTCTACAACCGTTTGGATGTACCCTAGGTGACATTGATCTGGGCCACATACTATGTGGACACGGTACCACATACAGTTGGTCCGATCGGATCCTTCTAGTGGCGCGACATCATGCAGCCCATCCATGTATTTCGAGGGATCTCCAAGGTTACAGTTGGTGATGGGACTTCAGCTCTGTTCTGGAAGGACGTGTGGTTTGAGCATGACTAGGAAGCCCCGCTCTCCGAGATCTATCCCAGAGCCTTCTCGTTTGCCATAAATGAGGATGAGTCCGTCTGCACTGCTTTGGAAGCAATGGACCCAGCCATGCTTTTCCATCTACCACTCTCCACCCAAGGGAGAGAGGAAGTCAGAGAGATTCAGCAGGGCTCGATGCATGTCATACCGGAGAGGGGTTCCGCTGATACTTGGGTTTGTACCCTAAGTGGAAAATTCTCGGCCAAAAACTACGACATCCACTGTTTCAGGGAGACGATCGCCGATCATGCCTTTCTCTGGCTTTGGAAGGCCAAGAGCCCCATCAAAATGTTTGGTTGGCTATTGCTTGTTGACCACCTAAACACGCGAAACATGTTGAAACGTAGGCATTATGTTGTGGTGGACAACAACTATGCGTGTATGCTTTGCCAGAATCCTCCTGAGGAAACAGTTGAGCATCTTTTTTTTCTCGTGCCCCTTTAGCCGGCGATGTTGGGACAAAGTGGGTCTGAGATGGCCGCATGATGGCAATAGGATTTCCCTTCTGCATGAAGGTAAAACCCAATGGAGGCAACCGCTATTCATAGACATCTTCTTGCTGGCCGCTTGGAGCATCTGGAAGAATAGGAACAATGGATTCTTCAGAGGAGTGCCACACTCCTTCATTGCATGGCTTGATAGATTCAAGCATCTGTTGGGCCTCCTTGCGCATAATTGTAAAGAAGAGCTTCGTCCCTTCTTAGACTCTTATATACAAAACTTATAGACAGTAGAGGCTTTCATCATTAGCTAGAAGGGATGAGGGGAGCCCTGCAAAAACCCCACATGTAACCATGTAACATCTGTTTGTGAGTAAATACAATAGTCAGTGGGAGCCTCTCCCACTGTCGTTCCTAGTAAAAAAATGGTTAGTGTGCTGTCAACTTATCCCATTTCAGATTGGCAAAATAAGATCACTTGCTCTGTATAGTTTAATTTCCATGGTATGAAAAAGGAACTTGGTTGTTCAACTGAAAACTTAAATTGAGAAGGACAAACTTTTGTTTATGAAGTGGAGTACATAATAAACTTTAAACATACAATTTGATGCAAACACCAAAAATAAACAACTGTTGTAGTCATGCCTAACCAAATATACACAACAAAGTTTGAAGGCTTGAGAAGGACAAACTTACATTATTGGTGAAGGCAGGCTCTATAAAGCCTTTGTCCATGCTGATGGGGGGGGGCAATTCAAGAAGTTTACCACAGAATCTTCTTCATAAGCATTGCCTTTATTCTACATTTTGTTAATAGTAAATATAGATGTGACAATATAAGAAAAAATGGAGAATATTTCAGATAAGATGAAGAGTGATGCTACATAACCAAGTAGCTATAAATGTAAGTACAGCGATACAGGCAAAAGGTACATCCAAGAGCAATGCAGAGCTAAACTTCTTCAGTACCATCGGTGTTATCCAACCTTATGGTAAGAGTAAATATAGATCTTATGTGTAGAATATGGAGGGCAAAGGAAAATAAGATGCAGAGTGATGGTACATGAACAACTAACTGTCAACATAAGTACACTGATAAAGGACAACAGGTACTTACAAGAACAATGCAGAGCTAAAAAAATCATTGGCATTGGATATATTCTACACTAATGTAACCATTCATACAGATCAGATAATTTGGAGCGAACAATTGATAAGCAAGCTATCATGCATACTGCTGTCACATAATGAACCAAGTATGTATGCAAGTACAGTGATACAGGACAACATGTACTAACAAGAGCAAAGCAGCGGGCAGCATATTTGCGATATCCTGTCGTTCATTTCAAACCATAATTCTTTTTCAAGCAGATTTCCTACAAAAAAGATCTGTAAGGCACATGCGGAAAAGTAGAAGTTCAAATTGTCATGCGATATCATAGACAGTAGCTCATCCTCAGAACGAGACCAGTGCATAACAAGGTTTTTCCATTCAATGTCTTCTAAATTTAGCACAGGAGATTTCACCAGAAATTCGTTTGTAGACTTGCCATCAAATTGTGACTTCCTCAGGTAACACCAATACTGCTGCAATGCTTCCTTGAAAAGCGCAAGCAAGCTTTGCTCGTCATGACTAACCAGATTGACCCTCGCCTACTTATAAAAATGTAATGTAAATCATTGATGTGTTCAATCAGCAGAACACAGGAAAATAATCGCCATGAATAATAGCACTTACACATAACTGGGACAGGAAGATGTGAAAATGGTGTTTGTCTTCACAATAATCTTCCAATGATGGGAATATATGCACGTAGTCCCTAACAACATTGAAATCATTGTCTTTTAAACTGGGAATAACTGGAATGGGGTTCCAATCTATAGGAATTGGCCGTCTCTTCAGTTGGGATAGGTCTTCGGCCGGTGGACTTGTTGTACTTTTTGTTGGAGTGGGATTTTTCTGTGGTACGGCTGGTGCTATGGCAACTGAAATCGGCATACCTTTTGCTAGAGTGCAGGTCCTGTGTGGTGGGGCTAGTGGTGTGGCCAATGAAGTATGGGTACAGTCTGCTGGAGTCGGTCCTACGTTTTGTGTCAGTGGTTGTATAGCCAATATAAGTGGGGTGCTGTCTGATTCCTCCAGCACAACCATGTTTTTCAAGGACTTTGCTGGTGCTCCTTCAGGTTCGGCAATCACCCTCTTCCTTTTTGATGTCTGATGCACAAGAACATCATTTGAGTGGAAAACATGGTATGATGACAGATGGAATATGTATTTATAATGGATGGGCATGGCATATGACATACATGATGAGTAAACTAAGCAGATGGCGGTGCAACAAAGTAGAAGAAATGCAAGACAAGATATGCAAGATACGAGCAATCAATAAAACCTTGCCAAATTAGAGCAGGCACCTTGATGGGTGAACATGACAGGCCATCTGCCTTTGACTCCTCGAGGTTAGAATAGTCATTAGGATCATATTCTGAACAAGAATCTATAGGTGGGGAGCGTATGAGTTTCATTGCATCCAGAATGGCACTCAATGCCTTGGTGCCAATTTTGTAAGTCATTGCATTCATTACAGAGGAACATGCTAAAGAAGAGCAAGCAGATTTTGGATAATAAAATGTTCGTTGCGCAGTGCCCGAACATGATGAACCAGAGCGCATTAACAAAGCAACTCCCTGTTGTCTCTCTATATGTGGTGCACGTGCTTTTTCAAAAGTAAAGTAGGAACATTAGCTGACCAATTAAATGTTATCTGTTTTAGTAATATCAACATCATATCAGATTCGTACTTGAGCAACAAGTTTGGAATTATGAGTGGCACGTTGTTTAGCTTGATGGATTCAGGAGCAGTGCTAAGCAGATACGATGATGGTACTGAATATAAAGGCATGTATGCATGCAAGTCGCGTGACTTTTGTCATTTGGGTCAGTCGACCATTTCAGGCGGTTGGATGAAGATCCTACGTCTCCTAACCCTTCTTCTTCCTCGTCTCTAATTCTTCCCACACAGAACACCGCACGGGCCACCGGCCGGACCACCGGCCCCCACCGCATGTTTTCCTCCGCCACCCCTACCCCCACCCCCACCCCCGCCCCCACCTGCTCGAGTTTTCTTCATTCGGCAAGGCCCCACCACCGCCCCCCCCCCCCAACCAAAGTCCCCACCCGAGCCCCTTCGTTTGCACCGGCGAACTCCGGCGAGCTCCGGAAAAACGACTGACCCAATTTTGAAATTTAGTCTACTGTGATTTAACTAGTGTGGAATATAAAAGGGGAAAACCATAAGCATTGGGAGTATAGTGTTGAGCGTGCCATGGCGGATCTAAAGGTGCAAACCAGACAAAGGCAACTTCGCAACTAATGTTTGCGCCCAACTAGCAAGTAAGTGATGGACAAGAAATCAGAGTAAAGTAGTGGCGATCTATTTTCTTGCTGCGATGAATAATTTGAGCGGATACGAAAGAGTACCGCCTCAGGTGTGGCCCCGTGTATGCATCTGCTGAGAATTTGACGGCGCTGTAGTAGCGATGGCTGTCGGCGGTGTGGAAGCAGATCTAGGAGGGTAGACGGTGGCGGCGGGGCGCGGAAATGGAGGTGGAGAGGAAGGGGGAACCATGTCTTCAGGGCAAGCTTGTCTCAAATGCGAGGAAATCTACAAACTTAGCCTCCGTTTCAAATTTCCTACATCACAGCAATATTAGTCGGTTGGGGATAGGACGGTAATCTCGCATACATCGAATATTTGCCGACGAGAGTTTGTTTTTGGCGCCCACCGTGTATGAATCGGGGAGGGAGTCGATTTCGGCCGAGGACACACTGTGTTTTCGCGCCCACCGTGTATGAATCCGGGTGAGAGGCGGTTATGTCACGTTTGAGTGAAATTACAAACCTACCCCTATCGAAACCTATAGAAATCGAGCAGATAGGCTTTGCGTGGCAAGGATAGGCAGTAGTAATTTCCATCTCACAGATTTTGGTTTCGGGCGGTTACTGCGACTTTCCCCGCTTCGTTCAAATTTTGCAGAGTGCACGTTTACCGTGCCAACTCAATTCGAATCCCGTTTGTATTCTATTTTTTCGGGCGGGATCCATTTTCGATTGGAATAAAACTCTATATACATCATTTTTTATGTATACTTTCAAAAGCACAACAAAGAATTCTGCTCCTTTATGTGTATAATATGATTTACAAATACAATGATCTCAAAATCATAAGTTTGAATTCAAAAAATTAAACCAAATTATGTTCTACTAAAATGTATGGATCAGTAATATCTACATATTAAATAACATAGATGCGCGTGAATTCATATGAATCTGCATGTTTGATAGATCAATTTTGGTTCGAGTATGGATTACATGTATCATCATCTTGAATTCAAATATTTGAATCCCTTTTATGTTCACTCCTTTCATGCCCATCTCTCTCGCATGCATGCTCCTTCATGTAGCTATCACTCTCTTTTCTCCAGATCACCTGCACGCTCACTTCATGTTTCTCCTATCCTCGCAAACATGGTCTCCCGACGTCTCCCTTGAGAAGTGTCACACTCTCCCTATCATTATACATTACACGGTTTTCATTATCTCTCACGTCTCTACCGTTCTCTCGTATCACTAGGTACCTAAGCTTTCTTTTTCACCGCCACACACACAGTCTCCACTCGTCTTTCACTTTATCTTTCTCTCTATGGGATTCTCTCACACACCCTATATGTCTCTAGATATGAATCATACCACTAAAATTACCCTCTCTCTCTCTCTCCTGTAGACACAACATTTGTTGCGGTCTCCTTTTCGTCTCCATCCCAGACTGACAGTATTCATTTGTTTACCGATCAGACAAACTCCCCCCTCTCTCTCTCACACACACACAACTCCTGCTTCCACTCCCCTTCCCGACTACTGTCTCTCTCTCACACACACACACAAAACTCTTGCTTTCGCACCCCCGACTCGTATTTCTCTCACAAACATTTATCGACTAGCCTCTAGATAGGTTTATACACCTGCACACTCGTGCTTCCACTATCGCATACATGTCTCTCTCCCGCTCCTTGTATCTATGTAGATTTTTCTTCCCTTCTTGAGACACGCCCTCTCGATCGTGCACACACACACTATCGCCTCATTTTATGCTGATACCTCTCGCACACACACTCTTTGTGTCTTTGTCACACATGCACTTCGTCCTCCTCCTCTCTCCCTCTCTCTCTCACACACACACATGGGCTTTTTGCAACAACTAGCAAGATGCCCATGCATTGCACGGAACATGAAGGTGCATTTGTATGAGTAGTTTATCTTGTGGGAGAAAAGGATGAACAAGGGAAGCCTTATTTGCAAGTGTGGAGAGGGGTGTGGGTATCTTTTTGCAAAATTGCCATAGTTTCCTTCCTATCCGTCAGATATAGATCGGACGACCTATATTGCAGGATGGCAGGGACACAATCATCACCGACTATGCTTTTTTTAAGAGTAGGGATAAAAACAGAGTTGGTGATGATGGTGGGCCTGCCATCCTGCAATATAGGCCTTCCAATTTATATCTGACCGATAGGAACGAAACTATGGCAATTTACCCGCACTCCTCTCCACATTTGCAGATAAGGCCTTCCCACGTTCATCCTTTTCTCCCACGAGATCTTGATGTTCCGTGCAACGCACGGGCATCTTGCTAGTAAGAGTAGAAATTAGACATATACCACTTCTCGAATCTTGAAACCAACAACATTCCTCCCTTATCTCATCAAAACCGCCAAAGGAATATATTTTGAGTGAAACATAACATTTTTTTAGTGATATACGTATTTCAAAACTACACTTTTTTTCTATCAAATCGGTGAATATGTATTAATCTACTCTGATCGTGTGGCAACGCATTGGCACATTGCTAGTAGTTATTATAATTTTTTGGACACCAGACAAACCGTGGAGTACATATACTAAGAGAAGAGGCACACGCACGCAGTCGGTTTCTCGCATTCTCGCACACAGAGTGTTATGTAAAGGCAACGTTAACAAATAAACCCTAAAACCCTAGGTGCACGATTGCTGCATTCGCGGGTACCGGGTACGTGGTGGAGCGCACCTTTGTAGGAATAGTCAGCTCGCGTGATAATTTGTTCCGTAGGAGTTGATGGTCGGGACCACAGGTGAACGACTTGGAGGAGGTGGCTTGCCAGTTGCCATAGATCGAGTAGCCACTTTTAAAATATCATTTTTAGCGGGGTTAAGAGTTCCGATTTTCAATGGCGCGTTATAACTACTAAGTAGTTTTTAGAACGATTGGTATGGAGCTAAAATGGAATTCATAGTACTACGTACCTCCTTGGCATATGACTGTATGGGTTTATGTTGCGAGATGTTGAACCAGGTAGTTCTAGGGCAAATATTATGGTTTAGATTTAGATGTTGGTTTTCAGTAATGAAAATCGGAAGGACCAGAGGTGAACGACTTGGAGATGTTGAAACTGTTGAACATGCGTAGGAAGCGAGCAAGGCATGCTTTCACCGTCGCGGTCCACGTGTGTAGATGACGAAGAACTCATCGCCGGTGATGGCTCTAACCTGGTACTCAGCGGCGACCATGGAGATTTGGAAGGCCATGGATTTTAGAGGAGGGTCAGGAGAAGTTGAACTGGTGTAATGTGAAAGGACGGGACGGCTGGGAGCGAACTGTTGTAAGGTACTGTACTAGTAGAAGACGGGGACGAGTAGGGCGTGCGAACGGCGTGGGGTTGCTGGCTTGATCGGTGGATAAACGGCTGCAAGCCCCCAGAGAGTTCTCGAGAACTATGCGGGACCCACTAGATGTCATGTCTACTAGACCCATATCATAGACCTGACGATATAGCTTCTGCATGTTCACACGCCATGCCGGCGCGTGGGTAACTTCACTTAATTCCGTCAACCATCGCGCCTCCCACGACCTTCACCTCCCTCGCGCGGTCGCGCCCTTTGAGACTTCGACCGGCTATAAATGAGCATTTTTTTGCCTACTCTGCATGCATGATACTCCCTTTGGTCCTTTTTACTTCCATCAACCGTTTGCAAAGTGTTTGACCAAATTTGTACTAAAAAATATCAATATCTACAATACTGATTATAATGAGTATAAGAACTACTATTAGATGATTTAGATGAGTTAAAGATTCTAATCCTGAACTAACCCTGAAGTAACTCTAGCGAAAGAGGTGTTTGGATGACAGGGTTAGATGGAGCGCGGGTATGGCGAGGTGCCTTCATGGGCGGTGCGAGAGGGAGGGAGGGAGGGAGAGGATGAGAAGCTTCGAGGAAGTGGGGAGGGATCTGCTACGGGGAGAGCGGGAGAAAAATGTGTTTTTTAGTGTCCCGAGAAGAACTACTCCCTCCGTCTAGGTGTGTAGGTCACCTTACAAAAACCAAATAATCTCAAAACACTTAGGCACCGTACATTAACTCCCTCCTCGTTTCTTGTTTTGTGACATATCAACCAATAAGAGATGTGGGTCGTGCATGCTTTCAATGACTTGAGACTGCCAAACATGACATGCAGTGGTTAGTTCATTGCATGCAATGCTATTAATTAGCAAAAAGACATTAGGTTTTCTTGTTTTCGTCTCCTCCTTGGTCGCGGTGCGCAACGTAAGATTACTTACACACCTAGACAGAGGGAGTAACCAGAATAAGCACCTCTTGGGTGGGTTAGATTTTTTTTGGGGTTAGTTGAGTTCAAACTAACCCAAACTAACTCTAACACATGGATCCAAATAGGGCCAAGGTTAGCTATTAGAGTACTACTACCTCCCTTCTAGTTTAAAGGGCTCGATTCAAAAATTTCACCTACTCTTAGCAAGATAGAGGCGGTGGAATAGTTTTTGTAGTTCTTCACAAAAAAATGTGTTTACCAATGCATGCATGAACACTAGTTACTCTAACCCCCCTCTCTTCTTTAATTCTTTGCCACATCAGCATGTTTGCTATTCCCGTGTGCATGATACCAGCTAAGATACCACCATTATTGCCAGCCTTAATCATCGCATGCAATAATTTAGTGCACCTTGAAATATGAACATGTGTGGGGCGTGTATGTTTTTAATGACTTGAGACTATACCTAGCCCGGCATGCAAGATAAGACTTATTATGCACCGTTCCACATACCTGCAGGAAGCCCGTTCGTCTCCAAATCTTTTCCTCTCCATGTGTGGAAACAATATGCCTGCCAGACTCTCCTTCTCCCTCTGGCGGTCCCACCACTCCACCCCGTGTGGAAAAAATATGCATGCATGACTCTCATCCCCATGCCCTCATCCAATCCGTTGAGACCAGCAATATTTCCACCCCTTCCCTCCCCCATAATTTACTCCAACAAATATGCCCACGTAGATGTTACTTAACTGCAGGTGCATCGCGGAACAAGCTGCCTGGGAGGCCTATGTCGCGTCCGAGAGAGTCAGGAAATTGGCTCTTTGGCAAAAGGCTCGTGCGAGGGCCGTGAGGGTGGCGGAGGACGGCCGTGCCGATGCCCTGAGTGCAGTCGGGCCCAAGCTCCTCATCTACGCTTGGCGGTACATGGACCGGGTGCGCGCTTCCAGAAAGGAGGAGTACCTGTTGGCGCCGGATCACCACACCGGTGAGATCGCGCTCGCCTGCCGGCAAGCCGCCAATCAGCACCTCGCGAGTTGCGAGGCTGAGGAAGAGGCGTTGTGTCGGCGTGCTGGGAAACGGCAGCGCATCAGGGCACTCGTGGCATGCCGCAAGCGCTCCTGCGAGCGCCGTGGCTTTTAGTAGGAGTATAATTTTTGTTTCGTAAGGCAATCTCATTAGTTTTGGGACGCAAATGATACATCCCGAACGTTTAGGAATTATTAGCGTCCTTAACTAAGTATGTAAAAGGGAAAGTTTGGAAACCTTGTGTATGCGTACGCATTTTGCAAGCACGTGCATATAGCACAAACTTTACTATATACTATCGCACTACACGTCTCTCTGTATATATGCTTGCAGACTATGCTACTCCCTCCGTCCATGTCAATAAGTCATCTTTGGTTGTGCACCGTGACCAAGAAGGAGGGAATACTTATACACCTAGACGAAGGGAGTACTACTATTACTTATGTACGTGCAAATGCATGTTTTAACATTACGATGCGGTTTTTGTAAAAGTAGAAAAACAACACTAGTCAAGCTTGTGAAACGATTCAATGGAAAACAAATACAAAAATGCTCGTTGGATTGTTTACTTTTAGCTTCCTTCTCTGTGGTTATTTCTCTATCGTACTTCGTACAGAGTATCTCACTGGTCGGAAAGGCATGCAAATTCCCAAACCGCTTCCTACACCCTGTATCGAGTTTTTTGCCTAACAAGTTGTCCCGTGCAATTGGAATTCCAACTTGAGTACTACTACTAGTAGGAGTACCAGGGGCCAGTTCTTTTAGGCTTCTAGATTATTAATCCCATAACTACTACCTCCGTCCTAGTTTATTGGTCCCCATTGTAATCTGTGTCAAATTTTGATCATAAATTTAACTAATGAAATGTTATCTTTGGTCAAAATTTAGCACAAATTACAATGGTGAGGAACAAACCAGAACGGAGGTACTACAAGTAGTAGTAGTTTAGAAGCCCAAATAAATTAGTAAGGCGCCTTAATGTTACTCTCCACTGTGACTAGTCTTATGGGAAACGTTGGGGAAGCCGCCAAGAGAACTGGCCCTAGGAGTAGTAGCTAAGGATCGAGTGTGCGAGATGAACCGGAGGAAGTAAATGCAGAGAGATGAAATGCAAAAAAGACGGAGGGATGTG
Organism: Aegilops umbellulata; assembly: GCA_032464435.1. Lineage (NCBI taxonomy): Eukaryota > Viridiplantae > Streptophyta > Magnoliopsida > Poales > Poaceae > Aegilops > Aegilops umbellulata. The sequence continues at coordinate 316,504,655 of CP136055.1, read as the reverse complement.
ATGGTTGCTTGTCCGTTTATTTTACCAGGCCACTTATTACTGGGAGTGGTTGGGTTTTGTGATATGACTGCTTTACTGCCGCGCCACGAGCGGAGTGAGACTCCCGTGCAGCGCCGCCCTCTACACCAGTACTCGGTCGTGGTTTACTACATCAGTCGTGGTTTGTCCCCCATTGAATTTGACTGAAGATTTAACTGACAAAATGTTAGTGCATGTCAACAAAAACAATATCGTTCGATTCGTACTTGAACATAGTTTTCAATGATATAATTTTAGGTGACATGCATCATCATTTATCGTACTATATATAAAGTTAGTTCAAGTTTTGGTCATACTAATCTATCGTAAGGTGCCCGTGCGTTGCACGGAAGAGTGAAATGCATTGATCGGGGAGCTGCGTCTTCACTCTTCTGGCCTGCTTACTGCTTCTGTTGCACCCCCAGCCCTGGTTGTTGCTGTTTTTGTTTTCAATGTACAATCATTAGTATATTTCGTCTGTTGGTTGAATATGTGTTGTTACAACGACAAACACAATGTTTTGGAAGTCGTTGCACGGTTCAATCCTTTAGTGCCCCTTACTGTATGTAGCACATACTATTTTTCGTACGAAACACATTTTCCACTTGTTGATAACATGCAGCCCACTGATGAAGGCCCAATAGAAAAGCCCATAATTAACTGGAAGGGAGGCTCTCACATGAATCCGACACAGGTACATGTTCATGGTCCCCTAAACATAAATAAGTAAATAAATAAATAAAGCTAAATGCTCATGCACCAGTTCTTTATATTCACGATTTAACATGAGGATATTATTTCCTATGATAGTGTCGTTACATTCAGTCGATATTATTCTTTGGCATAGTGAATCAGGAGAGGACTGTAGTTGTGAGTATGACAGTACGGACCCACCAGGTCCACTGTCGAACACAAGCAAGCGCCTCTTTTACTACTCAGATGAACCCCTCGTTTTTTACTCTAATCCACCCTGCTGATATCTGGGACACATATCATTTTCAACATATAGTCAATTAACGACAAAATTGCACAACTTTTTTAGTAGTAATTCAGAGGAGCAGGCTATAAACTGGGCTGTGCGATCTCTGTGGCCCGTCTAACAACATGACCAGCCCAGCAGTTTTTTCTTTGGGAAAATAGGTAGCCCAATATTTCTTTTTGAAGAATACCCAAGCTAGGCCTATTTGTTTTCGCCGACTTACTGGGCTGCAAATCTTTCAAGACGAGGAGGGATGCATTCCGGCCTGGCCAAAGAGTATGGTCAGTGTCTGTTAAAAGTAATATCAAAAGGGGTTGAAAATTCAAAAAAATTATAGCAAATGGGATATTAGTTTCTTTTTTTGTTTTTGTTCTTCACTGATATCTTATATTCCCTCCATCCCAAAATTCTTGTCTTAGATTAGTCTAGATACGGATGTATCTAATACCAAAACGTGACTTGATACATCCGTATTTAGATAAATCTAAGAAATTTTGGGACGGATGGAGTATTTCATTGGATTTAACATTACATAGTACTAATTTATTTTTAAATTTGTTTTAGTATGGCTACTAATTTTTGGATTAAGAATATTTTTTCCCCAGCAAAAATTTGCGAATTTTCAAGATTTCCCACATATTTAGTTAATTTTTAATCCTGGTACTGACCAAAAAATGGGCAGCAATTCTAAAAATGGAAAACAGGCTGCAATAAATTCCATATGAATTAGAAAATAAGTAAAAATTATAAAAATAATAGTAAATGGGTTGTACACGCCACAGATTTCGAGGCTGACTTGTTTACGCAAGGCTTTGTCAGTCAACACACGATTCTAGCAGCAGTGACTGTAGGATGTCCATCCAACGGCTGGCGTGCTTCTTCAATCTCTGATCTTCCTGCTCCACCCGCCTAAACTAGCACTGGTGGGACTGCCCGCTCCCTCCTCTTGTGGCCCGCTGTGATGTCGCGCAGGCTTCCCCGGCCCACCCTACTCCCTCTGCTGGGCTGGCCGCACGCAATCAACTGCCTCCTTATTACGCGATAAAAATGATTACTCCCACTGACATCTGGGGCGCACCGGTTGGGAGGCTGACCTGTGGGCCTACTAAGTTGACGCGTACGCAGGGCTTGTCAACTTAGTCAACAAACGATTTTAGCAGCAGTAACCGTTGGATTTGAATCGAACAGTCCTGCTGCTTCTTCAATCACTGCTCTTCTTGCACCAGCCAGCGAGACCGCCTGCTCCTGCCTCCAGTGGTCGGCTGTGCTGCCGTTGAGGCCTCACCGCCCCCTACTACTCCCACCGCTAGCCAGGCCCTACGGCGATGGCATCCTCACACCGCAGCCGAACCAGTGAACCCTCGTACTCCTCTCCGCGTGGGCATCCACTACCACGTCTTCCCCGGCTCCGCGTCGTCCCCTTCCTAGGCTTCACTGTCGTCCACTGCCTTGGTGCTCTCGGCGCGGCGTGGTTAATGTGGTCAACGACCAACTTCCATCGAAAGAGTACTGTACGTGGAGAGGCTGACAGCTGGGTCCATGGCCACAGCCCATTTTTTGTGATTTGCCAAGTAAGTCACTTTGTCAAGCCTGTTGGGCTGCAAATCTTTCAAGACGAGGAGAGCTTCATTCGGCTGGCCGAGAAAATGGCCTATCAGTAATGAGAAATGGGTTGTACATTTTTAAAACACATTAAACAGGCAATTAGTTTCAAATTTCTTTTTTTTCATTTCGAGATTTTAAATTGCATTGATTTTTATGCGTGGACAATTTGTTGGATTTTATATTGATATATATTTATTTTTAAAATCAGTTTGAACGTGACTCGAAAATTCGGGATTAAAAAGAGTTCGGACCGCACCGAAATATGCAAAAATTCGTATAATATTTTAACCGTGGCCACAATATGGGATATCATGCTAACAAAAAGAATACGGGCTCCAAAAAATACCTTAAGAATTAGCAAATGGGCTGTAAATTATTAGAAATAATGGCAGATGGGATGTATGCTGTTTTCCACAGATTTGAGGCTTACCTAAAAAAAGGTTGACGCACAAGCAGTGACTGTTGGATGTCCATCCAATAACCATCGTGCTTCTTCAATCTCTGCTCTTCCTGCTCCAGCCACTCAAACAAGCGCCGGCGGTATTGCCTGCTCCCTCCTCCCCGCGGCCGGTTGTGCTTCCACGTAGGCCTCACCGCCCCACCGTACTCTCATCGCTGGCCTAGCCATCCCTCTACTCACCCACACCTGTTGTTATTCTCCGGCGACTGCAGACGAACCAGTAAACCCGTACAGTTGTACTCCCCTCCGCGTGGGAAACAACTGCCGAGTCTTCCCTGGCTCCGTGTCATTCCCTTCCTAGGCCTCGCCGTCGTCCACCGCCCTGGTGCTCTCGGCGCGGCCTGGTCAACGTGGTCAACGACCGACATGCATCTGAAGTGGACTGTGCGTGGAGAGGCTGACAGCTGGGTCCATGGCCGCACGCAAGGAAATGTCTCCTTATTACACGTAAAATAATGATTCCTCCACCTGACATCTAGGACCTACCGAAAGGGCCACTGTATTTCGCGAAAAAAACGTTACCGCCGCTGACAGCTCGGACCCACCAGCTATATCTTTGCATGTAAGGAAGTGCCTCCTTATTACGCACACAAAAATGAATACTCCCCCTGCTAGCTGGGACCTAGTATAGTGGTAGGCTAACTTGTGGGCCTACTAAGTTGACGGGGACGGAGGGCTTTGTCAACTTAGTCAATATGCACGATTCTAGCTCCAGTGACCGTACGATGTCCATCCAACGGCCGTAGTGCTTCTTCAACCTCTTCTCTTCTTGCTCCAGCCGCCCAAACCAGCTCTGGTCCTGCCTCGTGCTCCTGCCTCCCGTGGACGGCTGCGATGCGGCGAAGGCCTCACCGCCCCTACTACTCCCACCGTTGGCCAGGCCATCCCTCTACTCACCCACACCCCCTGTTATTATGCGACGACGGCAACCTCACACCGCAGCGAACCAGTGAACCCTCATACTCCTCTACGCGTGGGCATCCACTGCCCCGTCTTCCCTGGCTCTGCGTCGTCCCCTTCCTAGGCCTTGCCGTCGTCCATCGCCCTGGTGCTCTCGGCGCGGCGTGGTCAACGTGGCCAAGGAACGGCTTCCGTCGGACATGGACTTCACGTGGAGAGGCTGACAGCTGGGTCCACGGCCGCAGCAAGGAAGTGCCTCCTTATTACGCGCAAAATAAATATTCCTCTACCTGACAGCGGGGACCCACCGGACGAGCCATCATATTTCGTGAAAAAAAACGTTTCCCCTGACTGGTGGGACCCAGCAGCTACATCTTCACACGCAAGGAAGTGCATCCGGGCAAAAAACGATTCGCCCCCCTGACTGCTGGGACCCACCAACTACATCTTCGCACGCAAGGAAGTACCTGACAGTCGGGACCCACCTGGTCAAAGCGTACATAACGTTCTCATTCTAGTCGCGAACGTGTACATACATACTGGTTGATGTAGAGGCGTGCACGTGTCGTAGTAGAGGCGCGCACGTAGCATGTACACGTACGTACAGCGGCCAGTGTGCAAGAAACAAAATACGGCCACATACGTACATACGGGTAGTGTCTCGAACGCCTACTCGCGCATACGTATGGCCAGGGCTCGTGTACATGGCTGGGTCGGAACGGAGAAACTGTGTCATCGTCGTGTTCATGGGGAGCCAACCGGCTGGGTCGGAATGGAATGTGTTGTCGTGTTCATCGGGAGGGCTTGGACGGAACAGCCGATGGAAACGAGGCCTGGCGTACCACGGAACGGAGGAAACAGCCTTGTATTCGAACGGCCACGATCGAAACGGGATCCTGTTCATCAGGAGGGGTCTGGCGTACCGCAAAACGGAGGAAACGGACCTCCTACGGTCGAAACAGGGGTCCTGTTGATCGGGAGGGGTGTGGCGTACCACAAAACGGAGGAAACGGACTTGTGTTGGAGCGCTACAGTCGAAACGGGGGTCCTGTTCATCGGGAGGGGTGTGGCGTACCGCAAAACGGGACTCCACGGGATACTATTCATCTCCATCATCGACCCCCTCCAGCCTCCACGGGCAACTGTTCATCCACCGTCGACCTCCTCCAGCCTCCACCTGCGACTGTTCATCCACGGGCTCCTGTTCATCCAGCCTACACCGCGCGCTACTCCACCGGATACTGTTCAACCAGCTCTATCCACGGCCTCCTATTCAACCACCCCTCCACGGGCTACTGTTCATCCAGCCCTCCACCGTCTAATGTTCATCCTGCCCTCCACGGGGTGGTCCTGTTCATCCAGCCCTCCACGGGGTCCTGTTCATCCAGCCCCAACCGGCTCGTTTGATCGGGGTCATGTTCATCCAGAGGCAACCCCACGGGGTCCTGTTCATCCAGCCCCACCGGGAACTGTTCATCCAAACCCCCCCCCCAGCAACGCTCACTGTTCATCCAGAGGCAGCATCGATAGGCTTCAGTTAGCAGCAGTAGCGAAGGAATCGCTCAATCGGGTTCAGTTAACAGCCATCGATCGATCGCTCGGGTTCAGTAACGCGTAGCCTGCAGTGCAATCGCTCGGGTTTAGTTAGAGCCCAACGCCTCGCTCGGGTTCAGTTATAGCACAACGCCTCGCACCCACGCGCGTGCGTGTATGAGAGAAACACGCATCGCTCGGCCCCGACCACCCACCGTAACCGGGAACACCCTGATATCTTCCTTGCCCTCGCTTCTACCATGGTTTTTTCCGTCATGGACGGCCCAAAGAATGTCATGCAGCTGCGTCTCCGGCCCGCCCAGGATGAAAAGCCCATTTTCTGTCATGATTTTTTGTCATATAAGTAGGAACCCACCACATCTATGATGATACCGGGTTTTGTCACAATTATCGTCATAGAAGTGTCATAAGTATGACGGAAAAAAATTTCGTTCGGCCCAAAATGTCACGGATGTGTCTTTTTTTGTAGTGTGATCCACTGGCTGAGATCACCAGGCATGTTTGAAGCTATCATATCCAACAAGCCCCCAAAGTCTATGCCTCTGATCATAGTTTTTCGGTCTTCGACAAGATCCTTGTTCAACTTAAAAAGCCTCGCAGGTGATGACCTATTCCTAGGAACCTAAAAAATTGACAAACATAAAGTTATTTCTACTGCAAGCGCAAAAAACATGGGTGCGTATTTTCGAAAGCATAAGTTGCATATACATAAAAACTTATGTGTACCATGTGGACCAATAGGCTCACACTACTCCCCACTTCACACCAAGTTCTAGCACGCAGGAGCACACAGGGGTTGCTTACTAGCGACACTGGTTTTCTTAAACATACCTTAGAAGTTATCGATTGTTTTTGTTTCTCAACACACATGTAGTAGAAAAAGCACCCTAAGAAAAATATCAACGGGTTTCTCTCGATGTACATCAACCAATAGTTGACAAAGAAAATCGAAACAGTTTTCATGTACTGACACGACTTGCTTATTGTAAACATTTGATTTGCTTAAAACACCACTATAGTTGCGCACACTTTCGCACTACACATCAAGTTCTAGCACGCACGGACACACAAAAGTTGCCTACTTCCAACACTGATTTTGCTTAAACATACCCTAGAACTTAGCTGCTCTTTTTTGTTTTCTCAACAAATTCCTAGTACAAAAACTTCTCGCGCTTTTATGTGTGCTTAAACTTCTCATGCTTTTTAGTTTGCTTAAACATACACTGATTTTATGTGTACCATGTAGCACATGGGAAAGGGCATTCCAATTCCTTTTTTCTTAATTGACAAAAAGGGTGCTAGATGCTAGTAGCTAAAAATGCAGCTAAAATGCTAGTCAGAAAAAAAAGAGTTTGTAGTTCATATGGTCGCGGGAGGAGGGGGTAGGGGGAGGGATAACTCATTTTCACTCACTTTCCATTGTTTCTTCTTTGGTTGTGCATCTTGTGTAACATCAGCTTCATTGACATTCTCCTACTGGTTCTTCTTCATTACTTTCCATATCCGCAGGCCGCTTCCCCCGATTTATGACCAGCTTCTGGCGCTTGCGTTTGTAAACATGTCTTGTTAAAACACCTTGCTCCTCTGATGTAGGTGCCTGCAATGAGATCACCATTTTCTTAACAAAAGAATGTAGCGGCCGAAGTAAGTGCTATTTACGTAGCAAAAATCAGAAGGAATACCCTTCATTTAGCTTTGGAAGTGGGAGGTGGAACCGAGTCAAGCGATGACTCTGCTGACTGTTGTTGATCACGCTTTTTTTACTTGGTTTAGTCATCTTTACCTATAAAAAAAGCAGTTACATATACCAAAAGATTATCACCATGAAAAAATGTCTGATTATCAGCATACAAATACAAAATACAAAAAAACGTCATGGAGATAATGTCTGATTATAAGCATGCAAATTGCCTGATTATTAGGATGAAAATTCCTGGTTATGTAGCAATTTGCTGATTATCAACATGAAAATGTCTGATTATCAGCACTCCTATCAACCCATGCAACGAAAAAAAGAAGATCATATAGGTAGATTTGCCAAGCAAAATCGAACATTCATGCCTGCACCGATGATAAAACATTTGTTGAAACGTGGTTGTGCGTGCCAACTACTGATAAAACTCTCTACTAGAACCAATCATTCCCATAGCTTGCCTGATATTAAGTATGTACTTGCATTGTGTGTAATAACACTCCAGCATCAGAAAAAAAAACAAAAAACTACTCTATAAAACACAAAAAAAACCCATGCCATAAGTTGCCTGACGGTTGGCATGAACTTTCCCGGTATGAGTAAACACAAAAATAAAACAACCGTGTCACATAAGTTGCCTGACAATTGGCATGAACTTGCCTGCTCCCAGGAAACACTAAAAACACACCCGTGTGCCATAAGTTGCCTGACGGTTGGCATGAACTTGCCCGGTCACGGAAAAACCTACTAACACCCCATGCCATGACTTGCCTGATGGTGATGATAAACTTGCCTGCTACAAAAAAATCACCAGCAAAACGCTGAAAACGCATCTGCATGGCGTAAAACAAGGAGGGATGAGGGAGGACACGAAACCTCAAACTAGTTCGACCACGAAATCACATGAATCTGCCGCTCGCAATAACATACATGGACGGGTATGGAGATTTGATACCCCAGTACCTAACCTAACCAACGCCGCTGCCCAAAACATTGTAATCTATGGTAAAACCTACCTCGACCATAGAATCGACTAGCAAATCGGTGGAAGCACTATGTGCCCTAGACAGAACATGAAGAACGGGAGAAACTCCCACCGCCAGAAATGGAGAGATATGAGCGGGGGTGGGGGTTAAATCGCGTCGACGTACCTTCTCCTTCCTTCACCACCGCACAAAACGAGGTCAGCCTCACTTTGCAACCTCCGCCACCCCGCGAGTCGAGCACTACGCCGTCGCCAAGCTCATGAGTGAGAGCCGCTCCTCGCGGCCAGCGTGCCGCACGGGAGAGCAACTCCTCCCGCCGACCACCTACGACGCCGAACGCCTCTCGAGAGAACCGATGTGGACTACGGTGAATTTGGGCAGCGCCGAGGCTTCGATTTGGGGGCGATTTGGGCGAGATAGAGGGGAAGAAGAAACCGCCCACTCCGCCGAATGAGGGAGAGTGTCGTTTGAGGGAGAGAGGGATAATGGCGGGGCCCACCTAGGCGAGTCACTTTGTCTCGACCCTATTCCACCTGGGCCCCACCACCATGTGACGCAATGCTCGGACTCGCCCCGACCAGGTTACACCTGGGCCCGACCACGCGCGGATCATGACGGATCGGACGGCTATCGCCGTGTGTGCTCGGGGCGTCCGTTTAGTGCACGCGCACTTTTAAGAAATTAGGATAAAAAAATACTGAAAGCTAAAAATTTCCACCATGCTTGCTAATTACACTTTTAAGGGGGAATACCAAAGAAAATTGGAGATCCATGGGTACCAGCTATACCATGCTCCATTAAAAAAACTATGTTAAAACTGCTTTATGTAATCTTGGAGCCGGTGTTAGTGTTATGCCTTTCTCTTTATATCGTAGACTTGAATTAAATAAGTTGACACCTACTAACATCTCCTTGCAAATGGCTGATAAGTCAAATGTTATACCCATTGGTATTTGTGAGGATGTGCCTGTTGTGGTTGCAAACGTTACTATCTTAACGGACTTTGTTATTCTTGATATTCCCAAGGACAACAGTATGTCGATCATCCTTGGTAGACCCTTTTTGAATACTTCAGGGGTTGTTATTGATTGCAATAAAGGCAATGTCACTTTTCATGTTAATGGTAATGAGCATACGGTACACTTTCCAAAGAAACAACCTCAAGTTCATACTATCAATTCTATTGAAAAAAATTCAACTATTACTATTGGAGGTTTTGAATTCCCTCTTCCTATTGCCAAAAAGAAATATGATATTCTTATTATTGGGGACATGCATATCCCCATTGAGGTAACCTAGTGTTATTCGAAAATTCTCCGGTTCCATGTCATTCGGAAGAAGTTTATTAATAGGACTTGATCAACCTTGTTAACGGATTCCTTTGACGAGCATGAGATGGATGAATTTAGAAAGCACAATTCTCTGTACCCATCTTTTACTTTCTGTTTTTTAGATTAAATAAAGTAAAAATAGTATTTTCTGTCTGTTTTCTGAATTGTCCATGAAATAAAAAATGTCCCAAAAATAAAAGTTCTCCAAATGCCCTGAAAATTTAGTATGATTTTTTATAGAATATTTCAGAATTTCTGGCACTGAACACACACCAGGGGACTTCACCAGTTGTCCACAAGGGTGGAGGGCTCCCCCCGGGCGCGCCCCCTGTCCTTGTGGGCCCCACTTGCCCCCCTCCACTTCGTCTTCCTACAAAAAAATTACTCCTTAGCTCAAACTTGTGCTCTTGCTCATTTTGCTGCCATTTTCGATCTCCTTGCTCAAAGCTCCATCCACAAAACTGCTTTGGGGGATTGTTCTTCGGTATGTGACTCCTCCAATGGTCCAATTAGTTTTTTGTTCTAGTGCTTTATTTATTGCAAATTTTTGCTGCTGTGGTGACCTTGTTCTTGAGCTTGCATGTCAAATTGATATGGTCCAAAGTAGTTTTGATGCATGATATAGCTTCTAGGCACTTGTAGGAGTAGTTGCTATCAATTTTGTTGAGTTTTGTTCACTTTTATTTCGACACACTAAAATTTTCAGAAATTTTTTAGAAGAAGAAAAATGTCTAGGAGAATGTACCAAGGTGGTTCTTCAAGGAAGCAAGCACCGAGGCTCGCGATACGCGAACTGGACCTTGAACCGCCAAGGGAAGCTCAAGTGCAGCCTTGTGAATGGTCGTCCGATGAATTTATGGTTCGTGCAGGTTTCAAGGATGAGTTCTATGCATACGTACAAAATGCCGGCCTTGAGGACTTCTTGTCAGACAAGTGCCCACAATATTATTATCTCACCGATTCCTTTGTGCGGAGGTTTGAGTTTTCATCTAAGTGTAATACTCATACTGTCCTGTTTGATCTTTATGATGAATCTTATACCATGGACCTAGAAGATTTTTGTGATGCGTGCAAATTTTCACAATGGGGTATTCTTAGTGAGCCTCACAAATCTGAATACAATGATTTCCTTGCTAGCATCACCATGGGAGAAACTAGAAATATCACACAAGCCATCATAGGTAGCATTCACTTTCTTGCTATACATTATTTTGCTCTCTTTATAGGAAGATGCATTAATGGTAAACATGATCATAGCCACCTTTGCGTTCCAGATCTTGGTGTCCTTAAGTGTGCGCTGTTAGGTGATAAGCGATATAATTTGGGGGCTATTATTGCGAGGAGGTTACATCTTAATGCTAAAGATGGAGAATTATTTGGTGGGATTTATGCAACTCGGTTACCTAATTATTTGGGTGTACCCATAAGACGGTATGATATCGAGTTGCCACCTGCTTTTATAGATTATGATGCTATGGTACGCTACCAGTTTCTTAAGAGGAACGAACAGTTCCTCCAATACCAACTAATCTTTGATAAACGGCGTGTCGTCCATGTTACTCATCCTGCTCCTGCCTTCTTTAACATTCAGGTAAATGGGAGATATTTTATAACTAGAGAGGAGGCAAACGAGTATGAGAGAACAGCGGAGGCTGCTCGCCTCCATGCTGCAGCCCTTCAGGCAGTAGCTGATGCATCTCAGTACAACCCCGACTACAACTTTGGATATCCACCAGCCAGCCATGGGCTTAGACCAACTTAGGCCAAAAGCCTAAACTTGGGGGAGTACATATTTCTCACCGACATTACATTCATGTTCACACACTCATTTTAGTTGTCGGTGTTCAAACTTTTTCATTGTATTATCCATGTTAGTTTATTTCTTTTTCCTGCTTTCTTCTTGTGTGTTCGAAAAACCTTAAGAAAAACCCAAAAATAGTTGTAGTTTACTTTCTATGCATGCTTAGTAGTAGTATTAAAAGAAAACCCCAAAAGATTTCTCGTTCTTCTTTTGCTTGTTGGGAGCTTTCCCGTGTAAATAGTTTTTCTCGTTCTTGTTTTACTTTCTTCAGAAAAACAAAAACTCCAAAAATATTTCGTTGTGTTTCTTTGAAATTCTTTTCTTTCTTTGGGGGTCGAGAGGATAAGACCACGATGAAAATGTTGAGTGGCTCTCATTTGCATTATTATTGATCTAACAAAGAGCCCATATTACCTTGTCTTCTCCTTTGAATAAATGTTTGCAGATTCCAGCTTAATCCAATGCACGATTATTATCGACACCGTTCGGTCGTGCAAGTGAAAGGCAATAACAACGATATATGATGAAATGATTGAGATGAGGAAAAGTTGGTATGAACTCGACCGATCTTGTTTTTGTAAATATGATTAGTTCATCGTTCCTGATTCAGCCTATTATGAATGAAATATATTTGCAATGACAATTAGAGATTATAGTTACTCATGCCATTCTTAATGGTTTACCTTGCGTGCCAACATACTTTTAAAATGGTTGTGATGTAGTATGATAGGACGGTATCCTCCTTTGAATGATTTGAGTGGCTTGACTTGGCACATGTTCACACATGTAGCTGAAACAAAATCAACATAGCCTCTATGATATTTATGTTCATGGTGATTTATATCCTACTCATGCTTGCATTCAATGTTGGTTAATCTCAATGCATGTTTATGACTGTTGTCGCTCTCTAGTTGGTCGCTTCCCAGTCTTTTTTTAGCCTTCACTTGTACTAAGCGGGAATACTGCTTGTGCATCCACCTCCATAAACCCAAAGTTGTTCCATATGAGTCCACCATACCTTCCTATATTCGGTATTTACCTACCGTTCCAAGTAAATTTGCAAGTGCCAAACTCTAAAGCTTCAAATGATAATATATTTTGTATGCTCGAATCGCTCATGTACCAACTAGGGCTGTCAATATCTTCCATGCTAGGTGGGTTATTCTCACGATGAGTGGACTCCTCTCATCATTCATGAGAAAATGGCTGGTAACCGAGATGCCTAGTCCCATGATCAAATCAAATCAAAATAATTACACACAAAACTCCCCCAGGACTGTTGTTAGTTGGACGGTACCCGTTGTTTCGGACCAGCCGTGGAGTGTGCTTGTTGGTGGTGGGGGAGTATAAACTTTACCATTCTGTTTGGGAACCGCCTATAATGTATGTAGCATGGAAGATACCAAGATCTCTTGGTTGTTATGTTGACAATGAAAGCATGTCGCTCAAAATATTATTTACCTCTATTTCAACACTCAAGCTCCGGCACCTCTTCGAATGCCTGCTTCCCTCTACGAAGGACCTATCTATTTTCCTTTATTGCTAAGTCATCATCCTCTTATAAAAAGCACCAGTTAGAGAGCACCACTGCCATTTGTATGCATTGTTATTAATTTATATTGAGTATGACTGTGACTGGAACTCTTTACCATGAATTACAGTGTCTAGTCAGTCCTTGATCTTCAGAGGTGCTAGCAAGATAACACCTTGTTATATCATATCATGATTGTTTTCAAAAAAGTGCTGTCATCCGAGATTTATTATTGTTGCTCCTTAGTTGATTATGCCATTGATGTGAGTAAATGTGAGACCTAAATGTTATTGTGAATATGGTTAGTTCATAATCTTTGCTGAAAACTTGAATGATGGCTTTACATATTTGCAACAACAAGATCAAACAGAGTTTGTAAAAGTTTTTCTTTATCACTTTCAGTTTTTCAACTGAATTGCTTGAGGACAAGCAATGGGTTAAGCTTGGGGGAGTAGATACGTCTCCATCATATCTACTTCTCCAAACTCTTTTGCCCTTGTTTTGGACTCTAACTTGCATGATTTGAATGGAACTAACCCGGACTAACGCTATTTTCAGCAGAATAGTCATGGTGTTATTTTTGTGCAGAAATAAAAGTTCTTAGAATGACCTGAAACTTCACGGAGACAAGTTTTGGAATAAATAAAAAATATTGGCGAAAAAATCAACTAAAGTGATCCCACACCCTGGCCACAAGGGTGGGGGCGCGCCCACCCCCCTGGGGCACGCCCTCCGATCTTGTGGGCCCCCTGGACCTCCACCGACCTCGACTCCAACTCCATATATTCAGGTTCGGGGAGAAAAAAATCAGTGAGAAGGATTCATCGTGTTTTACGGTACGGAGCCACCGCCAAGCCTTGTTCTTCCTCGGGAGGGCAGATCTGGAATCCGTTCGGGGCTCCAGAGAGGGGAAATCAACTTCATCATCAACCATCCTCCATCACCAATTTCATGATGCTCACCACCGTGCGTGAGTAATCTCATCATAGGCTTGCTGGACGGTGATGGGTTGGATGAGATTTACCATGTGATCGAGTTAGTTTTGTTAGGGTTTGATCCGTAGTATCCACTATGTTCTAAGATTGATGTTTCTATGACTTTGCTATGGTTAATGCTTGTCACTAGGGCCCGAGTGCCATGATTTTAGATATGAACCTATTATGTTTTCATGAATATATTTGCGTTCTTGATCCTATCTTGCAAGTCAATAGTCACCTACTACGTGTTATGATCCGGCAACCCCGGAGTGACAATAGTCGGGACACTACCCGGTAATCACCGTAGTTTGAGGAGTTCATGTATTCACTAAGTGCTAATGCTTTGGTCCGGTTGTCTATTAAAAGGAGGCCTTAATATCCCTTAGTTTCCAATAGGACCCCGCTGCCACGGGAGGGTAGGACAAAAGATGTGATGCAAGTTCTTTTCTATAAGCACTTATGACTATATTCGGAATACATGCCTACATTATATTGATGAATTGGAGCTAGTTCTGTGTCACCCTATGTTATAACTGTTGCATGATGAATGCCATCCGACATAATTATCCATCATTGATCCATTGCCTACGAGCTCGTTTCATGTTGATCTTTGCTCCATTAATTTTCCGTTGCCACTGTTACGATTGCTACAAAACTGCTACTGTTACTTTTGCCACCGTTACCGTTACTTTCATACTACTTGGCTACTAAATACTTTGATGCAGATATTAAGTATTTTAGGTGTGGCTGAATTGATAACTCAGCTGCTGATACTTGAGAATATTCTTTGGCTCCCCTTGTGTCGAATCAATAAATTTGAGTTGAATACTCTACCCTCGAAAACTGTTGCGATCCCCTATACTTGTGGGTTATCAGAGAACAACAACAAGGCTAAGGGGTCTTGCCGCTCTAAGCGTCTCGAGGGTCACCACGGCTAGGATTTACTACTAGTATGTAAAATTAACCCCGAATCCCCATTCCCCTTATACTCAATCCCGATCAAAACCCTAAAAGCCATGGCTACTTAGTTCTCATGAAGAAGTGATGATCAATCCTATGGCTATTTACTCCAATTCCCCATTCCCCTTACCATGGATTGAATATGCGGACCAAATCTAAACGTGAACCGAATGCGGAAATCGTAAGCTAGGAGGTGAAAAAAGGGCTTACTGCCATTGCCGGAGTGTTGCGGGTGATGCTAGTGATGGAGGCTGGTGGTTACCTTGTTGTTTTCCTGTCCGCAAATTGTCACCGCCGGCGCGAGAGGTGGAGAGTGGAGAGAGGGGGGAGGGAAGGTAAGGGTAATTTTTGTCGGTGATTTGGGAAACAACACGACGTCTCGAGCGTGGCTCCTCACATGCGGCCGCCGCCGCTGCCCACGTGCATACCGCGGGCCTGGTTGTGGAAAAACTATCAATTCTAAGGTTCGTAGCGGGCCTGGCTGGGAGCCGCTTTAAGTTCCGTGTGATGCATGCCCAACAGTGAACGCAAGCAACCAAACATCCCATTTTCTTCCTGCACGGGTTTGGTTGGCCTATATACGGGCAACCAGACATGCCCTTTCTGCACGTCTGTTTTCAGCCTTTTGTTCTGGAGTTGTACGTGCTATTCTTCTAGACTCTAGGGGATGGTCGTTTCTCCTTATAACTAAAGAAAATTTATAAAAAATGAATTAGAAAAGCTATGATACTTCACACGCAGTTCTCCTGTGTCATTTTATAAATAAAAAGAAGTACCAGTTGTTAGATTGTTATAAACCACCTTAAGGTCGAACAAAGCCTAGGTATGAGGAGCATCACACGAAACACTTGTTTAATTGTAGATGAGCTTTAGGCCCATCAGTTACTCCTATAAAGGATGCTAGAGTACCCACCTCACTCGGGCATTAAGGGCTAAGAGCTTCTCCATGACGTCTGTTTCTGGCTGAAAGGACGTGGATGTCGCCTAGAGGGGGAGGTGAATAGGCACTTTAAAATAATTATGGTTTAGGCTTGAACTAATACGGAATAAAACTAGTGTTTAATTTGTCAAGAACAAAACCTAAATAAGCTAGGCTCAACTATGTGCATCAACATCTTATGCTAAGCAAGACAAACAACTAAGTGATAGAAAGATATATAACATGAAATACAATGGCTATCACAAAGTTAAGTGCATAAGTAAAGGGCTTGGATAAGAGATAACTGAGGCACGCAGAGATGATGATGTATCCCGAATTTCACACCCTTGCGAATGCTAATCTGTGTTTGGAGCAATGTTGAGGCACAATGCTCCGCAAAATGCCACTAGGGCCATCGTATTCTCCTCACGCCCTCGCACAATGCAAGGTGTCATGATTCCACTAAGGGACCCTTGAGGATGGTCACCGAGCCCGTACAATTGGCGACCCTTGGGGACGGTCACTGAACCTGTACAAATTGCTCGGGGAAATCTCCACAACTTAATTGAATACCCTGAAGCTTTCCCGGAGTTTTACACCACAATGATTGATCTCCACGAGACCACCAACCATCTAGGGCACCCAAGCACCCAAGAGGAACAAGCTCTTGGGTACCAAGCACCCAAGAGTGATAAGCTACTCAACTTTCACTTCCATGTATCACCATGGAGAACTCAAACCGATGCACCAAATGCAAGGGCAACAACATATTGAGTGCTCAAGTCCTTCTTTCCCAAATCCCACCACAACAACTAACGTTATGGAGGATTATGAGAGGAAGAACAAACAAGATAACACCAAGAACTTCAAGATCTAGATCCAAAGGGTTCCCCTCACTTAGAGGAGAGATGGATTGGTGAAAATGTAGATCTAGATCTCCTCTCTCTTTTCCCTCAAAAAGATGCAAGAATCATGGGAGGGATAGAGAGAAAGCAAGCTCCGCAAGGTCAACAATGATGGGGAAAACTTGCTGAAAGTCATTCGGGTCAATGGGGGAAGAAGACTCCTTTTTATAGGACCCCACGAATCTGCCCGTTATGCTACACAAAACATTGGGGTGGTACAACTGGACAAGGCACCGGTACAACCGTATTTTGCGGGTATACCAGCGGCAGTGACCGAGTGGGACAACCACTGATAGTACTACTGAGTCAATCTCAGTCGGGACAACCAGAGAGGTACCGCCCAAGTAAAACACGGAATCACCCACAAGCGGTACAAGGGCTGGTACTAGGACAGGTACAATTGTCGGGCCAGGGCTTCGATTGCCGCTAAGTCTTGGGCGGTACAACCACACCAAGACAGCAGGTTGTATCGTTGCTCCCGGAGCAACAGGGACAACCGCCAACCATCGCCACCATACAAGAAGGGGGTCACCCAATTCGATGGTTGGGGAAGTACTTGGCCCGGTACAATCGTCATGTAGCGTTCCCGGAGTTGCCAAGTTCCTGGTAGTACAACTGCCATGGAAACAATGGTACAACCGCTTGGCACCTTCTGCAGTACTACTAACCCAAGGAAATCACCCCTCGGGCAATGGTTTCTCCGGAAGCATTGGCCACCTGGTACAACCGCACCCACTAGCGGTACAACTGGACCCGAAAAGACTACAGGAACAGGTAAAACTAGAACTGCCATAACTTCTGCAAATGAACTCTCATTTTGATGAACTCAAACTTGATAGAAAGCTAACGACAAGAGCTGTCAAACTTGATGGAAATCTTCGGAAGTGGAAAGAGAAATATGCCAATGATATAGAGGTGTGAAACCTCCATCAATGAAGAACCAACAAAAAGTCCAACATCGAAAACATAATAGATGATGCATATGAAATCCGTTTTTGATGAACTTGCGCTTGTCATGAAGATGACCATAAGCTCAAAAACTCACAAATAGGAAAGCCAAACAAGAACCAAGAGAGATGATGCCAAGGATGCAAAGGTTTGAGCTCTCTGCGAACGATAATATTAAGTTGCTCACTCGAGGGGCCCCCTTGATAGTACGGCTATCGATCCTATAACACAGCCTCCCAACTAACACAATGAGACCGGTAAAATAGAAAACCTATCAAGGACAAACCTTCTCCATGCGCATAGTCCACTTAAGCTAGATGATGGCGATCTTGCCCTCCTCAAGTTGGACCACCTTTCTTGATTGCGCTGACTCGATGAAGACTAGTAGATTTCTCCCCCGTACTCCACTATGGGTGAGCCTCTCTTCGGCAAGCTTCAAGCATGTGATCTCTTCGTGACGCTCCACTTGAACTTGGACAACGCAACCTTGATGACGATCACCACTTGATGCTATCCTCCATGGGTCATATGAGATCTTCCTTTTGATGCACCCCATGGAAACATACCTGACCCCACAAAGAACCCTCACATAGACCATGAGTTAGTATGCAAAGCATAATGGACAATGCTTACCACATACCATGGGATCACTTGATCCCATTCGGTACATCTTCTACGCTTTGTGTGTGGATCAACTTGAATCACTCTTTGTACTTAGTTTTGATCAACCTTGTATCTTATATTCTCTCTTCATAAAGATGATGTCTTGAAGGTAAACATGAATTTTCATACAATCTTGTTCATCAAGGCATGCTTGCAATAGGCTCAACTCTCACACGATCAATCTTTGGATAACTCCTTGAATAACACCTTGGTCAACACATAATCTCCTTCTTTCAACCTTGAAGCCAACGGTCTTCAAGCATTGCATATGGACAACCCCTTCAAATATAGCTCAAGTCAACCATTAGTCCATATGGATTGTCATTAATTACCAAAATCAAACATGGGGCACCATGCTCTTTCACCGGCTGGCGTGCCCCAAAATCTCTCGGGGCCTCTTCATGTCGTCCGAACGGCGCACGCCCGGGCTACCCGGCTGGGATGTCCATGATGGGTGGACCACGGGGGCGCCCCCGAGGCCACTGTCATTGGGCGGCGTCGGGCATGCCCGTGGTAACCCTGTACCGTGTTGCCCCGTGCACCACCACATGCACATAGGCTAGCCAGACCCGCCTATCGGCCTTTGGCCCGGTCAGTTGGTCCAGTCGCGCTAGCCGTCGGGTTGCCCGTGATGCCCCTGTCGCGTGTTCCTCACCCGCAATGGCCAAGCCAGACCCGCCTGTCGGTGGCCTTCGGCCTCGCGCGCGACGGCCTAGCCGGACCTGCCTATCGGTTGCCTTTGGCCCCTGGCGGGTTGGTTTGGTCGCGCCAGCCAGGTCCATGCGCACGTCTGGTGGCACCTGTTGGGTGGTCCCAGAGGTCTAATCGGACAATGGTGTGAGCGTCGGTTGCTCAGCGGCCCGGGCTGCCGAGGGTATCCCCCTGGGCATTGCCTGGCTTGTGTGAGTCAGGGTGTGTTGCAAGAACCTCACAGACCGAAACATCTACCACGCAAAAAAATGAAATTTTTTGGATTTTTATCTAATATTTTTTTTGAATTTACTGTTCATGACTGGTGTAGATGAGCTCGGGAGCCAAATCGTCACTCTCTCATCCAACTGGCTATTTTCGGTAACTTCGAACACTCAAATTTCAATGGGCACCACTGTGATCTTTGCCCTGCCTAAATCCTTGTGACTTTGTGCCTCGAACACATAATTAGGTTTTCTTATATGATCATGTCGTGACATCTTGTAACTTGTGCAGTTCCCATGCTGTGATATAGTAGCAATATAATCTTGCAGCCTTGGCTCGCGCTCTTTGCATTGGGTTAGCAAGCCCGGCGGTCTCGGTGAAGTGGGGCAGCGTAAATTAATCTGCTGTTCAAGTGTCAAATAGCGCTGACAGCTCGGGATGCTAGTTAGTGCCTTTGACGACGCTGAAACTTTCGTCAAGTTCGTGAATTTAGAGGGTTGGTAGTCAAAACTCTCTGGAAGTGGAAGGCTTCGGTTTCAGAAAACAAATGTCCACTCCTACTAGGACAGATTCTTCAGAAACATCCGTCGGAGGTGCCCTCACCACATGTTTTAGCTTCAGAGAAAGCACATTATCGAAGTGCATTACTGGGTTGAGCCCTATACAAGTGATGGAACCTGGGCCATTTTAACTGCAGTGGGGTTGCAGGGCAAAAAACGGGCCTCAGTTCTCCGGCCAGTGCAGAAAATATTTTTGCAGTGACAGAGACAGCACCATGGTGAAAACAGGAAAGAACATCCATTAGCCAACTCACTCAGAGAACCTCACAAGTTCTTTCTTGCGCCGATTATATCAATTGATTGGCGGTAGCAAAACCTGCTGAACAAACATATGTGCGCCGAGCAATCTTTGGAATTGGAATCTGACGGCCCTGTTTATCCCGCCGCTGCACTGTACGCGTCAGGTATGGCTCTCAGCTACAGGTGAAAAAACAGACGCTGATGCACCGCCATAATGTACGCGTCAGGTATGGTAATAGTATGCTTGATGGGTGACGCTGGCCGGGTCAGCTGCGTGCAGCGCAGAGAGTGGCAATGCAACGCACAGTGCTTATGCGTCCCAATGATGAAGGCTCAGAGGTAATCAATACGCCCCATTTCGTTGCAGTGTTTCTTGCAGTTTCATGGGTGCCTTGCGTGCGTCGGTCAGAAAAAAATGGCTTTAGAGACGCAAAAGATTTCCCCTTGCAAAACCACAGTGGCCATTACTTGGAGAGAATTGTACAAACATGTTTGCATTGCAGGGGTCTAGAAGGTGGGATTTTCATGGCTGGGCAGAAAGATTTGCTTCGAATAGTTGTTACAGCCGTGGACTGCAACTGCAAGCAGGTCAGTCAGTCTGAAACCCTGTTTTATCCTTGGGGGAGGGAGAGGTTTGCTGTTTATTAAGAAGAATTGCACTGCTCAGCTAGTTAAAAATGAGATACGTACACATCTAAGCACAATTACGAAATCGATCCGATACGAAATAGACATAGCTAATCTCAGCGAGGCGCGCAAGTGTTGATTTTACAAAATTTACTCCAAGGCGCAAGACAAAACCGATGCCGGCAATTCTTTTAGGCCTTCTTTAGTTTGCGGGATTATAAAATCATGGAATAGAGTAAAAATGCGTGTGCAAAATAGAAGATTATGAATCGCAAGAATTTTACAGACAGTGTGTTTGGTCCAAAGGAATTAAAAAAAAACAGTTGAATCCCAATGCATTTTCCCACAAAACAATATAAATAGAATATTATTATATTGTTAAAGATTTTAGTCTTGCTCTGGGTGCAATTTATTTAAAGAACTCTAAGTGGGATGTTAAACTCATGCATTTTCCATGAAACTGAGATAAAGGCATTTTTCCTTTACTCCATTCGTTCGAACCAAACGCATAAATAAGATCACAATAGAAGAAGAAAGATATTCTTATATTATGTTTCCTCCATTTTTTCGTTGAACCAAAGTGGCCTCCCAAAGGTCGAGCTGAAGCCAGCATCTCCGAATTAGTGACTGCTCCTCTCCAAACAATCACACCTCCTCCAATGCAAAGGTGATTAGATGAGGTGCTAAGTGCATTAAATAGTTTAGCAACTCAACTCCCCAATGCATAGTACTAAGTGCATCAAATAGTAGGTGTTTAACTTGTTGCTGCTAAGCTCGCCATCTGAGACACCATGAGACAGTTATAGTTGTAACATAATGATTTGTGCAAGAAGATCGTATTGACCTTGTAAGCTGTTCATATATAGCACATACAGGGATAGTTTCGTCCACAGCTATGACCCTGATTATAGATTATAGACATGAAAAACAAGTGGGACAACTACCTAATACACATACGTTGACATACACAATTATCTGTCAACACGCCCCGCAGTCTAACTGTCGTGCCTGGCGATGCAAAGACTGGACCGGAACTCCTCAATGGTAGACGTTGGCAAGTCTTTGGTCATGATATCTATGAATTGTTGCGTCATGAGAACGTGAAGTACTCGAGCCTTCCCAAGAGCGACATGTTCGCGAACAAAATAAATATCCAGCTCGATGTGCTTGGTGCGACGACGATGGACCAGATTGGCGGAGAGGTAGATGGCAGAGACATTGTCACAATACACAATCGTGGCTTTGTGGACGGGATGACAAAGCTCATGGAGAAGCTGTCAAAGTCACGTGAGTTCAGCAACAGCGTTGGCCAAGCCACGAGATACCCCGCCTCAGCATTGGACTGTGAAAACGTGAGATGTCGCTTGGATGACCACGATATGAGTAATAGTCCAAGGAACACACGATATCTAGACGTAGAGCGACGAGTGTCCGGATATCCAGCCCAGTCGGCATCCGAGTAATATGATGTCGGTGGAGGGCCACTCCTGCAGGGTGATGCTGAGATCCATATGACCAGAGATGTAATGCAGAATATGCTTCATCGAGGACTAATGAGCATCGCGAAGAACGTGCATGTGAAGGCACACCTGCTGGACAACGTATTGTAATTCGAGAGAAGTGAGCATCAAATACTGTAGCGCACCAATAATGGATGTGTAGAAGGAAGCATCCGCAGCTGGAGATCTGTCTGCTGTGGAGAGCTTGGCCTTCATATCCACACGTGTAGCCGCGGGCTTGCAATTAAGCATGCTGGCACGGTCAAGGAGCTCATCAGCATACTTCTGCTGGTGGAGGAAGAAGCCATCCACACGGCGTACTACTTGGATGCCGAGGACGTAGTGGAGCGGCCCCAAGTCCTTGATGGTGAACTCGGCGCTCATTGAGCCATCGAAGGAGGCCGGTGGTGTAGGCTGTCATGATGATGTCGTCAACATAGAGGAGTAGGTAGGTTGTATCAGCACCGTGGTTGATAGAGGCAAAGGTGTCCCGTCTTTCGATGAGATGGTGGCTATCGTTTTGTACGAAGTCGACTTTGACGATCCGACTACGAACGTGCGAGGACGTCACGCCTTAGCAATCGCTAAACCAACTCCGAGAGGTTATTGACCACGCCGGAGCACGATCAACTTGACCACGAAGGTCTGTTTCCTGCAGGCAAACGAAGAACAAGCAAGAAACTAAGATTGCAATCTGGATATTGCGAATATAAGAGAAAAGCTTTATTGATCAAGGTGGGGTTCTGTGACGCCTTGGTCTGGTCGTTGAACACAAACGAAGTACGCGAAGTTGCAGCTATGACGAACTTTTAATCTAAACAAAACCCAAAGTCTAAACGACGCCCTAAGGGCTGTATATATGGAGGAAGAGGGGGGAATTTCGTGGCCCTTGGAAGAGGAGTCCGAAACCAACCCTAACTCTTGTTTCCCCACACATACGGACTCTAAAAATAGCCTATACTTAAGTATTTCAAAAATACATGGGCCTGGCCCAATATTAAGGTGATGCAGCACCTAGAATAGCCTCTAGACGAAATTTATGAAGTGGCATCTTGTATATTTAGTCCAAGGCTTCATGCACTCCTTATGGTGGCTTCAAAGTCCTGAAATCATCACTTGTAACTCCGTTCTTGATCCCCTTGCGCATGCCATCAACTCCATGCGTGTTCTTGCTCCAATGTTCATCCTTCTCCAAGCTAGGCCCTTCATTTGTAAGCAAAACAAATGTATCCAATTTAGGCAGCATCATATTCTCATGAACATTAGAATCATTACCAAGAAACGAAAGTACCTGGTAATTTAATTGGCGTGCGCGAGCTCTAGTAATCGGTCCAGTATGTATAGTAGCAGGGGTTGTGGGTGTAACAATGGTATTGATGTCCTCATCATCCTCCCCTTCTTGAAATGAAGTCTTCCTCGACGGAAGCTCATCTTCCTCACCCAAATAAGGCTTCAAATCTGCAATGTTAAAAGTGGGACTAACCCCAAAATCTGCAGGCAGCTCAAGTTTATATGCATTATCATTTATTTTCTCTAACACCTTAAAAGGACCATCAGCACGTGACATTAGCTTTGATTTGCGCAAATTAGGAAACCTATCCTTACGCAAATGTAATCAAACAAGATCTCCAGGTGCAAAGACAACATGTTTTCTACCCTTATCTCCAGCAAGTTTATATTTAGCATTCATACGCTCAATGTTTTCCTTAGTTAACTCATGTATTTTTAAGATCAATTCAGCACGTTGTTTAGCATCAAAATTAACCTTCTCCGAAGATGGAAGAGGCAACAAATCAATGGGTGCACGAGGTAGGAAACCATACACAATTTCAAAAGGGCACATCTTAGTAGTAGAATGCAACAAACGGTTATAAGCAAATTCAATATGAGGCAAGCATTCTTCCCACATTTTCTTATTATTCTTCAAAACAGCCCTAAGCATAGTAGACAATGTTCTATTGACTACTTCAGTTTGACCATCAGTTTGGGGGTGACAAGTAGTACTAAAAAGCAGTTTAGTCCCCAACTTAGCCCATAAACATCTCCAAAAGTGGCTAAGAAATTTAGTATCACGATCTGAAACAATAGTATTTGGCACACCATGCAAGCGAATAATTTCACGAAAGAACAAATCAGCAACATTAACAGCATCATCGCTTTTATGACATGGTATAAAGTGTGCCATTTTCAAGAACCTATCCACGACAACAAATATGCTATCCCTCCCCTTCTTTGTTCGAGGTAAACCTAAAACAAAGTCCATAGATATATCCTCCCAAGGAACACTAGGCACAGGCAAAGGCATATATAAACCATGAGGATTGATTCGTGACTTAGCTTTTTGACATGTAGTGCAGCGAGCAACAAAACGCTCAACATCCCATCTCATCTTTGGCCAAAAGAAATGTGTAGGAAGTACGTCCTCCGTCTTCTTCACGCCAAAGTGCCCCATTAGTCCTCCTCCATGCGCCTCCTGCAACAACAAAAGACGAACGGAGCTAGCTGGAATGCATAGCTTGTTAGCACGAAACACAAATCCTTTGTTAACGACGAACTTGTTCCATGTTCTACCTTCTTTACAATTCTGCAATACATCTTTAAATTCAGCATCATGCACATATTGATCTTTGATGGTCTCCAAACCAAATACTTTAAAGTCAAGTTGTGAAAGCATAGTATAACGACGAGACAATGCATCAGCAATAACATTTTCTTTACCCTTCTTGTGTTTAATGACATAAGGGAAAGTCTAAATGAATTCAACCCATTTAGCATGTCTACGATTCAGTTTTGCTTGACTTTTAATGTGTTTCAAAGATTCATGATCAGAATGTATAACAAATTCTTTGGGCCACAAATAATGTTGCCATGTTTCTAAGGTCCGAACAAGAGCATATAATTCTTTATCATAAGTAGAATAGTTCAGACTAGGCCCACTCAATTTTTCAGAAAAGTATGCAACAGGTTTTCCATCTTGTAATAACACACCTCCTAATCCAATTCCACTAGCATCACATTCAAGCTCAAAAGTCTTATTAAAATTAGGAAGTTGGAGTAAAGGAGCATGTGTCAACTTATCTTTCAATACCGTGAAGGCTTCTTCCTGTGCGGTACCCCAAACAAAAGGCACATCCTTCTTTGTAAGCTCATTGAGAGGTGCAGCAATGGTGCTAAAATCTCTCACAAAACGCCTATAGAAACCAGCGAGTCCAAGAAAACTCCTCACTTGTGTGACCGTTTTGGGCTGCGGCCAACTCTCAATAGCTTCAATCTTGGCTTTATCAACTTCAATTCCCTGTGGAGTAACAACATAACCAAGAAAAGATACTCGGTCGGTGCAAAAGGTGCACTTCCCAAGGTTACCAAACAAACGTGCATCACGTAGAGCAATAAAAACAACACGTAAATGTTCCAAATGTTCTTCCAAAGATTTGCTATAAATCAGTATATCATCAAAATAGACTACCACAAATCGTCCAATGAAAGCACGTAAAACTTCGTTCATTAGTCTCATGAGAGTACTAGGTGCATTAGTTAACCCAAAAGGCATGACTAACCACTCATATAAACCAAACTTAGTTTTAAATGCTGTTTTCCATTCATCTCCCAATTTCATACGAAGTTGATGGTATCCACTACGCAAATCAACTTTGGAGAATATTGTAGAGCCACTCAGTTCATCAAGCATATCATCTAGCCTAGGAATAGGATGACGATAACGAATGGTAATATTATTAATGCCTCTACAATCAACACACATACGCGACGTACCATCCTTTTTCGGCACTAAAATAATAGGAACAACACAAGGTCTAAGGGATTCGCGAATATAACCTTTGTCGAGCAGCTCCTGTACTTGACGCATAATCTCCTTCGTCTCCTCTGGATTGGTACGGTATGGTGCACGGTTGGGTAGCGATGCACCGGGAATTAAGTCAATTTGATGCTCAATCCCTCGAATAGGTGGTAATCCCAGTGGCACGTCTTGTGGGAAGACGTCAGCGAACTCCTGCAAAATGTTAGTGACAGCAGGGGGCAAAGAGGAAGGCACGTCCTCGAATGAAAATAATGCCTCTTTGCACACAAAAGCATGGCAAACAGATTTGCTAAAAACTAGCTCATCAATATCAGATTTGTTGGCAAGTAAACATGCACTTTTCAATTTAATTTCAGAAGCAACGCTAGATGGTTTATTATTAGGCTTCATTTGTTGCTCAAATTCTTTTGCCACAATCTGATTTTCACTCTTATTTTTCTCCTGTTTTGCTTTATTAGCTCTATGAATATCATCTTTCAAAATGGAATCAGGAGTCATAGGAAGCAAAGTAATATTTGTATCCTTATGAACAAGAGTATACTGATTGTTTCTACCATGGTGTACAGAATTTTTATCAAATTGCCATGGTCTACCAAGTAATAAGGAACATGCTTGCATAGGTACCACATCACAATCAACATAATCATCATATGTAGAGATACTAAAATACACCCGAACAGTACGTGTTACCTTAACCTTGTCGCTGTTGTTGAACCATTGGATGTAGTAAGGATGTGGATGTGGTCTTGTGGTGAGAGATATCTTCTCCACCATATCCATGCTAGCCAAATTGTTGCAGCTCCCTCCATCTATGATGACTCGAACAGAACGTTCCTTCACAACTCCCTTTGTATGGAACAAATTATGCCTCTGATTTTGCTCAGCTTGCGTGACCTGCACACTCAAAACACGTTGAGCAACTAAACATTCATACCTGTCAGCATCTTCAGCAGCCATGTATTGCGTCTCATGATCAGAATCATCTCCACCGTGTTCTTCATGTGTAATAAGAGCCAAAGTCTCCTCATCATAGTCACTAGCGGACTCATAACCACCATCCTCAATAACAATCATCACACGCTTAGATGGGCATTCTCTCGCATAATGACCTCCACCCTTGCAACGTCGACAAATAATATCATGTGTTTGCCCTGTTGATGCCATGGATGAAGAAGAGCTCTTTGCAGGCCCAGAAGGTGTGCTCTTGGCAGATAGTGGTGATTGTGCCTGCTTTATTGTATCACGGTTGGAGGTGGCAGCTGACGGGGGTGCCGGTGTAGCAGAACGTGTGTAAGTAGATGATGCACGTGGTGTCCATGATGAAGGTCGACCTGCAGAAAAGTTAGTTCGCGCCAATGCCTATCGATCCTGCACTTCACGTTCAGCTTTACAAGCAAGATGGAATAAACGAGTGATATTATTATAATCCTTTATTTAATCCACCCAGAAAACGTGCAAGCATAGCTTCATTCTCCTCAACAATACCACATCTAATCAAGCCAGTTTGTAATTCCTGATAATATTCTTCTACCGAATTTTTTCCTTGTCTTAAGCGCTGCAATTTTTGAAGTAATTCACGTTGATAATATGGTGGAACCCAACGAGTACGCATAGCAGTTTTCAAAGCAGCCCAAGTAGCTGGAACAGGATATAATCTACAATGTTCAGACCACCAAACACATGCAAAGCTAGTGAAAGCACAAACAGCAGCAGGAACACGTCTCTCCTCAGGATATTGTAAACATGTAAATCATTGTTCAGTTTCTAACTCCCAAGTAAGATATATATTAGGAACATATCTACCCTCAAATGGTGGAATATTCAATTTCAGTTTAGGGAGATGGTCACGACCTCGTACATGAGGGGGAGCCCTAACATTGCCATTATTTGCATGTGGACGACCTGATGGTTGTGGTGCTGGTGGTTGCACGTAGTTCTGATGTTGATCAACCTCATCCTCGTAATCTCCCACATAATCATCCTCCCCCACATCAGCAGCAGGAGCCACAGAAGTATCAACAGCAGCACCAGCAGCTTGGCCAGGCTGAAGAGGGACCCAGGTTGCTCGGCGGAGGGCTGTTTCGCGATGTGGAGGTAGTCGTTGTTGTTGTTGTTGTAGAGGTGCGTTAGGTGCAGCCGGTGGTGGTGGTGGTAGACGCGCGAGCAATTCATTGAACTTGTTATCGAGCTTTGTTTCGAACGCCTTCTCAATGCCATCTATCTTCTCCATGGCCTCTTCAAATCTATTTAGCACATCTTCCACCTGTCCACTCATCATTTGTTGAAACTTATCATGTAACACTTTGTTTGTCATGTTCTCCCAGTCAGTCTCGTCGGCTTGTGATCCTGCCATGGTTAGCAGCAATAGAAACACACAAGAATATGATTCTACAGACTACTAGGAAGTGGTGGTGGTGGTGTGGTGGACAGTCACAAATCCGTCAAGCAAACCTCAAATTCTTACCAGTTCTTACCCAGCAACAGGCGGTGATCGGCAACCGTTGTAGTCAAAACTCTCAAAGCTTGGATAGAGCGATTGCCAGGGAGAGTCAAACGCACGACATAGATGTATGTGGAGCTGGGAAGGCTTATAGTATGGTAGCAAAAAGGGTCAGCAATGATCAATTCAGAGATGCAAAGTTGAATAAACGCTCAACGACGGTACTGTGCTGGTCCTAGGCTAGACCGTCCTAGAGACGCGAGCCTAGAACACTAACAAAATCACGGCGCTGCACGTAAACAAGGGAGGAGCACACTCGGAATTTTTTTTCTTTCCTTTTGCACTTTTTTTTCCTCTTTTTTTTTGCTCCGCAACAAATTTTTTTCGAAAAAGTCTACAAATGTCCTAAAAACTGCCTAGCCAGAATTTTCCAGACTTAGTTTTTTTTTAAACTGGAACTATTTTTCTTCTGCGGGTAGCATGGAAGTTGGAGAGTCCTTCTGTGTCACGACTCGGAGTATGGCGAGATCTGGAAATCCAAAACAGAGTAACAAAATACTAGACTCGGAATAGGACTGGTGGCGGAGATGAATCTGGTGGAACTCGGACTGGTGGCGGTGATGAATCTGGTGGAACTCGGACTGGTGGCGGTTATATGTTGCAGGTGGACTCGGATTGGCGTGATGGCGGCGGATATGTGGTGGCGTATATGGACTCGGATTGGCGATGAATATGTGGTGGTGGTATATGGCAGCGGTGATGAAGTTGGTGCGGTGGTGGTATGTAGCAGCATCGATGATGATGATGCGGTGGTGATATATGGCAGCGGCGACGTGACAACCTCTGAACAGAACTCGAAACTCTAAAGGACTAGACGCTAAGACCAGCAACTTGACACGACGATGCAACCGCAAATTCAACAAAGCAAATACAGAAAATATTATGCAAAGGCTCAGATTGGTTCGGATGGGATGAACCCTAATTTTTTTGGCTTTTTCGTGGACTATAGGTATGACGAACAGACTCGATCTAAACTACGAAAAACTGTAAAATCTCACCGAGCAACCTGGAAATCTGATACCACTTGATAGAGGCAAAGGTGTCCCGTCTTTCGATGAGATGGTGGCTATCGTTTTGGACGAAGTCGACTTTGACGATCCGACTACGAACGTGCGAGGACGTCGCGCCTTAGCAATCGCTAAACCAACTCCGAGAGGTTATTGACCACGCCGGAGCACGATCAACTTGACCACGAAGGTCTGTTTCCTGCAGGCAAACGAAGAACAAGCAAGAAACTAAGATTGCAATCTGGATATTGCGAATATAAGAGGAAAGCTTTATTGATCAAGGTGGGGTTCTGTGACGCCTTGGTTTGGTCGTTGAACACAAACGAAGTACGCGAAGTTGCAGCTATGGCGAACTTTTAATCTAAACAAAACCCAAAGTCTAAACGACACCCTAAGGGCTGTATATATGGAGGAAGAGGGGGAATTTCATGGCCCTTGGAAGAGGAGTCCGAAACCAACCCTAACTCTTGTTTCCCCACACATACGGACTCTAAAAACAGCCTATACTTAAGTATTTCGAAAATACATGCGCCTGGCCCAATATTAAGGTGACGCAGCACCTAGAATAGCCTCTAGACGAAATTTATGAAGTGGCATATTGTATATTTCTTCCAAGGCTTCATGCACTCCTTATGGTGGCTTCAAAGTCCTGAAATCATCACTTGTAACTCCGTTCTTGATCCCCTTGCGCATGCCATCAACTCCATGCGTGTTCTTGCTCCAATGTTCATACTTCTCCAAGCTAGGCCCTTCATTTGTAAGCAAAACAAATGTATCCAATTTAGGCAGCATCATATTCTCATGAACATTAGAATCATTACCAAGAAACGAAAGTACCTGGTAATTTAATTGGCGTGCGCGAGCTCTAGTAATCGGTCCAGTATGTATAGTAGCAGGGGTTGTGGGTGTAACAATGATATTGATGTCCTCATCAGTGGTTGTATACGAACAACGAGGCATCCGAGTGCGTGGAGCAAAACCCAAGCTAATGAAGATAAGCCGCGATGCACTAGTACCAAGCACACGATGCCTACTTGAGCCCTTACAAGGTCCGTGAGAGCAAGAAGACATGACTGGGATGTGCATCATGGACGAAGCCGGTGGGTTGTTAGCAATAGACATGCTCATGAAGATGACCATGAAGGAAGGGTTGGAGACGTCCATGTGGCGGATCGGCCATGCATGAGATGCCGCGATCTAGAGGTTTGCGAATCGTGCCCGGTTTTACAAGCAGAGCAAAGGTGTCAGTGAAGTCAATGCACACATGCTGCCTCAATTCTCGCACCACCCAACGAGTTTTATAATGCTCGAGTGTGCCATCGGGCGGAGATTATGATGAAGCACCCACTTGTCATAGATAACATTGGCGAGTGGCGGACGAGGCACAAGCTGCCACGTCTGGTTCCGCAATAAGGCGTTAAACTCCTCCTGAATAGCAACAGACCATTGAGGATTGCAGAGTGCGGCTTGTGCGGAGGTACCAAGCGTCGACAGCGCGGAACTCAATTCCGTGTAGACATACTCGTCATCTGGATAGCGCATACTCGGGCAAAAGACGCCATACGTGCACAAGTCACTCATGGATGTCCTACAAGTGCACTGGGCTATGTTTTGGGAGAGAATTGCAGATTACTACAACAGCTCACTGGAGGTGACATCAAGCTGTACACAAGGCTCTCTTGGGCATCATTGGAGCACCATTCACGACTAGGGATGGCAATGGGTAGGGTATGGGCGGTTACAACCTCCTTCTACCCAAACCCATACCCATAGAAACTTTCTATACCCACCCACTTCAATACCCATGGGCATAAATTGATACCCATGCCCATACCCATCAGGTATCCTGTACCCGATGATTATCCATTGGGTACCATATATAGCATTTAAATTTTGATTTTTTTAGAGAAATGATTGTGAAGTTCAAATGATATGGGTGGGCATTATGGCATCAACATAGTCTCCTCCGATGCGTGGCTTCTTGGAAGCATCAAGGGAGTATGAGCAGTGGTTGGTGGAAGCCCAACGTAGTGGGAATGAGCAGCTGGAATTGGGGGTCACTAGATCGAGAGTTTAGAGGAGTACGATGGCGATGAGTCAAGATTTCATTGTTTCAAGAAGTTACATAGGACGTCAGAGGAGTGTCGAGCAGGCGATTGCAGGCCTATGACCTATGGCTGGTTTAGAGAATACAAGATTTAGGGTT
This sequence comes from Aegilops umbellulata, assembly GCA_032464435.1. Taxonomy (NCBI): domain Eukaryota; kingdom Viridiplantae; phylum Streptophyta; class Magnoliopsida; order Poales; family Poaceae; genus Aegilops; species Aegilops umbellulata. The sequence continues at coordinate 316,473,054 of CP136055.1, read as the reverse complement.
GGGCCATAGGAGTTAGATGCTTACCCTACATGTCATAGGAATAATTTTGATTTATCAGCTTCTTTTGGGTATCCATTGAGTTACCCATGGGTGCAATTGAATACCCATGCCCTACCCATAGATTTTGCGGGTATGGATACCCATTACCCGTGGGTACAAAATCTTTCCAAGTCATGTCCATGCCCATTGTTTTCGGGTAGGGTGCCCGCAGGTATGCATACCCATGGGCAAAACTGCCATCCCTATTCACGTCCAATGTAACCGATGGTCTAGTTGCATTAATCAAGTGAATCATGCACCATCGAGCGGTGTGCAAGTCACGGAGTATGACCGGTACATCCAAGAAATTTTCAAGCATAGGAACAAGATGAGCACAAGCCCTTCACATTGCATCATTGCTACAAAGAGCTGTGCAAAAACGAGAAGTGGATCAAGAGAGTTGCGGAGACCACTCCGAAGAGATCAAGGTTGAGCATATCCGTTGAGGAGGACGACGAGGTGGATGAAAAGGCCAACAATAGGCCAGAAGGAAACAAAATTGCAAAAGAGAGGAAGAAGAGAAATGCATACGTTGGCACACACAAAGAAGAACTTGTGGCCATGATTGAGGGCAAGAAGGTGTTGGCGGCCGAACGCAAAGAAGAGAAGATGGCGAGGTGGAATGAGCTCAAGATGTTGGAGGATAAGAAATTAAATGGCAAGTTGGTGGACGAAGAGAGAAAGTTGAAGGCGGGGGAGGGTAGCCTTGCAGTTGAGGAGGAGAGGCTTCGTGATGCCAAGAAAGCCGAAGATCGTGCTATCATGTTCATGAATGCAACCACAATGGATGAAACCACAAGAAAGTACTAGGAGCTCACTCATGTGGAGATCTTGACCCAAATGGAAGGCTCTCTTCGGAATGGTGGTGGTAGTGGTGGTGACGGCGGACGAGAGGATGGTGGTGGTGGTGATGACGATGATTTGTTCGGCGAGGAGTTTGTTTGAGTTCGTGCATGTCATTGATGGGCTCGATCCACAACATACGCATGTTATGTTTGTCGTGATTTTGGATCAAACTTTGTAGTTGAAGTGGTGCCTTTTGGATGAGCTATGCATATTTCAGTTTGAAAATCACGATGATGAAACTATATGCTTGTTAATGGTTATGTTATGCATCGCTTAATTTGAATGTTTTTATGATATATATTGTGAAGTGTTTGAGTTCATGCGGCTAGAACAAAAAAAATCATGCAATTATTTTTACTTCACTAAGTTTAGAGGATTGGCTAGGTGCGTCCATCTATAAAGGGGTAAAAGTTTACTTCTCTAACTTTACTCAGTCGGATTTTTTAAGGATCGGCTAGAGTTGGTCTAAGCTCTCTAGATTGGATCATGCTTGTGCGTAGCGGTTGTGGGGTAGATGGGGCTGCCTATAAGGGGGTTGTGGTTGAGAATTCTTGTCTTTTTTTCTTTTTATAATTTTTCTTCTATTGGTTTTCCCCCTTTATACTTTTTAATTAATGAACATTTTTTAAAATTGGCGAACATTTAATATATTGTTAATATTTTAAAATTCATGAACATTTTTAAAGTTCATGAATGTTTTAAAAGTTCAAGCACATGTTTAGAGTTCATGAACATTTATTGATTTGCAAAATTTATTTCAAATTTGTGAATACTTTTTAAAATTCCAAGAATGCTTTTTAAATTCCCAAACTATAGTTTTAAAAATTGTACATTTTTTGCAATTCAAAATTGTTAAAATCCGCGCATCTTTTTATTTAACGAACTTCTTAAAAAAAGATATCAGGGCGGTGGTATGCACCTATGTTTGGTGTCGCCTCTTTTACTTCCTCGGCTTTTTACAAGATATCAGTGGAGCGAGCAAAAAATTGTGAAGCGAATGAGTGGAGCAGGCCCATGTAAATGCTATAGTAACAATTCCACAGTTTCAACATTGAATAGGAGCTCCCAAGATATTCACACAATGACCATCCGCTCACACTTAGGCCGAATTTGTGTAAGGATACGACAACTATGCAGCGAACAACTTCACTTTTCTCTCATAAAAAATATTGTCTCTGGCAGCATCCTCAGTAAGATATACGAACGAAAAAACGCACCACCAAAACATAACTAAAACCCAAGGCAAGACATATAAAACTAAAATGAAATAGTCGACTGTAATAATTTGTTAGAGAAAAACGACAATCCCACGAGTGAAGAATACATGGCGAAGAGCACGTTAGCCTTTAGTACACTTGAAATGCCTTGTGATTTATTACTATTAAACATGTAAAGCTATAATTGTTCATATTACATATATGCGTTTGAGGTAAACTCACCAAGAGATATGAGGAGAACCAAATTCATTACATTTCATCTCGCCAAACAAACATTAAACTATCACCATTCTATTCCACTCATCATCCTCAACCAAACACGGGAATGGTACCAACCCATTTTGATGGAATGGAACCGTGACATTACATTCCACTTTGTTCCCCAATCAAACACACCCTATGTACGGCTAAAGTTACACACTTTTAGGCCTTCTTCGATTTAGAGGAAATTTGTAGGATTCTAAAGGATAGAAATTTTGTAGAAAATAATCATTTGGAGGCGTTTGTTTTGTAGGAATTGATTTTTATTTTTATTTTTGCAAAATTTGGTTCCTATTCCTATGTATGGTGGGAACCAATCTTTCACATTAAAAAAAACATTAGCCTATAATCAATAAAAAATTTCTATCTTATTCATCAAATGACATATCTTTCTCTATAGAAATCAAGATAAATGCCATCTCATTTCCTATGTTTTTTTTTCTATTCCTATGGTATTCCTATCATATGAACCAAATTTACTAAATTGACGTGATTGAGATTTAATAAATTTTCACAGCTGAAATTTAGCAAAACCATTTCTAATTTCGTCATGCAACAATTACGGTGGGAATTACTAGTGGTCAAATAGCACCATAAAAACGATGTAAATGTCCAGAAAGACGGACGTTTGCATCTGAGCAAGCATACAATGCGCGGATGGAGTGTCATCTGTCCCAGGCTAGTGCATTCAAAGGACATAAACATCACATATTTATGAGCAGCTGGTGAGGCATGCATTAATAGGAAACCGGATCCAATCCTTTGAACCCTATGGTGTCCGACCCATTGCATCACAAGGGGCAATGGTTTGACTCGTTTTTCGTCTGGACCTACTCAAGAAAGCTGGGGACGCAGCTCTTGGCGCCAAAATTTTGTGAAGCAGCCACAGCTACTAACCGCCATGAATATGTCAAGGATTAATCAGAGTTGGCTCATTTTACAATCCATGAACACGCAGGCTAGCAACAGAGAGAGCACAGCAAGAAAATATGGTCAATGAATCATCCCAGCAACAAATATACTAAGTTATAATGGAGTACCGGGTCAGCATCGATTAGTTTTGGCAACTGTACAATCATTCCACACCTCTCACCAGCTCACAAATATTCAACAAAAACTCTCTTCTGGGTTCTGACTCTGGACGAGACTAAAAAAAGAAGGGATCAGAACGAGTTCCTGATCAGCACTTCTCTTCGTCGTCGAAGGTGGCCGACGAGTAATCCTCGAACGTAATGCACGACGACGACGACGGCGACTGCGACGGCAGCGACGGACTCGGCGGGGTCGCCAGGCTCACGAGCAGGTCCACGAAGGCGCCCACGATGACGCCGTGGACGCCCTTGGCGTTGAGCTTGAGGTACCACGCCAGGAGCTCCTCCAGGCCCTCCCAGTCCCGCAGACCGTGCGCCGCCACCATCTCCGCCATGGACGCTCGGAAGTCGCCGTACGGGTCCTCCGACTCCATTGAGACCACCACCGCGCCAGCCTTCAGCTCGGAGTAATCTGCCGGCTTCTGCTCGGTCTTGCCGGCCGGCGCGGTGGTCGCTTCTTCGTCCTCGGCGGCCGCGTCCGTGGTGATGTCTTCGGTCTTGCCTAGCGTCTCCGCCTGAAAATATCTCTCGTGTTAACAGTGCTTCAACTGGTATCATTATCGCTCATCTGCTATAGTAATACTACAAGGCATTACCTGCGTGGGCGAGAAGAACTCTGCGCCGGCCGGCTCGAAGAAGAGCCGTTCCGACCGCACGCCGCACACGACGGCTGTCTCACGCAGCCGCAACTCCTTTCTCTCCTCCGCCTCCGGCTCCCGATCCACGGCAGCCTGTCCCGACACGGCGAAGGAGTTCCGGCCACTGCACGACGCTTCATCCACGGACGGGCGCCGCATGAAGTGCTCCGACCGTGTGTCGTACACTGTGTTCGCGGTCCGGTACACGACGGCCGCGGCATCCTCCGGGCGCGCGCGGAACGAGCTGGTGCGTGGGTGACGGCACGACGGCCACGGCCACGTGGACGGGGCCGGCGGGTAGCAGAGCTGCCGGTGGTGCGGGGTCGACGGCGACGGAGATGGCGAGGGCGGCGACGACGGCGGGCGGTGCACGTCGCGGAGCTTGTACAGGATGGCGGCGAGGCCCTTCCTGGCCTTGGCGGCGGGGCGGTGGCTGCCGCTGCCGCTGCCGATGGCGGCGCGCGCGCGCTTCTTGAGCTTGCGGAAATGCAGGTGGGGAGGGTGCAGGGGAGACATTGCGCTGCCGCGTTTCACGGAAGGGTGGGTCGTGGTGGTCTTGCCGCTTCTGCCCTGCTCTGTTTGTTTTGCTTGCTTTATAGAGGAGGGAGAAGAAGATGGGGCCTGGCTGGTAGTGAGCCCATTAACTGCAGGGTTGGAGAGGTTTCAGTAAAGAATTGAATACTGCAATTGAATGTTGTATTGGCCAATGGCAACCACAAGAAACGAGAAATAGGGAATTTGGCCGAAATTTAGTCACAGGACTGTAGGAACGAGAAAGGATTGGTAGTACATAGAACTCCTACTTGAATTTCTGCGAAAAAAACATAAAACCCAGTTTGGAACACAGGGACTCAAAAATTTATACAAAACATTGGAGGAACTGAAACGCCTAATCTGAATTCCTACATAACTAAAACAGTTGGGCGCGCTTTGCTGCAACATTGATTTTTATTTTTGAGGAACACAGCATTGATGTTGTTGGGTTTTCATAATTTTTTTACTCACTTTGTTCAAAATATAATGTGTACTAGTTTATTTTTAAAAGACAAACATCTTTAAGTTTGATCAAGATTATAGAAAAATATATCAATATGATAATATCAAATCGGTGTCCCATAAAAAAATTGGTATCATTAGATTCATCATGAAATAAATCGTTGTATTTTATTTATTTAATATTTGTGGATGGCGAGTTTTTTGGCTGTCGGCTGATATCGTGAACAAATCCAAAATTGAATACCTCAATCGAATAAGACTCAAAGAGAGAGAGAGAGAGAGAGAGAGAGAGAGAGAGAGAGAGAGAGAGAGAGAGTTTTAAATTGGACCTCAGTTGATTATGAGGGCTCCGAAAGTAGGGAGCACAGTGTATTTACTAGGAGGGTTCTGCACACGTTTTTGCGCCGTTTGTGTTGTCGGGATTTCATACTTTTACTTCGTTTGGCGAGTGAGGGTAATGATGGTGTAAGGTTTTTTTATAATGTGGTGTTTTGGCGGTCCCTTGATAGAGGTGTGATTTTGTGTTATCTGCTAATCAACCCATATGTATGTAAGAAAGTTTCTTGCGCTGGCGGCCGCATGTACTACAATGGTGCTACAATGTTGCATGTTGACGATTCTTTTTGCGAGGTGATGATACAGTGTGCGGAACAAATGTGTGTTTCTAGGCTGGTTGTTGCCAATTGGTCTGAGAAAACATTGACTCGGTCAAAATCAAGAACCAAATTCAAAATTCACTTCAATCGAAATCGTTGACCTAGTGAAAATTGTGAACCATATCTGAAATTGAACACTCAATTGAATAAAACTATGGACGAAATTCAAAATAACCTCACTCAAAATCATTGATCTAGTCAAAATCATGACTCAAATCCGGAATTGAACGAGAAAGCTCCAAAACTAGGGAGCATGGTAAAACTATGAACCAAATTCAAACTAACCTCACTCAAAATCTTTGACCCATCAAAATCATGAATCAAATACAAAATTGAACGAGAGAGCTTCAAAATTAGGGAGCATGGTATACTTATAGATTATAGATAGATATATTCGAAAACATATGAATACACTAAAACTGTCGTTTAGGTACCACACAGGACAAATGCAGAAGAAGAAAACACACGAAGATCATGTTTGTGCCCCCACCCCACCCTAATATTTCTATGGATTGTCCAATTCCGTAGAAATTTCATAGGATTCTTAGTGAGTCATTCATTTTTCCCAAAACATCAATATAGTTTCTTAGTGGGAATTCAGTTCTCCCAAATTTCTTTGATTTTTACTTGTCATAAATGGGGCCTTAAACATGGTTAGAGTAGAGTTAAAATCCTTATGGAACTTGCACAGAAAACCAATCGTAAACTTTTGGTCTTGTGGATATGTGGGTCGATGTCAATGACCGTCTCAAGGACCACGAAGCCAATGACCCTCCTTTTTGGGTCTCCCTCACAAGGTTCACCGAAGTTGTCTCCATGGCTTGGCTCGAGCACACTGGCCATGTTGAACCATTCCAAGTCTTTCACCATAAGCTAAAGAAGACCGACATTCACCTTTCGCCTCTCCTCTTGAAGTAGAGGCTTGTTCTCTAAAGCCAAACTCCATCATCATTCCACCTTGCTTGTTATCCTCCATCTTGACATGGACCAGGAGGCGCATTCCCTCTGCCCTATGAAGCCGGATCTACATGCTAGACTTAAAAGGAGGGTCATTGGCTACGCGGTCCTTGAGAGAGCCAAAAAAATAGTGTGCGCATCTCGCCAACCTTAAAGAGGATGATGGCAACACCAAGTTTTTTTAGCATCGGGTCAACGCTCGGAGGAGAAAGAACCACATTCATTGGATCAAACACAACAAACGGTTGGGCCATCGAGCATGATCATAAAGAGGGCATCATCCATGAGCACTTCTCTGCGGTCATGGGGCGAGGTAACGCCTAAACAATTGACTTCAATTGGGAGGAGCTTGGACTTCAGATCAATAACTTGGCTTCCCTTGTGAAGCCCATTTCTTTGCAGGAAGTGCGAGACGCCATTAACCAAATGCCAAGTGACAAGGCTCCTGGGTCGGACGGGTTCACCAGCCTCTTCTTCAAGAAATGTTGGGACATAATCAAGATAGACATCATGCATGTGGTGAACCTCCTTGGCAACTTACGCACAACCAACCTCCATTGGTTCAACTCTGTGAATGTCATCCTCCTCCCGAAACAACATGGGGCCAAGGAGATCTCTGACTACCGACCTATTAGCCTCATCCATGCAGTGGGAAAAATATTTGCAAAGATTCTCGCTCTTCGGCTTAGCCACCATGCACACCCTCATCTCGCATGCCCAAAGTGCCTTCATCAAAATGAGAAGAATTCATGATAACTTCATGTACGTGCACAACTTCGTGCGCCGCCTCCACAAATGCAAGACCCTGGCACTGCTCTTCAAGATGGACATCCGCAAAGCTTCAATTCCGTCAAATGGGGATATATTATCGATCTCCTCCAGCGAAGACGATTCCTTAGCATCTTTCGAGACTAGGTCATTGCGCTGCTTTGCACCTCTTCCTCAAGGGTTCTTCTGGATAGTGTTGTCGACAATCCCATCATGCATGGCCGCAGCCTCCGACAGGGCGACCCCCTGTCCCCTCTGCTATTGGCTATGGCTACCGACCCGCTCCAAAAATTCACGAGGCGGCAACCAGGAGAGTATTGCTTCACAAGATTCGTGGCCAAGGTGTCATTATATGCACTCCCCTTTACACAAATGACGCAACGGTCTTCATGGCGCCCATCAAGTGGGATATTAATAACCTATCAAGCATTTTGCAACTCTTTGGCATGTCACAGGCCTCTCCACAAACTTCCAGAAAAGCTCGGTGGTTCCCATCTGGTGTGGCCATATCAACCTTTCGCATGTCCTTCAAAGCCTTTCGGCTGCCCGTGCGTCTCATAGATAAGAGCGGTGGATTTCCAATTCCTCGAAGATAAGGTTGCAGCGAGGTTGGTCCCTTGGGATGGCTAAAATAACTCAACTATTGAGCTCACGACCCTCATCAACTCGGTGCTCTCCTCCTAAGAAGTTTACTTCATCACCCCTCCCTCATTGTCCAACCTATTACTATGTGCAACATCAACAAAATTGAGCGCGCCTTCTTCTGGGCAGGCACGGATAAGACCACCGGCGATAAATGTTAATTTAACTAGGAGACCGTATGTCGGCTCCTTCACCTTGGGGGGCTAGGTGTGCTAAACACAGATAAATTCGCTCGGGCCATGGTACGAGTGTAAGGACCTCGCAAAGATGTGGGTTGGCATGGGAAACCCTTGCGTTGAAGTGGACTACGATTTATTATATATATGCCTCCACCACCATCATCGTGGGCAACAGGGCACAGACGTCGTTCCGGAACTCTCCTTGGACGCATGATTGGAAACCTAAGGACATAGCGCCCCTCATTATGAGGCATCCTCTAGGAAGAATTGGAACTCCGGGAGGCTCTAAAAGATGAGGCGTGGGTCTCCAAGATTAAAATTTCGGCAAGGTTCTTCACTAACCACTTTAGAGAATTTGTTGTGCTTTGGGCTACTCTACGTGACTTTACTCTTCCTGAGGAGGCAGAGGATGACATCAGTTGGAAGCACACCAACAGTGAATTTTACTTAGTAGAGTAAGCCTATAACGCTCAGTTTCTTGGCATCATTTGCTCTCCCATGGATCATGCTGTTTGGAAAGTTTGGGCTCCACTGAAAGTTAAGTTTTTTTCTTGGCTTAACGCCCAAAATAGGATTTTGACCACGGATAGATTGGACAAGCATGGATGGACAAACTGTGGTCAGTGCCCGCCATGCAAGCGAGTTCAAAAGTGGGTGGATCGCCTCTTCTTCAAGTGTCTCTTTACGCTAAGGCTTTGGGGCGTGATCAAAATATGGTTCAATTGGACCATACTGATACTTTGACATGGCACTTGTTGAAATCCACCGAGGCGTGGTGGATCGGTTTATCCAATGAGGCCATCCTTAACCGCAAGGACATGGCCTCCCTAACCATGCTTATCTCTTGGACAATTTTGAACCAAAGACCCACACAGGGTTTTCAACACAAGAGCACTCCTCCTATGATCCTTCTTCCAAACATCAAGACTGAGGCGTCGCTATGGGTGGTCATGGGCACGAAGCAATTGGTATAATTATGTTGTGAGAGTAAAAACTTTTGTTGTAAGGGTGTGTTGTAACACAAACACTCAAACTCTTTTCCTCTCTTAATTACAAGGCAAATCTTTTACGCGGTTTCAACAAAAACTAGGAATTTGATCATTCTAGTGGTAGTATAATTAGTCGTTCATAGGTTGTCCATCTAGTGGTACACTAATGGCACAATATTTTTGAAAAACAAAACTAAAAACCTCGAGCTCTTGCTCCATGATTTCGACAACTGTCGGGTTAAAAACATAACTTTCACAAAAGTGAGATAATTCTATTTTGGTGGGTGATGAATATTAGAGAATCTACAGATGGACACATCAAATGTGAACCCTCATTTCTTCATGTCCACAACCATGACCCTCGTACCAAATTGTCAAATCCGTACATTGTCATGCATCATAAAAATAAGCAAGTAATATGTCTGGTCATTGTTTGGGTGAGCTTCCTAGTAGGTTTGGATAATTTAATTCTGGTTGGAAGGCTACTCTTTGTTAGTCAATATGGCTTGGTAGATATGATATTCTTCAACGACCAAGGGATGTGAGCTGGTGACAGTGGTGTGTGCACCGAGAGGTGGTCATGAGGGACATATCTACCCATCATAAGTGATGCCCTAATCTCCACATCACGAAAAATTGAGTATTAATGTCATGCATGTCTTTTTTTTCTCTAGAGACTATTATGTTTTGCCATTTTTTATGTTGTTGGATGTGTATAATCTGCAAGATAGAGAGAGGGATCTTGGAACTATTATGGTGTATCACCTAGATAGAATAAAAGTAAATCAATAGAAGGCTTCGACTCCTTGGGCTAGCTAGTTCCGTGTGAGAAGACTGCTAGAGTGGTGGCCGATGACTATGGCGGTAGACAATGCAGATGTATTCTCTCCTGGTGAAAATCCATGACATTGCATTCTCTCATGTTTAGGTAGCGTCAACATCTGCACGCCATTATCTTATTGAAGGTGTTGGCCCGAAGATCATTTTGAGGTGATAACCCTTGGTATGACATTAAAAGTACCAAGATGTACCCAAAGAGGGGTGAATAGGTATTGTTACACTTTTCTTGTTTATTAGCAAGTTTAGGTTATGAGAAATATAAAGATATGCCTAAACAATTGCTATGGAAAGGTAACATAATACAATATGATGAATGCTAGGTGCAATGACCAAAGTAAACCACAAGTAGGAAGTTAGGGTTAGATATAGTCGAGGACATGTAGGCGAGAATGTATCCCACTATTCACTTCTTTCGAGGGAAGTTAGTCAGACATTAAAGGGATGGTGTTACCACAAAGGTACAAAAGCACTACGAAATCTCACCCTATTCTCTTTGAGATCTCACCACGAAAGTGATTCTCAACTAGTAGTGGTATACCTTGAGGCGGCCTCAAACCTTAACTTTCCAAGGTAACACATTGATTCCTTACCAAAGAAGTCCTACTACCCAGGAGTCTCCAACCTCCAAGAGTAACAAGAATAAAGTGGAAATGCTCAAGTCTTGCTCAAATAATAAATTACTTCCGTCAAAAGAGAGGGGAGAAGTGGATCTATGATTGGGTGGAATCACTCTCAAGAATATCCAAGAAATCTTTGATGTGGTGTGTGGAGTACATGAGGGAACCTTTCTCAGATGTAGGGTTGTCTTTAAAGTTTTGGTCGACCCCTCAATGACATGGTGAAGGGGTATTTATAGACATGTGGGAAACTAGTTGTTTTAGTGCAGAAAACTGCTGGCCGCACAATCCGGTAGAAAACTACCAAAACAGGTTGTACACCTACGCTTGTTTAGCACAACACTGGATGCAGAGAGAAACATTAACCGCTGGACAATCCAGTTGGAGTTGCATGGACAGGCTGAACATTAGCCAAACAAAAAAGGCCTCTTGACCTATCGTCTGGCTACGATAAAACATTTTTGTTGCCGTGAGCAAATAGTCACATGATATGTCTCCAACGTATCTATAATTTTTTATTGTTCCATGTTATTATATTATTCATCCTGGGTGTTTTTATGCATTAATATGCTATTTTATATCTTTTTTGGGACTAACCTATTAACCTACTGCCCAATGCCACCTGTTGTTTTTTCCTTGTTTTTGTCTTCTACAGAAAATCAATACCAAACGGAGTCCAAATGGAACGAAACTTTTTGAGGATTTTTCTTGGACCAGAAGACAACCACGAAGCTTCGGGAGGAGGCCAGAGGAGCCACGAGAGGGCCACAAGCCCTAGAGGCGTGCCCTAGGGGGGCGCCCCAGGCTTGTGGGCCCCTCAGGACTACCTAACCCTAATTCCAGCTCTATAGATACCCAAATATTCCCCATATACCAGGGGGCACACCAAAAATACTTTTCCACTGCCGCAAGCTTCTGTTCTCGTGAGATACCATCTTGGGACCTTTTTTGGCACTCTGCTGGAGGGGGACTCTACACCAACCTTGCTGCCCTTTCGATGATGTATGAGTGGTTTACCATGGACATAAGGGTCCATAGCTAGTAGGTAGATGGCTTCTTCTCTCTCTTTGATCTTCAATACAGCATTCTCCTTGAAGTTCTTGGAGTTCTATTCGATATAATCTTCTTTTGTGGTGTGTTTGTTGAGATCCGATGTATTGTGGATGTACGATCAGATTATCTATGAATATTATTTGAGTCTTCTCTGAACTCTTTTATGCACGATTAAGATGGCCTTGTATTTCTCTCTGATCTATTGATTTGGTTTGGCCAACTAGATTGATCTTTCTTGCAATGGGAGAGGTGCTTTGATTTGGGTTCAATCTTGCGGTATCCTCACCCAGTGACAAAAGGGGTAGCGAGGCACGTATTGTATTGTTGCCATCAAGGATAAAAAGATGGGGTTTTTACCATATTGTTTGGATCTATCCCTCTACATCATGCCATCTTGCTTAAGGCGTTACTCCGTTCTTGTTAACTTAATACACTAGATGCATGCTGGATAGCGGTCGGTGTGTGGAGTAATAGTAGTAGATGCAGGTAGGACTCGGTCTACTTGTCACGGACGTGATGCCTATATTCGTGATCATTGCCTTAGATATCATCATAACTATGCTCTTTTCTATCAATTGCTCAACAGTAATTTGCTCACCCACCATATGTTTTCTTTAAGAGAGAAGCCTCTAGTGAAACCTATGGCCCCCGGATCTATTTTTATCATATTATTTTCAGATCTATAAAACCAAAACCCCAAAAAATACCTTGCTGCAATTTATTGCACTTTTATTTATCTTTTATACCTATCTCTATCAGATCTCATCCTTGCAAGTAACCGTGAAGGGATTGACAACCCCTTTATCGCATTGGGTGCAAGTATTTGTTTGTTTGTGTAGGTGCTATCATTGGAGACTTGTGTGTTCCTCCTACTAGATTGATACTTTGGTTCTTAACTGAGGGAAATACTTATCTCTACTTTGCTGCGAGACCCTTTCCTCTTCAAGGGAAAAACCAACGCAAGCTCAAGAAGTAGCAGGAAGAATTTCTGGCGCCGTTGCCGGGGAGGATCTACATCAAGCTTACCAAGTACCTATCATAAACTCTCATGTCTTGCATTACATTATTCCCCATTTGCCTCTCGTTTTCCTCTCCCCCACTTCTAAAACATTTTTAGAAAAACACAAAAATATTTGCCTTTTTATTTTGCCTTCTTTTCGTTCGTCTTTTTGCTTCCTTGTGTGCTAGATTGCTTGTTTTGCTATCATGGCTAGTCCTTCTATCATAGTTGGTACCCCGAAGAGTGAGGTTCTTAATTTTAAACAAAGAGGGGGAGAAAATGTAAAAGATGCTTGGTATAGAATTTGCGATGCTAGCAAATACTTATGAACGAATTTCTTGATTTCCTACCTAGGAGTGTGATCATCAACAAACCTAATATAATCCCTAGGAAGGATGGTGTGCAATTGAGGAATTAAATACCAAAGATGACAATACCTATATTTATGCATTACGCCTAGCTAGGCGCGTTAAACAATAGTGCTTGTTGGGAGGCAACCCATTTTTTTATTTTTTTGCTTCTGTTCTTGAATAAATATGCATATTACTTTTGTAATAATTTTTTAGTGTTTTAGTTAGTGTTTGAGCCAAGTAAGACCTTTGGGATGATTTGGGTGATAGTTGGTATGATTTTGCCGATAAACAGAAACTTTTGCATCCAGTAGCAGAATTGTTAAAATTCACTAGAGCGTGATAAAGCTTTGAATTTTTTACACAAAATTGATATACAAATTGCCTCTGTTTTCCTAATGTTTCAGAATTTTTGGAGTAACAGAAGTTTGGCTAAAGTCCAGATTACTACAGACTGTTCTGTTTTTGACAGATTCTGTTTTCATTGTGTTGTTTGCTTATTTTGATGAATCTATGGGTAGTATCGGTTGGTATGAACCATGGAGAAGTTAGAATATATTAGATATAACACCACTATAAAATTGTAATGAGTTTACAATAGTACCTAAAAGTGGTTATTTTCTTTGTTTCACTAACGGATCTCATGAGTTTTCTGTTGAGTTTTGTGTTGTGAAGTTTTCAAGTTTTGAGTGAAGTTTTGATGGACTACAGAATAAGGAGTGGTTAGAGCCTAAGTTTGTGGATGCCCAAGGCACCCCAAGGTAAATTCAAGGACAACCAATCATCTAAGCTTGAGGATGCCCCGAATGGCATCCCCTCTTTTGTCTTCAATCCATCGGTGAAATTACTTGAGGTTATATTTTTAGTCACCACATGATATGTGTTTTGCTTGGAGCGTCTTGTATCATATGAGTCTTTGCTTTTTAGTTTACCACAATCATCCTTGATGTACACTCCTTTTGAGAGGGACACACATTAAATGTAAATTTATTAGAATAATCTATGTGCTTCACTTATATCTTTTGAGCTAGGTAGTTACTCTAGTGCTTCACTTATATCTTTTTAGAGCACGGCGGTGGTTTTATTTTGAAGAAATTAATGAGCTCGCATGATTCACTTATATTATTTTGAGATACTTATAAATAGTATGGCAATTTGCTTAGGTTATGAATTTGGTCCTGATATGATGGGTATTCAAGAGGGATATAATAAAAACTTTCATGAAGATCATTGAATATATGAGAAGTTTCATTCCTTTAATTTGTTTTGAGATATAAAGATGGTGATATTAGAGTCATGCTAGTTGGTAATTGTGGATTAGTAAGAATATTTGTGTTAAGGTTTGTGATTCCCGAAGCATGCACGTATGATCTCTAGTTATGCGATGAAGTTGGAGTGATTTATCTTTGATTGTCTTCCTTATGAGTGGCGGTCGGGGGTGAGCGATGGTCTTTTCCTACCAATCTATCCCCCTAGGAGCATGCGTATTAGTACTTCGTTTCGACGGCTAATAAACTTCTGCAGTAAGTATGTGAGTTCTTTATGACTAATGTTGAGTCCATGGTTTATACGCACTCTCACCATCCACTACTGCTAGCCTCTTCGGTGCCATGCATTGCCCTTTTTCACCTTGAGAGTTGGTGCAAACTTCGCCGGTGCATCCAAATCCCGTCATATGATACACTCTTTCACACATAAGGCACCTTATATCTTACTCAAAACAACCACCATACCTACCTATTATGGCATTTCCATAGTCATTCTGAGATATATTGCCATGTAACTTCCACAGTTCTGTTTTATTATGACACATACCATCATTGTCATATTGCTTTCATATGCATGAGCCATTCATATAGAGTCATATCTTTGTTCTAGTATCAAGTTGTAATCCTTGAGTCGTAAGTAAATAAAAGTGTGATGATCACCATTATTAGAGCATTGTCCCATGTGAGGAAAGGATGATGGAGGCTATGATTCCCCCACAAGTCGGGATGAGACTCTCGACTTAAAAGAAAAAGATGCCAAAGAGCCCAAAATATTTAAAAAAGGCCAAAGAGCCCAAAATAAAAAAATGAGAGAAAAAGAGAGAAGGGACAATGTTACTATCCTTTTCCATACTTGTGCTTCAAAGTAGCACTATGTTCTTCATATAGAGAGTCTCCTATTTTGTCACTATCATATTACTAGTGGGAATTTTTCATTATAGAACTCGGCTTGTATATTCCAATGATGGGATTCCTCAAATTGCCCTAGGTCTTCATGAGCAAGCGAGTTGGATGCACACCCACTTAGTTTTCTTTTGACCTTTCATACACTTATAGCTCTAGTGCATCCGTTGCATGGCAATCCCTACTCCTTGCATTGACATCAATTGATGGGCATCTCCATAGCCCATTGATTAGCCTCATCAATGTGACTATATCTTTTTTTCTTCTCCACACAACCTCCACCATCATATTCTATTCCACCTACAGTGCTTTATCCATGGCTCACGCTCATATATTGCATGAGAGTTGAAAAAGTTTGAGAACATTAAAAGTATGAAACAATTGCTTGGCTTGTCATCGGGTTTGTGCATGATGAACGTTGAAAAAGTTTGAGAAAGTTATACCTATTCTGCACAACTCCAAACAAGCTGAAACTTCATAGAGATTTTTTATGGGATATTTGAGGAATATTGGAGCAAATAACTACCAGAGGGGGCCCACCAGGTGGGAAGGCGCGCCCTGGTGGGTTTTGCTCACCTAGGCCCACCTCCGGTGCCCATATTCTGGTATATAGGTTATTTTGACCTAGAAAAAAAATAAGGAGATGACTTTCGGGATGGAGTGCCACCGTCTCAAGGCGGAACTTGGGTAGGAGCACTTTTGCCCTCTGGTGGAGCGATTCCGCCGGGGGAACTTCCCTCCCGGAGGGGGAAATCATCGTCATCATCATCACCAACAACTCTCCCATCTTGGGGAGGGAAATCTCCATCAACATCTTCAACAGCACCATCTCATCTCAAACCCTAGGTTATCTCTTGTGTTGAATCTTGTTACCGGAACTATAGATTGGTGCTTGTGGGTGACTAGTAGTGTTGATTACATCTTGTAGTTGATTACTATATGGTTTATTTGGTGGAAGATTATATGTTCATATCCATTATGCTATTTAATACCCCTCTGATCATGAGCATGATTATTATTTGTGAGTAGTTAATTTTGTTCTTGAGGTCATGGGAGAAATCATGCTGCAAGTAATCATGTGAATTTGATATGTGTTTGATATTTTGATAGTATGTATGTTGTGATTCCCTTAGTGGTGTCATGTGAACGTTGACTACATGACACTTCACCATATTTGGGCCTAATGGAATGCATTGTGGAGTAGCAATTAGATGACGGGTTGCGAGAGTGTCAGAAGCTTAAACCCCAGTTTATGCGCTATTCCGTAAGGGACCGATTTGATCCAAAAGTTTAATGCTATGGTTAGAATTTATTCTTAATACTTTTCTCGTAGTTGCGGATGCTCGCGGGAGGGTTAATCATAAGTAGGAGGTTTGTTCAAGTAAGAACAACACCTAAGCACCGGTCCACCCACATATCAAATTATCAAAGTAGCGAACACGAATTAAACCAACATGATGAAAGTGACTAGATGAAATTCCTGTGTACCCTCAAGAACGCTTTGCTTATCATAAGAGACCATGTTGGCCTGTCCTTTACCTCAAAAGGATTGGGCTACCTTGCTGCACTTTTGTTACTACTATCGTTACTTGCTCGTTACAAATTATCTTGCTATCAAACTACTCCGCTACTTACAATTTCAGCACTTGCAGACATTGCCAACTACTTGTCATTTCCTTCTGCTCCTCGTTGGGTTCGACACTCTTACTTATCGAAAAGAGCTACAATTGATCCCCTATACTTGTGGGTCATCAAGGCTATTTTCTGGCGCCATTTTTCCGGGGAGTGAAGCACCTTTGGTAAGTGGAATTTGGTAAGGAAACATTTATATAGTGTGCTGAAATATATTGTCACTTGTTACTATGGAAAACAATCCTTTGAGGGGTTTTGTTCGGGGTATCTTCACCTCATCCGGAATCACAATTAGCTACCCCTCAACCTACTACACCTACTGAAAGTATTGAATATGAAATTTCTTCGGGTATGATAGAACAACTGCTAGCTAATCCTTATGCAGGAGATGGAACCGAACATCCTGATATGCACTTGATATATGTGGAACAGATTTGTGGATTGTTTAAGCTTGCAGGTTTACCCGGAGATGAAGTTATGAAAAAGTTTTTCCCTTTATCTTTGAAGGGAAATCATTGGCATGGTATAGTCTATACGATGATATTGGATCATGGAATTGGAGTTCCACCAAAAAAATTATCCTATGCATCTAGTTCATCGTGATCGGAATTATATATATAATTTTTGGCCTCGTGAAGGAGAAAGTATCGCTCTAGCTTGGGGGAGGCTTAAGTCAATGTTATATTCATGCCCCAATCATTAGTTCTCAAGAGAAATTATTATCCAGAACTTTTATGCTCGACTTTCTCGTAATGATCAAACCATGCTTGATACCTCTTGTGCTGGTTCTTTGATGAAGAAGACTATTGAATTCCGGTGGGATCTTTTGGAAAGAATTAAACGCATATCTGAAGATTGGTAACCCGATGAAGGTAAAGAGTCAGGTATTAACATTAGTACAACAAGCTACTAAACAAACGGTTTTTAACCCCTTTCCGCGACGGTCTTCGGAACCGTCGCCAAGTGAGTGTGGGCGATAGGGGGGTCCTTCCCACACGACCCAGAAACCGTCAAGGATATGCCCTCCTGGCACACACGCTCGGCAAAATGAGGCCGTTTGCGACTGGCGAGCGCTCAAATACGAAAATACGTACAGTAGAGCTAAAAAAATTACAATTATACGGCGAAATTGTTTCCAGTCGCAAGTACATCCCACACCGTCAGTCCCCGCTAAACATTTCCGTTTGTATGTACATCCCACACAGTCGCTCCAAGGAAAACGTTTCCATTCACTGGTACATCACACACAATTTGTCCCGTTAAATCGTTTGTGATAGTGTTGCCATTGCACATGATATTAATAATTTTATTGTTTGCGTTATTGAATGCATCACACACGGTGCATAGAAGAAACTGTGTGGTAGAGGTTGTCCATCACACACAGTTTTTATGTGGTAAACGTTTGCGCCAGGTGGCCTAACGCAAACAGTTTTCAAGAGGATGTTGTGTGTGATTGTTCATTAATCTAACACGGTTTATTCCTAGAAACTGTGTGTGTTATTGAATGCATCGCACACGGTGTTTTCTCAATAACCTTTTGCAATAGAAAACCCAATTAGCAGGCTAATTATCTGATTATTCATAATCCATTTAGTAATCTAATTGATATTTCATATTAAGCAGACAATATATTTCATTTTCATAATTGAAATACATCAGAGTACAACATCATATAGATTCAGCACTCAGCTACCCCATTACACAACTACACCAGGACCAAGTTTCACATGCAACATCTATAACCTTTCGAAATTAGCATCATAGATGGTACATAGACAGATGTATCTCATCTGGAAAACTGCTGAAGCAGAAGGCGAATATTGAGCCTTCATTGATGTTGAAGGTCTTTGTAACTTTAGGTCAGTGCCTATGGATGATTGACCGTCCATCCTTCATCCTCTTCAGGAACACTTCAACATTGAACCGTGGGTGTTGTATGAATACCTTCCTCGCCTCCTGACCATACAGGTGGTTTGAGAGGTAATCATTAGTGAACTGCTTTGGAAATGCCTGAAAACAAGGATGTGCATAAATATCTTCTCTATATTGGGAATGGGGCAAAGGAATAAAAAAGGCAAGGTATAATAGTTAGTACCATCCTGTAGTGAACTGATGTCTTCATCATTGTGCAAACAAAGATCTTGTTGTTTTTGTCGCTAATTTCTTTATCCTAACAATCTTTCTGAGTTTCTTGACTTGACTGATATTCATGGACAACTCATTTCCCCATATGCAAAAAGGGTCGAACAGTGGGTCAAAACCTCTGACATTAGTACCTACATGTGCAAGACCAAATTGTTAAAAACCTAAATATTAGAATGGTTCATAAAATGGCACAATAATGTGTTGTTAGACAACGGACCTTGCATGTGCTAACCTCGATTGTAAACCTAAGTGCTTCCCATTGTTTCCCTATAACACATATAAGATAGTTAGTGATCAGCTTAAGTAAGGGTTCACATGCTATCAGTAAAATATGTTGATGAAAAATAAGCACATTGCAGATTCATCAGATTATTTCAAGCCACATGGAAAACCCATTTATCCAAACCAAGCATGATTAAGAACTAGGAAATATAGCAATTGTATATGTTTCTCATGTATTAAGTGGAGCCAAATTCGATTTATTCCTCACATGCACAACAATACAAAATTCTACCCACGACAATTGGACATCGCAATGTAGAATTGAACCAAGAAGTTAGCTAAACACCACAACAAATGAACCGAACATTAAACTGAGCACCACATTGCACAATATAACATACTCCTAATAGAAGATCAGACAGTTTACCAAACCAAGCATGCTTAACAACTTGGAAATATAGCAATTGTATTTGTTTCTCATGTATTTAGTACAACCAAATTCGATTTATTTCTCACATGGTATACAATAATAGAATGCAGCCACAACAATTGAACATCGCATTGCAGAATTGAACCAAGCAGTTAACTAAACACCACAACAAATGAACCAAACGTTAATTGAGCACCACCTTGCACAGTATAACATACTCGTAATAGAAGATCAGATAGTTAACCAAACCAAGCATGCTTAACAACTTGGAAATATTGCACCCTGAAGAATTGAACATCACATTTGCAGAATTGAACCAAGCAGTTAACTAAACACCACATTGCACAACATATAGAACATATACACTATAGCAGAAGATTGCATGGTAAAAGTAGATGGCACAATTCACTAGAATTTGTTAAGGAAAGGCAGTAGCTAGCAAACGATGGCCTTAATAAAACGCCACGAACTGTCGTTTGAAGCAGCCAACCGCGTCGCGGCATCGGCACGCAAGGTGTCAATGGTGGCCTCGACAGCAAGGTGCTCCTCCAAAATCTGGGGTCGGCACGAATGACAGCCATCGCGACCTCATCCGCGCGTGCGGCCGTGATTTGCTTCTCCGCTGCCAAATGCTCCTTGAGATCCTGGCTATACTGCGTGCACCATGGCTTAGGTCGGCGCTTATTTGGTGGAGGGGTCGGTGATTTGAGTGGAAGGTGTCGTGCTCGCGCTGGCGGTCGGGGCATGTGGGATGTGGAAGGAGGAGGAGGATGGGGTGTGGTGTGGATTACCTGCCTGGATAGGCGAGGCCGAGCAGCGTGAAGGAGGATCGCCGGCGAGGAGGCGGAGCTACAAGCAAGGAGTGAAGGTTTCAACTTGCAAAGGAAGGCGGAAAGGGGGGAAATGTGGATTTTGTTAAGGGGGAGGGGGCGGGGAGGTAGATATTTCCACAGAAGCCGAAAATTTGGAATCGCTTCAGCCAAAAAACTGGCGCGCAAAGTGTCACCAGACACGGTCCCTTATTCAGAACCGTGTATCATATGTGAACATCACAAACGATTCAGATAGCTTAACCTGTGTGTGATGAGTTTGAACATCAAAAAATTTGGTTCGAATTTCCGTGGTTACAGTGGTCATCCACGTCATTGCATAATTTGGGTACACAAAGGAGACTACAACACACCCACACTTCTTAATCGAGTAAGTTCAGCAATTAAACGGAGCTAGCTGACCTAAACATTACTCTAACTGATTAAAGACCAGCACTCTTAATTAAACAAAACAAAAAGTACTACTATGGCCGGTGCTCGTCGATCTCCGTCGCCGCCTCCATGTGCAGCTCGCGCCCGACGGTCTCCACGGGAAGGGGCTCCATGGCATCAATCGCACCATACTCGGCAAGCATCTCTCCATCCGCGTCCGCCATATCTTTGGAATAGGCCGCCACGAGTAGGGCGTGGGCGTCCGTGATCTGGGCTTTGGCAGGCTCCGCCGTGGCAAGGTATGTCGCGCAGGAACGGATGGCTGCTCGAACTCTCTCGACGATTGCCAACTCTTCGGCCGTGGGTTGCCGACCATTGTCGGAGAAGCTTCCTTCGATTTAGGCGGTGAGCGCCATGAGCTGGGCATGGATGGCCTCGACATGGTGGTGGGCGGCCTCCATCAGGGCTAAGGCCACCACTGCGGAACGGATAGCTGCTGTGCCGCTCTCGCCAGTTGCTATCCTCGAGGCAGATGCTGCTGCCACCGCCTGAGAAGCAACAGCGGCCGTTTGTGCTACCTTGGCCGCCTGGACGCAGATTGCGGTCGCCCTCACGAAGCTTGCTAGCACGCGCCTGGCGGCAGCGGCCGCGCTCTCGCCGGAGTGGGCCGCCGAAGTTGCCCTCACGACGTGGGTCCACGTCCCTGATACGTCTCCAACGTATCTATAATTTTTGATTGCTCCATGCTATATTATCTACTATTTTGGACAACATTGGGCTTTATTATCCACTTTTATATTATTTTTGGGACTAACCTATTAACCAGAGGCCCAACCCAAAATTGGTATTTTTTTTGCCTATTTTTGTGTTTCGAAGAAAAGGAATATCAGACGGAGTCGAAACGGAATGAAATCAACTAGAGAAGTTATTTTTGGAAGGAAAGCTACCGAAAAAGCTTGGAGTGTACGTCAGGAAAGAAACAAGGAAGCCACGAGGGTGGGGGGCGCGCCCACCCCCCTAGGGCGCGCCCCCTGCCTCGTGGGCCCCTCGTGGCTCCACCGACGTACTTCCTTCACCCATATATACCCACGTACCCTAAAACTTCCAGAGAACAGAATAGATCGAGGGTTTCGCCGCCGGAAGCCTTTGTAGCCACCAAAAGTCAATCGGGACCCTATTCCGGCACCCTACCGGAGGGGGGAACTGTTGGGAACATAGTAATTTCAAAAAAAATCCTACGCACACGCAAGATCATGGTGATGCATAGCAACGAGAGGGGAGAGTGTTGTCTACGTACCCTCGTAGACCGAAGCGGAAGCGTTGACGCAACATAGTGGAAGTAGTCGTACGTCTTCCCGATCCGACCGATCCAAGCACTGTTACTCAGGCACCTCCGAGTTCTTAGCACACGTTCAGCTCGATGACGCTCCCCGGGCCTCCGATCCAGCAAAGCTTCGGGGATGAGTTCCGTTAGCACGACGGCGTGATGACGATGATGATGTTCTACTGACGCAGGGCTTCGCCTAAGCACTGCAACGATATGACCGAGGTGGAATATGGTGGAGGGGGGCACCGCACACGGCTAAGGAACGATCACGAAGATCAACTTGTGTGTCCTAGGGTGCCCCCCTGCCCCCGTATATAAAGGAGGGGAGGGGAGGGCGCGGCCGACCCCCAAGGGGTGCGCCAGGAGGAGTCCTACTCCCACCGGGAGTAGGACTCCTCTCCCTTGCCTTGTAGGAGAAGGAAGGAGAGAGGGGGAAAGGAAAAAGGGGGGCGCCGCCGCCCTTCCTTGTCCTATTTGGACTAAGGGGAGAGGGGGCGCGCGGCCTGCCCTGGCCGCCCCTCCTATTTTCCCTTAAGGCCCATATGGGCCCATTAACCCCCGGCGGGGTTCCGGTAACCCCCCGGTACTCCAGTAAAATGCCGATTTCACTCGGAACCATTCCGATGTCCAAATATAGGCTTCCAATATATCGATCTTTATGTCTCGACCATTTCGAGACTGCTCGTCATGTCCGTGATCACATCCGGGACTCTGAACTGACTTCGGTACATCAAAATGCATAAACTCATAATAACTGTCATCGTAACTTTAAGCGTGCGGACCCTACGGTTCGAGAACAATGTAGACATGACCGAGACACGTCTCCGGTCAATAACCAATAGCGGGACCTGGATGCCCATATTGGCTCCTACATATTCTACGAAGATCTTTATCGGTCAGACCGCATAACAATGTACATTGTTCCCTTTGTCATCGGTATGTTACTTGCCCGAGATTCGATCGTCGGTATCCAATACCTAGTTCAATCTCGTTGCCGGCAAGTCTCTTTACTCGTTCCGTAATACATCATCTCACAACTAACATATTAGTTGTAATGCTTGCAAGGCTTATGTGATGTGCATTACCGAGAGGGCCCAGAGATACCTCTCCGACTATCGGAGTGACAAATCCTAATCTCGAAATACGCCAACCCAACAAGTACCTTTGGAGACACCTGTAGAGCACCTTTATAATCACCCAGTTACGTTGTGACGTTTGGTAGCACACAAAGTGTTCCTCCGATAAACAGGAGTTGCATAATCTCATAGTCATAGGAACATGTATAAGTCATGAAGAAAGCAATAGCAACATACTAAACGATCGGGTGCTAAGCTAATGGAATGGGTCATGTCAATCAGATCATTCAACTAATGATGTGACCTCGTTAATCAAATAACAACTCTTTGTTCATGGTTAGGAAACATAACCATCTTTGATTAACGAGCTAGTCAAGTAGAGGCATACTAGTGACATTCTATTTGTTTATATATTCACACATGTATTATGTTTCCGGCTAATACAATTATAGCATGAATAATAAACATTTATCATGATATATGAGGAAATAAATAATAACTTTATTATTGCCTCTAGGGCATATTTCCTTCAGTCTCCCACTTGCACTAGAGTCAATAATCTAGATTACACAGTAATGATTCTAACACCCATGGAGTTTTGGTGCTGATCATGTTTTGCTCGTGGAAGAGGCTTAGTCAACGGGTCTGCTACATTCAGATCCGTATGTATCTTGCAAATCTCTATGTCTCCCACCTGGACTAGATCCCGGATGGAATTGAAGCGTCTCTTGATGTGCTTGGTTCTCTTGTGAAATCTGGATTCCTTTGCCAAGGCAATTGCACCAGTATTGTCACAAAAGATTTTCATTGGCCCCGATGCACTAGGTATGACACCTATATCGGATATGAACTCCTTCATCCAGACTCCTTCGTTTGCTGCTTCCGAAGCAGCTATGTACTCCGCTTCACATGTAGATCCCGCCACGACGCTTTGTTTAGAACTGCATCAACCGACAACTCCACCGTTTAATGTAAACACGTATCCGGTTTGCGATTTAGAATCGTCCGGATCAGTGTCAAAGCTTGCATCAACGTAACCGTTTACGATGAGCTCTTTGTCACCTCCATATATGAGAAACATATCCTTAGTTCTTTTCAGGTACTTCAGGATGTTCTTGACCGCTGTCCAGTGATCCACTCCTGGATTACTTTGGTACCTCCCTGCTAAACTTATAGCAAGACACACATCAGGTCTGGTACACAGCATTGCATACATGATAGAGCCTATGGCTGAAGCATAGGGAACATTTTTCATTTTCTCTCTATCTTCTGCAGTGGTCGGGCATTGAGTCTTACTCAACTTCACACCTTGTAGTACAGGCAAGAATCCTTTCTTTGCTTGATCCATTTTGAACTTCTTCAAAACTTTGTCAAGGTATGTGCTTTGTGAAAGTCCAATTAAGCGTCTTGATCTATTTCTATAGATCTTGATGCCCAATATGTAAATAGCTTCACCGAGGTCTTTCATTGAAAAATTCTTATTCAAGTATCCCTTTAAGCTATCTAGAAATTCTATATCATTTCCGATTAGTAATATTTAGTAATATGTCATCGACATATAATATCAGAAATGCTACAGAGCTCCCACTCACTTTCTTGTAAATACAGGCTTCTCTAGAAGTCTGTACAAACCCAAATGCTTTGATCACACTATCAAAGCGTTTATTCCAACTCCGAGAGGCTTGCACCAGTCCATAAATGGATCGCTGGAGCTTGCACACTTTGTTAGCTCCCTTTGGATCGATAAAACCTTCTGGTTGCATCATATACAACTCTTCTTCCAGAAATCCATTCAGGAATGCAATTTTTACATCCATCTGCCAAATTTCATAATCATAAAATGCGGCAATTGCTAACATGATTCGGACAGACTTAAGCATCGCTACGGGTGAGAAGGTCTCATCGTAGTCAATCCCTTGAACTTGTCAAAAACCTTTTGCGATAAGTCGAGCTTTGTAGACAGTAACATTACCATCAGCGTCAGTCTTCTTCTTGAAGATCCATTTATTCTCAATTGCTTGCCGACCATCGGGCAAGTCAACCAAAGTCCACACTTTGTTCTCATACATGGATCCCATCTCAGATTTCATGGCTTCAAGCCATTTTGCGGAATCTGGGCTCACCATCGCTTCTTCATAGTTCATAGGTTCACCATGATCTAGTAGCATGATTTCCAGAACAGGATTGCCGTACCACTCTGGTGCGGATCTTACTCTGGTTGATCTACGAGGTTCTGTAGTAACTTGATCTGAAGTTGCATGATCATCATCATTAACTTCCTCACCAATTGGTTTAGACGTCACAGAAACTGGTTCCTGTGATGTGCTATTTCCCAATAAGGGAGCAGGTATAGTTACCTCATCAAGTTCTACTTTTCTCCCACTCACTTCTTTCGAGAGAAACTCCTTCTCTAGAAAGGATCCATTTTTAGCAACGAATGTCTTGCCTTCGGATCTGTGATAGAAGGTGTACCCAACAGTTTCTTTTGGGTATCCTATGAAGACACATTTCTCCGATTTGGGTTCGAGCTTATCAGGTTGAAGTTTTTTCACATAAGCATCGCAGCCCCAAACTTTAAGAAACGACAACTTTGGTTTCTTGCCAAACCATAGTTCATAAGGCGTCGTCTCAACGGATTTTGATGGTGCTCTAGTTAACGTGAATGCGGCCGTCTCTAAAGCATAACCCCAAAACGATAGCGGTAAATCTGTAAGAGACATCATAGATCGCACCATATCAAGTAAAGTACGATTACGACGTTCCGACACACCATTACGTTGTGGTGTTCCGGGTGGCGTGAGTTGCGAAACTATTCCGCATTGTTTCAAATGTAGACCAAACTCGTAACTCAAATATTCTCCTCCACGATCAGATCGTAGAAACTTTATTTTCTTGTTATGATGATTTTCAACTTCACTCTGAAATTCTTTGAACTTTTCAAAAGTTTCAGACTTGTGTTTCATTAAGTAGATATACCCATATCTGCTTAAATCATCTGTGAAGGTGAGAAAATTACGATATCCGCCACGAGCTTCAATATTCATCGGACCACATACATCTGTATGTATGATTTCCAATAAATCTGTTGCTCTCTCCATAGTACCGGAGAACGGTGTTTTAGTCATCTTGCCCATGAGGCACGGTTCGCAAGTACCAAGTGATTCATAATCAAGTGGTTCCAAAAGTCCATCAGTATGGAGTTTCTTCATGCGCTTTACACCGATATGACCTAAACGGCAGTGCCACAAATAAGTTGCACTATCATTATCAACTCTGCATCTTTTGGCTTCAACATTATGAATATGTGTATCACTACTATCGAGATTCATCAAAAATAGACCACTCTTCAAGGGTGCATGACCATAAAAGATATTACTCATTTAAATAGAAAAACCATTATTCTCTGATTTAAATGAATAACCGTCTCGCATCAAAAAAGATCCAGATATAATGTTCATGCTCAACGCTGGCACCAAATAACAATTATTTAGGTCTAATACTAATCCCGAAGGTAGATGTAGAGGTAGCGTGCCGACCGCGATCACATCGACTTTGGAACCATTTCCCACGCGCATCGTCACCTCGTCCTTTGCTAGTGTTCGCTTAATCCGTAGTCCCTGTTTCGAGTTGCAAATATTAGCAACAGAACCAATATCAAATACCCAGGTGCTACTGCGAGCTCTAGTAAGGTACACATCAATAACATGTATATCACATATACCTTTGTTCACCTTGCCATCCTTCTTATCCGCCAAATACTTGGGGCAGTTCCGCTTCCAGTGACCAGTCTGCTTGCAGTAGAAGCACTCAGTTTCAGGCTTAGGTCCAGACTTGGGTTTCTTCTCTTGAGCAGCAACTTGCTTGTTGTTCTTCTTGAAGTTCCCCTTCTTTTTCCCTTTGCCCTTTTTCTTGAAACTAGTGGTCTTGTTGACCATCAACACTTGATGCTCCTTCTTGATTTCTACCTCCGCAGCCTTTAGCATTGCGAAGAGCTCGGGAATCGTCTTATCCATCCCTTGCATATTATAGTTCATCACGAATCCTTTGTAGCTTGGTGGAAGTGATTGGAGAATTCTGTCAATGACGCAATCATCCGGAAGATTAACTCCCAGTTGAATCAAGTGATTACAATACCCAGACATTTTGAGTATATGCTCACTGACAGAACTATTCTCCTCCATCTTGCAGCTATAAAACTTATTGGAGACTTCATATCTCTCAATCCGGGCATTCTGTTGGAATATTAACTTCAACTCTTGGAACATCTCATATGCCCCATGACGTTCAAAACGTCGTTGAAGTCCCGGTTCTAAGCCATAAAGCATGGCACATTGAACTATCAAGTAGTCATCAGCTTTGCTCTGCCAGACGTTCTTAACGTCGTCAGTTGCATCAGCAGTAGGCCTGGCACCCAGCGGTGCTTCCAGGACGTAACTCTTCTATGCAGCAATGAGGATAATCCTCAAGTTACGGACCCAGTCCGTGTAATTGCTACCATCATCTTTCAACTTTGCTTTCTCAAGGAACGCATTAAAATTCAACGGAACAACAGCACGGGCCATCTATCTACAATCAACATAAACATGCAAGATACTATCAGGGACTAAGTTCATGATAAATTTAAGTTCAATTAATCATATTACTTAAGAACTCCCACTTAGATAGACATCCCTCTAATCCTCTAAGTGATCACGTGATCCAAATCATCTAAACCATAACTGATCATCACGTGAAATGGATTAGTCTTCAATGGTGAACGTCATTATGTTGATCATATCTACTATATGATTCACGCTCGACCTTTCGGTCTCCGTGTTCCGAGGCCATATCTGCATATGCTAGGCTCGTCAAGTATAACCCGAGTATTCCGCGTGTGCAAAACTGGCTTGCACCCGTTGAAGATGGACGTAGAGCTTATCACACCCGATCATCACGTGGTGTCTGGGCACGACGAACTTTGGCAACGGTGCATACTCAGGGAGAACACTTCTTGATAATTTAGTGAGAGATCATCTTATAATGCTACCGTCAATCAAAGCAAGATAAGATGCATAAAAAGATAAACATCACATGCAATCAATATAAGTGATATGATATGGCCATCATCATCTTGTGCTTGTGATCTCCATCTCCGAAGCACCGTCATGATCACCATCGTCACCGGCGCGACACCTTGATTTCCATCGTAGCATCGTTGTCATCTCGCCTATCTTATGCTTCTACGACTATCGCTACCGCTTAGTGATAAAGTAAAGCATTACAGGGCGATTGCATTGCATACAATAAAGCGACAACCATATGGCTCCTGCCAGTTGCCGATAACTCGGTTACAAAACATGATCATCTCATACAATAAAATTTAGCATCATGTCTTGACCATATCACATCACAACATGCCCTGCAAAAACAAGGTAGACGTCCTCTACTTTGTTTATTGCAAGTTTTACGTGGCTGCTACGGGCTTAAGCAAGAACCAATCTTACCTACGCATCAAAACCACAACGATAGTTTGTCAAATAGACTCCGTTTTAACCTTCGCAAGGACTGGGCGTAGCCGTACTCGGTTCAACTAAAGTTGGAGAAACTGACACCCGCCAGCCACCTGTGTGCAAAGCACGTCGGTAGAACCAGTCTCGCGTAAGCGTACGCGTAATGTCGGTCCGGGCCTCTTCATCCAACAATACCGCCGAACCAAAGTATGACATGCTGGTAGGCAGTATGACTTATATCGTCCACAACTCACTTGTGTTATACTCGTGCATATAACATCAAACCATAAAAACCTAGGCTCGGATGCCACTGTTGGGAACGTAGTAATTTCAGAAAATTTCCTACGCACACGCAAGATCATGGTGATGCATAGCAACGAGAGGGGAGAGTGTTGTCTACATACCCTCGTAGACCGAAGCGGAAGCGTTGACGCAACGTAGTGGAAGTAGTCGTACGTCTTCCTGATCCGACCGATCCAAGCACCGTTACTCCGGCACCTCCGAGTTCTTAGCACATGTTCAGCTCGATGACGCTCCCCGGGCTCCGATCCAGCAAAGCTTCGGGGATGAGTTCCGTCAGCACGACGGCGTGATGACGATGATGATGTTCTACCGACGCAGGGCTTCGCCTAAGCACTGCAACGATATGACCGAGGTGGAATATGGTGGTGGGGGGCACCGCACACGGCTAAGGAACGATCACGAAGATCAACTTGTGTGTCCTAGGGTGCCCCCTGCCCCCGTATATAAAGGAGGGGAGGGGAGGGCGCGGCCGGCCCCCAAGGGGTGCGCCAGGAGGAGTCCTACTCCCACCGGGAGTAGGACTCCTCTACCTTGCCTTGTAGGAGATGGAAGGAGAGAGGGGGAAAGGAAAAAGGGGGGCGCCCCCCCCTTCCTTGTCCTATTCGGACTAAGGTGGAGGGGGCGCGCGGCCTGCCCTGGCCGCCCCTCCTCTTTTCCCTTAAGGACCATATGGGCCCATTAACCCCCCGGGGGGGGGGGGTGTTCCGGTAACCCCCCGGTGCTCCAGTAAAATGCCGATTTCACTCGGAACCATTCCGATGTCTAAATATAGGCTTCCAATATATCGATCTTTATGTCTCGACCATTTCGAGACTCCTCGTCATGACAGTGATCACATTCGGGACTCCGAACTAAATTTGGTACATCAAAATGCATAAACTCATAATAACTGTCATCGTAACTTTAACCGTGCGTACCCTACGGTTCGAGAACAATGTAGACATGACCGAGACACGTCTCCGGTCAATAACCAATAGCGGGACCTGGATGCCCATATTGGCTCCTACATATTCTACGAAGATCTTTATCGGTCAGACCACATAACAATGTACATTGTTCCCTTTGTCATCGGTATGTTACTTGCCCGAGATTCGATCGTCGGTATCCAATACCTAGTTCAATCTAGTTGTCGGCAAGTCTCTTTACTCGTTCCGTAATACATCATCTCACAACTAACATATTAGTTGTAATGCTTGCAAGGCTTATGTGATGTGCATTACCGAGACGGCCCAGAGATACCTCTCCGACTATCGGAGTGACAAATCCTAATCTCGAAATACGCCAACCCAACAAGTACCTTTGGAGACACCTGTAGAGCACCTTTATAATCAGCAGTTACGTTGTGACGTTTGGTAGCACACAAAGTGTTCCTCCGGTAAACGGGAGTTTCATAATCTCATAGTCATAGGAACATGTATAAGTCATGAAGAAAGCAATAGCAACATACTAAACGATCGGGTGCTAAGCTAATGGAATGGGTCATGTCAATCAGATCATTCAACTAATGATGTGACCTCGTTAATCAAATAACAACTCTTTGTTCATGGTTAGGAAACATAACCATCTTTGATTAACGAGCTAGTCAAGTAGAGGCATACTAGTGACATTCTATTTGTTTATATATTCACACATGTATTATGTTTCCGGCTAATACAATTCTAGCATGAATAATAAACATTTTATCATGATATATGAGGAAATAAATAATAACTTAATTATTGCCTCTAGGGCATATTTCCTTCAGGAACCCTCACTGGTGGCCATCTTCATCATCCCGGCGCTCTCCATGACGAGGAGGGAGTAGTTCACCCTCGGGGCTGAGATTCGATGGACTATGGAATAAGGAGTGGCAAGAGCCTAAGCTTGGGGATGTCCAAGGCACCCAAGGTAATATTCAAGGATAACCAAGCGTCTAAGCTTGGGGATGCCCCGGAAGGCATCCCCTCTTTCGTCTTCATTCATCGGTAACTTTACTTGGAGCTATATTTTTATTCACCACATGATATGTGTTTTGCTTGGAGCATCATTTTATTTTCTTTTGTTTTTCTTGCTGTTTGAATAAAGTATCAAGATCTGAAATTCTTAAATGTTAGAGAGCCTTCTCATAGTTGCATAATTATTCGACTACTCATTGATCTTCACTTATATCTTTTGGAGTAGTCAGTTTTTGCTCTAGTACTTCACTTATATCTTTTAGAGCATGATGGTGGATTTGTTTTATAGAAACTACTGATCTCTCATGCTTCACTTAGATTATTTTGATAGTCTTAAGTAGCATGGTAATTTGCTTAAAAAATCTTAAAATGCTTGGTATTCAAGATTTGTAAAACTTTCTTACGAGTGTGTTGAATACTAAGAAAAGTTTGATGCTTGATAATTGTTTTGAGATACGAAGATGGTGATATTAGAGTCATGCTAGTTGAGTAGTTGTGAATTTGAGAAATACTTGCGCTAAAGTTTGTGATTCCCGTAGCATGCATGTATGGTGAACCGTTATGTGATGAAGTCGGAGCATGATTTATTTATTGATTGTCTTCCTTATGAGTGGCGATCGGGGACGAGCGATGGTCTTTTCCTTCCAATCTACCCCCCTAGGAGCATGCGCGTAATACTTTGCTTTGATAACTTGTAGATTTTTGGAATAAGTATATGAGTTCTTTATGACTAATGTTGAGTCCATGGATTATACGCACTTTTCCCATCCTTCCACCATTTCTAGCCTCTCTAATACCGCGCACTTTTCGCTGGTATCATACACCTACCATATACCTTCCTCAAAAAAGCCACCATACCTACCTATCATGGCATTTCCATAGCCATTCCGAGATATATTGCCATGCAACTTTCCACCGTTCCGTTTATTATGACACGGTCCATCATTGTCATATTGCTTTGCATGATCATGTAGTTGACATCGTATTTGTGGCAAAGCCACCGTTCATAATTCTTTCATACATGTCACTCATGAGTCATTGCACATCCCGGTACACCGCCGGAGGCATTCATATAGAGTCATATCTTGTTCTAAGTATTGAGTTGTAATTCTTGAGTTGTAAGTGAATAAAAGTGTGATGATCATCATTATTAGAGCATTGTCCCAATGAGGAAAGGATGATGGAGAATATGATTCCCCCACAAGTCGGGATGAGACTCCGGACGAAAAAAAAGAGAAAAAAAAGAGGCCATAAAAAAGAGAAAAGGCCTAAATAAAAAAATGAGAGAAAAAGAGAGAAGGGACAATGCTACTATCCTTTTACCACACTTGTGCTTCAAAGTAGCACCATGATCTTCATGATAGAGAGTCTCTCATTTTTTCACTTTCAGATACTAGTGGGAATTTTTCATTATAGAACTTGGCTTGTATATTCCAATGATGGGCTTGCTCAAAATGCCCTAGGTCTTCGTGAGCAAGCAGGTTGGATGCACACCCACTTAGTTTCTTTTGTTGAGCTTTCATATACTTATAGCTCTAGTGTATTTGTTGCATGGCAATCCCTACTCACTCACATTGATATCTATTGATGGGCATCTCCATAGCCCGTTGATATGCCTAGTTGAATTGAGACTATCTTCCCCTCTTTTTGTCTTCTCCACAACCACCATTCTATTCCACATATAGTGCTATATCCATGGCTCATGCTCATGTATTGCATGAAGATTGGAAAAGTTTTGAATATATCAAAAGTATGAAACAATTGCTTGGCTTGTCATTGGGGTTGTGCATGATTTAAATACTTTGTGTGGTGAAGATAGAGCATAGCCAGACTATATGATTTTGTAGGGATAACCCTCCTTGGCCATGTTATTTTGAGAAGACATGATTGCTTTGTTAGTATGCTTGAAGTATTATTATATTTATGTTAATATAAACTTTTTTCTTGAATCTTTCGGATCTGAATATCCATACCACAATTAAGAAGAGTTACATTGAAATTATGCCAAGTAGCACTCCGCATCAAAAATTCTTTTTTTATCATTTACCTACTCGAGGACGAGCAGGAATTAAGCTTGGGGATGCTTGATACGTCTTCATCGTATCTATAATTTTTGATTACTCCATGCTATATTATCTACTATTTTGGACAATATTGTGCTTTATTATCCACTTCTATATTATTTTTGGGACTAACCTATTAACCGGAGGCCCAGCCCAGAATTGCTATTTTTTGCCTATTTCAGTGTTTCGAAGAAAAGGAATATTAGACGGAGTCGAAATGGAATGAAATCAACTAGAGAAGTTATTTTTGGAAAGAAAGCTACCGGAAAAGCTTGGAGGGCACGTCAGGAAAGGAACAAGGAAGCCACGAGGGTGGGGGGGGGGGGGGCGCCCACCCCCTAGGGTGCGCCCCCTGCCTCGTGGGCCTCTCATGGCTCCACCGATGTACTTCCTTCACCCATATATACCCACGTACCCTAACACTTCCAGAGAACAGAATAGATCGGGAGTTCCGCCGCCGCAAGCCTCTATAGCCACCAAAAGTCAATCGGGACCCTGTTCCGGCACCCTGCCGGAGGGGGGAACCCTCATCGGTGGCCATCTTGATCATCCCGACACTCTCCACGACAAGGAGGGAGTAGTTCACCCTCGGGGCTGAGGGTATGTACCAGTAGCTATGTGTTTGATCCCTCTCTCTCTCTCTCTCTCGTGTTCTTGATTTGGCACGATCTTGACGTATCGCGAGCTTTGCTATTATAGTTGGATCTTATGTTGCTTCTCCCCCCTCTACTCTCTTGTAATGGATTGAGTTTCCCCTTTGAAGTAATCTTATCGGATTGAGTCTTTAATGACTTGAGAACACTTGATGTATGTCTTGCCGTGCGTATCTGTGGTGACAATGGGATATCACGTGATTCACTTGATGTATGTCTTGGTGATCAACTTGCGGGTTCCGCCCATGAACCTATGCATAGGGGTTGGCACACGTTTTTGTCTTGATTCTCCGGTAGAAACTTTGGGACACTCTTTGAGGTTCTATCTGTTGGTTGAATAGATGAATCTGAGATTGTGTGATGCATATCGTATAATCATACCCACGGATACTTGAGGTGACATTGGAGTATCTAGGTGACATTAGGGTTTTGGTTGATTTGTGTCTTAAGGTGTTATTCTAGTACGAACTCTAGGGCTGTTTGTGACACTTATAGGAATAGCCTAATGGATTGATTGGAAAGAATAACTTTGAGGTGGTTTCGTACCCTACCATAGTCTCTTTGTTTGTACTCCGCTATTGGTTTCTTTGGAGTGACTCTTTGTTGCATGTTGAGGGATAGTTATATGATCCAATTATGTTATTATTGTTGAGAGAACTTGCACTAGTGAAAGTATGAACCCTAGGCCTTGTTTCCTATCATTGCAATACCATTTATGCTCACTTTTATCACTTGCTACCTTGCTGTTTTTATATTTTGAGATTACAAAAACCTATATCTACCATCCATATTGCACTTGTATCACCATCTCTTCGCCGAACTAGTGCACCTATACAATTTACCATTGTATTGAGTGTGTTGGGGACACAAGAGACTCTTTGTTATTTGGTTGCAGGGTTGCTTGAGAGAGACCATCTTCATCCTACGCCTCCTACGGATTGATAAACCTTAGGTCATCCACTTGAGGGAAACTTGCTACTGTCGTACAAACCTCTGCACTTGGAGGGCCAACAACGTCTACAAGAAGAAGATTGTGTAGTAGACATCAGTCCCCATCTTTCACCGGCGGCAAATGAACAGTGAAATGATATTTGGGGAGTGAGCAAGAGTGCTCGACACGCTAGCTATGGACTGTAGCCAACGCACCTTATCGCGTAAGCCATAGGCGTACTATACACCAACGGTGCTCCAAGATATTTTGT
This sequence comes from Aegilops umbellulata, assembly GCA_032464435.1. Lineage (NCBI taxonomy): Eukaryota > Viridiplantae > Streptophyta > Magnoliopsida > Poales > Poaceae > Aegilops > Aegilops umbellulata. The sequence goes on along the minus strand of CP136055.1, from coordinate 316,438,066 downwards.
GCTGCATCTCACATGGTTGGTGATAATAAACTATGTGCGATCTACTTGATTTATCATCTTGATTTGAATTACGTAATGGGGTCACAACGACAAAGGATGGTGTTTGAATTGTTAGAACTTTTATCTACAGTGAACATGCAACTATAGGTGTGTTGTCAAAAAAATTGGAATTATTCAGGGTTCGTTTGGTCGTTTTTATACATTAACTTGGTTTTGTAGGCAATTCAGGTGCATAATTCAAATTTGAACTACATGCACATGCTCCAGTGCATATAAACGGGTTGAAAATAAAATATGTGTCCTTGGTTGCATTCTTAGGTCCCATGCAAGAAATGGGAATGAATGTCACAAACCCTGCCACCGCCACTCGGCTGCAAACATTGAGATACCTGGCTTTTAAATTCTAGTAAATCCAAAACTCGTCTAAAATTCATAAAACTTGGGATGCTATCGTGGAGCGGCATCAACATGCCGTGGTAAAATATTTGTCCCATTTGGGGAAGGTTTGGGTATAAGCTTCTCACAAACCAGAGCTTCTCACAACAAGCGTGATGGTTTCGGTAGGGAATGTGCCACCTTTGGGGACGAAACGATATCTGTTGCCTCTTATTGCTTTCAAAAAATTTCAAGTGTCAAGATAGAACAACAGGAGTGTCTTGTTCAATTTTGGAATTTTTCGGGGTTCGTTTGGACATTTTTATACATTAACTGGGTTTCCTAGGCATTTTATGCGCATAATTCAAATTTGAACTACATGCACATGCTCCAGTACATAGAAACTGGTTGAAAAATCAAATATGTGTCTTTGGTTGCATGCTTAGGTCCCATGCAAGAAATTGGAACGAATTCCAAACACCCTGCCACCGTCACTCGGTCGCAAACATTGAGATACCTGGTTTTTAAATTCTAGCAAATCCAAACTCGTCTGAAATTCATGAAACTTGGCATGCTATCATGGACCGACATCAACATGTCGTTGTAAAAAATTTGTCCCATTTGGGGCAGGTTTGGGTATAAGCTTCTCACAAACTAGAGCTTCTCACAACAAGCGTGATGGTTTCAGTAGGGAACGTGCCACCTTTGGGGATGAAACTATATCCGTTGCCTCCTATTGCTTTCAAAAAAAATCGAGTGTCAACATAGAACAATAGGAGTGTTGTGTTCTGATACGTCTCCAACGTATCTATAATTTTTTATTGCTCCGTGCTATATTATCTACTGTTTTGGACTATATTGGGCTTTATTTTCCACTTCTATATTATTTTTGGGACTAACCTATTAACCGGAGGCCCAGCCCAGAATTGCTGTTTTTTGCCTATTTTAGAGTTTCGGAGAAACAGAAAATCAAACGGAGTCCAAACGGAATGAAACCTTCGGGAATGTGATTTTCTCATCAGATAAGACCAAGGAGACTTGGACCCTCCGTCAAGAAAGCCATGAGGCGGTCACGAGGGTGGGGGGCATGCCCACCCCCCTAGGGCGCGCCCCCCTGCCACTACAAAAAAAGACACATCCGTGACATTTTGGGTCGAACGAATTTTTTTCCTGTCATACATATGACACTTCTATGACGATAATTGTCACAAAACCCGTTATCATCATAGATGTGGTGGGCTCCTACTTCTATGACAAAAAATCATGACAGAAAATGGGCTTTTTGTCCTGGGCGGGCCGGAGATGCAGCTGCATGACATTCTTTGGGCCGTCCATGACGGAAAAAACCGTGGTAGAAGCGAGGGCGAGGAAAATTTCAGGGAGTTCCTGGTTACGGTTGGAGGTCGGGGGCCGAGTGATGCGCGTTTCTCTCGTACACGTACGCGCGTGTGTGCGAGGCGTTGGCTCTAACTGAACCCGAACGAGGCGTTGGGCTCTAACTGAACCCGAGCGATTGCACTGCAGGCTACGCGTTACTGAATCCGAGCGATCGATCGATGGCTGTTAACTGGACCCGATCGAGCGATTCCTTCGCTACTGCTGCTAACTGAAGTCAATCGATGCTGCCTATGGATGAACAGTGAGCATTGCGGGGGGGGGGGGGGGTTGGATGAACAGTTCCTGGTGGGGGTGGATGAACAGAACCCCGTGGTGTTGCCTCTGGATGAACACGACCCTGATCGATCGAGCCGGTTGGGGCTCGATGAACAGGACCCCGTGGAGGGCTGGATGAACAGGACCACCCCATGGAGGGCAGGATGAACCGTAGACGATGGAGGGCAGGATGAACAGTAGCCCATGGAGGGGTGGTTGAACAGGAGCCCGTGGAGAGGGCTGGTTGAACAGTAGCCGATGGAGTAGCGCGTGGTGGAGGCTGGATGAACAGGAGCCTGTGGATGAACAGTCGCAGGTGGAGGCTGGAGGAGGTCGACGATGGATGAACAGTAGCTCGTGGAGGCTGGAGGGGGTCGACGGTGGAGATGAACAGTATCTCGTGGAGTCCCATTTTGCGGTACGCCACACCCCTCCCGATGAACAAGACCCCCGTTTCGACCGTAGCGCTCCAACACAAGTCCGTTTCGTCCGTTTTAAGGTACGCCACACCCCTCCCGATCAACAGGACCCCTGTTTCGACCGTAGGAGGTTCGTTTCTTCCGTTTTGCGGTACGCCAGACCCCTCCCGATGAACAGGATCCCGTTTCGAACGTGGCCGGTCGAAGGCAAGGCCGTTTCCTCCGTTCTGCGGTACACCATGCCTCGTTTCCATCGCTTGTTCCATCCAAGCCCTCCCGATGAACACGACGCATTCCATTGCCTCCCGATGAACACGACGCGTTCCGTTGCCTCCCCATGAACGCGATGCATTCTGTTGCCTCCCCATGAACACAACGACAATGCTGTTTCTCCGTTCCGGCCCAGCCATGTACACGAGCCCTGGCCATACGTATGCGCGAGTAGGCGTTCGAGACCCCGCCCGTATGTACACATATGTGGCCGTATTTTCTTTCTTGCACCCTGGCCGTTGTACGTACGTGTACATGCTAAGTGCGCGCCTCTACTACGACACGTGCGCGCCTCTACATCGACCGGTATATATGTACGTACATGTTCGCGACCAGAATGACAACGCTACATACGCTTCGACCAGGTGGGTCCCGACTGTCAGGCACTTCCTTGCGTGCGAAGATGTAGATAGTGGGTCCCAGCAGTCAAGGGTGCGAAATACGATGGCCCGTCCGGTGGTTCCCCGCTGTCAGGTGGAGGAATAATTATTTTTCACGTAATAAGGAGGCACTTCCTTGCTGCGGCGTGGACCCAGCCGTCAGCCTCTCCACGTACAGTCCATGTCCGATGGAAGCCGTTCCTTGACCACGTTGACCACGCCGCGCCAAGAGCACCAGGGCGGTGGACGACGGCGAGGCCTAGGAAGGGGACAACGCGGAGCCGGGAAAGACATGGCAGTGGATGCCCACACGTAGAGGAGTACGAGGGTTCACTGGTTCGCTGCGGTGTGAGGCTGCCGTCGCCATAGAATAACAGGGGGTGTGGGTGAGTAGAGGGATGTCCTGGCCAGCGGTGGGAGTAGTAGGGAGCGGTGAGGGCTTCGCCGCATCGCAGCCGATCACGGGAGGCAGGAGCACGAGGCACGACCGGCGCTGGTTTGGGCGGCTGGAGCAAGAAGACCAGAGGTTGAAGAAGCACTACGGTCGTTGGATGGACATCGTACGGTCACTGGAGCTAGAATCGTGCATATTGACCAAGTTGACAAAGCCCTCCATCCCCGTCAACTTAGTAGGCCCACAAGTCAGCCTGCCACTATACTGGGTCCCAGCTAATAGGGTTGACAAAGCCCTTTGTGCAGTTCCACCAAAATGAACCGACTGTTCCATTCTGACATTCCAGTTAAACAACACAAAAGTCACTTCTTTTAAGAAGAGTTTTGTGCAGTGCACCAAAAGGTCACAACAGCAACCAGGTGAATTGGATATCCCTGTTTGCACAAAAAGGCACAGAGGAAACAGTCATCGTCTCAAACAATTACAGGCAAAAACATTTGGCTAAACTTGTCATGGCTTATAACAGTGGCATGGCTTCATTTTTACCAGGGACATTAGATTAAGAACAGCTAAGGCTGCGTTCGGTTCATAGGTTTGGTGCAGGATTTTCGTAGGAACACAATTCCTACGGTATTCTTTCCCTTCCAACCGTTCGGAACACAGGAAAGGTGAATAGTGTTTCATAGGAAAGCTGGTCTGGTAGTACTGATTCCATAGGATTAGAAACATCCACACGCTGCTCATTTTTTGGGCGGAAGCCCGAGGTAGGTGCTCGCTGCCATGCATTAGACAGGGTGCTATGCTGTGTTGCCGGAATAAAAAAATCAACCTATGTGTGGTACGTGAGGTGAGGACGAGAGTAGTCACTGTGCAGCTGAATAAAAAATAGCATCTCATACTGCCAAGCATGCTACTCTAAAAAAACAAATATGTACATTTCGTAGTCCATTCTAACACATTCTCTTGAGAGTTTCCTCCAGTTCGCTGTTCCATAGATTTATACCTACATTCCTTTCCAATTCCTCTATTTTCATCAAGACCTATGTTTTCTGCCCCTTTATTCCAAATGGAGCCTAAGTATTTGGTATAAGGGCATGGGACAGTGGGTGCACCAGCAGTCCAGCACCATGTACGTAAACAGGGGCATAAAGTGGTGATTCATAGTTTATTGCCCCGAGAAACAAACATCCAAGAAACATATCTGGGTTGGTCCCATTTTTGTTCACTCTAGCCACCTACTCCTATGTGTGGATAGCAAATCTAGTCCTGGTCATACCACTGTGTACAACGTTACCCCTATATTTCCCTTTTCGACCAAGAGACCGGTTGGTTCACCCCCTTTCCTTCCTATTTGTACCAAGTCCGATGTACATACTAAATTCCCCCACCCCAACTTTATTTCTTGTTTGAACCAAGTATGTACAAGATTCGACTCCATGAAGTAGCTTTACCTCTAACAATAGAAGAAAAAAATGTGACGTTGGACCATCCGATCGAGAGGGGCTGAGAGTTAGAAAATGATGCACATGCAGCGACGTAGCGAGCTAGGGAAGTAGAGCTAAGGCGGTTTCGAATGAAGATATACCTGAAGGTCGTCGGGATGTGGATAGGTGGGCGGCGGGAGGCCGGATCCGCCAACAGGCAATGACGAAGGGATCGGAGGACCTCCCGCGCCGGCGCTCGGCCAGAGATAACGGTGCGGCTAGCAGTGGGTCTCCTTCCTCGCTGTCGACAACGGCCTAGACGCTGCCCCTCCTCCCCTTCACCGACGGAGGGGGATACGTCCGGATCTGTAACCAACGGTGAGGATATAAAGCCAGTGTTTTTTGAAGGGAGAAAGACAGTGTTACTACCCCTATCTTGTTTAAATCTAGAGAGGATGAGAGTGTGTGAATAGAGCAACCCTAGAAAGCAAGCGCGGAGGCTCCGGCCTATATATACGTAGTGAGCAACCCTAGCAAGCAACCCTAGCAAGCAAGCAACCCCTATCTTCGTCAACTCATACAAGACCGAGAAATTTGATTACTACAACGCCCTCTCCCTCGCGGACTGAGCTCCGGTGCCTTAACTACACCTGCCTTTGGCTGCATGACAGGAGGGCCAACCACTTGTTGGGACCACCTGTCATAGACGCAAAGGCAGGAGCAGTAAGTTGAAGCTTTCACTATCCCTCCCGCACGAGGTGGACGGACATGCAGCAGTGGATTCGATACTATAGAAGTAGGAGTAGCATCATTATTGTTCGTCTTCTCGAAGAGGCGAAGAGCCAAGCGCAACCCGAACGTCGCAGTTGCGAACGCTTGCGTGGTGCGGTTCCTTGGAGTACTAGCCAGGCTCTTGCATGAGACAAAATTGCTATTGTTTAACAATTAAACTCCATTATCCATTGGTTGATACTCATTCTGCATAGGTCCACGCGCTTAGCACCGTTTCCTCCTGGGGTCACCAATGTTTATTTGCTAATTAGTAGCATTGCATTTAATGAACTAGCCGTTGCAAGTCATTAAAAGCATGCACACCTCTCATCTCTTATTGGTTGATATGTCAAGAAACAAGAAACAAGGTAGAAGTTAATGCACCGTGCCTAAGTGTTTTGGGACTATTTGGTTTTCGTGAGATGACTTACACACCTAGACGGAGGGAGTAGTATAGCCCTGTAAACCGGAAAGGAGTATTTGCCTTTCTAGAGATTTCAACAAGTCACTAGACTACACCGTGTGCAGTGCTCCCTCCCTTCCGGTTTATAGGGCTCAAATCTCAAATCTCATGAACCAAGGCATTTTGCGATTGGAGGAATGTATCTCGTACTTTACAAAACTACCCTAATTAAACTCATGCATTAATTACGTAGTTCTCTCGTTTTCCTCTCCGCCTTGGTCGCGGTGCACAATACTGAGCACTCCTATATGACTAGCCGCTCTATCTACATGCGGGACATTTCAAAGCATCCGGGCCGGCGTGCCATCCACCAAATCACAGCGAGGTGCTGCAGTCGAGACTCACCTGTCACCCCTGTGTGGCCGTCATGACCCGTCATATCAGAAAACCCACACCTTTACCAGCAATGGTAAGGTGGCCTCCAAGTTGGACTGGACGAAGCAACCGTCATTTCACCGGAATGCTCGTTCAAGCCCTTTCTTCCCTTTCTTGAAGAAAACCTCACTCCAGGCTACTCACTTCTACCATTTTTCTTCTGTACCGACGAAGGAAAGGTGGGCGAATCAGTTATGCTGCTATATTTTCATTCCAAGAATCTTCTTTTTGCGAAGCACCGACCGATTCTCACATCCTATTCTTTTCCCGTTTTCATTGCAATTGTGGTTTCCTTTCGATTGCTTTTTGTTTGTCAGTTCATTGATGGATCCTGGAGCACTAGGCAAAGAGTTGCCGGCGGACAACCCACTGGAGACAGCGATCTCCAGGAAGCGAGCACCGACCAACGAGTTGACCATGTTGGTGGGCCAACCCATGGAGACGAAGAACTCCAAGAAACAAGCACTTGCCCAAGAGTTGAGGACGTTGGCAGACGAACTCCTCAAAGAAAGTTGGAAGAACAGCAAGGGCCCCACCGTGCCTACCCCAGGAACTCTGATTTCCACCTATGTGAGGCTCAAGACCGAGTTTGAGGAGATAGTCGCCGTTGAGAATCAGTATTCCCCTGGCAAGGTGATGGCCCCCATCGAGGACGAGGAGATGGCCCCCGGAGGGATGAGATCCCCCGGTGAGCTGCACAAGGTAAAAATAATAATGGCTTATTACCATAGTTGTGGTTTTTGATTATTTGCAATGTTCTTGCTAATATGTTAGGGTTGTGCAGGTGCCGGTGGACGTCCTTGATGATTCCGATGTCGTGGCCCGTCCTGTTGGCATCGCCCTGGAGATCGATTCCGATGCCGCTGTCCATCCTGTGGACATCGCCCCAGAGATCGATTCCGATGTCGCGGTCAGTCCTGCGGACATCGCCCGAGAGATCGATTCCCATGCCGCTGTCCGTGTTGTGGTCATTGCCCGAGAGATCGATGACAAGAAATAGTTGGTCGCGCTAATCCTTCAGGGTAGTTTGCATTGCCCTGTGTTTAATTACCAAAACGATGCGTGTTATCGAACCATCTTAGGGCTAGTGCACTGTCTTGTGTGGGCGGATCTTGCTACTTTTGTTTGATAGTGAATCATGCGAACCCTCTCCGAGTTATGGAAATAGATGTATCCTCACCAGCTTTTGATGTAATATATGGCATGATTAGATGTAAGTTTGAACTGTTTATCATATCAGCAGGGCTTGTTTGATGATTCTTGGTGTTAGTAGGCTAGCTACTGTGCGAGCTATAGTACTTGCAAAACACTCACCAAAGAGAAACGTTGGGGCTGATGAGCTCGTGGTACGCTTATACTTATCCCTCGTCGATCGACCAATAGCCCTAGCTCCTAAAATAGTAGGCTTAGCGATCGATGACCTAGGCGGGCTAGTTTGGCCTTGTGGGTTTCAGTGATATGACATGCAACACAAAATCATAGCAATGCAGAGACGTACTCCCTCCGTTCCAAAATAGATGACCTAGGCGGGCTAGTTTGGCCTAGTGGGTTTCAGTGATATGACGTGGTACAGTGTCGTCCAGTCTTCACGTGTGGTAGCAGTATTGTGGGTACAGTAAGTTTTGTTGAAGGAGCGGAATTCAATGAAGTCATGATGGTTCCTTCGTCCGAACAACTTACAGTGGGAAAGGTTGGGCCTGCGATACGACCGGGGTAGACCAGGATAATTTTGTGCATGGCAGGTGGACCAGGATGGTCGACGTCCCACATATCAGCGAATGAAAGTATTCTTTCCGATATAGAGGACGAGCAACGAGTATTCATTGTTTATTTTTGATGAAAGCTATTGTCTCCACTATTACGACGGAGGAGTGTGAAACACGGCAGCCCAGTGAACTTGGCATGTGCACCACTCCCTCCTTCCTCATGTAATGCCCAGGTTACAGCTTTTTCTCACTTTCTCTCTATCTATGTCCTCTCAAATGTTTTTTACCTTTCTTTTTTTAAGACACAATTGTTTTTTATGCCTTTTTTAGAATTATTATTTTTATACCTAGGAGCACGTGTAGAGACGGGCTCTTGCAAAGCCCACTCCTTGGCTTTGTCAATGCCTCTCTCTCCTCCACATAAGGAGTACTACTTGCTATCCATGCATGCGGCGGGCAGCTGGCGTCTTGAGGGGCCAGGGCGGTGAGAGCGGGCTACGGAAGCGGTCCGGACTCTAGAATAATTTTGGTTTTTACAGTATTTCTTTCTCCATTGATAGGTAGGCCCGCGTAGATAGATAAAGAACACGAGCTGATGAGGCGCATGCGGACTGTTTGACTGGTCAACCAGACAAATACGGAGCTATACACTGAGCCAGTGACCGTATAGGCACCATATCTCGTATACAATGATCAAAGTGAGCTATCAAGACAAGTTCGATGACCGCCAATGCATTTTACTCGGTAATGTCGGTGTACTAGAGTAGGGGTACCCTAGTATCCCGAACTTGTGCACGGGCAGTCGCAGCACCCCGCGGCAAAGCTTGCTGGGTGACCGCCAAGGTCCTCCGTGGTTCCTTTGGAGCCATTCAAGAACAAAGTATTTAAGCCAAGGAGACAAGTCCCCGGCAAGAGGAGCTTGCCGGGAAGGCCACTCAAGGCACAAGACCCCGGCAAGAGGAGCTTGCCGGGAAGGCCAACTAGGGCATCTCAAGGAACTTGCCGCGACGCGCCACGCGTCCTGGCAGAATCCGGTGAGCGACAAGCTTCCGGACGCGACAAGACAATGGCCGCGGCAAGGCGCTTGCCGCGGCAAGCACCACTATGTACCCACGCTCCAGCGCATCCACCAACGTGTCGCTCTGGGACCCTTCCAGGCGTACGTGGCGGGAGGCTGTGCAGCCAGGGGTACACTGTGGCAAGCGGCACTGACAAGATCGCCATCGTGGCGAGCAGTGGCGTCCCTGACGGTCCCTTTTCTGCACTGTTTGGGCGACGTAGATAGGCATTTAATGCCTTTGTCCCCTGCCGTCAGGGTTAGGTATGATACACTGTGCAGGTAGCTGTACCAACCGCAGTACCTTTTCCATTTTTTCCCTTGCCTATGTTGCCACCTGTCGGTGACCCCTTGAGCATATAAAAGGAGGCCCATGCGCAACGTAGGGGGAGGGGGACGAACAGTAGAACACTCACGCTCGGTCTCGTTAGCTGCTGGTGCGTACTGTAGCACTCAGCGCTCTCGAGCAAGAACTCAATACAATCCACAAAGCAACAGTAGGAGTATTATCTCTCCGGAGAGCTCCGAAGCTGGGTAAACTGCTCGTGTGCTCCGCCTCGATCTGCTCTTCGTGCGACCTCCGCCCCCCGCCGAACCGAAAAGGGGCTCCGTCCCCATAGGTGCTCGCGGATCAGTTTCCCCGACATCTTTGGCGCGCCAGGTAGGGGGCGTCGAGGTTGTGTGAACCTGATCCGGCGTTCACACGAGCTAGATCTTCAACATCTTCATCGACATGCCGCCGAAGAAGAAGGCTTCGGAGGCGGCTGCTCCGTCTGCGACAAACCCGCCATCGCCAGAGCAAATGGCTGGTGGTGAAGACGCCGGCGGAAGAACGGGCATCGACGAGGGAGCCCACGGTGCCGCCAGGTCTAAGGACAAGGCTGCGCTGCTCGTCGGCGGCGTAGCAGGCTCCCACGACGACCGGGCATCCGTGGATGCTCCGCGCCCATCTCAGGAGGCGCGGGACCGGCAGCGTCATGGTACTCACGGTACCATACGCTTGCTGGACCCAAATCAAGCTGGCGGATCTCGGGATGCTCAAGGCCAGCATGCACGCCAACGTGCTGGCGCGAGCGAAGCACGGTCGCCTGGACGGGATATTGCTCCTTCTAACGCAGTTAGAAGCCCGAGCATATCCCGCTCCTCGCACCATTCGCCACCGCTACCCGCCACTCCAGCAGAAGCTTTGGCGCGAGCTCAACTGCTCCTAGACTTCCCTCCAACGCCAGACAAGATCGACGACTGGAGGGCTACCATTCAGAGTCTCATCGGTTTCGCCAACGGCGACACTCCACGGCAGCTGACTATGTCGCAGCCGCGGCAAGTCAGCCAGGCGCGACCCGACGGCGACAAGACTGGTGGGGGTGCAACCACCGTGCACTCTCCGCCGCGGAGGCCAAGATCGCCGACTCGCCGGGTCCACCGCGACAGCTACTCCACCGCTTCATCAGATCCACAAGCTCGTCGCGATCAGCGCCAAGTTCTTCACGAACGACGGCAAGAAGAAGCGGAAAGAGTAGCCCAACAGTCAAGTATGTACCAGTTTGTCGACAACGCACTATACAGAAGAAGACTCAACGGTGTGAAATTGAAGTGTATTCACCGGGAAGATGGACAGAAGCTGTTGGCAGAGATACATGGAGGCATATGTGGTCACCACATTGGCGCAAGAGCGCTTGCCGGCAAAGCTTTCCGGCAAGGTTTCTTTTGTCCGACAGCCCTCCAGGATGCAACTGCACAAGTAACCAAGTGTGAAGCGTGCCAGTTTCATTCCAAGCAGATACACCAGCCAGCTCAAGCTCTCCAGACGATCCCTTTATCCTGGCCATTTTTGGTCTAGGGGCTCGACATCCTCGGCCCCTTCCCCCGAGCAGTCGGGGGCTTTGAGTACTTGTACGTCGCAATCGACAAGTTCACAAAGTGGCCGGAAGTGGAAGCAGTGAGGAAGGTGACAGCACAGTCAGCAGTCAAGTTCATCAGGTCGATTGTTTGCCACTTCGGGATCCCTAACAGGATCATCACCGACAACGGTACGCAATTCACGAGCCGCACCTTCATGCAGTACGTCCAAGATCTTGGCGCCAAGGTCTGCCTCGCTTCTGTTGCTCACCCCAGGAGCAACGGTCAAGCGGAGAGGGCAAATGCTGAAGTGCTGCATGGACTCAAGACCAGGACTTTCGAAAGGCTACACGGGTGCGGAAGAAACTGGATTGAGGAGCTGCCGGTGGTTCTTTGGTCGATCAGGACAACGCCAAATCGAGCCACTGGCCAGACACCTTTCACTCTAGTCTATGGATCAGAGGCAGTTCTCCCCACGGAACTCGTATACGGGTCGCCTCGAGTGCTCGCTTATGATGAGCTTGAGCAAGAGCAGCTGCGACAAGATGACGCGCTGCTCCTTGAGGAAGACCGTCTTCAGGCTGCTGTACGAGCTGCTCGCTACCAGCAAGCTTTGCGCCGCTACCATAGCCGCAAAGTTAACGCCAGAAGTCTCGAGGAAGGCGACCTTGTTCTTCGGCGCGTTCAGTCCACCAAGAATTCCAACAAGTTGACGCCGAAGTGGGAAGGCCCTTATCGGGTGAAACGAGTCACTAGGCCTGGCGCTGTCCGCCATGAGACCGAAGATGGCATTCCAATGAGCAACTCCTGGAACATCGAGCATCTCCGTAAGTTTTACTCGTAAGGCGCGGTTGCCGGACCTTGTTCCGGCAACCACCTTTTGTAGAAGTCTTGCCGCTGTTGCATGTAATCCTTTGTACAAAGCCAGACGCAGACCCTGTGCATAAATAAAACTCATGTGCTCCGCACATCTTGTCAATTTCATGCTTTTTATTTTTTGCATGAGTTATCTGACACTTTGTGCAGTGAACACCCCCGATAAGCGATAACGAGCCATAAGGCTCCATATCATTATTTTCTCTACTTCCTTTTGTTTCTCAAGGAAATGAAGGTTCCTTCACCCACAAGTTTGCCGGGGGGGAGGGGAAGATAATGGCATGGACCAGGCGTCGTTCAAGAAAGTTTCGCCTTGCCGGGAAGCAAACGACAGAAAAGCTAAGTTGCCAAAGTTTGAGCAATCAGATGTTTTTAAATTTTTTAAGTTATCTTCCTTGAACGACCATGCTTTGTATGGAAAACCTGTGCGCGAAGGAACCGGCTCGTGGCTAGTTGCGCCCTTACTTTGTTTCGAGTTCACTCAACAGTTTAAGTGTGATGCGACTAGAGTCGCGCCCTTACTTTGTTTCGAGTTCGCTCAACAACTTAAGCGAGCTGCAGCTAGTTACGACAAGGTTTCTTGTCGATAATGGCACTGCCAGCAGGCTGCTGACATCCTGCACTCAGCGCTCGCGGCGAGGGTGCCTGCGCCGGGAAGTTCCCTAAAAGCGTAGGGCAAAAACATACAAAGGAAGGAATCAAGTAAAGGAAATAACATTGCAATCACGACCCGAAATAGAGTTATATTACAAGATAGCTTGCCGCGGCTCTAATAAATTGTTTTCATAACATGACCAGCAGCGGCAAGAAAAGAAGAAAACGGGCGGCCTAGTCCACGCGATCGCCCTCAACCCTCTTGATCCCGCTCACCTTGTCCACAATGGGTGCGACAAGGTCCTTGAGCGCCTCCAGACCAGCTTCCGCCGGCAGGGATCTGAGGACGTTGGTGTGGTTGAGGCCCAGGTTGCGGTAGGCCACCTTCACCAACACCTTCTCAAGAGCTCCTGCGCAGATCTTGCGCGACTCGTCGGCCAGCTGCTTTGGGATCCTCTCCCGGAGTCGCTGGAGGGCCGTCGCCACGCCTTTGAAGAACAGAGTGAGCTTGGCGCTGGATGGGAGGGTCTCATCGGAGGGATACCCGAGATCCTCCATCCCCAGCTGCGCCAGCTCCTTGTCGATGTCTGCGGCAGCATTCACAAGACCCTCCGTCCACTGCTCCACAGTTTCTCTAAAATTGTTCTGGGTGGCGGCAATGCTCTCCAGCAGCGCCTTGTCGGCCTTGATCTCCTTCTTCAGGGTCGCCTCCTGCTCCCTGGCACCGTCCAGCGTCTTGGTTAAAGCAGCCAGCTTCAGCTCAAGATCGGCGTTGGAATCCTTGGCGGCACTAAGCTCCTTGATCTTCTCGGCGAGACGACCCTGCAGCTCGCCAAAGGTGTAGGCGTCCTTCTCGCGCTCATGCTTGAGCGCGGCAAGCTCTTCACCGCTCGCCCTGAGATCGGTCTCCAGCTGCGCCACCTTCGTCTCCAGCTCCTTCTTGGCGGCCTCGGCAGCTGCGGCAGCATCCTTTGCTTCCTTGAGAGCTCCGCTGAGTGTTTGCTCGCGCGCAGCAAGCTCCTCTTCGTGGCTGTCCAAGCTGGCCTTCAGCTGCGCCAACTCGCCCTCCCGCGCAGATAGCTCCTCGGCGGCAAGTCACTGTTGCTCTGCAACTTCTGCCTTCTCGAGGATGAAGGCCTTCTGCGCCTCATCGAGCTGTACACGCTCCACCGCCAGCGACCGGAGAGCTGCCTGGTTGAGACCTCGGAGCTCCTCCGCGCGCTTCTCCATGTCCACCCCCGCCTTCGCGACAAGCGCTTCGCGGGACTCCAGTTTGGCTTGTCGAGCACGGTAGAGCGACACCAGCCTCCGGAGCAGCCGCTCCTCCTCAGACTCGCCGCTGCTGCTGCTCGGCACATCAACCAACGTCAGCCCAGCGGAGGCAAGCACCTCTCCATCCAAGATTCTCCTTCGACCGGCGCCCTGGAGCTTCACTCCCAGGGAAGCTTGATGAATACACCATCGCCGGCCTTCAAGTATACACCTGGCTGGGGCTCTTCGAAGCCTAACGTTGCAGCAGCGGCGGGAGGATCGGCGGTCGGTGTAGCGCCTGTCGCTCCTGCGACCTCAGGGTCGTCAGTGCGATCGCCAGACCCCTCGTCAGCTGCTGCGGCGGCAGCCTTGGCGGCCTCTTCGCCGGCAGGATAATCAGCGCCGGCCGCTTCTTCAGTGGCGGCGGCATCATAAACAGCAACCTCAGTCTCCATCGGCTCCGCATTAGATGGATCTGACGGCCGGAAAAGTAAGAAAAGTCAAGCAAATATCCAAAAAGAAGATCAAAAGAAGAAGAACCCAAGGAAAGTTTCGAAGCAAGAGGTTTACCTGCACCAGACTCGGCAGTTGTGGTCTCCACCACCGGAGGACCGCTGGTGCTGTCCCTTGCCGGAGACTCCTCCCTTTCCGGAGAGCTCCCCCTTGCCGGAGAGCTCTCCCTTGTCGGAGGATCCTCCCTTGCCGGAGAACGCTCCCTTGGCGGTGTAGTTGAAGCAGATGGCAAGTCCGGGGTGGTCCCCGGGTACTCCTGGTGGGGCTGCTCTGCTCCTACACGAACCAACAGTCAGGTATCAGCAAACAAAGAGTATCCATGCGCGCCTAATAGCGGGAAGCAAATCATATACTTACGCTGGGGGCTGCGCTGGGGGCTGCTCTGAAGAACAGCCGCCGGGTCCGGCAAGTTTGTCTCGGGCGCACCCCCTGCTGGCACGGTGGGATCGTCCTCGATGACAATCACCGGGACCTTGGCTCTCTTTGACGCTCTCTGGGCCAGAGGCCTAAAAAGGAATAAGTTCAGAGTAAAGCAAATGAGATACAAGACAAGACAACAAGTATTGAAGACATACAAGTACAACAGGAATCTTACTCTTCTTCTTCCTCGTTGGAGCTGAGCGCGGAGAAGTCAAAGCCTGGCCCACCTCCGACGCGAGGAGGCGGAGGAGTAGGATCCCTTGGCCGCTTGGCGGGGGCTGGAGCGGCGGACCGGGAGGACCGCGCTCCAGTTGCCGCTGCAGCGTGCGGTGCTTCCGCGGCAACAGAACTTGCCGCGGTGGAGCGTGTCGTGCGGCGCGGCGGGGGTTGACTCGTCCGTCGCTCCGCTACGTCCCCGGCCTTGCGAAGACGCCTTCTTGGTGGGGCCAGGGGCTCTGCTTGTGGAGCCGGGGGCTCTGCTTGCGACAAGCTGCCCGAAGACGAAGAGGAAGAGGAGCCGATCTCCAACGAGCCGCTCGTATCCTCGGCGGGCCCGCTCGGCCCGGCGTCATGCCCGGCAGGCTCTTCCTCGCCGGCAAGATCCTCTCGCTCGGCAAGGCTTGCCGCCTTTGCTGCCTCTGCCTCCTCCACGGTGAACCCAAACTCGCCCGCAGCTGCGGCTGCCGCCGCCTCTTCCAGCCTGGTGGCGATGCGCTTGAGCTCCTCGTCGGTGGTGTCCCGGGTGAGGCCCCTCTGCTTATCGGCGTCGATCGGCACTTCTACCAAGCCATCGAAGAACGCCCGCACGACATCATCTGCAGGCTCTATCCAGGCTGGGTCAATTCCATGCGAGTCGCACAGCGGCATCATTGCACGGATGCGGTCGAGCAAGGAGTTGTTGCACAGCGAAACGACGCCCCTTGGCAACCTGAACACTTCGGGATGCTGTGGGTCGTACTTGAACAGCTCCTGGAGCATCGAGTTGAGCTCCAGGACAGTGAAGTTGAAGTTGAGGCCCGGCCGCAGCCTCATGATATCCGCCGCGTTCTGGAACTCCCAGGCGGGTCTCCTCCTCTCCTGCAGGGGGGCGATGCGGCGGCAAAGGAAATCTGCGCCAACCGCTCCTACAGTAAGCCCGGCAAGCCTGAGGCGTAGGATCCGGGCGACGACAATCTTCAGTTTGTCGTCTTCCGGGGCCAAGCTACTCCAATCACTGCCACGCACTACTGGAGTTTGGCGCAGGGCAGTAAACGGCTGCGGGTTCTCCTCGACAATTAGGCACCAGTCCGCCCTCCACTCCTCCCACTTGCTGCGGAACTCTCCATCCAGATAAGCATCCTTCTTGCCGGCTTTTGAGATCCAGGCGATTCCGCCTGATAAAGGCTCTCCTTTCTCAACTCGAGGCGAAAAGAAGTGGCGGAAAAGGGCTACATTTGGATGGATTCCGACAAAGTTTTCGCAGAGATGTGCGAAAACTGCCATGGTCAGGACAGCGTTGGGGGTGAAGTCAAGGAGGCAGAGCCCATAGGTGTTCATGACGTCACAGAAAAATTCAGAAAAGGGCGGGCAGAGCCCGCAGTAGAAGAACAAGGCGAAGAAAGGGTACCCAGTGGGAGCCTTTTTCCAAGCGGCGTCCCCGTCGACCAGAAGAGGTAGTAGTACTCCTTCAGCTCCTCCGCGGCAAGCCTCGGAGGGAAGATTGCCCGCTCCTTTCGCAGCGCCGCGAGCCGCTGCGCCTCGGCCGACTTCACCTTCTCGGCTTTTGGAGCCATGGCGGGAGTGGTGAGGGAGGACGACGGCGTTGGTGGTGCTGGTGGCGATGGGGGCGGGGCGCTGCTCTCCTTCGGCTTTGGGAAGAAGGGGAGTGGCGGAGATTCTCGAGAAAGGAATAGCAACGGGCGGATGGGCGAACTGCCCCTGTTTCCCCTGCTTATAAGGAGGGAGGGGGCGGACGTTCCGCCTTTCCGAATAAAGAAACCACCCACGACCTCTCCCACGACGCCGCAATCGACGCGTGCCGTTCGGGGAGGGCGCGGTGGATACGGAGTAAGATACGGCGTGATCCAGGCCGCGCGTGCCCGTGCCCTGTTTTGGGCCTGGCCCAACAGCGCTTGGCACCGTGTATGGCCCAGGCCCGGGGGCTCCTGTCGGTGTAGTAGAGTAGGGGTACCCTAGTATCCCGAACTTGTGCACGGGCAGTCGCAGCACCCCGCGGCAAAGCTTGCCGGGTGACCGCCAAGGTCCTCTGTGTTTCCTTTGGAGCCATTCAAGAACAAAGTATTTAAGCCAAGGAGACAAGTCCCCGGCAAGAGGAGCTTGCCGGGAAGGCCACTCAAGGCACAAGACCCCGGCAAGAGGAGCTTGCCGGGAAGGCCAACTAGGGCATCTCAAGGAACTTTCCGCGACGCGCCACGCTTCCTGGCAGAATCCGGTGAGCGACAAGCTTCCGGACGCGACAAGACAACGGCCGCGGCAAGGCGCTTGCCGCGGCAAGCAACCACTCTGTACCCACGCTCCAGCGCATCCACCAACGTGTCGCTCTAGGACCCTTCTAGGCGTACGTGGCGGGAGGTTGTGCAGCCAGGGGTACACTGTGGCAAGCGGCGCTGACAAGATCGCCATCGTGGCGAGCAGTGGCGTCCCTGACGGTCCCTTTTCTGCACTGTTTGGGCGACGTAGATAGGCATTTAATGCCTTTGTCCCCTGCCGTCAGGGTTAGGTATGATACACTGTGCAGGTAGCTGTACCAACCGCAGTACCTTTTCCATTTTTGCCCTTGCCTACGTTGCCACCTGTCGGTGACCCCTTGAGCATATAAAAGGAGGCCCATGCGCAACGTAGGGGGAGGGGGACGAACAGTAGAACACTCACGCTCGGTCTCGTTAGCTGCTGGTGCGTACTGTAGCACTCAGCGCTCTTGAGCAAGAACTCAATACAATCCACAAAGCAACAGTAGGAGTATTATCTCTCCGGAGAGCTCCGAAGCTGGGTAAACTGCTCGTGTGCTCCGCCTCGATCTGCTCTTCGTGCGACCTCCGCCCCCCGCCGAACCGAAAAGGGGCTCCGTCCCCATAGGTGCTCGCGGATCAGTTTCCCTGACAGGTAATAAATGACCAGGATTGAAGGGGAATCCAAATTTGCTTCGTCTTCTGTCCTTGAGCTCTTGACAAACCAATGCACTATACGGTTGTCCGGCCACTCCACCCCAGAGCTCCCACGAAGCGTCGTTCATGCCACCGCGCCGCATACTAATCGGTAAGGCATCGATGGCAACCCGCCGCGCCGAGTTCCTCGCCGCCCACGACCGCACACAAAATGGTAGGGAAGTGATGGCATCCCGTCGTGCCGAGTTCATCACCGCTCGCGACCTCACAACTATGTGGGAGGAATTTGAAGATGCCAAGGCCGAATGGGCGGTAGAGCAAGAGGCGGCCAAAGCCGCACAGTGGGAGCGAATAAGTCAGAAAGCACTCAAGAAAGAGAGGCCTGCCGCCGCAAGAAAGAAAAGGACGCACGTGCTGCTACGGAGAGGTCGACGGAGATCCAAGCACGGTGGGGTGTCGCCGACAAAGCCGAGAAGGAGAACTACGGTGTCTGGCCAGCATGTGAGAAGTAGTAGTACTAGTAGTTAGTGTGTGTGTGTGTGTTTGTGTGTGTGTGTGTGTGTCTGAGTACGAGCATGTACCAGTACTACTAGTTACTACTGTAGTTTTTAGAGCAAATTACCAGTACATTAGCCTAGACTAAATGGAAAAATTCCTATCCTAAGCATCAACTGACATCTCTTTCTCTATAGGAATTGAGATGCATGTCATCTCACTTCCTATGATTTTCATATTCCTATCCTATGAACGAAAGGAGGCCTCTGTTGGAGTAACTACTGTAGCTAGCAGTACTGTTGGTACAGTAGTTTTCTTCAAGAAGTGGAATTCAATGAAGTCATGATGGTTCCTTCGTCCAAGCAACTTCAAAGTGGGAAGTGGGCCTGTGATTTGACGGCTCATTAGTCATTGTTACTGTGGCGCGACGACCTGGGTGACTCCCTTAGAGTTCTGCGTGCATGGCAAGTGGACCAGGATGGTCGACGTCCCACATGTTGGCGAACGGAAGTATTCTTTCCGATATCGAGGAGCAAGGAAACCGCGTGGTATAGTATCACTACTGATTGGTTCACAAAAAATAGTATCACTGCCGATTTATAATTATTTTTTATTTCTGATGAATGCTAGTGTTTCAACTCTTACGACGAAGGGTGCCAAACACGGCACGTGCTGGATGTCCCACACGTTAGCGAAAGGAGTGGGACATGAACAGCGTGGTAGAGCCTAGCGTAAAAAAACAGCGTGGTAGAGCGTCTCCACTTCTTCCACTTCTGGGTCGGAGACCACACGTAGTACTACTTAGTGGTATGAACGATACAAAGTGCGAACTGGAGACAAAGACACGTCTAGTTGGAAGGTCTCGGGGCATACACGTAAACAAATATAAAAGTTAAATATGTGCCTCCAACTAATATAGTAGTAGTAGAGTACTTAGGCACGTACTCCATAACATCACCGTGCATTGCACGTACAACATTTAGTGGTAGTTCGTAGTAAGAGACAAATGTCGCCCAAGAGTTCCCTTCTCGACCTACTTTTGGGTGTTTGGTAGAGTTTATGGAGGGTGCATGAGTCCACACTAGTTTAGCACAAATACACTAGAAGCATGCATGAAGAGAGCATGCATGAAGAGGGGTGTTGAGTTGAGCATGCATGAAGAGGGAACAACTATGCTGAGACGAGAACGCAACCAAACACACCCTATATGCCACGCATGTTCATACCATTTGTGCCTTTCTACTTCACTTACTACGCTACATTACTCAGGTTCGTACGTCCACTCTTGGGTACATGTTCGTCTCGTAGTTCCAGTCCCACGTGTTCTTCATATAGATGGAACGATCCTTGCATAACACGTGCACCTTGATGCTAGATGTCTCGCATGTTGGCAAAAGGACGAACAAAGCTCACGTAAAAAAATAGAGTGGAAGAACATAGATTCTGGACGACCGAGAAGGAGCAAGGAACCTCGTGGTGGAGCATCTGCACTCATAATATTTAATATTATTCAGCGATATAAAATTAACCAATCATCTCCACATTGGACTGGAAGCGTACGAAACACGGCAGCCCAGTGTAGTATCATACTATTACATGGCTAACCCAAGCTATCACCATATTTCTTGGCTTCCGTGCGACACCTATCTCTAGTAATCCAGCAGCATGTATCACTTCTCCCTCCTCGTCTCTATCAAAGTGCGGTGGTCTGGCGTTTCTGCCGTCTATTGAGGTCGGTTAACTATCACATGTTAGCGACATGCCAAGAGCATTCTAAAAAAATTCCTTTCACGTTCCGTTTTCAAAAAGAAAAAAATCATTTCACGTACGAATTAGCATGTATGCTTTGAGCAACTTGCATGTCCTATACTACTCCTGTTTGATACTCTAACTTAGCTAGAGGTTAGACTAACTCATGACTAACCCTGAACTAACTGTAGCCAAAGAGGTGTTTGGGTGACAGGGTTAGATTGACAATAAATGCACTTCATGGAGAGAGAAAAGTGATTTTTCAGTGGTCCCAATGAGAACTATCTCCAGTTAGCACCTCTTGGGTGGGATAGTTTTTTTGGTGGGTTCGGTGCAACTTGCTTCAATTTAAACCCTCATGCTTGGATAGCTTAGGGCCATTTGAGCCCCAACTAGCTCAAACTAACTCTAACCCATGGATCCAAACATGTCCTATGGACAGTCTCGACGCGGAGCAGTCGCGTGCACCGGGAAGCGGCGCTCTCTCGGCCGTCGCGCTACTTCAAAGCCGGCGCCAGTGAGAGGCCGCCTCCGCTCTGGCCGGGCATTAATGCGGCACTAACACTCCAGGGTGACGCTGACCGTTTCACGTGGGAAGCGTGCGCTGGCAAGGGAGTATATGTTTTGAACCGTTTCAGGTGTAGTCCTGGTAGTTTGCAAAACCACTCAATTATTGCACTCAGTTTCCTAAGAAATTGTGGTAAAAAGGATTACTCCATAGCCTGCTTCCCTTCTCCTTCCTATTCCACCGCCCGCGCACGTCCGCCAGAAGCGACCGGTCAACCCTTATATAGGAGTGCTAGCACAGAAAGATGCATGCATGACCACTAAATTTTCCATATTAAAGCGCCGCTCCGGCGGGATATGGCGTGTGTTGTTACCTTCGGCCGGCCCATGGCTACCAGGCGACGGCGACCAGAGAAGAGGCGGCGGGAGGGGAATGAATGCAACTACTGTTTGGGTTCGCCTTCCGCCTTAACTAAATGCGCAGCATTGATATGTCTCCAACGTATCTATAATTTTTGATTGCTCCATGCTATATTGTCTACTGTTTTGGACTATATTGGGCTTTATTTTCCACTTTTATATTATTTTTGGGACTAACCTATTAACCGGAGGCCCAGCCCAGAATTGTTGTTTTTTGCCTATTTTAGTGTTTCGGAGAAACAGAATATCAAACAGAGTCCAAACAGAATAAAATCTTCGGGAACATGATTTTCTCACCGAACGTGATCCAGGGGACTTGGACCCTACGCCAAGGCATCAGAGAGGCGGTCCCGAGGGTGGGGGGCGTCCCCCTTAGGGCGCGTCCCCCCCTCGTGGGCCAAAAACCTAATTCCACCACCGCAACTTTCTATATCCACGAGATCCCATCTTGGCGCCTGTTCCGGAGCTCCGCCAGAGAGGGTCGTCATCACGGAGGGCTTCTACATCATCATAGCCCCTCCGATGAAGTGTGAGTAGTTTACCTCAGACCTTCGGGGTCCATAGTTAGTAGCTAGATGGCTTATTCTCTCTTTTTGGATCTCAATACAAAGTTCTCCCCCTCTCTTGTGGAGATCTATTCGATGTAATCTTCTTTTTGCGGTGTGTTTGTTGAGACCGATGAATTGTGGGTTTATGATCAAGTCTATCTATGAATAATATTTGAATCTTCTCTTAATTCTTTTATGTATGATTGGTTATCTTTGCAAGTCTCTTCGAATTATCAGTTTGGTTTGGCCTACTAGATTGGTTTTTCTTGCCATGGGAGAATGGTTAGCTTTGGGTTCGATCTAGCGGTGTCCTTTCCCAGTGACAGAAGGGGCAGCAAGGCACGTATTGCATCGTTTCCATTGAGGATAACAAGATGGCGTTTATTTCATATTGCATGAATTTATCTCTCTACATCATGTCATCTTGCTTAAAGCGTTACTCTTTTTCTAACTTAATACTCTAGATGCATGCTGGATAGCGGTCGATGAGTGGAGTAATAGTAGTAGATGCAGGCAGGAGTCGGTCTACTTGTCTCGGACGTGATGCCTATATACATGATCATACCTAGATATTCTCATAACTATGCTCAATTTTGTCAATTGCTCAACAGTAATTTGTTCACCCACCGTAGAATACTTATGCTATTGAGAGAAGCCACTAGCGAAATCTATGGCCCCCGGGTCTATTCTCATCATATCAATCTCCATCACTTTAATCTTGCTTTGCTTTTTACTTTGCCTTTTACTTTCCACTTTGCATCTCTATATCAAAAATACCAAAAACATTATCTATCAGTTCTCACTCTCGTAAGGGATCGTGAAGGGATCGACAACCCCTAATCGCGTTGGTTGCGAGTAGCTATCGTTTTGTGCAGGTACGAGGGACTTGAGCATGGCCTCCTACTAGATTGATACCTTGGTTCTCAAAAACTGAGGGAAATACTTACGCTACTCTGCCGCATCATCCTCTCCTCTTCGGAGAAAACCAACGCAAGCTCAAGAGGTAGCAAGAAGAATTTCTGGCGCCGTTGCCGGGGAGTCTACGCAAAAAGTCAACATACCAAGTACCCATCACAATCCCTATCTCTCGCATTACATTAGTTGCCATTTGCCTCTCGTTTTCCTCTCCCCCACTTCACCCTTGCCGTTTTATTTGCCCTCTCCTTCTCCTTCTCCTTCTCTTTTTTCCGTTTGCCTTTTTCTTGCTTGCCTTTTGTTTGCTCGTGTGTTGGATTGCTTGCTTTTCGTGATGGCACTACCAAAATTTGGTGATCTTGACCTTAAAAGGTTAGAGGAGATCGAAAACAGTGTCAGGAAGTTTATGGTTTTGCAATTTGAGCATAATAATTTCTTTAGAAACGAGTTTAAGGAACAAAAAAAATTATGACTTATATGAATAAAGAACTCGATGATATGTCTAAAGAATTTGATGGTATAAGATCCCAAATTGCTCGTCTTGAAAAGTTGACTGCTGAAATTTCGGATATGCAAGCTACCTTAGTCAATAAGATGGCCACTAAACCGAATTCCTATGAAAATCAAGATTAAGATCTAAAAGTTATTGGTGTGCACCCTATCAAATCTTTGGTTTGCAATATGAATCTTGATGAAACTGAATATGATCTTCCTTTACCTAGAAGGCGTTCTAAAAGTTCGGAGTATTTAGACCTTTATGATGAAATTGATGAAAGTGGGATTGAAAGAAATAAAACCCTAGATGTTGCTAAACCCACTATATTGGATTTCAAGGAATTTAATTATGAAAGTTGCTCTTTAATTGATTGTATTTCCCTGTTGCAATCCGTGCTAAATTCTCCTCATGCTTATAGTCAAAAGAAAGCCTTTACCGAACATATTGTTGATGCCTTTATGCAATCCTATGAAGAAAAACTTGAGTTGAAAGTTTCTATCCCTAGAAAACTCTATGATGAGTGGGAACCAACTATTAAAATTAAAATTAAAGATCATGAGGTTTATGATTTGTGTGATTTGGGTGCTAGTGTCTCCACTATCCCCAAAACTTTGTGTGATTTGCTAGATTTCCATGACTTTGATGATTGCTCTCTAAACTTGCATCTTGCGGATTCCACTATTAAAAAACCTATGGGAAGAATTAATGATGTTCTTATTGTTGCAAATAGGAATTATGTGCCAGTAGATTTTATCGTTCTTGATATAGATTGCAATCCTTCTTGCCCTATTATTCTTGGTAGACCTTTCCTTAGAACGGTTGGTGCGATTATTAATATGAAGGAAGGGAATATTAGATTTCAATTTCCATTAAAGAAGGGCATGGAACACTTTCCTAGAAAGAAAATAATATTTCCATATGAAACTATCATGAGAGCTACCTATGGATTGCCTACCAAAGATGGCAATACCTAAATCTATCCTCGCTTTTATGCCTAGCTAGGGGCGTTAAACGATAGCGCTTGTTGGGAGGCAACCCAATTTTATTTTGAGTTTTTTGTTTTTGCTTCTGTTTAGGAAAAAATAATCCATGTACCTTCTGTTTAGATGTGCTTTTGTGTTTTAATTAGTGTTTGTGCCAAGCTAGACCTATTGGATCTTCTTGGATGATAGTTATTTGATCTTGCTGTAATTTCTAGAAACTTTGCGCTCAGTGCCTGAATTATTAAAACTCACCAGAACGTGATAAAATGCTGATTCCAATTGCTGCTGATCAATAAACAAATTTTCTAGGTCGTCCTATTTGGGTAGATTTTTTGGAGTTCCAGAAGTTTGCGTTAGTTACAGATTGCTACAGACTATTCTGTTTTTGACAGATTCTGTTTTTCGTGTGTTGTTTGCTTATTTTGATGAATCTATGGCTAGTAAAATAGTTTATAATCCATAGAGAAGTTGGAATACAGTAGATTTAACACCAATATAAATAAGGAATGAGTTCATTACAGTACCTTGAAGTGGTTTTATGTTTTCTTTCTCTAACGGAGCTCACGAGATTTCTATTGAGTTTTGTGTTGTGAAGTTTTCAAGTTTTGGGTGAAATATTTTGATGGATTATGGAACAAGGAGTGGAAAGAGCCTAAGCTTGGGTATGCCCATGGTGCCCCCAAGATAATCCAAGGACACCAAAAAGTCAAAGCTTGGTGATGCCCCGGAAGGCATCCCCTCTTTCGTCTACTTCCATCGGTATTTTACTTGGAGCTATATTTTTATTCACCAACATGATATGTGTTTTGCTTGGAGCGTCTTGTATTATTTGTGTCTTTGTTTGTTAGTGTGCCACAATCATCCTTGCTGTAAACACCTTTGAGAGATCCATTTATGAATTAAAATTTGATAGAATACTCTTTGTGCTTCACTTATATCTTTTGAGCTATGTAGTTTTGCTCTATGTGCTTCACTTATATCTTTTGAGCATGATAATTTTGCTCCATGTGCTTCACTTAGATATTTTAGAGCACGGTGGTGGATTTGTTTTAAAGAAACTATTAATCTCTCATGCTTCACTTATATCATTTTGAGAGTCTTAATAACATGGTAAATTGCTTAATAATAATATGCTTGGTATTCAAGATTTGTGAAATTTTCTTTTGAGTGCGTTGAATACTAAGAAAAGATTGAAGCATGATAATTATTTTGAGATATGGAGGTGATAATATTAGAGTCATGCTATTTGAGTAGTTGTGAATTTAAAGAATACTTGCGTTGAAGTTTGTGATTCCCGTAGCATGCACGTATGGTGAACCATTATGTAACGAAGTCGGAGCATGAGGTGTTTATTGATTGTCCTCCTTATGAGTGGCGGTCGGGGACGAGCGATGGTCTTTTCCTACCAATCTATCCCCCTAGGAGCATGTGCATAATACTTTGCTTTGATAACTTCTAGATTTTTGCAATAAGTATATGAGTTCTTTATGACTAATGTTGAGTCCATGGATTATACGCACTTTTTCCCATTCTTCCACCATTGCTAGCCTCTCTAATACCGCACACTTTTCGCCAGTATCATACACCCACCATATATCTTCCTCAAAACAGCCACCATACCTACCTATCATGGCATTTCCATAGCCATTCCGAGATATATTGCCATGCAACTTTCCACCGTTCCGTTTATGACACGCTCCATCATTGTCATATTGCTAGCATGATCATGTAGTTGACATCGTATTTGTCGCAAAGCCACTATTCATAATTCTTTCATACATGTCACTCTTGGTTCATTGCATATCCTGGTACATCGCCGGAGGCATTCATATAGAGTCATATCTTGTTCTAAGTATCGAGCTGTAATTGTTGAGTTCTAAGAAAAATAAAAGTGTGATGATCATCATTTTTAGAGCATTGTCCCAAGTGAGGAAAGAATGATGGAGACTATGATTCCCCCGCAAGTCGGGATGAGACTCCGGACGAATCAAAAAGATGAGAGAAAAAAGAGAGAACGGACAATGTTACTATCCTTTTACCACACTTGTGCTTCATAGTAGCACCAAGATCTTCATGATAGAGAGTCTCCTATGATATCACTTTCATATACTAGTGGGAATTTTTCATTATAGAACTTGGCTTGTGTATTCCAATGATGGGCTTCCTCAAATTGCCCTAGGTCTTCGTGAGCAAGCGAGTTGGATGCACACCCACTTAGTTTCTTTTGTTGAGCTTTCATATACTTATAGCTCTAGTGCATCCGTTGCATGGCAATCCCTACTCACTCACATTGATATCTATTAATGGGCATCTCCATAGCCCGTTGGTACGCCTAGTTGATGTGATACTATCTTCCCCTCTTTTTGTCTTCTCCACAACCACCATTCTGTTCCACATATAGTGCTATATCCATGGCTCACGCTCATGTATTGCGTGAAGATTGAAAAAGTTTTGAAAATGTTAAAGTATGAAACGATTGCTTGGCTTGTCATCGGGGTTGTGCATGATTTGAATACTTTCTGTGGTGAAGATGGAGCATAGCCAGACTATATGATTTTGTAGGGATAACTTTCTTTGACCATGTTATTTTGAGAAGACATTGCTTTATTAGTATGCTTGAAGTATTATTATATTTATGTCAATATGAACTTTTGTCTTGAATCTTTCGAATCTGAATATTCATATCACAATTAAGAAGATTTACATTGAAATTATGCCAAGTAGCACTCCGCCTCAAAAATTCTCTTTTTATCATTTAACTACTCGAGGACGAGCAGGAATTAAGCTTGGGGATGCGTGATACGTCTCCAACGTATCTATAATTTTTGATTGCTCCATGCTATATTATCTACTGTTTTGGACTATATTGGGTTTTATTTTCCACTTTTATATTATTTTTGGGACTAACCTATTAACCGGAGGCCCAGCCCAGAATTACTGTTTTTTGCCTATTTCAGTGTTTCGGAGAAACATAATATCAAACGGAGTCCAAACGGAATAAAATCTTCGGGAACATGATTTTCTCACCGAACGTGATCCAGGGGACTTAGACCCTATGCCAAGGCATCAGAGAGGCGGTTACGAGGGTGGGGCGCCCCCCTTAGGGCGCGCCCCTTGCCTCATGGGCCCCTCGAAGCTCCACCGACGTACTCCTTCCTCCTATATATACCTACGTACCCCCAAACGATCAGAACAGGAGCCAAAAACCTAATTCCACCGCCGCAACTTTCTGTATCCACGAGATCCCATGTTGGGGCCTATTCCGGAGCTCCGCTGGAGAGCGCCGTCATCACGGAGGGCTTCTACATCATCATAGCCCCTCCGATGAAGTGTGAGTAGTTTACCTCAGACCTTCGGGTCCATAGTTAGTAGCTAGATGGCTTCTTCTCTCTTTTTGGATCTCAATACAAAGTTCTCCCCTCTCTTGTGGAGATCTATTCGATTTAATCTTCTTTTTGCGGTGTGTTTGTTGAGAGCGATGAATTGTGGGTTTATGATCAAGTGTGTCTATGAATAATATTTGAATCTTCTCTGAATTCTTTTATGTATGAATGGTGATACGTCTCCAACGTATCTATAATTTTTGATTGCTCCATGCTACATTATCTACTGTTTTAGGCAATATTGGGCTTTATTATCCACTTTTATATTATTTTTGGGACTAACCTATTAACCGGAGGCCCAGCCCAGATTTGCTGTTTTATGCCTATTTCAGTGTTTCGAGAAAAAGGAATATCATACGGAGTCAAAACAGAACGAAATCAACTGGAGAAGTTATTTTTGGAAGGAAACCTACCTGATAGACTTGGACTCTATGTCAGAAGATACGGGAGCTGGCCACGAGGGTAGGGGCGCGCCCACCCCCCTGGGCGCGCCCCCTGCCTCGTGGGGCCCCCGCAGCTCCACCGATGTACCCGTTGCACCCATATATACCTACGTATCTAAAACTTCCAGAACAGAGATTAGACCGGGAGTTCCGCCGCCGCAAGCCTCTTTAGCCACTAAAAGTCAATCGGGACCCTGTTCCGGCACCCTGCCGGAGGGGGGAACCCTCACCGGTGGCCATCTTCATCATCCCGGCGCTCTCCATGACAAGGAGGAAGTAGTTCACCCTCGGGGCTGAGGGTATGTACCAGTAGCTATGTGTTTGATCTCTCTCTCTCTCTCTCTCTCTCTCTCTCTCGTGTTCTTGATTTAGCACGATCTTGATGTATCGCGAGCTTTGCTATTATAGTTGGATCTTATGTTTCTTCTCCCCCTCTTCTCTCTTGTAATGGACTGATTTTTTCCTTTGAAGTTATAATATCGGATTGAGTCTTTAAAGATTTGAGAACACTTAATGTATGTCTTGCCATGCTTATCTGTGGTGACAATGGGATATCACGTGCCACTTGATGTATGTTTTGGTGATCATACCCACGGATACTTGAGGTGACATTGGAGTATCTAGGTCACATTAGGGTTTTGGTTGATTTGTGTCTTAAGGTGTTATTATAGTACGAACTCTAGGGCTGTTTGTGACACTTATAGGAATAGCCCAACGGATTGATTGGAAAGAATAACTTTGAGGTGGTTTGGTACCCTATCATAATCTCTTCGTTTGTTCTCTGCTATTAGTGTCTTTGGAGTGACTCTTTGTTGCATGTTGAGGGATAGTTATATGATCCAATTATGTTATTATTGTTGAGAGGACTTACACTAGTGAAAGTATGAACCCTAGGCCTTGTTCACTATCATTGCAATACCGTTTGTGCTCACTTTTACCGGTCGCTACCTTGCTGTTTTTATATTTTTAGTTCACAAAAACCTATATCTACCATCCATATTGCACTTGTATCACCATCTCTTCGCCGAACTAGTGCACCTATACAATTTACCATTGTATTGGGTGTGTTGGGGACACAAGAGACTCTTTGTTATTTGGTTGCAGGGTTGCTTGAGAGAGACCATCTTCATCCTATGCCTCCCACGGATTGATAAACCTTAGGTCATCCACTTGAGGGAAATTTGCTACTGTCCTACAAACCTCTGCACTTGGAGGCCCAACAACGTCTACAAGAAGAAGGTTGCGTAGTATTCAAGATTTGTGAAATTTTCTTTTGAGTGCGTTGAATACTAAGAAAAGATTGAAGCATGATAATTACTTTGAGATATGGAGGTGATAATATTAGAGTCATGATAGTTGAGTAGTTGTGAATTTAAAGAATACTTGCGTTGAAGTTTGTGATTCCCGTAGCATGCACGTATGGTGAACCATTATGTAACGAAGTCGGAGCATGAGGTGTTTATTGATTGTCCTCCTTATGAGTGGTGGTCGGGGACGAGCGATGGTCTTTTCCTACCAATCTATCCCCCTAGGAGCATGCGCGTAATACTTTGCTTTGATAACTTCTAGATTTTTGCAATAAGTATATGAGTTCTTTATGACTAATGTTGAGTCCATGGATTATACACACTCTTCTTCCTTCCACCATTGCTAGCCTCTCTACTACCGCGCACTTTTCGTCGGTATCATACACCCACCATATACCTTCCTCAAAACAGCCACCATACCTACCTATCATGGCATTTCCATAGCCATTCCGAGATATATTGCCATGCAACTTACCACCGTTTCGTTTATTATGACACGCTCCATTATTGTCATATTGCTAGCATGATCATGTAGTTGACATCATATTTGTGGAAAAGCCACCGTTCATAATTCTTTCATACATGTCACTCATGACTCATTGCACATCCCGGTACACCACCGGAGGCATTCATATAGAGTCATATTTTGTTCTAAGTATCGAGTTGTAATTCATGAGTTGTAAGTAAATAAAAGTGTGATGATCATCATTATTGGAGCATTGTCCCAGTGAGGAAATGATGATGGAGACTATGATTCCCCCACAAGTCGGGATGAGACTCCGGACGAAAAAAAGAGGCCATAAAAAAAAGAGAAAAGGCCCAAATAAAAAAATAAAAAAATGAGAGAAAGAGAGAGAAGGGACAATGCTACTATCCTTTTACCACACTTGTGCTTCAAAGTAGCATCAGGATCTTCATGATAGAGAGTCTCCTATGTTGTCACTTTCATATACTACTGGGAATTTTACATTATTGAACTTGGCTTGTATATTCCAATGATGGGCTTCCTCAAAATGCCCTAGGTCTTCGTGAGCAAGCGAGTTGGATGCACACCCACTTAGTTTCTTTTGTTGAGCTTTCATATACTTATAGCTCTAGTGTATTTGTTGCATGGCAATCCCTACTCACTCACATTGATATCTATTGATGGGCATCTCCATAGCCCGTTGATATGCCTAGTTGAATTGAGACTATTTTCCCCTCTTTTTGTCTTCTCCACAACCACCATTCTATTCCACATATAGTGCTATATCCATGGCTCACGCTCATGTATTGGAATTACAATTGAGAAGAATTACAATGAAATTATGCCAACTAGCATTCCACATCAAAAATTATCTTTTTTATCATTTACCTACTCGAGGACGAGCAGGAATTAAGCTTGGGGATGCTTGATACGTCTCCAACGTATCTATAATTTTTGATTGCTCCATGCTATATTATCTACTGTTTTAGGCAATATTGGGCTTTATTATCCACTTTTATATTATTTTTGGGACTAACCTATTAACCGGAGGCCCAGCCCAGATTAGCTGTTTTATGCCTATTTCAGTGTTTCGAGAAAAAGGAATATCAGACGGAGTCAAAACAGAACGAAATCAACTGGAGAAGTTATTTTTGGAAGGAAACCTACCTGATAGACTTGGACTCTACGTCAGAAGATACGGGAGCTGGCCACGAGGGTAGGGGGCGCGCCCCTGCCTCGTGGGGCCCCCGCAGCTCCACCGACATACCCCTTGCACCCATATAAACCTACGTATCGTAAAACTTCCATAACAGAGATTAGATCGGGAGTTTCGCCGTCGCAAGCCTCTGTAGCCACTAATAGTCAATCGGGACCCTGTTCCGGCACCCTGCCGGAGGGGGGAACCCTTACCGGTGGCCATCTTCATCATCTCGGCGCTCTCCATGACAAGGAGGGAGTAGTTCACCCTCGGGGCTGAGGGTATGTACCAGTAGCTATGTGTTTGATCTCTCTCTCTCTCGTGTTCTTGATTTGGCACGATCTTGATGTATCGCGAGCTTTGCTATTATAGTTGGATCTTATGTTTGTTCTCCCCCTCTTCTCTCTTGTAATGGATTGAGTTTTCCCTTTGAAGTTATCTTATCGGATTGAGTCTTTAAAGATTTGAGAACACTTGATGTATGTCTTGCCATGCTTATCTGTGGTGACAATGGGATATCACGTGCCACTTGATGTATGTTTTGGTGATCAACTTGCGGGTTCCGCCCATGAACCTATGCATAGGGGTTGGCACGCGTTTTCGTCGTGATTCTCCGGTAGAAACTTTGGGCACTCTTTGAAGTACTCTGTGTTGGATTGAATAGATGAATCTGAGATTGTGTGATGCATATCGTATAATCATACCCACGGATACTTGAGGTGACATTGGAGTATCTTGGTCACATTAGGGTTTTGGTTGATTTGTGTCTTAAGGTGTTATTCTAGTACGAAATCTAGGGCTGTTTGTGACACTTGTAGGAATAGCCCAACGGATTGATTGGAAAGAATAACTTTGAGGTGGTTTCGTATCCTACCATAATCTCTTGATTTGTTCTCTGCTACTAGTGTCTTTGGAGTGACTCTTTGTTGCATGTTGAGGGATAGTTATATGATCCAATTATGTTATTATTGTTGAGAGGACTTACACTAGTGAAAGTATGAACCCTAGGCCTTGTTCACTATCATTGAAATACCATTTGTGCTCACTTTTACCGCTCGCTACCTTGCTGTTTTTATATTTTCAGTTCACAAAAACCTATATCTACCATCCATATTGCACTTGTATCAATATCTCTTCGCCGAACTAGTGCACCTATACAATTTACCATTGTATTGGGTGTGTTGGGGACACAAGAGACTCTTTGTTATTTGGTTGCATAGTTGCTTGAGAGAGACCATCTTCAGCCTACGCCTCCCACGGATTGATAAACCTTAGGTCATCCACTTGAGGGAAATTTGCTACTGTCCTACAAACCTCTGCACTTGGAGGCCCAACAACGTCTACAAGAAGAAGGTTGCGTAGTAGACATCAATTGGTTATCTTTGCAAGTCTCTTCGAATTATCAGTTTGGTTTGGCCTACTAGATTGGTTTTTCTTGCCATGGGAGAAGTGCTTAGCTTCGGGTTCAATCTTGCGATGTCCATTCCCAGTGACAGAAGGGGCAGCAAGGCACGTATTGCATCGTTGCCATCGAGGATAACAAGATGGGGTTTATTTCATATTGCATGAATTTATCTCTCTACATCATGTCATCTTGCTTAAAGCGTTACTCTGTTTTTAACTTAATACTCTAGATGCATGCTGGATAGCGGTCGATGAGTGGAGTAATAGTAGTAGATGCAGGCAAGAGTCGGTCTACTTGTCTCGGACGTAATGCCTATATACATGATCATACCTAGATATTCTCATAACTATGCTCAATTCTGTCAATTACTCAACAGTAATTTGTTCACCCACCGTAGAATACTTATGCTCTTGAGAGAAGCCACTGGTGAAACCTATGGCCCCCGGGTCTATTTTCAGCATATCAATCTCCATCACTTTAATCTTGCTTTGCTCTTTTACTTTGCCTTTTACTTTTCACTTTGCATCTCTATATAAAAAATACCAAAGACATTATCTATCAGTTCTCACTCTCGTAAGTGACCGTGAAGGGACTGACAACCCCTAATCGCGTTGGTTGCGAGTAGCTATCATTTTGTGCAGGTACGAGGGACTTGAGAATGGCCTCCTACTGAATTGATACCTTGGTTCTCAAAAACTGAGGGAAATACTTACGCAAGCTCAAGAGGTAGCAAGCATCACGTGTACCCGCAGGTGCACAAATTGTAACATACGTGTCTGCTGAAGTGGGCGTCACGTAACTGGTGTGTGTGTGAGAGAGAGATTCTGAGAGACAGAGTGTGTGTGTGTGACTCTACTCTTTGGACATGTACTCAACCTTTTGCATCGGGATATAAGTATAATGGTATTTAATTTAGCTAGTGATTTGCGTGGCCATGTTAACGTGGTTGTGTCAAAAAATGTCACTTCCTGCTCGTGATTTGCGTTATATAATTACAAGCAAGATTCTCGTGCATTGCATGGAACATCAATATGCATTTTTTTACAAAACACCTGTTGTGATTGACCCATGCAGGAGTAATCCCATGTGTAAAAACTAATGATATCTCGAGAATTTTATCGGAAAACTGGTATCTCGAGAATGTCATTGAAAAAATGAAAGATGAGAGATAAGGTGAGGAGGAGTGGAGCGTCGTGGTGACTCGTGGTCGGAATGGGCGGAGGCATGGGGATGGACGGTGCCGGCAGGCGGCAGCGGCCACCATGCATGCTAGATTGTTCCAAAGACTTATTCCTTTTTTAATTGCTGAGCAATGAGGTTGCGGGAGATAATGATGTGGAGAGAGGTGCGGGTATCTTTTGTAAAATTATCATAGTTTGCTTTCTATCCTCGGATATAGATCATACAGTCTGTATTACAAGATGGCAGGCACACCATCACCACCAACTCGTTTTTTTTATAAGGGTACATATGATAAGTTTGCTGACTACTAAAGTAAAGTGGAATTTGTCCATGTTATGCAAGTAAATAAAGGTGATTGTTTATCATACGGGTAAGGTTGGATGAAGGGTGGTAGGAACAAATGCTCCGCCTAGAGCATGTGCGTGTGAGATGGAGTCTTAGTGTGTGTGTGGGGTGTGTGTGTGTGTGAGAGAGAGAGAGAGGAGAGAGAGATGGAGTCTTAGTTTGTGTGTGTGTGAGAGAGAGGGAGAGAGATGGAGTCTTAGTGTGTGTGTGGGGGGGGGGGGGGCGGGCGTGCGTGCTTGCGTGTGTGTGTGTTTGTGTGTGTGTGTGAGAGAGAGAGATGGAGTATTAGTGTGTGTGTGTGGGGGGGTGCGTGTGTGTGTGTCGTGGGGTCCTCTGTGGCGGATGTAATTTAAGTGTGCATGGCTTTCATCATAGAGAGGTGATGTGTATGGCAGAGGCCACCAATGATGGGGTGCGAGAGAGAAAATGCCCGTAGAGAGGGAAGAGAAGGTGTGTGCGCGTGAGAGGAGTCGACTTCGAGAGAACATGTTTGTTCGAGAGACACCGAGGAAGACTACTATATATCGATGGTGCATGTAGGCGGGAATTAAACTAAGGGACGGTCTTATTGGTTTGGGGGATATAGGGGAAGAGTGAGAGGCGGGGGGGGGGGGTAGCTAGAAGGAGATTGTTAAGTGTGAGTGTGTGTTTTACCCATCCAGGCGGAAGCTATGTGCACAAAAGAGGAGAACAATTTGATGTGGCGTTAGGATTGAGGGTAATTAACTACGTATGGAGACATAGAGACCTTGAACGTGCATGTGTGAGAGGTATACATGTATACGTGGGATGTGTGTGTGTGCGCGCGCGCATGATCGAGATAAAAGAAAGAAGACATAAGTCTTAAGATCAACGACATGGGAGAGACCGATCGGTATGACAATATGCATGCATGTGAGAATGCATGGAAGAAGTCCCGACAATTGAGCATGTGTTTTTGTCTTTAAGAGATAGTGGCGTGGGCCGGAGCATGCATCTATGGCAAGCAGAGGGAGTGAGGCGCAACCGTTGTGCAAAAGAGACCAACCTATAAATGCATATGTATGGATAGACATATATAGTGTGGGTGATAGGAAGCAAGACTCCGTGCAAGAAAGAAATGTTGACGGAGAAACTACAGATAGATATAGAGATGGAGATGCTAGCTAGAGGGACATTCTCTAGTTTGGGTGCTGGAGATGACCGTCGGGTGGTTCAAAGGGTGAAGTTATATATGTGTGTGAGAGGGCACTTGATTGCATGTAGAGAGAAACATATGTAGTGTGCGTGATAGGAATCAAGAGTGAGGGCGAGAAAGAAGGTTAATGGAGAAATAGATAAATAGAAAGATAAAGATGCTAGCTAGTGTGCGTTAGAGATAGGAGTCGAGTGGATCAGAAGGCTAGGTTATTTGTGTGGGTGTGAGAGAGATAGAGAGAGGGTGCGTGTGAGTCACATACAAACAGATATCAGAGAGAAATGAGATCCAGAGAGACGGAGTTTTGTGTCTGCGAGAGAGAAAGATATTTCACAACGAGAGTGATAGCTAGAGAGACATACGAGGGAACTCAAGATATCTCTAGGGAGAGAGGGTGTGTGTGAGCGACATACAAGAGAACAATGGAGAAATATGAGACCCTAGGAGATAGAGTTTGTGTTTGTGTGTGAGAAAGAGATATTGAAGAGGAAGAGTCGTAGGTTCTCATATCTAAGGAGCGAAAGACATCTCTGTATGAGGGGTGTGTGAGTGGCACACATGGGAATAGTAGAGAGAAATGAGACCCCGGGAGACAAAGTTTTGTTTTGTGTGAGAGAAAGAGATTCCACATGGAGAATCATAGTTAGAGACACATAGCAGGGAGCGAGATATACTTAGAGAGAGAGAGAGATAGAGTGATGAAGGTCGAGGGAGAGAGTATCGTCAGTGTGTTACGAAGATAAAAGATCATTGTCGACATACAGGTAGCACGAGAGATACCTGAGAGACGATGAACGCGTATAGGTCTAGAGAGATAGTCCTATATAAGCATGAGTGATAGCTATATGAGACAAATATCTGGATTAAAGGGGATTCAAATATTTAAACTGGAGATCACGACATCGATAATATCATAACGCAAATTGGTGTATCAAACATGCATATTCATTTGAATTTGGGCACACGTGTAATGTTATATAGTTTATCAATATTGGTGATCCATAGATTCTTCAATTACAAACAATGCATGGTTTATATGCAATTAATGTCTAAACGGGATTACACTATATGTTGCGTGTGTGAAACACATTATACATGTTTGAGAAGTAAAAAAACCCGCATGAAACACACATTAATTGGAGACAGTTACCGAAGAATGCATACATTGGATTTCAACATAAAGTGGTTTCAGATATTTGAAAATCCAAATTGATGGATACAACCTTATGAATTTGAGATCATGCCATTTGTAAACTATATTTATGTATAAATGGTGTTATGCTTTTGAAAGTATATATAAAAAATGATGTATATAGAATGTAATTCCAATTGAAAATGGATCCCGCCCGGAAAAAAATAGAATACAAACGGGATTCGAATTGAGTTGGCACGGTAAACGTGCACTCTGCAAAATTTGAACGACGCTGGGAAAATCGCAGTAACCGCCCGAAACCAAAATCTGCGAGATGGAAATCACTACTGCCTATCCCTGCCACGCAAAGCCTATATGCTGGATTTCTATAGGTTTTGATAGGGGTAGGTTTGTAATTTCACCCAAACGTGACGTAACCGCCTCTCACCCGGATTCATACACGGTGGGCGCCAAAATACAGTGTGTCCTCGGCTGAAATCGACTCCCTCCCCGATTCATATTCATACACGGTGGGCGCCAAAAACAAACTCTCGTCGGTAAATATTCGGTGTATGCGAGATTACCGTCCTATCCCCAACCGACTAGTGTTGCTATGATGTGGTAGAAATTTGAAACGGGGGCTAAGTTTGTAAATTTCCTCGCATTTGAGACAAGCGCGCCCTGAATACATGGTTCCCCCTTCCTCTCTACCTCCCTTTTCCAAATTCGTACTCCGTTGGCGCCAAAACACCCTCTCCACCCCACCCTCCTCCGTCCGCCGCCGTCCGCCACCCCATCCACCGCCGTCCTCCTCCACCATGCCGGAGCTGATACCCCGACGCCGCCGTCCATTAAAAGAGATCGACCTCTCTCATCCACGGCTTCGGACCGGGATCCTTGCATCCCGTCCTCTCGCTTCATCCCCGCCGTCGTCCACCTTGCCAGCACCGCTCCTACGACCGTCTCGTCCACCACGCCCCGCCGCCACCGTCTACCCTCCTAGATCTGCTTCCACGCCGCCGACAACCATCACTACCGCAACACCATCAAATTCTCAGCAGATGCGTACACGGCGCCGCACCAGAGGCGGTACTCTTTCGTATCTGCTCAACTTATTTATCACATCAAGAAAATAGATCGCCACTGCTTTACTCTGATTTCTTGTCTTGGTTGCGAAGTTACCTTTGTCCGGTTTGCACCTTCAGATCCGCCATGGCACGCTCAACACCATACTCGCAATG
The DNA here is from genome assembly GCA_032464435.1 of Aegilops umbellulata. Taxonomy (NCBI): domain Eukaryota; kingdom Viridiplantae; phylum Streptophyta; class Magnoliopsida; order Poales; family Poaceae; genus Aegilops; species Aegilops umbellulata. The sequence continues at coordinate 316,400,790 of CP136055.1, read as the reverse complement.
CTTATGGTTTTCCCCTTTTATATTCCACACTAGTTAAATCACAATAGACTAAATTTCAAAAATGGGTTAGTCGATTTTTCAGAACTCGCCGGAGTTTGCCGGTGCGATCGAAGGGGCTCGGGTGGGGACGGTGGTTGTGGGGGGCGGTGGAGGGGCCTCGTCGAACAAAGAAAACTTGACGCGGGTGGGGGTGGCGGAGGAACACAGGCAGTGGGCCAGTGGTTCGGCCGGCGGCCCGTGCGGTGTTCTGTATGGGAAGCACAGTATGTTCCTTGTCAGGAAGGGGAGCAGGGACATCTGCAGTCAACAGCTGATAGAGCTGGCATGTACGTGATCGATAGGCTTTCAATTACTAGCGGCAATACAACACCGCAATTTCCAGCTGTCGGTGGAAACGACGCCTATGGGATCACAAGAATCCCTACTACAGTCGCGGGGTGCGAGGTTGAGAGAAGAGTGGATCAAACAGATAGCACGCGGTTCGTTTATCCAGGTTCGGGCCGCGAGGACGCGTAAAACCCTACTCCTGCTTTGGTGGACGTATATTTGTGTTCTTGAACTAGCTATGGGGCGTGAGGAGCTCCAAAAATCCGAATCCCCCTCCTGGTTGCCTCGGGCCTCCTTTTATAGGAAAAAGGGGTTGCCACAGTGGCACACAGGAGGTGGAAAGGGCATAGTGTTGTGAGTTTATCCCTCGCATTACATGAGAAGGTGCATTTAATGCGTTTGCTTAGGTGTCCTCTCGCTTTACCGGGGACGGGGTCGGAGCCCATCCCGTCCGTCGCCGCTCTTCCTTGTGTCGACACGTGCCCTGGCCAGCGGTGCGTGCGATGCCATGTAGGCAGGCAGGCAGCTGAGGTGGCGCGGTGGCGGAGTCTTGATGAAGATCTGCATGCTGCCACGCAGGTGCCTGCCTAGTTGGTTGGGTCGGCAGCTGCATGCGAACGGCAATGGAGGCTTGATCAGCGTGGGCCTGGCGGTGGCCCTGTATATGCCGTCGGCAAGGGTCTTGCCGTGGTGCCCGCTGTTGTCCCCGACAAGGTGCTTGCCGGGCGCCTCATGGTTTTCCTTGGCTGGGGTCTTGCCAAGGGTCGTCGCCTTCTGGTGCTTATCTGATCTTGAGTGTTTCTTCACCAAGATCTGCATGCCACCACGTAGGCGCCTCCCGAGCCCTTACCCCAACATAGTGGACCATGGTGGGGGATGTGGACTCAAGGGTGACTTGCTCCGTGGGCGTGGGGCGAGCTGCCACGGCAAAGGTCTTGCCGGGGCTGCTAAGGCTACCCCCGACAAGGATCCTGCCGGGGGGAGGGGGGAGCCCGCTTCGTCCCTTCTCTCTTTGTGGTCTTGGTCTTGGCGTTGTTCCAGCTACCCTGGGCTTCGGTCTTACCCTGGCTTACCTCCCCTACCCTGCTTGGTGTGGCCGTGGGCGTGGCTCTGTCTGCCCGTGCACAGTTTATAGGGGTACAAAAAGTGTACCCCTCTTTTTATACACCGACAAGAGCCCCCGGGCCTGGGCCACACATAAGCGCAACGCATTGTCGGGCTAGGCCCAGAACGGTGCGCGGGCAGGCGGGGCGGTTTTTACCGCGGTAAGATTCTTCGCGCGCTGCGCCTCCCACGACTCGCTCGCACGGCGCGGCGTGGAGAGGTGTGCGTGACGTGGGCGGCATGTGTGAGGTTGGGATCCGCACGCATGCGTCACGTCGTAATAAAGGGGCGGCTCGTGCCTACCCCGTAAACGGAGGGAGGCGTGGAGGCACGGCCCATTTACTGGATGGGGCCGAGGCGCAGTCTCCAAGGCGTCCACTCCCCATGATCACGGGGTGGGGAGAGGTCGCCTCACCCATCTCCTCGGTTATGCACGTCTGCCACGCGGCTCCCATGCGCTTGGGGTGGCGAACGGTGGAGGCGGGAAACCGGGTCGTCGCTGGTTGGGGCAGCAGGTCGGTCCTGGTTCCATGCGCTTCCTGTGTCTTGATTGGCCGAGCGGGGCGGCCGAGGCCCACCCCTGTTCCTCTATAAAGAGCGGGAGGGGGACGACATCCCGCACTTCTCCATCTTCTTCCTTCTGCTTCTGCTCCTCTCCCTCATTCATCATGGAGAAAGGAAATCCTGGTCCTTCGACGGTGGCGGCGAGGGTTGCTGCTCGACAACGCGTCCCTCCTCCTCCTGCGCCTGCGGCCGCAGAGCCGGCCGCGAGGGGAAGGGGGAGGGGCGAGGTCGTGGGCGAGGTCGCGACGCTCGGGGAAGAGGAGGACAGGGTGGCGCGCCGGCCTCGCCCCTCCAGCGGTCCTTCCTCCGATGGAGGGCCACGTCGGGGACGACCCCTGCGAGTTCTTCGTCAGGCCGCGCCGGCTGCCGCGTCGTCGCCTTCGCCTCCCGACCCCATTTGCGCGGGAGATGGAGCTAGACCCGCCGCAGTCATTGCGGCTGCACATGAGGGGCTACGGGATCAGCGGCACGCGGGTCCGCATCGACTTCGCCGCTCCTCATGTGATGTATCTCCGTCGGGGATGGAAGACGTTTGCTCGTATCCACAGCTTGACGGATGGGCTCACTCTCCACTTTAAGCTAATGGAGGGTGGCGTCCTCTTCGTCAAGGTCTTCGGGCACTTCGAGACTCGCGCAAGGTGCTGTGTGGAGAGCTCTTCTGATGACGAAGACTCCTCCTCGAGCGAGATTGACGAGGAGGACAGTGACAACGACGACGAGGGTGGTAGGCGGTAGGATGACGGGTCCGACTAGGCATCGGGCGCCGCTCCGAGCGGTATCGGCGACCCCATCATCCGTGTTGCCGGCGCCTTGAACTTCTCGGGGTCGTCTCCTTGGGCGGCTGGCGTTGGGAGGTTGCGGAAGAGGAAGAGGGCGGGCGGCAAGGCCGTTAACTCGGAGTACGCGGGCACCGACGCCTTCGACGCGTACTGACGTCCTGCCGCCTCGTCTTCGAGCTCTGCCTCTGGCGCCGTCATCACCATCCAGCCCTAGGACGGCCACCAAGATGTTCTCTTGGTGTGTTCTGCCACTCGTAGCTCACCTAGGCGCCCCTTTTGCCCTTTTCGCCTCCTTGCCTGCCTCTTGAGGAAAGGGACAAGAAAGGGATTACGGGCACCTTATCTCTTTTTAGTTTGTAAGCCTTCGGGCCTTTGTTGAATTTAAAACTTTTAGTCCCCTTGTTCATGTTTTTCATTCCCTATGGACTGTACCTGAGCGGGATGTTTTTAATGAAAAAGGGATGTTTGCCGGGTTAGTTGTCTGCGGGTGGAACCCACAACAAGGAATAAATCCTTGGTATCTCTAAGATAAACATTTTTTCCCGGCAACAGGCCTTGCCATCCCCCCGCTTCACTCGACCTTTCTCACGCCCTTGGCGGAGGCAGGGATGAAGTGGGTTTAGGCTCCTTGTTTTTCCCTTCCGCGACCGCGACTACGACCAAACTCGGTCCCAGGAATGAGGCCTAGGGCCTAGAGTTAGGGGAGCATGGTAGCCTAAGGGTAAAACAAGGTTTCACATACCTCAGTCCAGAAGGAAATGCATGATAAGGGATGGAGAACTTATCTGAGCATGCAGCCCCCGGCAACCCCGGCTTGCCGCGGGTGAATCTTCGCTCCTGTAGCCTCCGGCAATACTGGCTCGCCGGGGCCCAGATGCCGATCCGTCCCCCTTCTCCCAAGGCATTTTGGCAAGGATACTCATGTGTCCTGTGAACCAAAGAAGACAGAGAAGAACAGATAGACGTGGACTCGACCTCTAAGCTAGGGGTTAGCCGCTGCTAAGCACTATCAACCCTAACCAAGGACGAGACTCGACCTAGCATGCATGCTATAACTTAGGGCGCCAGCGCTTCATTTATTTATGTTTAGGGTCTGCGCCTGGCTTTGTACAAAGGGTTACATGCCTCACCGGCAAGGCTTGTACAGAAAGTGGCTTGCCGGGGGGCCCGGCAAACAGCGCCTTATGGGTAAAACTTGCGAAGATGCTCAATGTTCCAGGAGTTGCTCACTGGGATGGCATCTCCGGTCTCCAAGCGGACTGCGGCGGGCCTGGTGACTCGTATTACCTGATAAGGGCCTTCCCACTTCGGCGTCAACTTGTTGGTATTCTTGGACGATTGAACGCGCCGAAGAACAAGGTCGCCTTCCTCAAAGCTTCGGGCATGAATCTTGCGGCTGTGGTAGCGGCGCAAGGCTTGCTGGTAGCGTGCTGCTCTCACAGCCGCCCGAAGACGATCTTCCTCAAGGAGCATCGCGTCATCTTGGCGCAATGACTCTTGCTCAAGCTCATCGTATCCTCTTGCTCTGCCCGGCCTGATTTCCTCCTCTTGCTCTGCCCGGCCTGATTTCCTCCGCTTGGTCTGCCCTGCTGATGGATCAACGGATGGCTGAGTTAGCTGGAGCACAAAGGTACCTGGTTCCACAGGCAGCTTGAGGGCAGCGTGCTTCGACAGGTAGTCGGCGATGTCGTTCTCCGCTCGGGGAACGTGCTCTGCCTGTATACCGTCAAAGCGCTCTTCCAGCTTTCTCACTTCATCTACGTAGGCCTTCATCAACGGGCTCTGGTAGTCTTTGTTGACTTGCTTGACGACAAGTTGTGAGTCGCCCCTGACGGTGAGTTTCTTGACTCCGAGGTCTGCCGTGATCCTGAGACCGGCAACCAGCCCATCGTACTTGGCAGTATTGTTTGTCGACGCCTCCCGGGGGAAGTGCATTTGGACCACGTACTTGAGGTGCTCTCTAGTGGGCGCGACAAGCAGTACGCCAGCCCCGACGCCCTGTAAGGAGAAAGCTCCATCAAAGTACATGATCCAGTTGCAACTCGCCTCCTTGCCGGGGAGGACAGTCTCCTGAGTTTCTTCATCGAGCGTCGCGGTCCACTCTGCAACGAACTCCGCTAGGACTCGACTTTGGATCGTTGAGGTACTCTCAAACTTGAGGCCAAAGCTGGACAGCTCCAGTGCCCACTCTACAATCCTTCCAGTCACGTCAGGATTGTGCAATATCCGTTGTAGAGGGAGGCGAGTGACGATAGTGATTTCGTGCGCCTGGATGTAGTGATGCAGTTTCCTCGAGGACATAAGAAGGCCGAAGAGCAGTTTCTGCACACCGAAGTACCTTGATCTAGCCCCCTGCAGGAGGGAGCTAACAAAGTAGACCGGGTGCTGCATCATTTTCCTCCTCGGCAGCACTCCAACTGGCTGCGTTGTCTCTACACCAATGGCATCAAGCTCTATTGCTGCTATCACCTCATCATCGACTTCTCGCTGCACCACTAGTGCGGCGCTGACCACCTGGTTCATTGCCGCCAAGTACAGCAGCAACGGTTCTTGTGGTTTAGGTGCAACTAGTACTGGCGTAGAGGAGAGATACCTCTTCAAATCTTGTAACGCTGCTTCGGCTTCTGGTGTCCACTCCATTGGGCCCACCTTTTTCAAAATCTTGAAAAGGGGGAGGGCGCGCTCGGCAAACTTGGAGATAAACCTGCTCATGGCGGCAATGCAACCAGCAAGCCGACGCACATCCTTGACCCGCTTGGGTGCCTCAATATGCTCTATAGCCTTGATCTTGTCCGGATTGGCCTCTATCCCACGCTGCGACACAAAGAACCCGAGAAGCTTGCCGGACGGGACGCCAAAGACGCACTTCTCAGGGTTCAACTTGAGGTTGATCTTGCGTAGGTTTGAAAATGTCTCTTGCAAATCCGGTATCAGGGTCGCCCTATTTTTGGTCTTGACCACTATATCATCCATATAAGCTTCCATATTTCTATGGAGCTAGGGTTCAAAACCAATCTGGACCGCCCTTGCAAATGTTGCGCCAGCACTCTTCAACCCGAAAGGCATCCGTATGAAACAATACATACCACATGGGTGATGAACGTTGTCTTCTCTTCATCTTCCCTCGTCATGAAGATCTGGTGGTAGCCAGAGTAGGCGTCGAGGAATGACAACAAGTCACACCCATCCGTGGAGTCAACAATCTGGTCGATGCGCGGCAATGGGAAAGGGTCCTTGGGAAAAGCCTTATTGATATCTGTGTAGTCAATACACAACCTCTATTTCCCATTTGCCTTGCGCACTACCACTGGATTGGCCAACCACGTCGGATGGAGCACTATTCTTACCAAACCTGCTGCTTCCAGTTTCCGGATCTCCTCTGTAACGAACTCTTGCCATTCCAAAGCTTGCTTTCTGACCTTCTGCTTGATGGACCGCGCATGAGGACAGACAGCAACGTGGTGCTCAATCACCTCCCTGGGAACGCTAGGGATGTCGGATGCTTGCCATGCAAATACATCGACATTCGCCCGCAAGAAGGTGATGAGCGCGTATTCCTATTTGTCATCAAGGGCGGAGCTTATGGTGAAAGCTCCTCCCGTGCCGTCCTCCTTGGTGGATACCTTCTTAGTCTCCGGCGGCGTGGCCCTAGATTTCTTCTTCCTGCCGGTGGAGCTCTCTGGTACGTCCTCGATGGGAGCGCCACACTCCGAAGAGGTGCGCTTGCCGGAGTGGGCGTCCGAGGTCTCACCGGTCTTCTTCTTCTTCCCTCCTGGGGCTCCAGTGGCAGGAGCGGCTGCTGCAACTGCTTCTTGGTAGAGTTGATCAGCGCAAATCAGCGCATCTTTCTTGTCGGAGGGGACGGTGATGATCGTTACAGGCCCTGGCATCTTCAGGGTGCTGTAGGCATAGTGCGACGCAGCCATGAACTTGGCCAGCGCTGGGCGGCCAAGGATCCCGTTGTAGGGCAAGGGGATCTTGGCAACATCAAACACGATCCTTTCAGTCCTGTAGTTCAGATCACTCCCGAAGGTCACAGGCAGCGTGACCTTCCCCTTTGGTTGACTCCTTCCTGAGTTGATCCCCTGGAACGTGCCCATTTCTTCGAGGTCTCCGTCGGGAATCTGCAGCTTCTTGATCATGGCGGGCGAGATTAAGTTCAGACCGGCCCCGCCATCGACTAGCATTTTCGTCACCTTGAGGTTGTGTATTGTCGGCGAAACCAACAATGGCAAGCGCCAGACCGCGGTAGTGCGATCAGGGTGATCCTCAGTGTAAAAAATGATTGGTGTGCTGGACCACTTTAGCGGCTTTTGGGCACCCAACGACGGCTCCGTTGCTGTAATCTCACGTGCCCACCGTTTAAGCTGGCGGTGAGAGGTATGCAGCAAGGCGCCACCATCGACGCACATGGCCTCTGTAGCCTTCTGAAACTCTTGGTCACCGGACTCGTCGTCCTCTTCGTGATCATCGTCTTCTGGCTTCTTGTCGCGGCCCCGGGCGGGCCTCTCCTGCTGTTTATCCTTACTGCGATGGCCCGCCTGGCTGTCACGCTTCTTGCCGGACCCCTCAGCACCGTCCTGGCCCTTCTCCTTGTCCTGCCTCTCATATTCAGCTTTTTTCTTTTCAGCAAGCAGCTCAACTTGTCGGCAATTCTGGAGGTCATGGCCTTTGGTGCGATGGATCTTGCAGTATTGCTTGTCGGAGTTCCCTGGCTTCTCAACAGCCGCCAAGGCCCGGCAGGCGACACATCCGGCAATTTCCTTGTCGGGGTCATCTGCCTTGGCTTTCTTGGTGGAGCCGGTGTCATCATTTCCCTCGACGACAAACACAACTTTACTCTTGTGCTTCCTATTGCGGCGCCGGCCTTTCTTCGCCGGGGCGGCAATATCCTTGTCTGAAGAGTCGGTTTCCACGCCGGCATCTTCGCCGGGGTACTTCCTGCCCTCTTCAGCCCGGGCACACCTGTCGGCAAGAACATAAAGTTCCGCCACATCTTTCACCTTGTTCATTGCCAGCTCTCCGCGCATCTTGCGGTTACGCACGTTCTGATGGAACGCGCTGATGATTGCGGCAGGATGAACATCAGGGATATTGTACTGTACCCGGCTGAATCTCTGTATGTACTTGCGCAGACTCTCGCCCTCCTTCTGGGGGATGACGTGCAGGTCGCTCGCTTGGCCATGGGCTTGGTGGCCTCCAGTGAAGGCGCCAACAAACTAATGGCACAAATCCGACCAAGAGGAGATAGAGTCTACCGGCAAGTGCATCAACCATGACATGGCATTGGGTTTAAGAGCCAACAGAAAGTAACTCGCAAGCACGTTATCGTCGCGGGCCCCGGCAGCTTGCATCGCTATGGTGTAGATGTTGAGGAACTCCGATGGGTGGGTCTTGCCGTTGTACTTCTCACCAACGTCAGGTTTGAAAGTGCGGTGAGTGGGCCACCGAAACTGCCGCAGCTCGCGGGTAAAAGCCGGACAGCCTACCTCGTAAGGTAGACCTTCAGGGCTCTCCGGTGCTGGATGGTTCACAGCAGGCCCTGCTCGCCTGTCTGACTGGTGGTGCGCTCTGCGTCGGCGCTCGATGGTGGTCCGAGCGTCTTCATGGGCTCGCTCCCAAAGAACTTGGCGCAGGTCACAGTGGGTCCGTGGGTCGGACGATGCTATCGAGGCGTCGTCGCCCGTAACATCGCGACGAGTTGACACCCGCGGTACCGGGCGAGGAGGGGCGAATGCACCGTGGCCGCGGCGCCGCCGGTCCTCCCGCCGCTGGCGCGTGGGACTCCATCAGAGCATCGACCCGGGGGCCCCACTAGAATCGGTTCGTCCTTGTTGGCGACGGAGACAAGGCTTCGGATGGTAGCTCTCCATTCGTCGAGTTTCCCCGCAGCGGGAGGAAAGTCGAGGAGCAACTGCGCGCGCGCCAGGGCCTCTGCCCGTGTCGGCGGCAGCGAAACCTACACGGACCGCGACGCGCTTCGACTTCTAACTATGTTAGAAGGAGCTCTATCACGGTCCCGCGGTCGCGCGCCATTTTTGCCTGTGCTTCGGCAAGCGTGCAGGTCTTCTGTGTCCCGGGAGTGATGCTCTGGGCTCTTCCCGCGGCGGCGTCCGGGATCTTTGTCGCGACGACGCCGTTCGTCGCGTGTAGCTTCAGAGGAGTGCGTCATGGGCGCCGGCATGGGAGTCTTCGAGGCCACCACACCGCCTTCGTGCGGTGCGACAGCGCTTTTGGACGGCCCCGCGCCGCCTGCGGAGGGCCTGGCTCCATTTTTAGATTTGGCGACGTGCGACTCATCGCCGAACACGCGAACATCGCCGTGTCCCAAGCTCCTGTTGCTGAGGTGGTGTTGGTGCTCGCGAGCTGCGCCTCGGGTCCTCTCCACGACCGGTCCGCTACTCGCCCGCGTCGGGACGGGCCGTCCGGCTCCCGACGGGCCGACCGTTACCGTGGCCTTCTTCTTGGGCGCCATGGTGATGAAGAAGCGCTGAACTAGCCGCTAAAGCCGGTTCTCACAACTGCACGCCCCCTGCCTGGCGCGCAAAAGATGTCGGTGGAAACGACACCTGCGGGATCACAAGAATCCCTACTACAGTCGCGGGGTGCGGGGTTGAGAGAAGAGCGGATCAAACAGATAGGACGCGGTTTGTTTATCCAGGTTCGGGCCGTGAGGACGTGTAAAACCCTACTCCTGCTTTGGTGGACGTATATTTGTGTTCTTGAACTAGCTATGGGGCGTGAGGAGCTCCAAAAAGCCGAATCCCCCTCCCGGTTGCCTCGGGTCTCCTTTTATAGGAAAAAGGGGTTGCCACAGTGGCACATAGGAGGTGGAAAGGGCATAGTGTTGCGAGTTTATCCCTCGCATTACATGACAAGGCGCATTTAATGCGTCTGCTTAGGTGTCCTCTCGCTTTTCCAGGGATGGGGTCGGAGCCCGTCCCGTCCGTGGCCGCTCTTCCTTGTGTCGACACGCACCCTGGCCAGCGGTGCGTGCGATGCCATGTAGGCAGGCAGACAGCTAAGGTGGCGCGGTGGCGGAGTCTTGATTAAGATCTGCATGCTGCCATGCAGGTGCCTGCCCAGTTGGTTTGGTCGGCAGCTGCATGCGAACGGTGGTGGAGGCTTGATCGGCGCAGGCCTGGCGGTGGCCCTATAGATGCCCTCGGCAAGGGCCTTGCCGGGGCCCCGACAAGGGCCTAGCCGTGGCGCCCACTGTTGTCTCCGGAACGGTGCTTGCTGGGGGCCTCATGGTTTTCCTTGGCTAGGGTCTTGCCAAGGTTCGTCGCCTTCTGGTGCTCATCTGATCTTGAGTGTTTCTTCACAAAGATCTGCATGCCACCACGGAGGCGCCTCCCGAGCCCTTGCCCCTACATAGTGGACCATGGTGGGGGCTGTGGACTCAAGGGTGACTTGCTCCGTGGGCGTGGGGCGAGCTGCCGCGGCAAGGGTCTTGTCGGGGTTGTTAAGGCTGCCCCCGGCAAGGATCTTGTCGGGGGGAGGGGGAGCCCGCTTCATCCCTTCGCTCTTTGTGGTCTTGGTCTTGGTGTCGTTCCAGCTACCCTGGGCTTTGGTCTTACCCTGGCTTACCTCCCCTGCCCTGCTTGGTGTGGCCGTGGGCGTGGCTCTGCCTGCCCGTGCACAGTTTATAGGGGTACAAAAAGTGTACCCCTCTTTTTGTACACCGACAGGCCAGTTCCACTTTCCCGATTTATATATCCTGTTTATGGTGTACCCCTGTTATGTACACTATGATCTGCCTAGTTGTTGTGTGCTCTTGTTATCATGGTTTCGCAATAAACTCTCTATACAGTATATTATGAACCTATCATCTGCCAGCTATCCTTAGTTCTGGAGCCTATTTTTTTGTGTACTTGTGCTAGATTATATAAATGCACGCACCATATTACAGCACACATGAGCTCTCTCATCAGAATCCAGTGATAGCACATAAGTGTTTACAGGGGCGCCCCTATATTAGAATATCATCTGCATTACAAAGATAATCTCACAACTATTTATGTTTTCATGGTTCTCAGATATTATACGCAATTACAGTGAATATCAGAACCCGCACATCAGAAGAATATTGTGGAACACTGCAATGACTTACAAAATTGGCACCAAGGCATTGAGTGCCATTCTGGAAGCAATGAAACTCGTATGCTCCCCACCTGTTGATTCTTGTTCAGAATATCATCCTAATGACTATTCTAACCTCAAGGAGCCAATGGCAGATGGCTTGTCCTGTTCACCCATCAAGGTGCCTATTCTAATTTGGCAAGGTTTTATTGATTGCGAGTATCTTGCATATGTTGTCTTGCATTTCTTCTACTTTGTTGCACCGCCATCTGCTTAGTTTACTCATCATATATGTCGAGATGCCATGCCCATCCATTATCAATACAGATTCCATCTATCATCATACCATGTTTTTCCACTCAAATGATGTTCTTGTGCATCAGACATCAAAAAGGAAGAGGGTGATTGCCGAACCTGAAGGAGCACCAGCAAAGTCCTTGAAAAACGTGGTGGTGCCAGAGAAATCAGACAACACCCCACTTATATTGGTTGTACAACCAGTGACACAAAACGTAGGACCGACTTCAGCAGACTGTACCCATACTTCACTGGCCACACCACTAGCCCCACCACACAGGTCCTGCACTCCAGCAAAAGGTATACCGATTTCATTTGCCATAGCACCAGCTATACCACAGAAAAATCCCACTCCAGCAAAAAGTATAGCAAGTCCACCGGCCGAAGACCTATCCCAACTGCAGAGACGACCAATTCCTGCAGATTGGAACCCCATTCCATTTATTCCCACTTTAAAAGACAATGCTTTCAATGTTGTTAGGGACTACGTGCATATATTCCCATCATGGGAAGATTATTGTGAAGACAAACACCATTTTTACATCTCCTGTCCAACTTACGTGTAAGTGCTATTATTCATGGTTATTATTTTCCTATTTTCTGCTGATTGAACACATTAATGATTTACAATACATTGTTGTAACTGGGCGAGGGTCAATCTGGATAGTCATGACGAGCAAAGCTTGCTTGTGCTTTTCAAGGAAGCATTGCAGCAGTATCGGTGTTACCTGAGGAAATCACACTTTGATGGCAAGTCTATAAACGAATTTCTGGTGAAGTCTCCCGTGCTAAATTTAGAAGACATTGAATGGAAAAACCTTGTTATGCACTGGTCTCATTCCCAGGATGAGGTACTGTCTATGAAATCACATGACAATTTGAACTTCTACTTTTCCGCATGTGCCTTACGGATCTTTTTTGCAGGAAATCTGCTCGAAGAAGAATTCTGGTTTGACAAGAACGACAGGATATCGCAAATATGCTGCCCGCTGCTTTGCTCTTGTTAGTACCTGTTGTCCTGTATCACTGTACTTGCATACATACTTGGTTCATTATGTGACAACAGTATGCATGATAGCTTGCTTATCAATTGTTCGCTCCAAATTATCTGATCTGTATGAATGGTTACATTAGTGTAGAATATATCCAATGCCAGAAGAAGGGGCGACCCATATCATCTTGACTTGGTTCTGCTTCCCCTCTTTTTTTAAGAATACCGAGTCGGGTTCTTCTCCTACCAGTATCAAATAGAACATGCTGAACAAGATCTTCTTCATGGAAACCTGCTCGATTTAGATCGGGAAAATCGTACAGATTTTATGAAACCAAGAGCTCCGTCAATCTGTTGTTCATCGATAGACGAAGCTCTCTCTTTTTCATCTCGTGCCAGATGTAACAAAAGATTAGTCCTTTTTCCTTCTCGCGAACCACGGGAGTGCCCAGCGCCCAGAAGAGCAAAGCTCATTTTCAAAATAGGGTCAAGCGGCGCATTAAAAAGGGCTGGCCCATTAAAAGGACGCTTACTTTGCGAAAGCTCTGCATTGTTCTTGTAAGTACATGCTGTCCTTTATCAGTGTACTTATAATGACATGTAGTTGTTCATGTACCATCACTCTGCAGCTTATTTTCCTTTGCCCTCCATTTTCTACACATCAGATCTATATTTACTCTTACCATAAGGTTGGTACTGAAGAATTTTAGTTGTGCATTGCTCTTGGTTGTACCTTTTGCCTGTATCACTGCACTTACACTTATAGGTACTTGGTTATGTAGCATCACTCTTCATCTTATCTTAAATATTCTCCATTTTTACGTATATTATCACATCTATATTTACTCTTAACAAAATGTAGAATAAAGGCAATGCTTTTGAAGAAGATTCGGTGGTAAACTTCTTGAATTGCCCCCCATCAGCATGGACAAGGCCTTTATAGAGCCTTTCTTCACCAATAATGTAAGTTTGTCCATCTCAAGCCTTCAAACTTTGTTGTATATATTTGGTTAGGCATGAATGCAACGGCTGTTTACTTTTGGTGTTTGCATCAAATTGCTTGTTTAAAGTTTATTATATGTAGTTCATAAACAAAAGTTTGTCCTTTCTCAATTTAAGTTTTCAGTTGTACAACCAAGTTCCTTCTTCATACCATGTAAATTAAACTATACAGAGAAAATGATCTTCTTTTGCACTGCATGTATGCTTCTGTTCTTCATCCGTAATCCAGTGGTGTGGTGAACCTACCCACTACAGCACAATGTCATATTCTGCAATGTCTTAACTATGAACAATGTCATATCATTCTACTATTATTTAAACCGTCTCTTTATTTGCCAATCTGAAATGGTATAAACTGACAGCACACTAACCATTGATACTTATGAGTTCTTGATCTGTAATCTAGTGGTGTCGTGAAGCTGCCAACTCCTTCACAATGTCATTTCCTGCCATGTCTTGACCTGAACAATACCATATTGTGTTAATGCAAATTTAAACTGTGTCACTTTATTCGCCAGTAAGAAATGTGATGAATTGTCAGCACTGATACTTTTATGTGCAAAACCTGTCATCTGTCTGCTTGTTTATCTTTCAGAGTGAGGAAGATATAAGTGTTGAACAAGCGCAGTCTCATCATCTTGCTCAGCTGCTTGCGCTGCAGCTCCCCAGCAGGGCTAACCTTTCTTGAACTCTATTGAAGTGTTGTCGGTTTTGTATACTATTTTGTCGGCGTGTTTATTTGCACTGGTGGCGATCTTTGATGCCCAGTGTATGTAACCTGTTGTTTTCTTATGCTTTATTATCATAGTGGCGAACTTTGATACCCAGTGGATATAATATGCCGTAATTTCTTTATTGTATAGTCCAGGTTTTTTCTTATTCACGATGCTGCAGTTATTTTACTGTATATATATCCTGTCTTCACTGTAAACCGGCCAAACCGTAAAATTATGGTACATAATTGGGCCGTCATGCAATCATGATGTAGGTTGGGTCTGAAACGTGCCGAACAGCTCACGGGCTGGCAGCAGCCCGAAATGAAACCCAGCCCATGATTGTGCGAATCAAATCACGGGCTATTAACTGGCCAAAATATTGTCTCGGTCCTTGTTTGGCCCAATCAGATATCGGCAGTGAAAGTGCAACTATCCCTAGGTGGTTTTGGTAATTCATAACAACATATAGCTCATTGAGCTAATGCTATTCCAAGACAATTATTTCAGGAAAGCTCAATGATTGGCATGGCATGGATGGTGAAAGTGGAACCCTCAAAATGCTAAGGACAAAGGATTGGCTCAAGCTCAAAAGCTCAAGACTCTTCATTTTACATTTTAGTGATCCAAGATCACATTGAGTCCATAGGAAAAGCCAATACTATCAAGGAGGGATGAGGTGTTGCTTAATGAGCCTTTTGCTTCATGTGCTTAATGATATGCTCCAAAATCCTCAGCTACTTTTCCATATCCACAAATGACCTAAACTCCAAGCCAAACTCGGTCCTACCGATTCTTTCTATCCGGCGCCAACGAGTTTCACTTGTCATAAGCCACTGCCAAACCCTAGCAAATCGGTTCTACCGATAGGGATCTCGATCTCACCGAGAAGGGATTGCAATCTCTTTGTTTCCTTTTCATAACTTTTCGGTCACACCGAAAGAGCGGATCGGTCCCACCGAGATTGCAATGTAAACTCTCTGTTTCCCTTTTGTAACTTTTCGGTCTCACCGAAAGAGCAAATCAGTCCCACCGAGTTTACCTGACCAACTCTCTGGTTAGCTAATTATAAAATAAGTCTCACCGAGTTTGTGTAATCGGTCTCACCGAGATTACGTTATGCCCTAACCCTAACCATATCGGTCCTACCGAGTTGCATGTCAGTCCCACCGAAAATCTCTAACGGTCACTAGGTTTACTATTTCGGTCCGACCGAGTTTGTTGATTCGGTCCCACCGAGATTGGTAAATTGTGTGTAACGGTTGGATTTTGTGTGGAGGCTATATATACCCCTCCACCTCCTCTTCATTCGTGGAGAGAGCCATCAGAACACATCTACACTTCCAACTCATATGTTCTAAGAGAGAACCACCTACCCTTGTGTTGAGGCCAAGATATTCCATTCCTACCATATGAATCTTGATCTCTAGCCTTCCCCAAGTTGCTTTCCACTCAAATCTTCTTTCCACCAAATCCAAATCCTGTGAGAGAGAGTTGAGTGCTGGGGAGACTATCATTTGAAGCACAAGAGCAAGGAGTTCATCATCAACACACCATTTGTTACTTCTTGGAGAGTGGTGTCTCCTAGATTGGCTAGGTGTCACTTGGGAGCCTCCGACAAGATTGTGGAGTTGAACCAAGGAGTTTGTAAGGGCAAGGAGATCGCCTACTTCATGAAGATCTACCGCTAGTGAGGCAAGTCCTTCGTGGGCGATGGTTGATTCTTCGTGGACCCTTCGTGGGCGTGGATAGACAAGGTTGCTTCTTCGTGGACCCTTCGTGGGTGGAGCCCTCTGTGGACTCGCGCAACCTTTACCCTTCGTGGGTTGAAGTCTCCATCAACGTGGATGTAGGATAGCACCACCTATCCGAACCACGGGAAAAACATCCGTGTCTCCAATTGCGTTTGAATTCTCCAAACCCTTCCCTTTACATTCTTGCAAGTTGCATGCTTTACTTTCCGCTGCCTATATACTCTTTGCATGCTTGCTTGAATTGTGTGATGATTGCTTGACTTGTCCTAAAGTTGCTAAAATCTGCCAAGAACTAAAATTGGGAAAAGGTTAAGTTTTTATTTGGTCAAGTAGTCTAATCACCCCCCTCTAGACATACTTCTGATCCTACAAGTGGTATCAGAGCTTTGGTCTCCATTTGCTTTGATCTCCATAGCTTTTGGTGGTCATAGCCTTGGTTTCACAACCTAGGAGAGTATGGCGTCTAGCGAGGGAAATTATCACCGTAGAGGTCCTTACTTTGATGGTACTAATTTTGCTAGTTGGAAGCATAAAATGAAAATGCATATTCTTGGACATAACCCCGCCGTTTGGGCTATTGTGTGTGTTAGTTTGCAAGGTGACTTCTTCGATGGGAAAGAACCAAACCGTGAAGCTACCGCGGATGAGTTGAAGATGCTGCAATACAACGCTCAAGCTTGTGATATTCTCTTCAATGGATTGTGCCCCGAAGAATTCAACAAAATCAGCCGTCTTGAGAATGCAAAGGAAATTTGGGATACTTTGATTGATATGCACGAAGGTACCGACTCCGTCAAGGAATCCAAATTGGATGTGCTTCAAAGTCAACTTGACAAGTTCAAAATGAAGGATGGTGAAGGTGTCGCTGAAATGTACTCTAGGCTTGTTCTCATCACAAACGAGATTGCCGGCTTAGGGAGTGAAGAGATGACCGACAGATTCATCATCAAGAAGATCCTAAGAGCCTTGAATGGAAAATATGATACCGTGTGCACATTGATCCAAATGATGCCCAATTACAAAGATCTCAAGCCAACGGAGGTCATTGGAAGAATTGTTGCTCATGAGATGTCGCTCAAGGATAAAGAGGAACTTCACAACAAATCAAGTGGTGCCTACAAAGCCTCATGTGAAGCCCCCACATCATCAAGTGAGAAACAAAACTTCAACGAAGAATTGAGCCTAATGGTGAAGAACTTCAACAAGTTCTACAAGAGTAGAAGCAAAGATAGAAGCTCCAAGTCAAGGTCCTACAATGACAAAAGATCTTCTAGTCGAGAGCAAAACTGCTACAATTGTGGAAGACCCGGACACTATTCCAATGAGTGTACGGCTCCCTACAAAAGAAGAGAAGATTCTCCAAAAAGAAGAGGCAAAAGAGAAGAATCACCATCAAGAGAGAGAAGGAGTAGAGATGATCGTTATGAAAGAAGATACTCATGGAGAAGCAAGGATTTGGAAAGAAAAGAAAAATCATCAAGGAGCTACACAATACGAAGACCTCAAGCTCATGTTGGTGAATGGGTATTCGGCTCCGACTCCGACAACCACTCCGAGAGAAGTTATCACTCCGATTCCTAATATACTCAAGATGAAGGTGTTGCTGGTCTAGCACTTGTGTCAACCAACTCCTACGACATATTTGACTCACCAAATGAAGGAATTGGAAGATGCTTCATGGCCAAAGGTCCTAAGGTAACTCACCCTGAGTATGATGACTTCAATAGTGATGAAGATGACTTGTTAGGTGATGATGATTTACTTGTTGACAACTCTAGTGATGAATACTATGACGAAACGTCAATTAATCATGCTAATCAAGATAAAACGAATGACAATGATAAGGAGAAAATTGAGGCTCTAACTAAAGAACTAAACACTCTAAAGTTATCTCAAGAAACTATCTTCGAAGATCATCGAGAACTTTTAAGAGCTCATGAGAAGTTACGCTTTGAAAAGCTCAATCTTGAGCAAGAGCATGAGTTTTTAAAGGCAATCAATGACGATCTCCGCAAGAAAAGTTCTTCTTACATTGCCAAGCGTTTACTCTTATCCACTTACATGCCTCAAGTCAAGTCTAATAACAAGAACAAGAAAGATTCTTCCTCTAGTAGTAACAATGATCATGTTAAATCCAATATTGTTGCTTCTAGTAGTTCTCTTGATTCCACTGATGATTCTCTTAGCCAAGTTACACTTGAGCAAGAAAATAGCTTATTGAAGGGAATCATAGAGAAAGGAGTGTACAAAAGCCTTGCCGGAAGTAAGCAATTCGAGGAGATTGTACGCAAGCAAGGAAGGCACCGGAAGAATCAAGGTGTTGGTTTTGAACGAAAGTTCAATGCCAATGGAGTTGAGTGGGAAGAAGATCAATACCCCAAGACAAAGTTTGTTCCTCAACAAGAGAAGTATGATACTACTTCTTTCAAGGGGACACAAACTCAAGATGATCTTCCATCACAAGACTACAAGCAAAAAGGCAAGGACAAGCTTCAAGAGGAAATTGATGCATTTGAAGAAGCTCCTAAGAACTTAGTCAAGTGGATTCCCAAGACTACTTCAAGTTCCACTTCATAAAGTACGACTACAACTCCAAGGATTCCCATCAAGATGGTGTGGATCCAAAAGAAGAAGAACTAGAGAGTTCTTGAGGGTGACTCCGCCAACATACTTCACTCTTATCATTTTGGCAAGAACAAGTGCAATCAACTTCCACATCGTGCACTAGTTCAAGGAGTCACAAACCCTCTTGTTGGTAAGACAAGGGACAAGGTACCCTAAAAGCTTTCATGGACATCATCTTGTGTGTGCATCACTCTATGTCTATGTATATTCTTGTTTGTTCCTTGTGGGACTAACCCATGTAGGTATTGAAAGTGCAATTCACTCAAAAGAATAGCTCCAAGAGATCTACATCAACATTGAGCATCCACATCTTCAACATCTACATGAAGTCATCATCGACAAAACCCAAGGTTAGTTCATCCCTCTTAGGGGGGATATCACATCTAGGGGGAGCTTTACTCTAAGACTTGAGTTAAAGCAACTCTAATGATGTGAACACAACAATGCTTTATGTAAAAGTTTGTAACCCCACTTGAGCTTAAACGATGAGTATGACCTATGATCAAATGTTCTCATTTGACTCCTATGTCAATACACTCATATATAGATGACCTAGTCATCGCCAATTGCTTGATAGATGCTAGAATTGGTTGTGCATGCTTTGTCACATATTTCAGTTGCCATTTTATTGTGTGAGCATGTTGGTTGCATATTTTACTCATTCGAGGACATCCACTTGTTGTTTTGATTGTTTGGCTTTATTTTTATTTTGCCAAGTGGATGGACAAGAATGCCTAAGAACCTTCTCTAGCTATCTATGCTTTTCTCGTCTCAAACTCTATTCATGCTACATCACAAAATTGATCAAGTCAGATTCGAACCACTCTGTGTGAGGAGCACTCGGAGTCCCCGATTCGTCATAGACTTAAACTTCCAAAACCTCTTTGTGATTCTCGGTCTGACCGATACCCCACTTTCGGTCTTACCGAGATCATTAAGTTGATCTATGTTTTTGATCTCGGTGCAACCGATTTGAACCATTCGGTCACACCGAGTTGCAACAACTGTATACAGCTTTGCATCTCGGTGCCACCGAGTTGTTCCACTCGGTCACACCGACAGGGTCGGGCTATATATAGACACGGGCAAAAATGTGGAGATTTCTCCGAACCCCTTCGCCCGCGCGATAGCTCGCTCTGCCAAAGAGGTCTCCGGATCGTCTCCTCGCCGCCAGCCGCCTCCAGTCACTGGTCTCTATCGCCGCCAACGAGAATCAACCCTGACGTTGCCGCCGTAGCGAGTCTCCGCCGAACTAGGGTATGGACTCGATCTTTGTGCTATTCCCCAATCCGATTCCTAGCACATTGTGATCATATTGATTCTAGCCACGTTTGATAAACTCCTATCCAGTCAATGAACTCGTAGAATAGGTTTGATCCAAAAAATTTAGGGTTAGGTTTCCGCCGAAACCATCTCGGACCCACCGAGTTGAAAAACTCGGTCCCACCGATTTGGCTTATGCCATTGCACAAGTAAGACTCGGTCTGACCGAGTATTGCTAATCGGTGTGACCGATTTTGGAACTTTGTGAAACCTTAGCAGTCTCGGTGCCACCGAACTGTGACTCGGTTTGACCGAGTTCACTAGTTTAGGTTCCAAAAGCTGCTTCGGTATCACCGAGTTTAAAAATCGGTAGATCCGAAATGCTTTCTGTGGGAAACTAAAACTAAGTTTTTGAATCATTCTTTTGCAAAAATCTCTGCATTTTGTGATGCTCGTCCACTCTACCTCATCTATAAACTATTCACAGGGCCAGCAGTCAGCTTGTTCACCATGTCAGACAAGAGTGACAGCCAGAACTTGTCAGAACAGCCAGTGCAGATGAGTGAGGGCACTAGTCCCTCCAGTTCTTCGGATGAAGGCAGCAGGAGCACCCCCAACAACCTGCCAAAAGCTGCCACAAGACAAAGGAAAAAGAGAACCTCAGAATCAGAGGATGAGGACTATGTGGCAGAGGAGGAAGCAACTTCCAAGAGACTTGTGCTCAAGAAGGAATATGGCTCAGCTGCAGCCATCAAGCCAGGTATGCACAAGAAAGCACCTGCTAGGAGAGTTCTTACCTCCAAGCCTAAGAAGGCTGTTCCTGAGGAAACTATAAAATTCACTATGGAATCTGAAGAGGAAGAAATTGGCCAGGACAAGAAAAAGAAGAGAGCTAGAACAACCACTGCCAGAGTTGTTGGCAAGCCTTCTATGAGGAGAGATTCTTCTGACGAAGAAGAAGAAGAAGAAGAGGTTGCTGCACCAGCACCTAAGGCACCCAAGCTGATGGGTGATGCTATAAGATCAGGGGCAACTGCATCTAAGCCCAAGGAAGCCCCCAAGGCTGCATCCAAGGCCAAGCCAGCTCCAAAGCTAAAACCAAAGAGAAATACAAGGAGCATCCCAGCTGCTGAGAAGAACAAGGCCCCAGTGCCTGACATTGCAGAAGAAGAGGAAGGCCAAGTGCTGAGAAAGTTGAAGCCCAAGATCCCAGACCACAATGATGCTCATCCTGTGGCTGAGGATATGAAGATCAGAAGAGACTCTGGGCTAAGAAAGTGGAAAGGAGAGGATCCATATGCTACCAGGAGGAGGACTGCTGTTGACTACAGGTTCCACACTAAGGAACAGCAGAACTTCTATGAGACAGTCTTGTTGGACAAGAAGCCCATTGTGTGTGATATGAGATGGGTCGACTGGGAATACATCAAGGACAATGAAGAGCACGACCCTGGAGTGCAAGACAGCTTCAAGGCATGTGGAGTAGCTGACTTTGTTGGGCAGAAGCTCACAAAGTGGAGTGAGGAGCTGATCATGCAATTCTACTCCACAGCACATTTCTATCCAGATGGCAGAATTATATGGATGTCTGAAGGTACAAGGTACCAATCAACTGTTGAGGAATGGGCAAAGTTGATCAATGCCCCAGAGGAAAATGAAGATGACTTGGATGTCTATGCCAAGAAAAAGATGGATCATAACACTATGGCAAATATGTACAAGGAGATTCCAGCAGATGATCTTGACACTCACCAGTTTGGGTCTGTAAAACACTTGTTGTCAGGACTGCCTACGATCAACTGGATCCTTAGGCACACACTTTTGCCCAAGTCTGGAGATCACAGGATGATCAGAGGTCATGCCATTAACCTCCTACATATATTTGATGTGCCTCAGAAATTTAAGGTCATGAGCCTCATAGTAGAGACTATCAAGAGGACTGCAGCAGATCAGAAGAGGAGCTGTGGTTATGCCCCTCAGATCCAGATGTTGATTAACTCAAGAATGGGCATAGACACATACTTGTTGGACAAGGAACATTTGCCTATTCATCCAGATTTCGAGGACAACCAAGTTGTGATGAATGAAAATGAACCATCATCAGCTCAAGCACAAGCTAAGAAGGAGAAGGCAAGGAAGGAGAAAGCTGCCAAGATGCCAACTCAAGAGGAGGCATCTGAGTATTTCTTGAAAAACAAGCAAGAGCAGCTCAGTTACCTGATTGCATCCACCCTGAGGATTGAGAAAGGACTGGCCACCCTCACTCAGAACCAGGAGAGCTTAGAGAGAATCGTAGAACAAAAGTTCTATGACTTGGATGTCAAGGTGACAGAGATTCAGACAATAGTGGAGTAACTTCAAGATGACATGCAGGAGAGGAAAGGGAAGACTACCACTGATGCATTTGCCAGAGTGCCACGAGCTCAGAGGTCCAGTGCAGTGCCAGTTCCTGACACAAGAGCCACCACCTCAGCTCCAGCCACAGCACCAGCCCAACCAGCTCCAGCATCCACTTCAGCTCCAGCTCCAACCACTTCAACAAAAGCCTTCGTCCTTGGAGTGATCCAAACTCCACCACCACCAGAAGATCAAGCCTGAGTGTCGATCTAACACTATGCATTTTCTAGGAACTTTTTGGTAACTTGTTGCCAAAGGGGGAGAAAAATGTATAGATCATAGGCTTCGAGAGAGAGTGTTGTTTTTTTCTCTCTTCCTTTATTTGGTGTTTTTTCAAACATTGTTTGCTTTTGGTCGAGATACTTTGATATGCTTGTGAGACATTAATGATCATGTGTTTGATCATAAGCTACACTTATGCATGCTTGATATATCTTATCTATCTTATGTGGTCATTCACTTTTCCTTGGTGATGAGTGCATGTATTTCATTATTATCATTTTGAGCGCTCCACCAAGATGTATGTGACATGGAAGAGTAACCCATAATTCTAACTCTTTGTGCATTTGCAGTCCAAAGAAAATTTTAAATATGCACAAATTTAGGGGGAGCTCTTACTTATCACATACTTCTCAAAGCGACGATATAATTCATTCTTATTATCATTTGTCGAAGCTTTGATCTATATGTTGTCATCAATTACCAAAAAGGGGGAGATTGAAAGTGCAACTATCCCTAGGTGGTTTTGGTAATTCATAACAACATATAGCTCATTGAGCTAATGCTATTCCAAGACAATTATTTCAGGAAAGCTCAATGATTGGCATGGCATGGATGGTGAAAGTGGAACCCTCAAAATGCTAAGGACAAAGGATTGGCTCAAGCTCAAAAGCTCAAGACTCTTCATTTTACATTTTAGTGATCCAAGATCACATTGAGTCCATAGGAAAAGCCAATACTATCAAGGAGGGATGAGGTGTTGCTTAATGAGCCTTTTGCTTCATGTGCTTAATGATATGCTCCAAAATCCTCAGCTACTTTTCCATATCCACAAATGACCTAAACTCCAAGCCAAACTCGGTCCTACCGATTCTTTCTATCCGGCGCCACCGAGTTTCACTTGTCATAAGCCACTGCCAAACCCTAGCAAATCGGTTCTACCGATAGGGATCTCGATCTCACCGAGAAGGGATTGCAATCTCTTTGTTTCCTTTTCATAACTTTTCGGTCACACCGAAAGAGCGGATCGGTCCCACCGAGATTGCAATGTAAACTCTCTGTTTCCCTTTTGTAACTTTTCGGTCTCACCGAAAGAGCAAATCGGTCCCACCGAGTTTACCTGACCAACTCTCTGGTTAGCTAATTACCAAATCGGTCTCACCGAGTTTGTGTAATCGGTCTCACCGAGATTACTTTATGCCCTAACCCTAACCATATCGGTCCTACCGAGTTGCATGTCAGTCCCACCGAAAATCTCTAACGGTCACTAGGTTTACTATTTCGGTCCGACCGAGTTTGTTGATTCGGTCCCACCGAGATTGGTAAATTGTGTGTAACGGTTGGATTTTGTGTGGAGGCTATATATACCCCTCCACCTCCTCTTCATTCGTGGAGAGAGCCATCAGAACACATCTACACTTCCAACTCATATGTTCTGAGAGAGAACCACCTACCCTTGTGTTGAGGCCAAGATATTCCATTCCTACCATATGAATCTTGATCTCTAGCCTTCCCCAAGTTGCTTTCCACTCAAATCTTCTTTCCACCAAATCCAAATCCTGTGAGAGAGAGTTGAGTGTTGGGGAGACTATCATTTGAATCACAAGAGCAAGGAGTTCATCATCAACACACCATTTGTTACTTCTTGGAGAGTGGTGTCTCCTAGATTGGCTAGGTGTCACTTGGGAGCCTCCGACAAGATTGTGGAGTTGAACCAAGGAGTTTGTAAGGGCAAGGAGATCGCCTACTTCGTGAAGATCTACCGCTAGTGAGGCAAGTCCTTCGTGGGCGATGGCCATGGTGGGATAGACAAGGTTGCTTCTTCATGGACCCTTCGTGGGTGGAGCCCTCCGTGGACTCGCGCAACCGTTACCCTTCGTGGGCTGAAGTCTCCATCAACGTGGATGTAGGATAGCACCACCTATCCGAAGCACGGGAAAAATATCCATGTCTCCAATTGCGTTTGAATTCTCCAAACCCTTCCCTTTACATTCTTGCAAGTTGCATGCTTTACTTTCCGCTGCCTATATACTCTTTGCATGCTTGCTTGAATTGTCTGATGATTGCTTGACTTGTCCTAAAGTTGCTAAAATCTGCCAAGAACTAAAATTGGGAAAAGGTTAAGTTTTTATTTGGTCAAGTAGTCTAATCACCCCCCCTCTAGACATACTTCTGATCCTACAGGCTGCGAGCAGGCCGGATGCAAACCGGGTCGTAGTTAGGCGCAACTATATGACGGGCTTTTAACAGGCTGAAATTAATATAGGGCTGAAATGTTAAATGGGCCCTTAACAGGGCAAAACTAATAGCAGGCCGAATTACTAAGTGGGCCTTTAGCAAGTGGGCCCAAAAGCATAGTGTCTAGTTGACGAGCCGAATCTGATATGGGTCATAATTGAGCCCAAAGCCTCTTTAAGGGTCGGACCTGATCTGGGCCGTAATTTGGCCCAGAACGTGGTAGGCCTTTAACGGGTCGGATCTCATATGGGCCACTATTAGGCCCGGAGCACGGTAGGCCATTAATGGACCGGATCAAATATGGGTCGGCATTTGGCCCAAAACGTGGCAGGCAGTTAATGGGCCGGCCTACTTGGGTCCTCAAAATCTTGTGGGCCTTCAGCTGGGCCGGCCCATTAATGTCGGCGAAATCTCGTGGGCCTTTAGCTGGGCCGGCCCATTATGATCCGCAAGAATCTTGTGGGCCTTTACCTGGGCCGGCCCATTATGGCCCACAAAAATCTTGTGGGCCTTTAGCTGGGCCGGCCCATTATGGCCCACAAAATCTCGTGGGCCTTTAGCTGGGCCGGCCCATTATGGTCCGCAAAATCTTGTGGGCCTGTAGTTGGGCCGGCCCATTTAAACTTGTTGGGTCATGCCATGTGTCAACGTATCATAGGCGCCTTCTGTCCAGTGAGTGGATGACATCTGTCCCGACGATGAGACGACACGTGTTTCCTCTAGGCAATGATGATTTTGCACGTGGAAAATCCCCATTGGTCGGGGCTTTTAACGGGTTATCGGATCCAAAACCCGACCCGATAGCTTAACGGCGTTCCGTTACGATGGATGCCACGTGTCGGTCACCCTTGACGAAAGCACTTCTGTGACGCGTGATTTATCGTCATGGAGGTGGACACTTCTGTGAAAATAATTTTGGTAATGTCATGGAACACTTCTATGACA
Source organism: Aegilops umbellulata (assembly GCA_032464435.1). Classification (NCBI taxonomy): domain Eukaryota; kingdom Viridiplantae; phylum Streptophyta; class Magnoliopsida; order Poales; family Poaceae; genus Aegilops; species Aegilops umbellulata. The sequence continues at coordinate 316,375,490 of CP136055.1, read as the reverse complement.
GCATAGGTATGACTATCTTGATTCTGTCATAAATTTGTCATGGATGTACATGCATGACGAAAAAATGACCTACAGTGACAAACACGTATCATCACGGAAGTGTATTTTTTTTGTAGTGTGCCTCGTGGGCCCCTCGAAGCTCCACCAACGTACTTCTTCCTCCTATATATACCTACGTACCCCCAAACGATTAGAAACGGAGCCAAAAACCTAATTCCACCGCCGCAACCTTCTGTACCCACAAGATCCCATCTTGGGCCTGTTACGGAGCTCCGCCGGAGAGGGCCATTATCACAGAGGGCTTCTACATCATCCTAGCCCCTCCGATGAAGTGTGAGTAGTTCACCTCAGACCTTCGGGTTCATAGTTATTAGCTAGATGGCTTCTTCTCTCTTTTTGGATCTCAATACAATGTTCTCCCCCTCTCTCGTGGAGATCTATTCGATGTAATCTTCTTTTTGGGGTGTGTTTGTTGAGATCGATGAATTATGGGTTTATGATCAAGTCTATCTATGAGCAATATTTGAATCTTCTCTGAATTCTTTTATGTATGATTGGTTATCTTTGCAAGTCTCTTCGAATTATCAGTTTGGTTTGGCCTACTAGATTGGTTTTTCTTGCCATGGGAGAAGTGCTTAGCTTTGGGTTCAATCTTGTGGTGTCCTTTCCCAGTGACAGTAGGGGCAGCAAGGCACGTATTGTATTGTTTCCATCGAGGATAACAAGATGGGGTTTTTATCATATTGCATGAAACTATCCCTCTACATCATGTCATCTTGCTTAAGGCGTTACTCTGTTTTTAACTTAATACTCTAGATGCATGCTGGATAACGGTCGATGAGTGGAGTAATAGTAGTAGATGCAGGCAGGAGTCGGTCTACTTGTCTCAGACGTGATGCCTATATACATGATCATACCTAGCTATTCTCATAACTATGCTCAATTCTGTCAATTTCTCAACAGTAATTTGTTCACCCACCGTAGAATACTTATGCTCTTGAGAGAAGCCACTAGTGAAACCTGTGGCCCCCGGGTCTATTCTCGTCATATCAATCTCCATCACTTTATTATTGCTTTGCTTTTTTACTTTGCCTTTTACTTTTTACCTTGCATCTCTATATAAAAAATACCAAAAATATCATCTATCATCTCTATCAGATCTGACTCTCATAAGTGACCGTGAAGGGATTGACAACCCCTAATCGCGTTGGTTGCATTGAGCTATTTGTTTTGTGTAGGTACGAGGGACTCGTGCGTAGCCTCCTACTGGATTGATACCATGGTTCTCAAAAACTGAGGGAAATACTTATGCTACTTTGCTGCATCATCCTCTCCTCTTCGAGGAAATCCAACGCAGTGCTCAACAGGTAGCAAGAAGAATTTCTGGCGCCGTTGCCGGGGAGGCTTACGGAAGGTCAAGTCAAGATTTGGACTCCCGACAACGAGCCATTTCTGGCGCCGTTGCCGGGGAGTCCGCGCAAAAGTCAACATACCAAGTACCCATCACAATCCCTATCTCCCGCATTACATTAGTTGCTATTTGACTCTCTTTTCCTCTCCCCCACTTCATCCTTGCCGTTTTATTCGCCCTATCTTTTCTGTTTGCCGCTTTCTCGCTTGCCTTTTGTTTGCTCGTGTGTTGGATTGCTTTTTTGTCGCAATGGCTCTCCCTAGATTTGGTGATCTTCACCTTAAAAAACTAGAAGAGATTGAAAACAACGTCAGGAAGTTTATGGTTTTGCAATTTGAGCATAATAATTTCTTCAGAAACGAGCATAAGGAACAAAAAAGTTTTATGAGCTATATGAACAAAGAGCTCGATGATATGTCCAAGGTATTTGATGGTGTAAGATCTCAAATTGCTCGTCTTGAAAAATTTACTGCCAAAATTTTGGATATGCAAGCTACCTTAGTCAATAAGATGGCCGCTAAACCGGATTCTTATGAAAATCAAGATGAAGATCTAAAAGTTATTGATGTGTCCCCTATTAAATCTTTGTTTTGCAATATGAATCTGGATGAAACTGAATATGATCTTCCTTTACCTAGAAGGCGTTCCAAAAATTCGGAGTATTTAGATCTTGATGATGAAATTGATAAATGTGGGATTGAAAGAAATAAAACCCTAGATGTTTCTAAACCCACTATATTGGATTTCAAGGAATTTAATTATGAAAGTTGCTCTTTAATTGATTGTATTTCCTTGTTCCAATCCGTGCTAAATTCTCCTCATGCGTATAGTCAAAATAGAGCCTTCACCGAAAATATTGTTGATGTCTTGATGCAATCTTATGAAGAAAAACTTGAGTTGAAAGTTTATATCCCTAGAAAACTTTATGATGAGTGGGAACCTACTATTAAAATTAAAATTAAAGATTATGAGTTTTATGCTTTGTGTGATTTGGGTGCTAGTGTCTCCACTATTCCCAAAACTTTGTGTGATTTGCTAGATTTCCGTGATTTTGATGATTGCTCTATAAACTTGCAATCTTGCGGATTCCACTATTAAGAAACCTATGGGAAGAATTAATGATGTTCTTATTGTTGCAAATAGGAATTATGTGCCCGTAGATTTTACCGTTCTTGATATAGATTGCAATCCTTCTTGCCCTATTATTCTCGGTAGACCTTTCCTTAGAACGCTTGGTGCAATTATTGATATGAAGGAAGGGAATATTAGATTTCAATTTCCATTAAAAAAAGGGCACGGAACACTTCCCTAGAAATAAAATAAAATTACCATATGAATCTATCATGAGAGCCACTTATGGATTGCCTACCAAAGATGGCAATACCTAGATCTATCCTCGCTTTTATGCCTATGTAACGCCCCGGATGCAACTCTCCATATTCGTATCTCCAACTCTTGCCTTTTCCGGAGATGCGATATGATAATTCCTTCGTGGTTGGGTTTTTGTTTTTGTTTTGCATTTTTGTTCATGTCTTGCATCTCATCTCTTTGCTTCATGTGCATTGCATCATGGCATCTTGCACCCCCTTTTTTTAAAACTCAACCAAATAAATCATATGGATCTTTGGTCCATTTAAATTGAGGGAATTCACATGGTGAGTTCTCTTTATAATATATCTTCCCGATATTAGTGGAGATATATAAAATATTCCATTTTGGAATTCACCATAACACACTTGCAAAATCCCAATGCCTTTGTTATCTCAATTCTTGGCCTCTAACCTTGCCCATAATTTCTTTCATCATTTTCCGGAGCTCTTCCTAAATGTTCAACATTTTTGGACCTTTCCAACCCTCACTTCCTATTCAAACCATTTGAATTAAATTCAAATGAATTTGAATTTAAATCTTGCAATCATGCTCACTTCTATTTTCTTGGGACAAGCGCATTTTTGTGAGTCCGGGAAAATTGTCCGCGTTCCCAAATTCTTCCTCTAACCTTCTCTTCTCTCTTTTCCTTTCTCTTTTTTCTCTGTTTTGTTTTTTTATTTTTCTTTAGAGAGAGAGAGGGAGAGCCCAGCCGCCACCTCCTCCCTCTGCTTCCCCGCGGCCCAGTTGGCCCAAGGCCCCGTCGACCCCCTCCTAACCCTAGCCCGCTCTGCCTCTATCTGCCTCGATCCCCTCTCTCCCCTTCGTTCTCCCTCTGCCCGCCGCCACTTGCCCGATCCACCCCCCCTCATCCCTCGATCCCATCGCTCTCCCTCGACCCCCTCGACGTCGTCCATGGCCACGCCTTCGCCAAGTGCCAGCGCAGGCTCGCCGCATCCTGCCGTTCTCCGTCATCGCCGGACCCGCGCCGTCCTCTACTTCCTCTACGGCGACCAAGGGCCACCTCGCCCGCGCGTCTCCTCCACCAGCAGCCTGCAACGCCCAAGGGGAGCCGAGCTCCTCCCCGTCCCCATGGTGGTTGCTTCCCTGCAGCCGGCGTCCAAGTCCCGCGCCCCATGACCTCTATGCATCTCGCGCTGCTGCTCTGCCTCACCACCCTCCTTCCACGCCCAAGCTCCACCCGCGATCCGTAGGCTGTCCTCCCCTGCCTTCGTTGCCGATCTTTAGAGCCACAGTTGCGGCTTGTCCTCTGCCGCTGGTTTCGTGCACCTCCCCTGCCGGTTGCATGGACGCCAAGATCCCCTTCGATTTGCCAAGACGCGGCAACTAGGAACGCCCAAGGACGCCTTCGTGGATTTCGCCAAATTCACCGGATGCCTAGCACGACTACAGGACCGGAACGCCAAGTACATGGATACGCCAAGTTCTGCTTCGAACGTGTACGACTACACCCGGTGATGCGACAAGTACCCCGACACCGTGTACATCTACACCGCCAAGACCGGGCCGACAAGTACCTCGATGTCGTGTGTACCACTACTTCCCCTATGACCCGTGAACGACTACTTCCCTCGACGATTTTGAACCACCCCGAAATGCACGTTTCGAAGGTATAACCCCGAGAAGCCCTTCCGAGAACGAATGTTGTGTGATGTATGAGATGAACCGCGTGTTTGCACCGTTTGCGGTTGTTCGTTGCGATGCCGCTCTTTTGCCATGCCACCGACTCGTGGGAAACCCGGTAACCGGGATCACCCCACCTTCTACCACGTGTCACGCTCTCGCCACGTTTCCTTTTGCACCGGTATCTTCATGAGTACCGGAACCGATATGTTGCCATGGCACCATTTTCGGATTCGTTGCCGTGGCACACTTTCTTTCCGCCACGATGACAAATGCTTCCTAATGCTCTTATCAACATTCTCATAATAATTGCATAAAACTTGGAATTGTCATCCGCATCATGATAACAACATTTAAAATGCTTAAAATTGTTGTTTGCATTTATTTTGCTAAATGCCATGCTAAAATGATTTATTTCATAACTATTTAACCGTAGCACAGAATTTAATAAACTTTATATGTAAATGGGGTAGAAAAATGTCTAGTTTAACATGTTGCACTTTATTTTCCTGTTTAATAACTCTAAAATATGTTTTAGGGCAGAACAGTACCAAATTCGAAATATGCACATGAGGATTTTCCGGAATTGTTGTTTGTTGTTCCGGCCTCATTTAAACTTGCCTAAATAGTTAGCTTACTTAAGTTTCACCTCTTGCCATGTTTAACAACATTTAATATTGTTGAGTACATAAACAGGAGAGAACTAAATAATTTATGTGGTGTTTCATCAATATGCAACTCATTGCATATTGAGCTCCACTTAATTTGTAGCGTTGTTTGATGCACTTTGCCATGCCATGCATATTTAACCGGACATGCATCATACTTGATTGTGCATCATTCCATGTTTATGTGATGGTTGTTTACTATGTTGTTTGTTTGTTTCCGGGTTGCTTCTCTCGTTAGCTTCGGTTTTCGTTCCTGAGTTGTGAGGATTCGTTCGACTACATCCATTTGACTTCTTCATGGACTCGTTCTTCTTCCTTGCGGGATTTCAGGCAAGATGACCATACCCTCGAAATCACTTCTATCTTTGCTTGCTAGTTGCTCGCTCTTTTGCTATGCCTATGCTGCGATACCTACCACTTGCTTATCATGCCTCCCATATTGCTAAACCAAGCCTCTAACCCACCTTGTCCTAGCAAACCGTTGTTTGGCTATGTTACCGCTTTGCTCAGCCCCTCTTATAGCGTTGTTAGATGCAGGTGAAGATGAAGTTTGTTCCTTGTTGGAACATGGAGATGTTGTTCCTTGTTGGAACATGTTTACTTGTTGGGATATCACAATACCTTTTATATTATTAACGCATCTATATACTTGGTAAAGGGTGGAAGGCTCGGCCTTATGCCTGGTGTTTTGTTCCACTCTTGCCGCCCTAGTTTCCGTCATATCGGTGTTATGTTCCCGGATTTTGCGTCCCTAATGCGGTCGGGTGATTTATGGGACCCCCTTGACAGTTCGCTTTGAATAAGACTTTTCCAGCGAGGCCCAACCTTGGTTTTACCATTTGCCTCACCACCACCTACTTTCCCTTGGGAGTAATTAACCCAAGGGTCATCTTTATTTAGCCCCCGCGGGCCAATGCTTGTCTAAGTGTTGGTCCAAACCAGAGCCACTTGCGGTGCCACCCCTAGGCAACTTGGGGTATCGTCGGTTGCCGTACGTAGTGTTCATCCGGTGTTGCCCTGAGAATGAGATATGTGCAGCTCCTATCAGGATGTCGGCGCATCGGGCGGCTTTGTTAGACTTGTTTTATTACTGTCGAAATGTCTTGTAGCCGGGATTCCGAGACTGATCGGGTCTTCCCGGGGAGAAGGAATATCCTTCGTTGATCGCGAGAGCTTATCATGGGCTAAGTTGGGACACCCCTGCAGGGTTTGAACTTTCGAAAGCCGTGCCCGCGGTTATGTGGCAGATGGAATTTGTTAATGTCCGGTTGTAGAAAACCCGAAGTTGATCTTAATTAAAATACACCAACCGCGTGTGTAACCGTGATGGTCTCTTCACGGCGGGGTCCGGGAAGTGAACACGGTGTTGGAGTTATGCTTGACGTAGGTTGCTCTAGGATCACTTCTTGATCATAGTTGTTCGACCGTGCTTTTGCCTTCTCTTCTCGCTCTCATTTGCGTATGTTAGCCACCATATATGCTAGTCGCTTGCTGCAGCTCCACCTCTTACCTTTTACCCTACCTATAAGCTTAAATAGTCTTGATCTCGCGGGTGTGAGATTGCTGAGTCCCCGTGACTCACAGATACTTCCAAAACCAGTTTGCAGATGCCGAAGAAACCGTGCAGGTGACGCACCCGAGATCAAGGAGGAGCTCGATGAAGATCTTGTCCTTTATGTTGTTTCGTTCTAGTCGATCAGTAGTGGAGCCCAGTTGGGGTCTATCGGGGACCTTTGTCGCTTTTGGGTTTTCTTCTTTTATTTTGGCTCCGTAGTCGGGCCCTGATTGCACTTGGTTGATGTAATGCTTTACTCTTGTAATTGTGTGAAGTGGCGATTGTAAGCCAACTATGTATCTCTTTCCCTTATGTATTACATGGGTCGTGTGAAGATTACCTCACTTGCGACATTGCTTTCAATGCGGTTATGCCTCTAAGTCGTGCTTCGACACGTGGGAGATATAGCCGCATCGAGGGCGTTACAGCCTAGCTAGGGGGCGTTAAACGATAGCACTTGTTGGGAGGTAACCCAATTTTATTTTAGTTTTTATTGGTTTTGCTTCTGTTTAGGAATAAAGAATCCATCTACCTTCTGTTTAGATGTGGTTTTACGTTTTAATTAGTGTTTGTGCCATGTTAGACCTATAGGATCTTCTTGGATGATAGTTATTTGATCTTGCTGTAATTTCCAGAATCTTTCTGTTCACGAAAACAATAGTTAAAAATCACCAGAACGTTATAAAATACTTATTCCAATTGCTTCTAATCAATAAAAAAATTGTCTAGGTCATCCTATTTTTGTAAATTTTTTGGAGTTCCAGAAGTTTTCGTTAGTTACAGATTACTACAGACTGATCTATTTTTGACAGATTCTGTTTTTCGTGTGTTGTTTGCTTATTTTGATGAATCTATGGCTAGTAAAAGAGTTTATAATCCATAGAGAAGTTGGAATACAGTAGGTTTAACACCAAATATAAATAAAGAATGAGTTAATTACAGTACCTTGAAGTGGTCTTTTGTTTTCTTTCGCTAACGGAGCTCACGAGATTTCTGTTGAGTTTTGTGTTGTGAAGTTTTCAAGTTTTTGGTGAAATATTTTGATGGATTATGGAACAAGGAGTGGCAAGAGCCTAAGCTTGGGTATGCCCATGGCACCCCCAAGATAATCCAAGGACACCAAAAAGTCAAAGCTTGGGGATGCCCCGGAAGGCATCCCCTCTTTCGTCTACTTCCATCGGTAATTTTACTTGGAGCTATATTTTTATTCACCACATGATATGTGTTTTGCTTGGAGCGTCTTGTATTATTTGTGTCTTTGTTTGTTAGTGTGCCAAAATCATCCTTGTTTTACACACCTTTTGAGAGATCCATACATGAATTAGAATTTGATAGAATACTCTATGTGCTTCACTTATATCTTTTGAGCTTTATAGTTTTGCTCTAGTGCTTCACTTATATCTTTTAGAGCACGATGGTGGATTTGTTTTATAGAAACTATTGATCTCTCATGCTTCACTTAGATTATTTTGAGAGTCTTAAATAGCATGGTAATTTGCTTAATAATAATAATAATCTTGGTATTCAAGATTTGTAAAACTTTCTTTTGAGTGCGTTGAATACTAAGAAAAGTTTGATGCTTGATAATTGTTTTGAGATATGGAGGTGATAATATCAAAGTCATGCTAGTAGAGTAATTGTGAATTTGAGAAGTGCTTGAGTTGAAGTTTGTAAGTTCCATAGCATGCACGTATGGTAAACGTTATGTAACAAATTTGAAACATGAGGTGTTATTTGATTGTCCTCCTTATGAGTGGCGGTCGGGGACGAGCGATGGTCTTTTCCTACCAATCTATCCCCCTAGGATCATGCGCGTAATGCTTTGGTTTTAGATGGCTTGTAGATTTTTGCAATAAGTATATGAGTTCTTTATGACTAATGTTGAGTCCATGGATCATACACACTCTCACCCTTCCATCATTGCTAGCCTCTTCGGTACCGTGCATTGCCCTTTCTCACATTGAGAGTTGGTGCAAACTTCGCCGGTGCATCCAAACCCCATGATATGATATGCTCTTTCACACATAAACCTCCTTATATCTTCCTCAAAATAGCCACCATGCCTACCTATTATGGCATTTCCATAGCCATTCAGAGATATATTGCCATGCAACTTTCCACCATACCTTTCTTCATGACACATTCATCATTATCATATTGCTTAGCATGATCATGTAGTTGACATCGTATTCATGGCAAAGCCACCGTTCATAATTCTTTCATACATGTCACTCTTGATTCATTGCATATCCCGGTACACCGCCGGAGGCATTCATGTAGAGTCATACTTTGTTCTAGTATCGAGTTGTAATCATTGAGTTGTAAATAAATAGAAGTGTGATGATCATCATTTTCTACAGGATTGTCCCAAGTGAGGAATAAAAAAAGAGAAAGGCCATAAAAAAAGAAGGCCAAAAAAAGAAAAAAGAAAAAAATGAGAGAAAAAGAGAGAAGGGACAATGTTACTATCCTTTGCCACACTTGTGCTTCAAAGTAGCACCATAATCATCATGATAGAGAGTCTCTTGTTTTGTCACTTTCATATACTAGTGAGAATTTTTCATTATAGAACTTGGCTTGTATATTCCAACAATGGGCCTCCTCAAGTGCCCTAGGTCTTCGTGAGCAAGCAAGTTGGATGCACACCCACTTAGTTTCTTTTATTGAGCTTTCATACATTTATAGCTCTAGTGCATCTCTTGCATGGCAATCCCTACTCCTTACATTAACATCAATCGATGGGCATCTCCATAGCCCGTTGATTAGCCTCATTGATGTGAGACTTTCTCCTTTTTTTGTCTTCTCCACATAACCCCCATCATCATATTCTCTTCCACCCATAGTGCCATATCCATGGCTCGCACTCATGTATTGCGTGAAGGTTTATGAGTTTGAGATTATTAAAGTATGAAACAATTGCTTGGCTTGTCATCGGGGTTGTGCATGATGAGAGCATTCTTGTGTGACAAAAATGGAGCATGACTAAACTATATGATTTTGTAGGGATAAACTTTCTTTGGCCATGTTACTTTGAGAAGACATAATTGCTTTGTTAGTTTGCTTGAAGTATTATCGTTTTTATGTCAATATGAACTTTTGTCTTGAATCTTTCGGATCTGAATATTCATACCACAATTGAGAAGATTTACATTGAAATTATGCCAAGTAGCACTCCGCATCAAAAATTCTCTTTTTATCATTTACATACTCGAGGACGAGCAGGAATTAAGCTTGGGGATGCCTGATACGTCTCCAATGTATCTATAATTTTTGATTGCTCCATGCTATATTATCTACTGTTTTGGACTATATTGGGCTTTATTTTCCACTTTTATATTATTTTTGGGACTAACCTATTAACCAGAGGCCCAACCCAGATTTGCTGTTTTTTTGCCTATTTCAGAGTTTTGGAGAAACAGAATATCAAACATAGTCCAAACGGAATGAAACCTTCGGGAACGTGATTTTCTCATCAGATAAGACCAAGGAGACTTGGACCCTCCATCAAGAAAGTCATGAGGCGGTCACGAGGGTGGGGGCGTGCCCACCCCCCTAGGGCACCCCCTGCCTCGTGGGCCCCTCAAAGCTCCACCGATGTACTTCTTCCTCCTATATATACCTGCGTACCCCCAAACGACCAGAAACAGAGCCAAAAACCTAATTCCACTGCCGCAACCTTCTGTACCCACGAGATCCCATCTTGGGGCCTGTTCCGGAGCTCCGCCGGAGAGGGCCATCATCATGGAGGGCTTCTACATCATCCTAGCCCCTCCAACGAAGTGTGAGTAGTTCACCTCAGACCTTCGAGTCCATAGTTATTAGCTAGATGGCTTCTTCTCTCTTTTTGGATCTCAATACAATGTTCTCCCCCTCTCTCGTGGAGATCTATTCGATGTAATCTTCTTTTTGCGGTGTGTTTGTTGAGACCGATGAATTGTGTGTTTATGATCAAGTCTATCTATGAACAATATTTGAATCTTCTCTGAATTCTTTTATGTATGATTGGTTATCTTTGCAAGTCTCTTCGAATTATCAGTTTGGTTTGGCCTACTAGATTGGTTTTTCTTGCCATGGCAGAAGTGCTTAGCTTTGGGTTCAATCTTGCGGTGTCCTTTCCCAGTGACAGGAGGGGCAGCAAGGCACGTATTGTATTGTTGCCATCGAGGATAACAAGATGGGGATTTTATCATATTGCATGAAACTATCCCTCTACATCATGTCATCTTGCTTAAGGCGTTACTCAGTTTTTAACTTAATACTCTAGATGCATGCTGGATAGCAGTCGATGAGTGGGGTAATAGTAGTAGATGTAGGCAGGAGTCGGTCTACTTGTCTCGGACATGATGCCTATATACATGATCATACCTAGATATTCTCATAACTATGCTCAATTCTGTCAATTGCTCAACAGTAATTTGTTCACCTACCGTACAATACTTATGCTCTTGAGAGAAGCCACTAGTGAAACCTATGGCCCCCCGGTCTATTCTCATCATATCAATCTCCATCACTTTATTATTGATTTGCTTTTTTACTTTGCCTTTTACTTTTTACCTTGCATCTCTATATCAAAGATACCAAAAATATTATCTATCATCTCTATCAGATCTCACTCTCGTAAGTGACCGTGAAGGGATTGACAACCCCTAATCGCGTTGGTTGCGTTGAGCTATTCGTGTTGTGTAGGTACGAGGGACTCGCGCGTAGCCTCCTACTGGATTGATACCTTGGTTCTCAAAAACTGAGGGAAATACTTATGCTACTTTGCTGCATCAAACTCTCCTCTTCGGGGAAATCCAACGCAGTGCTCAAGAGGTAGCATGTTCAATTTTGGAATTTTTCGAGGTTTTTTTTGGATATTTTTATACATTAGCTGGGTTTTCCACGCATTTTATGCGCATAATTCAAATTTGAACTACATGCACAAGCTCCAGTGCATATAAACTGGTTGAGAAATCAAATATGTGTCCTTGGTTGCATGCTTAGGTCCCATACAAGAAATGGGAATGAATTTCAAACACCCTGCCACCGTCACTCGGCCGCAAACATTGAGATGCCTGGTTTTTAAATTCTAGTAAATCCAAAACTCGACTGAAATTCATGAAACTTGGCATGCTATCATGGAGCGGCATAAACATGTCGTGGTAAAATTTTTGTCCCATTTGGGGCAAGTTTGGGTATAAGCTTCTCACAAACCATAGCTTCTCACAACAAGCGTGGTGGTTTCGGTTGGGAACGTGCCACCTTTGGGGACGAAACGATATCCGTTGCCTCTTATTGCTTTCAAAAAAATCGAGTGTCAACATAGAACAACATGAGTGTTGTATTAAATTTTGGAATTTTTGGGGGTTCGTTTGGACATTTTTATACATTAACCGTGTTTCCCAGACATTTTATGCGCATAATTCAAATTTGAACTACATGCACATGTTCTAGTGCATATAAACTGGTTGAAAAATCAAATATGTGTCCTTGGTTGCATGCTTAGGTCCCATACAAGAAACGATAATGAATTTCAAACACCCTGCCACCGTCACTTGGTCGCAAACATTGAGATACATGGCTTTTAAATTCTAGTAAATCCAAAACTCGTCTGAAATTCATGAAACTTGGCATGCTATCATAGAGCAGCATCAACATGTCGTGATAAAATTTTTGTCCCATTTGGGCCAGGTTTGATTATAAGCTTCTCGCAAACCTTAGCTTCTCACAACAAGCGTGATGGTTTCGGTAGGGAACTTGCCACCTTTGGGGACGAAATGATATCCATTGCCTCTTAATGCTTTCAAAAAATTTCTAGTGTCAACATAGAATAACAGGAGTGTTGTGTTTACTTTTGGATTTTTTTGGGGGTTCGTTTGGACATTTTTGTACATTAACTGGGTTTTCTATGCATTTTATGTGCATAATTCAAATTTGAACTACATGCACAAGCTCCAGTGCATATAAATTGGTTGAAAAATCAAATATTTATCCTTCGGGGCATGCTTAGGTCCCATGCAAGAAATGGGAACCAATTTCAAACACCAGGGCACTGTTGATTGCCAGCAAAACGTTGAAATAATTTGTTTTTAAATTCTAGTAAATCCAAAACTCGTCTGAAATTCATCGCAAACGTTTTAGTTAGAACACCCATATGCAAATCGACAGCTTCCCCAGGAAGCCAAGGGAAAATGTGCCAAGCAAGATTTCTGCAGCTCTTGATTGCAAACGTTTTAGATAGAATACCAGTATGCAAAGTGAGAGCTATGGTCTTCCCCCTTAAGTCGAGGGAAAATCTGCAACGCAGGATTTGTGCATCCCTTCAACGCAAACGGTTGTTTTGGATGACACGTGTGCAACCACGTACAAACAATTTGGTAAGATTTGCATCTGTCATATTGGGTATGTTGCCATTTGTCAAACTAGAAAGATTTACATTTGTTGATCTAGTAACGTTGCCATTTGGAAATCCATGTAACATTGCGGTTTTTCAAAATATGCAGCTAGAAATCACTAGCACCATCTAATTTTTGCAACTAAAATTCAGTAATTAAGCATAGATTTCATTCATAGATTAAGCAGTCGTTCTTAATTTATACAAACAGTTCAACTCGACAGCTGAACCAACCAAACTTCTCCCTAATTGTTGCCAACCACGTACTGAAATAGCTAGTTCAACTATATATACTAGCTAATTTTAAGTACGTTGTACAGCTCGACCACACATCTATAGTCAGATGAACTGAACAAAATAGCCCCTAAATACTACTACTACCATGGAGGGGCTTTGTATTACTTCCGGCAGCCTCTCCCCTGTCGAGCGAGCTCAGTAAGAGGCAGAGGAGGAGGAGGAGCCTACCGACAAGCTGGAAAAATGCAATACGGTGCCTGCCGCTGCTGCACGTTCAGCAACGCTCACCAGCTCGAATGCCCACTGTCACTCCAGACGATCCCTCTCGAAACGGCCGGACTGCTCGTGGATCTCCTGATTCCTCGCCTCTGCGTCGGCATGTGTTGTGGCCAAGCCTGCGGTAAGTCTCTTTGCATGCTCGACGAGGCGCTCCTCCTCCTCCCGCAGGAACTCAATGTAGCGCGCAAGGTCGCTGACGCACATGCGGGCCTCCACCTCTGCCTCCCGCCTTCGAGGCCCGGCGGCGAAGCGGGTGATAATCCCGGCGGTCGATGGTGGGCTGGCGGCCACGGCGGTCGACGATGGGGTGGCGTCCACGACCACCACCTCCCGCCTTCGGGCCGCGGTGGCGGAGCGGCTGATGGCCATGGTGGCCGGCAGTGGGGTGGCGGCCATGACGGCCACCTCCCGCCTTCGGGCCGCGGCGGTGGAGGGAGATGGCCCTGGCTTTCGACGGTGGTGTGGCGACAACGGCGGCCGGCAACAGCTGCTGACGGGCAGCGGCGGAGTGTGTGGTGGGTGTTCCACGCACACCCAATAGGGACGCCACGCGCACTACACTACGCCGGGGACTGCGCCGCCGCCGTGGTGTAGCCTCCCAGCTAGAGCTATCCTCTGATGACGGCGGAGTGGCTGAGCGACGACGATGAACCAGTGCCATTGGCGGTTGTGGGAGAAGCAGACGAGATAAGCTACAGGGAGGGAGGGGAAAATGCAACGCAGGACTCGCCGGCTGTGAGGGTTTTTATAGCAGGCCGGTAAGTATTGGGATTTTTGGGGATTTCACCGAGTCAGGCGGGAAGCTTGCACGGGAACCTGCGAGGTTGCGCGGAAATAGGCTCACCAAAGATTCATTGGTGCCATCACTACTAGAAAAAAGGCTATTAGTGGCGCACCCAATATTGCCATTAGTGGCGCACCATGGGTGGGCCACTAATACCACGCCACTAATAAGGAATACTAATGGCGCACCTCTGATGCACCGCTGAGTCTAGGTATCTGCTTATCTTCCCCGCGTAACCGTAAGGAAGTTTTACTCCTACGAGGCAGGTGAAAAACTGCTCGATCTCCTTCTGACTTAGAGTGAAGCACGCGGGAGGGTAGTCATATTCGATCTTCTTGGCCTTTTTGCCTTTGCGATGACTTTCCGTGTCCTTCGCCTCATCATCATCATCATCATCATCATCATTAGGGCGCCAGAGCTCCTCCCTGATGCCCATTTTTTGCAAGTCTGCCCTTGCTTTCGGCCCATCTTTGGTCCTCTCTGGCATGTTGAGCAGGGTACCAAGCAGACTCTCGCACACGTTCTTCGTGATATGCATGACATCAAGGCTGTGAGGCACACGGAGGATCTTCCAGTACGGCAAGTCCCAGAAAACAGACCTCGTTTTCCATACCTTCAGCAGCGGCTCTGGCGCCTTTCGCTTCTTTCCCGGCGGTGGGCACTCTTTCCAATTTTTCAACAGCTCGTCTATTTCCTCGCCGCTCCTCGTACGTGGGGGTCTTCGGGGTTCGGTTTCACCATCGAACAGATCCTTGCGTTTTCTCCATGCGTCATCGTCGCGAAGCCACCTTCGATGTCCCATGAACACGGTTTTCGAAGACCCGGGATCTCTATCTAGCTGGCGATACGTTGTGTCATCCATGCACCGTACGCATCCAGAAAATCCATGGACTACCTGCCCCGCGAGATATCCGTAACCGAGATAGTCGTGCACCGTCGTGAGCAGTGCGACTCTCATAGGGAAATATTCTTTCTCTGCGGCGTCCCACGTATTGGCTGGCGTTTTCCACAGCGTGTCTAGCTCCTCCTTCAGCAGCCCCAGATACAGATTGATGTCGTTCCCTGGTTGTTTCGGCTCTTCAATTAGCATACTCATGTGAATGTACTTCCTCTTCATGCACAACCAGGGGGGAAGGTTGTACATCCACACAAACACAGGCCAGGTGCTATGTGTGCTTCTCTGGCTGCCAAACGGATTGACTCCATCGGTGCTCGCGCTGAGCACGATGTTCCTTGGATCCTTCCCAAATTCTGGGTATTCAAAATTCAACGCTTGCCACTGGCTCGCATCCTTAGGGTGACTCAGCATCTTGTCTTTTTTATCTATCTCCGGATCATTTGCGTCATCTTCTCGCTTCTTCTCCTCCCTATCCGCGTGCCAACGCAGGAGCTTTGCTACCTTAGGATCCGCGAAATACCGCTGCAGACGAGGAGTGATCGGAAAGTACCACACCACTTTTCGAGGAGCTTTCTTCCTCTTCTTGTATCGAGTGACGCCGCACACCGGACATATGGTAGACTCCGCGTGCTCGCCCCGATAAATGATGCAATTGTTCATGCAGACATGGTATTTCACGTGCGGTAAATCCAGAGGACACACGATTTTCTTCGCCTCCTCCAAACTGGTCGGGCACTTGTTCCCCTTCGGAAGACGTTCGTGCCAGAATGACATGTTCTCGTCGAAGCATGCGTCCGTCATTTTGTGTTTTACCTTCATCTCCAGAGCCATGAGCGTTACTTTCAGGCGGGTATCCTCGGGCCTGCATCCTTCATACAATGGAGTAACCGCGTCTGTCTCCAGTTGATCCAGCTTGGCTTTCTCTCGGGCGGCAGCTCTTGCGTTACCCGTCTGCTTGCGAAGCAGCTCTTGAATATGAGGGTCATGCACCCAGCCCATCGATGGTCCATCGTCATCTGCTCCGGCATCTTAATCTTCATGATCATGCCCTTCGTCTTGATCTTCCTAATCATCATGTCCGGCATCTTCTACATGATGACCGTGTCCTGCATCTACTTCGTGATCATGTCCTGGAGATTCTTCGTCTTCTCGCCCGCCCTCGCCGCTATTGTCTTGCTGCCCTTCCTTTTTTCTGCTTGCCCGGCCCCCATGGATGACTTCATAGTCATCTTCATCACCTTGCCACCGATAGCCATCCATGAAACCACGCAAGAGCAAGTGGTCCCGCACCTGCCCGGAATCCGGGTCCGCAATAAGGCTCTTCAGCTTGCATCTTCGACACGGACATCTTATCTCCGTCTCGTTCTTTTGAAGCATCTCGGCCTTCGCGGAGCACAAAAACCTATTTACGATGCCTTCGGTCATCGTGCGGACCATGGTCGCCTGCGGGGTAGAGCAAAATGATATTTTAGAACAAAAAAAAATTTGGCATGACTTTGCCTAAAAATAGGACCACAAAGAATGCATATAGTGCCAAATTCTTGCCGAAACGGAAATGAATCAACATTCCGGGAAAATATTGGCAACTATCGCATTTCAAATACCGGTACCTGCAAACACAAACATATGCAACACCACAAACATACGTAGATCTCTAGGCCATAAAAAGTGTGTACGTTGTTGGAGACGGAGAGAAAAGTAGATCTAGAACATAAAGAAAGCTTTCCCCTTACTTACCTATCAAAAAAAGGAAATTTAACCACTTAATTTGGGTGAATCTATGGTGCAAATGAGGTGAGGAGGAGGAGCAAGAAGACCAAATCTGTTTTGGTGGAGGGGGGAAAGTGAGTGTGTGGTAGGTGTGGCTGCCTAATTATAGCTACTGCTCCCAGGTTACCAGTGGCGCACCCCTTCACTGGTGCGCCACTAGTAGCCAGGAATTCTAGTGGCGCACCAGTGAAGGGGTGCGCCACTGCTATGTTTTTTTTGGACCACCACGCCCAGCCTTACCAGTGGCACACCAGGGCAACGTGCGCCACTACTATCAAAAATAGTAGTGGTGCACCATGGCCTGGTGCGCCACTGGTAATCCTGGGCATGGCTGGCTACTGTTCAAAAAAATAGTAGTGGCGCACCAGGGCAAGGTGCGCCACTACTATCAAAAATAGTAGTGGCGCACCTTGTCCTGGTGCGCCACTGGTAAGCCTGGGCATGGCTGGTTACTGTTCAAAAAAAAAGTAGTGGCGCACCCCACACCTGGTGCGCCACTAGTAATGTCACTATTAGTGGAGCACCTGTTTGTGGTGCGCCACTGCTATATAGTAGTGGCGCACCACATCTCTGGTGCGCCACTAACAGTGATATTACCTATAGCCGTTTTTCTAGTAGTGCATTGTTTGGCCAAAAGAATGCCCCCGCGCGCTGCGCAAGCTTGCGACGTAAGCCATCTGCGGCAGCAAGGTGACAAGACATGTGAGAGGAGGACAAAAGGACACGTACACATACGGTTAATAAAAAAGTGTTTGCGATTTAATTACCTACTATACCCCGTCCTGGTTTATAAGTAGGATTTAACTAATAAAATACGAATGCATGTCGCCAAAGATTATATCATTGGAGTCGTATTTGAACATAGTTTCCAGCTATACAATTTCTGTAACATGCATTAACACTTTTTCCAGCTATACCAGCAAGCGTTTGCACGCAACACAAAAGGCTTATTCCATCACAAACAGCTCGGATGGATCAACTGTATGCCACGTATCGCACACCCAACTCTAATATGATTCGTGTTTGATGTCTCCCACATCGCTTGCACAGTTCGTCTTATTTGCCACGTATCACTGTGCCGGCCTCTGCTCGCGTCCCTCGGCAAGCTCTCCTCGCCGTTGGGCGCCGTAGCGCGATGTGCTCGCCACTAGGCGCCGCGGCACGCTCTGTTACGTCCATTGGCGCGCTCTGGTCGCGTCTGTTGGCGCGCTCTGCTCACGTCCGTCGGGGCGCTCGGCTTGTGGACATCGTTTCCTTGCGCGTTAAACTGCTATATATATATATATATATATATATATATATATATATATATATATATATATATATATATATATATATATATATATATATATATATATAAAGTATGTTGTGGGGCGCGATCGAAAGGTTGAAGAGACTAAGGTTATATATGGTTGCTCGTAGTTGAGGCGACCGCGGAGCGCTCTGCTCGCGTCCCTCCGCGTGCACTCTGCCAGCATTTGGGCATGCACACGATCACGTCGGGGGGCCCATATGCATGCGGTTGCACCGCGTGCATTGCCACGCAATGCAGTTACGTGCGGCACGATGGAGTTACGCGCTGCAAATTAGAACTGCCATCAGGGCCTGTCGATATTCCTGGCTGTCCGGCTTCCCCTTTAATTCCCGCGGCCATTATAACCTTAGTCTCTTCAACCTTTCGATCGCGCCCACAACACAACAAGCACACCCACGACGACACATAGAGAGGGGATGTCCAGCGGCGCTCCAATGGAGTTCGGCAAGCATAGAGTGGAGACCCACGCGAGGGAGTTGGATCTATCGGTGGTGTACACCATCGACCCGGCCATGTTAGACAACTACATCAACAGCGTTGAGCAGTTGCTTGCTCGAGACAAGTACAAGGTGGTCGGCATCGACCTCTAGTATACCGCCTGTTGTCCCGACATAGATCAGAAGGTTGTCGTCGCCCAGTTGTGTGTGCGCCATCATGTCCTCATCTACCACTACTGCATGGCCACAGAACCTTGCGACCGTTTCAACAGGTTTGTCAACAGCACCAACTACAAGTTCGCCATGGTGGAAACCATGGACGATGTAAAAGCGCTCAGTGTTATGGGCTTGGCCTGCAAGAACCTTGTCAAAATCCGTGACCACTACAGGGTCTGGGGCAGCACGAAGAAGGACTCCCTAGTCGAACTCGCCTCGTCCATCATCGACCCCTACTACGAAAAGATGAAGCAGGATGCCCAGAGAACAAGTCCCCTATCCTGGCACAGGGCCTGGATGCGGCAACTGGATGAACCTCACCTCAGGTTCACGGCCAAGAGCGTGTACACATGCTACGAGATGCACAGGCGGATCGTTGACATGAGGAAGTGCCTCGTTGCCCAAATCAATGAGCCCGGATCAAGCCATAAGGAGAGCAAGCGTCACAAGAAGTACATGATGATCAGATGATCGTTTATGCTAGTTAATCATGCATGTAATATATAGTTTACTTTATTGGTGTGTGGAAATGTCATGTGTGTAGTAGCCACCTATGTAAGTGGATGTTTAATTTGGTTATGCAAGCATGTCTTTATAAGTGTGTGTGTGTGTGTGTGTGTGTGTGTGTGTGTGTGTGTGTGTGTGTGAGTTGTTCTGTATGCAATCCCATCGCACAACACACATGTCTTATTAGCAGCAACCGTCTGTATTATTATCGACCTTCACACACATTTCTGATTACAGACCTGTTTGCCACGTATCACACACATCTTGTTAAGTTGAACCGTTTCTGTTCTCATGTCTCAACGCAAACAGTTCATCCGAGTGAATCGCATGTCGTATATCGCACACACCTTGATCTGACTGACCGTCTCTTTTGTGTTGCCTAATCACAAACAGTTCATTCGAGTGAACCGTATGTTGTATATCGCACACACCTCCATCTGGTTGCCCTTTTTTTGTTCCTCCTCATCGCAAACGGTTAATTGAACTGAACCGTATGCCCTGCATCGCAAACGCAACTAAAATCTGAACCGTGTTTGATGCATCCTCCATCGCAAATGTTTTGCACCTTTTTTGACGGTTTTTTTACACCGCCGTTTGTGATTATGGCATCGCACACAGTTTCGTCGAAGGGTCTCTGATCGTAGTGTCGCGTTAGCAGCATCCTGCAGTAGTGTAAACTTAAGTATGATTGTGTTAAATCTTTTATGGATACCGATGCTTTTCAAAAGTTTAGCACTAAATATGGACTTGACTCTGAGATAGTAGCCTCCTTTTGTGAATCATTTGCTACTCGTGTTGAACTCCCTAAAGAGAAGTGGTTTAAATATCACCCACCTATTAAAGAAGAAATTAAAGAACTAGTACCGGTTAAAGAAGAAACTATACTTTATAATGTTGATCCAGTTGTTCCTTCTGCTTATATTGAGAAACCACCTTTCCCTGTTAGGATAAAGGAACGTGCTAAAGTTTCAACTGTGGTTAACAAAAGCTATATTAGAACACCTAAACCCGAGGAACAAATCAAAGTAGAACCTAGCTTGCTATGGTTAAAGATCTCTTGGAAGAAGATATGGATGGGCATGTTATTTACTTCTATGAAGAAGCTGCTAGAATTGCCAAACCTGATAAAAAGGATAAACATAGACCTGTTGTTGGCATGCCTATTATCTCAGTTAAAATAGGAGATCACTGTTATCATGGTTTATGTGACATAGGTGCTAGTGTGAGTGATATTCCTTATTCCTTATATCAAGAAATTATGAATGACATAGCACCCGTAGAGATAGAAGAAATAGATGTTACTATTAAACTTGCTAATAGAGACGCTATATCACCAATTGGGATTGTTAGAGATGTTGAAGTCTTGTGTGGGAAATAAAATACCCTACTAATTTCCTTGTTCTTGGTTCCCCACAAGATGACTTCTGTCCCATTATTTTTGGTAGACCTTTCTTGAACATCGTTAAGGCTAGAATAGACTGTGAGAAACAAACTGTCGATGTTAGTTTTGGTAATGAGTCTCATGAGTTTAATGTTTCCAAGTTTAGTAGAAATCTTCATGAAAAATAATTGCCTAGTAAGGATGAATTAATTGGTCTTGCTTCTATTGTTGTGCCACCTACTGATCCTTTAGAACAATATTTGCTAGACCATGAAAATGATTTACATATGCATGAAAGGAATGAAATAGCTAATATTTTGTTTGAACAACGTCCTCTTCTTAAACACAATTTGCCTATTGAAACTCTAGGAGGCCGTCCTCCACCTAAAGGTGATCCTGTGTTTCAATTAAACACTACAAAAAAAGACACATCCGTGACATTTTGGGCCGAACGGATTTTTTTCTGTCATACATATGACAGTTCTATGACGATAATTGTGACAAAACCCGGTACCATCATAGATGTGGTGGGCTCCTACTTCTATGATAAAAAATCATGACAGAAAATGGGCTTTTCGTCCTGGGCGGGCCAGAGACGCAGCTGCATGACATTCTTTGGGTCGTCCATGATGGAAAAAACCATGGTAGAAGCGAGGGGGAGGAAAATTTCGGGGAGTTCCCGGTTACGGTGGGAGGTCGGGGGCCGAGCGATGCACGTCTCTCTCGTACACGTACGCACGTGTGTGTGAGGCGTTGGCTCTAACTGAACCCGAGCGAGGCATTGGGCTCTAACTGAACCCGAGCAATTGCACTGCAGGCTACGCGTTACTGAACCTGAGCGATCGATCGATGGCTGTTAACTGAACCCGATCGAGCGATTCCTTCGCTACTGCTGCTAACTAAAGCCGATCGATGGGATGAACAGTGAGCATTGCGGGGGGGGGGGGGGGTTGGATGAACAGTGAGCGGTGGCGTTGCCTCCGGATGAACAGGACCCCGTGGTGTGGTGGAGGGCTGGATGAACAGTAGACAGTGGAGGGGTGCCCGTAGAGGGGCGGTTGAACAGGACCGCGTGGTGTGGAGGGCTTGATGAACAGTAGACGGTAGAGGGGTGCCCGTGGAGGGGTGGTTGAACAGGACCCCGTGGTGTGGAGGGCTGGATGAACAGTAGACGGTGGAGGGGTGGTTGAACAGTAGCCGGTGGAGTAGCGCGCGGTGGAGGCTGGATGAATAGGAGCCCGTGGAGGCTGGAGGAGGTCGACGGTGGAGATGAACAGTATCTCGTGGAGTCCCGTTTTGCGGTATGCCACACCCCTCCCGATCAAAACGACCCCCGTCTCGACCGTAGGAGGTCCGTTTCGTCTGTTTTGCGGTACGCCACATCGCTCCCGATGAACAGGACCCCCGTTTCGACCGTAGGAGGTCCGTTTCATCCGTTTTGCGGTACGCCACATCCCTCCCGATGAACAGGACCCCCGTTTCGACCGTAGCGCTCCAACACAAGTCCGTTTTCTCTGTTTTGCGGTACGCCACACCCCTCCCGATCAACAGGACCCCCGTTTCTACCATAGCAGGTCTGTTTCCTCCGTTTTGCGGAACGCCAGACCCCTCCCGATGAACAGGATCCCGTTTCGAACGTGGCTGGTCGAACACAAGGCCGTTTCCTCCGTTCTGCGGTACGCCAGGCCTCGTTTCCATTGCCTATTCCATTCAAGCCCTCCCGATGAACACGACCACGCATTCCGTTAAGACCCAGCCTGTTGGCTCCCACGCGTTCTGTTGCCTCCCGATGAACACGACGCATCCCGTTGCCTCCCCATGAACACGACGCATTCCGTTGCCTCCCCATGAACACGACGACGACGATGTTTCTCCGTTCCGACCCAGCCATGTCAACGAGCCCTCGCCGTACGTATGCGGGAGTAGGCGTTCGAGACCCCGCCCGTATGTACACATACGTGGCCGTATTTTCTTTCTTGCACCCTGGCCGCTATACGTACGTGTACATGCTACGTGCGCGCCTCTACTACGACACATGCGTGCCTCTACTATGACACGTGCGCGCCCCTACATCGACCAGTATGTACGTACACGTTCGCGACCAGAATGACAACGCTACATACGCTTTGACCAGGTGGGTCCCGACTGTCATGCACTTCCTTGCCTGCAAAGATGTAGCTCGTGGGTCCCAGCAGTCAAGGGGCGAACTGTTTTGTTTTTTTTTTGCCCGGACGCACTTCCTTGCGTGTGAAGGTGTAGCTGGTGGGTCCCAGCAGTCAGGGGGAAACGTTTTTTTCACGAAATACGGTGGCCCGTACAGTGGGTCCCCGCTGCCAGGTGGAGGAATAATTATTTTGCACGTAATAAGGAGGCACTTACTTGCTACGACCGTGGACCCAGCTGTCAGCCTCTCCACGTACAGTCCACGTCCGATGGAAGCCTTTCCTTGACCACATTGACCATGCCATGCCGAGAGCACCAGGGCGGTGGACGACGGCGAGGCCTAGGAAGGGGACGACGCGGAGCCGGGGAAGACGCGGCAGTGGATGCCCACGCGTAGAGGAGTACGAGGGTTCACTGGTTCGCTGCGGTGTGAGGCTGCCGTCGCCGCAGAATAACAGGTGGTGTGGGTGAGTAGAGGGATGGCCTGGCCAGTGGTGGGAGTAGTAGGGGGTGGTGAGGCCTCCGCCGCATCGTAGCCGGCCACGGGAATCAGGAGCATGAGGCACGACCGGCGCTGGTTTGGGCGGCTGGAGCAAGAACACCAGAGGTTGAAGAAGCACTACGGCCGTTGGATGGACATCGTACGGTCACTGGAGCTAGAATCGTACATATTGACTAAGTTGACAAAGCCCTCCATCCCCATCAACTTAGTAGGCCCACAAGTCAGCCTGCCACTATACTGGATCCCAGCTAACAGGGGGAGTATTCTTTTTTTTGTGCGTAATAAGGAGGCACTTCCTTGCGTGCGAAGATATAGCTGGTGGGTCTGAGTTGTCAGCGGTGGTAACTTTTTTTCGCGAAATACAGAGGCCCTTTCGGTGGGTCCCTGATGTCAGGTGGAGGAATCATTATTTTGCGCGTAATAAGGAGGCATTTCCTTGCATGCGGCCATGGACCCAGTTGTCGACCTCTCCACGTACAGTCCACTTTAGATGCATGTCGGTCGTTGACCACGTTGACCAGGCCGCGCCGAGAGCACCAGGGCGGTGGGCGACGGCGAGGCCTAGGAAGGGAACGACACAAAAGCATGGAAGACTCGGCAGTTGTTTCCCACGCAGAGGGGAGTACGACAGTACGAGGGTTTACTGGTTCGTCTACCGTCGCCGGAGAATAACAGCAGGTGTGGGTGAGTAGAGGGATGGCTAGGCCAGCGATGGGAGTACGATGGGGCGGTGAGGCCTGCGCGGCAGCAGAGCCGGCCGCGGGGAGGAGGGAGCAGGCAGTCCCGCCGGCGCTTGTTTGAGCGGCTGGAGCAGGAAGAGCAGAGATTGAAGATGCACGACGGCCGTTGGATGGCCATCCAACAGTCACTGCTTGTGCGTCAACCTTTTTTTAGGAAAGCCTCAAATCTGTGGAAAATAGCATACAGCCCATCTGCCATTATTTCTAATAATTTACAGCCCATTTGCTAATTATTAAGGTTTTTTTGGAGCCCATATTCTTTTTGTTAGCATTACATCCCATATTGTGGCCACGGTTAAAAAATTATACGAAATTTTGCATATTTCGGTGTGGTCCGAACTGTTTTTAATCCCGAAATTTCGACTCACATTCAAACTGATTTTAAAAATAAATGTATATCAATATAAAATCCAACAAATTCTCCACGCATAAAAATTAATGTAATTTAAAATCTCAAAATAAAAAAGAGATATTTGAAACTAATTGTCGGTTTGATGTGTTTTAAAAATGTACATCCCATTTCTCATTACTGATGGGCCATTTTCTCGGCCAGCCAAATGAAAGCTCTCCTCGTCTTGAAAGATTTGCAGCCCAACAGGCCTGACAAAGTGACTTACTTGGCAAATCACAAAAAAACTGGGCTGTGGCCGTAGACCCAGTTGTCAGCCTCTCCACGTACAGTACTCTTCCGATGGAATGCCGTTGACCACGCAGCGCCGAGAGCACCAAGGAGGTGGACGACGGCGAGGCCTAGGAAGGGGACGACGCGGAGCCGGGGAAGACGCGGCAGTGGATGCCCACGCAGAGAGGAGTACGAGGGTTCACTGGTTCGGCTACGGTGTGAGGCTGCTGTCGCTGCAGAATAACAGGGGGAGTGGGTGAGTGGAGGGATGGCCTGGCCTACGGTGGGAGTAGTATGGGGACGGTGAGGCCTCCGCGGCAGCACAGCCGGCCACGGGAGGCAGGAGCATGCGGCACGACCGGCGCTGCTTTGGACGGCTGGGGCAAGAAGACCAGAGGATGAAGAAGCACTACGGCCGTTGGATGGACATCGTACGGTCACTGAAGCTAGAATCGTTTATATTGACTAAGTTGAAAAAGCCCTTGGTACGCTCCAACTTAGTAGGCCCACAGGTCAGCCTCCGAAACGGTGCGCCCCAGATGTCAGGGGGAGGGATCATTTTTTGGGCGGCCGAAGCTAAGAATATCCGAGATTGAAGAAAAAGCACGACATCCGTTGGATAGACATCCAACGGCCACTGCTGCTAGAACCGTGTGTTGACTATAATAAGTTGACAAAGCCTTTCATACGCGTCAACTTATTTTTTTAGGAGACACGTCACTTAGTAGGCCCACAAGTGTGTGGCAGAGAACTTATAGCCCATTTCCGTTTTGTAAGAATGTACAACCCATTTTTGAATTCTAATGGAATTTCAACAGCCCATTTACAGTTTGTTAAAAGTACAGCCCATTTTCTAGCTAGGACAACGATTAATAATTTCAACCAACCGTTGAAGACAGAATTCAATAAAATTTCCCACATTTTGATGGGATCCGAAATTTTTATCCCGAAATTTCTAGTCAGATTAAATATAAATTTGTATTACGTAAAAATCCAACGAAACATTGCGCGTGCAACAATAAAAATTTAAGATTTTCAAAATCCATAAATAATATTTTATAAACTAATTTCGTGTTTGGTGCATTTTTTTATAGTTATTGCCCAGTTTTTATAATTACATCCCATGTATTATTTTTTAAAGCCCATTTTCCTGTTAAGCCTAATGCATCCCTCCTAGGAAAGATTTGCAGCCCAGCGGGGTGGAGAATAACAAGTTGACCTTGCCTGGGTATTCCTCAAAAAGACGTATAGCTGGGCTAGCCATTTTCATCTTGAAAAAATTAGTATTTGGGCTGGATATCTGGCCTGGGCTAGACGGGCCACAGCCCGCCCAGTTAATACCCTGCTCTCCTCTGAACAACAACGAAATCATCGTCAAGAAAAACTCTGCAATGCTCAGCCTCAAAAACACAAATACTGCTCGAGCTGCTTGGTCCCAGCTGTCGGCCGCACCTTGTGCAATTCTCTCATTTATATTGACTACATAGGTTGACAATGGTGTGGGACTGTGATGTCAGGAAACCAGGAGAAAGCAAAAAAATAAAGTTGTACATAACAAGAAGGCACTTGCGTACGTACGGCTATGGCCCTAGTGGGTCCCTAGTGTCATCCAGTCAAATAAAGTCATCTCATGAATCCTCATGTTCGTTGACGATGTTAACAATGCTCGGCGCCACGGCGAGCGCAACAACTCGAAGGAAAACGGAGAGGGCCTCGCGGGCCCTGCGGATTGTCTGATACAACGCCCGCTGCTAATTCAGGAAGCCAGGATCATCGGACACCTATGAGCACCTTCGGGAAACTGAGACGACATGAAACGGTAAGGCCGCGCTTGGGAGCTCTGGTTTATTTCAAACATGTATTAACATACAAGTGTAATTTACTCATCATCGGAAACAACGCGTAAAATACAGGCGTAATGAAACCGAGGGCCCGAGGTCTGTAAGTAAAACCGGCGGGTTACGCGTGTAATTTGAGAGACCAGTGCATATTTTACGAGCACTGCTATATGGACGACATTACCAGACGATACATGCACGACGTGCGTATCTGCCATCCATGGGCAAGGCTGAAACAGCAGCTAACGGCTAGATTAGCAATCGTCCGAGTGTTGTTCAGCGTTTTTATTGCGTGTGAAGTACTTCCGATATTTTACTAGTCGAAATCAACCAACCAAGCGCCTTCGCCCGAGAGCATCTTCTTTAATTTACATGCGTCAGTTTTACAAGCGGTTTTGGTTGGAAAACGGCGATCCAATCACGGCCTAATATCATGAGTTGGTCGGAAGATCATATGGTTTCACGTTTAACCTACCCGACTTGTCGTATAGGCTATGAATGAAACATCAGACGATGAACTTCTTAAGCACGGAAACAACAGAAGAGGATGATCTTTTTAACAAGCAAATTACTGGCATTAGATCGACATGCAAAACAATACGAAGCATTATTCTCAGGAGGCACGGTGAACAGCTCGTGATGTCGCATGCCACAACATTCCAAGATCAACTTTCCAATCAAACACAAGGCCTGGCATTACATAGACAATATCCAGAACAAACTCTTAACACAGGAATATCTCAGCAGAGTAACTATTTACTTCTAAACTGAACACAGGAATAGGAAAAAAACACTCAACGCTGCTCACAGCAAGGGTGTCCCACTCAAAAATATCAAATGCATGTCTTCTGGCTAACATCAATGAGCAAATTTTGACAAGGTTTTCCAATTCCAATATATTAAACTAACATCTTCTTGATAACATCAATGATTAAACTTTGACAAGATTTTCCCATTCAAAATATGTAATGCCTATGATCATGGAGTCCTGTCGTAGCTTCTTGTACTTGTTTGGGCACTTTTTGCCCAGGGCACTCCACGTGTTGTTAAATTGCCAATGGTCTCTGCAGACTAGTCATGTCACCGGTGTCTAATAATACTCTATAAAGCTTCTCGGTCATTCCTTCTGTAATGTAGCGCAAACAGTGACTGCTTCTTTCTGCAAAGTGGAACGACCAACTGGACCCAGTAATGCAGTAGTTTGCCTTGGACACATTGGCTCCTTTTGTGCAGTTCAACTAAAATCGAAGTCGGAATAAAACCGAGTTTAATTTTGATATCCCTGTAAGCAACAATAGGTATAAGGGAAACAATTACTGAGAAATAACGGTTGATGACTTGTACTCCCAGAAAAAAAGCATCTACTGATCTACTTTATCTTAATAGGAAACAAAGCAGGAGAGTAGCAATTCTCCATCAGTGTGATTCATTCATATTGACTGAGACATTATCTTAACAATGCCTTGTTTCAACATGTATAAAGAACGACAAAGCAGAAAAGTACCATTCCTAAAACAATGCAACTGATTCATTTTAACAGAGACATTATCTTAACAATACCTTGGTTAAACATGTAGAAAGAACTACAAAGCAGGATAGTACCATTCCTAACAAGTGTTGCAGTTTTGAACTAAGATTCAGTAGTTAATTAATTCTGAGAGTGGCATTGCTTAATTTTACCAGCGGCATTAGCTTAACGATAAGCATAAACAGTTCCAGGGGAGAGTCGGCGCAACAACAGTATGTGCTTCCATCTACTTATAAAGGGGGTGATGCAGAGTTTGTTGTAACAAAGCAACAAGCATCATGTCTGGGTTGGTCCCATTTTTGTTCACTACTTAATGGGAAAAGACAGCAATGCAATAGCTTCAATTCAACATTTATTTAAAACAGTACCAATACAAGTAGCACAACATCTCAAAGCACACTGCACAATCATGTGGATGAAGGCCTGTATTGACCTTTCATGAGACGGACAAGATAAAATACGAATCTGCCAACACGAATAGGAAATCCAATCTCGTTTTGTGCAGTTGCACTGAAATCAAGCAAAGTGTTTCGCATAGCGAAGTAAAATGTCGCAATAGCAACAAGTTGAATAGATATCCCTGTTTAAACAGAGGCAAAAAGGGAATCAATTACTGGCTAATAAAGGAGGATGAAACATGCGGCCACAAAAATGGTAATCCCGCCAATCCCTAACAAGTGTTGCAGTTTTGAAATAAGATTCAGTAGTTAATTCTGAGAGTGGCATCAATTGCTGGCTTATAAAGGGGGTGATGCTGAATTTGTTGTAACAAAGTAACAACCATCATGTCTAGGTTGGTCCCATTTTTGTTCATTACTTAATGGGAAAAGACAGCAATACAATAGCTTCAATTCAACATTTATTTAAAACAGTACCAAAACAAGTAGCACAACATCCCAAAGCACACTGCACATCATGTGGTTGAGACCAAGATTTGAAACAACTTGCCACGAAGATTGGAAACAAATATCGATCTCCTTTTGTGCAGTTCCACCAAAATGAAGCAAAGTCACCAGTGTGACATTCAAGTTGAACTTCCCAAAACACTCTTAAAACATAAGTGTTTCGAGTAGTGAAGCAAAATGTCGCAATAGCAACAAGTTGAATCGATACCCCTGTTTTAACAGAGGCGAAAAAGGAAATAATTACTTGCCGATAAAGGAGGATGAAACAAACGGTGACAGAAAGAAGCATCTAACTTATCTTGGATGGAAAACAAAGTAGGATAGTAGCATTTCTAAAACAGTTGCATTGATTCATATTAACAGAGACATTCTCTTGAAACAACATTCATTAAAAATGTAATTTACTTTTAACAGTGGCATTGCTTCAATTTTTCGGTGGCATTCTTAGATTAACAACAGCAAAATAGTTGTATGGGACATGCCAGCACCATGTGCGTCCACACGTATAAATGGGTGATGCAGAGTATGTAGCCAAGCAGCATATATGCGCTGGTCCCATATTTGTTCTCTTTGAACCTTCTTCCTATGTGAGGGCAGCAAATCTAGTCCTGCGCAAACTACCCGACTCCCCAGTTTCTTTCCCTTTTCAACAAAGAGATCGGTTCCTTACAGATGTGTGTACTGGGTTACCCCCTTTTTTCCCTTTTCGACCTACAAAGCGGCTGGATAGCCAGTCTATGCTACTTTCCGCCCCTCCTTTCCTCATTGAACCACGTCCTAGATTCTTGCTCCAGCCCAGTGCACCCTTCTTTCCTCTTTGAACCAAGACCTAGATACGACTATAGATCGAAAAAGATCCACATGCAGCTAGAGCAACGACGGTTTCAAAGAAACTTATACCTTAGGGTCGTCGGGATGTGGCAAGGCGTGCGGCGGGAGGCCGGATCTGCCCACACTACGTACGACAGCGAGAAAGAAGGGGTCGGTGGCCCTCCCGCACAGGCGCTGGGTGAAAGAGAACAGCGCAGCCGGCAGTGGATTGCCTCCCTCGCCGAAGATGATAGAGTGAACGCTGCACCCCCTCCCCTTCCAGGTGCGACGGGATACGGACGCCTCCTTCACCAGTTGTGAGGGGGAGAGAGAGACAAGAGGCCAACACAGTCTTGTTTAGATCTGGTGAAGAGAGGGTGAGAGACTGTGAATATAGCAAACCCTAGCAAATGAACGCTGAGCCTCCAGTGTGTAACATATATGTAGTGCGGCAAGCGTGTGGAGAGTGCAAACCCTAGCGAACAAGCGCTGAGGCTCCCGATTATATATATACTACTGTAGTACGGACTGTGCTCCGGTGCTTTCACTGCACCTGCTTTTGGCTGTATGACAGGTGAGCCAGCCACATTTTGGGCCCACCTTTCATAAATCCAAAGGCAGGTGCACTAAGTCAATGAAGCTGCGTCCATATAGTACTCTCATGTATATGACTAATATATACTCCCTCCTTTCCGGTTTATTGGGCTTATATGAAAATTTTATTTTATTTTCCATTTTATAAGGCTCAATTTGGTTGTTTCCCATCACATGTTCAGATTCCAAGGTGCATTAAATCATTGCATGCAAGTATTAAGAGAAAATTGACCAATGCATGTAATTTATGCATGCATGCATTGCAATTAATGCCTTGGTAAACATACTTTTTTGTGGAAAACGAGAGCATTAATTGGGTGCTTTTGCAAACTACAAAAAGTATTCCACCACTCACCATCTACCTTGGTTGGTGAGATTTTTGAATTGAGCCTTATAAACTGGAAAGGAGGGAGTAGTGGAGTGGTTTTATTATTCTCTCCATAACAATCGTTTTAAATTGTGTAAGTACAAAACGAAACTCTTTATTTAATGTACAGTGAAGAAAACTAGTACTACTTCCGATGAACTAACGATCCACGCCCACGCTTCCTGGTCGCACTTCCTGTCCTTCACGTGTGGTACACTACCCTCCCTTAAGTGAACAACCACACATGCGCCAAATTATCAGAAACGTGTGAGAGTGTGTATATATAAAGAATTTTAATTTCAATTATCGGAAATGTTTGAGAGTATTACAAAGTTTGACTTCAGTCAAATCTAATATGCGGAGTAAATAAAAATGGAGGGCTACTACATCCATCCGGGTTTTTAGTCCACACCATTTTCTAAATCAAAGTTAATAGCTGGACAAATAAAATTACAGGGGAGCTGGAGACAAAGTTGTGAGAAGGCTTAGAAATCAATACAAAACTTATGCTCTTAGTACCAACGTCGATCCTTCTTCGAGGAAACATTTGGTTCATAGCCAATTGTGTGATAAAATTGCACCAACGTGAAAGACGACTGCGTCTCCAACGCAACCAAGGTGAAATGACGAAGGATATCATCTTTGTGCGTAACAAGCAAAGAGCACTAATGGAAGACATCTTGTTTTTCATTGAAAATCGATCAGCTTCACCAACCGACGCAACCATGAGGCGCAACCATGAGCATCGATAGGTCATCATGGTGATGCATCATCCATTTGGCATCAAGTTTGGGTGAGGCACCTATGAAGTTCGACAAATCCTCACTGTGGTCTGTTTCTTCTCAGTAATCAAGCTCGAGGAAGGAAGAACCACGTGGCAGAGGACAGTGAGGCGGAACAACAATGGCCATCCAATTTTGTGCAGTTCCACTAAAATTGAGGAAGACATGCTCGGGTATGGAGACACGCATCGCTGTTTCCAAAAATATAAAAAAGGGTTAGCAACGACATCTCAATTGTCAATAAGAATTAATGAAAAGTACACCAACAAACAGAAGCATCATAATTATCTTGATGGGAACTAAACCAGGATACCCGAGAAAAAAAAACATTTCTTCATTTAACCAGTGATAGTACTACCACCATATGGACAATGACCGCACAACCACCATGTACTTTTTGTCGAAACAACATGTATACCTCCACCGAGGCATAAATCAGGACAACTTTTCGAGTGGCATTTCCTCTATAATAGTACTAGTAGGTGATGTTGGACCAGCCGACAAACCCTAGCTACTATGCATGGGGAGCTGGGGAGTAGTCGCATAGCAGAAAACCCGCACGCGGCGACCTGGGGAGCTGGACCAGTACCTCAGGTGGGCGAGATGTCGTTTAGGCGGGCGGGCGGGATCTACCCACACGACGGCAGCGTACAAGGGCGCGGAGGATCTTCGTCCGCACCAGCGCCGGCTCCGAGAGGACGGTGCGCATCGGCTTCCTCCATCACCGACGGTGACAACGTCAACGCTGCACCTCCTCATCTCCCGTAGCGGACGGGATTCGGCCGGATCTGACCACCGGTGAGGAGAGAGATAGAGTGGACACTGGCATCTTGTTTTGATATGGAGAGGGTGAGAGAGTGAGATGCGAGAAACTCTATCAAACAAGAGGCTATAATGGAGTAAAAAAATCTCTCCATAGTAGTGGTTTTAAATAGAATACGCGCGTTCCCGGAAAAAAGAAACGAAAACTGGCGGACAATTTTTTAAGGGTCTGTCTAGGACACATCTAGACGTGACATAGTTATGTCACATCTAAGTTGATGTCCACTCTGTTGGTGGTCTATTTTTTTCCTAGTTTTTTTTGTTTCTTGTTGCTACATTATATACTTGTGGGAGCTTAGATATGATATCCTTAAATAACATCTATATGTGAATTAGACAAACTGTTTTTCTAATGTACCAAGAAAGAAAACTCGATCAAAAACGCGTCCCCGCTTCTAGGTCGCGAGAGTCGTCGCGCACACACACATAGACATAGACATGCATATTCGTGTTTACATAAAATTCCATTTCAATCTCCATCTCCAATCATATTTGTCCAACTAGCACATTATTTACGTTGTTAATTATATACGCAGCAATATTAACGTACAACATCTCTTGTTTGCGCACGTCTGGACCGCTGCCACGGCCGGTCCTGACCAACCCGAACCCTCTTGATCACCCGCGCGTGCTTCCCGCCCAAAACGGTCAGTGCCGCATTCATGCCCGGCTAGAGCGGACGCGACCTCTCACTGGCGCCGGCATTGAAGCGGCGCGCCGGCCGAGAGAGCATTGCCCGCGCCGCTTCTGGGTGCACACGGCTGCTCCGTGTTCAAAGGTCGCAATAGCTGGCTACAACATGCACGTAAAAAGTTCTTGGGAGTCCGTGCTACAGCTAGCTGTCCTCCCCCAACTCGTCAATCTCTTCTAGTAGTGCTAGTACTCCATGGGGTGATCCATCGACAAGTAGGCGGGAAAGTTATCATATACTCGGTTTGCGGTGAGTGGCATGCCGAGCGATCGTGTGGGGTCAAGATGGAGGAGGGTGAGACACGAACATGGCAGACGTGATTTAAATGTTGGTTTTGCTCGATGGCGCGATCCAACGAAATGAAACATTGGTTTCTCTCTGTTTCCAATTTTCTCCCGAAAAACAAAAACTTCCCATGACTTAAACCCTAAACCCTAAACATGATTTAATTTCCTGGCCAGGTAGAACCTGTCGAAGGAAAGACGGCTGGCACCGTCGGATCATACGATGCTTTTGTGCAGTTCCACTAAAATCGACCTGAGCATCCCTGATGGCAAAGATATTGAAGAAGTGTGATTAGAATAATAGTACTGGCACTAGTTCATGAGACATAAACTCATCACAAGTAGAAGACGGTAGAAGTAGAGAAAGATCGACATGGAGATGGAGCTACGACAGTGGAGCTAGTCGGCTCCAAAAGGAAGATGGACTACCTGGGACGTCGGGCTGTAGCTAGAAGGGCGGTTGGGACGCGGCGTCGGCCCATACCGCGGTGACCCCCGATTGGAACGCACCGACTGTGGGTTTTCTCCCTCGCCGATGTCGACCGCGTCTACGCAGAACATTGTTCCCTTCCCCCAGCTACGGGATCAGGCCCGTCGTTCTAAGCTTGTGAAGAGAGCAACCTAAGAAAGCAGGCTTTCTTTTTCTCTCCATATCAACCATTTTATATTGCGTACGTGTCATTCAAGAGTGAAATGATGGTTGCTTCTTCCGACTAACTTACTGTGTGATTTGACTGCTCCTTAGTGGCCCCTACACGTACCCCCCTACGTGTATGCAACAGTCACACGTACACATGGACGCAAAAATGCGCGCGACGCCCTAATGCATGCATGTCCGTGCATACGACGAAACACACACGGTCACGCTCAAGTGCTCAACCTACACGTGCATGCACACACATACTCAGTCAGGGTGAGCTAGTGACCGTATAAACACCATAATATATATATATATATATATATATATATATATATATATATATATATATAGAGAGAGAGAGAGAGAGAGAGAGAGAGAGCGCAATGAGCGTATTATGAAGCCCACTGACCGTATTTTTACAAATATACAGTGACAGACAGTGTATTTATCTCGTTTGAAATTAAGCCATATTAACCGGAGAGGAGGCAGTATGGACTAGCAATACTTTGTTGTGTCCCGTCAACTTGCCGAACAAGGAGAAGGTTGCAGGACGGGAGAAGCTTGCGCATGGTGGCTCGCAGGACAAGGAGAAACTTTTGACTAATGCAAGCTCTCCCTCGCTCAGGCGGTGGACGTGCAACAGTTAATTCGGTGTCAGATTGCCAGAAGCATACACTATACTACTACTGCTATTATTGTTCGACTTCCCGAATAGGCGAACAGCCAAGCGCAAAGTTTACTAGTACTACTACTATAGTCTATAAAGGTACGTACTATACTAGTACTAGGAACCGGATGGAGGAGTGTCTGCACTCTTATTATAATTTTAAAATGTGATAAAGCAATCTTCAACACATTTGGTTCTCTTCGAGGGTTCTCGAATGTGATAATGGAAGTTGATTGCATGGAACACTCGCCACAATTCTTGCTTAATTCTGGCTCATATCCTGTTACAAATAGTAGAGCTCGGTAATATTTCCTCTTTTTTTGTTATTCAGCATGTAAACAGGTCAGCAAACCTTGCGGCGCATCTTCGTGTGAACCGTGCTTGCTGCACTTTGAATGTGGCCGAGAGCTGGCTTGATGAAACACCTCGCTTCCTACTTCTTTTTTTGCGGGGTACCTCGCTTCCTAGTGACCAGTGTCTTGGCTGATCGTCCTAAGAATGCTTATATATGAATAAAGCTCTCTCATTTACCCGCAAAAAAGATTAAGCCATATTAACCGGAAAGGAGGGAGTATGGACTAGCACTACTTTTTGGTGTGTCCCATCAACTCGCCAAACGAGGAGAAGCTTCCAGGACAAGGTGAAGCTCGCTTACGCCTTTTGACTAATGCAACCTACCCCCGGTGGACATGCATTAGTCCATTCGGTGTCAGATTGTCAGAGGCATACACTGTAGTACCCAACATGCGGAGTACCATCATTGTTCGACTTCATGAAGAGGCGAAGAGCCAAGCGCAGTAGTACGAGTAGTACTACTACTAGAACCGCATGGTGGAGCGTCTGTACTCTTATGTTTTTATCTCTGATAAAGTACATGTTTATTCCGGAGAAGGGCGGAAAATGGCAGCCCAACATGTAATGAATGATATCGATCAACCAATCATGCTTGAATATATCTTGGCCTCCGTGCGAGCCCGTCTGTGTGTTCTCGCTCCTCGTCTCTCTCAAGGAACGGCGGGTTGGCTCTTTGCCGTCAATTGAGATCGGTTTGCCCACACTCGTGTCCCACATGTCAGTGATATGCCAAGAGGAGGTGCGTTGACCGACTGGCCATACGCGTACTTGGTTTTGCACCTTCATACTACTCCTCCCTCCGTCACAATTTACAGGGCACGCTTCATTATGATGCATTTCTCTCAATGCATTTCCACCACCAGAGAGACTTTAGACGTGTTTGGTTTAATGATCAATTAATTAGGGCGTGGTAACCGCAATCAAGTCCACAATTTTCTCTCCATCTACTGTACTACTACGGAGTGGAGTAAGTGCATGCATGTGTGTACCCGGGGTGGAAGCACTGCATGCATGTGTGTACGCATTATTCCCTCTAGTAATAGACGCCATGCTATAACTACCAATGCTATTTTTCAGGCCGATCGCTAGTCGCCTTGGTCCCACAAATTTTCTTTCTTTTTTCTGAAGCGTGATGTATAAACAGTGACAGATGGAGTAGTATGAGCGGATTCAAAGAAGAGCGTATTGATGGTTGCTTCTTCAGAGCAACTTACAGTGGGAAAGGTGGGGCTTATGATTTGACTGCTCATTACTCACTATTAATGCAGCGCAACGACCGGGCTGAGTCTCCCATGCGGTTGTGCACTACCCCCTCGGTTCTTAAATATACTCCGGAGTAATTGTCTTTCTAGAGATTTCAACGAGTGACTACTCAAATATTTGTCTTTTTAGAGATTTCAAATGGACTGGCACATACGGATGTATATATACATATTTTAGAGTGTAGATTCACTCATTTTGCTCCGTATGTAGTCACCTGTTGAAATCTCTAGAAAGACGAATAGAATATTTAGTAACGGAGGGAGTACACATACGAAGCAAAATGAGTGAATCTACACTCTAAAATATGCCCGTTTGAAATTTGTAAAAAGACAAATATTTAGGAAAGAAGGTGTATAATTTTGTGCATGGCACATGGACCCGGATGATGAAGAGGCTTGTGGCAATGCTATCAAGCTTCCATCATTTGTTACATAATTGACGTACTATACAAATAATTTTCCAGCGACATGAAATTGTACAATGGTGTGAGCTTTCAGCTTTTGTTTCGCGTGTCTTGCCATCGGGAAACAATAAAAAACTAACTTCCTTGCTAATGCATGTCAATTATTAGCAGATCAGAGCTAATAATTACATCACAACTGAAGACAGAGTTGTGAGAAGGTGTTATATTAAAATTGGTCCATGCTTTCATTGGCAGCAACGTCCCCCCAGCTCTGTCTAAATCAACAAGGCATGTTGGGAAAAAAGTAGCTGTCTGGAGCATGCATGTCGGTGGGAAACGACACCTATGGGATCACAAGAATCCCTAGTGCGCTTGCGGGGTGCGGGGTTGAGAGAAGAGCGGCTCTAACAGAGAGCATGTGGTTCGTTTATCCAGGTTCGCGCCGCGAGGATGCGTAAAACCCTACTCCTGCTTTGGTGGATGTATTCAGTGTTCTTGATCTAGCTACGAGGTGTAAAGAGCTCCAAAAAGGTCGAATCCTTCTCCTGTGCGCCATGGGCCTCCTTTTATAGGCGAAAGGGGCTGCCACGGTGGCACACAGGAGGTGTAAAGGTCTACAGTGGCACAAGGTTATCCCTCGTATTACAGGACAAGGTGCATTTAATGCATCGCTTAGGTGTCCTCTTGCTTTATCAGGGACGGGGGTGAGGCCCATCCCGTCCGTCGCCGCTCCTCCAAGCTTCGACACGTGCCCTGGCCATCGATGCATGCGGTGCCATGTAGGCAGGCAGGTAGCTAAGGTGGCGCGGTGGTGAAGCCTCCACGAAGGGCCACATGTTGCCACGCAGGTGCCTGCCCAGCTGGTTGGGCTGGCAGCTGCATGGGAATGGCGGTGGAAGTTTGGTTGGCGTAGGCCTGACGGTGGCCCTACTGGTGCGCTTGGCGAGTGCCTTGTCGGGTGGCCCGGCAAGGGTCTTGCCATGGCGCGCAGGCGTCCCCGGCAAGGATCTTGCCGGGGGTCTTGTGGGTTTCTTCGGTGAGGATGGCTGCCTTCCCATCCTCAGTCGATCTTGGCTATCCTTTGTCTTCACAAAGATCTGCATGCCACCATAGAGGTGCCTTCCCGAGCCCTGGCCCCTCACCAATGATGGCGCTGGGGGCCGTGGGCTCAAGGGCGGATCACTCCGCTGGTGTGGGGCGAGCTGCCCCGGCAAGGGCCTTGTCGGGGCTGCCGAGGCTGCCCGGCAAGGGTCTCGCCGGGGGGAACCTGCTTCGTCCCTCTGCTCTTTGTGGTCTTGGCCTTGGCGTTGCTTTGTTTTGTCTTGTGTCTTCGGCTTCTCTCCGGCTCCCCTTTCCCTGCCCCGTAATGCACGGCTGTGGCAGGAGGCTCTGACTGCCCGTGCACAAGTAAAGGGGTCAAAAGGAGAGCCCCTACTTATGTACACCGAGAATGCAACATTTCGATCATTTTGTGCAGTTCCACTAAATAGAGCTGAGTGTCCCTGTTCGAAAGATATTAAGTGTGATTACGATAATAGAGGACTGCTGATGAAACAATAAACACACAAATATAAGCCGGTCACCTTTGCAGTATCTCTTAAGACTAACTAGTTGGAGAAGATTAGGCTTGGAGTTGGAT
Source organism: Aegilops umbellulata (assembly GCA_032464435.1). Taxonomy (NCBI): domain Eukaryota; kingdom Viridiplantae; phylum Streptophyta; class Magnoliopsida; order Poales; family Poaceae; genus Aegilops; species Aegilops umbellulata. The sequence continues at coordinate 316,337,030 of CP136055.1, read as the reverse complement.
GAGGAGGATAGAGCAAAACCAATCTCCCTTTGTGCAGTCGCGCTGAAATGTAGAGACGTTGCCCGTGTGACATTTTAGTACAACTGCACAAAACACTCTTAAGGAAAAAGTGATTTGTGTAGTTCACCAAAAGGTCGCAATAGCAACGAGGTGAAATGGATAGCCCTGTTTGCAAAAAAGAGGTAGAGGGGAAACAATTACTAGCCAATAACAGTTGATGACACATGCGACGACAAAAAAGAAGCATATTCCTTGTCCTAAGGGAAGATAACAACACGGTTGTGTTTGTCTAAAACGGTGTGAGACGAGAATGCAATATGGAAAGTACGCCGGACGATCTACATTTTGGGCAAAGAACTATGGAAGATCCACATGCAGCGACGTGGGAAGACGGGCAGTGGAGCAAGGCCGGAGGGGATACCTGGAGGTCGTCGGGATGTAACTAGGTGAGCGGCGGCGGGCGGAATCTGCGAGCAGGTGGGGTAGGCCCTGCCGCGCCGGAGCTTGGTCAGAGAGAACGGCATGTACCGTAGATCGGGACGTGCTGCCTCGGCGCCGTCGAACGGAGAAACGATGCACTTCCTCCCTTTCCCCCGGCGAACGGGATGCGACCGGATCAGTGACCAACGGTGAGAGAGAGAGGCCACCGCACTCCCTTTCCCCCGACGGACGGGATGCGGCCGGATCGGTGACCAACGGTGAGAGAGAGAGGCCAGTGCAGCCTTGTGTGAGATACTCTGAAGAGCGGCAAACCAGGCAGGCAGGGTCCATCGCATATAGTGAGCGGACTGCCTTTTTCTCCATAAAAATCGTTTTATATTCTGTGTACGTGCCATTGAGCGCTATAACTTTATTTAAAAATAACGCGGCAACGCGTCAAGTCAAACTTTGTTTCATGCACGCGTGGTACACGACCTCCCTAGGTAAACAACCGCTACAGGCGTTCAAATTAGCACGTGGGCTGCCATTTCGTAAAGAAATGAGCTCCACCGTGTACCCGCGAGGGTGTGGCTGGGCATGAAGCGTGAGTACGTGCAAGGTGCACCTATTCTCTTCTTGTATACGTACACCACCTACGTGGGGTTGTGTGAGAGAGATACAAACCTAGAGAGATTGTGATAGCCTGGCTTATTAGGGATGATAGACTACTCATATCAATAAGGAATTCCTTCTTTTCTGGGAGCCCATTCGGACAGAACTCCAAAGTTAAGCGTGCTCAGCTTGGAGTAGTGTCAGGATGGGTGACCGACCGGGAAGTTGCTCCCGGGTGCGCACGAGTGAGGACAAAGTGCGCAGAAAAGACTAGTATTGATCTGTGGGGCCAGTCTAGATCCCGCCAGGAGTAACGACCACCGGCGGGTGTGTCCGGGGCGTTACAAGTTGGTATCAGAGCCGACCCTCGCGGTTACACGGATGGTTGCGGACAGGTGCGTGGTCATGTTGTTCATGACGTTTGTGACCCGTCGTGGCACCCGGCATGGCACATGTACCGGACTGGAAGCACAGACGTTTGTGCCAAGAGGGAACGTTCCTGTGGCCCGACGAGGACGTCGGTTCCTCTGAGTGGGGGTGTATGTGATAGCCTGGCTTATTAGGGATGATAGACTACTCATATCAATAAGGAATTCCTTCTTTTCCGGGAGCCCATTCGGACAGAACTCCAAAGTTAAGCGTGCTCAGCTTGGAGTAGTGTCAGGATGGGTGACCGACCGGGAAGTTGCTCCCGGGTGCGCACGAGTGAGGACAAAGTGCGCAGAAAAGACTAGTATTGATCTGCGGGGCCAGTCTAGATCCCGCCAGGAGTAACGACCACCGGCGGGTGTGTCCGGGGTGTTACAGAGATATAGTGTGTGGGTTCTTGAGAGTTTTTTTTGGGGGGGGGGGGGGTCAATCAAAAAATGTAACATATGCAATGTGTGTGAAATAGAGTCCTGGATATAACATATATATAGAGGGGCGATCCACGAGAAGAGAGTGGAGGTATCATCGGCTAGAGGTGTCCATAGAATCGAAGAGAGGTATGATGTGTGTGTGCGCGCGCGTGATCGATAAAGAGTGCCATCGAATTTGTGTGTGCCCACGTCAAAGATATAGAGTGGCTGGCCTACTGGAACGTGAGATGGGACATGTGCAGTTTGTCTCTGTGGCATGGATACCTACCTGCAGCGCTCGACTATCAGTGTGTGGTGGGGGAAGAGGGAGGCCCAATTAACTATAGAGGTACAATGGCTGGTATATGTGTGGAGGAGGAGAGAGGCCTACCTCATGTATTAAGGAGATCGATCTGCCTCATGTATTAAGGGAGATCGATCGGCATCCTTGCATATGTGCAGGAGAGGAATAAGGTTGGGAGAGAGACAGAGCTAGAGTGTTGGAGGGGGGTGGTAGTGGAGTTGCTTCTAACAAATGGTGGGATAGGCTTGCTGTACAAATGGAGGGCACGCCCGCAATATCAATAAGAGAGGAGATGGATGCTTGTTGTCTGTGCACGTGCGTGTGAGAGACGGGTCAGGAGGCATGCACGAATGATGAGGGGGACGATGTGGATGTGGTAAGCAGACGTAACTACATAGGAAGATCAATCGCCCTTTGTTAGAGAAAGGAGAGACATAACTTGTGAGGTACGTCGATCGATGGGGGGGTAGTTAAAGTCGATCTAGGTATATGTTGGGAGATCGATCGGTATACATGCATGTGTGTGTTAGAAGCAAATGAGGCACGAGGAGAAGGATAGAGAGAGAGGGATGCATGTAGGAGGTGGTATGAGAGGCATACTATATCGAGGGGGGAGTGTGCGAGTACGAGAACGATGAAAAGAGTAGTGGGAGTGAGGCATGGACAGTGACAAGAGAAGAGGGGAAGCTTGTGTTTGTGCTAGGCACACCTGGCTAGAGAGGCATATCGATCGATGTGTGCCGTAAAGAAGGAGCTGGGGGCCTACACACACCATGGGTGAATGACCTAAAGTGAAAAGACGAATTTGCACGATGGAGCTAGAGAATGCTGAAGGAGGATGAGAGGGATGCGGGTGTGTGCATGCACAAGAGAAAGTTAGCGCTAGCTACAAAGATAAGAGGGTTGTGTGGGTGTAAAAGACGAATAGAGATCATATATACTTCATTATAAAAAGCGAATTCAGATATTTGAAGAATTTATCATAGTGTTTCAAACCGACGCATGTGTGAATATATATAACGGTGATACACATGGTGTGGTTATGAACATGTTATACTACATTTAATATATTTTATCTCTACTCTTGTAAAAAACGGAGTTGTTGATGATGGTGTGCCTGCCATCCTGCATTATAGGCCGTCCGATTTATATCTGGCGGGTAGCAAGGAAACTATGATGGTTTAAGTTGGCAACAATCATGATTGTAGATTCTTATTGAAATAGAGAAACGAATTCAAATTTAGTTCGAATTGCAGCGGTAGTATAGACATTTGGAATGCACTAAAATGTTGGTATGAGTAGGTTACATGCATTATACAGCAAGCGAAAAAATCCAATCGGACATAACATGGATTCGTACTCCCTCCTTCCATCTATATAGGGTGTAATGAGATTTTAAAGACCGCCTTTGACTATTGACAAGATTAATAGTACATGACATGCACAATGTGAAAATTATATCATTGAAAGAACCTTTCACAAACGAATTTAATGGTGTGCTTTGTGTCAGTTGCATGTCATATATCATTGCTCTAATATTTGGTCAAAGTTAGCATCGAAAAATGCATTAGGCCCTATATAGATGGAAGGAGGGAGTAGCTTTGAATAGCATTTGTATAGTAAAATGGGGCAAGACTCTCTCTTTGTGTGGTGTGAATAGTTTTATTTTTTCGTTTTGTTTTTGGTTGAGGGAAGTGCGAATTGATTTGGTACGTACAAGTACAATATTACTACATGTTAGGCTTGTCCCTAAAATTCAACCCGCGTCTTGTTATATCCCGAAAATTCAGATATCGTTCTCCCAAAACTGGCGCCTTCACCACCCGCGCCTTGCTATCCCAAAATTACAATGCGCGCGAAAACTCCCTCCACCTGCCAAATCCAGACACGCGAAATCCCTCTTCTAACCCTGAGCCAAAAGGGCAGCTAGTTCAAATCGGTGGGGGGTACTTTTGTAACACACCCTACATTTTGGACAAGCGCGTCCCAAAGTCATGCTTCACCCCCTCCCATCGCCCCCTTTTCGCCGTTCGAAATCCCAGGCCGCCATAACCTCTCCGCTCCAGCCTCAAAACCCCACCCTCCTCCATCCGCCACGTCACCACTGCCCAGTCGGAGCCTCTTCCCCGACGATGTCGTCCACCGCAACAGCTCGACGTCCCTCGTCCACCTCCCCAGACGAGGATCCGTCGTCCATCTCGCCGTCCCACCGGTTCAGCCGCCCCGTCCTCCACCTCCAAGGAGCTGCTCCGACGATCGCCTCGTCTATCGCGGCTGCTCCATCCCCACAGCGCCACCTTAACCTGCTCCACTAGAACCGCAGCATCCTCACTGACTCCTCGGACGAAGCCGAGGCCTACTCGGTGCCACCAAAGAGGTTGTACACTCATCGCATCGCCCTTCTCCTTAACTCGACCTCCCGGCGCCGACAGTGCTCCATCCCGCACCCCCATGGAGCAGCTACCTTGAAGCCGGCGCCGCGGGCGACATCTTCACGGCGCTCTCCCCCAGTGCGAGGACCCTTCGGCGGCGGCGTCCATACCAGCCGGATCTACTGCTGCTTCTCCGGCTCTCGCTCGATCGCTCACTCGCCCAACTACTGCTGCTGCTCTCCCCCTCGCTCGTGCTGCTGCTCTGCTCCGATAAAGCCACACTTCAGTCGACTGAATCGACTTTTGGGTCAGTCGATTTTCAGGGGTTGGGGCGCTCGTCGGAGTTAAGGAAGAACCACCCGCAGGGGGGGACAGGGGCTCGCCGGAGAGGTACCCCACTATCTATCTTAGGGTTCAGGGTGGGGGCGGGGGGCCTAGAGGGCTGGCCGGGGCGGCGGTGGCGAGTTGTTTCGGGGCGGCGAGGCGGCGCTGAGGCCGGCGGTTCGGCCGGTTGTGGCTGGCGGCTCGGGGGGGTGCAGGTTGAAGATGAACTGCAGGCCCTCCCTAAACTACATGTCAAGTGCCTCTGTCCTACCATTGCGTTCAGTTTCGACAGTAGCATTCAGATTCCACATTAAATTTCAGTTTTGACAGTTAAGTTCAGAGTCAACAGTTTTTACCTCATCTGTTATAGTCAGGTGGTTTTTGGTGATGTTAATTTTACATCCATTTTACATCATCTATTGAAGATGCTATTAGAATCCCACTTGAGATTGGCGATGTCTGTCTTGTGCTGCTTCAGCCTTGACGTCTTATGGCTCACCGGAGCTGCTCCAACGACAGAATGATCCATCACAACAGAGCAGTGCCCTGGACGCCGTCTACAGATTCCTCAGATCTTCCTCCACACCTCCGACAGCCACCTCTGCCTCAACTGCTTCAGCGACCAACCCAATGATGCTGAGGTCGACACGGCTACGGCAAACAGGTTGTACACTTGTTGCATCACTTATTACTATACATTCACGTCGATGCATTAGGGCTATTTTGGTTCAACGGAAAAATGTCGATCCACTGGTTGTTACCATCACTCTAAATTTCTGCATGCTCTCCTTACATAATCTCACCATATTTTTTTCGTATGCATGTCAGATATTGTACACAGTCATGTTGAACATGTAGAGAAAAAGAGAAGAGTTTTGCGCGGCAATACAATGTCATGCAGACATCGCTCCATGGTGGGTTCAATGGCAAACCCTCCCCACCCTTCTCCAGATTGTAATCCAGAGGAAGATATCTGTTCTGAGGCAGATTCAGACGCCGCTGACCACTTCTATTTACCCCCCAAGGTGTTTGCTCTACCTTGGCATGATGTTGTTAGTCATATCATGCATATGTTGCCTTGCAGTGCCTACTTTTGACATCATATATGTCATCTTCTTAGTTTAGACATGTTCTGTAATGCCACCTATTTAGTTTCTATATCATATATGGGAATTATGAGGTCTCATGTCTTTTAGCCAGCCATAATATATGTGAAATGTGCAATGCCATCCTGTTTAACCAGGCATCGTATATTTGAATGATATCTTGCCCATCCTTTTCTTCATTACATTTCCATTTGTCGACAATGTTTGTACATTAAACTACTCTTCCTGTGAATCAGCCATTTGGGTGGGAGATGGAAGAATCTGGAGTGAAAACAAGGCATTCAGAGCAGACAGTGCTACCTGTCAAAGCAGATCTCTTGTTGGGTCCCGATAGCTCCTCAGAGATGGATTCAGAGACAGATGACCAGTCTTATTCCCCCACTGAGGTGTATGCTCTAACTTGGCACGGTTATACTTCTCATATCATGCATACGGTGTCTTGCATTGCATAGTTTAGACATCATATACACAATATTCAACACCATGTTCTTAGTTTAGACATCATATCGAATGCCCTCTGTTTAGCATATAAATCACATATGTGAATTAAATGATGCGATCCTGATTACTTAGATAACATGTAGGTGAATTATGTCATGCGATCCTGTTTAGTTATTCATCATATCTTTGAATTATGTTATGCTATGCTATCCAGTTTAGATAGATATCATATATGTGAAATTATGTCATGCTATCCGTTTTAGTTAAACAATATACATGTCAACTATTTCATGCCCTCTTTTTTCCACACTATCTATTGCATCTGTCTCTCATACAATGTCTGTACATTCAACTGTGTTTCCTGTTTATCAGCCATTTGAATTGGAGCGGGTGATGCCAGTATCTAGCGGACTAAAACACGGTCTTCAAATAAAATAGTGCTACCTCTTGGTGGAGATAGCACCCCGGTTGTACATGCGCAAGAACCAGCCCTACCACACATAACCCAAACTCTCGTAGATTGTACCCCTACTGCGATGGACAGAGAACCACCTTCACCCAATCTAACCCCAACCCCAGCCGATAGTAACCCAGTTCCTGTTGACACAGCACCATTTCCACCACAGAGCTCCCAAACAAGAGCAGTTAGTAAGGCAGCTCCAGTGCCCAAAGGGCCAGTACTATCACGGCGAACCCCAACTCCACCAGTTAGTACGCCTATTCCTGTGGAGGAAGCACAACCAGCTAGTCGTCGTTTAGCATCTATCGCATTTGATGTTGTTAAATCGTATGTGTGTATCTTCCCATCTTGGAAATATTATACTAAAGATGAAGGAAAATGCCAATTGCAGGTGTTTGTCCAGGAGTTATGTGTAAGTAATGTTATTCATGGCAATTACTTTGCTTCGTCCCATACATCCTACCTCCATCATGGTTATAATACAGCAAATTTTCCCATTTTTCTCTATAGAGAAGGACCGATTTGGAAACTCAGGATGAGATAACCTGTGCTAATACCTCTGCTATCTTCAAGAATGCTTGGTGGCAGTATTGGAATTACCTGAAGAAAACGTACTTCACCGGCAAAGAAACTCATCAAATTTCCTTACGTTCTCCTGAGACACATTTACTGGACGATGACTGGGAACGCCTTGTTCTGTACTGGTCCCGAACCAAGAATGTGGTAAGGTCTATGAGCTCATTTTCTATTTTTAAGTATTACATTTTTGCGTCTTATTATACTCTGTTCATGTAGAACAAGTGCCTAAACCTGAAGAACAACTGTTCTAATTTAAGATTCCATTGCTATCATAGTTCAAAAAAGCGCTAGGCGTTAATTGTGCATTTTGCCACCGCCTTGCGCTTTACTGACCAAAGCGCATGCTTATGCGCAGTTATGCACAGATTATGCGTAGTTATGCGCAATGCGTTTAGCCATGCCTAGAGCCTAGGCGTGCTTAAGCGCTCGCTTAGGCGCGCCTTTTTTAACTCTGATTGCTTTGCTCTTGTATCACTGTATTTACTCATACAAACTTACTTTTAAATTGAAGGATCCAATCGAAACTCCAATGGCACAGCAGTATGTTCACGCATGTTTCTTCAACAGGTTTGCTCTTATCAATAGCTTTGTTGATTTCAATTTCAATTGTGTATATAGTTGACTTTCATATCATGCACATTACTAGCATCACAACAGAGCCAATAGTGTTGTTGTACATGTAGACCCGTGGTACCCATCTGAAATCTTTTTGTGCCGTGTAGTTTCCCACACTTTGTATTCTTTCACTGCTGCTTTGTCTTGAACTGATATGATTTGAACCGTGTCTCTATTTTGATTTGGCAAGACAATGCAGTGACCATAGGACATAGATATATGTTTGTTTGATGCTTTTATTATGTACTAATACTTGGCAATAGAAGACTTGGTAGTTTGATCCTGTCCACCTTACTAATGAACTGGTTCGCCGAAATGAGTTTCATATACTAGTACATGCTAAACTTGTTATGTGTCTCTTGTTTCTTCTTTTAGAATGCTGACAGAATATTGGGGAAGAATGCCTTATTAAGAAATGGTAAAGGAAGTAATGCAGATAAGGTTTAGGATAGTGACACATCCTTGTTGGTCTCCAACAAAGCTGATAAAACAGCTAAGGGAGACTATCTTGAAGACAGCGAGACAACACCAAAGTCCTGTCTTGGTTTAGTGTTCGAGTTACTGGCCACTACCGCTTGCACGTGCTATTCAAACTCACTGTCTGAATCAGTTCGGTTTCTTGAGTCTCAACTACAAGCTGAAAGACATCGATCAACTGTGCTGCGACAAGAAGCGATAGGACTGCGGAAGTCCCTCGAGCATTCAGATGCATACTTTCTGGTGCAACAGCAAGCGTTGGAGGATTTTAGCGCCAAACAGGACAAAGCTAATCAGCTTGCAAAGCTTATTGCCAGCATGGTGGATACCCAGGATAACGTTTCTTGAGCTCTTTTGAAGTTGTTTAAGTTATGTTGTTGTTTTGCTGCCGCGTTTATTTGCACTGGTGGCCAATTTTGACGGCCAGTGTATGTAATGTGCTGCTTTGTTCCCTATATTTGCACTGGTGGCGAACTTTGACGCCCAGTGGATGTAATATGTGTAATAGCAGTAATAGGCTAGCGTTAATTGCTTGCTTATTTATTTCCTTATTGTCTTATTTAGTTGTTTGCTTGTAGTCACTGCGGTTCTTTTTCTATTTTTTTTCTAGTGGCCACAATAGCCTATTTTTGGTAACTAGGCCAAAATAATCATGGCAACACACAGACTGTTGTAACCATGGGCCTCCTGCAGGCCGTATTCCAGCCGTAGGATCCATCAGCCTTCTATACGGGCCTTAGGGTCCATGGGCCTTCTACGGGCCGTAGGGTGCATGGGCCTTCTACGGGCCGTAGGGTTCATGGGCCTTCTACGGGTCGTACAATCCATGGGCCTTCTACGGGCCGTACTACCCATGGGCCTCATATGGGCCGTAGGATCCATGGGCCTTCTACGGGGCGTATCATCATTTCGCTAATCATGGGCCGTACTATTTGTGGACCATAATGGGCCGTTAATAGGCCGTATTTGATAACTCTATGAAAACAGCCCAATGGGTTTTTTTATATGAAAACGGCCCAACGTATTAACGGTCCGCAAATGGGCCGACTGTAACGACGGGCTGAATTTGGCCCACAAGCAGAAAATGACAGTAACGGGCCGTATGTAACCGAATGCTGCAAATGAGCCCAAGAATCAATGGGCCCTGAGAAGGCCGAAAGATAACTTGGGCTGGAAACGGCCCAATGGAATAATGGGCCGTTAATGGGTATAAAGTGATACACTGTTCATTACGGGCCAGTTTCACCACAGGCCGTTAATGGGCCAAGAGTTACAAAGGTCCTCATATGGGCCGAAAGAAGTCATGGCCCACACATGGGCCGGAAGTTAAAACGGGCTGAATCATATTGGACGGCCTAGATGACGCTACTGGGCCTAATTCGGATAGGGTGTAACGGGCCCTGGGTTAGCAGGCTGTAAATGGGCTATATGCGAACAGGTCGTTAACAGGCTTTTCGTGGGCCGGCCCGCCACCTTTTGACCAAGTCAAATGGGCCGTCCTTTTCACAGGAATGGGCCTCTGTTGGGCCGTGCCATGTGTCGCCATATCATAGGCACCTTCGGTCCAATGAGCGGATGACATCTGTCCCAATAGTTAGCCGACACGTGTTTCCTCCAGCCAATGATGATTTTACACATGGAAAATCCCCATTGGTCGGGGCTGTTAACGGGTTATCGGATCCAAAACCCGACCCGATAGCTTAACGGTGTTCCGTTACGGTGGATGCCACGTGTCGGTCACCCTTGACGAAAGCACTTCTGTGACGCGCGATTTATCGTCATGGAAGTGGACACTTCCGTGATGATAATTTTGGTAATGTCATGGAACACTTCTACGACAGCACAGGTATGACTATCTTGATTATGTCATAAATTTGTCATGGATGTACATGCATGACAAAAAACGCGACCTACTATGACAAACATGTATCATCACGGAAGTGTATTTTTTTTGTAGTGAAAACAGTTGCCAGACACTTTGAAATATGCTTATCTTGATGAAAAGAAGATATATCCTGTTATTATTAGTGCTAACCTTTCAGAACATGAAGAAGAAAGATTATTGAAAGTTCTAAGGAAGCACCTAGCTGCTATTGGATATACTCTTGATGATTTAAATGGCATTAGTCCCACTCTATGTCAACACTAAATTAATATGGAACCTAATGCTAAACCCGTTGTTGATCACCAACGCCGGTTAAATCTGAAGATGAAAGAAGTGGTAAGAACGTAAATATTAAAACTTCTGGAAGCAGGTATAATCTATCCTATAGCTGATAGTAGATGGGTAAGTCCTGTTTATTGTGTCCCTAAGAAAGGAGGTATAACTGTTGTTCCTAATGATAAGAATGAACTTATTACACAAAGAATTGTTACAGGCTATAGGATGGTAATTGATTTTAGAAAATTAAACTAAGCAACTAGAAAAGATCATTACCCTTTGCCTTTTATTGATCAAGTGCTTGGAAGATTATCTAAGCACACACACTTTTGCTTCCTTGATGGATACTCTGGCTTTTCACAAATACATGTTTCTCAACCTGACCAAGAAAAGACCACTTTTACTTGTCCTTTTGGAACCTATGCTTATAGACGTATGCCTTTTGGTTTATGTAATGCACCTGCTACCTTTCAAAGATGTATGACTGCTGTATTCTCTGACTTTTGTGAAAAGACTGTTGAGGTTTTCATGGATGATTTCTTTGTTTATGGGAAGTCTTTTGATGATTGTTTAAGAAATCTTGATCGAGTTTTGCAGAGATGTGAACAAACAAATCTTGTCTTGAATTGGGAGAAGTGCCACTTTACGGTAAATGAAGGCATTGTCTTGGGTCATAAAATTTCTGAAAGAGGTATTGAAGTGGACAAAGCTAAGGTTGATGCAATTGAGAAAATGCCATGTCCTAAAGATATAAAAGTTATTCATAGTTTCCTAGGTCATGTTGGTTTCTATAAGAGATTTATCAAAGACTTTTCTAAAATTTCTAGGCCTCTCACTAGTCTTTTGCAAAAGGATATTCCTTTTGTTTTTTATGATGATTGCTTAGAAGCCTTTGAAACACTCAAGAAAGCCTTAATTTCTGTACCTATTGTTCAACCACCTAATTGGGACTTGCCTTTTGAAATTATGTGTGATGCTAGTGATTATGCTAGTAAAACTCTAGACAGTGCTCAAAGAAATTATGCTACTACTAAAAAAGAATTCTTAGTAGTGGTGTTTGCTTGTGATAAATTTAGACCTTATATTGTTGAATCCAAAGTAACTGTTCACACAGACCATGTTGCTATTAAATATCTTATCAAAAAGAAAGATGCTAGACCTAGACTTATTCGATGGGTTCTCTTGTTACAAGAATTTGATTTGCATATCATTGATAGAAAAGGAGCTGAGAACCCCGTAGCTGATAATTTATCTAGGCTTGAAAATGCGCCTGATGACCCACTACCTATTGATGATAGTTTTCCTGATGAGCAGTTAGCTGCAATAAATGTTTCTCATAGTACTCCTTGGTATGCTGACTATGCTAATTACATTGTTGCTAAATACTTACCACCTAGCTTTACTTATCAATAAAAGAAAAAAAATCTTCTATGATTTAAGACATTACTATTGGGATGACCCACATCTTTATAAAGAAGGAGTAGATGGTATTATTAGATGTTGTGTACCTGAGCATGAACAGGGACAAATCATACGGAAATGTCACTCCGAAGCTTATTGAGGGCATCATGCTGGAGATAGAACTGCTCACAAGGTATTGCAGTCTGGATTTTATTGGCCTACTCTATTCAAGGATGCCCGTAAGTACATCTCTCTTGTGATGAATGTCCAAGAATAGGTAATATCGGTAAGCATCAAGAAATGTCTATGAATTATTCACTTGTTGTTGAACCATTTGATGCTTGGGGATTTGATTACATGGGACCTTTTCCTTCCTCTAATGGGTATACACATATTTTGGTTGATGTTGATTATGTTACTAAATGGGTAGAAGCTATTCCAACCAGTAGTGCTGATCACAACACCTCTATTAAAATGCTTAAGGAAGTTATTTTCCCAAGGTTTGGAGCCCCTATATATTTAATGACTGATGGTGGTTCACACTTTATTCATGGTGCTTTCTATAAAATGCTTGCCAAGTATGATGTTAACCATAGAATTGCATCACCTTGTCATCCTCAGTCTAGTGGTCAAGTTGAACTTAGCAATAGAGAAATAAAATTAATTTTGCAAAAGGTTGTCAATAGGTCCAGGAAGAATTGGTCTAAAAATTAGATGATGTAGTTTGGGCTCATAGAACAGCATATAAAAATCCAATGGGTATGTCTCCTTATAAAATGGTTTATGGAAAAGCTTGTCATTTGCCTCTTGAGTTAGAACATAAAGCATGTTGGGCCATCAAAGAGATCAATTATGATTTCAAACTTGCTGGTGAGAAGAGGTTATTTGATATTACCTCATTAGATGAATGGAGAACCCAAGCTTATGAAAATGCAAAATTATTCAAAGAGAAAGTTAAAAGATGGCATGACAAAAGAATCCAAAAGCGTGAGTTTAAAGTCGGAGAATATGTTCTTTTGTACAACTCTTGTTTTAGATTCTTTGTAGGAAAACTCCTCTCAAAATGGGAAGGCCCCTATGTTATCGAGGAGGTTTATCGGTCTGGAGCCATCAAAATAAATAATTCTGAAGGTACTAACCCGAAGGTTGTCAATGGACAACGAATAAACATTATATCTCAGGTACGCCCATTAATGTTGAAAGTAATATTATCCAAACCTAAACACCGGAATAACACATAAAAGAGTCCTTCTGGAACACCCCAGAATCGTGAAAATAAGGAGGTACGTGATACGGTAAGTAAACGGACTCCGAAAAATCCGCAAAAATATTTTTTATCAGTTTTGGAATATTTAAAAATTTAGGAAATAAAAAACTTCCAGGAAGCGTACCCTGGTGGGCACAAGACACCAGGGTGGCGCGCCCAGGTGGGTTGTGCCCACCTGGGTCACCTTTCAGACTCCGTTTTTCTTCCGTATGCTTGTCCTCTAAGATTTTATATATATATATATATATATATATATATATATATATATATATATATATATATATATATATATATATATATATATATATATATATATATATAGACACACACACACACACACACTTCCCGAACCTGTTAATCACCGTTTCACGGAGAAATACTCTGTTCTCTTTTCTTGTTGTTTTTTGACAGATTCAGCTAGACCAACATCATGTCTTCCTCACCCTTCAACAATGGAGAAGGAGACACAAGGTTGATTCAGGAGGATCTAAGGAGGGATGAAGCTGAAGAGGTTGCTATGGAGGAAGAAGAGGGAAATCCTTTTGGGGTTCACTCTCCGGCCTCCGAGAGGGGCACATTAGCTGGCATCTCTACTCACCCTAATCCTCATCAAGCCATGGGATCATCGAACAATGAAGCGAGCCTGGAAGTACAAGAAGAACTCCCACCGAGGAGACCCTTACACAGGTTACATCATAATAATTTTCGCAATTTGATCCACAATTATGGGTTCGAGAATACTCCTCGTAGGCACATACCGTCCAACTGGGACATATATCGGCCAAGAGAAAATAGTACAGGAACAAAACCATGGGGCCCGAAGAGTAAACACATAATGGCTGAGGTGAAGAAAAATAGTGAATTAATTCATCAAGCCCTTCTGGAGATTCAAGGTTTGAAGGATATACTCATGGTTATATTGGAGAATACTTCTTCACCACCACCATCATCTTCTTCATCACCAAAAGAGAATTGAGTATCGGGTATGGGCACTCCCCTTGGCTTCCGCCAAACTTGGGGGAGGTACCCCGGTATCGTATCATCCCACTATATTTTTGCTTTTACTTATTTTAGTTCGATCTTTTTCTTTAGATGAATAAAAGTTTAGTTCGATCCTTTCTTCTTTGAGAGTTTGCTTAGTGATCTATCCTTGTAACCGTGTGCAAGTTATATAATAAAGTTTAGTTTGAGTTTTTGCTTTCTTTACTTTCATGTTGCAAATAAAGAAAATAAATAAGAAAGAAAGAAGAGAAAGGAAATAAATCAATAAGACCATGTACTAATCCTATGGTAGGTGATAGCACCACATAAGGAAAAGTATAAGTAGAAAATTTTATTAGAAATTGACAAACATAGCATTAGTCAATGATGCAACTCATGAAAGAATTAATAAGGGAAGAGAAGATTCACATATAAATATACTATCCTAGAAATCTTTTGTGATTGTGAGCCCTCATCAAAATATTATATGCCAAAATTGTTGATGCTGGACAAGGAAGACAACTTAATGGTTTATGTTTGTTTATATTCACATAGAAGTCATATTGTCATAGATCCTTCAACATGTGGTGCTTGTTCCCTATCTTTGCTAGCCAACAATTTTGCACCAAGTAGAGATACTACTTGTGCATCCAAAAACCATTAAACCCAAATCTTACTTTCAAGTGTCCACCATACCTACCTAGGGATTGAGCAAGATCCCTAAAGTAAGCTATCATCAGTGCAAAAAGGCAACAAAAATTGCTTCTAAATGTGTGAGATCATTTAGTGTAAGAGAAAATTGATCGTTGCACGAACTTGTGATGGTAAAGAATAAAAGCGACAAACTGCATAATAAAGGTCGCTATCACAAGGGGCAATGCAACGTGACGTTCTTTTGCACTAAGGGGTTGAGCATACAAACAAATAAGCGCATGGCAACCTCTGCTTCCCTCTGTGAAGGGCCTATATTTTACTTCTAGGTATTTACTTTTATGGAAAGAGTCAAAGTTTTCCTTCTATCCCTTTTTATTTTTCTCCTTTGGCAAACATCATGTGGTGAGGAAAGATCTAGGCACATATGTCCGGTTGAATATAGATAGCATGACTTATTATTGTTGACATCACCCTTGAGGTGAATACGTTGGGAGGCGAAACTATAAGCCCCTATTTTTCTATATGTCCGGTTGAAACGTTTTGCTCATGCGTACGCGGTGAGTGTTAGCAATCATAGAAGACTATATGATGGTTGAGTATGTGGACTTGCCTAAAGGCTCCGATATGTGACCCTTCCTGAAAAGATGATGAATTGTAGTTGCAAAGTTGACTGAGAACATAGTTTGTTGGTTTTTAATAGGGTTTTTGCTTTATACTTCAATTGTGTGATGGACTGTTACTTATTCATGAGAAGTATATGATAAAAGTTCTATGACAAAAGTCTTATGTTTAAATTTGTTGTTGTTATAATAATCTACATGATGCTTCTATGTCTGTATTTTGTTTTTATCGACACCTCTCTCTCAAAGCATGTGGACATGTTTTTCGATTTCGGTTTTCACTTGAGGACAAGTGAGGTCTAAGCTTGGGGGAGTTGATACGTCCATTTTGCATCATGTTTTCTTACTGTTATTTATAATGTTTTGTCCATAATAATGCTTTTTGGAGCAATTATAATGCATTTTCTCTCATAATATTTAAGGTACACACCAAGAGGGAGAATTCCAACAGCTGGAAATCTGGACCTGGAAAAACTACGTCAGGCTACCTATTCTGCACAACTCCAAACAAGCTGAAACTTCACGGAGATTTGTTATGGAATATTTGAGGAATATTGGAGCAAATAACTACCATAGGGGGCCCACCAGGTGGGCAGAACCCACCTGAGCGCGCTAGGGAGCCCAGGCGCGCCCTGGTGGATTGTGCTCACCCAAGCCCACCTCTGGTGCCCATCTTCTGGTATATAGGTCATTTTGACCTAGAAAAAAATAAGGAGAGGACTTTCGAGATGGAGCGTCGCCGTCTCAAGGCGAAACTTGGGCAGGAGGAGTTTTGCCCTCCGGCAGAGCGATTCTGCTGGGGGAACTTCCCTCCCGGAGGGGGAAATCATCATCATCACCAACAACTCTCCCATCTTGGGGAGGGCAATCTCTGTCAACATCTTCAACAGCACCATCTCATCTCAAACCATAGTTCATCTCTTGTGCTCAATCTTGTTACCGGAACTATAGATTGGTGCTTGTGGGTGACTAGTAGTATTGATTACATCTTGTAGTTGATTACTATATGATTTATTTGGTGGAAGATTATATGTTCAGATCCATTATGCTATTTAACACCCCTCTGATCACCAGCATGATTATTATTTGTGAGTAGTTACTTTTCCTCTTGAGGTCACGGGAGAAATCATGTTGCAAGTAATCATGTCAATTTGATATGTGTTCGATATTTTGATAGTATGTATGTTGTGATTCCCTTAGTGGTGTCATGTGAACGTCGATTACATGACACATCACCATATTTGGGCCTAAGGGAATGCATTGTGGAGTAGCAATTAGATGATGGGTTGCGAGAGTGACAGAAGCTTAAACCCCAATTTATGCACTATTTCGTAAGGGACCGATTGGATCCAAAAGTTTAATGCTATGGTTAGAATTATTCTTAATACTTTTCTCGTAGTTGTGGATGCTTGCGGGAGGGTTAATCATAAGTAGGAGGTTTTTTCAAGTAAGAACAGCACCTAAGCACAGGTCCACCCACATATCAAATTATCAAAGTAACGAACACGAATTAAACCAACATGATGAAAGTGACTAGATGAAATTCCCGTGTACCCTCAAGAACGCTTTGCTTATCATAAGAGACCGTTTTGGCATGTCCTTTAGCTCAAAAGGATTGGGCTACCTTGCTGCACTTTTGTTACTACTATCGTTACTTGCTCGTTACAAATTATCTTGCTATCAAACTACTCCGCTACTTACAATTTCAGCACTTGCAGACATTACCTTACTGAAATCTACTTGTCATTTCCTTCTGCTCCTCGTTGGGTTCGACACTCTTACTTATCGAAAAGAGATACAATTGACCCCCTATACTTGTGGGTCATCAAGGAGCCACGAGAGGGCCACAAGCCCTAGAGGCGCGCCCTAGGGGAGGCACGCCCCCCAGGCTTGTGGCCCCTCGGGACTCCCCTAACCTTAATTCCAGCTCTATAAATACCCAAATATTCCCTGTATACTAGGAGGCACACCAAAAGTACTTTTTCGCCGCCGCAAGCTTCTGTTCTCGTGAGATCCCATCTTGGGGCCTTTTTTGGCACTCTGCCAGAGGGGGATTCGATCACGGAGGGCCTCTACACCAACCTTGCCACCCTTCCGATGATGTGTGAGTAGTTTACTGTTGGGGAACGTGGTAATTTCAAAAAAAAATCCTACGCACACGCAAGATCATGGTGATGCATAGCAATGAGAGTGGAGAGTGTTGTCTACGTACCCTCGTAGACCGATAGCGGAAGCGTTATGACAACGCGGTTGATTTAGTCGTACGTCTTCACGTCCCGACCGATCAAGCACCGAAACTACGGCACCTCCGAGTTCTAGCACACGTTCAGCTCGATGACGATCCCCGGACTTCGATCCAGCAAAGTGTCGGGGATGAGTTTCGTCAGCACGACGGCGTGGTGACGATCTTGATGTTCTACCGTCGCAGGGCTTCGCCTAAGCACCGCTACAATATTATCGAGGATTATGGTGGAGGGGGGCACCGCACACGGCTAAGAGAACGATCACGGAGATCAACTTGTGTGTCTAGAGGTGCCCCCCTGCCCCCGTATATAAAGGAGCAAGGGGGAGGCCGGCCGGCCCTAGCAGGGCGCGCCAGGAGGAGGAGTCCTCCTCCTAGTAGGAGTAGGACTCCCCTCTTTCCTACTCCTACTAGGAGGGGGAAAGGAAGGGGGAGAGGGAGAAGGAAAGGGGGGCGCCGCCCCCCTCTCCTAGTCCAATTCGGACGAGAGGGGGAGGGGGCGTGCGGCCCACCCCGGTCGCCCCTCTCTCTCTCCACTAAGGCCCATTAGGCCCATACTTCTCCCGGGGGGGTTCCGGTAACCCTCCAGCACTCCGGTTTTCTCCGAAATCACCTGGAACACTTCCGGTGTCCGAATATAGTTGTCCAATATATCAATCTTTATGTCTCGATCATTTTGAGACTCCTCGTCATGTCCGTGATCACATCCGGGACTCCGAACAACCTTCGGTACATCAAAACATATAAATTCATAATGAAACTGTCATCGTAACGTTAAGCGTGCGGACCCTGCGGGTTTGAGAACAATGTAGACATGACCGAGACACGTCTCCAGTCAATAACCAATAGCGGAACCTGGATGCTCATATTGGCTCCCACATATTCTACGAAGATCTTTACCGATCAGACTGCATAACAACATACGTTGTTCCCTTTGTCATCAGTATGTTACTTGCCCGAGATTCGATCGTCGGTATCTTAATACCTAGTTCAATCTCGTTACCAGCAAGTCTCTTTACTCGTTCCGTAATACATCATCTCGCAACTATCTCATTAGTTGCATTGCTTGCAAGGCTTAAGTGATGTGCATTATCGAGAGGGCCCAGAGATACCTCTCCGACAATCGGAGTGACAAATCCTAATCTCGAAATATGCCAACCCAACATGTACCTTTGGAGACACCTGTAGAGTACCTTTATAATCACCCAGTTACGTTGTGACATTTGGTAGCACACAAAGTGTTCCTCCGGCAAACGGGAGTTGCATAATCTCATAGTCATAGGAACATGTATAAGTCATGAAGAAAGCAATAGCAACATACTAAACGATCGGGTGCTAAGCTAATGGAATGAGTCATGTCAATCACATCATTCTCCTAATGATGTGACCCCGTTAATCAAATGACAACACATGTCTATGGTTAGGAAACATAACCATCTTCGGTTAACGAGCTAGTCAAGTAGAGGCATAATAGTGACGTTTAGTTTTGTCTATGAATTCACACAAGTATTATGTTTCCGGTTAATACAATTCTAGCATGAATAATAAACATTTATCATGATATAAGGAAATAAATAATAACTTTATTATTGCCTCTAGGGCATATTTCCTTCAGTCTCCCACTTGCACTAGAGTCAATAATCTAGATTACACAGTAATGATTCTAACACCCATGGAGCTTTGGTGCTGATCATGTTTTGCTCGTGGAAGAGGCTTAGTCAACGGGTCTGCTACATTCAGATCCGTATGTATCTTGCAAATCTCTATGTCTCCCACCTAGACTAGATCCCGGATGGAATTGAAGCGTCTCTTGATGTGCTTGGTTCTCTTGTGAAATCTGGATTCCTTTGCCAAGGCAATTGCACCAGTATTGTCACAAAAGATTTTCATTGGACCCGATGCACTAGGTATGACACCTAGATCGGATATGAAATCCTTCATCTAGACTCCTTTGTTTGCTGCTTCTCAAGCAGCTATATACTCTGCTTCACATGTAGATCCCGCCACGACGCTTTGTTTAGAACTGCACCAACTGACAGATCCACCGTTTAATGTAAACATGTATCCGGTTTCGATTTAGAATCGTCCGGATCAGTGTCAAAGCTTGCATCAACGTAACCATTTACGATGAGCTCTTTGTCACCTCCATATACAAGAAACATATCCTTAGTCCTTTTCAGGTACTTCAGGATGTTCTTGACCGCTGTCCAGTGATCCACTCCTGGATTACTTTGGTACCTCCCTGCTAGACTTATAGCAAGGCACACATCAGGTTTGGTACACAGCATTGCATACATGATAGAGCCTATGGCTGAAGCATAGGGAACATCTTTCATTTTTCTCTATCTTCTGCAGTGGTCGGGCATTGAGTCTTACTCAACTTCACACCTTGTAACACAGGCAAGAATCCTTTCTTTGCCTGATCCATTTTGAACTTCTTCAAAACTTTGTCACGGTATGTGCTTTGTGAAAGTCCAATTAAGCGTCTTGATCTATCTCTATAGATCTTAATGCCCAATATGTAAGCAGCTTCACCGAGGTCTTTCATTGAAAAACTCTTATTCAAGTATCCCTTTATGCTATCCAGAAATTCTATATCATTTCCGATTAGTAATATGTCATCCACATATAATATCAGAAATGCTACAGAGCTCCCAGTCACTTTGTTGTAAATACAGGCTTGTCCAAAAGTCTGTATAAAACCAAATGCTTTGATCACACTATCAAAGCGTTTATTCCAACTCCGAGAGGCTTGCACCAGTCCATAAATGGATCGCTCGAGCTTGCACACTTTGTTAGCTCCCTTTGGATCAACAAAACCTTCCGGCTGCATCATATACAACTCTTCTTCCAGAAATCCATTCAGGAATGTAGTTTTGACATTCATCTGCCAAATTTCATAATCATAAAATACGGCAATTGCTAACATGATTCGGACAGACTTAAGCATCGCTACGGGTGAGAAGGTCTCATCATAGTCAATCCCTTGAACTTGTTGAAAACCTTTTGCAACAAGTCGAGCTTTGTAGACAGTAACATTACCGTCAGCGTCAGTCTTCTTCTTGAAGATCCATTTATTCTCAATTGCTTGCCGATCATTGGGCAAGTCAACCAAAGTCCATACTTTGTTCTCATACATGGATCCCATCTTAGATTTCATGGCTTCAAGCCATTTTGCGGAATCTGGGCTCACCATCGCTTCTTCATAGTTCGTAGGTTCGCCATGATCTAGTAGCGTGACTTCCAGAACAGGATTACCGTACCACTCTGGTGCGGATCTTACTCTGGTTGATCTACAAGGTTCAGTAGTGACTTGTTCTGAAGTTTCATGATCATTATCATTAGCTTCCTCACTAATTGGTGTAGGTGTCACAGAAACCGGTTTCTGCGATGTACTACTTTCCAATAAGGGAGCAGGTACAGTTACCTCATCAAGTTCTACTTTCCTCCCACTCACTTCTTTCGAGAGAAACTCCTTCTCTAGAAAGGATCCATTCTTAGCAACAAATGTCTTGCCTTCGGATCTGTGATAGAAGGTGTACCCAATAGTCTCCTTTGGGTATCTATGAAGACACATTTCTCCGATTTGGGTTCGAGCTTATCAGGTTGAAGTTTTCTTCACATAAGCATCGCAGCCCAAACTTTTAGAAACGACAACTTTGGTTTCTTGCTAAACCATAGTTCATAAGGCGTCGTCTCAATGGATTTTGATGGTGCCCTATTTAACATGAATGCGGCCGTCTCTAAAGCATAACCCCAAAACGATAGCGGTAAATTTGTAAGAGACATCATAGATCGCACCATATCAAGTAAAGTACGATCACGACGTTCGGACACACCATTACGCTATGGTGTTCCGGGTGGCGTGAGTTGCGAAACTATTCCGCATTGTTTCAAATGTAGACCAAACTCGTAACTCAAATATTCTCCTCCACGATCAGATCGTAGAAACTTTATTTTCTTGTTACGATGATTTTCAACTTCACTCTGAAATTCTTTGAACTTTTCAAATGTTTCAGACTTATGTTTCATTAAGTAGATATACCCATATCTGCTTAAATCATCTGTGAAAGTGATAAAATAACGATATCCACCACGAGCTTCAACATTCATTGGACCACATACATCTGTATGTATGATTTCCAACAAATTTGTTGCTCCCTCCATAGTACCGGAGAACGGCGTTTTAGTCATCTTGCCAATGAGGCACGGTTCGCAAGTACCAAGTGATTCATAATCAAGTGGTTCCAAAAGTCCATCAGTATGGAGTTTCTTCATGCGCTTTACACCGATATGACCTGAACGGCAGTGCCACAAATAAGTTGCACTATCATTATCAACTCTGCATCTTTTGGCTTCAACATTATGAATATGTGTATCACTACTTTCGTGATTCATCAAAAATAGACCACTCTTCAAGGGTGCATGACCATAAAAGATATTACTCATATAAATAGAACAACCATTATTCTCTGATTTAAATGAATAACCGTCTCGCATCAAACAAGATCCAGATATAATGTTCATGCTCAACGCTAGCACCAAATAACAATTATTTAGGTCTAAAACTAATCCTGAAGGTAGATGTAGAGGTAGCGTGCCGACCACGATCACATCGACATTGGAACCATTTCCCACGTGCATCGTCACCTCGTCCTTTGCCAGTGTTTGCTTAATCTGTAGTCCCTGTTTCAAGTTGCAAATATTAGCAACAGAACCAGTATCAAATACCCAGGTGCTACTGCGAGCTCTAGTAAGGTACACATCAATAACATGTATATCACATATACCTTTGTTCACCTTGCCATCCTTCTTATCCGCCAAATACTTGGGGCAGTTCCCCTTCCAGTGACCGGTCTGCTTGCAGTAGAAGCACTCAGTTTCAGGTTTAGGTCCAGATTTGGGTTTCTTCTCCTGAGTAGCAACTTGCTTGCGGTTCTTCTTGAAGTTCCCCTTCTTCTTCCCTTTGCCCTTTTTCTTGAAACTGGTGGTCTTGTTAACCATCAACACTTGATGCTCCTTCTTGATTTCTACCTCCGCAGCTTTTAGCATTGCGAAGAGCTCGGGAATTGTCTTATCCATCCCTTGCATATTATAGTTCATCACGAAGATCTTGTAGCTAGGTGGAAGTGATTGGAGAATTCTGTCAATGACACAATCATCCGGAAGATTAACTCCCAGTTGAATCAAGTGATTATTATACCCAGACATTTTGAGTATATGCTCACTGACAGAACTGTTCTCCTCCATCTTGCAGCTATAGAACTTATTGGAGACTTCATATCTCTCAATTCTGGCATTTGCTTGAAATATTAACTTCAACTCCTGGAACATCTCATATGCTCCATGACGTTCAAAACGTCGTTGAAGACCCGATTCTAAGCCGTAAAGCATGACACATTGAACTATCGAGTAGTCATCAGCTTTGCTCTGCCAGACGTTCTTAACGTCGTCAGTTGCATCAGCAGCAGGCCTGGCACCTAGCGGTGCTTTTAGGACGTAAATCTTCTGTGCAGTAATGAGGATAATCCTCAAGTTATGGACCCAGTCTGTGTAATTGCTACCATCATCTTTCAACTTTGCTTTCTCAAGGAACGCATTAAAATTCAACGGAACAACAGCACGGGCCATCTATCTACAATCAAACATAAACAAGCAAGATACTATCAGGTACTAAGTTCATGATAAATTTAAGTTCAATTAATCATATTACTTAAGAACTCCCACTTAGAAAGACATCCCTCTAATCTTCTAAGTGATCACGTGATCCAAATCAACTAAACCATAACCGATCATCACGTGAAATGGAGTAGTTTTCAATGGTGAACATCACTATGTTGATCATATCTACTATATGATTCATGCTCGACCTTTCGGTCTCAGTGTTCCGAGGCCATATCTGCATATGCTAGGCTCGTCAAGTTTAACCTGAGTATTCTGCGTGTGCAAAACTGGCTTGCACCCGTTGTACATGGACGTAGAGCTTATCACACCCGATCATCACGTGGTGTCTGGGCACGACGAACTTTGGCAACGGTGCATACTCAGGGAGAACACTTTTATCTTGAAATTTAGTGAGAGATCATCTTATAATGCTACCATCAAACAAAGCAAGATAAGATGTATAAAAGATAAACATCACATGCAACCAATATAAGTGATATGATATGGCCATCATCATCTTGTGCTTGTGATCTCTCTGAAGCATCGTCATGATCACCATCGTCACCGACGCGACACCTTGATCTCCATCGTAGCATCGTTGTCGTCTCGCCAAACTTATGCTTCTACGACTATCGCTACTGCTTAGTGATAAAGTAAAGCATTATAGGGCGATTGCATTGCATACAATAAAGCGACAACCATATGGCTCCTGCCAGTTGCCGATAACTCGGTTACAAAACATGATCATCTCATACAATAAAATTTAGCATCATCTCTTGACCATATCACATCACAACATGCCCTGCAAAAACAAGTTAAACGTCCTCTACTTTGTTTGTTGCAAGTTTTACGTGGCTGCTACGGGCTTAAGCAAGAACCAATCTTACCTACGCATCAAAACCACAACGATAGTTTGTCAAGTTGGTGTTGTTTTAACCTTCGCAAGGACCGAGCGTAGCCACACTCGGTTCAACTAAAGTTGGAGAAACTGACACCCGCCAGCCACCTGTGTGCAAAGCATGTCGGTAGAACCAGTCTCGCGTAAGGGTACGCATAATGTCGGTCCGGGCCGCTTCGTCCAACAATACTGCTGAACCAAGGTATGACATGCTGGTAAGCAGTATGACTTATATCGCCCAAAACTCACTTGTGTTCTACTCATGCATATAACATCAACACATAAAACCTAGGCTTGGATGCCACTGTTGGGGAACGTAGTAATTTCAAAAAAAAATCCTACGCACACGCAAGATCATGGTGATGCATAGCAACGAGAGGGGAGAGTGTTGTCTACGTACCCTCGTAGACCGATAGCGGAAGCGTTATGACAACGCGGTTGATTTAGTCGTACGTCTTCACGTCCCGACCGATCAAGCACCGAAACTACGGCACCTCCGAGTTCTAGCACAAGTTCAGCTCGATGACGATCCCCGGACTCCGATCCAGCAAAGTGTCGGGGATGAGTTTCGTCAGCACGACGGCGTGGTGACGATCTTGATGTTCTACCGTCGCAGGGCTTCGCCTAAGCACCGCTACAATATTATCGAGGATTATGGTGGAGGGGGGCACCACACACGGCTAAGAGAACGATCACGGAGATCAACTTGTGTGTCTAGAGGTGCCCCCCTGCCCCCGTATATAAAGAAGCAAGGGGGAGGCTGGCCGGCCCTAGCAGGGCGCGCCAGGAGGAGGAGTCCTCCTCCTAGTAGGAGTAGGACTCCCCTCTTTCCTACTCCTACTAGGAGGGGGAAAGGAAGGGGGAGAGGGAGAAGGAAATGGGGGCGCCGCCCCCCTCTCCTAGTCCAATTCAGACCAGAGGGGGAGGGGGCGTGCGGCCCACCCTGGCCGCCCCTCTCTCTCTCCACTAAGGCCCATTAGGCCCATACTTCTCCCGGGGGGGTTCCGGTAACCCTCCGGCACTCCGGTTTTCTCCGAAATCACCTGGAACACTTACGGTGTCTGAATAGAGTCGTCCAATATATCAATATTTATGTCTCGATCATTTCGAGACTCCTCGTCATGTCCGTGATCACATTCGGGACCCCGAACAACCTTCGGTACATCAAAACATATAAACTCATAATGAAACTGTCATCGTAACGTTAAGCGTGCGGACCCTACGGGTTCGAGAACAATGTAGACATGACCGAGACACGTCTCCGGTCAATAACCAATAGCGGAACCTGGATGCTCATATTGGCTCCCACATATTCTACGAAGATCTTTATCGGTCAGACCGCATAACAACATACGTTGTTCCCTTTGTCATCGGTATGTTACTTGCCCGAGATTCGATCGTCGGTATCTTAATACCTAGTTCAATCTCGTTACCAGCAAGTCTCTTTACTCGTTCCGTAATACATCATCTCGCAACTATCTCATTAGTTGCATTGCTTGCAAGGCTTAAGTGATGTGCATTACCGAGAGGGCCCAGAGATACCTCTCCGACAATCGAAGTGACAAATTCTAATCTCGAAATACGCCAACCCAACATGTACCTTTGGAGACACCTGTAGAGTACCTTTATAATCACCCAGTTACGTTGTGATGTTTGGTAGCACACAAAGTGTTCCTCCGGCAAATGGGAGTTGCATAATCTCATAGTCATAGGAACATGTATAAGTCATGAAGAAAGCAATAGCAACATACTAAACGATTGGGTGCTAAGCTAATGGAATGGGTCATGTCAATCACATCATTCTCCTAATGATGTGATCCCGTTAATCAAATGACAACACATGTCTATGGTTAGGAAACATAACCATCTTCGATTAACGAGCTAGTCAACTAGAGGCATACTAGTGACGTTTAGTTTTGTCTATGTATTCACACAAGTATTATGTTTCCGGTTAATACAATTCTAGCATGAATAATAAACATTTATCATGATATAAGGAAATAAATAATAACTTTATTATTGCCTCTAGGGCATATTTCCTTCATTTACCACAGACCTAAGGGTTCATAGCTAGTAGCTAGATGGCTTCTTCTCTCTCTTTGATCTTCAGTACAACGTTCTCCTCGATGTTCTTGGAGATCTATTTGATGTAATCTTCTTTTGCGGTGCGTTTGTTGAGATCTGATGAATTGTGGATTTATGATCAGATTATCTATAAATACTATTTGAGTCTTCTTCGAAATCTTTTATGCATGATTAAGATAGCTTTGTATTTCTCTCTGATCTATTGATTTGGTTTGGCAAACTAGATTGATCTTTCTTGCAATGGAAGAGGTGCTTTGTTTTGGGTTCAATGTTGCAGTGTCCTCACCCAGTGACAGAAAGGGTAGCGAGGCACATATTGTATTATTGTCATCAAGGATAAAAGGATGGTGTTTTTACCATATTGTTTGGATCTATCCCTCTACATCATGTCATCTTGCTTAAGGCGTTACTCCGTTCTTGTTAACTTAATACACTAGATGCATGCTGGATAGCGGCCGATGTGTGGAGTATTAGTTGTAAATGTAGGCGGGAGTCGGTCTACTTGTCTCGAACGTGATGCCTATATTCATGACCATTGCCTTAGATATCATCATAACTATGCGCTTTTATAAATAGTAATTTGTTCACCCACCATATGCTTTCTTCAAGAGAGAAGCCTCTAGTGAAACATATGGCCCCCGGGTCTATTTTTATCATGTTATTTTCAGATCTATAAAACCAAAACCCCAAAAATACCTTGTTGTAATTTATTTACTTTGCACTTTTATTTATCTTTTATACCTAGCTCTATCAAATCTTAGCCTTGCAAGTAACCGTGAAGGGATTGACAACCAATTTATAGCGTTGGGTGCAAGTATTTGTTTGTTTGTGTAGGTGCTATCATTGGAGACTTGTGTGTTCCTCTACTGGATTGATACCTTGGTTCTTAACTGAGGGAAATACTTATCTCTACTTTGTTGCATGACCCTTTCCTCTTCAAGAAAAAAACCAACACAAGCTCATGAAGTAGTATCAGCCAGTCCGGCAGTTTGCCCGGACAATCCGGCCAAACCTCGGACGAAAACACGCTCTAAACATCCGTCCAGCCATATGTTTGGCTGTTGCCTGAAAGTAATTGGCTAGACAGTCGGACAATTTGGCCACCTGAAACTTTTTTTCTTAATCTTTTGAATCTGAGACTCGATTAGGCTTTTTGGCATTGTGCTTATAAGTCGGAATGAATATTTGATGATTGTGAGCTGAGCAATTCCTTCGATGCCCTCTTAATAGTGTGTATTCCCTAAAACTCATGAGTAAGTGGAAAAGATATGCTTCTCGCTTTTGTTGCATGTATCTTGAGCTATAATCATTGCGATGGGGTGGAGGAGGGTCTATGACCTCGTGACACATGAAGTAACTATGTGAAATAAGACTTGTACATTCACTTAGTAAACATTATAAGTCTTGTATGACTCTACGAGTATATTGTCATCAATGTCAAAACATGATTAAGGGCATGATTGCACTTTCAGACATCTTTGTACCTGACAACATCGGCGTGTGAGCGTTGGTTCCTTCTCGTTGCGTCATCTGCCTACTAATATGTTGTCGTAGGTTTGGTGGTACAATTATGGGATGTTGTCACGAGGCATGACCTCAAGTTTTCCCCCTCTTTGTAAACCTATTTGTTCAACATTATCACTAATTAATAATATATATGGTTGTGTGCATCCTCTTTTCGAAAAAACAGCTTTGGCTCCAGAAAACCAAAGGACAAGAAGGACCCCGTTGGACTGTAGGAACAAGTAAAATACAAAAATTTCATCAGTGCAAGTGCAAGACATATGGTTGCAAACCATAGGAAATATGATTTTAGAGGGAACACAATAAACATGGAAAAGGTACCCCCATCCTATGTGAATGAATGTACAAATGTGATTGTACAATAAACATGGACTAACCCATAGGAAAGCAGTCGATAGAATTTAGGTAACACCATACATTTCATCCAAATAACACTTATGATGTTGAAGCCTTAAAAAACCCCCAAGAGTCCCTTTCATGAATAAATCCTAAGGGCTGAAATCCAGCATCTTATGAAATTCCTAGAGTCAAAGGGGTCTTTACTCCTACTCGCATTTCTGTTTTCCTCACTTTCACCCTTCTATTCATTTTATGGTTTCACTATTTGATGCATCTATATTTTTACTTGGAAAGTTAAGTTTTGAATTTGTAAGTAGTTGGAATTGTGTAAAGAGACCGGTGTGCTAGAGAAATAGCTATCTATCCGAGTGAAAAGAAATAATATTGTTCAATGTTCAATGTTGTGCACTGGATTCCAAATCTACATGGTTATTTATTGATTTTCACAAAGATGTTTTTACATCCTCTACTATGTTCACATTTATGTAGAGCAAACAACTTAATTTGTACGATAATAAGGGGGGAAATGGAGCAGTCCAATGTGTCTTTGATGAATATAAGCCTCCTCATTTACCAAAGCGTCCTATGTTTAATATTTCATCCTTAACTTGCTAGAAAAACAGAGACATCTCTGAATTTAGAAGTCCTGGCAGAAAGGTTTCCATCAACAACTAGTAGTATCTTTTTGGGTGGACATTAGGGCATGTTCGTTGCGAAGATTGGGGTGTGCTCATCATGTTCCTTTCCCTCCGGCTGTGACCACTGATCTACAGCTTTCTTCGCTCGTTTTATATCTGTATTTTTAATGTGTCGAAAGCTACTTTGCTAAATATTGTACTATCAGATAGCTGTTTCCGGCTTTCTGCTAGTTGAATGTAAAAAACAATAATAGGAAAAACAACACAAAACGAGGAGTTTCGGCTTTGCGCAGTGGCGCGTGGGTTTTATCCCGGACGCTGTGGTGATATTATAGTCATGAGGCAAACACCCGCTCTTGCAAATATTCTTAACTATGTGTTGGTGCAGCGTTTTGTTGTCCACAAATCATATGGGTGCTGCGGTGCCCATATCTGACCTGCCGTTTGCAGTTCATTTCTTACAGAAGAACTTCACACTTTTACATACGCAGACTGTCTCTGCATTGCTACTCTGTTTGCACCGTCACTTTCCGAATCACACTTTCATTACTACTCGAACAGTCTTACTATCCGGTAGCAATTCAAAAACTACAAGCACATCGATGCAAAAATCTATCGTTGGCGTCCCTGGCTCCGGCTGGCGGGCTGGTACAATCTGCACGCCATTGAATGCCGCAATGTGGCAGGTGTAAGCATGTCACATCTCACACTCGTGGTTTTCTGCGAGGAATGGCATGGCATGGGAAAGACTTGCGACCAGGCAGGCAGGCAGGCGTTCATCTGAAGTAAATAGCGCTGGAGGCCGAAGCACAAGCATGTGATCCATGTAGTATTCTCTCCGGAGCTTGAAATGGGACGGGAACTGAGGAGAGATCCCAGGGCAAAGGCAATCTCATAGGTTGGGCGTTGTGACAAATTTCGAACAGCTTATTAGGTAGTAGCACACGAGAAATTCTCTTCCCGCGGGATTATTTAACTAGTGTATGCTCCTTGCTGCGCTTCTCCTGACAAACCTGCATGCATCATCGCAGATAACCAAGCGGTTTTCTCGGGGAGCAGCTCTTTAATCGTTAGTTAATCTCCACGCGCGCGAGTGTGTCATCATTCTCAAGATCAGGCGCTCTGCCATCTTTGTTTGATTGCTTAATCGAGCTCTCGCCGCCGTCGGAGCTTTTGAGGAGGAAAAGCCCTGTCGTCTGTTCGTGCCACGGTTTTTAATTGCAGGACGGAGCCAGTGTTTCGTGCGTTCGTGCCCAAGTGGCAGGTGCACGTGGATATGCTGCAAGCGTGCCTGGGGTCGTCGGATCTTGCGATGGACGGACAGGATCACAAGACCCGTAAGAAAAATTAGTGTAAGAAAAGCCATAGAATTCAGTAGTAAGTGTACTAATTAGCCATGCACTATAACAGATAAAAGCTTGTTTGGAAAGAAGAGTTATCGTAATCTACCACAGCATCAAAAGAACCTAGGCCCAAAATGAGTCGCCTATCTTATAGTACCGTTAATATAGTTTTCCCCAAGATGGAAAAAAGGTCTCCTTGCCTAGCCCCCATTTCGACGGTGCGTCTAGCATCACTGGTGTGCGTGTGGAGGTGTGTCTCCGGCGAATCTATCTTTGGTGGATTTGTTCGGATCTCGCCGTTGTTCGTCTATATTCGTGTGTCTTCGGGTTGGATCCTTTTGATCAACGTTATTCTTCATTGGCGGCGGTTGCTGTTCTGGTGCGCTGGTCCTATGAGACCTTAGCACGGCGACTTTCCGACTGTCTACTACAACAAGTTGTGCTCGACTCCTGCGATGAAGGGGCGATAACGACGTCATGCCTTCGGTTCGCTTTAGTGCTTGTAGTCGCCGCTAGATGGTTTACGGATCTGGATTTTATTATTACTATTATTTATGTTTGTTGTACTGCCATGATTGAAGATGAATAGATTGTATTTTTTCCGCAAAAAAAAAAAGTTTCTCCTGGATCAAACAAGAAAATGAACACGATAGTAGTACTTCATGATGACCACCACTTTCATGGCACGGCCACGGCAGACGGGGGCGTGGTCAAGTGGGAATGCGGCAATGCGGACATTGATACCCACAAAAACCGCCTCGACGGGCGCGCTTCAGGGCGGCCATGCTTCTATGGTGGCGGCGGCATTGCGGACCTCGATGCCCCGAAAGAAGGCCTCGGGGCAATCATCCTAGGCCAACCATTCTTCCACGACAATGGCGATGGGGGAATGATCACGTGGTCCCAATTCCGCCGCTCCCTTTCGGCTCATCCCTCGCGGGCATGTCAAGGGCAACTTCCAACTGCTCCCTGGAGGGATCCAGGGCATCCGAGGACAATTTTTGAAACATGTTTTGAAGAGGAAGAGGTGGCATGAAGGCGGGTCAGAGCCGCCGGAGCTGCCATTAAGAAGGCAGTTGAGGAGGGGCAACAGACGACCATCAAGGGGCACACTTTCCAATGAGAAACGCGGCCATGCTCACATTCCTCTCGCCTGCTGACGGGACTCCTTCCAGCCCGCTCACACGCAAGCTAGGAGATGATGTGTCTGATGGACAATGGAGACTATCCGACGAGTTGTCATGGGAATCCAAGTGGTGGGGCATGGCATTAATGGTTGGGTGCCCGTCGCTGGTGGTGCGTGGGAGGCTGGGTTGCTTCAAATCTTATGGACGACATGAGATGGAAGAAAGCTAAAATTTCCCTTCCATGCTGACCGTTGGGTTTGGAGCGAGCTCCATATGGACCCTCCCCGACCTTCGTATAGGGAGGCTGCGAAGTCCTTTATCGAGCGAGCTCTATAAATTACATTGAGCAGAAGCCATATGAAAACTCTAGCATAACATTATTTTTTATCAAACCCATCATATTAACAGTAATTATGATGATCGGGTCATATGATGACTATGTAGTTGCTCTAGAGATGGGTTAGCAAATTTGTTTGTACTTTTCTCTTGTCACAACCTTAAAAAGCGGCCCCAAAAATATGGCATATGAATAGAGCCAAAGGCCCTGAGCCTTTTTTTTCTTTGTGAAGCTCAAAGGCCCTGAACCTGAATGCTCGTAATGTGTCGTATGAGGATGTCTCCCCGGAGAGCTGCGAGGCTCCCCTGTTCGCTAGCACCAGAAAAAAAGGCTTGGAATATACAACAAGCTGGTTCTCCAGAAAAGTGGATCGTACTAGGGTTGATCCGGAGTGCTCGCGCTTAAAGGGGGTTGTCGGGTGGTTGGTGCGACATATGCCAACGGGTGACTTATCTGTGTGGGAGCCAGTAAGACGTCGCCGGTGCTTGGAAGCGAGATAAGGCGAAGACATGCACGCCGGCGAATCTTACCCAGCTTCGGGGCTCTCCGTGGAGATAACACCCCTACTGCTGCTCTGCGGGGTCTCCGCATGATCACTCGATAAACAAGTAACTACAAAGTGCTCCTCGAGCTGTTTGGCGAGAGGAAGAAGAAGGGCAAGGCTAGATCTACTCTTCTCTCTATGTGTATTGTAACCTAGATGAGATCAACCCTTTGCATGGATGCCCCGGGGGGTTTATATAGGCCTACCCCCCGGGGGTACAATGGTAATCCGGCTGGGAGTGGGTCCCAGCCGTCAGTGTCTACGCTCGCCGGCTTCCGCGCCGGCTGCTGGGGCCCGCCGGCTGGTGGCATCTTGGTCGACAGGCAGGCCCTACGGCCTAGGGCTCTGCCGGTGGCTGGTTACTATTGCCTCAATCCTGATGATGAGGGCTTTGTCGAGGTAAGTGTGGCTACAGTGCCGCCACCTGGCGGGCGATCACTGTAGCCTCACGTCGTCTTGTCTCCTTAATGGGGCGCCTCCTCCGAGGGAGGGAGCAAGCCGGCTTAGGGAAGCCGGCCATGTCTTGGGCCGACTGGGGGAGGCCTAGCCGCCTTCGGGTGTCTCTCTGCCCAAAGGGGCCTACCGCCCGTGGGCTGCGCTGACAACCCGCCGTGGATGGCGCCGTAGTCATCATGGCAACAGTGTCGCGCCGGACGGGTCAGGGCTACCCCGTACGGCGCACTGTGCCAGGCGTGCTCCAGGTTTCGGGGGTGGCAGGCTTCACTGTAGCCATGCCCCGTCCCATCGCCGTTATGTGGTTGCGGGCCTCGAGGGTATGATCTTGACCGCGCCGTGGGAGCCGGTTTCTTGGAGTCGGCCTTCTCGAGGCCGGCTTCTTGGAGCTGGCCCTCCCGCGGCTTTCTTCATGAGGGTTAAGGCCGGGCCGCCTCCCGACAGTCGGCCTGAGAGGCAGCCGGCAGGGGGAAGGCGGCCCCACGTCTTGGTTTCTTGGAGGCCGAATTGGCTTGTAATTTTTTCTGAAGTGCCAAGGGGAGCTGGCTAGGCTACCCGTGGTCATTTACCCCGATAGTAGTCCCCGAAGCTGGTCGCGCTTCAAGGTCGGCAAGGGGAACGAGAAGCTCGGTCAGCTTCCTATCTTGAGGAGCCGGCAGCTGGGAGCCGGCTCCGCTTAAGCGCGCCGCCTTGGAAGGGGCATCGTGGCCTCGTCAACGGGTATACGGGCAAACTCGTGCGCCGACCACGCGCCTCCCTGCGTGTCACGTGGCAGGAAAGGCCTGCCATGGCGCGTGCGCGACGGGACGTCGCCGCTGGCCCGGGCCCGCCACTCCTGGCCTCGGCCCAAGCGCGGATCTTCTGCGGCCCAGGGTGGTCTGTTGGCCTTCCCGCGGTGGTTTCACCATGCCGTCAAGGCGCAATAATAGTGGGACATGGGGAGTGGGCGCAGTTAATCCCACGTCCCCCACACCACGCCTCCTCGGCTCCGCCGCGAGAGCCTATAAGTAGGGGGAGGAGAGGGAGCGGCAGAGGCTCGCACGCTCTCCCTCGCTCCACCCTCCCTCGTCTTCTTTCTTCTCTCTTTCTGCCGTCGCAGCACCTCTCCGCCGCGCCGTTCCGCCGCCACCGCGTCTTGCTTCTCGCCGCGCCGCTCCAATGGCGATGTCGAGCTCGTGGGATGGCTCCAACGTCCTTGATGAGCACATCGAGTTCCTCCGCCGGACGCGGCGTCTGCCCGGCGAGAACTACGTGCGGGTCCGGCGCGCGCCGGAGGAGGAGATCTCACCGGCGCCGGAGGAGGGCGAGCGGGTGGTTTTCCGCTCGCACTGCATACACGGCTTCGGCCTCCCGTGAGCGGATTCCTCCGCTCGTTCCTCGAGTTTTACCATCTTCAGCCGCATCACCTCACCCCCAACGCCGTGATGCTGCTGTCGGCCTTCGTCACCCTCTGCGAGGGTTTCCTTGGTGTCCTCCCCACCATAGAGCTCTGGGTGGAGTTCTTCCAGAGCAAACTCGGCACCGTCGTCGCCGGCGTGCCCGCCCCATGCGGAGCCTACATCGCCATGAGGCGGACGGGCGAGAACAATCCGTTTCCCTCCATCCCGCTGATCCAGTCGGTGAAGCTCTGGCAGAAGTCATACTTCTACGTGAAGAACGTCGCCCCGCAAGGCGACTTTATCAATCTGCCGCCTTACGTAGCCGGCCCGCCGGCCTCGAGGCCGGCCTCATGGAGCTACTGTTGGGGAACGTAGCAGAAATTTAAAATTTTTCTACATGTCACCAAGATCTATCTATGGAGAAACCAGCAACGAGGGGAAAGAGAGTGCATCTACATACCCTTGTAGATCGCTAAGCGGAAGCGTTCAAGTGAACGGGGTTGATGGAGTCGTACTCGTCGTGATCCAAATCACCGATGACCAAGTGCCGAACGGACGGCACCTCCGCGTTCAACACACTTACAGCCCGGTGACGTCTCCCATGCCTTGATCCAGCAAGGAGAGAGGTAGAGGTTGAGGAAGACTCCATCTAGCAGCAGCACAACGGCGTGGTGGTGGTGGAGGAGCGTGGCAATCCTGCAGGGCTTCGCCAAGCACCTGCGGGAGAGGAGGAGGTGTCACGGGAGGGAGGGAGGCGCCAGGGCTTCAGGTGTGGCTGCCCTCCCTCCCCTCCACTATATATAGGGGCAAGGGAGAGGGGGGAGGCGCAGCCTTGCCCCTTCCTCCAAGGAAGGGGTGCGGCCCAGGGGGGGAGGAGTCCATCCTTCCCAAGGCACCTCGGAGGTGCCTTCCCCTTTGAGGACTCTCCCCTTTTTCTTATATCTTGGCGCATGGGCCTCCTGGGGCTGGTGCCCTTGGCCCATATAGGCCAAGGCACACCCCCTACAGCCCATGTGCCCCCCCGGGGCAGGTGGACCCCCCGGTGGACCCCCGGACCCCTTTCGGCACTCCCGGTACAATACCGATAAAGTGCGAAACTTTTCTGGCGACCAAAATAAGACTTCCCATATATAAATCTTTACCTCCGGACCATTCCGGAACTCCTCGTGATGTCCGGGATCTCATCCGGGACTCCGAACAACACTCGGTAACCACATACAAACTTCCTTTATAACCCTAGCGTCATCGAACCTTAAGTGTGTAGACCCTACGGGTTCGGGAGACATGCAGACATGACCGAGAAGTTCTCCGGTCAATAACCAACAGCGGGATCTGGATACCCATGTTGGTTTCCACATGTTCCACGATGATCTCATCGGATGAACCACGATGTAGAGGATTCGATCAATCCCGTATACAATTCCCTTTGTCTAGCGGTATAGTACTTGCCCGAGATTCGATCGTCGGTATCTCGATACCTTGTTCAATCTCGTTACCGGCAAGTCTCTTTTACTCGTTCCGTAGCACATCATCCCGTGATCAACTCCTTGATCACATTGTGCACATTATGATGATGTCCTACCGAGTGGGCCCAGAGATACCTCTCCGTCACACGAAGTGACAAATCCCAGTCTCGATTCGTGCCAACCCAACAGACACTTTCGGAGATACCCGTAGTGCACCTTTATAGCCACCCAGTTACGTTGTGACGTTTGGCACACCCAAAGTATTCCTACGGTATCCGGGAGTTGCACAATCTCATGGTCTAAGGAAATGATACTTGACATTAGAAAAGCTTTAGCATACGAACTACACGATCTTGTGCTAGGCTTAGGATTGGGTCTTGTCCATCACATCATTCTTCTAATGATGTGATCCCGTTATCAATGACATCCAATGTCCATGGTCAGGAAACCGTAACCATCTATTGATCAACGAGCTAGTCAACTAGAGGCTTACTAGGGACATGGTGTTGTCTATGCATCCACACATGTATCTGAGTTTCCTATCAATACAATTCTAGCATGGATAATAAACGATTATCATGAACAAGGAAATATAATAATAACCTATTTA
The DNA here is from genome assembly GCA_032464435.1 of Aegilops umbellulata. Taxonomy (NCBI): domain Eukaryota; kingdom Viridiplantae; phylum Streptophyta; class Magnoliopsida; order Poales; family Poaceae; genus Aegilops; species Aegilops umbellulata. The sequence continues at coordinate 316,300,748 of CP136055.1, read as the reverse complement.
TTATTGCCTCTAGGGCATATTTCCAACAGTCTCCCACTTGCACTAGAGTCAATAATCTAGTTCATATCGCCATGTGATTGCAATGATTCCAACACCCATGGGGTTTGATCATATCTCGCTTGTGAGAGAGGTTACTAGTCAACGGGTCTGAATCTTTCAGATCCGTGTGTGCTTTACAAATATCTATGTCATATCCTAGATGCAGCTACCACGCTCTATTTGGAGCTATTCCAAATAACTGTTCTACTATACGAATCCAGTTTACTACTCAGAATAATCTGGATTAGTGTCAAAGCTTGCATCGGCGTAACCCTTTACGACAAACTCTTTTACCACCTCCATAATCGAGAAAATTCCTTAGTCCACTAGTTACTAAGGATAACTTTGACCGTTGTCCTGTGATCCATTTCTAGATCACACTTGTACCCCTTGACTGACTCATGGTTTGGCACACTTTAGGTGCGGTACATAACATAGCATACTTTAGAGCCTACGACTAAAGCATAGGGGACGACCTTCGTCCTTTCTCTCTATTCTGCGGTGGTCATGTCTTGAGTCTTGCTCAATACTCACGCCTTGTAACACAGCCGAGAACTCCTTCTTTGACCGATCCATCTTGAACACCTTCAAGATCATGTTAAGGTATGTGCTCATTTGAAAAGTACCATTAAGAGTTTTGATCTATCCTTATAGATCTTGATGCTCAATGTTCAGGTAGCTTAATCCAGGTTTTCCATTGAAAAACACTTTTCAAATAATCCTATATGCTTTCTAAAAATTCTACATCATTTCTGATCAACAATATGTCAACAACATATACTCATCAGAAATTCTATAGTGCTCCCACTCACTTCTTTGGAAATACAAGTTTCTCATAAACTTTGTATAAACCCAAAATCTTTGATCATCTCATCAAAGTGTACATTCCAACTCCGAGATGCTTACTCCAGTCCTTAGAAGGATTGCTGGAGCTTTGCATACTTGTTAGCATCTTTCAGGATCGACAAAATCTTCTGGTTGTATCACATACAACCTTTCCTCAAGAACAAGGAAACAATATTTTGGCATCCTATCTGCAAGATTTCATAAATAATGCAGTACCTGCTAATTCCAACAGACCCTTAGCATCGCTACGAGTGAGAAAGTCTCATCGTAGTCAACTCCTTGAACTTGTCGGGAAACATCTTAACGACAAGTCGAGCTTTCTTAATGGTGACATTTACCATCATTGTCCGTCTTCCTTTTAAAATCCATCTGTACTCAACAGCCTCACGACCATCGAGCCGTTCTGCCAAAGTCTACACTTTGTTTTCATACATGGATCCTCTCTCGGATTTTATGGCCTCAAGCCATTCATCGGAATCCGGGCCCACCATCGCTTCTCCATAGCTCGTAGGTTCATTGTTGTCTAGCAACATGACTTGCAAGACAGGATTACGTACCACTCTGAAGTAGTACGCATCCTTGTCATCCTACGAGGTTTGGGAGTGACTTGATCTGAAGTCTCATGATCACTATCATAAGCTTCCACTTCAATTGGTGTAGGTGCCATAGGAACAACTCCTGTGCCCTGCTACACACTAGTTGAAGTGACGGTTCAATAACCTCATCAATTCTCCACCATCCTCCCACTCAAGTCTTTCGAGAGAAATTTTTCCTCGAGAAAGGACCCGATTTGAGAAACAACCCCTATTGCTTTCGGATCTGAGACAGGAGGTATACCCAACTGTTTGGGGTATCCTATGAAGATGCATTTATCCGCTTTGGGTTCGAGCTTATCAGCCTGAAACTTTTTCACATAAGCGTCGCAGCCCCAAACTTATAAGAAATGACAGCTTAGGTTTCTCTAAACCATAGTTCATACGGTGTCATCTTATCGGAATTACGTGGTGCCCTATTTAAAGTGAGTGCGGTTGTCTCTAATGCCTAACCCATGAACGATAGTGGTAATTCGATAAGAGACATCATGGTATGCATCATATCCAATAGGGTGCAGTTATGATGTTCGGACACACCATCACACTATGGTGTTCCAGGCGGTACTAGTCGTGAAACAATTTCCACAGTGCCAAGCTCGTAACTCAGATATTCATCTCTATGATCATATCATAGATATTTTATCCTCTTGTCACGACGATCTTCAGCTTCATTCTGAAATTACTTGAACCATTCAATAATTCAGACTTGTGTTTCATCAAGTAAATATGCTCAGTATCTACTCAAATCATCTGTGAAGTAAGAGCATAACGATATCCACTGCTTGCCTCAGCACTCATTGGACTGCACACATCAAAATGTGTTACTTCCAACAAGTTGCTTTCTTGTTCCATTCTACTGAAACCGAAGCTTTCAGTCATCTTGCCTATGTGGTAAGATTTGCATGTCTCAAGCGATTCAAAATCAAGTGAGTCCAAACGGTCCATCTGCATGGAGTTTCTTCATGCGTATATACCAATAGACATGGTTCACATGTCTCAATCCTTTTCAAAAAATGAGTGAGTCCAAAGATCCATCAACATGGAGCTTCTTCATGCATTTTATACCAATATGACTTACATGGCAGTGCCACAAGTAGGTGGTACTATCATTACTATCTTATATCTTTTGGCATGAACATGTGTATCACTATGATCGAGATTCAATAAACCATTCATTTTAGGTGCAAGACCATTGAAGGTATTATTCAAATAAATAGAGTAACCATTATTCTCTTTAAATGAATAACCGTATTGCGATAGACATAATCCAATCATGTCTATGCTCAACGCAAACACCAAATAACAATTATTTAGGTTTAACAACAATCTCGATGTTAGAGGGAGTGTGCGATGCTTGATCACATCAACCTTGGAAACACTTCCAACACATCTCGTCAGCTTACCTTTAGCTATTCTCCGCTTATTCCGTAGCTTTTATTTCGAGTTACTAACACTTAGCAACCGAACCGGTATCTAATACCCTAGTGCTACTAGGAGTACTAGTAAAGTACACATTTACATAATGTATATCCAATATACTTCTATCGACTGCCTTCTCATCTACCAAGTATCTAGGGTAATTCTGCTCCAGTGGCCGTTCCCCTTATTACAGAAGCACTTAGTCTCGGGTTTGGGTTCAACCTTGGGTTTCTCCACTAGAGCAGCAGCTGATTTGCCGTTTCATGAAGTATCCCTTATTGCCCTTGCCCTTCTTGAAACTAGTGGTTTCACTAACCATCAACAATTGATGCTCCTTCTTGATTTCTACTTTCGCGGTGTCGCGAATAGCTCAAGGATCATATCTATCCCTGATATGTTATAGTTCATCACGAAGCTCTAGTAGCTTGGTGGCAATGACTTTGGTGAAACATCACTATCTTATCTGGAAGATCAACTCCCACTCGATTCAAGTGATTGTTGTACTCAGACAATCTGAGCACAAGCTCAACGATTCAGCTTTTCTCCCTTAGTTTGCAGGCAAAGAAAATCGTCGGAGGTCTTATACCTCTTGACATGGGCACGAGCCTGAAATCCCAATTTCAGCCCTCGAAACATCTCATATGTTCCGCGACATTTCAAAAATGTCTTCGGTGCCTCAATTCTAAACCATTTGTCATTACCGAACTATCATGTAGTCATCAAAACGTGTATGTCAGATGTTCGCAACATCCACAGACCACGTTCGAGGTCCAGCACACCGAGCGATGCATTAAGGACATAAGCCTTCTACTGTCCGCATAATTGCTACTGTTAACTTTCAACAATATTTTCTCTAGGAACATATCTAAAACAGTAGAACTAAAGCGCGAGCTTACGACATAATTTGCAAAGACCTTTTGACTATGTTCAGGATAATTAAGTTCATCTTATGAACTCCCACTCAGATAGACATCCCTCTAGTCATCTAAGTGATTACATGATCCGAGTCAACTAGGCCGTGTCCGATCATCACGTGAGACGGACTAGTCATCATCGGTGAACATCTTCATGTTGATCGTATCTACCATACGACTCATGCTCGACCTTTCGGTCTCTTGTGTTCCGAGGCCATGTCTGTACATGCTAGGCTCGTCAAGTCAACCTAAGTGTTTCGCGTGTGTAAATCTGGCTTACACCCGTTGTATGTGAACGTAAGAATCTATCACACCCGATCATCACGTGGTGCTTCGAAACGACGAACTTTCACAACGGTGCACAGTTAGGGGGAACACTTTCTTGAAATTTTAATGAGGGATCATCTTATTTACTACCGTCGTTCTAAGCAAATAAGATGCAAAAACATGATAAACATCACATGCAATCAAATAGTGACATGATATGGCCATCATCACTTTGCTCCTTTTGATCTCCATCTTCGGGGCTCCATGATCATCGTCGTCACCGGCATGACACCATGATCTCCATCATCATGATCTCCATCCTCGTGTCTTCATGAAGTTGTCACGTCAACTATTACTTGTACTACTATGGCTAACGCTTTAGCAATAAAGTAAAGTAATTACATGACGTTTATGTTGACACGCAGGTCATAAATAAATTAAAGACAACTCCTATGGCTCCTGCCGGTTGTCATACTCATCGACATGCAAGTCGTGATTCCTATTACAAGAACATGATCAATCTCATACATCACATATATCATTCATCACATCCTTTTGGCCATATCACATCACATGGCATACCCTGCAAAAACAAGTTAGACGTCCTCTAATTGTTGTTTGCATGTTTTACGTGGCTGCTATGGGTTTCTAGCAAGAACGTTTCTTACCTACGCAAAACCACAACGTGATATGTCAATTGCTATTTACCCTTCATAAGGACCCTTTTCATCAAATCCAATCCGACTAAAGTGGGAGAGACTGGCACCCGCTAGCCACCTTATGCAACTAGTGCATGTCAGTCGGTGGAACCTGTCTCACGTAAGTGTACGTGTAAGGTCGGTCCGGGCCGCTTCATCCCACAATGCCGCCGAATCAAGATTGGACTAGTAACGGTAAGCATATTGAACAAAATCAACGCCCACAACTACTTTGTGTTCTACTCGTGCAAAGAATCTACGCAATAGACCTAGCTCATGATGCCACTGTTGGATCGCTAAGCGGAAGCGTTCAAGTGAACGGGGTTGATGGAGTCGTACTCGTCGTGATCCAAATCACCGATGACCAAGTGCCGAACGGACGGCACCTCCGCGTTCAACACACGTACAGCCCGGTGACGTCTCCCATGCCTTGATCCAGCAAGGAGAGAGGGAGAGGTTGAGGAAGACTCCATCTAGCAGCAGCACAACGGCGTGGTGGTGGTGGAGGAGCGTGGCAATCCTGCAGGGCTTCGCCAAGCACCTGCGGGAGAGGAGGAGGTGTCACGGGAGGGAGGGAGGCGCCAGGGCTTCAGGTGTGGCTGCCCTCCCTCCCCTCCACTATATATAGGGGCAAGGGAGAGGGGGGAGGCGCATCCTTGCCCCTTCCTCCAAGGAAGGGGTGCGGCCAAGGGGGGAGGAGTCCATCCTTCCCAAGGCACCTCGGAGGTGCCTTCCCCTTTGAGGACTCTCCCCTTTTTCTTATATCTTGGCGCATGGGCCTCTTGGGGCTGATGCCCTTGGCCCATATAGGCCAAGGCGCACCCCCTACAGCCCATGTGGCCCCCCAGGGCAGGTGGACCCCCCGGTGGACCCCCGGACCCCTTTCGGCACTCCCGGTACAATACCGATAAAGTGCGAAACTTTTCTGGCGACCAAAATAAGACTTCCCATATATAAATCTTTACCTCCGGACCATTCCGGAACTCCTCGTGACGTCCGGGATCTCATCCGGGACTCCGAACAACATTCAGTAACCACATACAAACTTCCTTTATAACCCTAGCGTCATCGAACCTTAAGTGTGTAGACCCTACGGGTTCGGGAGACATGCAGACATGACCGAGAAGTTCTCCGGTCAATAACCAACAGCGGGATCTGGATACCCATGTTGGTTCCCACATGTTCCACGATGATCTCATCGGATGAACCACGATGTCGAGGATTCGATCAATCCCGTATACAATTCCCTTTGTCTAGCGGTATAGTACTTGCCCGAGATTCGATCGTCGGTATCTCGATACCTTGTTCAATCTCGTTACCGGCAAGTCTCTTTTACTCGTTCCGTAGCACATCATCCCGTGATCAACTCCTTGATCACATTGTGCACATTATGATGATGTCCTACCGAGTGGGCCCAGAGATACCTCTCCGTCACACGGAGTGACAAATCCCAGTCTCGATTCGTGCCAACCCAACAGACACTTTCGGAGATACCCGTAGTGCACCTTTATAGCCACCCAGTTACGTTGTGACGTTTGGCACACCCAAAGTATTCCTACGGTATCCGGGAGTTGCACAATCTCATGGTCTAAGGAAATGATACTTGACATTAGAAAAGCTTTAGCATATGAACTACACGATCTTGTGCTAGGCTTAGGATTGGGTCTTGTCCATCACATCATTCTTCTAATGATGTGATCCCGTTATCAATGACATCCAATGTCCATGGTCAGGAAACCGTAACCATCTATTGATCAACGAGCTAGTCAACTAGAGGCTTACTAGGGACATGGTGTTGTCTATGCATCCACACATGTATCTGAGTTTCCTATCAATACAATTATAGCATGGATAATAAACGATTATCATGAACAAGGAAATATAATAATAACCTATTTATTATTGCCTCTAGGGCATATTTCCAACAGCTACCGGGCCAGGACGCTGTCCCTGTTGGAAATATGCCCTAGAGGCAATAATAAAAGCATTATTATTATATTTCCTTGTTCATGATAATTGTCTTTATTCATGCTATAATTGTGTTATCCGGAAATCGTAATACATGTGTGAATGATAGACACCAACATGTCCCTAGTGAGCCTCTAGTTGACTAGCTCGTTGATCAACAGATAGTCATGGTTTCCTGACTATGGACATTGGATGTCATTGATAACGAGATCACATCATTAGGAGAATGATGTGATGGACAAGACCCAATCCTAAACATAGCACAAGATCATATAGTTCGTTTGCTAGAGTTTTCCAATGTCAAGTATCCTTTCCTTAGACCATGAGATCGTGTAACTCCCGGATACTGTAGGAGTGCTTTGGGTGTGCCAAACGTCACAACGTAACCGGGTGACTATAAAGGTATACTACGGGTATCTCCGAAAGTGTCTGTTGGGTTGACACGGATCGAGACTGGGATTTGTCACTCCGCTTGACGGAGAGGTATCACCGGGCCCTCTCGGTAATGCATCATCATAATGAGCTCAATGTGATCAAAGTGTTTGATCACGGGATTGTGCATTACGGTACGAGTAAAGTGACTTGCCGGTAACGAGATTGAACGAGGTATTGGGATACCGACGATCGAATCTCGGGCAAGTAAAATACCGATTGACAAAGGGAATCATATACGGGATTAATTGAATCCTCGACATCGTGGTTCATCCGATGAGATCATCGTGGAGCATGTGGGAGCCAACATGGGTATCCAGATCCCGCTGTTGGTTATTGCCCGAGAGCCGTCTCGGTCATGTCTGCATGTCTCCCGAACCCGTAGGGTCTACACGCTTAAGGTTCGGTGACGCTAGGGTTGTGAGGATATGTATTTGTAGTAACCCGAATGTTGTTTGGAGTCCCGGATGAGATCCCGGACGTCACGAGGAGTTCTGGATTGGTCCGGAGGTAAAGAATTATATATAGGAAGTGCTATTTTGGCCATCGGGACAAGTTTCGGGGTCACCGGTATTGTACCGGGACCACCAGAAGGGTCCCGGGGGTCCATCGGGTGGGGCCACCTATCCCGGAGGGCCCCATGGGCCAAAGTGGGGAGGGGAACCAGCCCATAGTGGGCTGGTGCGCCCCCCTAGGCCCACCCCATGCGCCTAGGGTTGAAACCCTAGGGGTGGGGGGCGCCCCACCTTGGCTTGGGGGCCACTCCAGCCCTTGGCCGCCGCCCCCCCTTGGGAGATCCAATCTCCCAGGGCCGGCGCCCCCCCAGGGGCCTATATAAAGGGGGGAGGGGGGCAGCGGCACCCTTTGCCTTGGCGCCTCCCTCTCCCTCTCCAACACCTCCTCCTCCTCCATAGAGCTCGGCGAAGCCCTGCCGGAGTACTGCAGCTCCATCACCACCACGCCGTCGTGCTGCTGCTGGAGCCATCTTCCTCAACCTCTCCTCTCCCCTTGCTGGATCAAGAAGGAGGAGACGTTACGCTGACCGTACGTGTGTTGAACGCGGAGGTGCCGTCCGTTCGGTGCTAGGATCTCCGGTGATTTGGATCACGTCGTGTACGACTACTTCATCCCCGTTCTTTTGAACGCTTCCGCTCGCGATCTACAAAGGTATGTAGATGCATCCGATCACTCGTTGCTAGATGAACTCATAGATGGATCTTGGTGAAACCGTAGGAAAAATTTTGTTTTCTGCAACGTTCCCCAACAGTCCCGGGCAGGGAACGTCGCCGTCGCCCGACTCCGGGTGATGGGGCAGTGGGAGCGCCTGGTCGGATCCGACCTCGTGGCCGCCTTCATGGAGTGCCGGGTTCTCCCGCTCCAAGGCCGGCCGCACATGATCTGTCAAATGAGCGACCGCTTCGACCCGTGCCGGCTGAGCACCATGGAGATGCCTCACGCCGAGGTGTCCTATCTGGTGAACTATATCACCAACTGCAAACTCGCCGAGGATTGACGATTCGGCAAGGAGCCGTACTCTCGCGCCAAACCTCCGCCTGCCGTAAGTATCTCTTCTTTCCTTTTCTTTTTGTAGTCGGTCGCTTGGTAGCCGGCCTCTGACCAGCCGGCTTGTCCTCTGCAGAATCCTCTTCTTCCGCCAGCGGCCGAGACCGCAGGGGCGGAGCGCCTGTTTCTCCCGACCGCACGGTAGATGACGTCGACGACCCGGACCTCGGAACGGCCGCCATGGAGGACGCCGCCGAGGGGGGAGGCGGCGAGGCAGGCGGCGCCGGGCTCGAAACCGGCCTCCAGGACTGGGCGGACGACGACGAGGTCGAAACCGTCCCGCATCGCCAGCCGGCGCCGGATCCTCAAGGCGCGGGCTCTTCTGCCGCGCCGGCCGCCCGTGGAGCCGCACCGAAGCGTCGGGCCGCGTCGACCTACTTCGGCAGCCGGCCGAAGAAACCCAGGGGCACCGCCGCGGCAACCAAGTGGGACGAGGCGGCCGCGAAGGCGGCCCGCTTCCAGAAGGTCGTGAAGCGGCCGCAGGCGGTTTCGGCGTAAGTGTCAATCGTCTTGCATTCTTGTCGTGCTCTTTGATTGAAGTTCTCTATAAATCTTTCCTTGGTCGACCGGCCAGGGCGCCGCTTTCCCTTGAACGGGGTCCTGCTGGCTTCGTGATTGACTCGGCCGGAGGGTCTTCAAGCTCCCGCCGCGTGGACCCCCGCGCCGACCTCATGGAAGCTACGGCGCGGAACGCGCGGGAGGCGCGGGAGGAGTGGGAAGCGTCGGAGCGGAGAGCCGCCCAGGCGGCGAAGGAGCAGGCCGACGCGGCGGCCAAGGCCCAGGCGGAGGCGACAGCCGCGGAGAGGGAGGCGGAGGCCTCGCGCAACCGGCCTCCACAGCTCGTCATCCCCCTGCGGAGTGTGGCTCTCAACGCCCCCGTGCCTCCGTCTGAGGAGGCTGACCGCGGCCAGGTGGCGGCGGAGCGGAGGGAGGATGATGTGGTCGTCTTGGAGGAGGTGCCGCGGACGGCGCCGACTGGAGCGGGCCAGGGCGGCCAGCCGGCTGCGGCGCCGGTGCAGCCGGCCAGAAGCGAGCCGGCAGCAGGAGTCGGCCTGGTGGTGCAGCCGTCATCACGCCGGCGCGCGGGGGAAGCCACCTTCATGCCGGAGCCAGACAGAGCTGCGACCGCCAGCCAGAAGGCGGAGGCCTTGGAGGCGGCCAGCTCCAGCACGTCCGAGTGGGCGCCCAACAAGGAGACGGGCGAACTGAACGCGTCGGCCCAGGAGGTCCGGAACCGGCTTCAGGCCCATGCCACCGCGCTGTAGCGATATACTCGCGATTTCCTTGCGACGTGGGTCGTCGTTCAGGTGAGTCTTCTGGCCCTGGCCGCTTCATCTTTTTGATTTCTTCTATGGGGGCGCGTCAGCACACCCACTTGGTGTAGTCCCCGAGTTCTGAGTCGGCTGCTGAGTAGGCGGCTTGGAACTTACTAGGTCCTGATAGTTATCTTATTCTTGCATCCTGTCTGATCTTCCAGGAGTACCATAACCGGAGTGCTGCCGCCTTCGATTCCCAGGCTCGGGAGCTGCGCCAGAAGAGCGAGGATCTGACCAACAGCCAGAGTGCGTGCTCCGTTTTCTTCATATCCTATGGGGGCGCGTCAGCGCACCCACTGGGTGTAGTCCCCGAGATCCGGGCCGACTGCTGAGCAGTCGGGTCGGATCTTCCCCGACGACTTCTTCCTTTATCTTCATGCTTGCAGGGGCCAACGCCGACTTGAGGGAGCAGCTCGGCGGGGCCCAGACCGCCCTTCGCGCCAAGGAGGCCGAGCTCAATGCCTTAGTCCAGGAGCGCGACCGCCTGGCCAAGAAGTTGGCCGACCAGGAGGAGAGCCACAAGGCGGCCCTGAAGGAGGCGCGAGATAGCGAGGCCGCCCTTAAAGCTGAGTTTGAGACCGAAGTGGCGGGCTGGGTTGAGGCAAAGCAAGCGCTGAGCGAGGGTTACAACCGGATCGAGGACCTGATCGACGGTAAGCCGCCTTCCTTTACTCCTTGCTCTCCCCCTTGCCCTCCGATTCCTCTTTTGATTTGTGCTGCTTTTGTTCTCTGCGCAGACTACTTCCCCCGCCACTCCGTCGCGGCCACTCAGGCCATCGAGGCCTACCGCGAGACGCGCCGGCAGGCGGGGGTTGATATCGCGCCGGACGCGAGCCGGACACTTGAGGAGCAGCTCTTGGCGATCCAAGCCCGGCTGCAGCCGGCACACCACATGCTCCGCCGCCTTCAACGTGCTGGAGCGCAGGTGCTGGCCGCCCTCTGGCCAGGCGAGGCGATTCCCCGCACCCCGAGCCGGACTGCCGACTGACTGGAGGTGGCAGTTGGCCGCTTCGAGGCCTGGAAAGCCTCCGCTGCCCGATCTGGCGCCAGGCGGGCGCTGGAGTTCGTCCGGTCCTGGTACCCCGGGCTGAATTTGGAGCAGCTGAGGACTTGGCGGGAGGAGGCTGATGAAGAGCTGGTGGAGGTGCGGCCGGCTATCATCCGGCGTGCTTCAGCTCTTGCCGATTTTACCGACACCAGCGTCTTCGCTCCTGAGGTGGACGAGAACGACGTCGCCCAGCCGGAGGAGTGGTTTGGGCTGAACCCGGCGGAGGGTGAAGACTCGGCGGAGGAGATCGCCTCCAGCGATGAAGGTGAAGACGAAGAAGGGGAGGAGGGCGAAGACGTCGAGCCGGCCGGTGAAGCGACCAGCGAGCCTCAGCATGATCGTGCCTCCAGCAACAAGGCGCGTGCTAGCGCGCCCTCTGCGGGAGGCGGTGATCACGCCGAGGTTCATCAGCCGGCCACTCCTCCAGCCGGCGTTACTGTCTCAGCTGACCTACCCGACACGCCAGTTGCTCCGTTGGCTTGATCTGTCGTCTTTGTTTTTCCTGTTTGTTACTCTTTGAACAATTTTTATTAAGTTTGCGTGGTTCCACCCACTGGGGGTGTATTCAAACTATGTTGAATGTTGGCCTTTTCGAGGCCTTTTGTGTAAATATAATCATGCATGTGCTTGGCTTCCATTCTCGTATGCTTTTTATCCTTAGGTTGTTTCCTTTGCCGCCTTCCCCTGATTGCTGCCTTCCCAGCCGGCAGCTGCTCTACAGTCTGTGGCTAAGGAAGGACTCGGCTATCTTTTTTGGGGAAGGCAAGTACTCAAGCTTTCTTAGATTATAGCGAAGTGAATGGAAACCGGCCGGCTGGCTACTCTTGTAGTCGGTCGGAGGTGGGAAAAAGCCGGCTTTTTATTATGTTGGTCCGTTAGCCCCTAGTCGTTTTTCGTGTGGGCGTCCTTTCCTGCCTTTGGCTCTTGCCAGCCGGACAGCCGATTCTTCGAACTGTGACTTTTGGCAAGAGAGGGCTTTGGAGCCGGCATACTACTTGTCTGACCGCGGGTAGGACTTCTAACATAACTCAAGGCGGCCAGTCCCCGGGCCGACTAGTCGAACCCGGTGCCGGACGAGAGAAGTGAATGTAATGACACAATCATAGGCATGGTACACTTCATAGATAAAAAAGATGGAAGTCCCCGAGTTCTCCTCGGGGAGCCTATTGTCTCGTACTTAGTACAAAAGTTAGCGTGATACATACTGCATTTCAACTGTAAAATCTTCGGAGGAGGTTAGCGTTCCATGGCCGTTCTGACTCCTTGCCGGAGTCGTCTCTCTTTCGTGCCTTCGGCTTCTGTGCGTCGATCGGGTAGTAGGAGTCGTTTCCTAGCGCTCTGCTGATGACGAAGGGGCCTTCCCAAGGGGCCGACAGTTTGTGCTGGCCGGCTGTTCGCTGGATCAGCCGGAGCACAAGGTCGCCCTCTTGGAAGGATCTTGGCTTGACCTTCCGGCTATGGGCTAACAGCCGGCTTTCTTCCAGCAGGTCGACGCCATCTTCTCGTGCTTCCTTGGCCTCCACTTCCGTGTACATGGTCACCCGAGGCGAGTCGAATTCGATGTCGGTTGGGATGAGCGCCTCGGCACCATATACGAGGAAGAAAGGAGTGAAGCCGGTTGACCTGTTTGGGGTAGTGCGCAGACTCCAGAGGACGGCCGGCAGCTCATCGAGCCAGCAGCCGGCCGAACGCTCAAGTGGCACGACCAGTCAGGGCTTGATGCCGAAAAGGATGAGGCCGTTGGCTCGTTCGACTTGGCCGTTTGACTGCGGGTGGGCAACGGACGCTAAGTCCAGTCGGATGCCCTGCGTCGCGCAGAAACGTGCCAAGGCTCCCTTGGCAAAATTTGTACCGTTGTCGGTGATGATGCTGTGTGGCATGCTGTACCGAGTTGTTATGTCTGCGATGAATGTCACGGCAGTCGGCCCATTCAGCTTCTTGATCGGCTTTGCTTCGATCCACTTGGTGAACTTGTCCATGGCGACAAGCAGATGTGTCATGCCGCCGCGCGCCGTCTTGAATGGGCCCACCATGTCCAGACCCCAGACGGCAAAGGGCCAAGTGAGGGGAATGGTCTTGAGTGTCGAAGCCGGCAGGTATTGCTTGGAGCTGAAGACTTGGCACCCTTTGCAATGCTTGACTAGTTCCTTGGCGTCGTCCAAAGCAGTCGGCCAAAAGAATCCATGGCGGAAAGCTTTGGCGACTAGTGATCTTGAGGCCGCATGGTGGCCGCATTCACCTTGGTGAATGTCTCTGAGGATTGCTATGCCCTTCTCTTGTTCAACGCATCGCTGGAAGACTCCAGTGACGCTGCGCCTGACGAGCTCTCTGTTGACGATTGTGTATGCTCCGGCTCGGCGTTGGACTTGTCTTGCCTCTATCTCGTCAGCCGGCAGTTCTTGGTTTGTCAGGAAGTTGAGGATGGGCTGGGCCCATGATGGAAATGTGACTTCTTCTATTGCCAACGCGGCTACTGCAACCAGGGTGGGTGAGCTGGGTTGTGAAATGCTGGGGTCGGCCGCCGCCTGTGGTGCTGGTGCAGTCCCCGGGCCGACTACCGCAGTCCCCGAGCCGGGTTTAGAAGTCCCCGGGTCGGGTGCGACTACGGAAGTCCCCGAGCCACCTGCTGAAGTCCCCGCGCCGCCTATCGAAGTCCCCGAGCCGCCTACTTGGCTCTTCAAGCCGGATCCGACTGCATCGGGGCTAGGCGGCACGAAGATGGAATCGGACTCTGGAGACGGCTTGATAGACGGCTTGAGGAGGCATTGCAGAGAGACGCCGGTTGGAATTGCCTGCCGAGTGGAGCCTAATCGGGCCAGGGCATCTGCTGGCCCGTTGTCGGCTCGTGGTACGTGGAGGAACTCGCATCCTTCAAAGTACCCGCTGATCTGCTGGACGAGGAAGCGGTAGCTTGCCATGTTTGCGTCCTTGGCGTCCCAATCGCCGGATGACTGCTGGACTATCAAGTCTGAGTCGCCGTAACACAGGATCCGGCGTATGCCGAGTTCTTTGGCAAGCCGGAGCCCGTGTACGAGCGCCTCATACTCGGCCACGTTGTTCGAGGCAGCAAAGTGAATTTGCAGCGTGTATCTGAGCTTGTCGCCTTTGGAAGAGGTGAGGATGACGCCGGCTCCCAAGCCGGTGAGCATCTTGGACCCGTCGAAGTGCAGGCGCCAGTGAGTGGAGTCCGGAGCCGGCGGCAGGTACTGGGTCTCGGCCCAGTCGACGAGGAAGCCGGCCAGTGCTTGGGACTTGATGGCAGTGCGGGGCTGGTAGAAGATCGTGTAAGGGGCCAGCTCGATGGCCCATTTCGCCACCCGGCCGGATGCATCCCGGCTGCCTATGATCTCGGCGAGCGGGGCGGTGCATACGACCGTGATGGGATGCTCTTGGAAGTAGGGCTTCAGCTTCTTGGCGGCAAAGTACACGCCGTAGCACATCTTTTGGTAGTGCGGGTAGTTCTGCTTCGAGGTAGACAGCACCTCGCTCAAATAGTACACCGGCCTCTGGACCGGTTGGGCTCGGCCCTCCTCTGGGCGCTGGACTACGATGACGGTGCTGACCACCCGGCTGGTTGCAGCAATGTAGAGGAGCATGGGCTCCTTCTCAGTCGGCGCCGCCAAGACAGGCGGCGTGGTTAGCATCTTCTTCAGCTCGTGAAAAGCTTGGTCGGCTTGGTCGTTCCACTCGAAGTGAGTGGTCTTCTTCATGAGGCGGTAGAGGGGGAGAGCCTTCTCTCCGAGCCGGCTGATGAAGCGGTTCAGGGAAGCCAAGCATCCGGTGAACTTCTGGACGTCTCGCAGCTTGGTGGGAATCGCCATTCTCTCAATGGCCTTGATCTTTACTGGGTTGCATTCGATGCCGCGTTCGGAGACCATGAAGTCTAGGAGCTGGCCGGCTGGCACTCCGAACACGCATTTCTCGGGGTTGAGCTTGATCCGGAATCGGCGCAGGTTCTCGAATGTTTCCTTGAGGTCTTCTAGCAAGGTACTGTGCTTCTCCGTCTTCACCACAATGTCGTCCACATAGACGTGGGCATTTCTACCGAGCTGCTTGAGGAGGCACTTCTGCATGCAACGCTGAAAGGTGGCACCGGCATTTCTCAAGCCGAATGTCATAGTCAGGTAGCAGAAGGCTCCGAATGGCATGATGAAGGCGGTCTTCAGGCGATCGGCCGGGTACAACTTTATCTGGTGGTACCCGGAGTAGGCATCCAAAAAACTCAGTAGCTCGCATCCGGCTGTGGAGTCTATCACTTGATCTATCCTTGGCAGGGCAAAAGGTTCTTTGGGGCAGGCCTTGTTGAGGCTCGTGTAGTCTATGCACATGCGCCACTTGTTGTTCTTCTTCAGCACGAGGACCGGGTTGGCGAGCCACTCCGGAAAGAACACTTCCATGATGAAGCCGGCAGCCAGAAGCCGGGCTATCTCTTCTCCTACAATCCTTCTCTTTTCCTCTGACAGTCGGCGGAGGGGTTGCTTGACTGGCTTTGCACCTTCTCGGACGTGTAATTTGTGCTCGGCGAAATCCTTCGGAACACCCGGCATGTCCTTGGGGGACCATGCAAAGATGTCCCGATTCTCACGGAGGAAATCGGCGAGCTCGCCTTCCTATTTGCTGTTTAGGTTTGCCCCAATGACGGCAAACCTTTCCGGGTGCTCGGGGTCAAGAGGTATCTTCTTCGTTTCCTTGGCCGGCTGGAAGGAACCTTGGGCATCACACTCTTTGGGATCGGGGGATAGGGTCGGCTGCTTGCCAGCCATGGCCACGACTTGGTCCAACTTCTTCTTCTCTTCGGCAAGCACTAGGGACTCGGCCAGCCGGCTACTGGCCGCTGCGCACTCGGCCGATTTCTTGTAATCGCCGACTATGGTGATGATGCCCTTGGTGCTCGGCATCTTCATCTTGAGGTAAGCGTAGTGGGGAACGGCCATGAACTTGGCCAAGGCAGGCTGGCCAAGCAGTGCATGGTAAGATCTCTCAAGGTCCATCACTTCAAACCAGATGGCCTCCCTGCGGAAATGATCCTTGTCCCCAAAGAGGACATCAATCTTGATCTTGCCAATGGGGGAGCAGGACAGGCCGGGTACGATGCCATGGAACACAGTCCGACTGGGCGTGAGCTGCTTCGTCTTGACGTTGAGCTTCTTCAGGGTGTCAAGGTACAGGATGTTGATGCTGCCCCCGCCGTCTATCAACACGTGGGAGAAACGGGCTGCGCGTCTGTCTGTTGCAAGGGTGGCATCCAGAACCAGTGCATAAGAGCCGGGAGATGGCATCACCTCTGGGTGGTCGGCCTGGCTCCAGCTGATGGGTTTTTCTGACCAATGCATGTGCTCGGAGGGGTTGACGGCAACCGCGTTGACTTCCTGGTGCTCTCGGCGCCTGCTGCGCCGGTCTTCAGGCTGGCTTGTAAAGACGATGTAGGCGGCGTGCTCGTCGGGGAACTCATCGTGCACCGCTCCGACTGCTGGCCGAGCGGCCGGCTGCTGCGGAGCCGAAGGCGACGGACCAGCAGGTGGAGGCGGCGCGAGCCCTTCGCCTTTGGAGATTCGGATGAGCCAGTGGCACTTCCGGGTTGTGTGGTTGGACGGCTTCGCGCCGCTGTGGAACTTGCATGGGGCGTCGAGGGTTTGCTCGTAGGAGAAGGCCGGCTGCCAAGCCAGCCGGCCGCCTTTCTGCTTCTTGGGTGCGGGCCGCCCTTCGGGCTTCTCGCCCTCGACCGTGGCCACCTGCCGACTGGTGGAAGGCGGCACGGGGCCCTTGCACTTGTGGTCGTTTTGGTACGGGCGTCGGCCGGAGTCCCCAGCCGGCGTCTTGGGCGCCGGGTTGAGTACCTTTCCGGACGCGTCAACCCGAAGTTCAGTCTTCATTGAGGAGTCGGCGGTGGCGTACTTGTCCGCTATGACCAGAAGCTCGTCGAGGGTAGTCGGCTCGTCGCAGAGGAGCTTGTGCTTGAGGAGGTTGCCCTCTCGGCACCCGGCTGTGAAGTATTCGATGGCTTGCACTTCGTGCACTCCTTCGCAAGAGTTGCGGAGCTCGGCCCAACGCGTGAGGTAGTCGCGAGTGGACTCGGCGGGGCCTTGTACGCACAACGAGAGCTGTCTGGGCTTGGGAGCCCGATTGTAGGTGCTGGTGAAGCTGCGGACGAAGGCTTCTGTAAAGTCTAGCCAGCTGTTGACGCTGTATGGCTTGAGGCTGTTGAGCCAGATCCGCGCTGTGCCTTGGATCATGAGGGGCACGTACTTCACGGCAACGCGCCTGTTGCCGTTCGCGATGCGTACTGCGATGGAGTAGTCGATCAACCAATCTTCCGGCTTCACGGAGCCGTTGTACTTGGGCGTGTCTCTTGGGAGCGAGAACCCTTTAGGGAAGGGCTCGTCGCGGATGCGGGGGCCGAAGCAAGGCGGGCCGACATCATCTTTTTCTTCTAGCGCCAGGGATCACGCTAGGCGGTCGATCCGATGGCGGGCGTCGTTCTCGCCGACTCCTTCGCGGCGACCTAGTCGGCCGCTGAGAGTCGGATGCGTGACAGGCGGTGGGGTGGGATACCTCTCCCCACGAGGCGGAGGCGGAGGCGGGTTGCCCCGCCGCTCCACGGCTCGAGGGTGGCCTTCTGCGTCTCGCTCGATGGAGATCCGGGTTCGGCTTCGGCTGGCAGCCAGCTCTTTCTCGTGTCGCGCGCGGGTTCTACCCGCAGTCGGCGTTCGGGACGTCGCGCCGTGCTCTCGGTGCGGTGGAGGGCTTTCCTCGCGAACGTCATCTTTGTGCCGCTGCGTGGCTGCATCGATTAGCTGCTGGATGCGTCTGGTCATGTAGGGGAGCTCTTCGGCCCCCAGTCCATCCAGCTCGTCTACGGCCGCCTGGGCGGCGCGCAGGTTCTCAAGTGGGGTGGCATAGACTGGGCGGTTGACTCCAAGCAAGTCGGCGATGACGGCGCCGCGCTGTCTGACGACGCCCTCGGCTTGGCCCGCCAGGAGGTCGCGTGCCGAAGGCGACGCGGTCGACTTCGCGCTGGTGGGCCTCGATGAGGCGTCTCACGGAAGCTAGCTTCCGGCCCTCAGCGAGGAGGGCAAGGCGGCGAGCCTCCAGTGCTTCGGTGTCGGCATCGGCCGGGAGGGGGACGGACAGATCGTGGATCGCCGTTTGCGGGGCGTCGTGGGCGTTCTCGCCAGAAGCGCCGCTGTGGCTGATGACCATCACCTCGATGGTGGCAACGTCACAGCCATCGGCTCGGGGAAGCGGGTCGTCGTAGATCACGACGTTGGTGGGAAAGGCGTCAGGCGAGGCAGTGTCGGAGTCGACATGCATCGGATCGGTGGAGCCAATGGACTCCTGGTCCACGGCGGGCTCGCTGGAGACGTGGAGCTGACCGAGGAGGTCGACGAGGCGGTCGGTGCCCGCGTCGGAAGCGGGCTCATCGGAGATGAGGGCCTCGCCAAGGGGATCGGCGAGGTCGCTTGCGGCGCAAGCGTTGGTGACGCCTTGCAGCGCGTCGTGGCAAGCGCCATTGGGCGTGCCGGGCTGGCTACGCTCGCTGGGGAGGAAGAAGGTTCCCGTCCAGAACAGGTCTCCGGACGACGGTGCACCTCGCCCCACAGTGGGCGCCAAATGTCGGGTGGTTGGTGCGACATATGCCAACGGGTGGCTTATCTGTGTGGGAGCCAGTAAGACGTCGCCGGTGCCTGGAAGCGGGATAAGGTGAAGACATGCACGCCAGCGAATCTTACCCAGCTTCGGGGCTCTCCGTTGAGATAACACCCCTACTGCTGCTCTGCGGGGTCTCCGCATGATCACTCGATGAACAAGTAACTACAAAGTGTTCCTCGAGCTATTTGGCGAGAGGAAGAAGAAGGGCAAGGCTAGCTCTACTCTTCTCTCTATGTGTATTGTAACCTAGATGAGATCAACCCTTTGCATGGGTGCCCCGGGGGTTTTATATAGGCCTACCCCCGGGGGTACAATGGTAATCCGGCTGGGAGCGGGTCCCAGCCGTCAGTGTCTACGCTCGCCGGCTTCCGCGCCGCCTGTTGGGGCCCGCCGGCTGCCGGCATCTTGGTCGACAGGCAGGCCCTACGGCCTAGGGCTCTGCTGGTGGCTGGTTACTGTTGCCTCAGTCCTGATGATGAGGGCTTTGTCGAGGTAAGCGTGGCTACAGTGCCGCCGCCTGGCGGGCAATCACTGTAGCCTCACGTCGTCTTGTCTCCTTAATGGGGCGCCTCCTCCGAGGGAGGGAGCAAGCCGTCTTAGGGAAGCCGGCCATGTTTTGGGCCGACTGGGGGAGGCCTAGCCGCCTTCGGGTGTCTCTCTGCCCAAAGGGGCCTACTGCCCGTGGGCTGCGCTGACAGCCCGCCGTGGATGGCACCGTAGTCATCATGGCAACAGTGCCACGCCGGACGGGTCAGGGCTACCCCGTACGGCGCACTGTGTCAGGCGTGCTCCGGGTTTCGGGGGTGGCAGGCTTCACTGTAGCCACGCCCCGTCCCATCGCCGTTATGTGGTTGCGGGCCTCGAGGGTACGATCTTGACCGCGCCGTGGGAGCCGGCTTCTTGGAGTCGGCCTTCTCGAGGCCGGCTTCTTGGAGCCGGCCCTCCCGCGGCTTTCTTCATGAGGGTTAAGGCCGGGCCGCCTCCCGACAGTCGGCCTAAGAGGCAGTCGGCAGGGGGAAGGCGGCCCCACGTCTTGGTTTTTTGGAGGCCGGATTGGCTTGCAATTTTTTCTGAAGTACCAAGGAGAGCCGGCTGGGCTACCCGTGGTCATTTACCCCGACAGAGGCCCTGCTTGCTCTTTTCAGGGCCTGACGAGCTGTTACGTTCCACTGGCAAAACGATAAGAAAGGCTCTGGCCATCATAAACCGACAGAAATGGCTAAACAGCAGCCACTCTCTTTTATATTCTGTTGCTTTAGAGCTTTCTTCCAGTTTTTTTGGTCGTGCCTGGATGCAATCTCCTTGTTTCCTTTCAGCGCTCATCTCAATTGCCGGAAGGTGTCATCCCTGTTCATGTTAATTATGCCTGTGCCCTTTTGACATTCTACATTGAGTAAGCAAAAACTTAGCCAATAACTGAGACTACTGTATGGTGTGTGTATGTACTGCGGTAGTATCTGCGCAGGGAGTGATGATTGATGAAGATTAGGTAGTTTGTTTGTTGGTGCTGAGTTATTATGGCGAGCGATGGGGAACAGAAGCTCCTTGTCTGGCATGGCACCAGTTTGTTCTTTGCAAACAGTTTTTTCAGAGCGGCGTTTATGTGCACATGCGAGGTTGACCGACTCCTCGCTTGTTTTCGTCGTAGGCTCGTAGCAGAATCGCCCTAGGGTTCGGGATTCCCATAGATCGCCACCTTCGACTCGAGCATTTTTAATCCTCGTGTAAGACAGTGATCGACTGGAATTTAGAGCCGGCCCGTGCAAGACCAAATCGAGAGACAGGATCATAGGGAGCTGCACGATGGGACAAGAAATTTTGACCCGACAAGTTGGCTTAGACAAACGATGCTACTAATAGCAGCTAAAGATGCCAATTATAGGTGGACTGTTTTTCCTTGAAAGAAAGCACTCGCGTACTACTGCGGTGCTAGCTTATCTTGCCGAGAACCGTTTTCCGTTTTCCTTTCGATAAAGGGTAAATTTCATTCACTTAAGGGTAAATTTTATAACGTTTTATCAAGATTCAAGAGGATATAAACAATTAAACACTATAAGGAATATATCAAAACTTGAGAGGATACAAACAATATGAATACATACTCCTCTATATAGATGGGATACACAAAAATTTACACGGACATGTAGACGCGCAAGGATGCACTTGCCCAGCCACATCTGTAAAGTCCTTGGATTCCGCACGTGGATAGAGTAAATTTTAAGTTTCAGTTTCTTAAACTTACTTTTTTTTTCAATAGCAGGTCTGGAACTTACTATTTTTGTCGGTCACACATTCTGAAACTTGTGTTTTTGTCGGCACAGGTTCTGAAACTTACGTTTTTGTCAGTCGCTTGAACCAAGTTTCAGTAGTTGAAACATTTTTCTCAGTCGTAGGATTTGAAACTCACGATTTTGTCGGTCGCTCATATTAAGTTTCAGAAGTTGAAACTTAACAAAATTTTAAAAACTCATCAAAACGTATTCAAATGTATCTCATATGAAAGCCCTCATCACCATAAACACGAATATGAAAATAAAAGTTAATTTGTACTTTTGATACAGAAGATATGAAAGTTTAAAAATCAAAAACCAAAGAAAAAGGGGGTTATGTGCCCCGCACATGCGTGCTATAATTTCTATGTCCTACGATACACATAACCAATATCAACACATGCACAGAAACACACCGACAACTAGTCATATAAGAGCATCTCTACCAGACCCCGCATCCCGTCCCGACCCGCAAAATAACCGCTAAAATACGGGTCAGCGCAGAAAATCATGCCTGATCAGACACCGCAAACCGTCCGACCCGTAAAAATTTTTACGGGGCGCGGCAAAAGATCTCCCCTGACCTTTAGATTCACGGGGTAGGAGGCCGACCCGAGTTCGGCCCCTATCCGCAACGAGATTTGGCGGGAGGGACATTTCCGCACGGCCGCTCCTGCTCTCCCCACCCTCCTCCACCATTGCCCCCGCCACCTCCTGCTCCGGTGCTTCTTTCCCGACAGTCCTTCGCCGCTATGGATGACTCCCCGCCGCCCCCCGTCACCGTCAAGGTCGCGCACGCTCAATCCCCTTGGGCGGATCTCGTCGTCAGCCATGTTGGCCCCGCTGTCGCCCAAGGAACCATTGCGCCTGCCCGCAAGCGGTAGGGCAACGTGGTCGTGCAGGGCGGGAATATCTGGCTGCCCCCGCCGAGAAGGGCCGCGCTCCGGGCGCCACCGCCGCTACGCGATCCCGGCCGGCGGCGGAGAAGGTTGGCAAGGTCTCGGGCGTAAAGCGGAAGAAGATTCCGGCTACAAAGAAGCCGGCTCCTTCATCCACTCCCTCTGCCCCGGAAAGAGGCTCTGCGGCAATGCCGCTCAACGGTGCTGCTTCCACCGCAAGCGAGGTGTTTGACGAAATGGCCGGAAGGTATGCCTCTTCGGCCCCTTCAATTTTCTTTGCTTTTCGCCATTTGCGATAGCTCGTGACTTGCTATCGTTCACTATAGCGGTGGTTCCAACAATGCAACTGTCGAGTTCGTGAACTTGTTGGACACCAACGCCGTTGACATCGATCAAGCCCCATTCGCTGCATTCGATTAATGAAACGGTGGGCGGCGTGGATGATCACGGTGGTGAAGAAGTGGAGGAGATAGATGAGGGGGCGTATGAGCAATCGCAAACAAGAAAAAGCCAGAGATCGAAGAACTACACGATCTTGGAAGATCAAATCTTGATCAAGGCATGGAGTGCGGTGTCTCACGATGCATGCACGGGTACTTCTCAAACCGCCAAGAGGTATTGGCAAAGGATCGAAGATCAATACTTCCGCATGATGGCAAAGTATCCCAATAGGACTCCACGCACCTTTCGGTCACTCCAAGGGCGTTGAGACGTGATCAAGCCTATTTGCAGTCGTTGGGCAGCTTGCTTAGAACAAGTACGCAATGCACCTCCAAGTGGAACTGTGGAATCTGATTATGTGAGTTCGTTTTCACGTCCAAGTTGTGCACATCATATTGCATCATATGAAATGATTGCATCATTTGACTTTGTTCAAATTGTGTAGGACAAAATTGCCCAACAAAGATAGAAAGACATGGAAGCTTCGGAAGGCAAATTCTTCAAACTAGAGCATTGTTGGGACTTCCTCAAAGAGTGCGAGAAGTGGAAGTTGATTGACAAAGAATCCCCATCGAAGAGAGGTTCACTTACAAACGTGGATGTAGATGAGGATGATGATGGCCCAAGAAACTTGAACAAGCCCGATGACGACAAGAAGACTAAGGAGAAAATGAAGAGAGAGCACGAAGCGTCGAGCTTGCAGGACAAGATTGATGTCATGGTGCAATCAAATGACTTGATGTTAGCAAAGACGTTGGAGATTAAGAAAGAGTTGGCCGAGAAGAAGGCACGGGAGAAGCAAGAAAAATGGCAATTGCTCAAGGACGAGGGGTTGCGCAAAGCGGCCATTGAGGAGAGAAGAGCACGTGACGCTGAAAACAAAGCCATGTCCAAGTTGCTTGCCGAAGAGAACAAGATCATGACATTGAACCGCAACGACATGGACGACCTTACCAAAGAATGGCATGATATGGCAAGAAGAGAAATCTTGAAGAGGAGAATAGTTGCGTCGGCATTACAGCGTCGGAGATGTTTTCTCAGCGGGGTTTGGAACCAATGTCGCCGATGCGTTCAGTTCACCAGCTGATGATTTCGGAGCGGGAGTTGAAACAAGCGCCGGAGGTGGATTCGGTGGTTCCGATGACCTCCATGGACTCGATGGCGCAGAGTGTAGATCGACGAAGATGAATGCAGGACGTGGTCGTCACTTTTGCAAGACCCTCTTTTGCATTTGCCCTACAAAACTAAGCTTTTATTTGCGCGTGAACTGTGTTCTGTTGTTTAAATTTGAACTTATTTGTCGGAATCGATGTCAAATTCGATAATTGAGCATCTTCGGTTTGCGGGTCGACGCGGCAGTGCCGGAGCAGACCCCGTGTAGCGACCCGTAAAAGAGCATATTCACTGAATATCCTTTTTTACGGGTCCGTTTTGCGGGGTCTGAATCTGACCTCGCCTGCGCCGGCCCGCATATACCATTTTTCACAAACTGCAAAAGACTTATGCGGGTCGGGATTTTGTGGGGTCTGCTAGAGATGCTCTAAAATCAAAGCTATGCGTACACGCACCTGCTAATTTAACACTGTCTTAATTTTTTTGTGACGGTGTATCATTATTTTTGTGACGATGAATCAATATTCTATAGAGGGGCCAAAGCATGCTAATTATCATTTTTCTAGCACCACTATCCAAATTGTGTTCGATGCAACACTATAGAAAAAAAACATAAAAACTCATGGGCGTGTGATTTTTTTCCCACCCGCATACTCGATGGAACACTCCCTGCAAAAGAAATGGAAAGTTTATTTGAATTAAGTGTAAAATGGTCATATAAAAGAACCAGCACTATATAATTTATTCTGTAAGGGATTAAACTATATATATTCTTTGCAGGAGAAATTACATTAGTAATTTCTTTTTTGGTTCATTTCTGATATATCAATTCCTTTTTTGCGAAAGGGGTATATCGATTTCTTTTCCATATGGTGTTCTTATTTGAGTCTGTTATACTAAAATTACTTTGATTATAATTTCCTCTAACATTCTTACAGCTATGTTTTGCACACGAGCTTATAAAATAGGTAAGTCATGTCTAGTTTTTTTTTCAGTACGGTAAGTCTTCTCTAGTAATCCAAGAATAACAAGCTACTCCCTCCATGCTAGCAAAAAAAATGCATGAAAACTGAGTTTGAAATCAAATGATGCAAAGTTTGACCAAGTTAATTACTTCATTTGACTTCAAATTTTTTTATACGCCTTCTTTTCAAGTAGAGGGAGTAAGCCTTAGCCTCTTTTTTCGAGTAACTAGTAAGCCTTAGCTAATAATTCTTTACTTTTTGATTGAGAAAAGGCTTAGCCAAGTTTTTTTTAACACAGGCTTAGCCAAGGCCAGATCCTATTCGGCGCCTTTAGCGCCCGATATAGGTGTTTCCACAATTGGGCGCACACCCCCCCTCCCTTCATTTGCGACAAACGGGCCGGCCCATCTCCCCTTTTCGAAGGATAAAAAGGTGCAGCTGCGTGGAGCGGGGTTCGAACCTGCGATCTCATCGCTACGTGGATGCTGCACTAACCACTAGGCCACCTGATAGCTGGTGCATATGTGCTTCCGTTCTTTCCTTTCTATGTATATTCGCCTTCTGACCTTTTTACGTTTTGTTTTTCTCTTTTTTCTTTGTTTGTTTTCCTGTTTCTTTTTTATTTTTCTTTAATGCATGAACTCGTTTCAAATCGGTGGTTTTTTTAAAAAAAATTGATGAACTTTTTTCAAACGCGATGAATATTTTTTCAAATTCGATGAACTTTTTTCAAATTCGATGAACTTTTTTCAGTTTGGTGAACTTTTTCAAATGCGATAAACTTTTTTCAAACGCGATGATTTTTTTTTTCAAATTTGATGAACTTTTTTCAAATTCAATTAACTTTTTTGCAAATTCGATGAACTTTTTCAAATGCGATGAACTTTTTCCTAATTCGATGAACTTTTTTTCAAATTTGATGAACTTTGTTCAAATTCGATTAACTTTTTTGCAAATTCGATGAACTTTTTCAAGTGCGATGAACTTTTTCCTAATTCGATGAATTTTTTTTCCAATTTGATGAACTTTTTTCAAATGCGATGAACTTTTTCCTAATTCGATTTTGAAAAAAGTTCACAAAATCTGGAAAAAGTTCATCAATTTTGAAAAAAAAGTTCATCGGTTCTAAAAAAATAAGTTCATCAATTTTAAAAAAAGTTCAAAAATCTGAAAAAGTTCATTGATTTTGAAAGAAAATGTTCGTTCAATTTGAAAAAGGTTCATTGATTTTGAAGAAAGTTTATTCAATTTAAAAAAAGAAACAAAAAAGGAACTTTTTAAAAATTCGTGAACTTTTTTGAAAAAACGATGATTTATTTTGTGAACATTTCTATGAAATCCGTGACATTTTGTCAAAATTGACGAACTTTTTTTAAAATTCATGAATTCTTGGTCAAATTGTCCTTCCTTTTTTTCAAAATAATTTGTACTGGGGCTTAAACATGTGTCAAATAGAGCTGTTTCCGCACAAAAAACAACAAGCTATCCTAGTGCAGTGGTAGGAGCGCCAAGTCCGTCAGCAAATGCATATGGGTTCGAATGCCGGCTGCTATGCATTTTTCTTCGCGTTTGTTTTTGAGCATCTGGCGCGAGAGATACTGGGCCGGCCCACTACCGCGCTCCTTCAAGCGCCAACTGCGTTAGCGGGCGCTGAGGGCGCCGGAGAGGAGCACTCTTAGCCAAGTTTAAAAGGTCATATTTAGAATGGGCCCGTTCACCAAAGCCATAAACGCGGTCGTGCCGTGTGGCACGCGTGCCTCGCCTCAAGGCCCAAGTACATCACATTAGCTTAATGTGCCGGCCCGACACATGGCGAGCTTCAGGTACAGTTCGTGAACTTGAAAAAAAGTTCATTAACTTTTTTTGAAAAATCATTTCATTTGTGAAAAAGTTCATCAATTTTGAAAAAAGTTTAATTTTTTTTCATTTTGATAAAAAGTTCATCAAAATGGAAAAAGTTCATCCATTTTCGAAAAAAGTTCATCGATTTTGGATTTTTTATCGAATATGAAAAAAAATTCATCTATATCATAGAACTTTCTGTAAAAATCATCAATTTTTAAAAAAGTTCATTGTTTTTTTAACTTCACCAATTTTGAAAAACGTTCATGAAATTTAAGGAAAGACAAAAACAAAAAACAAAATGGAAATATAACTAAACGGGCCAGCCCGTCCTGGAGAGCTTCAGGCACCCGTTTGCAAAATGCAGAGTAACCGCCCCCTAAAGTGCCAAATAAGATCTGCCTGACACATGGCACATGCGCTAGTCAACACATATATTATTCAGCCTTTTGGGATGCTTTGGG
This sequence comes from Aegilops umbellulata, assembly GCA_032464435.1. Taxonomy (NCBI): domain Eukaryota; kingdom Viridiplantae; phylum Streptophyta; class Magnoliopsida; order Poales; family Poaceae; genus Aegilops; species Aegilops umbellulata. Next base: position 316,274,001 of record CP136055.1, on the reverse strand, counting down.
CCTACTTTTAGTCTTTGGGAGTTCAAAAGTAAAAAAATTCAGAAACAATGGGTCGTGCCGTGCTGGCACGCAGGCCTCACCTCGCAGCCCAACCACGACCCCAATCATGTCACGGGCCTGGCACGGCCGTTGAGCTACGTGATGTGTCAGACACGCGTGCTTCTGCACTAGGGGGTGGGGGGGGGGAGTATCAGGTGAAACCAACCCTCAAAAGCTCCCGTGCTTCAAATGATTTATTTTTCAAATTTAAACATCTCAAAAAAATCTGAAAAAAGTCATGAATGTTCACAAGACATGTTTAAATAATCCCTAAAAAAATTAGATCAAAAAATATACACTAAGAAAAAAAGGCAAATCCGTCACGAATAGTGTCAAAAAGAAGACAAAAGAAAAAAATGCTACTATTCACATCTGAATTTGTCTTTTTTGTTTTTCCATGTGTATTTCGAATTTTAATCTAAATTTTTTAGGGGTTGTCGACCTATGTGTTCTGAACATCCATGATTTTTTCAGATTCTTTTGGATGTTTAAATTTAAATTTTTTAAGTTGGTAGCATGCACCGGGTCAAAGCAACCTGAACCCAAGCGTGCACAGTGCACTGCCCGCGTCGCTCTCCGGCCAGCGCTTCTTCCCATTCTGCCTTCTGAAATCTGAAGAATCGAAGCAACTCAAGCAATTCCGGGTGGCCATTGGTACGAAGGCGCACCGCTTCCGCTTCCGCCAAGCTCCGAACTCCGTTTCAGGTTAGCGCGGCGTGCGGGGTCTCGATCCGAGGCGCGGTCCAGCTAGGTCTGGTTCGTTTCTCCCTGAAATTTAATCTGAAGGAGCTCTTGGTTTCCGTTTTTGTTTGCTGCAAATGCAACCCTAATTTGGGGACTCCGAGCTCCCCTCATTCCCTTGATCTGTAGGCACCGTCTGTGCGTGCTTGGGGCTTTTGTGTTGGATTAAACCCTAACGCCTCTTCGATTTCCAGATTCTGCAGGCAGGGTGATGGGCGGTACTGCTTGTTTCCTCAGCGCCTGAACGGCCCATTTTGATCCAACACAATGACTTGTGAAACTCTGTTCTGTTTGCAGATTGGGACCATCGATGGTTAATGGATCATCACTATGGTGAATATTTCTACTAGCGTTCTGCTATATTTTTCTTCGGTTGAATATGTCAGCGTAAACCAGGGAAATTCGATGCTACACATCCCTTTGTACATGGTACTAGTGCTGATTTATTTGCCCAATCCAATGCGAGGGCTTTTCAGTAATCAGGTCATTCATTGGCATTGGCATGATTCTTCCGTAATGTGTTGTTGCCACAGCTACAGATACTGTTGCAGATGTAGACTCTGGCAGCTTGACCCATAAATGCAGCTAAATAACCATGAACCACTATGAACTCAACTTAGGCACAGAAGTACTATTCAAGAAGATCGATATTGGTTTCTAGTACATTATTCTGCTAATTCATTTGTTGTAAGGGGAATACGCTACTGGGGAACATATTTAACCTATTAGCTGGTTGAAAGGAACAGCTAAATCATCTTATCTTGGAACATATTGGCTCAGAAATATCACCCATCAACTTATTTGCCAAAGTCTTTTGTAAGTGATGCGTCACGAATAAAGCTATTAAGATTGTCAAGAACAGCAGAAATGCTGCATGGCTTATTTTTGATCTTTTCAGTATTGTTCTGTAGCAGTCATGCTCATTTTTCATCCATATAACTGGCTACCCGGACGGGAATCCATAGCCTTCAGTCTTCTCACCTTATCTAAAATAAAACACACATATTACATTAGGACAAAGGTTTTATTGAGCTTTAATATGTGGTCTGACCCTTGGCAATCATGTACTGTACTTCGTATATACATATCAGTGCTTGCCACTTCTGTATCTCGAATGCTAGTTCTTCTATGGATTTTTTTTTGTGACTAAGAAGATCCCTGAACCCAACAGTTGAAGGCATGCTATTGTACTCTAATTGTAGATAGTTTACTTCTGATTTGTTAAGTTCCCTTATTTTTAGTGATACGTTCAGGCCTTACAGCTATATTTTCTTTAATACTCTCAAAGTTTTAATTTTAAGGATGAAACCAAGTATTGTTCTCACCAACATGGAGGAACATACACTGGTACACATGACTATGTAGGGTGGTATTTTTTAACAGAAACGGGGAGGGGGGGGGGGTTGTATTTTCTTTTATCAGTTTCATGTTACTAGGTTGTTAAAATACGCACACTAAGTGCGAAATACACAGGTGAACATGATTCCACGTGCGGCCACATGAATAGTAAATTCAAAAAAATCTGAAATTTTGGGATATCAAACTTGGTCGACTATGTACATTACACTAGTTTTTCAGTTTTTTATTTTTATAGTATTTTTTTCGAATTTACTACTCATAAGTGGTATGCGTGGAACCATGTTCACCAAATTCCTGTCCCACTAAGTGGTTCTACAATCTTCCAATTTCATTTACTGAAAGTGTTTGATTATGTTGCAGGAAATGGCAACTTCGTTTGGATCATGTGTTCGTAGTTATCCAGGACAAGGAAAGAACAGAAAATCTCACACATCAATCAGTTATAGCAGCCTCACAAATCATACCAAAATTTGGCCAGAGTATTTATTTATCTTCCTTTCTTTCCCATGTTGTGTGTCATTTACTTTCCTTTGGAAGTAATGGGGTCATTTCCTTTTCTGCTGCCTTGTCGTTGAACTACACGAGGACACATCCTGATACACTGGTCTTTTCTTTGAAAGATGATGAAATGAAAGTGACATGCTTACCATTCCAATCAACACAATTAAGGTACACTTAACAAAGCACATGCCTTTTTATTTCCTGTCTGTTTTTCTTTTCCTTTGCTGATGTGATTCGAGCCAACAAGTAGCATGGCTGGTCTCCGTATCTGATTATGATGATGTGGACTTAAACTGAGATGTCTTTATTGAGTAAACATAAATCAACCGTCTTGCAAAGTTGACCAAAGCGACATTAAATTAGGTTGCTGGCGTGCTGCGTCACAATGCACGTATTCAGATGGAAGTATAATGGCAAGAGATAGAGTGATGGATGCTGAAATCAATCGGTACTCATTGCATGGCGTCACACCGTAGACTGTTTGATTGTTTCAAATACTACATCTCTCCAATTTGAAATTTCATCACCTTTTTAATTACATGATGTCTTTTTCAAGGATAGTAGGTAGAGTCCTCATTATTTTGAGGCGTGGGAGTTGTAGTGGCAATTGGTTAGTTCAACTAATCTGTGGTGACAAATTCCTAACACTCCATTTCTGGGGTTGACTGTTCTTCTTGCACTTTCTCCACTTTGTATGGTGGATTTGCATACCTTGTCTGAACATGAAGGAATGTACAGATGAGTGTTCATGGCGTGAAGTCGCAGAAGCTTGTCTATCATAGATGTTTCAGAATAATACTCATCCGGCCCAACTTGAGATTTTCAGGGGTAATCTTTTCTTGTCTTGAAAGTAAGAAACAGAAGAGAAGAAGTCTGGTCCTATGCCTAACAAACTACTCCATTTAGAACCACCGAAGAAGAACACAGGAGAGGGGATATAGTCCCCAGTGTATCCATGATGTGTCAAAATCGTGACACCAGCACATGAATATATGCCAGTCTCACAATTTTAATACTGACATATCATGGTTACACTGAAGAAATGATCAAACGAAAGAGAACTACTGGACCTAGGACTTCATATAAACGCTTGTCTTGATGTCGGTGCTGCCGAATGGAGCCTCTCCTCCTCTTCTTTCACCCCCTCCTGCTCTTCCTGCTGCTGCTGTTGGTGGTGTTGTTATTGTTGCTATTGTCCTGCAGGAAGTCAAGGAGCACGGGGCTCTTGCACTGGGGGCACCGAGGGTCATCCTGGGGGAGCATGACGTAGATGAAGCAGCGAGGGCAGGCGGCGAGCACCATGGACGTCGCCTCGGGGCTGTTGGACCACTGCAGGCCATGCTCGTTCTCCGACGACAGGCAGGAGCTTGGGGACGACTCCTCGTCAGCCATCGCCCTGTTGGAGGAGTCCCCTCTTGCAGGCAGCGAGAGGTTCAGCTTCAGGTCAAGGCCCTTTGATGAGCTCTTCCTGTTGCTGCGGCTCATCCTCAGAGGTATCCCCTGTCTGCACACATCAAAACGTTGAACTGATGGATTAGCATACGCTCTGAAAGGTATTATTGATCGATTTTTGCAACCTAGAAGGGATTAGAGATCACTAGACATGGATGCATATAGGGAGGGAGCTTACTTTTGCGTCGGGTCCGAGAGGCAGGAGGCGTGCAGATGAAAGTGAGAGCGACAGGGGAGGGGATGCTCTGGAAGGAGAGAAGCCCGGGAGTTGGAATGCTAGGAGCGTGTTGCGTTGGTGTAGTTGGAATGGAGATGGCGAGTATTTATAGTGGGGAGGGAGATGGATGGGGAGAGGTCAATTAGTTTTGTTTAATGCAACATTGAGAGGCATACAACTACTTCTCTCTCTCTCTCTCGCTCTCCCTCTCTCATGTTGTACAACGCCGAGGCATTTTATTACCCACCAAATCATGGTTGGAGAGTGGCAAGGGATGGGTTGAATATTTTGTGTTATGTTGGGTGGAAGAGAAGTGCGAGGTGAGAGGGCTGGTCATGCACACAAGGTAGGCTATCTAACAGGCGAAAGCGGAGGCTGGGTATGTAGTAGTTACATCTAGACTTTTGACATGTTTTGCTTTGCTTTTCTTTCTTCTTTACCCTAATGAAAGCTTGCCACTGATATTAAGGGCTCTAATCCACACTTTTTCCTTAATCTTTTCATAGTAGAGTCCACATATTAGAGTGGTTTAAAGTTAAAACACATATAGTGATTCAGTTCTAAAAGTTTGCAAATGACTTGCCTCCAACACGTTTTACTGCATCTAGACAGTGGACATGGAAGATAGACACATCTTGTAATTATGACAGTTATTATTGGGTGTGTAGTTGAAAGTTGAAGCTCATCAATACCTGTCCTTCTAATTGCTTCGAAAGCTTAATTGTTTTTTACTGGCCCAAATTGATTTCACCACTTGAATGTGATCTTGAATGGAATTTATTTGGCACAGTGTCTCAAATGCACATCATACTGCTAGCAGGAAAAAGAAAGTATAGAGAGTACTAGTACACTAAACAGACTTGAATGTTGGGCCATTGGTTTTTGCTAATCGAATAAATGGGGTCCTTGAAGATATGCTGCTGCTATGCAATTTTTAGGTCTTTAAATGGTGCAAACGCAAGGCCTATGTATGTACCCATGCGGTGCGCATCTTCATACAATGACGAAGAGATAAGCAATACATTAATGCCACTTTGTTTCATGCACATAAGAGCAGCCTCCTCCTCCACCCCCCTTGTTCTAATGTCACCGCCCGCTTTGAAAAATCTCAGCTCCCTCGGGCCTTTGCTTGTGTTCCAGCTCGCAGTGCTTAATTGCTGACAGCAGATATTAACTCTGAGGGTTGACTTGTTGGTTATTCTAAAGATGTTGCATCAGAAAAGATTGAAACTTCGTTAAGTCATAACTAGTCGTAACCCACTAATGTAATCCCCCAAGATTGCTTCCATATCACCCACCTTGATTAATGACGGGGTGGCATACAACTCACTTAAAGTTGTTTTGGTTTGTGTGTTGCAATTGGTTTGGTCAATGCTAGTGCTGCTGCTGCTGCTTCTCTACATGGTTAAGAGAGAGCCATCTGTTTTTTTTTCCTTTTCTTTTTGCCTTAGTTATGACTAATTACACCATTAATGCCTCTTTTTTGGCAGATGGAAGCAGTAATGGATGGTTTTGGGATCCAGAGCCAGTGCTATCGGTCTCGGGATCAAAGATCAATTTAGCTTATCGAAGCGTATAATATTTCGCCATCATTCGCCATGATTCATCACCGATGTGTTTAAGATTGGAGCTAAAGAGGCTAAGAGTTGAAGGCAACTCTGGCAAAACTACGGAGACAGGGGAGGTTTGACCTCAAGCCAAGCTCATAACTGTGGCACTAGGTTACTTAGTACAGGATATGGTTTAAAATGTTTCTTGCACGTACAAAACTGTGATTAGTCGGCGTTGGAGCCAAACGCATGTGCTCTTCTTTAATTTCATGGAGGGATCTAAGGAGCTTAATTAGTGGCCGGAAAGTAAAAGAAAGCTCCTGATTAAATGATATCACATGTTCGTCGTTATTGTGGTTTTGTATGTGGCACTGTTTGTGTGTGTGGATTCATATAATTTTGTACTCCCTTCGTTCCCTTATACAAGGCCACAAACTCAAATTACATGTACCAAGGTAAAATTTAATAATTGTTTTGCAAGTTAACTTTTCTTTTCGTTAACCGGAATCATTAATACTTGCTTTCATGCAAGGAAGAAAATCAAAGGAAATGGTAGAGTGACATTATGATTGCATGCATGTAAGTACTCTCTCTGTTTTTATTTACTCTTCATATTGGAGTTGGCTGAAGTCAAACTTCCTAAAGTTTGACCAAGTTTATAAAAAAGAATATAAATATTTATCATAACAAATCTATATGATGTGGAAGTACATTTGATAATGAATCTAATGGTGTTGATTTGTTATTGTATATGTTAATATTTTTGACTATAAACTTTGTCAAAGTTTATAAAGTTTGAAATTGACCAAAGCTAATATGCGGAGTAAATAAAAACGGAGGGAGTATTAAACAAGTTACTAGTACAAAAAAACATCATTAATTTTTACCTCAATTACTGTTACTCTTGTATAGATGCAAAATGTATTATTTATAGTGGCCTTGTATAAGGGAATGGAGGAAGTACTATGGTTCTACCTTTTGCCATTTAAAGTTTAATTATATACTCCCTTCCGTTCCTAAATATAAGGTCCTTTAGGGATTTCATTATAGACTACACACAAAGTAAAACGAATGAATTTACATTCTAAAATGTGTGTACATACATTCATGTATAGTTTATAGTGAAATCTTTTGAACGAAAGGAGTAGTTGTGTTTTCCCTTTTGGCTCTAGTTGGAGTCTTGGAGATACGTATTCAGATCCTCGATATGGCTGTCAAAACACTTTAATCCAGCCGTGAAATGATCTGTTGTGATTCAATGCCCTCCCCCCCCCTAAGAGATTGTTGAGTATATCATTATTACGAAGTATAGGATAGACTAAGATTTGGTCCTCCTTTGTCTTCTACATTAAATTGGTCATTGTATTCCAATATATATGTCCATGAGGCTCAAGCAATCTAACAATATTTTCACCAATCCCTCTCTCTCCCTTCTTAACATGGTATCAGCCTTACCTCAATTCTAAACCCTAGCCACCGCCGCTTCCGCACCCGCGCGCCACCCCTGGGGCGGTCGGCCTCCATGACCGCCGTCGGGGGCCGCGTCGCCCGTACCTAGGGTTCGTCGACCGGTCTGTTGACCGGCTTCCCTAGAGAGTATTTTTCCCGAGTCCTTGCTCTGGGTTTTTCTCTCTCTCACCGGTCACTTTGATCGACGTTTCCTTTTTGGTTTTCCGATCTATGATCTGGTTGCGTCGCTCACCGTCGTCGTCAACCCCCCGTGCCTCTACTTCAACCCTGGCGTGACCAGCCGGCCTCTCCTCCGACCCGGCGGCCACGCGCGCTGAGGTGGCCCGTCAAGGCTAGCCGTCGTCCGCGCGTTGGCCCACCCATCGCCCTGCGTCGGCCTTCACCGCCCTGCTCCGACCAGGAATCCTGCAACGCCCTGATCCGGCGGCCTCGCGCCATGCGGCGGCCCATCACAGTTGCCCCACGCGCGCCGGCTCGCCCGTCGATCTATGCCGACCTCGTCCCCGGCTGCGTCAGGCTCGTTGGCTGCCTCGCGCTCGGGCGTCGCTGCTCCGTTGGTCGCTCTGGCCTCACTGCCCGGGCGCTGGTGCTGACGCACTCGTCTGCATGTTGTCCCATGTCGTTCGTCGTCGTCGGTTTCATCCCGGACTCAGCCATCACCCCACCCCCACCGAGCGGCGTCTCAAACCTCGCGCGTGATCGGATTGATCACCCGTCTGCCGCCACGATACGCCTCATCTATGCCGCGTGATCGACCTGGCCCGTCGGTTGCGCGTCTCTCCACAGGTCCCGTGAAAACCGTCCCCGAGTTCAGCGCGCTCCTCCACCGATCGAGCAACGAGCTGCCACAGTGTTGCCTCGTCGGGCCGCAGCGCCGCCGCCCAGTGGTTCTTCTCGCAGTTGCATCGACTCGTGCGCCACCGCTGCGTCGCCCCTTCGGGCCGTAGTGGCGTACACGGTCCCCAGCGCCGCCCCGAGGTCGTCCTCACGGTTGCATCGACCCAGGCTCCGCCGCTGCGTCGCCCCTTCGGGCCGTAGCGCCGTGACCCGCGGTCCCCGCCGCCGCTCCGAGGTCTTCCCGCCGTCGCCCTGACCTGCCCCTCGCTGCTGCATCGGCCCTTCGAGACGTAGCCCCGCAAACTGCGGCCCACTCCGTCGTCATCGCGCGTTGACCTTCTGTGGTATGCGCGCCGTCTCCCTCGGTGCGGGAACGCCACCATCTGCGCTGGTCTTCGTCATGCTGTCGGGTTCCTCGCCTACTTCAAGCATCGCTGCCGCGCTCCTAACCAAGCCGCCGCCGATGCTGATAACCCACAAGTATAGGGGATCACATCAGTTTTAGAGGGTGGAGTATTCAACCTAAATTTATAGATTCGACAAAAGGGGAGCCAAAGAATAATTGCAAGTATTAGCAGTTGAGTTGCCAATTCAACCACACCTGGCGATTAAATATCTGCAGCAATAGGATCAGTAGCATAGTAATATGATAGTAGTGATAGTAGTAGCAATAACGGTAACAATGATAGCAATGATTTTGTAGCAAGTGTAATAGTAGCAACAACAGTAGTAACTTAGCAAGAATAATATGTAGAAAATTGTAGGCATTGGATCGCTGAATTCGTTGGATGATATTCATCATATAACAGTCATAACCTAGGGCGATACAAAACTAGCTCCACTTCATAAATATAATGTAGGCATGTATTCGGTAAATAGTCATACGTGCTTATGGAAAGAACTTGCATGACATCTTTTGTCCTACCCTCCCGTGGCAGCGGGGTCCATATGGAAACTAAGAGATATTAAGGCTTCCTTTTAATAGAGAACCGGAACAAAGCATTAACACATAGTGAATACATGAACTCCTCAAACTATGGTCATCACCAGAAAGTATCCCGAGTATTGTCACTCCAGGGTTTACGGATAATAACACGTAATAGGTGAATATGACTTGCAAGATCAGATCTAGAACATAGATATAATGGTGATAACATAAACGGTTCAGATCTGAAATCATAGCACATGGGCCCAAAATGACAAGCATTAAGCATGTCAAAGTCATATCAACATCAATCTCAGAACATAATGGATACTAGGGATCAAGCGCTGACAAAACTAACTTGATTACATGATGAATCTCATCCAACTCCTCACCGACCAACGAGCCTATGAAGGAATTACTCACTCCCGGTGAGGAGCATCATGGAATTGGCGATGGAGAAGGGTCGGTGATGACGAAGATCGAAGAGCCCCTTCTCCGGAGCCCCAAACGGACTCCAGATCTGACCCCCCAATGAAGAATAGGAGGTGACAACGGCTCCGTCTCGTGAAATGCGATAATTCTTCATCCCTGTTTTTTCTCCGAATAAGGGTATTTAAGGAGTCAGAGATAGGGTCTGCGGGGCCACCAGGTGGGCACAACCCACCTAGGCGCGCCTGGAGGGGGGCGCCCTGGTGGGTTGTGCTCACCCAGGACCCCCCCTCCGGTGGTTCTTGGTTCCAGTATTTTTCTTTTATTCTGAAATAAATCTCCAAAAAGTTTCGTTCCATTTCGAGAAATTTTATTTCTGCACAAAAACAACACTATGGTAGTTCTGCTGAAAGCAGCGCCAGTCCGGGTTAGTTTCATCTAAATCATGCAAATTAGAGTCCAAAACAAGAGGAAAAGCGTTAGGAAAAGTAGATACGATGGAGATGTATCAACTCCCCCAAGCTTAAACCTTTGCTTGTCCTCAAGCAATTCAGTTGACAAACTGAAAGTGAAAAACAAAAACTTTTACAAACTCTTTTTCTCTTGTTTACATAAATAAGCTTAAGTAGCACCCAGGTTTTCAACAAAGATTATAACTAACCATGTCAACAATAACTCTTAGAAATTCTATTAACTCATATAAATGGCATAAGCAATTAACGAGCAATAATAAAATATCTCAAATGACAACACTTTGTCAAAATAATTGTGATATAATATGACAACAGTGGTATCTCGCTGGCTCTTACTGAGACCGCAAAACATAAATGCAAAGCACCTCCAAAGTTCAAGCAGCGACTAAACATTGTAATTCATGGTAGAAAAGATCCAGTCATGATGCATCCAACATTAGCTATACGCAATTCATGAGGATGACAATAGTGCTCTCAGATCTGGCACTTATTTGAGAAGGTGATGACGCAACATAAAAGTAAATAGATAGTCCCTTCGCAGAGGAAAGCAGGGATTTGCAGCGGTGCGAGAACTCAAAATTTTAAAACAGGGATAAATGAAATTTTGGGAAATGCACCCTTCCTGTTTACGTCACGACTGAAAGTTATCAATATCTACCTTGCTAAACACATTAGTGGCGGTTCCCAAGCGATAAAAGTAAAGTTTACTCCTCCTTCCACCAACAAACACACTCCATGGCTAGCCGAATCCACGGGTACCATCCATACCAACATCAATCATGTGGGAGTTTTGTTTAATTATTTGCAATTTCTGATTTCGGGACTGGGAATCCTTATTACCGCCCCTCTCGTGCAAGGATGAGTGAATAAACACTCATCATGAGAATAACCCGCTTAGCATGGAAGATACTGACTACCCCCTGTTGCTCTGTGAACAATCCAGACACACAAAACGGATGTTTATTTGATGTTTTTAGAGGTGGCACATGCAAATTTACTTAGAACGGCAGGGTAATACTGTATATAGGTAGATATGGTGGACTCATCTGGGATAACTTGGGTTTTAGGATTTTTATGCACAAGCAGTATTCCTGCTTAGTACAGATGAAGGCTAGCAAATAGGTTGAGAAGCGGCCAGCTAGAGGGAGAAAACGGTCATGAACATGCATTATGCATAAGTAACATTGGATACTAGCTAGCATGAGTAGGATATGAACACCATGAACATAAATATCATAAATGCTATGTTGGTTTTGATTCAACTACATGCATGAATATGTGCCAACACTGATACACATCGGTGCTATACAAACGATTTTTAACCCCTTTCCGCGATGGCGTTCGGAACCGTCACCTAGTGAGTGACTGTGATAGGGGGGTCCTTCCCACACGGCCCAGAAACCGTCGAGGATAAGCCCTCCTGGCACACACACTCGGCAAAATGAGGTCGTGTGCGGCCCGCGAGCGACCAAATACGGTTATACGTACAGTAGTGCTAAAAAATACAATTATACATGCGAAATCGTTTCCGGTCGTAAGTACTTCCCACACAGTCAGTCCCCGCTAAACATTTTTGTTTGCATATACATCCCACAGAGTCACTCCAAGGAAAACTTTTGCGCAAGGTGGCGTAACGCAGATAGTTTTCAAGAGAATGTCATGTGTGATTGTTCATTGATCCAACACGGTTTATTCCTAGAAACTGTGTGCGTTGCCTGAGGTCTCGCCCACAATGTTTTCTCAATAACCGTTTGCAATAGGAAAACCCAATTAGCAGGCTAATTGCCCTATTATTAATAATCCAATTACTAATTGACATTCATATTAAGCACATAATATATTTCATTTCCATATTAAGGAAGCAAGATTTCATAATTGAAATACATCCGAGTACAACACGATATAGCTTCAACACTCAGCTACCCCATTACACAACTGCACCAGCACCCAATTTCACATGAAACATCTAGAACCTTTCGAAATTAGCATCATAGACGGTACATAGACAAATGCATCTCATCTGGAAAACTGCTGAAGCGGAAGGCGAATATGGAGCCTTCATTCATGTTGAAGGTCTTTGCAACTTTAGGCAAGTGCCTGTGGATGATTGGTCGTCCATCCTTCGACCTCTTCAGGAACACTTCAATATTGAACCGTGGGTGTTGTATGAAAACTTTCCTCGCTTCCTGACCATAGAGGTGGTTTGAGAGGTAATCATCAGTGAACCCTGAAAACAAGGATGTGCATAAATATCTTCTCTATATTGGAAATGGGGCAAAGGAATAAAAAAAAGTCAAGGTATAATAGTTAGTACCATCTTGTAAACCTCAGTGCTTCTCATTGTTTCCCTGCAACACATATAAGGTAGTTAGTCATCAGGTTAAGTAAGGGTTCACATGCTATCAGTAAAATATGTTGATGATAAATAAGCACATTGCAGATTCATCAGATTAATTCAAGCCACATGGAAAACCCATTTATCCAAACCAAGCATGATTAAGAACTAGGAAATATAGCACTTGTATATGTTTCTCATGTATTAAGTGAAGCCAAATTCGATTTATTCCTGACATGGTATATAATAATAGAATGCAGCCACAACAATTGAAACATCACATTGAAGAATTGAACCAAGCAGTTAACTAAACACCACAATAAATGAACCAAACGTTAATTGAGCACCACATTGCACAATATAACATACTCCTAATAGAAAATCAGACAGTTAACCAAACCAAGCATGCTTAACAACTTGGAAATATAGCAATTGTATTTGTTTCTCATGTATTTAGTACATTCAAATTCGATTTATTTCTCACATGGTATAGGATAACAGAATGCAGCCACAAGAATTGAACATCACATTGCAGAATTGAACCAAGCAGTTAACTAAACACCACAACAAATGAACCAAACATTAACTGAGCACCACATTGCACAATATAACATACTCCTAATAGAAATCAGACAGTTAACCAAACGAAGCATGCTTGACAACTTGGAAAATTGCACCCTGAAGAATTGAACATCACATTTGCAAAATTGAACCAAACAGTTAACTGAACACCACATTGCACGACATATAGAACATATACTTTAGAGCATAAGATTGCATGGTAAAAGTAGATAGCACAATCCACTAGAATTTGTTAAGGAAAGGCAGTAGCTAGCAAACTGAACGTGGGTCCTTATAATGAGATAATAAGACAAGCTACTCCTCATTGTTGGAGATATCGATGATGATTGGCTCCTTAGACATGGAAGAGGCCGAGGCCTCCACATCATAGGTGCCCTCGTCGTAGTGGTGAGTTGCCTGAGCCACTCCGGGCACCAACCTGCTGGCTCTTGAGATGAGGTAAGCACGTGCACGCTGAGAAAACACCTCGTAGTCTTCGTCGAAGGCACCGACGGTGGCCTCGAGAAAACGCCATGAACTGTCGTTTAAAGCAGCCAACCGCGCCGTGGAGTCGGCGCGCGAGGCGTCGACGGTGGCCTCGACGGCGAGGTGTTCCTCCAAGATCTGGGGGTCGGCACGAATGACAGCCATCGCGACCTCATCCGCGCGTGCGGCCGCAATTTGCTTCTCCACTGCCAAATGCTCCTTGAGATCCTGGCTATACTGCGTGCACCATGGCTTAGGGTGGCACTTATTTGGTGGAGGGGTCGGTGATTTGGGTGGAAGGTGCCGCGCTCGCGCCGGCGGTCGGGGCATGTAGGATGTGGAAGGAGGAGGAGGATGGGGGTCGGGTGTGGATTACCTGCCTCGATAGGCGAGGCCGAGTAGCGTGAAGGAGGGTCGCCGGCGAGGAGGCGGCGCTGCAAGCAAGGAGTGAAGGTTTCAACTTGTAAAGGAAGGTGAAAACAGGGGAAATGTGGCTTTTGGTAAGGGGGAGGGGGCGGGGAGGTAGATATTTCCGCGGAAGCCGAAAATTTGGAATTGCTTCAGCGAAAAAACTGGCGCGCAAAGTGCCATCAGACACGGTCCCTTATTCAGAGCTGGTTGTGGACTATAGCCGTCGCACCTTCTCGCGTAAGCCGTATGCGTACTATACTCCAACGTTGCTCCAAGATATTTTGTGCTGCATCTCACACGGTTGGTTATAATAAACTGTGTGGGATCTACTTGATTTTTCGTCTTGATTTGAATTACATAATGGGGTCACAACGGCAATGGACAGTGTTTGAACTGCTAGACCTTTTATCTGCAGTGAACATGCAACTATATGTGTGTCATAAAAGAATTGGAATTATTCAGGGTTCGTTTAGGCATTTTATATATTAAATTGGTTTTCCAGCCATTTCAGGTGCACAATTCAAAATTAAACTTTATGCACATGCTCCAGTGCACCAACATGGGTTGTATAATCATATATGTGTCCATGGGTTACTGCTTATGTCCCATGCAAGAAATGGGGATGAATTTCGAACACCACGACACCGTGGCTCTACGGCAAACATTGATGTACTTGCTTTTGTAATTCTAGTAAATCCAAAAGTCGTCCGAAATTCATTAAACTTGGCATGCTATTATGGAGCGGCATCAACATGCCGTGGTAAAACTTTTGTCCCGTTTGGGGCAGGTTTGGGTATAAGCTTCTCATAAACCAGAGCTTCTCACAACAAGCGTGATGGTTTCTGTAGGGAACGTTTCACCTTTCTGGACGAAACGATATCCGTTGCCTCTTGTCGATTTCAATTTTTTTCCTAGTGTCAACATAGAACAACAGGAGTGTTGTGTCAATTTTTGGGATTTTTTGGGGTTCGCTTGGACATTTCTATACATTAACTGAGTTTTCTATGCATTCATGTGTATAATTCAAATTTAAACTACATACACATGCTCTAATGCATATAAATTAGTTGAAAATTCAAAGTCCCATGCAAGAAATATGAATGAATGTCAAGCACCCTGCCACCGTCACTCCGCCGCAAACATTGAGATACCTGGTTTTTAAATTTTAGTAAATCCAAAACTCGTCAGAAATTCATGAAACTTGGCATGCTATCATGGAGCGGCATCAACATGTCGTGGTAAATTTTTGTCCCATTTGGGGCAGGTTTGGGGATATGCTTCTCACAAACCAAAGCTTCTCACAACAAGCGTGACGGTTTCGGTAGGGAACGTCCTACCTTTGGGGACAAAATGATATCCGTTGCCTCTTGTTGATTTCAATTTTTTTTCCTAGTGTCAATATAGAACAACAGGAGTGTTGTGTCAATTTTTGGGATTTTTCGGGGTTCGCTTGGACATTTTTATACATTAACTGAGTTTTCAATGCATATATGTGCATAATTCAAATTTGAACTACATGCACATGCTCTAATGCATATAAATTGGTTGAAAATTCAAATCTGTGTCCTTGGTTGCATGCTTAGGTCCCATGCAAGAAATGAGAATGAATACCAAACACCCTGCCACCGTCACTCGGCCGCAAACATTGAGATACCTGTTTTTTAAATTCTAGTAAATCTAAAACTCGTTAGAAATTCATGAAACTTGGCATGCTATCATGGACCGGCATCAACATGCCGTGGTAAATTTTTTGTCGCATTTGGGGCAGGTTTGGGGATATGCTTCTCACAAACCAGAGCTTCTCACAACAAGCCTGATGGTTTCGGTAGGGAACGTCCTACCTTTGGGGACGAAATGATATCCATTGTCTCTTCTCGATTTCAAATTGTTTCCTAGTGTCAACATGGAACAACAGGAGTGTTGTGTCAATTTTTGGGATTTTTGGGGTTCGTTTGGACATTTTTATGCATTAATTGAGTTTTCAATGCATTCATGTGCATAATTCAAATTTGAACTACATGCACATGCTCTAATGCATATAAATTGGTTGAAAATTCAAACATGTGTCCTTGGTTGCATGCTTAGGTCCCATGCAAGAAGTGGGAATGAATGTTAAACACCCTGCCACCATCAATCGGCGGCAAACATTGAGATACCTAATTTTTAAATTCTAGTAAATCCAAAATTTGTCTGAAATTCATGCAACTTGGCATGCTATCATGGACCGGCATATGCCATGGTAATTTTTTTGTCCCATTTGGGGCAGGTTTGGGTATATGCTTCTCACAAACCAGAGCTTCTCACAACAAGCATGATGGTTTCGGTAGGGAACGTCCCACCTTTGGGGACGAAACGATATCCATTGCCTCTTATTGCTTTCAAAAAATTTCTCATGTCAACATAGAACAACAGGAGTGTTGTATCAATTTTTGTGATTTTTTGGGGTTCATTTGGACATTTTTATGCATTAACTGAGTTTTCAATGCATATATGTGCATAATTCAAATTTGAACTACATGGACATGCTCTAGTGCATATAAATTGGTTGAAAAATCAAATCTTTGTCCTTGGGTGCATGCTTAGGTCCAATGCAAGAAATGAGAACTAATTTCAAACACCAGGGCACCGTTGATTGTCGGCAAAATGTTGAGATACTTTGTTTTTAAATTCTAGTAAATCCAAAACTCGTCTGAAATTCATTGAACTTGGCATGCTATCATGGAATGGCACCCGACATGATGTGGTATTTTTCATGTCCATTTTGAGAGAAGGCGCACTCGAATAACAACCAACAAAGGCATTTGGCTCTTGATCGCAAACGTTTTAGATAGAACACCCGTATGCAAATTGAGAGCAGGATTTGTGCATCTCTTGAATGCAAACGGTTCTTTTGGATGACCCGTGTGCAACCATTTACAAACAATTTGGTAAGATTTGCATCTATCATATTGGATATGTTGCCATTTGTCAAACTGGAAAGATTGACATTTGTTGATCTAGTAACATTGCCATTTGTTAACCTTGTAACACTGCGATTTGTCAAAATATGAAGCTAAAAATCACTAGCAGTATCTAATTTTTGCAACTAAAATTCAATAATTAAGCATAGACGGAGGCGAGGAGGCGTGTTCAGCCGGGCGTGTAGCGGGCGGCGCAGTACTATTTGATTTGACAGGGGCGGGGCAGTTCCCGATACGGCTTTAATGCAAATGAGGGAGAGGGTGAATGCATGAGGGAAGTAATGCGAGGAGGACCAGAAAAAAGAGGCAGCACGATGTGAATGCAACGCAGTTTGCACTCATATAAAGGCCCCCCTCCATTCCAATGCACCTACCACATCGTATGCACCTAAGCATTTGCCCAAGCACCTACACTAATATGCGCAAAAGTTCTCGCTCCAGACCCATGGAGGCGATGCGCGCGAGCCGCCAGCGGCTGTGCCAGATGGTCCACGACACCGGCCTGTGGCATGGCACCATGGATCGTCTCAAGACGGTGTTGGTGACCGGCTGGTGGATGGCCGCCGTTGACGCCAGCTACAACTCTCAGTTGGACCAGATGATCGTTCGCACCACCAACAGGTTCACCGTCGTCAAGAAGCTCGCGGACGACATCGCCGTACTCCTCCAGCCCGCGCGCCCGGGCTCCTGTTTGCCTGCCACCCTAATCAGCCTCTATGTCGGAACCTCTTTCAAGCACTGGTGGCCCTGTGACTGCCCGCGATGCCATGAAGAATGTCCACCTCTGGAGGTCGCGCTCGCTGCGAGGCGCCTCACCCTGCAAGAATTTGTCGACCTACACATCCATGTGTACGAGTAAATCGTATACATAGGTATCTATAAGGCCAGTGAGGACGCTACGACGTTGGCCTTCTTCAGCCGGCTGGAAGCCTTGGATGCCTTTGCTGAGAAGCACCTTGACCTCGCCACAAAAGCCGCCGCTCCTTAGCCGCCGGTCAGTGGCCTGGCGCACTGAGTTGAGGAGGAGGAGGTCGTACGTTGATGGATGCATCTTTCTTCTTGCCTCCTGTAACCACCACTGCGATCACATCATCATGGCCTTAATTCTTATTGTGCTATTGCATTCTCGTTCCAGTCAATACAAACATGTGCAATCCCTTTGCTTAATTATATGCATCACTGTAACTAGTACTCCATCCGTCAATTTATAAGTTGTGCTTCCAGTGTCTATCTCGTTACTTTTTGATAATTTTTTGTTTTTTGAACAAATGTTGATTGGCTTGAATGAAGGTCTATCCCGCTATTAGGCGCCGCAGCGCGCTGTGCCACCGTTAGGCGCCGCGGCGCGCTCGGCTTGTGGACAACTTTTCCTTGCGTGTTCAACTGTGTGTGTGTGTATGTATGTATGTATGTATGTATGCATGTATATATATATATATATATATATATATATATATATATATATATATATATATATATATATATATATATATATATATATATATATATGGTTGCCATTGAGGCGACCCTGGAGCGCTCTGCTCGCGTCCCTCCAAGATGCACAGGCGGATCGTTGACATGAGGAAGTGCCTCGTTGATAGAGGCAAAGGTGTCCCGATGTTTTGATGAGATGGTGGCTATCGTTTTCTGTGGGAGTCAACCTTGATGATCCGACTACGAACGTGCGAGACGTCGCGCCTTAGCAATCGCTAAACCAACTTCCGAGGGTTATTGACCACGCTGGAGCACGATCAACCTGACCACGAGGGCTTGTTTTCTGCGAGCAAACGAAGAACAAGCAAGAAACTAAGATTCCAATCTGGATGTTGCGAATATAAGAGGAAAGCTTTATTAATGAAGGTGGGGTTCTGTGACGCCTTGGTCTGGTCATTGAACACAAACGAAGTACGCGAAGTTACAGCTATGACGAACTTTTAATCTAAACAAAACCCAAAGTCTAAACGGTGCCCTAAGGGCTGTATATATGGAGGAAGAGGGGGGGTATTTCGTGGCCCTTGGGGAAGGGGTCCGAAACCAACCCTATCTCTTGTTTCCCCACACGTACGGACTCTAAAACAGCCTATACTTATGTATTTCGAAATTACATGGGCCTGGCCCAATAATAAGGTGACACAGAACCTAGAATAGCCTCTGGACAAAGTTTATGAAGTGACATCTTGTATATTTCGTCCAAGGCTTCATGCGCTCATTATGGTGGCTTCAAAGTCCTGAAATCATCACTTGTAACTCTGTTCTTGTTCCCCTTGCGCATGCCATCAACTCCATGCTTGTTCTTGCTCCAATGTTCATCCCTCTTATCCATGCCAGGCCCTTCATTTGTAAGCAAAAAAATGTATCCAATTTAGGCAGCATCATATTCTCATGAACATTAGAATCATTACCAAGAAACGAAAGTACCTGATAATTTAATTGGCATGTGCGAGATCTAGTAATTGGTCCAGTATATGTAGTAGTTGGGGCTGTGGGTGTAACAATGGTATTGATGTCCTCATCACTCGTTACCCAAATCGATGAGCCCGGATCGAGCCACAAGCAAAGCAAGCGTCACAAGGAAGTAAGTGATGATCAGACGGTCGTTTATGCTAGTTAATCATGCATGTAATATATACTTTACTTTATTGGTGTGTGGAAATGTCATGTGTGTAGTAGCCACCTATGTAATTATGCATGTAATAGTTTACTTTGGTGTGTGCAAATGCCATGGTTGTAGTAGCCACCTATGTAAGTGTATGTTTAATTTGGTTATGCAACCATGTCCTTTATAAGTGTGTGTATATATATGTTGTTGTTGTTCTGTATGCAATCCCATGGCACAACACACACATCTTATTAGCAGCATTCATCTGTGTTATTATCGGTCTTCGCACACATTTCTGATTACATACCTGTTTGAAGCGTATCACACACATCTTATTACATTGAACCATTTCTGTTCTCTTGTCTCAACACAAACAGTTCATCCGAGTGAACCACATGCCGTATATCGCACACACCTTGACCCGGTTGGCCGTTTCTTTTGTGTTTCCTAATCACAAACAGTTCATCCGAGTGAACCGTATGCTGTATATCGCACACACCTCCATCTGGCTGCCCGTTTCTTTTGTTCCTCCTTATTGCAAACAGTTAACTTAACTGAATTGTATGCCCTGCATTGCACACCCAACTAAAATCTGAACCGTGTTTGATGCATCCTCGATCGCAAACGTTTTGCACCTTTTTTGACGGTTTTTTACACCACCATTTGCGATTATTGCATCACACATGGTTTCGTCGAAGGGTCCCTGATCGTAGTGTCACGTTAGCAGCATCCTGCAGTAGTGCAAGTCAAGCCACTTGAAACATTCAGAGGAGGATACCATATCATCATACTACACCACAATAATTTTAATGCATGTTGACATCCAAGATAAATCATTATCCACTCCTAGCTACTTAAGCATGGCATGAGAAACTATAATCTCTAATTTTCATTGCAAACATGTTTGATCATAATAGGCTGAATCATGGATACAAGGTTAAACATATTTACAAAAACAGAACAAGCTGACTTCATACCCGTTTCTCTCTGCCACAGCCAGTTCATCAAATATCGTCATTATTGCCTTTCACTTGCACAACCGAATGATATGAAAATAATAATAGTGCAAGAGTGCCATAGACTAAGCTGGAATATGCAAACATTTTATTCAAAAGAAGAAGACAAGGTAATGTGGGCCCTTTATTAGATCAATAGCAATGCATATGAGAGCCACTCAACATTTTCATCGTGATCTACTCCTTGGTATGACTCGATAAAAAGAAAAGAACTTCAGAGAAACACACTAAAATATTTTTGGAGTTTTTAGTTTTTCTTGAAGAAAGAAAAGGAAAACAAAACGGGAAAAATTTATTTACAGGGAAAACTCCCAACAAGCAAAAGAAGAATCGATAAATCTTTTTGAGTTTTCTTTTAATACTACAATTAAATAAACTAGAAAGAAAAACAAAAAAGAAGCACGAAATATGTTTGGGTTTTCTGTAAGTTTTTCAAACACACAAGAAGAAAGCGAGCAAATAAATCTAGCATGTATAATACAATGAAAAAGTGTGAACACTGACAACTAGAATGAAATGTGTGAACATGAATGTAATGTCGGTGGAAATGCGTACTCCCCCAAGCTTAGGCTTTTGGCCTAGCTTGGTAATCACCATCCACGACCTGCATAGTAGTCAGAGTGGTAGGTGACGAAGGCTCTTGGTGCAACCTCCTCATCCTGCCGAGCAGCCACAACCTCCGCATTGTGTGCGCGTGCCTCGCTCTCAAAAACATAATATCTTCCTTTGATGTGAAAACCAAAGAGAGCAGGCACAGGCAAAAAGGCACAATGGTTTCTTTATTGAACCGCATGCTATAAGTATAATCATCGATTTGGCCCTTAAGGAACGTATGGCACTTCATGGCCTCAAAGTCTAAGTACTAAGTAGGTAGGATAGGGTCATTAGGCCAAAGTGATACACCCAGCTCCTTTGCCACACATGAAGCATAAATCCCACCATAAAAATATCCACTGCCAACGTTGTGTTGCAATCTGCATGCAACAATCGCTCCAAGGTTATAACATTTAATACCGATGAGAGCAGTGTTTATGAGGCTCAAGTCAGGAGCACATAGTGTACTACAGTCTTGTTTGCCTACGATGCATTTACTATTAAAACAATGCAAAGTATTGAATTGATGGGAAATGAATACTTTTTATTCTACCTTGTGCCACTCATGTGTCCTCGCCATAACAAAGATTAATCAAGAATGGCTCATACTCGGATCTTGGTGGCTCGTCCAGCGAACCCCAAAACGGAATTTTACACATACCACTAAACACATCTAGAGGCATGGTAATTGGATGGTCATAAAGTTCAAACAAAACTCTAGACTCACGAGGATGGAATTTAAATTCGTTAGTAAACGTTTCTGTGAGGCTGAGATGCTGGATGCGCTTATCTTCAATGTAGGGACCGAGCTCGGTGTTGTGAACATATTGCTCAAATTCTTCTTTAATACCTGCACTCACCATAAAATCATTGCACGACCATAGGCAGGATTTGATAGCTGCTTCCCGTACTGAACTTGCGCTTGGTTCAACATAAGACTGATGAGTTGAGCCACTGCTAGATGATGCCTCCAAGGACCTCCTCCTCAAAGAACTCCTTCCAAAGAAGCTCATTTTATTCGCGTACAATTTCTGAAATTTTTTGGGTCACAAACTTTTGTCAACAAAACTTCGCAAGATTGATAGCAACTACTCATAAGGGTCCATAGAGGCTATGTTAAGCATTCAAACTACTTAGAACTCTAATAATTCAACATGCAAGCTCATCTACAACAACACCAAGAGTAGATAATTATTAAAAATATAAACCACTAAAGCAAAAACTAATTGGAGCAATGGAGGAGTCACATACCAAGTAGCAATCCCCCAAAACAGTTTAGGAAATGGAGCTTCGAGCAAAGAGATCAAAATCCGTGGGTTTGAGAGCAAGAACACGAAAGAGAGAGCATTCGTGATTTTTTTCTGGAGGTAGGTGATGATATGGGCTAAAGAGATAAGTGAGGGGGCCACGTGGGGACAGCAACCCACCATGGCGCGTCTAGGGCTGCTGGCGCGCCCAGGTGGGTTGTGCCCACCTAGTGCACCCCCCTCTGATGTTATTTGCACTAAAAATTCAGAAATATTCAGAAAAAATCACATTAAATTTCCAAGGCATTATGAGCACTTTTATTTTTGGGTCATTTTTTATTGCACGAGAAATTCAGAAAACAGACAACACATGGCATTTTATTTTATTTAACTAAGAAAAACAGAGAACAATATATAAGGACAGAAGGTTGTGCCTACTAAATTCATCAACTTCATACCTCTAAAAAATGATCCATTAATAAGGTTGAACAAGTCTTATTAATAACCATCTTCGATTAGCATGAAACCGAAAAACTTCTGTAAAACACTAAGTTACCTCAATAGGGATATGCATGTCCCCAACAATAAGCATTTCATATTTCTTTTTGGTAGTAGGTAGAGGTAGTTAAAAACTTCTAATAGTGAGTGTCGAAGATTTTTCAATAACACTAATACCATTCACTTGGAATTGTTTCTTAGGGAAGTGCACCGTATGTTTATTACCATTGATATGAAAAGTGACCTTGCTCTTACTGCAATCAATAACAACCCCTGCAGTATTCAAGAAGGGTCTACCAAGGATAATCGACATGTTGTCATCCTCGGGCATCTCAAGTATAACAAAGTCAGTTAAGATAGTAACATTTGCAACAACAATGGGTACATCCTCACAAATACCGATAGGTATGGCAGTTGATTTGTCATCCATTTGCAAAGATATTTCAGTAGGTGTGAGTTTATTCAAATCAAGTCTTTTATATCAGGAGAAAGGCATAACACTAACATCAGGTCCTAAATCACATAAAGCAGTTTTAACATAATTTCTTTTGACAGAGCAAGGTATAGTTGGTATTCCCGGATCTCCAAGTTTTTTAGGTAATCCATGCTTAAAATAATAATTAGCAAGAATGGTGGAGATTTTAGCTTCCGGTATCTTTCTCTTATTAGTGGTGATGTCTTTCATATATTTTGCATAGGGGCCATCTTTAAAATATCACTCAAGTGAGTGCGCAAAAAGACTGGCCTAAGCATTTCAGCAAAGCGTTCAAATTCTTCATCATCTTTCTTTTTAGTTGGTTTTGGTGGAAAAGGCATAGGTTTCTGAACCCATGGTCCTCTTTCTTTACCATATTTTCTAGCAACAAAGTCTCTTTTATCATATCTTTTATTTTTAGTTTGTGGGTTATCAAGATTAACAACGGGTTCTATCTCAACATCATTATCTGATTGTTTATTATTGCCTGGTTGAGTGTCTTCATGAACATCATCATTTTCTTTTCCATTATCACTAGATGAATGTTCATTACCAAATTGAGTCTCGGCGTCTGAGATAGAGACATTGTTATTTTCTTCAGGAGGTTTTTGTATTTCAGGTTCACTAGAGGCATGCAAAGTCCTATCATTTTTCTTTTTCTTTTTCTTTCTAGAAGGACTAGGTGCATCGGTGTTAATTCTTTGAGAGTCTTGTTCAATTATTTTAGGATGTCCCTCGGGATAAATTGGTTCCTGAGTCATTCTACCTCCTGTAGTCATTACTCTTAACAACATGATCATTTATATTATTGTTCATTTCATCAAGCGATTCTTTTTGAGATTTAGCAACTTGTTCTAACTCGGTATGAACCATAGAGGCATGTTTTCCTTCGCCTCTAACATCATTAGAGATTCTAAATAACAAGTCACTCAAGCGAGCACTCATATCATAGTTGTATTTCAATTGTTTCATAACATTTGCATTCAAGTGATCTTGTTTTCTAATGTAATTATCAAACTCATAAAGGCGTTGACTAGGATGCATATTATAAGGATTGTCACTTTAATCAAATTTCATTTAAGAGTTTACCTCTACCACCTTTGGTGGTAGTGTGTCAAGTCCATGTATTTCTTCAATAGGAGGTAAAATTTTAACATCCTCTGCTTTAATACCTTTTTCCTTCATAGATTTCTTTGCCTCTTGCATATCTTCTGGACTGAGATATAAGATACCCATCTTCTTTGGAGTGGTTTTATGCGGTGGTTCAGGAAGAGTCCAATCATCATAATTTTTCAATATATTATTCAATAATTCCTCAGCTTGTTCAATAGTCCGTTCCTTGAAAACACAAACAACACAACTATCTAGGAAGTCCCTAGAAGCATCGGTTCGGCCATTATAGAAGATATCAAGTATTTCATTTTTCTTAAGAGGATGATCAGGCAAAGCATTAAGAAATTAGAGAAGCATCCCCCAAGCTTCTGGGAAACTCTCTTCTTCAATTTGCACAAAGTTAAATATTTCCTGTAAGGCAGCTTGTTTCTTATGAGCAGGAAAATATTTTTCAGAGAAGTAATAAATCATATCCTGGGGACTACGCACACAACCAGGAGCAAGAGTATTGTACCATATCTTAGCATCACCCTTTAATGAGAACGGAAATAAGTTGAGAATATAATAGTAGCGGATTTTATCATCAAGAGCAAAAAGGGTGGCTATATCACTTAACTTAGTAAGGTGCGCCACAATAGTTTCAGTTTCATAGCCATGGAAAGGATCAGATTTGACTAAAGTAACTAACTCTGGGTTGACAGAGAATTCATAATCCTTATCATCAACAAATATAGGTGAAGTACCAAACTTGGGATCACATTTCATTCTAGCATTCAAAGATTATAATAATTTCTTAAGATCATCTCTATCATTGCAAGCAAGAAAATCTCTAGCTGTCTCCTCATCCATAACATATCCTTCAGGTACCTTAGGCAATTCATATCTAGGAGAGCTAGGTCTAATAGATGTTTCAAGATTTCCAGTTTCAAGTACTTCATTAGTTTCAATAATTTCATCAGTTTCAGCATTCTCAATATCTTCAGCTCTAGCAATTTGTTCATCAAGAAATTCACCTAGTGGCATATTATCATCAAGCAAGGGACTAGAATCATCATGAGTGGCATTCATAGAAGTAGCATCATCAATAACTTGCGACATATCAGGATTAATAGCATGTGGTGGTGTTGCAAGTCTACTCAAAATAGAAGGTGAATCAAGTGCAGAGCTAGATGGCAGTTCCTTACCTCCCCTAGTCTTAGAGGGAAATATCTTATTCTTTGTATCCTTCAGATTCTTTATAGTGATAAATGGATAATAATCCCAAGTGACTCAACAAATATAACTATGCTCCCCGGCAACGGCGCCAGAAAAAGGTCTTGATAACCCACAAGTATAGGGGATCACAACAATTTTTGAGGGTAGAGTATTCAACCCAAATTTATAGATTCAACACAAGGGGAGCCAAAGAATACTTGCAAGTATTAGCAGTTGAGTTGTCAATTCAACCACACCTGGAGATTAAATATCTGCAGCAATATGATCAGTAGCAAAGTAATATGATAGTAGTGATAGTAGTAGTAGTAACGGTAACAGTGATAGCAATGATTTTGTAGCAAGTGTAATAGTAGCAACAACAGTAGTAACTTAGCAAGAAAAATATGTGGAAAATTCGTAGGCATTGGATCAGTGAATTCGTTGGATGATATTCATCATATAATAGTCATAACCTAGGGCGATACAAAACTAGCTCCAGTTCATAAATATAATGTAGGCATGCATGTATTCCATAAATAGTCATATGTGTAGGGAAATGTTGCATGGAAAACAAAAAAATTCTACGCACACGCAATGATCTATCCATGGAGATACATAGCAATGAGGGGGAGAGTGTGTCTACGTACCCTCGTAGACCATAAGCGGAAGCGTTTGACAATGCGATTGATGTAGTCGAACTTCTTCTAGCTCCATCCGATCAAATACCGAACGTACGACACCTCCAAGTTCTGCACACTTTCAGCTTGGAGACGTCCCTCGTCTTCTTGATCCAGCAAGTTGTCGAGGTAGTAGATGAGTTATATCAGCACGTCGGCGTGGTGACGGTGATGGTGAAGTGATCCGCATAGGGCTTCACTTAAGCACTACGAAGATATGACCGTGGGAGTAAACGGTGGAGGGGGCGCCGCACACGGCTAGGCAATTGTCTTGGGTGTGCTAGGGGCGCCCCCACATATATATAGGTGGAGGGAGGGAGGAGCAGCCAAGGGGTGTGCCCCAAGTAGGCCGAATCCTACTTGGGGTCTTCCCCAATTCGGCCTCCCCCCTTCCATAATTGCCGAAAGGAAAAAGGGAAGAGGGAAGAAAGGGGGGGCCGAATGATAACCCACAAGTATAGGGGATCGCAACAGTTTTCGAGGGTAGAGTATTCAACCCAAATTTATTGATTCGACACAAGGGGAGCCAAAGAATATTCTCAATTATTAGCAGTTGATTTGTCAATTCAACCACACCTGGATAACTTAGTATCTGCAGCAAAGTATTTAGTAGCAAAGTAGTATGATAGTAACGGTAATGGTGGCAAAAGTAAAAGTGATAGTTTTGTAGTAATTGTAACAGCAGCAACGGAAAAATAAATAAGAAAAGAACAATATGTGAAAAGCTCGTAGGCATTGGATCGGTGATGGAGAATTATGCCAGATGCGATTATTCATGCGACAGTTATAACATAGGGTGACACGGAACTAGCTCCAACTCATCAATATAATGTAGGCATGTATTCCGAATATAGTCATACGTGCTTATGGAAAAGAACTTGCATGACATTTTTTGTCCTACCCTCCCGTGGCAGCGGGGTCCTATTGGAAACTAAGGGATATTAAGGCCTCCTTTTAATAGAGTACCGGACCAAAGCACTAACACATAGTGAATACATGCACTCCTCAAACTACGGTCATCACCGGGAGTGGTCCCGATTATTGTCACTTCGGGGTTGCCGGATCATAGCACATAGTAGGTGACTATAGACTTGCAAGATAGGATCAAGAACTCACATATATTCATGAAAACATAATAGGTTCAGATCTGAAATCATGGCACTCGGGTCCTAGTGACAAGCATTAAGCATAGCAAAGTCATAGCAACATCAATCTCAGAACACAGTGGATACTAGGGACCAAACCCTAACAAAACTAACTCGATTACATGATAAATCTCATCCAACCGATCACCGTCCAGCAAGGCTACGATGGAACTACTCACGCACGGCGGTGAGCATCATGAAATTGGTGATGGAGGATGGTTGATGATGACGATGGCGATGGATTCCCCTCTTTGGAGCCCCGAACGGACTCCAGATCAGCCCTCCCAAGAGAGATTAGGGCTTGGTGGCGGCTCCGTATCGTAAAACACGATGAATCCTTCTATCTGTTTTTTTTCTCCCCGAACGTGAATAGATAGAGTTGGAGTTGAGGTCGGTGGAGCACCAGGGGGCCCACGAGGCAGGGGGGCACGCTTAGGGGGGTAGGCGCGCCCCCACCCACATGGACAGGGTGTGGTCCCCCTAGCCTTGATTCTTTTGCCAGTGTTTTTTATTAATTCCAAAAATAATCTCCGTTGATTTTTAGGTCATTCCGAGAACTTTTATTTCTGCACAAAAATAACACCATGGCAATTCTTTTGAAAACAACGTCAGTCCGGGTTAGATCCATTCAAATCATGCAAGTTAGAGTCCAAAACAAGGGCAAAAGTGTTTGGGAAAGTAGATACGACGGAGACATATCAACTCCCCCAAGCTTAAACCTTTGCTTGTCCTCAAGCAATTCAGTTGATAAACTGAAAGTGATAAAGAAAAACTTTTACAAACTCTGTTTGCTCTTGTTGTAGTAAATATGTAAAGCCAGCATTCAAGTTTTCAGCAAAGATTATGAACTAACCATATTCACAATAACATTTAGGTCTCATGTGTACTCATGTCAATGGCATAATCAACTAGCGAGCAATAATAATAAATCTTGGATGACAACACTTTCTCAAAACAATCATGATATGATATAACAAGATGGTATCTCGCTAGCCCTTTCTGAGACCGCAAAACATAAATGTAGAGCACCTCTAAAGATCAAGGACTGACTAAACATTGTAATTCATGGTAAAAGAGAACCAGTCATAGTCATACCCAATATAAATTAATAGTAATGGATGCAAATGACAGCGGTGCTCTCCAGCTGGTGCTTATTAATAAGAGGGTGATGACTCAACATAAAAGTAAATAGATAGGCCCTTCGCAGAGGGAAGCAAGGATTTGTAGAGGTGCCAGAGCTCGAATTTGAAATAGATATAAATAATATTTTGAGCGGCATACTTTCATTGTCAACATAACAACCGAGAGATCTCGATATCTTCCATGCTACTCACATTATAGGCGGTTCTCAAACAGAATGGTAAAGTTTATACTCCCCCTCCACCAACAAGCATCAATCCATGACTTGCTCGAAACAACGAGTGTCTCCAACATACATCAGGTCCCAGGGGGAGTTTTGTTTGCAATTAATTTTGATTTAGTTTTCATAAAGCATGGGACTGGGCATCCCGGTGACCAGCCATTTTCTCGTGAGTGAGGAGCGGAGTCCACTCCTTTTGAGAATAACCCGTCTAGCATGGAAGATACAGACAGCCCTAGTTGATACATGAGCTATTCGAGCATACAAAACATAATTTCATTTGAAGGTTTAGAGTTTGGCACATACAAATTTACTTGGAACGGCAAGTAGATACCGCATATATAGGAAGGTATAGTGGACTCATATGGAATAACTTTGGGGTTTATGGAAGTGGATGCACAAGCAGTATTCCCGCTTAGTACAAGTGAAGGCTAGAAAAAGACTGGGAAGCGACCAACTAGAGAGCGACAACAGTCATGAACATGCATTAAAATTAATAAACATTGAGTGCAAGCATGAGTAGGATATAATCCACCATGAACATAAATATCGTGAAGGCTATGTTGATTTTGTTTCAACTACATGCATGAACATGTGCCAAGTCAAGTCACTTGAATCATTCAAAGGAGGATACCACCCTATCATACCACATCACAACCATTTTGATAGCATGTTGGCACGCAAGGTAAACCATTATAAACTCATAGCTGATTAAGCATGGCATAAGCAACTATAATCTCTAATTGTCATTGTAAACATGTTTATTCATAATAGGCTGAATCAGGAACGATGAACTAATCATATTTACAAAAGCAAGAGAGGTCGAGTTCATACCAGCTTCTCTCATCTCAGTCAGTCTATCATATATCGTCATTATTGCCTTCACTTGCACGACCGAACGATGTGGATGATAATAATAATAGTGCACGTGCATTGGACTAAGCTGGAATCTGCAGGCATTCAATATAAAGGAGAAGACAAGGTAATATGGGCTCTTGATTAAATCAACAATAATGCATATAAGAGCCACTTCAACATTTTCATTATGGTCTTCTCCTCTCGACCCCCAAGGAAAAGAAAATAAATAAAACCATTTACATGGGAAAGCTCCCAACAAGCAAAAGAAGAACGGGAAATCTTTTGGGGTTTTCTTTTAGTTATTACTAATTTAGGCATGGAAAGTAAACTAGCTAAAAGCTACAACCATTTTTTTGTTTTTCTTAAGGTTTTTCAAACACACAAGAACAAAGCATAAAAAAGGAAAATAAACTAGCATGGATAATACAATGAAAAAGTATGAGCACCGACAACTAGCATAAGTGTGTGAATATGAATGTAATGTCGGTGAGAAATACGTACTCCCCCAAGCTTAGGCTTTTGGCCTAAGTTGGTCTATGGCCACGGGTGGCCTGGCGGATATCCAAAGTTGTAGTTGGGGTCGTACTGTGATGCGGCAGCTATTGCCTCATGAGCTACCGCCTGGAGGCGGGATGTCTCCGTCCTCCTCTTATACTCGCTCGCCTCCTCCCTGGTTATAATAAATCTCCCTTTTGTCTGAAAGTCAAAGAAAGTAGGAGCGGGGAGAGAAACATGGAAAATGCGGCGCCTGTCAAACATTAGCCGGTACTGGAGAGGTTGTTCGTTCCTCTCAATAAACTGGTGGCGAACCATAGCCTCATATCCTAGATAAGTGGGAGGCAATTCCATATCATTTTCTTGTATGGGTATCTCAAGAAAATTAGCCACACGGGTTGCATAAATTCCCCCAAAAAAGTCTCCACTTAAAGCATTATTATGCAACCTCTGTGCAATAATAGCCCCCAAGTTATATTGTTTATCTCCTAAAACAGCACTTCTAAGAACACTAAGATCAGGGACACACATGTGACATGCTTCATCCTTACCATTTATGCACCTACCTATGAAGAGCGCAAAATAATGTATAGCAGGAAAATAAATGCTCCCTATGGTAGCTTGTGTTACATCTCTAGACTCCCCCACTGTAATGCTAGCAAGAAAATCTCTAAACTCAGATTGCAAGGTTCCCTCATACTACCCCATTGTGGAAGTTTGCAAGCGGTACTAAAATCCTCTAAATCCATAGTGTAAGATTGGCCATAGATATTAAATAGGACAGTGTGAGAATTACGTGAAGATGAAAATTTGAACCTTCTCACAAAGGAATCAATTAGGTGATAGTATGGAGGGCACTTATCTTGCATGAAGCCCTCGAGTTCTGCATTACGCACATATGCGTCAAATTCCTCTTTAATCCTGCTTGGACCATGAAATCTTCTGATGGCCATTCACAAAGCCGCACTTGAGCGTCCCTCGGCGGTTCATCGTCCGCATCGCGTATTGCGGGCCTGGGTCCTTGCTTCCTTGAAGAACCACCTTGATACATTTTCCTAAACATATTTCTTCCTCTGAAAAATTTCTAAAATTTTTAGTAACTCAAAATAAAAGTGAACCAAACTCAACAAAATTGATAGCAACTACTCCCACAAGTGCCTAGAGACTATATCATGCATTAGAACTACTTGGGACCATATAAATTTGACATGCAAGCTCAAGAACAGGGTCACTTAGGCAGCAAAAATTTGCAATGAATAAAGCACTAGAACAAAAACTAATTGGACCATTCGAGGAGTCACATACCGAAGAACAATCCCCCAAAGCAGTTTTGTGAGTGGAGCTTTGAGCTAGGAGATCGAAAATCGCAGCACAATGAGCAATAACTCATGCTTGAGCTGGTTGGTGATTTTTTTGGGAGGAAGGAGTGTGTGGTGGCTGGAATAAGTGGAGGGGAGCCACCATGGGCCCACGAGGCAGGGGGGCGCGCCTAGGGTGGTGGGCGTGCCCTAGACCCTCGTGGCCAGGTGCCAGCTCCCCCCTGATGTGTTCTCAGTGCCAGATATTCTCAAATATTCCATAAAAATCATATTTCATTTTCGGGGCATTTGGAGAACTTTTATTTTTGTGGTATTTTTTATTGCTCGGATAATTCAGGAAACAGACAGAAAATACTATTTTTGCTTTATTTAATATAAATTACAGAAAGTAAAAGGAGGGTACAGAAGGTTGTGCTTTGTAACTTCATCCATCTCATGCTCATCAAAAGGAATCCACTAACAAGGTTGATCAAGTCTTGTTAACAAACTCATTCTGAATAACATGGAACCTGAGAAATTTCGAATAACACTATGTTACCTCAACAGGGATATGCACATCCCCAACAATAAGAATATCATATCTCTTTTTGACAGCAGGAAGAGTAAATTCAAAACCTCCAATAGTAATCGACATAATTTTTCCAATAGAGTTTATACTGTGGACTTGAGGTTGTTTCCTCGGAAAGTGTACCGTATGCTCATTTCCATTAACATGAAAAGTGGCATTGCCTTTATTGCAAGCAATAACAGCCCCTGTAGTATTCAAAAAGGGTCTTCCAAGAATAATAGACATACTATCGTCCTCGGGTATATCAAGAATAACAAAGTCCTTTAAAATAGTAACGTTTGCAACCACAACAGGCACATCCTCACAAATACCGACAGGTATAGCAGTTGAGTTATTGGCCATTTGCAAAGATATTTCAATAGGTGTCAACTTATTCAAATCAAGTCTATGATATAAAGAGAGAGGCATAACACTAACACCGGCTCCAAGATCACATAAAACAGTTCTAACATAGTTTCTTTTAATGGAGCATGGTATAGTTGGTACTCCTGGATCTCCTAGTTTCTTAGGTATTCCACCCTTAAAAGTATAATTAGCAAGCATGGTGGAAATTTCAGCTTCTGGTATCTTTCTCTTATTAGTAACAATATCTCTCATATACTTAGCATAAGGATTCATTTTAAGCATATCAGTCAAGCGCATACGCAAGAAGATAGGTCTAATCATTTCAGCAAAGCGCTCAAAATCCTCATCATCCTTTTTCTTGGATGGTTTAGGAGGAAAAGGCATGGGTTTATGAACCCATGGTTCTCTTTCTTTACTGTGCTTCCTAGCAACAAAGTCTCTCTTATCATAATGTTGATTCTTTGATTGTGGGTTATCAAGATCAACAGTAGGTTCAATTTCTACATCATTGTTATTACTAGGTTGAGCATCAACATGAACATCATCATTAACATTATCACTAGGTTCATGTTCGTTTCCAGATTGTGTTTCAGCATCAAAGATAGAAATATCATTGGGATTCTCAGGTGTGTCAACAACAGGTTCACTAGAAGCATGCAAAGTCCTATCATTTTTCTTTTTCTTCTTCTTAGAAGGACTAGGTGCATCAACATTATTTCTTTGAGAATCCTGCTCAATTCTCTTAGGGTGACCTTCAGGATACAAAGGTTCCCGAGTCACTTTACCCCCTCTAGTTGGAACTCTAACAACAAAGTCATTATTCTTACTATTCAATTCATTAAGCAAATCATTCTGAGCTTTTAGTACTTGTTCTACTTGAGTGGTAACCATAGAAGCGTGTTTACTAATGAGTTTAAGTTCACCTTTAACTCTAGACATATAGTCACCCAAGTTTTCAATCATATAAGCATTGTGTTTCAGTTGTCTACCAAAATAAGCATTAAAATCTTCTTGCTTAACCATAAAGTTATCAAACTCATCCAAACATTGGCTAGCAAACTTAGCAGGAGGGATTTCAGCTTTATCATATCTATAGACCGAGTTTACCTTTACTACCTGTGTCGGGTTATCAAGGCCGTGTGTTTCTTCAATAGGTGATGAATTAAGACCATGCATTTCTTCAACAGGAGGTAAATAATTAACATCTTCAGCTTTTATACCCTTTTCTTTCCTAGATTTGTTTGCCTCTTGCATATTTTCAGGACTGAGAAATAGAATACCCTTTTCTTCGGAGTTGGCTTAGGAGTTGGTTCAGGAAGTGTCCAATTATTTTCATTGGTTAACATATTATTCAGTAGAATTTCAGCTTGATCAACTATTCTTTCCCTGAAAACACAACCAACACAACTATCCAGGTGGTCTCTGGAAGCATCGGTTAGTCCATTATAAAAGATATCAAGTATTTCATTTTTCTTGAGAGGATGATCAGGCAAAGCATTAAGTAATTGGAGAAGCCTCCCCCAAGCTTGTGGGAGACTCTCTTCTTCAATTTGCACAAAATTATACATTTCCCTTAAAGCAGCTTGTTTCTTATGAGCAGGGAAATATTTAGCAGAGAAGTAATAAATCATATCTAGGGGACTACGCACACAACTAGGATCAAGAGAATTAAACCATATCTTAGCATCACCCTTTAATGAGAATGGAAATAATTTAAGGATATAGTAGTAGCGAGTTTTCTCATCATTAGTGAACAGGGTGGCTATATCATTTAATTTAGTAAGATGTGCCACAATAGTTTCAGATTCATAGCCATAAAAAGGATCAGATTCAACCAAAGTAATTATCTCAGTATCAACAGAGAAATCATAATCCTTATCAGTAATAAAGATAGGTGAAGTAGCAAAAGCAGGGTCATATTTCATTCTATTATTCGGAGATTTTTCTTTCAGCTTAGCTAATAATTTCTTAAGATCACTCCTATCATTGCAAGCAAGAAAGTCTCTAGCAGTTTCTTCATCCATAACATAACCCTCAGGCACAATAGGCAATTCATATCTAGGGGGAGAATCTTCATCATCACTTTCATCAATATTATCAGTTTCAATAATTTCATTCTCTCTAGCCCTAGCAAGTTGTTCATCCAGAAATTCACCTAGTGGCACAGTAGTATCAAGTATAGAAGTAGTTTCATCATAAGTATCATGCATAGCAGAAGTGGCATCATCAATAACATGCGACATATCAGAATTAATAGCAGAAGCAGGTTTAGGTGTCGCAAGCTTACTCAAAACAGAAGGTGAATCAAGTGCAGAGCTAGATGCACTACAAAAAAAATACACTTCCGTGATGATACGTGTTTTTCACAGTAGGTCGCTTTTTTTGTCATGCATGTACATCCATGACAAATTTATGACAGAATCAAGATAGTCATACTTGTGCTGTCGTAGAAGTGTTCCATGACATTACCAAAATTATCATCACGGAAGTGTCCACTTCCATGACGATAAATCGCGCGTCACAGAAGTGCTTTCGTCAAGGGTGACCGACACGTGGCATTCACCGTAACGGAACGCCGTTAAGCTATCAGGTCGGGTTTTGGATCCGATAACCCGTTAACAGCCCCGACCAATGGGAAATTTCCACGTGTAAAATTCTTATTGGCCGGACGAAACACGTGTCAGCTCGTCAGTGGGTTAGATAGGCGCCTATGATATGTCGACACGTGGCATGACCCAACAAGTTTAAATGGGCCGGCCCAACTGAAGTCCCACAAGATTTTGCGGACCATAATGGGCTGGCCCAGCTAAAGGCCCACGAGATTTTGCGGACCGTAATGGGCTGACCCAGCTAAAGGCCCACAAGATTTTCCGGGCCATAATGGGCCGGCCCAGGTAAAGGCCCACAAGATTTTTGTGTGCCATAATGGACCGGCCCAGGTAAAGCCCACAAGATTCTTGCGGGTCATAATGGGCCGGCCCAGCTAAAGGCCCATGATATTTCGCCGACATTAATGGGTCGGCCCAGCTGTAGGCCCACAAGATTTTGAGGACCCTAGTAGGCCGGCCCATTAACTGGCTGCCATGTTTTGGGCCAAATGCCGGCCCATATTTGATCCGGTCCATTAATGGCCTGCCACGCTCCGGGCCTAATAGTGGCCCATATGAGATCCGGCCCGTTAAAAGCCTACCATGTTTTGGGCCAAATTACGGCCCATATCAGGTCCGGCCCTTTAAGAGGCTTTGGGCTCAATTATGGCTCATATCAGATTCGTCCCGTCAACTGGACACTATGCTTTTGGGCCCACTTGCTAAAGGCCCACTTAGTAATTCGTCCTGATATTAGTTTTGGCCTGTTAAGGGCCCGTTTAACATTTCGGCCCTATATTAATTTTGGCCTGTTAAAAGCCCGTCATATAGTTGGGCCTAACTACGGCCCTGTTTGCGTCCGGCCTGCTCGTAGCCGATATCTGATTGGGCCAAACAAGGACCGAGACAATTTTGGCATGTTAAAAGCCCGTGATTTGATCCGCACAATCATGGGTCGGGGTTCATTTCATGCTGCTGTGTAACTAGTATGAATTAAGAACAAAGCTACTCTATACAATAAAGAAATTACGGCATAGTAACTTAGAATAAACCTAAACTATACAATAAAGGGTTTAAGGTATATTACATTCACTGGGCATCGAAGTTCTCCACCAGTGATCATAAAGCGCAACGTAGAAGCAGATTACAAAAAATGGGCACCATTGCAGCGTAACAAAATAATACTGAACCAAGACCACTTCTAAGACAGTTCAAGAAAGGTTAGCCTTGCGGGGGAACTGTTGCGCAAGCTGCTGTGCAAGGCTGTGAGACCGGCCTAGCATGTCGGTCATAGCTTCCAGGTGTAGCTGTTTAGCGATGAGGTTCTCATTGGTGTTCTCTGCAATCTTTCTTAGAGATAGGACTTCAAGTCGAAGTTGAGTTGCAGAATGCCTTTCTGCTAGAACTTGGGACTGAAGAAGTCGAACTGATTCAGACAACGAATTCTGTGAGCTTGTCTGACTGTTAGTGTCAAGTAACTTGAACACTGCATCAAGACAAGACTTTGGGGTTGTCTCGCTATCTTCAAGATGTTTTGCCTTCTTTGCTGCAATATATGTTGGGTTTGTCTCACAACCTTCAGCAGACTTGTGCATGCCATCAGGCATATCACCCTGAAACAAAGCAGAGAGATGACAGGTTTTCCACGTGTATAAACAAAGATGATAACTGTTTTGTCAATTCTATCCAATTTCAAATTAGAAAATAAAGAGTATGTTCAAAATATCAATAGCATAATTTGGCATTGTTCATAATGCGGGGAGCTTCACCACACTACTGGATTACCATGTCAACAGCATAGATGAAGGACAAAGAAAATCATTGTATCTATTTTGGATAATGTGCATGGCATGTTGTTCATATCACCAGCCACATCAGTAAGATAAAACAGGAGATGACAAGGTGCAAACGTGGGCTGCTTCACCACACACTGGATTATAGATCCACAAAAACAAGCATACATATAGGGAGTATTAAGTAATGTGCATGGTATGAATAGGGAATTTGGTTTTACAAGTAAAACTTAGAACTTACGGTTCTTACGAACATGCATTTTGGTAGAAACAGCAAACTAAACAGCAGTAAACGATAGGGAGTATGAGCAAATTAAACAACAGTTGAGGATAAAGGCTTTAGAAGGACTGACTTACATTAACAGTTAACACCGGCTTTATAATACCCTTCTCCATGTCAAGGGAAGGATAACTCAAGAATTTCAGCACAAAATCTTCTTCATAAGCATTGCCTGTACTCTACATTTTGTAGAGAGTAATTATAGATATGATAATACTGGAAGGAGTAGAGGCAATGAAGATAAGATGCAGATTGATGCTACATAATCAACTACCAATCCCTGGAAGTACAAGCGTTACAGGACAAAATGTACTGACAAGAGCAATGGGCTACACTTCTGCACTAGCATTGTCTGTGTATTCTACTTGTTGGTAAGATTAAATATAGATCTGATCTTTTTTAGTAAATGGTGGGCGAGGGAGATAAGATGCAGAATGCTACAAAATGAACCAATCCCTCTTCCCATAATACAAGAGTGTTTTGAACACTGGTGTACTGTACAAAACGTTCTTATATTATGGGACGGAGTGAGTAGCTGTTAATGTAAGCACAGTGATAGACCACGTTCAGTCCTTACAAGAGGACTGCAGAGCTAAACCTCTTCAAAATCATTGGGTTGATTCTAAATTTATGTAAGAGTCCATACGGATCTTATAATGTCCACCAAATGGACGATTACGAGGCTAACATGTGCAGTGAGGCTACATAATCAAACAACTATGAAAGTAAGTATGGTCATACATGGTAAGAGGTACTCACAAGAGCAATGCAATGTGCAGTATAGTTGCGAGATTCTGTGGTCGCTTGAGAACGAATGTTCTTCTGCTAACAATTTTCCTACAATTGAGACATTAAGGCAAATGAAGAAATGTAGTTCAAATTGTGATGTGATATCATAGACAGTATCTTACGCTGCAGCCGAGACCAATGTGTAACAAGATTATTCCAGTCACCGTCGGATAAATGTAGCACCGGAGACTTTACAGAAATTTTGTTCAGAGGCTTGCCATCGAAGTGCGCTTGCCTCAGGTAGGAACGATACTTCATCAACGAGTGCTTGAAAAGAGCAACCAACCCTTGCTCGTCATCACAATCCAGTTTGCGCCTCGCCTATTTAAAAGAATGAAATCTTGTGTCTTCTGTCAGCAGAAACATATGCAGTAATGACCATGAATAACATTAGTACATTACTTACGCGTAAGTTGCGGAGGAAGACTGGAAATTTTTCTGTGTCTGCGGTATAATCTTTCCATGAAGGAAAGATGCGCACAAAGTTCCTGACAACAACATAAGCTTCGTCTTCTAAACTGGGAAGAAATGGAACAGGGGTCCTATTTGCTGCAATTGGGGCTCTCTCTGGTTCGAAAAGGGATTTGGCAACTGGATTTGGTGTACTCTTTGCTGGAATGGGGGTTTTGCGTCGTACAGCTGGTGCTATGTCAACTGGCATAATCATACTGTTTGCTGCAGTTGGTGTCTGCTGAGTTGGGGCATCAGAAATGACCAGTGTAGTAGGGCTAGAGTCTGCTAGAGTTGGGGTATTTTGTGGGTTAGGTGATATTGCAACTACACCTAATGGGCTATTTGATTTATCAGGTGCCACTACCTTTTCCAAATACTTTGCTTGTGCTCCTCCACGATCAGTAATCGCCCTCTTCCTTTTGAACGTCTGATACACAAGAACAACATTTGAATGGATAAATATGGTATGATGACAGATGGAATATGTACTGAAAATGGATAGGCAGGGCGTATTCACATACACGATGCGTAAATTAAGCTAATGGCAGTTCAACAAAGTAGAAGCAATGCAAAGCATCAGTTGCAAGATATGTGCGAGCAATGTAACCTTGGAAAGTTAGAGCAAGTACCTTGATGGGTGAATAAGATAGGGCATCTTCCTCTGACTCCTACACTAGGGAGCTACATTGACTTAGGTCTCCCTCTAGCTCAAAATCACTGTTAGGATCATATTCTGAGCATGAATCTGTAGGTGGAGAGTGTTTGCATTGCATTGCATCCAGACTTGATTTCAGTCCCTTAATGCCAAGTTTGACAGCCATGGCATTGTTCTGCTTTATTCTTTTCATGCGCGCAAGCTCATAATCATTATGATGCTGTTTAGAATCTGAGATTCATGAAAACATAAAAAGTAGTCAGATTATCTATGGAATGCATTGCGGTTTCAACTCGGAGAGTGTCTCCCTATAAACCCCTGCATATGCAAAGTTCACCTCCCCAACCGTGCTGACTAGACCACACACAGAGATACACACCCGAGTGGCGAACATGCATTTTCAAAACTAATTTAGGAACATTTAGCTGACCAATTAAACAACTGTGTTTTAATAATATCAGATTCGTATTTGAACAACTAAGCTTGTTTAGCTTGATGGGTGGAGCAGTGTTATTATGAAACGAAGCACGTATTCTGATCGTATAGTGATCATAAAAGGGGGAAACTCTAAGCATATATTTTTTTAGCAAAAGAGGGTTTCCCCTCTAATTTCTATTAAAGAAACCACCACGGAACCAACATGATCAATTAAACCGTATTATGGATGTGCCATGGCAGATTTGAAGCTGCAAACCGGAGAAATGATATTTAAAATCCATTGTTTGCTTTGAACTAAGAACTAAATTCTAAGAGCTGAAAAGAAAGTAGAGTAACCAAGTTAAGATCTATTTTCTGGTTGAGATCAAAAAGTTGAGGAGATATGAAGTACCACCTCTCTTGCGGCACCGTGTAGGCATCAGGGGTGCGATGGCTGTCGGTGGCGTTGAAGCAGATCTGCAACGGTAGACGGGTGCATCGGGGGATAAGTCCCGTTGCGGTGGAAGAGAAGGTCGTGTGAGCGGCCCCGGCAAAGAGGCCGCCGCCGCCGATGAAGCGAGAGGACGCGATGCAAGGCTATTGGTCCATCGCCGTGGATGAGAAACGTCCATCTCTAGCAGTGGATGATGCAGTCTTGGTAGGTGCTCTGGCATGGTGGAGGACGGTGGCGATGGATGTGGTGGAGGACGGCGACGATGGATGGGGTGGCGGACGGAGGCTGGTGTGGGAATGGGGTGTTCTAGCGCGGACGGTGTATGAATGGGAAAATGGAGGGAGAGGTACGGGGAACCATGTTTTTGGGACGCGCCTGTCTGAAATATGGGAAAGTTACGAACTTATCCCCCGTTTCAAATTTGGACGTCTCGTCGGTTGGGGATAGGAGGGTAATCTCGCATCTCCCAAATATTTGCCGGTAACTATTTCGGGCGAGGAGAGGGTGTTTTTCCGCCCATGGTTGGCGCCCACGGTGTATGAACAGGGCTGACAGGTAGGGCGGTTGTGTCACATCTGATGGAAGTTACACATCTGCCCCTATTTAAAATATTAGCCTACATCTATTTCGGACGAGGAAAGTTTGTTTTGCCGCCCACCGTGTATGAATGGGGAATGGAAGGAGAAACAGAGGTCTTTCGGACGAGCTTGAATCAAATGAGTTTTGCCGCCCATGTTTGACGCCCACCGTGTCGGAATGGGCTCAGAGGCGGTCGTGTCACGTCTAATTGAAGTTACTAACCTAGCCCTATTTAGAGCAGTGGAAATCGGCCGATGGATTGTCCGTGTAATGGGTAGACAGTAATATCCATCTCCCAAACACTTGGCTTCGGGCAGCCGATGTGGGAGTGGACATTTTGCTGTTTCTTTCGAATTTTGGGACAATAAGCATCCACGTTTACCCTGGCAACTAAATTCGAATCCATTTTGTATTCCTTTATGAATCTTTATAAATCATTCTATGTGTTTTTATATATCTTCAAAAGGATGACAAAGATGTATTCCACTACCATATATGAATATGGTTTACAAATGCCGATACTCAAATTCAGAAACTAGAATCCAGTTTAAGGTGAATTCGAATATTTGGAACACTTCATGTCCAACTCAAATGTCACACGCAGCATAATGTGTACTCCCATTTAGATATGTACACAAGCGATGTATCAAGATTCAAATACCGAGTCAATCAACCAAGAATGTACGGAACTAACAGACATATAAACACTTATAGAGTATATGGATCAATAATATCAACTAACACACATAAGCTAGGCTGTTGTGCTTTTTTTTTTGGCTACAACAGCATCCTTTTTTTAGCCAGCATCTTGGCCCTTTCCGATGCGTGCCACTTATGGTCCATCTATACTAGTATTGCTGAATGCACATTTAGCCCGATTGGCATATTTGTAGGTCTGGCACAACAATCCAAATGAAATGTCTCCGAGTATTATCAATTAATACAAACTTGTGCTCAAATAAAATTTCAAACAAAAAAACAATTATTACATGATCTCTAAAACAAATGGTTTGATTGATTACATGAACAGACAACACAAATGTTATTCAACTATGGAAAGAACATTTCACCTATGATTTACCAAGTAGGAATTTAATTTCCTTTTTTCCTTCAGGACCTTAACAATCTGGTCAGTCTCAGCTTGCTTCGTTTTGAAATCCACCAAATATTTAATGGTTGTCTTGAGTACTGCTTGTGATTGTGCTGTTTGCTTCCTCAAGATGTCAACTTCATCTCTAAGTGCAGAAGCATAATCTCTTTCTACCACTAGTTTAGCCTCTAGAGCATCAGCAGTTGGCAATTCATAGTGCACGATTGGGCCAGTGCCACTGCTATGGGATGATGCAACGTCCATGGGGACCTCGCTCTTTGATCTTGGGCTAACCTGTTTTGCCATTAAAGTTCTGATTGGATTCAGAAAAGTTGAAGTTAGCAAAACATCTCAACTAGGAGTTATAACAGCAAACCAGTTAAACAAACAAGGAATTAAAGAGTTTCAATTGGATGCTGAAAAGTAGTTATTAACATCATTGTAACCCGCTGTTGCAGCAGCAAAGCAGTTAAACAAACAAGTAGATATTTAAGTTAAGGCAGACAGGTAATTCTTAACAGTAAGTATCAAACACATAGAATGGCGCAGTCTACAATATGATTAACAGGCTGTGCCATTATGTAATCAGTAGCAAACTAAATTAAGCCAAGCAACGTAATTGAACAATTTTGAAATAAGTGGCTAACTAAAATTCCGAGAAGCAGGTAACTGAACTTACACTAGTTCTTTGTACAGGCACACTACAACTTCTTTTTCGCTTACATGGTTGTACGAAGGAGTCCATGACATTGATTGCTTGGATACGCAGTCCCAATACTTCTTTCTTCCCACACTGCATGGGTAAGTCGAATGGTTAATCTGGTAAGATGGTGCGTCCTTGATATGTTATATGAGGATGTGTAGTCAGACTAGTTGTAGCCAAACACATCACACTGGCTTTTACTGTATATTTCATGCGATTACTTTTGGCATATCGAGATCCAAGCAATCTACAATAGGATGAAAAGACTGGCATCCTTCACATTATTGGCGAACTTAGTTCATAGAAACAAGCAATTCAACCATTCTGTTAGTAAATCAAAAGCGCCACTGGAATATTTTTCACTATCCAATCATACACGCAAAAGGGGCGACGCCACCATAGGGGCTGGTATGGGCGGCCGCCTCAGGTGGCTGGAAAGTGTGCACCTAGTTTGAGTCGTCCAGGTTGGCCCACGCTAGTTTTGTTCGTCCCAACGCACGAGCAGGCAATGTAAAAAATGAAAAAAATGTTTCAATTTGGATGGGCCAATAACATAAGTGCAAGGCAGGCCCTATAGCAGG
Organism: Aegilops umbellulata; assembly: GCA_032464435.1. Taxonomy (NCBI): domain Eukaryota; kingdom Viridiplantae; phylum Streptophyta; class Magnoliopsida; order Poales; family Poaceae; genus Aegilops; species Aegilops umbellulata. The sequence goes on along the minus strand of CP136055.1, from coordinate 316,231,370 downwards.
CTCGCGGCCCAAACGAGCGCCTCCCATGTCGATCGACAGCAGGAAAAATCCCAATTCATTCGCTCCAGCCTCCAGTCTGGTTCGCTCCTAACCTAGCCGCCGCTGGACAGACCGACACAGCACTTCCTCGCGCCCTCGTTGGAGGGCGGTCGCCGGGCTTCAAGCGAACGGAAGGACAAGAAGATGAAGATCCAACCCTGGGTGTAGCCTGTGTGGGAGGCAGCGGCGGCAGCACGGGCATGGCATCAAGCTTGCGCCAACGGACAGTCGCTAATTGCAAGAGTAGCATGCGCAACGAGCAGGTACATCACATCCCTGATTATATCTAATTCAACTCTTCAATTTCTGGCCAATAGTTAAACCTGAAGGTGTTGTAAAACTGCTTGTATGTAGGGAATCTATGAGAAAATGAAACCAATTTCTACTTATTTTATAACTCCCCCACTCAATACTGAACTGACTGAATCTGATGTATCTAATCAAGTTTCCGGTGCAAACATACAAGCTCATGTTGTTCTTGAGCCTGAAGTGTCTAATGAACAGACTGCTAATGAAGGATTTGATGCAAACATTTTACATGCTCCTGGTGATGAACATATAGTGTCTAATGAGGGATCTAATGCAAGCATTTTGCAAGCTCATTGAAGGATTTAGTGTCTAATGATGATCTACTATATTGAGAGAGATAGAGATTTACAGGCATTGATGACAAGCAAATTATAGTGCATTTTCATAGCTTGAGGAAACGTCGAGGCCATCTACCAGAAAGTCCCGGTATCATGACAACATAGCATAAATACTTTTCTAATTGTTGTTTGAAACTATTGGCATACTTGGGCAGGATAGATATATTGATATGCAGTTTGCGCACTGGTTATACGTGCAATTACACTTTGATATTTTCAGCCAGAGAACGAATAATTCAAGCAGGTACAGACCATGTTTGTAGTCCTTGTACACCATGTTGCATTTTGTGTTTTTTGGTGCTTGCATCATTTAGTGTTTATAATCTGAACTACTTTGGATCATTAGCTGGTTTTCAAAGTGCATGTAGCTTCACATTTCTCAAGTTATGTTGATTTCCGGAGTGCAAGTGCCTTCGTATTTTTTAAGTTAAATGTTCGCCCCTGGTAACTTGAATTCGTGGATCAGCCACTGCACACAAATCATACACGAATGCCAGTACGAATTAAATAAAATGCAGGGACTTACGCTAGCTCGTTGTACAGGCTCACTGCAGCTCTGCTTGCGCTTGGGATGTTCCATGTACAAGTCCATGTTACCACTTGCTTGGATGTGCAGGCCTTGTGCTCCTTGCATCCCCCTCTGCATTTTTGACACGGCGAATGGTTGATCAAATAAGAGGAATCGACCTTGATGTTGTACCGGAGGATAGATACTTACAAGGTTATACAGGTGTGCAAGATGTGTACCAGATCCCGTAGCGCCGTCATGCTTCGCTAAAATATGGATTTGCTTGTTTCAGATGATATCTCCAGAAGAAATAAGAGTTAAGGTTAGAGTTGCATAGGCGTGTAAGCTAAGAGAGCAGTGAAAGGATATCCAAACATCGTCGGAACAGTGCACAAGGGAGTGATGTGTGGATACCTAGTTCGGGCCGGCGTTTGGGCATGCTCGCCTAGCTAGTGTGCGGGTCACTTCAAAGCCGTTGAGGGTGATGCGCTGGCGTTGGCTGGCCGCGCACGGATGCAGATCTTGAGTGGCAGCGGAGCGCTACGATGCGGTGGACGAGACCGTTGGTAAAGCCCCAACGGCCTCGGGGGGGCGGAGGTGCGATGATGTGCTCGGTGAAGTAGCCCCGGTGAGCTGGGAGACGGCGCCGGTGAAGTGCACCTGATGCGGTGGAACTCGGTGTCTGTGAGGCACGTCGGTTGCGGTGGCCGACGTTGCGGTGGACCACCCGGTGCGGTGGACGAGGGCGTAGATGAGGTAGCTCCGGTGCGGTGGTGAAGCGCGACCGTCGTCTTCGTCGTCGTCGTCCAGCACAGAGGTGGGGAACGGTGGGGAAAGAGAGACGAGGGGCGATTCGAGGGTTGGCGGCGAATTAGGGATTTGAGCAATCTGTGCGCAGAAGGGGACGGTGGAGAAGAGAGATTTTGCAGGGCTAGAATTGGGGCTGCCAGATATTTCAATCCGAAATGTGGAAGCGCGAACTTATATTGTCGTCGTCCTTTTGGGGGGGAGGGGGGTGGGTGGCTGGGTGCTACGCGTCCGTCCGACACACGCGACCACCCCGACAGGACTATGCTTCGGTGCCTTAAGGCACCTGCCTTTGTGTCCATGATATATGGGCCCAACAGGTGGCTGGCCCACATGTCAGTGACGCAAAGGCAATTGCCTTTAAGGCACCAAAGCAGCGTCCACAATGACACGACCCTGGTTTGCCTGGTGCGCCTACATTTGAGAATGCAAATGAATCTTCTTTCATTTGCAAACGAATCTGTATGTATTACCATGCCCGTGTTTTCCTTGCAATAATTAGTCATTCAAAACGAGATACTCCATCCGTTCACTTTTGTAAGTCGTTTCAAACAACTTAAAATGAACTGTTTTGCACATTGTCTGAAATGTCTTCAAGGTCTTATAAAAGTGAACAGAGGGAGTACTATAAATTAATTAATGAGGAGTTATTTGAAAAAAATCAAAACGGTACCCACAGTAACGTGGATTAGAGTGTGTCTCACATAATTAGTTATTTGAATTAGAGTGTGTGTCACGTAGTTAGTTATTTGAATTAGAGTGTGTGTCACGTAGCAATCTCCAATTCTAACGTGGATTTCGCATTTCATTGTATCCAGCTACTTTTTTAATACAAATGCATATGTATATGATGAACACCATGGCAGTGACAAAACTTTTGGATGGATTCAAACATATGACCTACAAAATAGCACAACAAACTGAGTCAATGTCAACTTTCCGAAACTTAGTATGGCACAAATTCGAAATAATTACCCATATGCCTGCTCCTCGGTTCAAATCTTACAATGTACACCGAATTGAAACATCGATATTAAGTCTCATACTATGTACATTCAAATGTTGTTTTTAGCCCCCCCCCCCCCGCACAAACGCTACATACTTCCTGTATCGGTCAATCTTCCTCTCCTAACCACCTTAGGAAGCTATCGGTTTCCAACACATGTTCATTCTTTCTCTCCATGTTTCGATCTCTATTCTCTCAACTACACAAGCCCTTTTTCCACTCTGTTACCAAATGTATTTACCTCACACACCCGCCATTGCACCCCATGCCGAGCTCTCTCTCCCCCCTCTCCCTCTCACCCTCTCGTGCTAAATACATGCATTGCCTATCTAGCCCCCCAACCTCTCGTGCATGCGCACGCACACACGTTGTATATCTAGGTCACTCCCTCGAGACTGTCTCACTCTTTCTTCTGCACGGCGGGCCACACTCGCTCAATCTCGCTCTCTTTATCCGAGTCTCGTTTAACCTCGTTTTCTTTCACACACAAATGATATATCTCCCTGTTCGGGCCTCGATCGACACACTCTATACTCTCTCACGCAGATTGTCTATCTAGGTCAGTCCATCCAAGCCGCCACCACTCTTTCGACCTCATGGTGGGCCACGCTCACTCAATCTCTCTCTCTCTATCTCTCTCTCTCCGTATGTCTCGATTGACCTCGCTCTTTCTCGGACAAAAACGATATATCACCATGTTTGAGCCCAATTCGACCTATTCACATTGTATACTCTCTCACGCACATCGTCTATCTAGGTCACTCTCTCCAACCCGTCTCACTCTTTCGATCGCACGGTGACCCTATGTGATCAGTTGACCTTGCTTCCTCCCATGCAAAAAATATATCTACACGTCTTCACTTACTGGTGGGTTCCATGTGTTCTCTCTCTCCTCCACTTCTGCATTTAGACGCATGGGCAAACAGGAAGAACTCGCGGGCGATGTTGCCGTTGACCATATCTGGACGCGTTCACAAGTCACGGCACCAGTTTCACGTACTAGCAGCACTAGTCAGTGTGTACGTGCAATGCACGTTAATTTGGATGTATATTAAGTGCATGCGGATATTAACTACTAGGATATTATTTGCGTGTTGTCATGTGATTAGCACTATTTTTGGCATGAAATTAACTACACGCTAAACATGTTGAGCGCTCGACATTGAAGCAGTCTAGGTCGTTGGATGACAAGGAATACATGTGGCTTGATGACGTTTTATATTTAATTTGATACGGCTCTAGCAGAACATTCAATCGATCAAACCATACATTTCGTTCAGTCTTACTCCGACTTTAAATTATACGATGATCGATATAAAATAAACGGAAATGATAAACGTTCGTATTTTAAGCATGGCAATCCGAACGTTTTTCATGGCAAATTTAGATTACGCGGAGGCGGGGGCGTCTCGCGGTGGGAAGTGGCTCCTCTGTAGTGCTCTTTGTGTCATCGGGCCACTGACCGACGGTGACGGCGGCGTCTTGCGCCGTTGTTGGCGTACTCCTGGACGTTGGCCTAGCTTGAAGGAAGGCCAAAATGTTCTGGACTTCGGAGCGAGTCGACTGGCGGGAGGAGGCGACTGGAGTTCGTGCAGGGAAGCGGTCGACGGCGACCATCCATGCCGCTGAGGGGGGCACTGGCACCCGCGCGGGGACAGGCACTGTCAACGGCGCGGGGGAGACATTCGTGTGCACGGGCACCGGCACGGGCGCGCACGTCAGTGCACGCGCAGACGCAGGCGCTGGCAGGTGCACGGGCACCGGCACGGGCGTGCGCGTCAGTGCACGCGCAGGCTCATGCGATGGCAGGTGTACGGGCGTGTGAAAGTCGGCAGGCACCTCGTGGAACCCCGTGGGATCAAGCTCGGCGACAATGTGCGGCTCCCAGCCCATCAATGCCACGGGGATGGGCGCTGGCGCAGTCGGGGCGACGGGAGCCGGAACGGGAGCGGGGACAGGTGCGGCGTCTTCCCGCAAGGCCAGTTCAATCTCATCCCAAAGCGCCTTATGTTCTTGAGACTCCGGCTGGGTGTCTTCCTCAGGAAACTGGAACACTAAGGGCAGACCATCATGATGCGGCATGGCGTACGTTTAGGTCAGGCTAGTTGGAGGTAGACGATAGGAGAATCGGAGAGGAAGAGAGAGGATGGTAGCGATAGTACCAGGTAGTGTGGGGTTGGTTTTAAACTGCGGCGCCGGTGACATTAAAAGTGGGAGCAGTTGGGACGACGGTGGGTGGCGGAGCCTGGTCAAAGGGCTCGCCTCCCGGTGAGCCTGCACAGCGGTCTGCTCGCACGCCTCCCTGACAGCCAGCACAGCGGTCTGCTTGCACGCCTCCCGTTGACTCACACGCTTGCTCGAACGGCACCTGCCAATTGCCGATGAGAAGCGGGGACTTGTGGCGGCACGTAAACGCCCACGGTTTCAATACTGAAAGCGTTTGCCTTAACGTGACATGTCTTTCTTCCAAAATAACTTGGCTCTTCATTTGTGCAACTTGTCATAAGCAGCTTGTCTCAAATTGAAGAAAAAACTTACAAAGTAATATTTGTGCCATATCACGTGACCATGCTTAGTTTCAAGAATTTATGCTCACTTTTGGATTTTCAGAAATTTAAGATCCAGGATTCGAAACAATATCATAACCGGCATCATGCAATAAATTTTCAAGCCGTACATCTGTCCTGTTGTATTTCTTAAGAAAGGATTTGGTCAAACGTTTTGCTTAGTTAGACTTCAGACAAGTTATATATGCAGAGTAAAAGGATAATCCCTCCGTACCAGTGCATTGCCTGATATATTAACTCAAGTACTAGGCACGAACAAATGGGCTCAATTCTGTGCTCATCCTGGTATAGTAGTAGTAGTAGTAGTAGTAGTAGTAGTAGTAGTAGTAGTAGTAGTAGTAGTAGTAGTAGTAGTAGTAGTAGTAGTAGTAGTAGTAGTAGTAGTAGTAGTAGTAGTAGTAGTAGTAGTAGTAGTATTAGTAGTAGTAGTAGTAGTAGTAGTAGTAGTAGTAGTAGTAGTACTACTACTACTAGGCAATGCAGTTGACGGGTGACCTTGACGAGCGGCGACCGAGGGAATTGAACCGTGCTCGGCACGGTAGGTAACGTTGTCTAGTTACTAAAGCATCCCTCCGTTGTTCATCGGTAGTCATTATGGACCGGGGACATGAGGGGAATTTCCTAGGGCTGGAATTCTGGCCGCCAGATATTTCGACTTGAAACGCTGAGGCTCGACTGGTTGGGGTAATGGGGTTGCCTAATGTGCGTACCACGCACGCCACCAAAGGACACGAGCCCGCTTTTTTAGGATCAACACGAGCCAAGGTCTGGCTGGTACGCCGTTGGGTCCTACCATTCGAGAATATGAAAGGAACCTTTTAAATTGCCGAACGAATCTATGTGTATTACAATACCCGTATTTTCCTTGCAAATACTACTCTCAACGTGTTAATTGATTTATGACGAGTTGTTGAATTAGAGTGAGTTTGTGATATAGTGATCTCAACGTGGATTTCACATTTCATGGTATCCCTAGTGAGTTTTCCAATGAAAATTCAAATTTAAAAGATGAACAACATGGAGGCGAGAAAACTTTGTATGTATCAAGCATATGACCACACACACACGCACGAACACAACAACAATCCAATAAGTATAGTGCATCTATTTTTCCAAACCATGCATGTATGACACGAATTCAAAAATACTCCTTCTATTCCTAAATATTAGTCTTTTAGAGAGTTCAACAAGTGACTACATACGGAGCAAAATGAGTGAATCTAGACTCTAAAATATGTCTATATACATCCGTATGTGCCAGTCCATTTGAAGCCTCTAAAAAGACTAATATTTGGGAACGAAGGGAGTAAAATGTAAGACATCTATGGTCCTTAGTTCAATATTTAAAATGAACATGAAACTGAAACATAAATATTAAGTCTATTACTACAGTACATGCAAATGTTCTGTTTAGGCGGAGCTATGATTGTCGGGGGTCAACCCCTCGACCTTAGATAAAATTGTTGAGCTCTGTTTAGGGTTGTTTAGATTATATTTGTCCCCACCCTCCCAGCCACCGACTGGTTGTGCACCCCCACCCCTCCTCCCCGAGAGAATATCATGTGCCCCCATACCTTAGATGCTATATGCCGATATGAGTTGCTTGGAGCTTGTAGATCTGAGATATAGCAGCTCACATGATGTGTCTTAATATTTCTGCAGGAAACCTTGATGAGTTTGAGAATTGCACACAATTTGTACAAAAACTACTTAGATGCCCTTTGATCCCATATCCAACGACCTCGAAGCTCGTATCACCGTAGCATCTAAGATGAAGGAGGACATCATATTCTCCTATATGTAAGAATATCATGTGCTACCACACCTTAGATGCTTTGGTGATACAAGCTCTTCGGAGGCGTTGGATTTGTGACCCAACACCTCCTCGGTGGTTCGAATGATTTTTTGCAGAAAAGCCCCAAAAGAGTTCAGCCACTGCTTACAAGCACAAAGACTGCTCAGATGCCATTGGATCTCAGATTAAATGACCTCCAAGCTCGTATCACCGTAGCATCCAAGCTGCGATAGCACCTTATGTTTTCTCGCACGGGAGAGTATGAGGTGCTCCCGCACCGTAGATTCTATGGTGATACGAGTTCACTGAGATCTAACGGCCCATAATAGGAGGTTTGAATGTTTTTGCAATATACGGCTGATAGAGTTTGGGAAATGCGCAGAAAGTACAAGTACTACGCATGTGCCATCTGATCACTGATCATACGACCTAGATGCTCATATCACCGTAGCGGGTAATTAAGCTACGGGGAGCACCTAATATGAGCACCGGGGAGCCGTTGGATCGAAGATGCAGCAGCACACATGAGGCCTGAATGTTTTATTTGCAAAAACAACCTTTGGAGAGTTTGGAAATTGCGCATAATTACAAAGACTACTCCCAAGCCATTGGATCTCACCTCCAACGGTGTAAAAACCCGTATCACCATAGTATCTAAGCTGCAGGGTGGATGTGATATTCTATGCCACTGTCATTTTTGTTCGTAAACTTGCAAAATACGTGTAACTCATGCTGTTACTTGTCTAACCGTGCAAAGTGTTTGTTCAAAAAAACCATCCTACACTGAAATATCGGAACAACACACGGGGGTTCCACTTGTCATTAATCAAATTTGGACCTAAAACTAACAAATCTGAAAGACGAGATTCAAACTGGCAACCTGGACTACAAAGCGTAAGTCGATAGCCTGAAAAAACGAACGGTTGTTGGCTTTGTCCCATAACTTGATTTTATTTATACAGTACTTTCGTTGATTAGAGTAGAGGGAGTGCCTCGTTAACACGTGCATGACCGTTGTCTCACTTACTGGTGGGTCCTAGGTCTGCGATCTCAATCTCTCTTCTCTCCATCGTCTAACCTTTGCACGGGCACACACGAAGAGCGGCACTAGCTTGCCGTGGTGTTATTACAACTAAAAAAAGCTTGGAAAATAGAAGAATCGCCTAGAACAAGAGACGTTGTGGCTGGTCGAGACGGAGCTAACCACATCTATCCTCCGTGCCACGTTTGCATGATGAAGCTGTGTGGCTAGTGGGGTGTTTTTGACCGACTGGCTGGGTCCCGAGGTCGAACCATAGGTACTACGTCTGATACAGTATATTTTTACACACACATTTTTCCTCTGTGCCGAGACGTAGCACACCCTACCGCGTGGTTTCGGGGTCCTCCCAGGTGGTGCACGCATATATTCTTCCTGACGTGGGACGCCCTACCGCGCGTTTTCTGGGTCCTCCTCGGTCGTAGCACCGAAGCAAGTAAATGAGTCGTCAAATCACGAAAGACCACCTTTCCCGCCGAGTACATCAGTGAAGCACAGTGGCTAGCTAGTTGGGCTAGTTCGACCGATTAGCTAGGCCGCCGCCACATTTGTTTTTTCACCCCTTTTTTTATCTACTTGCCGGCAGGTAAATATAAATATCCACCACGGCGTTTCTCTGGTGTTTGGGTGCGACAGGATTTTTATTTTTTTGATTGACGGGAGCAGGCATGGTAGGATTTTTAATTTTTTGATTGACGGGAGCAGGCGCGGCAGCAATTAGTCACGATGACTCCGCCTGTAAAAACCCACCGGTCCCTGATGTGAGAAGTCGTCGACTAGTGTTTTACCGTGGTGAAAACCAAAAGATTCCCCACTCCCTCTGCCTTCCCGTAGATTGCATTGCCTTTCAGCCGTTTCGCCCCCTTTGCTTCCTCTCCCCATTGCTTCTACCTGGTGCCATGGCGGCGCAGCAAATCACAGAGTCCGAGGTGAGGCTCCTGACACAGCTCCATGCCAAGGATGCGGAGCTCAGGGCCAAGGACGTGGAGCTCCGTGAGCTCAAGGAGGAGAGGAGTGCCATGCTCCTCCGTTATGTGCGGGAGTTCACGGAGCTTCAAAAGCGGCAGGCGTCCACCACAAAGATGCTCGAGGCGTCGGCAGCGTTGCTGCAGAAAGTGGGAAATACGATAGGCCGTCAGGGGAGCCGGCTGGAGCACGAGCGGGCCGATCGTGACGAGGTCCCGGATCGCCTCAGCCACTTGGTGAACCAAGTTGCCACACACGTGTTGCGGCTGCGCGATGCCTATCGTCGTGCTAGCGCGACGATGTCGGCCGCCGGGCTAAACCCGTTCGACCACCCGGTCAACTTCAACGAGATGCGGCTTCCTGACCTGGTCTCCTTCTTCACCTATATCTCTGAGGAGCTGAGCCGTCTCCGCACGATGGTGGGGACTGAGCTAGACAAGGAGGGGTTGCGGGCTGCCGTCGCCGTTGCCGGGCGAATCCTTTCAGGGCTCCGTCATCGGAATCCATTCGTGCCATTGGACGCCGTCTTTGATGAGCTGGCTCCCGCCGACCGGGAGCGGGCTCTGCGGGCGGTCACACCCTGCATCACCAACGTCGTGCGCCTCGAGAAGCAGAGGGACTTCAGTGGTGTTTGGGTGCCCTCTGCATGGGCATGTCCATGTCTCGGCGCAACATGACCGTTGGATCAAACTCAGACGGTGCAGATCAGTCACTATAGCACAAAGCGTGTGGGTGTGTTTGGTTGCATTCTCATCTCAATATACTTGTTTCCTCTTCGTGTATTTGTTACATATAGGAGTAGTTGACATGCGCACAACATCATTTGTTATCGTCATATCTTACTACACTAGCAACAAGATTGTGTAGTACTGACGTATGAACCACTGCACATGCCTAGTAGTAGGAGCACTGTGCATGTTCAAGTGGCTGCCGTGTTTCGCACTCCTCCGTCATAAGAGTGGAAACACTTGCTGTAATCATTTTTTCTTTTGAAAAACAGTGGACACGCTCTACCATGCGGATCCTCCTCCAGCCATGCATTAAATTACTCACTTTCACCGACGTGTGGGATAGCCAGCATTGGGGTCCACCAGCCATGCACTAAATTACTCCGTAGTAGAGTGACGGTAGACTACCCCGACCGAAGCGCCGCAGTAATGCCCAATGAGCCGTCAAATCACAAAACCCCCTCCTTTCCAGCTGTAAGTTGGACGGACGAAGCAACCATCATTTCACTCTTCTCTCTCAGCTTCCTCTCTACCCAACCCTCGCTTCTGCCTCATCTTGTTCCTCATTTCTTCAAGAAAACCCCGACCTACTTCTGCCACTGTTCTTCTCTCCCAAAGAAGGAAAGGTGAGCGCATCAATGGTGTTGATTCTGGCCAAGGCCCGGTCTCGCAACCCCGAGACTGATCCTATAACTCCCTCTCTTTTCTTCTTTTGGGTTTGTGATTATGGTTTCTTTTCTTTTATTTCTATTTGACAGTTTCTTGATGGAAGCTGTAGCACCGGCCGAAGTGATGTGCATGGCTCCGGACAAAACCGTCGAGGCTCATGGTACGAAGAAGCGCAAGCACCCCGCCGAGACTACCGCAGACAAGCTCAAAGCCATCGCCCTGTCCAAGCCCCCCTCTCTGGGATCCCTCATTAAGCAAGTCCAGGTAATATCTCTTCTTGACGATCTTTTTCTCGATCTTGATCGTGTTTTTTCATCTAACACGCAGTACTAGTACTAGTAGTACAACTTTCTGGGTGATGTTGCATGTGATTTTTGTGTGCCAAATGACGGTTCTAAATTCCTCTTTTGACCAAAACATGCGAGAGGTTGACACTGATTTCTTATAGATTACTTTCAACTACTCCCTCTGTCCCAAATTTCTTGTCTTAGATTTGTCTAGATACGGATGTATCTAATACTAAAATGTGACTTGATACATCCGTATCTAGACAAATCTAAGACAAGAATTTTGGGACGGAAGGAGTACTTTATGAACATCAATGCTACCTTAGAGGGTATATTTGCCTCAGTAACTTGTGTTATGGATTTTGCATGTAATCCCTCTGCTCTCATGCCTTTGAAGACATGTTCTAGTGTCTTTGTTCACTCATTTCTATGCGTATATGTAGTCATATATGGAGTATAATATCGAAACCCATCTTATATTTCTGAACGTAGGTAGTAATAAAATATGGTTTCTGTTTGAATTAGAACCAGGTCCACGGTGGAGATGAAGTTCTCAAAGTCATGCCGTGTGAACTGGAAGACCTGATGATGAGTTCTACTGCTAAACTATCCAGCTGTTGTGTCCTTGTCGCCATGTGTCCTGAACTAGTGTTTACCTGTAGCATTGTTGTCAGGCGTGTTCTCGAGGTTGTACTTGACCACAACAATTTCCTGGTTGTGCCTTCGATTACGAAGGGTGTGGTTCTTGTAAAGCTTCCCAACAAATCTGATGCGGCATGTCTTCATCATCATGTTTATGAGTGGAAAGACCACTCTGTTAGGTTCTCCAAGGTTGACAAGATGGTGATGGTGCGTGTAGACATCTCACGCGAAGTCCATGGCCTAGTCAGTTATGCGGGGTTCATCCCGTAGGTCGGTGGCAAGAAATAGTCTGCAGAGTTTAGTTAGTGCAACTTTGCTTGTCTGTAGTAAGTACTACTGTTCAGTACTTGATTTGTGTTTGTGAACCCTGTATTGTTTATTAGTGCTGCCGCTTTTGGTGTGTGGTCAGTCCTGAGAACGGTCTATGTTAATGTCTGTCCACTCAGTTCAGTCTGTATATTTTGAAGTATCAAGATCATATTTTTTGTGAGGACGGTTTATCAATTATGGTTACACTCCAATATTTGTATGCATTGCATGGTTTATCACACCCACCAGGATTTCCAGTCCCATGGATGTTCGGTCCATACGATTTTTCACGACCTTTGGACTGTCCTGCTTGTGGGAGTAGGCAGGGCCCCTGCATGCCACGCGTAGTTGGACGATCAATCTTCTGTTTAGTACTTCAACATAGTGATTTCCTGGTAAGGATTCACTCGTGTCACATCAAGTAAATCTTATTGATTTACTGTCTAAATCTTATTGATTTAATCTCATGTTTTCTTTCTTTTCCTGCAATTTTACGATGCAGGTTTTGCCATGTGACATTCATCACAGAATAAACCGTTTGGTTTGCTCTACGATGGCTATTTTTGCAGGTTTCACTTCTTATGTCGTGTCAGTAACGAAGGCACTGTCCATCACTTATATTACTGGAAAAAATTGGATCAGTATGTTTTCTGAGTACAAGCTGAATCCCTATGATGAACTGCAGTTTGGTTTAACAAAAACGCCACAATTAGTCCTTCTCGCATTTAAAAGAAATGAAGAAAAAAACTAGATCATGGTCACGGATCCTAGTCAAGTTAGAAAGCTGATCATAGCAGATCGGACACGATCGCCGCTGTCTCGCACAGATCGAGCACCGGTAGTTGCTCTAGCACTAACAGCGGCAGCAGCTCAGTCTTATCCAGCTGAGAATTGGGCACCGACCGCGTCAGCGGGTCAGTCTGATCTACTGGAGGATCGGGCATCGACACCGGCACCTGCTCCGACACCGGCACCAACTCTACAAGGAGCACCATCTCCGGCAGCAACAGCTGCTTCGGCACCTGCACCAACACTTGCACTTGCATCGGCTCCGGCCTGTGCAGTTGCACCGGCAACAGACTGGGCTGCAGTTCGCACTTCATATACCAAAGTCCTTACAAAAACCGACATGTCCACCTTCTTGGTAAGCATTGGCCGCCCAAGTGCTTCGTTCTTTTTTCTTTCCATGTTGTTTCACATGATTCACTGTGTTGATCTAACTGTTTGGGTATGTCTTCTTGTTTGCAAACAGAGAATTCCTAGAGCAACGAGGGAGTCGTTCAACAATCCGGGCGACCGCGGCCAAGTTTCTCTTACCATGCGCAGCCTTGGTGTGAATGAACCTGCTCAATATACCGTAAGTACAAAGGATGGTCGCATGATGATTGATGCTAAAGGATGGTCAAGGTTCAAATCTAAATCATATCTTGCAGTAGGGGATGATGTCAAAATCAAACTTTCTCAGCAAGGAGAGCTGGTCCAAATCAACTTTGAAATTAGCAGCACGCAACTGCCGAACTGATCTATCCTCCGAGAGATTTTGATGTAATAATCTGGCATGGTGAAACAAGTGTCCTGTGTGTATAAGTAGTACGACAGTATTATTTATCACATGGTATATCGTTGATAGAATTGCAACTCTAATTGCTGGTTAGGAACTGTCGTTCGATTTCATTCCAACAACTGCCGTGTTTTATTCAATTTTGTGTATTCGCCATGCGACATCATCTAAAACCAGCGCCGTACCGATCGCTTGCAATATGAAAAGTGCTGAGGTAGAACACATGGGCCCCCAAACATGCAGGGTCGGCTGCGGCCCAAAGTCCAGAACAGTGAGCCTATCTGAGTATTATATTCTCAGCTGAACCCCCATAAAAAAAGCTGAACCCCCATAATGCCCGTGCGTTGCAGAGGGAGTATATTTCTCGGCAAGGTGAGCCTGTGATATAAAAGATTTCTATATTTGTTTACAGAGGGAGTATCTCTCTGTCAAAATATATATTTATGTGTAACTAGTTACTCATGTCTTTCTACTTCCTTTCGCTAATATGTGGGGCAACTGGCAACGGGGTCCACGTGCCATATGCACAAATTAGAGTGCACAACTTCACGGTAGACACACCCTGGTTGTAGCGCCGTAGTAATGTCCAATGAGCCGTCAAATCACAACCCCCCCTTTCCAACTTTAGCAGTAAGCTGGACGGACGAAGCGGCAATATTTCACTGGGCCTGAATCCCCTTCTCCCTCGTCTGCTTGTTCAGAGAAAACCCCCTCTCGGCGATTGCATAGGGTTTTCTCATGGAGAACCAGGTATGAATTCTTCATCCATCCCCGATAAACCCAAGTCCCTTGGTCGCAGGTAATCCTAGGATGGCAGCCGCCGCCGTTGATGCATTTTTCTTCCTACTGAATCTAGTGTGTTTCATTTGCAATGCCCAAAGTGCGAGTACCCTACAGGTTTCTGCGCCCTCGGCGAGACGCCACACTTGTTCCTTCTCATCCTAACACAACATTTTGAAACGGGCACAGTATGTTCCTAGAATCCTCTTTTCTATCCGGGAGGGTGGGTTTTTTTTGAACATGTTGTGTTCTCATATTATTTTTCCTGCAGTGTATTATTTGCTCTGCCAGAACACATGTACTCAAGATGCTCGGCCTTGCCATAACTGAATACACTAGTTTAATGGTCACAGTGAAGACAAGCCATGGATATAAGTTCTGAGTTGGGTTCATGAACCAAGAAGATCGCTGCTTTTTTATGGCCCAACTTGGATAAACTTTCTCAAGTGTTACAGACTGAAAGTTGGCGCACGAATGTTGATGGAAATAGCAGAACCTGGTCTCATCTTCACTGCGATCTTCCACCCCGACGTCGTTCCAATTGTTCATCCATGTTAGTTTTGTATCTGGTTCTTGCTTGTTGCCTTGATTACTTCTTAATCCACCTATTCTGTCTAACTAATCACAATTTAACTTTAGAAGTAGCAACGAATCTCTCACGAAGATGCTACTTCTAACTAATATTTTCTTATAATTGGTGGCACATGTAGGTTTTTTCAGAGTTAAGCAGTCTGCTCATTTGTTACTCTGTAATAACTCGGCTGTTACTAATGGCACTAAAGTTGACTGGATCGACATCCACAAGTTCCTACACTTTATTGATCGTCTTGAGGTCCTTGTGGGGCGTTTCAATGGTGGAAGGCCATGTGGGATATGTGTTCCGCTGCTGCACTTGTTGAACAGGTCCAACTGTGTCGAGAAACTTATGGTACGAGCTGTTTTCTGTTATATATGTTGTTCATAAACTATTGCTTATACGCAGTTTTACAGCTGTGATCTTCTTGAAGCAGGAACTGCCGAGTTCTATTGTTCCTATACAGATGCCTAACCATGGTCGGGTTAGACTTGCACTTGGTCACAACATGATGTATATGTCGACCTACTCAATTCCCCTTGGAGGTGAAAAGATACTTATTCATGGGTGGTCTCAAATAATGAAGGCCCGTTCATCTTGGAGAATAGGGCAGAAGATTATGTTCATGCTTTTCCATGGCTCTAAAGCGAATATCCTATTTATTGACCATGTTGCGAGATGAAGCTGCTTTCAGAAGGTTGTGGATGCGCGGGGTGCCAACTGGGCCTTGTCCTGGGGCTTGGCGGCCTCACCCTTGGTTAACTGTAGGCAAAGTAGCACTGTTCGATGCGTGCTTTGTACGGTTGAAGCTGTATAAGTACTCATACTGCTTCCAGCTTTGGTTGTTAAGTGCCCCTGCTGGTTTTAGTTAAGGTTGTTAAGTACTCCTGCTGCTTTTATAGTCTATCGTGTTTCTTCAGTCATGTTTTCATCTAGCTGCCAAAACCAAACCAGTGCCGGCGGGGACGCCTGCTTCTGCCTCCCATGGCTGGCTGCGCCTCAGCGCACGCATCGCCGCCCCACCGTCTCCTAAGTCGTTAACGTCGACGTCCTCTGCGCACTTTGGTGCGCTCGCCATGGCGCCGCCCTCTCGCATTGTCAACATGGCCAACAAACAACAGGAATCGGCAGAAGTACGTGGAGAAGATGACAGTAGGGGCCCACCACGTCAGCGTATGGAAAAATAAAATGCTTCCTCCTAGTGTTTTCCTGACATCTAGGACCCACGACATTGTGAGCGTATATAGTCAATAGACAAGAGAACAATACAAGATCGGCTGACACCTGGGACGTAGCTACTCGAGCAGTATTTTTTTGTTTGGTATTGTTGAGACGGAGCAGGGTTTGAACTGGGCTGTGGCCCGTCTAGCCTAGGCTTATATTTTATGTTCACCATGTGACCAGCCCAACTATTTTTTCTTTGTGAAAATGAGCCCAGTTTATTTTTTTCTAAAGAATACCCAATCCAGGCCTACTTATTTTTCTACGCCCTGATGGGCTGCAACTCTTTCAAGACGCGTGCAAATCTTGAAAGTAATATGAAATGGGTTGTAAATATAAAAGCAGATGACAAATTGGCAATTACTTTATAATTTCTGAATTTTATCACATTTTCAGATTCCTATTTCACTGGGCATTAACCTAATTTAAATATATCTTGAAAGTACTTTAAATTTGGCTAGACATTTCGGTATTAAAAATAGTTTAGAAGCCACAAAAATATGCGAAATTGGCCCTGGCCAACCAAAAAAACGACTGCAATAAATTGCATCAGAAGTTTCCATGAGCTATATATAAATTATTATATATAGCCCTGGTGCGCTCGACGCGGCGTGGTCAACGTGGTCAAGGAATGGCTTCCATCGGACGTGGACTGTACATGGAGAGGCTGACAGCTGGGTGCACGGCCGCAGCAAGGAAGTGCTTCCTTATTACGTGCAAAATAATTATTCCTCCGCCTGACAGCAGGGACCCACCGGACGGGCCACCAGTATTTTGCGAAAAAAATCGTTTCCCCCTGACCGTTGGGACCCACCGGTCGGGCCACCGTATTTCATGAAAAGAACGTTCCCCCCGCTGTCAGCTCAGACCCACCGGAAGTGCCTCCTTATTACGCACAAAAAAATTAGTACTCCCCCGGCTAGCTGGGACCCACCTTGGTGGGAGGCTGACTTGTGGGCCTACTAAGTTGACGGGGAAGAAGGGCTTTGTCAACTTAGTCGATATGAACGATTCTAGCTCCATTGACCGTACGATGTCCATCCAACGGCCGTAGTGCTTCTTCAACCTCTGGTCTTCTTGCTCCAGCCGCCCAAAGCAGCGCCGGTCGTGCCGCATGCTCCTGCCTCTTGTGGCCGGCTGTGCTGCCGTGGAGACCTCACCGCCCCCTACTATTCCCACCGCTGGCTAGGCCCTGCGGCGACGGCAGCCTCACACCGCAGCCGAACCAGTGAACCCTCGTACTCCTCTCCGCGCGCGGGGGCTTCCATTGTCGCGTCTTCGTCGGCTCCCCGTCGGCCCCTTCCTAGGCCTCGCCGTTGTCCACCGCCCTGGTGCTCTCGGCGCGGCGTGGTCAACATGGTCAAGGAACAACTTCCATCGGACGTGGACTGTACGTGGAGAGGCTGACAGCTGGGTCCACGGCGGCAGCAAGGAAGTGCCTCCTTATTACACGGAAAATAATGATTCCTCCACCCGAAAGCAGGGACCCACCGGACGGGCCACCGTATTTCGCGAAAAAAACGTTCCCCCTGCTGTCAGCTCGGACCCACCGAAAGTGCCTCCTTATTACGCACAAAAAAATGAATACCCCCTGCTAGCTGGGACCCACCTTGGTGGGAGGCTGACTTGTGGGCCTACTAAGTTGACGGGGACGGAGGGCTTTGTCAACTTAGTCAATATGCATGATTCTAGCTCCAGTGACCGTACGATGTCCATCCAACGGCCGTAGTGCTTCTTCAACCTCTGGTCTTCTTGCTCCAGCCGCCCAAAGCAGCGCCGGTCGTGCCGCCTGCTCCTGCCTCCCATGGCCGGCTGTGCTGTCGCGGAGGCCTCACCGCCCCCTACTATTCCCACCGCTGGCCAGGCCCTGCGGCGACGATAGCCTCACACCACAGCCGAACGAGTGAACCCTCATACTCCTCTCCGCATGGGCATCCACTGTCGCATCTTCACCGACTCCACATCGTCCCCTTCCTAGGCCTCGCCGTCGTCCACCGCCCTGGTGCTCCCGGCGCGGCGTGGTCAACGTGGTCAAGGAACGACTTCCATCGGACGTGGACTGTATGTGAAGAGGCTGAAGCTGGGTCCACGGTGGCAGCAAGGAAGTGCCTCCTTATTACGCGGAAAATAATGATTCCTCCACCTGACAATAGGGACCCACCGGACGGGCCACCGTATTTCGCGAAAAAACCGTTCCCCCCAAACTGTTGGGACCCACCAGCTACACCTTAGCACACAAGGAAGTGCCTGACAGTCGGGACCCACCTGGTCGAAGCATACGTAGCGTTGTCATTCTGGTCGCGAACGTGTACGTACATATATACTAGTGGATGTAGAGGCGCGAACGTGTCGTACTAGAGGCGGCCAGGGTGCAAGAAAGAAATTACGGCCACGTATGTGTACATACGGGCGTGGTCTCGAACGCCTACTCGTGCATACGTACGGCGAGGGCTCGTGTACATGGCTGGGTCGGAACGGAGAAACAGCTTTGTCGTCGTGTTCATGGGGAGGCAACGGAATGTGTCATGTTCATCGGGAGGCAACGCGGCTGGGTCGGAACGGAATGCGTGGTCGTGTTCATCGGGAGGGCTTGGACGGAAGAGGCGATAGAAACGAGGCCTGGCATACCGCACAACGGAGGAAACGGACCTCCTACGGTCGAAACGGGGGTCCTGTTGATCAGGAGGGGTGTGGCGTACCGCAAAACGGAGGAAACGGACCTCCTACGGTCGAAACGAGGGTCCTGTTGATCGGGAGGGGTGTGGCGTACCGCAAAACGGAGGAAACGGACCTCCTACGGTCGAAACGGGTGTCCTGTTGATCCGGAGGGGTGTGGCGTACCGCAAAACGGAGGAAACGGACTTGTGTTGGAGCGCTACGGTTGAAACGGGGGTCCTGTTCATCGGGAGGGGTGTGGCGTACCACAAAACGGGACTTCATGGGATACTATTCATCTCCACCGTCGACCCCCTCCAGCCTCCACGAGCTATTGTTCATCCACCGTCGACCTCCTCCAGCCTCCACGGGCTCCTGTTCATCCAGCCTCCACCACGCGCTACTCCACCGGCTACTGTTCAACCACCCCTCCACCGTCTACTGTTCATCCAGCCCTCTACACCACGGGTCCCTATTCAACCACCCCTCCACGGGCACCCCTCCATCGTCTACTGTTCATCCTGCCCTCCACACCATGGGGTCTTGTTCATCCACCCCTCCAAGGGGTCCTGTTCATTCAGCCCCAACCGGCTCGATTGATCGGGGTCATGTTCATCCAGAGGCAACACCACGGGGTCCTATTCATCCACCCCCACCGGGAACTGTTCATCCAAACCCCCGCCCCCCGCAACGCTCACTGTTCATCCAGAGGCAGCATCGATCGGCTTCAGTTAGCAGCAGTAGCCAAGGAATCGCTCGATCGGGTTCAGTTAACAGCCATCGATCGATCGCTCGGGTTCAGTAACGCATAGCCTGCAGTGCAATCGCTCGGGTTCAGTTAGAGCCCAACGCCTCGCTCGAGTTCAGTTAGAGCCAACGCCTCGCACACACGCGCGTACGTGTACGAGAGAAACGCGCATCGCTCGGCCCCCGACCTCCCACCGTAACCGGGAACTCCCCAAAATTTTCCTCCCCCTCGCTTCTACCACGGTTTTTTCCGTCATGGACGGCCCAAAGAATGTCATGCAGCTGCGTCTCCGACCCGCCCAGGACGAAAAGCCCATTTTCTGTCATGATTTTTTTTCATAGAAGTAGGAGCCCACCACATCTATGATGATACCGGGTTTTGTCACAATTATCGTCATAGAAGTGTCATATGTATGACAGAAAAAAAATTCGTTCGGCCCAAAATGTCACGGATGTGTCTTTTTTGTAGTGATGGCAGTTCCTTACCTCCCTCGTAGTTGAGGGATCAATTTTGGTTTTCTCGTCTTTCAAGTTCCTCATAGTGATCAGCAGATGTAAATCCCAAGTGACTCAAAGAATAGAGCTATGCTCCCCGGCAACGGTGCCAGAAAATAGTCTTGATAACCCACAAGTATAGGGGATCGCAACAGTTCTCGAGGGTAGAGTATTCAACCCAAATTTAGTGATTCGACACAAGGGGAGCCAAGGAATATTCTCAAGTATTAGCAGTTGAGTTGTCAATTCAACCACACCTGGATAACTTAGTATCTGCAGCAAAGTATTTAGTAGCAAAGTAGTATGAAAGTAACGGTAACGGTGGCAAAAATAACAATGATAGTTTTGTAGTGATTGTAACAGCAGCAACGGAAAAGTAAATAAGCAAAGAACAATTTGTGAAAAGATCGAAGGCATTGGATCG
This sequence comes from Aegilops umbellulata, assembly GCA_032464435.1. Lineage (NCBI taxonomy): Eukaryota > Viridiplantae > Streptophyta > Magnoliopsida > Poales > Poaceae > Aegilops > Aegilops umbellulata. Next base: position 316,210,904 of record CP136055.1, on the reverse strand, counting down.
GTGATGGAGAATTATGCCGGATGCGATTATTCATGCAACAGTTATAACATAGGGTGACACAGAACTAGCTCCGATTCATCAATATAATGTAGGCATGTATTCCGAATATAGTCATACGTGCTTATGGAAAAGAACTTGCATGACATCTTTTGTCCTACCCTCCCGCGGCAGCGGGGTCCTATTGGAAACTAAGGGATATTAAGGCCTCCTTTTAATAGAGTACCGGACAAAAGCATTAACACATAGTGAATACATGAACTCCTCAAACTACGGTCATCACCGGGAGTGGTCCCGATTATTGTCACTTCGGGGTTGCCGTATCATAACACATAGTAGGTGACTATAGACTTGCAAGATAGGATCAAGAACCCACATATTATTCATGAAAACATAATAGGTTCAGATCTGAAATCATGGCACTCGGGCCCTAGTGACAAGCATTAAGCATAGCAAAGTCATAGCAACATCAATCTCAGAACATAGTGGATACTAGGGATCAAACCCTAAGAAAACTAACTCGATTACATGATAAATCTCATCCAACCCATCACCGTCCAGCAAGCCTACGATGGAATTACTCACGCACGGCGGTGAGCATCATGAAATTGGTGATGGAGGATGGTTGATGATGACGATGGCGACGGATTCCCCTCTCCGGAGCCCCGAACGGACTCCAGATCAGCCCTCCCGAGAGAGATTAGGGCTTGGCGGTGGATCAGTATCGTAAAACGTGATGAATACTTCTCTCTGATTTTTTTCTCCCCGAACATGAATATATAGAGTTGGAGTTGAGGTCGGTGGAGCACCAGGGGGCCCACGACGCAGGGGGGCGCGCCCCCACCCTCGTGGACAGGGTGTGGGCCCCCTTGCCTTGATTATTTCGCCAGTATTTTTATTAATTCCAAAAATAATCTCCGTTGATTTTCAGGTCATTCTGAGAACTTCTATTTATGCACAAAAATAACACCATGGCAATTCTGCTGAAAACAACGTCAGTCCGGGTTAGTTCCATTCAAATCATGCAAGTTAGAGTCCAAAACAAGGGCAAAAGTGTTTGGAAAAGTAGATACGACGGAGACGTATCACCGAACCCACTGTTCTCCTTCTCCAATTTGGCTTCCTGCCATAAGGGGGCGCGCCACCCCTTGTGGGCTGGTGTGCTCCCCTCCCATGGCACATGTGGCCCATATGTTCCCCACGAGGGTTCCGGTAACCACTCTGGTACTCCGTTAAATACCCGGTACACTCTAAAACACTTCCGGTGTCCGAATACTATCGTCCTATATATCAATCTTTATCTCTCAACCATTTGGAGACTCCTCGTCATGTCCGTGATCTCATCCGGGACTCCGAACAACATTCAGTCACCAAATCACATAACTCATATAATATAATATCGTCGTCGAATGTTAAGTGTGTGGACCCTACGGATTTGAGAACTATGTAGATATGACCGAGACATCTCCCTCGTCAATAACCAATAGCAGAACCTGGATGCTCATATTGGATCCTACATATTCTACGAAGATCTTTATCGGTCAAACCGTTATGACAACATAAGTAATTTCCTTTGCCCATCGGTATGTTACTTTCCCGAGATTCGATCGTCGGTATCTTCATACCTAGTCCAATCTCATTACCGGCAAGTCTCTTTACTCGTTCTGTAATACATCATCCTGTAACTAACTCATTAGTCACTTTGCTTGCAAGGCTTCTTGTGATGTGTATTACCGAGAGGGCTCAGAGATACCTCTCCGATACTCCGAGTGACAAATCCAAATCTCGGTCTATGCCAACTCAACAAACACCTTCGGAGATACCTGTAGAGCATCTTTATGATCACCCAGTTACGTTGTGACATTTGATAGCACACAAGGTATTCCTCCAGCATCCGGGAGTTGCATAATCTTATAGTCGAAGGAATATGTATTTGACATGAAGAAAGCAATAGCAATAAACTGAACGATCATAATGCTAAGCTAACGGATTGGTCTTGTCCATCACATCATTCTCCTAATGATGTGATCCCGTTATCAAATGACAACACATGTCCATGATTAGGAAACCTTAACCATCTTTGATCAACGAGCTAGTCTAGTAGAGGCTTATGAGGGACATGTATTTGTTTATGTATTCACACATGTATTTAGGTTTCCGATCACTACAATTCTAGCATGAATAATAAACCTTTATCATGAATAAGGAAATATAAAATAACAACTTTATTATTGCTTCTAGGGCATATTTCCTTCAGTTTCCCACTTGCACAAGAGTCAATATTCTAGTTCATATCGCCATGTGATTAACACCAATAGTTCACATTTTCATGTGACTGACACCCAAAAGAGTTTACTGGAGTCAATAATATAGTTCACATCGTCATGTGATTAACACCCACAGATTACTAAGGTGTGATCATGTTTTGCTTGTGAGAGAGGTTTAGTCAACGGGTCTGGCATATTCAGATCCGTGTGTATTTTGCAATTTTCTATGTCTTCTCTGCACGGAGCTACTCTAGCTAATTGCTCCCACTTTTAATATGTTTCTAGATTGAGACTTAGAGTCATCTAGATTAGTGTTAAATCTTGCATAGACATAACCCTTTATGATGAACCTTTATTACCTCCATAGCTGAGAAACATTTCCTTAGTCCTTTAAGGATAATTTTGACCGCTGTCGAGTGATCTACTCCTGGATCACTATTGTACTCCCTTGCCAAACTCTTGGCAAGGTACACAACAGGTTTGGTACACAACATGGCATACTTTATAGAACCTATGGCTGAAGCATAGGGAATGACTTTCATTCTCTCTCTATCTTCTGCCGTGGTCGAGTTTTGAGTCTTACGCAACGTCACACCTTGCAACATAGGAAAGAACCCTTTCTTTGACTGGTTCAGTTTGAACTTCTTCAGAATCTTGTCAAAGTATGTGCTTTGTGAAAGTCCTATTAAGCGTCTCGATCTATCCCTATAGATCTTGATGCCCAATATATAAGTAGCTTCACCAAGGTCTTTCATTGAAAAATTATTATTCAAGTATCCTTTTTATGCTATTTAGACATTCTATATCATTTCCAATCAATAATATGTCATCCAAATATAATATCATAAATGCTACAGAGCTCCCACTCACTTTCTTGTACAGGCTTCACCATATGTCTGTATAAAACCATATGCGTTGATCACCTCATCAAAGCGTATATTCCAACTCCGAGATGCTTGCACCAGTCCATAGATGGATCGCTGGAGTTTGCACACTTTGTTAGCACCTTTAGGATCGACAAAAACTTATGGTTGCATCATATACAACTCTTCTTTAATATCCATTAAGGAATGCAGTTTTTTTACATCAATTTGCCAGATTTCATAATTATAAAATGCGGCAATTGCTAACATGATTCAGATGGACTTAAGCATCGCTACGGGTGAGAAAGTCTCACTGTAGTGAACCCTTGAACTTGTCGAAAACACTTTTGTGAAAAGTCGAGTTTTGTAAACAGTAACATTATCATCAGCGTCAGTCTTCTTCTTGAAGATCCACTTATTCTCTATGGCTCGCCGATCATCGAGCAAGTCCACCAAAGTCCTCACTTTGTTCTCATACATGGAACCTATCTCAGATTTCATAGCATCAAGCCATTTATCTGAATCTGGGCTCATCATAGCTTCTTCATAGTTCGTAGGTTCGTTATGGTCTAGTAACATGACTTCCAGAATAGGATTATCGTACCACTCTAGTGTGGAACGTGCTATGTTCGACCTACGAGGTCCAGTAGTAACTTGATCTGAAGTTTCATGATCATCATCATTAGCTTCCTCTCTAGTTGGTGTAGGCATCAGGGGAATGGATTTCTCTGATGTGCTACTTTCCAAATTGAGAGAAGGTACAATTACCTCATCAAGTTCTACTTTCCTCCCACTCACTTCTTTCGAGAGAATCTCCTTCTCTAGAAATGTTCCATTCTTGGCAACAAATATCTTTACTCCGGATCTGTGGTAGAAGGTGTACCCCTTGTTTCCTTATGGTATCCTATGAAGACGCACTTCTGTAGGATCGAAAGTATGTCTAGAGGGGGGTGATTAGACTACTTGACTTAATAAAAATCTAGCCTTTTCCCAATTTTAAGTCTTGGCAGATTCTAGCAACTTAGCATAAGTCAACCAATCAACCTACACATGCAAGTCTAAGAATATAGCAGCGGAATATAAAACATTGCACATGAAGGTAAAGGGAGGAGTTTGGAGGGAGCAAACGCAATGTAGACACGGAGATTTTTGGCGTGGTTCCGATAGGTGGTGCTATCGTACAACCACGTTGATGGAGACTTCAACCCACGAAGGGTAACGGCTGCGTGAGTCCATGGAGGGCTCCACCCACGAAGGGTCCACGAAGAAGAAACCTTGTCTATCCCACCATGGCCATCACCCACGAAGGACTTGCCTCACTATTCCACCCACGAAAGTACAAGTACAACGCATGTGCCATCTGATCACTGATCATACGACCTAGATGCTCATATCACCGTAGCGGGTAATTAAGCTACGGGGAGCACCTAATATGAGCACCGGGGAGCCGTTGGATCGAAGATGCAGCAGCACACATGAGGCCTGAATGTTTTATTTGCAAAAAAAACCTTTGGAGAGTTTGGAAATTGCGCATAATTACAAAGACTACTCCCAAGCCATTGGATCTCACCTCCAACGGTGTAAAAACCCGTATCACCATAGTATCTAAGCTGCAGGGTGGATGTGATATTCTATGCCACTGTCATTTTTGTTCGTAAACTTGCAAAATACGTGTAACTCGTGCTGTTACTTGTCTAACCGTGCAAAGTGTTTGTTCAAAAAAACCATCCTACACTGAAATATCGGAACAACACACGGGGGTTCCACTTGTCATTAATCAAATTTGGACCTAAAACTAACAAATCTGAAAGACGAGATTCAAACTGGCAACCTGGACTACAAAGCGTAAGTCGATAGCCTGAAAAAACGAACGGTTGTTGGCTTTGTCCCATAACTTGATTTTATTTATACAGTACTTTCGTTGATTAGAGTAGAGGGAGTGCCTCGTTAACACGTGCATGACCGTTGTCTCACTTACTGGTGGGTCCTAGGTCTGCGATCTCAATCTCTCTTCTCTCCATCGTCTAACCTTTGCACGGGCACACACGAAGAGCGGCACTAGCTTGCCGTGGTGTTATTACAACTAAAAAAAGCTTGGAAAATAGAAGAATCGCCTAGAACAAGAGACGTTGTGGCTGGTCGAGACGGAGCTAACCACATCTATCCTCCGTGCCACGTTTGCATGATGAAGCTGTGTGGCTAGTGGGGTGTTTTTGACCGACTGGCTGGGTCCCGAGGTCGAACCATAGGTACTACGTCTGATACAGTATATTTTTACACACACATTTTTCCTCTGTGCCGAGACGTAGCACACCCTACCGCGTGGTTTCGGGGTCCTCCCAGGTGGTGCACGCATATATTCTTCCTGACGTGGGACGCCCTACCGCGCGTTTTCTGGGTCCTCCTCGGTCGTAGCACCGAAGCAAGTAAATGAGTCGTCAAATCACGAAAGACCACCTTTCCCGCCGAGTACATCAGTGAAGCACCGTGGCTAGCTAGTTGGGCTAGTTCGACCGATTAGCTAGGCCGCCGCCACATTTGTTTTTTCACCCCTTTTTTTATCTACTTGCCGGCAGGTAAATATAAATATCCACCACGGCGTTTCTCTGGTGTTTGGGTGCGACAGGATTTTTATTTTTTTGATTGACGGGAGCAGGCATGGTAGGATTTTTAATTTTTTGATTGACGGGAGCAGGCGCGGCAGCAATTAGTCACGATGACTCCGCCTGTAAAAACCCACCGGTCCCTGATGTGAGAAGTCGTCGACTAGTGTTTTACCGTGGTGAAAACCAAAAGATTCCCCACTCCCTCTGCCTTCCCGTAGATTGCATTGCCTTTCAGCCGTTTCGCCCCCTTTGCTTCCTCTCCCCATTGCTTCTACCTGGTGCCATGGCGGCGCAGCAAATCACGGAGTCCGAGGTGAGGCTCCTGACACAGCTCCATGCCAAGGATGCGGAGCTCAGGGCCAAGGACGTGGAGCTCCGTGAGCTCAAGGAGGAGAGGAGTGCCATGCTCCTCCGTTATGTGCGGGAGTTCACGGAGCTTCAAAAGCGGCAGGCGTCCACCACAAGGATGCTCGAGGCGTCGGCAGCGTTGCTGCAGAAAGTGGGAAATACGATAGGCCGTCAGGGGAGCCGGCTGGAGCACGAGCGGGCCGATCGTGACGAGGTCCCGGATCGCCTCAGCCACTTGGTGAACCAAGTTGCCACACACGTGTTGCGGCTGCGCGATGCCTATCGTCGTGCTAGCGCGACGATGTCGGCCGCCGGGCTAAACCCGTTCGACCACCCGGTCAACTTCAACGAGATGCGGCTTCCTGACCTGGTCTCCTTCTTCACCTATATCTCTGAGGAGCTGAGCCGTCTCCGCACGATGGTGGGGACTGAGCTAGACAAGGAGGGGTTGCGAGCTGCCGTCGCCGTTGCCGGGCGAATCCTTTCAGGGCTCCGTCATCGGAATCCATTCGTGCCATTGGACGCCGTCTTTGATGAGCTGGCTCCCGCCGACCGGGAGCGGGCTCTGCGGGCGGTCACACCCTGCATCACCAACGTCGTGCGCCTCGAGAAGCAGAGGGACTTCAGTGGTGTTTGGGCGCCCTCTGCATGGGCATGTCCATGTCTCGGCGCAACATGACCGTTGGATCAAACTCAGACGGTGCAGATCAGTCACTATAGCACAAAGCGTGTGGGTGTGTTTGGTTGCATTCTCATCTCAATATACTTGTTTCCTCTTCGTGTATTTGTTACATATAGGAGTAGTTGACATGCGCACAACATCATTTGTTATCGTCATATCTTACTACACTAGCAACAAGATTGTGTAGTACTGACGTATGAACCACTGCACATGCCTAGTAGTAGGAGCACTGTGCATGTTCAAGTGGCTGCCGTGTTTCGCACTCCTCCGTCATAAGAGTGGAAACACTTGCTGTAATCATTTTTTCTTTTGAAAAACAGTGGACACGCTCTACCATGCGGATCCTCCTCCAGCCATGCATTAAATTACTCACTTTCACCGACGTGTGGGATAGCCAGCATTGGGGTCCACCAACCATGCACTAAATTACTCCGTAGTAGAGTGACGGTAGACTACCCCGATCGAAGCGCCGCAGTAATGCCCAATGAGCCGTCAAATCACAAAACCCCCTCCTTTCCAGCTGTAAGTTGGACGGACGAAGCAACCATCATTTCACTCTTCTCTCTCAGCTTCCTCTCTACCCAACCCTCGCTTCTGCCTCATCTTGTTCCTCATTTCTTCAAGAAAACCCCGACCTACTTCTGCCACTGTTCTTCTCTCCCAAAGAAGGAAAGGTGAGCGCATCAATGGTGTTGATTCTGGCCAAGGCCCGGTCTTGCAACCCCGAGACTGATCCTATAACTCCCTCTCTTTTCTTCTTTTGGGTTTGTGATTATGGTTTCTTTTCTTTTATTTCTATTTGACAGTTTCTTGATGGAAGCTGTAGCACCGGCCGAAGTGATGTGCATGGCTCCGGCCAAAACCGTCGAGGCTCATGGTACGAAGAAGCGCAAGCACCCCGCCGAGACTACCGCAGACAAGCTCAAAGCCATCGCCCTGTCCAAGCCCCCCTCTCTGGGATCCCTCATTAAGCAAGTCCAGGTAATATCTCTTCTTGACGATCTTTTTCTCGATCTTGATCGTGTTTTTTCATCTAACACGCAGTACTAGTACTAGTAGTACAACTTTCTGGGTGATGTTGCATGTGATTTTTGTGTGCCAAATGACGGTTCTAAATTCCTCTTTTGACCAAAACATGCGAGAGGTTGACACTGATTTCTTATAGATTACTTTCAACTACTCCCTCTGTCCCAAATTTCTTGTCTTAGATTTGTCTAGATACGGATGTATCTAATACTAAAATGTGACTTGATACATCCGTATCTAGACAAATCTAAGACAAGAATTTTGGGACGGAAGGAGTACTTTATGAACATCAATGCTACCTTAGAGGGTATATTTGCCTCAGTAACTTGTGTTATGGATTTTGCATGTAATCCCTCTGCTCTCATGCCTTTGAAGACATGTTCTAGTGTCTTTGTTCACTCATTTCTATGCGTATATGTAGTCATATATGGAGTATAATATCGAAACCCATCTTATATTTCTGAACGTAGGTAGTAATAAAATATGGTTTCTGTTTGAATTAGAACCAGGTCCACGGTGGAGATGAAGTTCTCAAAGTCATGCCGTGTGAACTGGAAGACCTGATGATGAGTTCTACTGCTAAACTATCCAGCTGTTGTGTCCTTGTCGCCATGTGTCCTGAACTAGTGTTTACCTGTAGCATTGTTGTCAGGCGTGTTCTCGAGGTTGTACTTGACCACAACAATTTCCTGGTTGTGCCTTCGATTACGAAGGGTGTGGTTCTTGTAAAGCTTCCCAACAAATCTGATGCGGCATGTCTTCATCATCATGTTTATGAGTGGAAAGACCACTCTGTTAGGTTCTCCAAGGTTGACAAGATGGTGATGGTGCGTGTAGACATCTCACGCGAAGTCCATGGCCTAGTCAGTTATGCGGGGTTCATCCCGTAGGTCGGTGGCAAGAAATAGTCTGCAGAGTTTAGTTAGTGCAACTTTGCTTGTCTGTAGTAAGTACTACTGTTCAGTACTTGATTTGTGTTTGTGAACCCTGTATTGTTTATTAGTGCTGCCGCTTTTGGTGTGTGGTCAGTCCTGAGAACGGTCTATGTTAATGTCTGTCCACTCAGTTCAGTCTGTATATTTTGAAGTATCAAGATCATATTTTTTGTGAGGACGGTTTATCAATTATGGTTACACTCCAATATTTGTATGCATTGCATGGTTTATCACACCCACCAGGATTTCCAGTCCCATGGATGTTCGGTCCATACGATTTTTCACGACCTTTGGACTGTCCTGCTTGTGGGAGTAGGCAGGGCCCCTGCATGCCACGCGTAGTTGGACGATCAATCTTCTGTTTAGTACTTCAACATAGTGATTTCCTGGTAAGGATTCACTCGTGTCACATCAAGTAAATCTTATTGATTTACTGTCTAAATCTTATTGATTTAATCTCATGTTTTCTTTCTTTTCCTGCAATTTTACGATGCAGGTTTTGCCATGTGACATTCATCACAGAATAAACCGTTTGGTTTGCTCTACGATGGCTATTTTTGCAGGTTTCACTTCTTATGTCGTGTCAGTAACGAAGGCACTGTCCATCACTTATATTACTGGAAAAAATTGGATCAGTATGTTTTCTGAGTACAAGCTGAATCCCTATGATGAACTGCAGTTTGGTTTAACAAAAACGCCACAATTAGTCCTTCTCGCATTTAAAAGAAATGAAGAAAAAAACTAGATCATGGTCACGGATCCTAGTCAAGTTAGAAAGCTGATCATAGCAGATCGGACACGATCGCCGCTGTCTCGCACAGATCGAGCACCGGTAGTTGCTCTAGCACTAACAGCGGCAGCAGCTCAGTCTTATCCAGCTGAGAATTGGGCACCGACCGCGTCAGCGGGTCAGTCTGATCTACTGGAGGATCGGGCATCGACACCGGCACCTGCTCCGACACCGGCACCAACTCTACAAGGAGCACCATCTCCGGCAGCAACAGCTGCTTCGGCACCTGCACCAACACTTGCACTTGCATCGGCTCCGGCCTGTGCAGTTGCACCGGCAACAGACTGGGCTGCAGTTCGCACTTCATATACCAAAGTCCTTACAAAAACCGACATGTCCACCTTCTTGGTAAGCATTGGCCGCCCAAGTGCTTCGTTCTTTTTTCTTTCCATGTTGTTTCACATGATTCACTGTGTTGATCTAACTGTTTGGGTATGTCTTCTTGTTTGCAAACAGAGAATTCCTAGAGCAACGAGGGAGTCGTTCAACAATCCGGGCGACCGCGGCCAAGTTTCTCTTACCATGCGCAGCCTTGGTGTGAATGAACCTGCTCAATATACCGTAAGTACAAAGGATGGTCGCATGATGATTGATGCTAAAGGATGGTCAAGGTTCAAATCTAAATCATATCTTGCAGTAGGGGATGATGTCAAAATCAAACTTTCTCAGCAAGGAGAGCTGGTCCAAATCAACTTTGAAATTAGCAGCACGCAACTGCCGAACTGATCTATCCTCCGAGAGATTTTGATGTAATAATCTGGCATGGTGAAACAAGTGTCCTGTGTGTATAAGTAGTACGACAGTATTATTTATCACATGGTATATCGTTGATAGAATTGCAACTCTAATTGCTGGTTAGGAACTGTCGTTCGATTTCATTCCAACAACTGCCGTGTTTTATTCAATTTTGTGTATTCGCCATGCGACATCATCTAAAACCAGCGCCGTACCGATCGCTTGCAATATGAAAAGTGCTGAGGTAGAACACATGGGCCCCCAAACATGCAGGGTCGGCTGCGGCCCAAAGTCCAGAACAGTGAGCCTATCTGAGTATTATATTCTCAGCTGAACCCCCATAAAAAAAGCTGAACCCCCATAATGCCCGTGCGTTGCAGAGGGAGTATATTTCTCGGCAAGGTGAGCCTGTGATATAAAAGATTTCTATATTTGTTTACAGAGGGAGTATCTCTCTGTCAAAATATATATTTATGTGTAACTAGTTACTCATGTCTTTCTACTTCCTTTCGCTAATATGTGGGGCAACTGGCAACGGGGTCCACGTGCCATATGCACAAATTAGAGTGCACAACTTCACGGTAGACACACCCTGGTTGTAGCGCCGTAGTAATGTCCAATGAGCCGTCAAATCACAACCCCCCCTTTCCAACTTTAGCAGTAAGCTGGACGGACGAAGCGGCAATATTTCACTGGGCCTGAATCCCCTTCTCCCTCGTCTGCTTGTTCAGAGAAAACCCCCTCTCGGCGATTGCATAGGGTTTTCTCATGGAGAACCAGGTATGAATTCTTCATCCATCCCCGATAAACCCAAGTCCCTTGGTCGCAGGTAATCCTAGGATGGCAGCCGCCGCCGTTGATGCATTTTTCTTCCTACTGAATCTAGTGTGTTTCATTTGCAATGCCCAAAGTGCGAGTACCCTACAGGTTTCTGCGCCCTCGGCGAGACGCCACACTTGTTCCTTCTCATCCTAACACAACATTTTGAAACGGGCACAATATGTTCCTAGAATCCTCTTTTCTATCCGGGAGGGTGGGGTTTTTTTGAACATGTTGTGTTCTCATATTATTTTTCCTGCAGTGTATTATTTGCTCTGCCAGAACACATGTACTCAAGATGCTCGGCCTTGCCATAACTGAATACACTAGTTTAATGGTCACAGTGAAGACAAGCCATGGATATAAGTTCTGAGTTGGGTTCATGAACCAAGAAGATCGCTGCTTTTTTATGGCCCAACTTGGATAAACTTTCTCAAGTGTTACAGACTGAAAGTTGGCGCACGAATGTTGATGGAAATAGCAGAACCTGGTCTCATCTTCACTGCGATCTTCCACCCCGACGTCGTTCCAATTGTTCATCCATGTTAGTTTTGTATCTGGTTCTTGCTTGTTGCCTTGATTACTTCTTAATCCACCTATTCTGTCTAACTAATCACAATTTAACTTTAGAAGTAGCAACGAATCTCTCACGAAGATGCTACTTCTAACTAATATTTTCTTATAATTGGTGGCACATGTAGGTTTTTTCAGAGTTAAGCAGTCTGCTCATTTGTTACTCTGTAATAACTCGGCTGTTACTAATGGCACTAAAGTTGACTGGATCGACATCCACAAGTTCCTACACTTTATTGATCGTCTTGAGGTCCTTGTGGGGCGTTTCAATGGTGGAAGGCCATGTGGGATATGTGTTCCGCTGCTGCACTTGTTGAACAGGTCCAACTGTGTCGAGAAACTTATGGTACGAGCTGTTTTCTGTTATATATGTTGTTCATAAACTATTGCTTATACGCAGTTTTACAGCTGTGATCTTCTTGAAGCAGGAACTGCCGAGTTCTATTGTTCCTATACAGATGCCTAACCATGGTCGGGTTAGACTTGCACTTGGTCACAACATGATGTATATGTCGACCTACTCAATTCCCCTTGGAGGTGAAAAGATACTTATTCATGGGTGGTCTCAAATAATGAAGGCCCGTTCATCTTGGAGAATAGGGCAGAAGATTATGTTCATGCTTTTCCATGGCTCTAAAGCGAATATCCTATTTATTGACCATGTTGCGAGATGAAGCCGCTTTCAGAAGGTTGTGGATGCGCGGGGTGCCGCCTGGGCCTTGTCCTGGGGCTTGGCGGCCTCACCCTTGGTTAACTGTAGGCAAAGTAGCACTGTTCGATGCGTGCTTTGTACGGTTGAAGCTGTATAAGTACTCATACCGCTTCCAGCTTTGGTTGTTAAGTGCCCCTGCTGGTTTCAGTTAAGGTTGTTAAGTACTCCTGCTGCTTTTATAGTCTATCGTGTTTCTTCAGTCATGTTTTCATCCAGCTGCCAAAACCAAACCAGTGCCGGCGGGGCCGCCTGCTTCCGCCTCCCATGGCTGGCTGCGCCTCAGCGCACGCATCGCCGCCCCACCGTCTCCTAAGTCGTTAACGTCGACGTCCTCTGCGCACTTTGGTGCGCTCGCCATGGCGCCGCCCTCTCGCGTTGTTAACATGGCCAACAAACAACAGGAATCGGCAGAAGTACGTGGAGAAGATGACAGTAGGGGCCCACCACGTCAGCGTATGGAAAAATAAAATGCTTCCTCCTAGTGTTTTCCTGACATCTAGGACCCACGACATTGTGAGCGTATATAGTCAATAGACAAGAGAACAACACAAGATCGGCTGACACCTGGGACGTAGCTACTCGAGCAGTATTTTTTTGTTTGGTATTGTTGAGACGGAGCAGGGTTTGAACTGGGCTGTGGCCCGTCTAGCCTAGGCTTATATTTTATGTTCACCATGTGACCAGCCCAACTATTTTTTCTTTGTGAAAATGAGCCCAGTTTATTTTTTTCTAAAGAATACCCAATCCAGGCCTACTTATTTTTCTACGCCCTGATGGGCTGCAACTCTTTCAAGACGCGTGCAAATCTTGAAAGTAATATGAAATGGGTTGTAAATATAAAAGCAGATGACAAATTGGCAATTACTTTATAATTTCTGAATTTTATCACATTTTCAGATTCCTATTTCACTGGGCATTAACCTAATTTAAATATATCTTCAAAGTACTTTAAATTTGGCTGGACATTTCGGTATTAAAAATAGTTTAGAAGCCACAAAAATATGCGAAATTGGCCCTGGCCAACCAAAAAAACGACTGCAATAAATTGCATCAGAAGTTTCCATGAGCTATATATAAATTATTATATATAGCCCTGGTGCGCTCGACGCGGCGTGGTCAACGTGGTCAAGGAATGGCTTCCATCGGACGTGGACTGTACATGGAGAGGCTGACAGCTGGGTGCACGGCCGCAGCAAGGAAGTGCCTCCTTATTACGTGCAAAATAATTATTCCTCCGCCTGACAGCAGGGACCCACCGGACGGGCCACCAGTATTTTGCGAAAAAAATCGTTTCCCCCTGACCGTTGGGACCCACCGGTCGGGCCACCGTATTTCACGAAAAAAACGTTCCCCCCGCTGTCAGCTCGGACCCACCGGAAGTGCCTCCTTATTACGCACAAAAAAATTAGTACTCCCCCGGCTAGCTGGGACCCACCTTGGTGGGAGGCTGACTTGTGGGCCTACTAAGTTGACGGGGAAGAAGGGCTTTGTCAACTTAGTCGATATAAACGATTCTAGCTCCATTGACCGTACGATGTCCATCCAACGTCCGTAGTGCTTCTTCAACCTCTGGTCTTCTTGCTCCAGCCGCCCAAAGCAGCGCCGGTCGTGCCGCATGCTCCTGCCTCTTGTGGCCGGCTGTGCTGCCGCGGAGACCTCACCGCCCCCTACTATTCCCACCGCTGGCTAGGCCCTGCGGCGACGGCAGCCTCACACCGCAGCCGAACCAGTGAACCCTCGTACTCCTCTCCGCGCGCGCGGGGGCTTCCATTGTCGCATCTTCGTCGGCTCCCCGTCGGCCCCTTCCTAGGCCTCGCCGTCGTCCACCGCCCTGGTGCTCTCGGCGCGGCGTGGTCAACATGGTCAAGGAACGACTTCCATCGGACGTGGACTGTACGTGGAGAGGCTGACAACTGGGTCCACGGCGGCAGCAAGGAAGTGCCTCCTTATTACACGGAAAATAATGATTCCTCCACCCGAAAGCAGGGACCCACCGGACGGGCCACCGTATTTCGCGAAAAAAACGTTCCCCCTGCTGTCAGCTCGGACCCACCGAAAGTGCCTCCTTATTACGCACAAAAAAATGAATACCCCCTGCTAGCTGGGACCCACCTTGGTGGGAGGCTGACTTGTGGGCCTACTAAGTTGACGGGGACGGAGGGCTTTGTCAACTTAGTCAATATGCATGATTCTAGCTCCAGTGACCGTACGATGTCCATCCAACGGCCGTAGTGCTTCTTCAACCTCTGGTCTTCTTGCTCTAGCCGCCCAAAGCAGCGCCGGTCGTGCCGCCTGCTCCTGCCTCCCGTGGCCGGCTGTGCTGTCGCGGAGGCCTCACCGCCCCCTACTATTCCCACCGCTGGCCAGGCCCTGCGGCGACGATAGCCTCACACCACAGCCGAACGAGTGAACCCTCATACTCCTCTCCGCATGGGCATCCACTGCCGCATCTTCACCGACTCCGCGTCGTCCCCTTCCTAGGCCTCGCCGTCGTCCACCGCCCTGGTGCTCTCGGCGCGGCGTGGTCAACGTGGTCAAGGAACGACTTCCATCGGACGTGGACTGTATGTGAAGAGGCTGAAGCTGGGTCCACGGTGGCAGCAAGGAAGTGCCTCCTTATTACGCGGAAAATAATGATTCCTCCACCTGACAATAGGGACCCACCGGACGGGCCACCGTATTTCGTGAAAAAACCGTTCCCCCCAAACTGTTGGGACCCACCAGCTACACCTTAGCACACAAGGAAGTGCCTGACAGTCGGGACCCACCTGGTCGAAGCATACGTAGCGTTGTCATTCTGGTCGCGAACGTGTACGTACATATATACTAGTGGATGTAGAGGCGCGAACGTGTCGTACTAGAGGCGGCCAGGGTGCAAGAAAGAAATTACGGCCACGTATGTGTACATACGGGCGTGGTCTCGAACGCCTACTCGTGCATACGTACGGCGAGGGCTCGTGTACATGGCTGGGTCGGAACGGAGAAACAGCTTCGTCGTCGTGTTCATGGGGAGGCAACGGAATGCGTGGTCGTGTTCATCGGGAGGGCTTGGACGGAAGAGGCGATAGAAACGAGGCCTGGCATACCGCACAACGGAGGAAACGGACCTCCTACGGTCGAAACGGGGGTCCTGTTGATCAGGAGGGGTGTGGCGTACCGCAAAACGGAGGAAACGGACCTCCTACGGTCGAAACGAGGGTCCTGTTGATCGGGAGGGGTGTGGCGTACCGCAAAACGGAGGAAACGGACCTCCTACGGTCGAAACGGGTGTCCTGTTGATCCGGAGGGGTGTGGCGTACCGCAAAACGGAGGAAACGGACTTGTGTTGGAGCGCTACGGTCGAAACGGGGGTCCTGTTCATCGGGAGGGGTGTGGCGTACCACAAAACGGGACTTCATGGGATACTATTCATCTCCACCGTCGACCCCCTCCAGCCTCCACGAGCTATTGTTCATCCACCGTCGACCTCCTCCAGCCTCCACGGGCTCCTGTTCATCCAGCCTCCACCACGCGCTACTCCACCGGCTACTGTTCAACCACCCCTCCACCGTCTACTGTTCATCCAGCCCTCCACACCACGGGTCCCTATTCAACCACCCCTCCACGGGCACCCCTCCATCGTCTACTGTTCATCCTGCCCTCCACACCATGGGGTCTTGTTCATCCACCCCTCCAAGGGGTCCTGTTCATTCAGCCCCAACCGGCTCGATTGATCGGGGTCATGTTCATCCAGAGGCAACACCACGGGGTCCTATTCATCCACCCCCACCGGGAACTGTTCATCCAAACCCCCGCCCCCCGCAACGCTCACTGTTCATCCAGAGGCAGCATCGATCGGCTTCAGTTAGCAGCAGTAGCCAAGGAATCGCTCGATCGGGTTCAGTTAACAGCCATCGATCGATCGCTCGGGTTCAGTAACGCATAGCCTGCAGTGCAATCGCTCGGGTTCAGTTAGAGCCCAACGCCTCGCTCGAGTTCAGTTAGAGCCAACGCCTCGCACACACGCGCGTACGTGTACGAGAGAAACGCGCATCGCTCGGCCCCCGACCTCCCACCGTAACCAGGAACTCCCCAAAATTTTCCTCCCCCTCGCTTCTACCACGGTTTTTTCCGTCATGGACGGCCCAAAGAATGTCATGCAGCTGCGTCTCCGGCCCGCCCAGGACGAAAAGCCCATTTTCTGTCATGATTTTTTTTCATAGAAGTAGGAGCCCACCACATCTATGATGATACCGGGTTTTGTCACAATTATCGTCATAGAAGTGTCATATGTATGACAGAAAAAAATTTCGTTCGGCCCAAAATGTCACGGATGTGTCTTTTTTGTAGTGATGGCAGTTCCTTACCTCCCTCGTAGTTGAGGGATCAATTTTGGTTTTCTCGTCTTTCAAGTTCCTCATAGTGATCAGCAGATGTAAATCCCAAGTGACTCAAAGAATAGAGCTATGCTCCCCGGCAACGGTGCCAGAAAATAGTCTTGATAACCCACAAGTATAGGGGATCGCAACAGTTCTCGAGGGTAGAGTATTCAACCCAAATTTAGTGATTCGACACAAGGGGAGCCAAGGAATATTCTCAAGTATTAGCAGTTGAGTTGTCAATTCAACCACACCTGGATAACTTAGTATCTGCAGCAAAGTATTTAGTAGCAAAGTAGTATGAAAGTAACGGTAACGGTGGCAAAAATAACAATGATAGTTTTGTAGTGATTGTAACAGCAGCAACGGAAAAGTAAATAAGCAAAGAACAATTTGTGAAAAGATCGAAGGCATTGGATCGGTGATGGAGAATTATGCTGGATGCGATTATTCATGCAACAGTTATAACATAGGGTGACACAGAACTAGCTCCGATTCATCAATATAATGTAGGCATGTATTCCGAATATAGTCATACGTGCTTATGGAAAAGAACTTGCATGACATCTTTTGTCCTACCCTCCCGCGGCAGTGGGGTCCTATTGGAAACTAAGGGATATTAAGGCCTCCTTTTAATAGAGTACCGGACAAAAGCATTAACACATAGTGAATACATGAACTCCTCAAACTACGGTCATCACCGGGAGTGGTCCCGATTATTGTCACTTCGGGGTTGCCGTATCATAACACATAGTAGGTGACTATAGACTTGCAAGATAGGATCAAGAACCCACATATTATTCATGAAAACATAATAGGTTCAGATCTGAAATCATGGCACTTGGGCCCTAGTGACAAGCATTAAGCATAGCAAAGTCATAGCAACATCAATCTCAGAACATAGTGGATACTAGGGATCAAACCCTAAGAAAACTAACTCGATTACATGATAAATCTCATCCAACCCATCACCGTCCAGCAAGCCTACGATGGAATTACTCACGCACGGCGGTGAGCATCATGAAATTGGTGATGGAGGATGGTTGATGATGACGATGGCGACGGATTCCCCTCTCCGGAGCCCCGAACGGACTCCAGATCAGCCCTCCCGGGAGAGATTAGGGCTTGGCGGTGGATCAGTATCGTAAAACGTGATGAATACTTCTCTCTGATTTTTTTCTCCCCGAACATGAATATATAGAGTTGGAGTTGAGGTCGGTGGAGCACCAGGGGGCCCACGACGCAGGGGGGCGCGCCCCCACCCTCGTGGACAGGGTGTGGGCCCCCTTGCCTTGATTATTTCGCCAGTATTTTTATTAATTCCAAAAATAATCTCCGTTGATTTTCAGGTCATTCTGAGAACTTCTATTTATGCACAAAAATAACACCATGGCAATTCTGCTGAAAACAACGTCAGTCCGGGTTAGTTCCATTCAAATCATGCAAGTTAGAGTCCAAAACAAGGGCAAAAGTGTTTGGAAAAGTAGATACGACGGAGACGTATCACCGAACCCACTGTTCTCCTTCTCCAATTTGGCTTCCTGCCATAAGGGGACGCGCCACCCCTTGTGGGCTGGTGTGCTCCCCTCCCATGGCACATGTGGCCCATATGTTCCCCACGAGGGTTCCGGTAACCACTCTGGTACTCCGTTAAATACCCGGTACACTCTAAAACACTTCCGGTGTCCGAATACTATCGTCCTATATATCAATCTTTATCTCTCAACCATTTGGAGACTCCTCGTCATGTCCGTGATCTCATCCGGGACTCCGAACAACATTCAGTCACCAAATCACATAACTCATATAATATAATATCGTCATCGAATGTTAAGTGTGCGGACCCTACGGATTTGAGAACTATGTAGATATGACCGAGACATCTCCCTGGTCAATAACCAATAGCAGAACCTGGATGCTCATATTGGATCCTACATATTCTACGAAGATCTTTATCGGTCAAACCGTTATGACAACATAAGTAATTTCCTTTGCCCATCGGTATGTTACTTTCCCGAGATTCGATCGTCGGTATCTTCATACCTAGTCCAATCTCATTACCGGCAAGTCTCTTTACTCGTTCTGTAATACATCATCCTGTAACTAACTCATTAGTCACTTTGCTTGCAAGGCTTCTTGTGATGTGTATTACCGAGAGGGCTCAGAGATACCTCTCCGATACTCCGAGTGACAAATCCAAATCTCGGTCTATGCCAACTCAACAAACACCTTCGGAGATACCTGTAGAGCATCTTTATGATCACCCAGTTACGTTGTGACATTTGATAGCACACAAGGTATTCCTCCAGCATCCGGGAGTTGCATAATCTTATAGTCGAAGGAATATGTATTTGACATGAAGAAAGCAATAGCAATAAACTGAACGATCATAATGCTAAGCTAACGGATTGGTCTTGTCCATCACATCATTCTCCTAATGATGTGATCCCGTTATCAAATGACAACACATGTCCATGATTAGGAAACCTTAACCATCTTTGATCAACGAGCTAGTCTAGTAGAGGCTTATGAGGGACACGTATTTGTTTATGTATTCACACATGTATTTAGGTTTCCGATCACTACAATTCTAGCATGAATAATAAACCTTTATCATGAATAAGGAAATATAAAATAACAACTTTATTATTGCTTCTAGGGCATATTTCCTTCAGTTTCCCACTTGCACAAGAGTCAATAATCTAGTTCATATCGCCATGTGATTAACACCAATAGTTCACATTTTCATGTGACTGACACCCAAAAGAGTTTACTGGAGTCAATAATCTAGTTCACATCGTCATGTGATTAACACCCACAGATTACTAAGGTGTGATCATGTTTTGCTTGTGAGAGAGGTTTAGTCAACGGGTCTGGCATATTCAGATCCGTGTGTATTTTGCAATTTTCTATGTCTTCTCTGCACGGAGCTACTCTAGCTAATTGCTCCCACTTTTAATATGTTTCTAGATTGAGACTTAGAGTCATCTAGATTAGTGTTAAAGCTTGCATAGACATAACCCTTTATGATGAACCTTTATTACCTCCATAGCTGAGAAACATTTCCTTAGTCCTTTAAGGATAATTTTGACCGCTGTCGAGTGATCTACTCCTGGATCACTATTGTACTCCCTTGCCAAACTCTTGGCAAGGTACACAACAGGTTTGGTACACAACATGGCATACTTTATAGAACCTATGGCTGAAGCATAGGGAATGACTTTCATTCTCTCTCTATCTTCTGCCGTGGTCGAGTTTTGAGTCTTACGCAACGTCACACCTTGCAACATAGGAAAGAACCCTTTCTTTGACTGGTTCAGTTTGAACTTCTTCAGAATCTTGTCAAAGTATGTGCTTTGTGAAAGTCCTATTAAGCGTCTCGATCTATCCCTATAGATCTTGATGCCCAATATATAAGTAGCTTCACCAAGGTCTTTCATTGAAAAATTATTATTCAAGTATCCTTTTTATGCTATTTAGACATTCTATATCATTTCCAATCAATAATATGTCATCCAAATATAATATCATAAATGCTACAGAGCTCCCACTCACTTTCTTGTACAGGCTTCACCATATGTCTGTATAAAACCATATGCGTTGATCACCTCATCAAAGCGTATATTCCAACTCCGAGATGCTTGCACCAGTCCATAGATGGATCGCTGGAGTTTGCACACTTTGTTAGCACCTTTAGGATCGACAAAAACTTATGGTTGCATCATATACAACTCTTCTTTAATATCCATTAAGGAATGCAGTTTTTTTACATCAATTTGCCAGATTTCATAATTATAAAATGCGGCAATTGCTAACATTATTCAGATGGACTTAAGCATCGCTACGGGTGAGAAAGTCTCACTGTAGTGAACCCTTGAACTTGTCGAAAACACTTTTGTGAAAAGTCGAGTTTTGTAAACAGTAACATTATCATCAGCGTCAGTCTTCTTCTTGAAGATCCACTTATTCTCTATGGCTCGCCGATCATCGAGCAAGTCCACCAAAGTCCTCACTTTGTTCTCATACATGGAACCTATCTCAGATTTCATAGCATCAAGCCATTTATCTGAATCTGGGCTCATCATAGCTTCTTCATAGTTCGTAGGTTCGTTATGGTCTAGTAACATGACTTCCAGAATAGGATTATCGTACCACTCTAGTGTGGAACGTGCTATGTTCGACCTACGAGGTCCAGTAGTAACTTGATCTAAAGTTTCATGATCATCATCATTAGCTTCCTCTCTAGTTGGTGTAGGCATCAGGGGAATGGATTTCTCTGATGTGCTACTTTCCAAATTGAGAGAAGGTACAATTACCTCATCAAGTTCTACTTTCCTCCCACTCACTTCTTTCGAGAGAATCTCCTTCTCTAGAAATGTTCCATTCTTGTCAACAAATATCTTTACTCCGGATCTGTGGTAGAAGGTGTACCCCTTGTTTCCTTATGGTATCCTATGAAGACGCACTTCTGTAGGATCGAAAGTATGTCTAGAGGGGGGTGATTAGACTACTTGACTTAATAAAAATCTAGCCTTTTCCCAATTTTAAGTCTTGGCAGATTCTAGCAACTTAGCATAAGTCAACCAATCAACCTACACATGCAAGTCTAAGAATATAGCAGCGGAATATAAAACATTGCACATGAAGGTAAAGGGAGGAGTTTGGAGGGAGCAAACGCAATGTAGACACGGAGATTTTTGGCGTGGTTCCGATAGGTGGTGCTATCGTACAACCACGTTGATGGAGACTTCAACCCACGAAGGGTAACGGCTGCGTGAGTCCATGGAGGGCTCCACCCACGAAGGGTCCACGAAGAAGAAACCTTGTCTATCCCACCATGGCCATCACCCACGAAGGACTTGCCTCACTAGGGTAGATCTTCACGAAGTAGGCGATCTCCTTGCCCTTACAAACTCCTTGGTTCAACTCCACAATCTTGATGGAGGCTCCCAAGTGACACCTAACCAATCTAGGAGACACCACTCTCCAAAAGGTAATAGATGGTGTGTTGATGATGAACTCCTTGCTCTTGTGCTTCAAATGATTGTCTCCCCAACACTCAACTCTCTCTCTCACGGATTTGGATTTGGTGGAAATAAGATTTGAGTGGAAAGCAACTTGGGGAAGGCTAGAGATCAAGATTCATGTGGTTGGAATGGAATATCTTGGTCTCAACACATGAGTAGGTGGTTCTCTCTCAGAAAATGTATGCTGGAAGTGTAGGAACATTCTGATGAAGAGTGGGTGGAGGGGTATATATAGCCTCCACACAAAATCTAACTGTTACACACAATTTACCAAACTCAGTGAGACCGAATCATGAAACTCGGTCAGACAGATTTAGTTCAAAATGTGAACGTTAGGCTTTTTGGTGGGACCGACATGTCAACTCGGTGGGACCGATTTCATTAGGGTTAGGGCATAACGTAATCTCGGTGAGACCGATCACATAAACTCGTAGGACCGATTTCTGTAATAGGCAAACAAAGAGTTGGCCAGGCAAACTCGGTGGGACCGAATCGCTCATTTCTGTGAGACCGAAACGTTACGAAAGGGAAACAGAGAGTTTGCATTGCGAACTCGGTGGGACCGATCGCTCATCCCGGTTGGACCAAAACGTTACGAAGGGAAACAGAGAGTTTGCAATCCCATCTCGGTGAGACCGAGATCCCTATCAGTGAGACCGAACTGACTAGGATTTCTGGCAGTGGCTATGTCAAGTGAACTTGGTGGCACTGGATAGATCAAATCAGTAGGGCCGAGTTTGACTTTTGGTTTGGGACATATGTGGATATGAGAAAGTGGTTGAGGGCTTTTAGAGCATATCACTAAGCATTTTGAGCAAGCAAGCCATTAAGCAACACCTCATCCCCTTTTAATAGTATTGGCTTTTCCTATGGACTCAATGTGATCTTGGATCACTAAAATGAAAATGTAGAGTCTTGAGCTTGAGCCAATATGTGTCCTTAGCATTTTGAGGGGTCCACATTCCTAGTCCATGCCATGTCAATCGTTGAACTTTCTGAAATGATTATCTTGAAATAGCATTAGTTCAATGAGCTATATGTTGTTAGGAATTACCAAAACCACGGATAGTTGCACTTTCAATCTACCCTTTTTGGTAATTAATGACAACATATAGATCAAAGCTTCGACAAATGATAATAAGAAATAAACACATCGTCGCTTTGAGAAGTATGTGATAAGTAAGAGCTCCCCCTAAATTTGTGCATTATTTAAAATTTGCTTTTGAATGCAAATGCACAATCGATTAGGATCATGGGCTACTCTTCCATGTCACATACATCTTGGTGGAGCACTCAAAATGATAGATATTAAAAAAAACATGCACTCATCACCAAGGCAAAGTGAATGATCATATATGAGATATAAAAGATAATATCATCCAAGCAAGCATTAAGGAAGAATATGATCAAACACATGATCATACAAGTATCTCACACACAGACATAAAGTATCAAACAAGCACACACAAGAGTATCAACCAAATAACAAAAGACCAAAGAAGCAAAAACACTCTCTCTTGAAGCCTATGATATATAATCTATGATCTATACATTTCTCCCCCTTGGGCAACAAGTTACCAAAAAGTTTGAAAAGGCATAGTGCTATGCGTCTCTCTAGGCTTGGTCTTCGGGAGGTGGTGTTGAGAGGACTCCAAGCATGAAAGAATTTGTAGAAGTAGTTGGAGCTGGTGGAGTGGCAACTAGAGGTGGCACTGAAGATGTAGCTGCTGGTGCTAATGTAGTTGCTCTAGTGTCAGCCACTGGCACTACAGCAGATCTCTTACCTCTGGGCACTCTCTGAAAAGCATCTGTGGTAGCTTGCCCTTTCCTCTCCTCAGCTTCTTCCTAGAGCTGCTCAACAGCTGTCTGCATCTTTGTCACTTTAAGATCAAGATCATAGAACTTTGTCTAATTATCCTCTCCAACCTCTCCTAATTTTGAGTCAGGGTGGCCAAGCCCTTCTCAATCCTCAAAGTTGCTTGAATCAGATATGCAAGCTGATCTTGTTTGCTCTTCAGAAACACTTGAGATGCCTCTTCAACACTTGGCATCTTTGCATCTTTCTCAGCCTTTGCCTTCTCTCTCTTTTCTTGTGCTTGCATAGATGTGGGATCTTCTTCATTCATCACAATAGTGTTGTCCTCAAAATCTGGTCTCAAGGGTAGATGCTCCTTATCCAATAGGTAAGTGCATGTGCCCATCTTGGAGTTGATGAGCACCTGAATATGTGGAGCATACCCACAAGATCTCTTCTGGTCTGCAACTGTCCTCTTGTTAGTTTCAATAATCAGGCTCATAACTTTGAATTTCTGAGGCACATCAAATATCTGTAGAAAATTGATGGAATGGCCTCTGATCATCTTGTGATCTTCAGATTTGGGCAACAATGTATGCCTCAATATAGTGTTGATTGTGGCCAAGCCAGACAACAAGTAATGAACAGATCCAAACTTATGTGTTTCCAATGCTTTGTCTGGAATCTCCTTGTACATGTTGGCCATTGAGTTGTGGTCTTTCTTCTTCTTGGCATAGAAATCCAAGTCATCTTCATGCTTTTCAGGAGCATTTATCAATTTTTCCCACTCATCAACAGTTGATTGGTACCTTGTACCCTTAGACATCCACACAATTCTACCATCTGGATAAAAATGAGCTATGGAGTAGAATTGCATGATGGGTTCATCATTCCATTTTGTCAGCTTCTGACCCACAAACTTGTCCACACCACATTGCCTAAAGCTCTCATGCACTCCTGGAAAATGGTCTTTGTTCTCATCAATGTATTTCTAGTCTGCCCACTTCATATCACAAACTATGGGCTTCTTGTCAAGCAGAATGGTTTCTTAGAAATCTTGTTGCTCTTTGGTATGGAACATGTAGTCCACTACAGTCCTCCTCCTCACAGCATAAGGGTCACTTTGTCTCCAAAGTCTGAGACCTGCATCCTTCCTGATGCCCATATCTTCTACACTGGATGGCTATCACCATGATCTGGAATTTTTGGTTTAAGCTTCCTAAGCACTTGGGCTTCAGCATCTTCTTCTTCATCCATCTCAGGCACTGGGGCCTTGTTCTTTTCTGCAGCTGGAATGTTCCTTGTGCTCCTCTTGGGCTTTGAAGTCTTTGGAGCTTGAGTAGAATCTTTGGGGGCGGTCTTGGGCTTGGAAGGGGCAGCCCAGACTTGATGGCATCCCATATTAGCTTTTGGGACTTGGGTGCTGGTGCAACATCCTCTTCCTCTTCCTCTTCTTCATCAGATGAGTGCTTTTCAAATTCTGCCATTGGATCCACCTTCTTGCACCATCTTCCTCTCTTTCTTTCCTTATTCTTGCCCTCACCGGCAGCCTCTCCTCCAGTTGACTTGGAAGTTTCATGAGTGGAGGCTCTATCTTTAGACATAGGAACTCTCTTGGCAGGTGCCTTCTTGTGCATTCCAGGTTTTGTTGCAGCAGCAGCTCCATATTCCTTCTTCAGCACTTTCTTCTTGGAGCTCACTTCCTCCTCAGTAGCCACATAGTCCTCATCCTCCGAGTCTGAGGTTCTCTTCTTCCTTGTTCTAGTGGCTGCCTTGGGCTAATTGCTTGGAGTGCTCATGGTGCCCTCATCATAGCTGCTAGAGGGACTAGTGCCCTCACTCATGTTCACTTGCTCTTCTGATTTGTTCTGGCTATCACTCTGATCAGACATACTGGCAAAGCAAACTGATAGCAGACCCTATGAATAGATATAAATGAGGTAGAGTGGATGAGCATCACAAAGTACAGAGTTTTTGCAAAACAAATGAGTCAAAAACTTAGTTTTAGTTTTCCACAAAAAGCATTTCGGAGCTACCAATTTGTTAAACTCGGTGACACCGAAGCAACTTTTGGAGTCTAAACTAGCGAAATCGGTCAGACCGAGACACAGTTCGGTGACTCCGAGATTGCTAGGGTTTCACAGAGAGTTGAACTCGATCACCGATTTGCAACTTTCGTCGGACCGAAAAGTGCAAGTGCAATGGCCTAAGCCAAATTGGTGAGACCGATTTCTACAACTCGGTCGGTTCGAGATGAGTTCGGCGGACACCTAACCCTAAATTTTCGAATCAAACCTAATATAATGGAGGTTTTCTCTGGATAGATTGACCTCATACGTGGTAAAGAACATGGCATTTGCTTTGTGCTAAGAATCAGAGGTAAGAACAACACAAAGTTTCAAACTCATACCCTAGTTCGGCGGTGAGTTCGCTACGGCAGCAATGGCGAGATTGAAATCCGTTGACAGCAATGGAGACCAGCGGCGGGAGGTCGCTGGCGATGAGCGGATGATCCGGAGACCCGAGGCGGCAGAGCAGGACACGCGCGGGCTGAGGGGATTTGAAGAAATTTCCAAAGTCTCACCCGTCGGTATATATATCCTGACCCTATCGATGGGACCGAGTGGAACAACTCGGTGGCACCGAGATGCAGAATCGCAAGCGGTTACTGCAACTAGGTGTGACCAAAAAGTTCTAATCGGTTGCACCAAGATTGTAAACCTAGATCAACTCAGTGAACTCGGTGTGACCGAAGTGGATGTATCAGTCAGACTGAAATGCACAGAGAGGTTTTGGAAGTTTAAGTCTATGACAAATCGAGGACTCCGAGTGCTCCTCACATAGAGTGGTTCGAGACTTGATCAAACTTTGTGATGTAGCATGAATAGAGTTTGAGACGAGAAAAACATAGATAGCTAGAGGAAGTTCTTAGGCATTCTTGTCCATCCATTTGGCAAAAGAGAAAAAGCCAAACAATCAAAGCAACAAATGGATGTCCTCGAATGAGTAAAATATGCAATCAACATGCTCACACAATAAAATGGCAAATGAAATATGTGACAAAGCATGCACAAACACTCTAGCATCTATCAAGCAATTAGCGATGACTAGATCATCTATATATGAGTATATTGACTTAGGAGTCAAATGAGAACATTTGATCAAAGGTCATACTCATCGTTTAAGCACAAGTGGGGTTACCAATTTTACATAAAGCATTGTTGTGTTCACACTAGTAGAGTTGCTTTAGCTCAATTGTTAGAGTAAAGCTCCCCCTAGATGTGATATCCCCCCTAAGAGGGATGAACTAACCTTGGGTTTTCTCGATGACGACTTCATGTAGATGTTGAAGATGTGGATGCTCAATGTTGATGTAGATCATTTGGAGCAATCCATTGGAGTGAGTTGCACTTTCAATACCTACACGGGTTAATCCCACAAGGAACAGACAAGGATATCCATAGACATAGAGTGATGTTAACACGAGATGATGTCCATGAAAACATTAGGTTACCTTGTCCCTTGTCTTACCAACAAGAGGGTTTGTGACTCCTTGAACTAGTGCAAGATGTGGAAGTTGTTTGCACTTTTCCTTGCTAGGGATGGCAGTTTTATCCATGGATCTGGATACCCGTGGATACCCGACCCGGTTGGGCAAGGGCATGGAGCATATTTCTGCCCATGGGTTCGTGGATATGGATACCCACGAACAGCTAGGTTGGGCACGGTTATAGTTTGTGCTCCATGGATATCCAACAGATACCCATATGACATGTGGGGCCATATGCCAGTGATAGTAGAAAGAACAAATCAATCGGAAATGGCAGGCAATATGCAACTGGTGCCATAAGTTGTATGCTGCAAAATCAACCTCT
The DNA here is from genome assembly GCA_032464435.1 of Aegilops umbellulata. Taxonomy (NCBI): domain Eukaryota; kingdom Viridiplantae; phylum Streptophyta; class Magnoliopsida; order Poales; family Poaceae; genus Aegilops; species Aegilops umbellulata. The sequence goes on along the minus strand of CP136055.1, from coordinate 316,183,496 downwards.
GGTATGTCACACTTAAGACTCATCGTATTATTTGTTGCCTACTTATGCATGTAGCTTATGTTGACATTTGTGAGTGAATGATGTTGAGTTAATTTGATCCTTGGGAAGGCTTCATGCTGAGTTTCCTATGCCCATGGAGCTCCATGGGTATATGGGTATCCAGCGGGTTTGGGCATGGGCACAAGTTGTGCCCATGGATAATTTGATGGATGGGTAGAGGGTAGCAAGATGGGTCATGGGTTGGATTTGGACCAGCTCCACCCGCCCCAAACCCGACCCAGTGCCATGCCTAGTCCTTGCCATGATGATATGAGTGAAGTATGTTGGCGGAGCCACCCACAAGAACTCTCTAGTTCTTCTTCGGGATCCACATCATCTTGATGGTAATCCTTGGAGTTGTAGTCGTACTTGATGAAGTAGAACTTGATGTAGTCTTGGGAACCCACTTGACCAAGGCCTTAGGAGCTTCTTCAAATGCATCAATCTCCTCTTGAAGCTTGTCCTTGCCCTTTTGCTTGTGGTCTTGTGGTGTAAGATCATCTTGAGCTCGTGTCCCTTGGAAAGAAGTAGGATCATACTTCTCTTGTTGAGGAACAAACTTAGTCTTGGGGTATTGATCTTCTTCCCACTCAACTCCATTGGATTGAACTTTCGTTCAAAACCAGCACCTTGATTCTTCCGGTGCCTTCCTTGCCTGCGTACAATTTCCTCAAATTGCATACTCCCGGCAAGGCTCTTGTAAACACCTTTCTATATAATTCCCTTCAATAAGCTATTTTCTTGCTCAATTGTAACTTGGCTAAGAGAATCATTAGTGGAATCAAGAGAACTACTAGAAGCAACATCATTGGATTTAACATGATTATTGTTACTACTAGAAGAAGAATCTTTCTTGCTCTTGTTGCTAGATTTTACTTGTGGCATGTAAGTAGACAAGAGTAAACTCTTGGCAATGTAAGAAGAACTTTCCTTGTGAAAATCATCATTGATTGCTTTAAAAACCCATACTCTTGCTCAAGGTTGAGCTTTTCAAAGCGTAGCTTCACATGAGTCTTTAAAAGTTCTCGAAGATCTTCCAAGGTAGTTTCATGAGCTAACTTAAGAGTGTTTAGTTCTTTAGCTAAACGCTCAATCTCCTTCTTATCATCATGTTTTGTTTTATCTTGATTAGCATGATTAATAGCAAGTTCATCATAGTTTTCATCACTAGAGTTGTCAACAAGTAAATCATCATCACCTAGCAAATCATCTTCATCACTATTGAAGTCAACATACTCGGGGTGTGATACCTTTGGGCCTTTAGCCATGAAGCATCTTCCAATTCCTTCATTTAGTGAGTCAAATATGTCATAGGAGTTGGTTGACACAAGTGCTAGACCTGCAACACCTTCATCCTGAGTATATTCAGAGTCGGAGTGATAACTTCTCTCGGAGTGATGGTCGGAGTCAGAGCCGGATACCCATTCACCAACGCGAGCCTGATGTCTTCGTTTTGTTTAGCTATTTGATGATTTGTCCTTCTTTTCCAAATCCTTGCTTCTGCCATAGGTTTTATAAAGTATGCCCTGCTGTATACCAGACCTATTGTGTACCTTGCCATGAGTTTGGCAAAGGTGTACAATAGTGATCCAGGAGTAGATCACTAGACCGCGGTCAAAATTATCCTTAGAGTACTAGGGAAATATTTCTCGGTTATGGAGGTGATAAAGAGTTCATCGTAAAGAGTTACGACGATGCAAACTTTAACACCGATCTGGATGACTCTGAATCTCAATCTAGATACATATTCAAAGTGGGAGCAATTAGCTAGAGTAGCTCCATGCAGAGCATTGTAGACATAGAAATTTGCAAAATACATACGGATCTGAATGTGGCAGACCCGTTGACTAAGCTTCTCTCGCAAGCAAAATATGATCACACCATAGTACTCTTTGGGTGTTAATCACATGGCGATGTGAACTAGATTATTAACTCTAGTAAACCCATTGGGTGTTGGTCACATGGCGATGTGAACTATGGGTATTAATCACATGGTGATGTGAACTATTGGTGTTAAATCACATGGTGATGTGAACTAGATTACTGACTCTAGTGCAAGTGGGAGACTGAAGGATATATGCCCTAGAGGCAATAATAAGTTTTTTTTATTTTATATTTCCTTATATCATGATAAATTTGTATTATTCATGCTAGAATTGTATTAACCGGAAACTTGATACATGTGTGGATACATAGACAAAACATTGTGTCCCTAGTAAGCCTCTACTAGGCTAGCTCATTAATCAAAGATGGTTAAGTTTCCTAACCATAGGCATGTGTTGTCATTTGATGAACGGGATCACATCATTAGGAGAATGATGTGATGGACAAGACCCATCCGTTAGCTTCGCATGTTGATCGTTCAGTTTTATTGCTATAGCTTTCTTCATGTCATATACATATTCCTTTGACTATGAGATTATGCAACTCCCGGATACCGGAGGAATACCTTATGTGCTATCAAATGTCACAATGTAACTGGGTGATTATAAAGATGCTCTATAGGTATCTCCGAAGGTGTTTGTTGGGTTGGCATAGATCAAGATTAGGATTTGTCACTCTGAGTATCGGAGAGGTATCTCTGGGCCCTCTCGGTAATGCACGTCATGATAAGCCTTGCAAGCAATGTTACTAATGAGTTAGTTGTGGGACGATGCATTACGGAATGAGTAAAGATACTTGCCGGTAAAAAGATTGAACTAGGTATGGAGATACCAATGATTGAATCTCAGGCAAGTAACATATCGATGACAAAGGGAATAACGTATGTTGTCATTACGGTTTGACCGATAAAGATCTTCGTAGAATATGTAGGAACCAATATGAGCATCCAGGTTCCGCTATTGGCTATTGACTAGAGAGGTGTCTCGGTCATGTCTACATAGTTCTTGAACCCGTAGGGTCTGCATGCTTAGCGTTTGATGAGGATTTTGTATTATACGAGTTATGTGATTTGGTGACCGAATGTTGCTCGAAGTCCCGGATGAGATCACAAACATGACGGGGAGTCTCGAAATGGTCAAGAGGTAAAGATTCATATATAGGACGATAGTATTCGGACACCGGAAGTGTTCTGGGGGTACCGGGTACGTATCGGGTCACCGGAAGGGGTTCCGGGCAACCCCGGGCAAGCTATATGGGCCTAATGGGCCAAGAGGGGAAACACACCCGCCACAAAGGGGCTGGTGCACCCCCCCTATATGGGCTGACCAAATTGGAGTAGAAAAGGTGAAGGAGGAAAGGAAAAAAGGGAATAGGATTCCCCCTTCCCCCTTTTCCCTTCCTACTCTGAATAGGAATAGGAAAGGCGGGAGGCCAAATTGGGAGGACCCCAAGTAGGATTCCTCCTGTAACATCCCAAATTTTCAATTTGGAATGTTATACATTAGATCATCATGCATATCATATTTTTCTTGCATTTTGTCGATCCTAAAAATTTCACGCAACTCAAGGACCCCCGGAGAGAGTTGGAGATTTCGTTATTTTCATATTTGAGTTCTCTCAAATTTTGAAAGAAAGGGATCATTGGTTTTGTCGGAGTTATTTGCATTTTATTTGGATAGGGACAAATGCGCGTTTTCAAAATTTCATCTTTTTGGCCGGGAGAAAAGTTCATTTTGTTCGACTCATTTTTAGGAGTCGGGGAAAAATTACTTTATTATTTTTGGAGTCTGGTAGATTTATTTTTCAGTGTTTTTCCGCGCGCGAAACCAATTTAAAAAAAACTTGCAGCGCCTTGGGCCAAAGGCCCAAGCCAGCCGGCCGGATCCAAGGCCACTGCGCGCGCGCGCCTAGCGCACCAGGGAGCCGCCTTTGCTTCTTTAGGAAAATCCTAGTAGTACTTTTGTACTACTTTCGTTATTCCTTTTTGTTTCTAGATCTTTCCTTCCCTTTTATTTCCTATTCCTAGTCTAATTCTTGATCCCTCCTCCAAGAAACCCCTCCCCTCCCCAATATAAATACCCCCCTCTAAATCATCAAACCCAAAGCCCCAAGCCTCCACCGCGCTTCACCCCGCGCCCCTCACCCGCGCCGCCGCCGCCGTTGCCACCGCCGCCGCCGCACCTTGCCACCGCCGCCGCCGCACCATGCCACCGCCGCCGCCGCACCTTGCCACCGCCGCCGCCAGCGCCGCCACCGCCAGCGCCGCCGTCGCCGCACCGCCGTCGCCCGCGCCGCCGCCGCCGTTGCCCCGCGCCGCCGCCGCACCTTGCCACCGCCACCGCCGCACCTCGCTGCCGCCGCTCAACGCCGCCGTTCGCCGAGGTAGCCGCGCCGCGTCTCTTTTCTTTTCACCGGATCGTTTTCTTCTAATCGTTCCGATTCTTTTGTTCTCTCCGATTCGTTTTCTTTCCGATTCTTCGCTAAACCGTTCCGGTTTTCTAGATCGGTTTTTCGTCCGGTTTTCTTTTCCGAAACCCTAGATCGGATTTGTTTTCTTCTCCGATTTAGTTGCCTCGAGACCATTCGCCGGACCGTTCGTTCTAACGAACGTGATCACCGGATTATTCTAGGTTAACGAACGCCCGTTCGTTCAACCGTTCTTCTTTTTCTTCTCGATGGATTTATTCCGCGATCGCGATCTCAGATCCGATCTTCGTTCTAGTTTATCTTTTCGCTCGTTTATCGGAATCAAGTGATTCAAGCGCCTGGAGTTTCGTTTCGAAATCGCCGTTCCGTCTAATCAACTTAAACAAAGTTTTGCTATGGTAAAATTTGACCTAGTTTCACTTTGCTAGAACTGAGTTGTTTTCTTTCGCCGTTTGTTTTCCGTTGCTTTGTTCGATTCGATTCTTTTTGCAACCGGAGTTCTTAAGTTGAACTTTCTGGTTAGATCTTTTATTCGAGTTTTCCTGGTGCATTAGATGAGTACTTATTGTATGCTTGTTGTTTGTCCGCGATAGATTGACCGGAGTGTGACGAGTAGAGCTATCAAGAGTTTTGAGTGCGAATCATATTCATCAACATTGCAGGCAAGTTCACACTTTGATCATAACCCTTTTCATACCCAGTTTTATTGCATTAGATCAATCCTCAAACAATTGCATGGTTAGGATCTGAATTAAATTGTGGGCTGGGAAGTAGTTGAGGTAGTACCTATTACCTGTTTATTATCAAACCCTTGGGAGTTACTATTACATTATACTTATATTGCCATGCTATGCTCGTAGACGATTGGGTTTTGAGAGTATTCATGACAGATGTGAGATTGTTAATTAATGGTTTACTTAAGGTGGCAACTTAAATACACATATGGGTGGATTGCTAGGGGCACCCTGGGGATAGACCAGTGGACTTGCCCGGACACCTGGGGATATACCAGTGTAGTCCTAGGAGATCCCGGGGATATACCGTGTGATCATCCTACGGTCCGCCACCCAGGCTCAAAGGGATCATGAGATTATTCATACTAGAAACTTCCGTGTGCAGCCACAAGCCATTATGGGCTCTGGCATAGTTGATTAAGTCGTGCGAACTCTTACAGGGTAGACTAGCAGATGTAGGGGAAAGTAGGTGTACCGGTCTATCCAAACGTAAGGTGCTAGCGCTTCTGAAAGACTATGTCTCGGTCATCCGTTTCTCAAACACCATGTAGTGCGAGAAATCAACGGAGGCGATCGAGTCTTGTGGGGAAAAGTGTTGGTACTAATTTGGATTTTATGAGTTACTCTATGAGGACAAATGTTGGCCATTTTCGAGGATATGAGAAATATGGTCTATGGAATATTGGAGCATTTTAAGGGTGGTAGTACCCTGTAAGAACCGTTGACCCCTGGAAAAGATAAGAATACCCCACTGAGTGGATTTCGGACAAAATGAATACGAGTTTTGTCTAGATATATGTGTGATACCCCAAGAGTATGTGGGATGAAATTGGAGACCGCCAGTTGTTTGGACCAAATGTGATCAAGGAGTCAGAAGAGAATGTTAAGATAACTCGAGATAAACTGAAGGTAGCTCAGTCCAGGCAGAAGAGTTATGCAAACTCAAAATGCAAGGAGGTAGTTTATGAAATTGGAGACAGAGCATGTGTTCGTGTTCGAGGAGTTAAACAATTTGGAGTTAAGGGAAAGTTAGCCCCGAGATTTGTAGGACCATACCGAGTTTTGGAGCGTATGAGAGAAGTGGCCTAGAAGTTGGAATTACCCGATGTACTGTCAAGAGATCATGATGTGTCTCACGTTTCCCCATTAAAGAAGTGCCATGCAAAGATGGCCAATATTCCCCTGTAAGGACGCTTGACCCTGGAAAGGATGATGATGTTCTACGAAGTGGAGTATGGACTTCATAAGTATAAGTTTTTATCTCAGTATGTGGGATATCCCACGAGGATGAAGAGACAAATTACTATGGGATATAAAGGAGGTATGATGTTGGAAATATGGATCAATGGAAATTCCATGATGAGTTTGAATAATCATGTCCTAGTTTGGTGCCAACAGAAGGAAGGGAGACAATACAATTGGATGGATTTTAAGTATGCTAGGAAGCTGGAAGTTGGATGTTGGATTAGAGATCCGTTGCCCCAATGACGAGTTCAAGGTTTACAAGTGATGAGATGGGCCATAACCCACAGGCCCCAGGACCTGCCAAGACGCAATCACATTCTTGCTAAAGGAAAAACCCTAGAAGAAGTTACGATTTTATCGATAGACGATCTTATAGGAGTAACGCAAAACCTGAGGGTTGGGAAGGAACGATAGATGTTTGTTTGGCTTGCAGAATTAATGGATTTATCCGAACCTGGTTCGTTGACAAGAGAAATTCTGCAATGCTTGTGAGGATGACCGAGTGTTAGAATGCGAGATTCGCTAAACCATATACATGGTAATGATTTGGGTGCGGGATGGATTGATCACCATACCGACTTACTCTTATTATTCGCCTTGCTATGTGGGATGGTAAATCTGAGTGACTTACCTATAGTATAGAGAGACGACGATCAAAACCTTGTTTAAACCTTACAATGGTATAAGAATTTTTTCCCTTGTACAAGGCACCTGTTGCCAACCGTAGGTTATACGGTGAGGATCAACCAGACCCATTTCCTGCAGGAGAAACCATAAATTGTTGACCACCATGAGATATCGATAGTTGTTTAGTATTGGCGCCAGACCCGTCAGGTAAGAAGACCTAGTCTCGGAATAACCTTACCAAGATGAAAGGATAAAAGAATTGAGGAAAAGGTTATGCCATTACCAGAAGAGCCCAGAGAAAGGAATTATACTGAAGATCTGAGAAGACCGGCCCTGTCAAGAATAAGGATGGAGTATATGAGTATTGATGGGACCGCAACAATGTTTCTAAGGGTGGTAGCACCCGAGACCCTGGAGACGATCGATGAATTTTGAGAAGACCCCGAACCTAACCTATTTCTTTCTAGCCTCTCCGAATCTCGAGGACGAGATTCATTTTAAGGGTGGTAGGTTTGTAACATCCCAAATTTTCAATTTGGAATGTTATACATTAGATCATCATGCATATCATATTTTTCTTGCATTTTGTCGATCCTAAAAATTTCACGCAACTCAAGGACCCTCGGAGAGAGTTGGAGATTTCGTTATTTTCTTATTTGAGTTCTCTCAAATTTTGAAAGAAAGGGATCATTGGTTTTGTCGGAGTTATTTGCATTTTATTTGGATAGGGAAAAATGCGCGTTTTCAAAATTTCATCTTTTTGGCCCGGAGAAAAGTTTATTTTGTTTGACTCATTTTTAGGAGTCGGGGAAAATTTACTTTATTATTTTTGGAGTCCGGTAGATTTATTTTTCTGTGTTTTTCCGCGCGCGAAACCAATTTAAAAAAAAATATTTTTTTTGCAGCGCCTTGGGCCAAAGGCCCAAGCCAGCCGGCCGGAGCCAAGGCCACTGCGCGCGCGCGCCTAGCGCACCAGGGAGCCGCCTTTGCTTCTTTAGGAAAATCCTAGTAGTACTTTTGTACTACTTTCGTTATTCCTTTTTGTTTCTAGATCTTTCCTTCCCTTTTCTTTCCTATTCCTAGTCTAATTCTTGATCCCTCCTCCAAGAAACCCCTCCCCTCCCCAATATAAATACCCCCCCCCCCTCTAAATCATCAAACCCAAAGCCCCAAGCCTCCACCGCGCCTCACCCCGCGCCCCTCACCCGCGCCGCCGCCGCACTTTACCACCGCCGCCGCCACACCTTGCCACCGCCGCCGCCGCACCTTGCCACCGCCGCCGCCAGCGCCACCACCGCCAGCGCCGCCGTCGCCGCATCGCCGCCGCCATTGCCCCGCGCCGCCGCCGCACCTTGCCACCGCCACCGCCGCACCTCGCCGCCGCCGCTCAACGCCGCCGTTCGCCGAGGTAGCCGCGCCGCGTCTCTTTTCTTTTCATCGGATCGTTTTATTCTAATTGTTCCGATTCTTTTCTTCTCTCCGATTCGTTTTCTTTCCGATTCTTCGCTAAACCGTTCCGGTTTTCTAGATCGGTTTTTCGTCCGGTTTTCTTTTCCGAAACCCTAGATCGGATTTGTTTTCTTCTCCGATTTAGTTGCCTCGAGACCGTTCGCCGGACCGTTCGTTCTAAAGAACGTGATCACCGGATTCTTCTAGGTTAACGAACGTCCGTTCGTTCAACCGTTCTTCTTTTTCTTCTCGATGGATTTATTCCGCGATCGCGATCTCAGATCCGATCTTCGTTCTAGTTTATCTTTTAGCTCGTTTATCAGAATCAGGTGATTCAAGCGCCTGGAGTTTCGTTTCGAAACCGCCGTTCCGTCTAATCAACTTAAACAAAGTTTTGCTATGGTAAAATTTGACCTAGTTTCACTTTGCTAGAACCGACTTGTTTTTTTTTCGCCGTTTGTTTTCCCTTGCTTTGTTCGATTCGATTCTTTTTGCAACCGGAGTTCTTAAGTTGAACTTTCCGGTTAGATCTTTTATTCGAGTTTTCCCGATGCATTAGATGAGTACTTGTTGTATGCTTGTTGTTTGTCCGCGATAGATTGACCAGAGTGTGACGAGTAGAGCTATCAAGAGTTTTGAGTGCGAATCATATTCATCAACATTGCAGGCAAGTTCACACTTTGATCATAACCCTTTTCATACCCAGTTTTATTGCATTAGATCAATCCTCAAACAATTGCATGGTTAGGATCTGAATTAAATTGTGGGCTGGGAAGTAGTTGAGGTAGTACCTATTACCTGTTTATTATCAAACCCTTGGGAGTTACTATTACGTTATACTTATATTGCCATGCTATGCTCGTAGACGTGGATTGGGTTTTGAGAGTATTCATGACATATGTGAGATTGTTAATTAATGGTTTACTTAAGGTGGCAACTTAAATACACATCTGGGTGGATTGCTAGGGGCACCCTGGGGATAGACCAGTGGACTTGCCCGGACACCTGGGGATATACCAGTGCAGTCCTAGGAGATCCCGGGGATATACCGTGTGATCATCCTACGGTCCGCCACCCAGGCTCAAAGGGATCATGAGATTATTCATACTAGAAACTTTCGTGTGCAGCCACAAGCCATTATGGGCTCTGGCATAGTTGATTAAGTCGTGCGAACTCTTACAGGGTAGACTAGCAGATGTAGGGGAAAGTAGGTGTACCGGTCTATCCAAACGTAAGGTGCTAGCGCTTCTGAAAGACTATGTCTCGGTCATCCGTTTCTCAAACACCATGTAGTGCGAGAAATCAACGGAGGCGATCGAGTCTTGTGGGGAAAAGTGCGCGAACCTCTGCAGAGTGTACAATCTGATCATGATTAGCTGTGTCCTCAGTTATGGACATCTTGAGTATCTAGTTCTTGGATTATCCTGTTGATCTCATCACGTTACTTTAATTAATTTTGTTGGGTGTTAATGATTACTTTTAATTGGGATTGAGAATGCTGTCAACCATTCTCAATGTTTAACAACCACCATGATAGTTAAATAAATTATTCCTTTGGAGTAGGGAAAAATTGGCTTTTCGCAAAAACCTTATAACCATAGAGCTTTTCCACCAGCCATATATGCATGTAGTGATAGCCATTGTTCATCATTTTCTCTATGGTGTGAATTTGCCAGTACATTCAATGTACTGACCCGTTTCGGGCTGCAACGTCTCATGTTGCAGGTTTTCTTATGATGAGTAAGCGATACGTTAGGGTTACGATTTCTACACTCAACTTTGCTGTTGGTGTTGATGGGAATCCACAACCTTGTTGCTTGCGCTATATTGGATTGAGGTAATAGTATTTACGTTACTTTATACATGTGATTTACCTCTGTTATAAATCCTTCGAGTACTGTGTGTGTCAGCATACCGATCCAGGGATGACACGTAAGCACAGAGACTTGACCGTCTGAGGTCGGGTCGCTACACCTCCTACTTGGGGTGCCCCCTTGGCTGCCTCTCATCCCCTCCAACCTATATATATGTGGGGAGGGCACCACTAGAACACACAACAAACGTTGTTAGTTGTGTGCGGCGCACCCCTCCACAGTTTACGCCTTCGGTCATATTCACGTAGTGCTTAGGCGAAGCCCTACATGGATCACTTCACCATCACCATCACCACGCTGTTGTGCAGAACTTGTAGGTGTTGTACGTTCGATGCTTGATCGGTCAGAACAAGAAGAAGTTCGACTACATCAACCGCGTTGTCAAACGCTTCCGCTTTTGGTCTACGAGGGTATGTGCACACACTCTTCCCCTCTCGTTGCTATGCATCTCCTAGATAGATCTTGCGTGAGCGTAGGAATTTTTTGAAATTGCATGCTATGTATCACAACACCCGGTCCTAGCAAGCCTGGTGCGATGCTTCGTTAACTTCGTCTTCATCCGTCTATGCATGCCCGGTGCTGGCAACATCGGCGCGTGCCTTCATCTACGGCGTGTCCCCAGGTTTGGCAAACCTGGCGCGATGTCTCGTCAACATCATCCTCTACCCAGCTCACACTACTTCAACACCACTGCGCCCATGACTAACTTGGTGCCTCCTTGCGCCCGCGGCTCAACGGCGACATCCTCGACACCAGCTACCCCAATTCCACATCGACCACGACGTTCTTCTCATGGCTACCTCGACCACGGCTACACCACCCGACGCTCTTGGCTACTTCGACAAATGGCACAAAGGCTACTGATGTGTACTACGCAACCTTCTTCTTGTAGACTCGCGTTGGGCCTCCGAGCACAGAATTTTGTAGGACAGTAGCAAATTTCCCTCAAGTGGATGACCTAAGGTTTATCAATCCGTCGGAGGCGTAGGATGAAGACGGTCTCTCTCAAACAACCCTGCAACCAAATAACAAAGAATCTCTTGTGTCCCCAACACACCCAATACAATGGTAGATTGTATAGATGCACTAGTTCGACGAAGAGATAGTGATACAAGTGCAATATGGATGGTAGATAGGTTTTTGTAATCTGAAAATATAAAAACAGCAAGGTAACTAATGATACAAGTGAGCGAAAACAGTATTTCAATGCTTGGAAAGAAGGCCTAGGGCTCATACTTCTACTAGTGCAAGTTCTCTCAACAATGATAACATAATTAGGTCATATAACAATCCCTCAACGTGCAACAAAGAGTCACTCCAAAGTCACTAATAGCGGAGAACAAACGAAGAGATTATTGTAGGGTACGAAACCACCTCAAAGTTATTCTTTCTGATCAATCTGTTGGGCTATTCCTATAAGTGTCACAAACATCCCTAGAGTTCGTACTGAAATAACACCTTAAGATACACATCAACCAAAACCCTAATGTCACCTAGATACTCCAATGTCACCACAAGTATCTGCGGGTTTGATTATACGATATGCATCACACAATCTCAGATTCATCTATTCAAACCAACACAAAGAACTTCAAAGAGTGCCCCAAAGTTTCTACCGGAGAGTCAAGACAAAAACGTGTGCCAACCCCTATGCATAAGTTCACAAGGTCACAGAACCCGCAAGTTGATCACCAAAACATACATCAAGTGGATCCCGTGAATGTCCCATTGTCACCACAGATAAGCACATGCAAGACATACATCAAGTGTTCTCAAATCCTTAAAGACTCAATCCGGTAAGATAACTTCAAAGGGAAAACTCAATCCATTACAAGAGGGTAGAGGGGGAGAAACATCATAAGATTAAACAATAATAGCAAAGCTCGCGGTACATCAAGATCGTGCCAAATCAAGAACACGGGGGAGAGAGAGAGAGAGAGAGAGAGAGAGAGAGAGAGAGATCAAACACATAGCTACTGGTACATACCCTCAACCCCGAGGGTGAACTACTCCCTCCTCGTCATGGAGACTGCCGGAATGATGAAGATGGCCACCGGTGATGATTTCCCCCTCCGGCACGGTGCCGGAACAGGGTCCCGATTGGTTTTTGGTGGCTACAGAGGCTTGCAATGGTGGAACTCCCGATCTAGGTTTTGTTCTAGAGGTTTTGGGATATATAAGAGGTGTTGGCGTCGAGAACAAGTCTGGGGAGTCCACGAGGGGACCACATGGCCGGGGGACGCACCCTAGGGGGCGCCCCCTGATAACCCACAATTATAGGGGATCAATTGTAGCCTCTTTCGATAAGTAAGAGTGTCGAACCCAACGAGGAGCTAAAGGTAGAACAAATATTCCCTCAAGTTCTATCGACCACCGATACAACTCTACGCACACTTAACGTTCGCTTTACCTAAGTATAAAACTGGAAGTACTTTGCAAGTGTTTTTGGATAGGTTTGCAAGAATATAAAGAGCACGTAAATAAAAACTAGGGGCTGTTTAGATAAAGACACAATAAAGTTAGTATAGCGAGTGTGGAAAAGTGGTGGTAGGAGTTGCGACATTGTCCCTAAGCAATTGACTACGTTACTAGACCGATAGCAAGTTTTATGTGGGAGAGGCCACTGCTAGCATGTCATCCCTGACTTGGAATTCTATGCACTTATGATTGGAACTATTAGCAAGCATCTACAACTACTAACGTTCATTAAGGTAAAACCCAACCATAGCATTAAGATATATTGGTCCCCCTTCAATCCCGTATGCATCAATTTCTATGCTAGGTTGAAGCTTCTGTCACTCTTGCTGAGGGAGTCCTGGATTAGGGCGTGTTCGGGTAGCCGGACTATACCTTCAGCCGGACTCCTGGACTATGAAGATACAAGATTGAAGACTTCGTCCCGTGTCCGGAAGGGACTTTCCTTGGCGTGGAAGGCAAGCTAGGCGATGCGGATATTCAAGATCTCCTGCCAATGTAACCGACTCTGTGTAACCCTAACCCTATCCGGTGTCTATATAAACCAGAGGGTTGTAGTCCGTAGGCCAGAATCATCATACACAATCATACCATAGGCTAGCTTCTAGGGTTTAGCCTCCTTGATCTCGTGGTAGATCTACTCTTGTACTACCCATATCATCAATATTAATCAAGCAGGAGTAGGGTATTACCTCCATCGAGAGGGCTCGAACCTGGGTAAAAACATCGTGTCCCTTGTCTCCTGTTACCATCCAGCCTTGACGCACAGTTCGGGACCCCCTACCCGAGATCCGCCGGTTTTGACACCGACATTGGTGCTTTCATTGAGAGTTCCTCTGTGTCGTCGCCTTTAGGCCCGATGGCTCCTCTGATCATCAACAACGAAGAGGTCCAGGGTGAGACTTTTCTCCCCGGACAGATCTTCGTTTTCGGCGGCTTCGCTCTGCGGGCCAATTCGCTTGGTCATCTAGAGCAGATCGAAAGCTACGCCCATGGCCATCAAGTCAGGTTTGGAAGCTTGAACTAAACGCCTGATATCCGCAGAGACTTGATCTTCGATGGGTTCGAGCCACAGCCAAGCGCGCCGCACTATCTCGAGGGGCATGATCTAGCTCTGCCTCCGAACAGTGTCCTGGAGGCCGCATACGCACCGATTCCGACCCTTAACTCGGAGCCTGTTGCACCAAGCGAGGATGAACGGTTGGACGTCACCTCGGGGGCGGCGATCCCAAAGGCGATCGAGCCGAACGCCAGCCCGCACTCCACGTGACCCGTGACCCCGAGGGTCCGGACTCCTCCCCGGACTCCGAACCCCCCGCGCCCCTGCCCGTCGAATCCGATTGGGCGCCGATAATGGAGTTCACCGCCGCGGACATCTTTCAGCACTCGCCTTTTGGCGATATCCTGAATTCTCTCAAGTCTCTCTCTTTATCAGGAGAGCCCTGGCCGGACTACGGTCAGCGAGGATGGGATACGGACGATGAAGAAATTCAAAGCCCACCCACCACCCACTTGGTAGCCACTGTCGACGATTTAACCGACATGCTTGACTTCGGCTCCGAAGACTTCGACGGTATGGACAACAAGGTAGGAGAAGAACAGGAACCAGCACCTGTAGGGCACTGGACAGCCACCTCGTCATATGACATATATATGGTGGATACTCCAAAAGATGGAGATGGCGAGGAAACAGCGGGGGATGACACCTCCAAGAAACAGCCAAAGCGCCGGGCCGCCGGCGTCAGCGGCGCCGCTCTAAATCCCGCCAGAGTAAAAATGGTGATTCCGGCACCGGAGATAATAGTACCCCGGATAGCGTCGAAGGACACCATCCCCAGCAAGATTCGGCGCAGGAAGATGGAGAAGCCAACCCTCATGAGAGAGCGGCAGACCGAGAGGTTGAGGATGATAACTATATGCCTCCCTCCGAAGACGAGGCCAGCCTCGATGACGACGAATTCGTCGTACCATCAGACCCCGCCGAACAAGAGCGTTTCAAACGCAGGCTTTTAGCCACGCCGAACACCCTCAAGAAAAAGCAGCAACAGCTTAGAGCTGATCAAGATCTGCTAGCTGATAGATGGACTGAAGTCCTTGCAGCTGAAGAGTACGAACTCGAACACCCCTCCAAGAGCTACCCAAAGCGCAGGCCGCTACCCTGATCAGAGGAGGAAGCGCCTACATCACCAGCGCACGAAATGGCAGACCGGCCACCTCGCGGCCGCGACAGAGAGGCCTCTCGGCCCTCCACACAAACCATGCCCCGACGCCGCTCAGCTAAGGCACGGGAAAACGCGCCAGACCTACGAGATGTACTGGAGGATAAGGCAAGGCAAACAAGATCGATCTACGGATCGCGCAGGCGCCCTACGACACGTAACGATGATCTTCACTCTGGATACAACAAATCCGGCAGGGCCGAACACAACAGACATAGCTCTTCCGAGCTGCGTCGAGATATAGCCCAATACAGGGGCGCCGCACACCCACTATGCTTCACAGATGAAGTAATGGATCATAAAATCCCAGAGGGTTTCAAACCCGTAAACATCGAATCATACGATGGCACTACAGACCCGGCGGTATGGATCGAGGATTATCTCCTTCACATCCACATGGCACGTGGCGATGATCTACACGCCATCAAATACCTCCCGCTCAAACTCAAAGGACCGGCCCGGAATTGGCTTAACAGCCTGCCAGCGGACTCAATCGGTTCTTGGGAGGACCTGGAAGCTGCATTCCTTGACAACTTCCAGGGCACTTATGTGCGACCGCCGGACGCCGACGACCTAAGCCACATAATTCAGCAGCCAGAAGAATCGGCCAAGCAATTCTGGACACGGTTCCTAACAAAGAAAAACCAGATAGTCGACTGTCCGGACGCAGAGGCCCTAGCAGCCTTCAAGCATAACATCCGCGACGAGTGGCTTACTCGGCACCTGGGACAGGAAAAGCCGAAATCTATGGCAGCCCTCACGACACTCATGACCCGCTTTTGCGCGGGCGAAGATAGCTGGCTAGCTCGCATCAACAACTTACCAAAGAACCCTGGTAATTCGGATACCAAGGACAAAAGTGGCAGGACACGTCGAAATAAGAAAAAGCGCCGCGTTAGCAGCGACAGCAATGAAGATGCGGTAGTCAACGCCGGATTCAGAGGCTATAAATCCAGTCAGCGGAAAAAGCCATTTAAAAAGAATACTCAGGGCCCGTCCAGTTTGGACCGAATACTCGAGCGCTTGTGCCAGATCCATGGTACCCCCGAAAGGCCAGCCAATCACACCAACAGGGATTGTTGGGTGTTCAAGCAGGCAGGCAAGTTAAGAGCCGAAAACAAAGACAAGGGGCTGCATAGCGATGACGAGGAGGAGCCCAGGCTGCCGAACAACAATGGACAGAAGGGGTTTCCCCCACAAGTGCAGACGGTGAACATGATATACGCAACCCACATTCCCAAGAAGGAGCGGAAGCGTGCGCTACGGGACATATACGCGATGGAGCCAGTCGCCCCAAAGTTCAACCCATGGTCCTCTTGCCCGATCACCTTTGATCGAAGGGACCACCCCACTAGCATCCGTCATGGCGGCTTAGCCGCATTGGTTCTCGACCCAATCATCGACGGATTTCATCTCACAAGAGTCCTCATGGACGGCGGCAGTAGCCTGAACCTGCTTTACCAGGATATAGTGCGAAAAATGGGCATAGATCCATCAAGGATTAAGCCCACAAGGACGACCTTTAAAGGCGTTATACCAGGTGTATAAGCCAACTATACAGGCTCCGTAACACTTGATGTGGTCTTCGGATCTCCGGATAACTTCCGAAGCAAAGAGTTAATCTTCGACATAGTCCCGTTCCGTAGTGGCTATCACGCCCTGCTCGGACGAACCGCATTTGCCAACTTCAATGCGGTGCCGCACTACGCATATCTCAAGCTCAAGATGCCAGACCCTCGAGGAGTAATCATGGTCAACGGAAACACCGAACGCTCCCTCCGTACGGAGGAGCACACGGCGGCTCTCGCAGCGGAAGTACAAAGCAGCCTTTTTAGGCAACTCTCCAGTCCGGCTGTTAAAAAGCCAGACACTGTTAAGCGCGCCCGGAGTAACCTACAACAAGACCGCCTGGCACGATCTGAGCAGGCGTAGCAATGCGGCCCCAACCCCAGCCATCGCGACATAGCGAAGCTAGTACCTCGCGTACATAATTACACCCTTGAAATACCATGGGCACAGGGGAAGGGGCACAGTAACGGCATGCCCGAAATATGGCTTAAAACGTACTAGGGGCTGCCGGATTCTTTTTTTTTTACTTTCAGGACTCCACACTTTGGACGACCTGTTCGGCAACTCGACTGCCGCACAAACGATGTAAGATCTAGGGAAGCAGACAAAGCTACGCCGCATTATGAAACTCCCAGGTGGTCTCTATTACGAGCGGTATATCTATTCTAACACAATTTCGCGGCCTGCCCCTGGCTAGGACATGTTAAATAGTCTAATATCTTTTTGCTTATCGCACTACTTGTATCATCCGACTTTGACATATAGCCTCTTTATGAACAATGCATAGCTTTTTGTCTATTTTTTGCATTATCCTCTTTTACTATATATGTTTATTGAATAACATGATCGCACCCGTACACCATGGTACGGCACACACGCCAGGGGCTTCAGTACCCTTCGATCTAGCGTGAGAAGTCCGTACACTTTCACAAGTGCGGCACCCCGAACTTATAGCACTATATGCATCGGCTCCGAATCATGATTTGGGTCAATAGTTGGGTTTGCCCGGCTACTATGTTTTGGTGCCTTACGTTCCGCTATATCGGCTAAGGTAGCACTAGGAGAACCACTGCGATTGTGCCCCGGTTCAGCTGGGTTAAGCACCTCAGTGGAGAAAGCTAAAACTGACTGTCATGATAAGGCGAGAGACCGGTCGCTGTTCGAGAGGTTTTTCGAGTCCCTAAAGGCTTATGCCACTTCGAGCGAGGAGCTGGCTTTGTCCAGCCAAAAGGCGTGGATAGCGCCCCGAATTCGGTCTTCCGAACTAGGGGCTTCGCCGAAATTTAAAATTATAAAGTTCTATGGCTAAGTGAGAGTGTTCAAGCATTATAGTCCGATTGCCTGGTTCGTTGTGCTGAGCGCCTCCCTCGAAGGACCCAACCATGGGAAAAAGAGCGCTCAGGTTTATCCCGAACACCCCAGCACTAGCGGCATGGGGGCAGAAGCCGACGACTGGCCATCTCTCAATTTTTGATAAATGGCCGCACAGAAAATAATATTTTAAATTCAATAAGCATTGCTTAGCGCACATGAACAAGTTTTCAGCGCACAGGATAAACACGAGCGAGTTCATTCAAAAATTACATCTTTCGTACATTCATCCGCAATAAGGCGGGCACCAGCAAGAACATCCTTGTAGTAGTTCTCGGGCTTGCGATGCTCCTTCCTCTGCGGCGGCCCGTCCTTCACCAGCTTCTCACCGTCAAGCTTACCCCAGTGCACCTTTGCACGAGAAAGGGCCCTCCGGGCACCTTCGATGCAGGCGGAATGCTTGATGACCTCAAGCCTTGGACAGGCCTCCACCAGCCGCCGCACCAGCCCGAAGTAGCTCCCAGGCAGGGCCTCTCCGGGCCACAGCCGAACTATGAAGCCCTTCATGGCTTGTTCGGCCGCCTTGTGGAGCTCGGCCAGCTGTTTCAGCTGGTCGCTCAAGGGCACAGGGTGTCCGGCCTCAGAATACTGAGACCAGAACACACTCTCCGTCGAGCTGCCTTCTTCAGCTCGGTAGAATGCGGCGGCGTCGGATACGCTGCGGGGAAGATCTGCGAACGCCCCTGGAGAACTCCGGATTCGGGTAAGTGACAAGTAGTTTACTTTTATATTTCTACTTTGCATTAAGAATGCCTTACCCGCTGCTATCTTTTTCATCTCCTCCAATTCTTGGAGGGCCTTTCGGGCTTCGGCCTTGGCACCCTTGGCGGTCTCAAGGGCCGATGTGAGCTCAGATGCTTGCGCCTTTGACTCAAGCTCCAAGCTCTCATGTTTCTTCATGAGAGCCTGCAGCTCTTGCTGCACCTCGCCAACCTAAGCCCCAAGTCTTTCTCGCTCGGTGCGCTCCTCGGCCGTTTTCTTTTCGGCCTCAGATAGCGCCTGCTTGAGGGTCGCCACCTCAGTTGTGGCCCCTACAATAAGCAGTACGATCCTGTTATTCTTTGCAATCACGCCTCTCTATAGGCACCTTTTTTTAGGGTATTTCTTACCTTCTTTCTCCTCGAGCTGCCGTTTGGCCAGGCCGAGCTCTTGCTCGGTCCGCCCGAGGTCCTTTTTCAGGACATCCACCTGTGCAGTCAGTGCGGCGGTGGATAGCAGCGAAGCCTGCATACGCATATTGACTCTTTATTGTTAGAATTCTGCAAAAATTAATAGATCCTCTATTCGGCTTTTCTTTCCGAACGCCAAACAGAGCATCAGGGGCTACTGTCTATGCGGTACTATCTTGACATATTTTAACTTACCTCGAAGCCTGTCAGAAGGCTAGCGCAAGCTTCAGTCAGTCCGCTCTTGGCGGACTGAACCTTTTGGATCACCGTACTCATAATAGTACGGTGCCCCTTGTCGATGGAGGTGCCGTCAAGCACCTCCAGTAGATGGTCCAGCGACTCCGGTTGGACGGAGGTCGCTGGCTTAGAAGGCTTGCTCCTTTTGGAAGGAGTTCGCCTACCGCGGCTCTGAACTATTGAAGGTTCCGGCGCGGGGTCCGGCACAAAGCCAGACTTGGAGCCCTGGGGGGTCTTGTCCCCTTCACTCCTGGAGTCCGAGAGGTTGCCTTGCGGCTCCTCCGGGACCACCTCGTCCTGCCCCGGGGCTTGTCGCGACGCCACTTCGGCGTCATCGGTGGTGCGGGGGGAGACAGTGGGCGGAACGGAGTTCACGTCCGATGAGTCCAGGGAGCCGCCCGACGATTCGTTGCATTCGGCCTGGGGCGGGCTGCATGTTCACATTCGACATTAAGGAAAGCTGCGCAATGAAGGAACATCATGAGTTACTCTGATGTCCGAAGTTATGATTTCGCCAGACGCTTGGCCCTGTTCGGCCACTCCTCTTCGCTCTCTTTGGCGTCATGGGAGTCATCCGGCGGAGGGGTCTTCCTTTTCCTAGACCCCTCGGTCTCCCCTGATGGGATGGCCTTCTTCTTCTCTTCTCCCTCCTCTAGGGGGGAGAGCTTTCTTCTTCCTCCTCGTTTTCACGAGAGGAGGGCGTCTCGGACTCGTCAGATGACGAGTCCGACACCACCAAGTTACGGGCACTCTTTCGAGTCCCGGTGGTCTTCTTCTTCTTGACCTTCCTCTCCGGCACCACATATGGTGCCGGAGTCAGCAGCTTCACTAGGAGAGCTGGGGCTGGGTCTTCGGGCAGGGGAGCCGGACAGTTAATTGGTTCGGATATCGCCTGCCATGCCTGTCAAAGGTAAGGGAGTTTAGATCCCGCATAGAGTTAATCAATGAAAAAGAGCTTAATAATCCTGTCAAAGGCATAGACAGCTTACCTCGCTAGCGTGACGCTGCGTGCTGTATCCGCGATCCTTGGAAGCGGATGCGGGGGCCTCGGCGCCTTTGATCAGCACCTTCCAGATGTCTTCATACGACGTGTCGAAGAGCCTGGTGAGGGTTCGATGCTGCGCCGGGTCGAACTCCCACAAATTGAAATCCCGTTGTTGGCACGGGAGGATCAGACGAACGAGCATGACCTGGACTATATTAACAAGCCAGATTGGCTTGTTTATCAGGGACTGGATGCAGGTCTTCAGTCCGGTCACCTCTTCCTTGTTGCCCCACGACAGGCTCGTCTCTTTCCAGGACATAAGCCGCGTGGGGGGTCCGGATCTGAACTCGGGGGCTGCGACCCATTCCGGATCGTGCGGCTCGGTGATGTAAAACCACCCGGCTTGCCACCCCTTTAGGGTCTCCACAAAGGAGCCCTCGAACCAGAGGACGTTGGTTACCTTGCCAGCCATAGCGCCTCCGCACTCCGCTTGGCTGCCGCGCACCACCTTGGGCTTGACGTTGAAGGTCTTGAGCCAAAGGCCGGAATGGGGGCGGACGCGGAGGAAGGCCTCGCACACGACGATGAACGCCGAGATGTTGAGGATGAAGTTCAGGGCCAGATCATGGAAATCTAGGCCGTAGTAGAACATGAGTCCCCGGACAAATGGGTGAAGTGGAAAACCCAATCTGCGGAGGAAGTGGGGAAGGAAAACTACCCTCTCATGGGGCCTTGGGGTGGGGAGAAGCTGCCCCTTCTCGGGAATCCGGTGCGGGATGTCCTTGGACAGGTATCCGGCCTTCCTTAGCTTTTTTACTTGAACCTTCGTGACGGAAGAGACCATCCACTTGCCTCCCGCTTCGGACATTGCTGGAGAAGGTTGAGGTGGGAAGAACGGGCTTGGGCGCTGGAGCTTGAGTGCGCGAGAGATGGATTGGCAAAGGAGGAAGAAGGCATAGGTAAAAAGGTGGATCCTTATCCCCTTATATGGGCGGATGCGGTTATGCGTCTCCACCTACCTAATAAAACTCGCTTGCCTCCCAAGCGCTACGGTAAATGGCACGGTTGGGTTACCCACGTCCGTATTGATGAGAATCCCGTTAAAAGGGGCACACGATCTCTGCTTTGACAAGACGTGCCAAGGAAACCGCCTCGCTGAACGTGCTAAGGTGGAAAAGTGAAAACAATTTGTGTAAAGAGCTTGGCCGCAGTGTGATGACGCACTGCGGAATACGTCAGCAGATTTGATTTGTGTTAATATTATTCTCTCTATGGCAATATGTGGAAACTTATTTTGCAGAGCCGGACACTATTTTTGGTGTTTACAATCTTCTATGAAGGACTTGGAGGACGAACCCGCCTTGCAATGCCGAAGACAATCTGCATGCCGGACTCGTCGCCATTGAAGCCTGGTTCAGGGGCTACTGAGGGAGTCCTGGATTAGGGGGTGTTCGGGTAGCCAGACTATACCTTCAGCCGGACTCCTGGACTATGAAGATACAAGATTGAAGACTTCGTCCCGTGTCCGGAAGGGACTTTCCTTGGCATGGAAGGCAAGCTAGGCGATGCGGATATTCAAGATCTCCTGCCAATGTAACCGACTCTGTGTAACACTAACCCTATCTGGTGTCTATAAACCGGAGGGTTGTAGTCTATAGGCCAGAATCATCATACACAATCATACCATAGGCTAGCTTCTAGGGTTTAGCCTCCTTGATCTCGTGGTAGATCTACTCTTGTAGTACCCATATCATCAATATTAATCAAGCAGGAGTAGGGTATTACCTCCATCGAGAGGGCCCGAACCTGGGTAAAAACATCGTGTCCCTTGTCTCCTGTTACCATCCGGCCTTGACGCACAGTTCGGGACCCCCTACCCAAGATCCACCGGTTTTGACACCGACACTTGCCCTCCAATACATAGTCCTATCAACATACAACTAACCCTATGGTGTGATCCACGCACGCGCTCATATGGTGGGCACCAAAGGACAGCAACATAACCACAAGCAAATTAAACCAATCATAGCAATTCACCAATTACTGGTAGGACAACGAAAATCTACTCAGACATCATAGGATGGCAACACATCATTGGATAATAATATGAAGCATAAAGCACCATGTTCAAGTAGAGGGTATAGCGGGTTGTGGGAGAGTGGTCCGTTGTAGATAGATGGGGGAAGGTGATGAAGATCTTGGTGAAGATGGCGGAGGTGTTGGTGTAGACCGCGGTGATGATGATGGCCCCGGCGGTGTTCCAGCGCCACCAGGAGAGAGGGGGAGAGTGCCCCCCTCCTCCTTCTTCTTCCTTGACCTTCTCCCTAGATGGGAGAAGGGTTTCCCCTCTGGTCCATGGCCTCTATGTCATGGGAGGGGCGATAGCCCCTCCAAGATTGGATCTGTCTCTCTGTCTCTCTCTGTTTCTTCGTTCCTGATTCTGCCCTTTCACCGTTTCTTTTATAACTGGAGATCCGTAACTCCGATTGGGCTGAATTTTGGACACGATCTCTATCCGGATATTAGCTTTCTTGTGGCAAAAGAAGGGCTCCAACCGCCTTACGGGGTGGCCACGAGGGCCCAGGGCGCGCCTGACCCCCTGGGGGGCGCCCCCTGCTTCGTGGCCCCCTCGGGCATCGTGTCGCGTTGATTCTTCTTCCCAAAAATCACATATTTCCAAAAAAACTCCGTCAGTTTTTATTCGGTTTGGACTCCGTTTGATATGGATTTTCTGTGAAACAAAAAACATGCAACAAACAGGAACTGGCATTGGGCACTGGATCAATATGTTAGTCCCAAAAATAGTATAAAAAGTTGCCAAAAGTATATGAAAGTTGTAGAATATTGGCATGGAACAATCGAAAATTATAGATACGACGGAGACGTATCACCCCCCCCCCCACCCTCGTGGTGGCCTTGGGACTCCTCTGGTGCATCTCCGGTACTCCGTCGGCTTCTTTTGGTCCAAAAATCATCGTTGTAAAGTCAATTGGACTCCGTTTGATATTCCTTTCATGCGAAGCTCAAAAACAAGGAAAAAACAGAAACTGGCACTGGGCTCTAGGTTAATAGGCTAGTCCCAAGGATAATTAATAGCATGGAACAATCAAAAATTATAGATACGTTGGAGACGTATCAAGCATCCCCAAGCTTAATTCCTGCTCGTCCTCAAGTAGGCAAATGATAAAAACAGAATTTTTGATGTGGAATGCTACCTAACATATTCATCCATGTATTTTCTTTATTGCGGCATGAATGTTCAGATCCATAAGATTCAAAGTAAAAGTTTAATATTGACATAAAAACAATAATACTTCAAGCATACTAACAAGATAATTATGTCTTATCAAAATAACATGGCCAAAGATAGCTTATCCCTACAAAATCATATAGTCTGGCTATGCTCCATCTTCATCACATAAAATATTCAAATCATGCACAACCCCGATGACAAGCCAAGAAATTGTTTCATACCTTTGATGTTCTCAAACTTTTTTTAACTTTCATGCAATACATGAGCGTGAGCCATGGACATAGCACTATAGTTGGAATAGAATATGGTGGTTGTGGAGAAGACAAAAATAAGGAGATAGTCTCACGTTAACTAGGCATATCAACGGGCTATGGAGATGCCCATCAATAGATATCAATGTGAGTGAGTATGGATTGCTATGCAACGGATGCACTAGAGCTATAAGTCTATGAAAGCTCAACAAGAAACTAAGTGGGTGTGCATCCAACTTGCTTGCTCATGAAGACCTAGGGCAATTTGAGGAAGCCCATCATTGGAATATACAAGCCAAGTTATATAATGAAAATTTCCCACTAGTATATGAAAGTGACAACATAAGAGACTCTCTATCATGAAGATGATGGTGCTACTTTGAAGCCCAAGTGTGGTAAGAGGATAGTAGCATTGCCCCTTCTCTCTTTTTCTCTCATTTTTTGTTTTGTTTGTTGGGCCTTCTCTCATTTTTTTTGGCCTCTTTTTTTTCGTTCGGAGTCTCATCCCGACTTGTGGGGGAATCATAGTCTCCATCATCATTTCCTCACATGGGACAATGCTCTAATAATTATGATCATCGCACTTTTATTTACTTACAACTCAAGAATTACAACTCGATACTTAGAACAAAATGTGACTCTATATGAATGCCTCTGGTGGTGTACCGGGATGTGCAACGAATCAAGAGTGACATGTATGAAAGAATAATGAACGGTGGCTTTGCCACAAATACGATGTCAACTACATGATCGTGCAAAGCAATATGACAATGATGAAGCGTGTCATAATAAATGGAACGCTGGAAGTTGCATGGCAACATATCTCGGAATGTCTATGGAAATGCCATAAGAGGTAGGTATGGTGGCTATTTTGAGGAAGGTATATGGTGGGTGATGGTACGGGCGAAAGTTGCGCGGCACAAGAGAGGCTAGCTATGGTGGAAGGGTGAGAGTGCGTATAATCCATGGACTCAACATTAGTCATAAAGAACTCACATACTTATTGCAAAAATCTATTAGTCATAAAAAAAGTACTACGTGCATGCTCCTAGGGGGGATAGATTGGTAGGAAAAGACCATCGCTCATCCCCGATCGCCACTCATAAGCAAGACAATCAAAAAATATCTCATGCTCCAACTTCGTTACATAGCGGTTCACCGTAGGGGCATGCTACGGGACTCACAAACCTTAAAACAAGTATTTCTCAAATTCCCAACTACTTACTAGCATGACTCTAATATCACCATCTTCATATCTCATAACAATCATAAGGAATCAAACTTATCATAGTATTCAATGCACTTTATATGAAAGTTTTTATTATATCCCTCTTGGATGCCCATCATATTAAGACTAAATTCATAACCTAAGCAAATTACCATGCTGTTTAGCGACTCTCAAAATGATATAAGTGAAGCATGAGAGTTCAACAATTTCTTCAAACTAAAACTACCGCCGTTCTCTAATAAGATATAAGTGAAGCACTAGAGCAAATGACAAACTACTCCAAAAGATATAAGTGAAGATCAATGAGTAGTTCAATAATTATGTAACTATCTGAAGACACTCTCTCATAAATAAATTCAGATCTTAAGTACCTTATTCAAACAGCAAGCAAATCCTAATAAAATAAAATGACGCTCCAAGCAAAACACATATCATGTGGTGAATAAAAATATAGCTCCAAGTAAGGTTACCGATGAACGAAGACGAAAGAGGGGATGCCATCCGGGGCATCCCCAAGCTTAGGCTCTTGGTTGTACTTGAATATTACCTTGGGGTGCCTTGGGCATCCCCAAGCTTAGTCTATTGCCACTCTTTATTCCGTAGTCCATCAAAACTTTACCCACAACTTGAAAACTTCACAACACAAAACTTAACAGAAAACTCATGAGCTCCGTTAGTATAATAAAACAAATCATTCACTTTGGTACTGTCAAGACAAGATTCATAATTTTTCTCACATGATTCCTACTGTACCCTATCATTTATATAATTTATATTAAGCAATATAAGCCATAGAAACTAGAAAACAAGCAAACTATGCATCGAAAACAGAATCTGTCAAAAACAGAACAGTCTGTAAAGATCTGAGTTGAAGTCATACTTTTGTAACTCCAAAAATTCTAAAAAACTAGGACAACCTGGGAAATTTGTAAATCAATATACTATAAAAAATGCAGAATGTTTTGATGCTCTAGTGATTTTTAACAATTATGTGACTGGGCGCAAAAGTTTCTGTTTTTGGACAGAAATGAATCAACTATCATCCATACTATCCCATAGGCTTTACTTGGCACTTTATTGAAACTAAATCTATAAAACATGATTACTACAGTAGCTTAATCATGTGAACACACAAAAACATTAGATATAAATGTTGGGTTGTCTCCCAACAAGCGCTTTTCTTTAATGCATTTTTAGCTAGGCATGATAATTTCAATGATGCTCACATAAAAGATAGGAACTGAAGCATAATGGGAGCATCATGAAGAATATGACTAGCACATTTAATTATAACCCTCTTCCTATGCATAGGGATTCTGTGAGCAAACAACTTATGGGAGCAAGAATCAACTAGCATAGAAAGGTAAAACAAGAACAACTTCAATATTTTCAACACATAGAGAGGAAACTTGATATTATTGCAATATGTAAAATCATATATTCCTCCCTCATAATTAATTTCAGTGGCATCATGAATGAATTCAAAAATACAACCATCACATAAAGCATTACTTTCATGATCCATAAACCTAGAAATTTTACTACTCTCCACATAAGCATAATTTTTCTCATTCGGAATAGTGGGAGTATCATACGAAACTCAAATACTACAAACTGTTTCCACATTAAAAGATTAATGTTCAGAAAAAGGGCAATCATAATGATGACAAGTTTTATAAATATAATCATCACTACTTTTTATAACATAAGTGTCATCACAATAATCATCATAAGTAGCAACTTTGTTCTCATCATAATCGATTGAAACCTCTTTCAAGATAGTGGAATCATTAATAAATAAAGTCATGACCTATCCAAATCCACTTTTGTCATTATAATAAGATTTAACACCCTCCAAAATAGTGGGATAATTATTGTCTAAAGTCGACACTCTTCCAAACCCACTTTCATAAATATTGCAATCATCATAAGTAGGAGGCATGCTATCATCATAATAAATTTGCACATCAAAACCTGGGGGACTAAAAATATTATCCTCAATAAACATAGAATCCCCAAGCTTGGGACAAACATTAATTGCAAAAAATAAATTCTCAAACATGTCATTCTCATCAAACATAGCATCCCCAAGCTTGGGCCTTTGCATATCATAAGCATAATCACTCTCATCGTTAATAATATGAATAGCACCAATAGTATATCAATTATTATCATAACAACTTTCTAAGTTGGTGCCAAAAAGGTTTTCAAGATTATAACAAGTATCATTACTTTCCCAATCATAATCATCACAATGAGGAATAGGCATAACAATAATAGGAGCAACATCATTTGGGAGAGATACCCTTTTACCTTTGCTTCTTTGTCTTTTCTTTTTCTTCTTCACATTATGAGTGGGTTTTATCACCCTTTTAGAGCTCCTTATTGATGAGATTGGTTGAATAAAAAGCTCCTCCTCGTTACCTGATTCATCATAAGAGAAAATAGGAGGATATTGGGAAACCTCTTCCCCTTAATTAGTATTCTCTTCATCTTCTATTTGTTTTCTTGCCTTTAAGTAATTGTCAATATAAGGATTTTCAATGCAACTGCATAATATATATAAATTTCCTCTAGATCAAAATCAAGAACTTTCTCAAGGTTATATTCTGGAATAACCTTAGTTATACATTTCATTTCTTCATATCCCAGAAGCAAACTAAGTTCATTATGATGTGCAAGGGAAATCAAGTCATCACAATTTTTGTACATGATGCGATCATGAAACAATTTGCATTCGAGATTTAAATGACCACGTTCATTGCAAAGTTCACAAGGATGTGGTCATTGCAAAGTTCACAAGGATGGCTAAAGATATTAAACTTTTTAGGACAAACATCTAGCCTCTCTTGCAAACATTTAATTTCTAAATGCTTATTCCTCTTGCAAAATCTATCTTCCCTATTTGGTATGTAACAAAAAACTCTATGCACTCCACAAAAATTGACGTGCTTAAAAGAAACATTTTTATCATGACTAGTGCAATCATCATTAGTACTATGGATATTCAAAGAATTCATACTAAAAACATTGCAATCATGGTCATCATTGAAAGATTGTATGTCAAATATTATATTGCATTCTCCCTCTAGTAATTGAGCACAATTTTCTTTTCCATCATTTTCACGAAAGACATTAAAAAGATGAAGCATATGAGGCAACCTCAATTCCATTTTTTTTGTAATTTTCTTTTGTAAACTAAACTAGTGATAAAACAAGAAACTAAAAGATTCGATTGCAAGATCTAAAGATATTCCTTCAAGCACTAAACTCCCAGGCAACGGCGCCAGGGAAGAGCTTTAGTTGACGGGGTGTTAGTGCTGCTTACCTAGCCTCCCTGGCAACGGCGCTAGAAAAGAGCTTGATGTCTTCTACGCAACCTTATTCTTGTAGACTCATGTTGGGCCTCCAAGCGCAAAGTTTTGTAGGATAGTAGCAAATTTCCCTCAAGTGGATGACCTAAGGTTTATTAATCCGTGGGAGGCATTGGATGGAGATGGTCTCTCTCAAACAACCCTGCAATCGAATAACAAAGAGTCTCTTGTGTCCCCAACACACCCAATACAATGTTAGATTGTATAGGTGCACTAGTTCGGCGAAGAGATGGTGATACAAGTGCAATATTGATGGTAGATATGGTTTTGTAATCTGAAAATATAAAAACAGCAAGGTAACTAATGATAAAAGTGAGCGAAAACAGTATTGCAATGCTTGGAAAGAGGGCCTAGGGCTCATACTTTCACTAGTGCAAGATCATATAACAATCCCTCAACGTGCAACAAAGAGTCACTCCAAAGTCACTAATAGCGGAGAACAAACGAAGAGATTATTGTAGGGTACGAAACCACCTCAAAGTTATTCTTTCTGATCGATCCATTGGGCTATTCCTATAAGTGTCACAAACATCCCTAGAGTTCGTACTGAAATAACACCTTAAGGTACACATGAACCAAAACCCTAATATCACCTAGATACTCCAATGTCACCACAAGTATCTACGGGTTTGATTATACGATATGCATCACACAATCTCATATTCATCTATTCAAACCAACACAAAGAACTTCAAAGAGTGCCCCAAAGTTTCTATCGGAGAGTCAAGAAAAAAAGTGTGCCAACCCCTATACATAAGTTCACATGGTCACAGAACCCGCAAGTTGATCACCAAAACATACATCAAGTGGATCCCGTGAATATCCCATTGTCACCACAGATAAGCACATGCAAGACATACATCGAGTGTTCTCAAATCCTTAAAGAATCAATCCGGTAAGATAACTTCAAAGGGAAAACGCAATCCATTACAAGAGGGTAGAGGGGGAGAAACATCATAAGATCCAACTATAATAGCAAAGCTCGCTTTACATCAAGATCGTGCCAAATTAAGAACACGAGAGAGAGAGAGAGAGAGAGAGATCAAACACATAGCTACTCGTACATACCCTCAGCCCCGAGGGTGAACTACTCCCTCCTCGTCATGGAGACCGCGGGATGATGAAGATGGCCACCGGTGATGATTTCCCCCTCCGGCGAGGTGCCAGGATAGGGTCCTAATTGGTTTTTGGTGGCTATAGAGGCTTGCGGCGGCGGAACTCCCGGTCTTGGTTCTATTCTGGAGGTTTTGGGATATATAAGAGGTGTTGGCATCGAGAACAAGTCAGGGGAGTCCACGAGGGGCCCACAAGGTCGGGACGCGCCCTAGGGGGGAGCCTCCCACCCTTGTGGTGGCGTCGGGACTCCCCTTGTGCATCTCTGGTACTCCGTGGGCTTCTTTTGGTCCAAAAATCATTGTCGTAAAGTTTCAGGTCAATTGGACTCCGTTCAGAAACTGGCACTGGGTCTAGGTTAATAGGTTAGTCCCAAAAATCATATAAAATAGCATATAAATGCGTATAAAACATCCAAGATGGATAATATAATAGCATGGAACAATAAAAAATTATAGATACGTTGGAGATGTATCAGCTACCACCTTGCTTGAGCAACCTCGTCGGTTTCCACTCGAGCCACGACTTCCGTGATGCATCGATCGTTACAACTAGGGGGGTTCCGTCAGCTTGCCAATCGGATTGTTCTCTAGTCTCACCATCTGCGTCACTACCGTTGTGACTGCAGGGGGATGTCGAGTATATGATTATTAGGAAGTATAGTATAGACTAGGATTTGGTCCTGCCTTGTCTTGTACTCCAAGTTGGTCATTGTACTCCTATATATATGCCCACGAGGCTCAAGCAATACAACAACAATTCCACCAATCCCTCTCTCTCCCTTCTTAACAGAGATACTCATGACGCCTTAACCTTTTTTGCTTGGAAGTCTCTCCCAGTTGTGTCCTCCCCCCTCTATCAGTTTGCCTCCTTTCTCCATGTCGAGGCATGCGTGGTCACACTACTACCTTTATCTCTCCCACATCACCACTGGAAGCTAAATCAGGGGTTGTGCCCGCAAAATATTAGCAAGTGCCTGCTCCTTCAACAAGGTGTTGTTAGGGGGAAGGGGCATGGCCTGCAAGCTCATGAGTCAGGGCGGCCATAGCCTGTGTGTTTTCGATGCGGGCGACGACCCACGTGGTTGTGTGTTGCAATTGTCGCAACCACGTGCTGGAACCAGCATGATGACGAGTGACAACCTACGCGTGGAGACGACACACCATCCGACACATCATACTACAGCCGGAACCAGCAGGGGGCTGGAGACGGCGCACACCAGTGTTGTAAATGGTAGCCGCCGGTGCCGGAGACGACGCCATCCGATGTTGCGAGCATGAGCGACGCGCGCTGGATCCAGCCGCCTATGATGCTTGAACCGGTCTCTGGCGATGTTGCGACCGTAGTGATTACATGCTACAACCTTGATGCTATAGTGGCAACCATTGCCGATAGAAGCTACAATCCACCAGCACCCATGCTACAACCGTTGAAGCGGGAGAGGTGCTACGAGCGACCCGGGAGATGATTTTTTTGGAACCGTTGAGTCGGGGAGCTGCGAGCCACCCGACACAGCTCTCTTGCCGCTGGGATTTTGCAACAGAGGCGACTGGATGATGGGATCAGCGACCCAGGATGCTGGCATCATGGTGACCGCAGCTAGAGTTGGCTGTGGGGAATGCTACGATGCCATGATCAGAAGCTGTTGGGAACTGATTCGAGCAATATTGCTACAACCATGGTCAGGATATGCTAGAAATGGTTGCAGGGGCGCTACGACCATGGCTGATCATGGCCTTTGACAACGAGTTATGATCTGTGGCGAGGGCGGAGGATGAGGGAGGGACGGCCGATGAGGGGGTGGTGGTGGTCCCGCTATGCAGTCGGGAGGTGTCGCTGGACGGGACCGTGGGGGGAGCAAGAACAAGGGATGGGGCATCCAGATCATAGTAGGATGATGCCCACAAGATCAAACGGTCTTGGAGGTGACCGACGCGAGGCATGGCCTGCCGACCGACATAGAGCACTGGCCCAAAACTTTAGGCACCAATATTTAGCTCAACTAATTTTACAACGATTCCAAAAAGGGCCCTGGTTTTCTCACTGCTAAGACAAAACTTGATGGATGGTATAGTTCCGATTTTTATGATGTTAAAATGATGCCTCGGGTGCTAAATTATGTCCCTAGTTGCGTTGGTGATGAGGTGTGTTTTAGGTTATCTATTTGAATCAGACTCGCTGGAATACATATTGCAAGATTTAAGACATTTTTTGGCACAGGCGTGTGGAAGCATGCAAATTTCTGACCATTCAATTGCTTTGCCATTAGGAAACCAGTTTGACCTTTGCATATGCTTTAGCCTTTAGTTACCTTAGATGGGGTCCATGCGCACAACTTTTCACGGCTTTGGGCACCTCCACCTATCCCACATCTAACACCTTTTCTTTTTTACCTTTAGTTTGGATCCATTATATCTATTGAACCGAAAGTCTAATTTATATTCCTTTTGCATATTCGGTTTTTTTGTGACGATGGCTTTCAAATCAGATCTTATTTTAATATGTTTTAATGAGTTTTGAAAATTTCGTTAAGTTTCAACTTTTAAAACTTGGTAAGAGCGAACGACAAAATCACAAGTTACAAAAACTGGAACTTAAAGCTTGGTGTGCCCTCATGCGGAATCCAACGACTTCGCAGATCGCGAGGCAAATTGGCGGCCAAGCAAATTTCGAATACTAAAACTTGATAGGAATGATGATAACCCCAAGCCCTAAAGCCAAGCACCCTAAAACCCTAAAAGCATATGAAGCTTGATAAAACTTAATGTTACGACTGTCAAGTTTCAATATTTGAAACTATAGGATCAGGAGTATATCGGCCAGAGGGGGGAGGTGAATGGAGATTTGAAATTTATTTTGAAACTTGAGAACATCCTCCTAAACATCTCTCTTTTCTAAAACTTTTCTGAATATTTTAGACAACTAATAAGAAGTGAACAAAACTCAACACAATTGGTAGCAACAACTCTGACAAGTGCCTAGAGGCTATATCATGCATCAAAACTACTTAGAGCCAAGTAAATCAAACATGCAAGCTCATTTCATGGTCACCAACAGTAGCAAAATAAGCAAAGTAAACCACTAGAACAAAAATAACTTGGTTCATTGGAGGAGTCACATACCAAGGAGCAATTCCTCTGTAAAGTTTCAAAAACGAGCCCCGAGCAAGGAGATAAAAAAACTGTTTGCAAATGAGCAAGAACATGAGCTATGAAGTAAGGATGAATTTTTCTGGAGGTGGAAGAAGGCTGGGGGCATGGGCACCAAGTGAGTGGGTGTTGTGGGCCACACAAGCCCACATGGTGCGCCCGGTTGGGTAGGTGTGCCCCTGGCTTGTGGCCACTGGGTGCACCACCTGGGGTGTATTCAGTGCCAACAAAAATTTAAATAGGAGTATTCGGTAAAAATTCATGTTAAATTTTCAGGACATTCTGAGTACTTTTATTTTTGAATCATTTTTATTGCATGGAAAACTTAGAAAACAGGCTAAACATAATATTCTAGATTATACAAAATTTATTAAAACTAAACATAACAGAGGATAAAGTAAAGTTACGAAAAGTTGTGCTTATGAAATTCATTGATTATATGCTTCTAAAAAACAATCCATTAACTAGGTTGATCAAGTCTTATTGACAAACTATTTTCGAGTGACATAAAACCAAAGAATTTTTGTATAGCACTAGGTTACCTCAACTTGGATAGGCATGGTTCCAATCATGATAGTTTGATATATTTTTTTGGGATCCGGAAGAGGAAATTCAAAGTCTCTAATAGTGATAGTCTTGATTTTTTCTATGGAATTAGGCATGTTTGCTTTGTTTGGCCTCCTCGGGAAATAAAACATATGTTCATTGCCATTAACATGAAAAGTGATCTTACTTTTATTGCAATCAATAACATCCCCTGCAGTAAGAAAAATCTTCCAAGGATAACCGACATATTGTCGTCCTTGGGCATATCAAGAATAACAAAGTCTATTATGATAGTAACATTAGCAACCACAACTGGAACCTCCTCACCAACATGAATAGTAGTGGATTTGCCAGACATTTGCAAAGAAATGTCAGTTGGTATCAACTTATTCAAGTTAAGTATAAAGAGAAAATGACATGATGCTAACATCAGCTCCTAAATCACATAAGGCGGTTTAACATAATTATTTTTAATCTAGCATGATATAGTAGGTATCCCTGGATCTCCATTTTTGGGGTATATTTCCTTTGAAAGAATAATTTGCAAGCAAAGTAGAACTTTCATCCACAAGAACCTTTCTTTTATTAGTAACAATATCCTTCCTATATTTAGCATATACAGAGACATTTTCATAGCATCAGTCAGAGCTCACATTATCATCTTTCGGATATCTGGTCAAGCACATATTTTGGTGGCTGAGGGTATTGAGGTGTTCAGTGAGTATTTCTAGATCTCTTGTGATGGTGTGCTAACTCTTATAATCTTATTCGTGAGAGCTACAATGGTCTGATAGAATTTTGCCTTCCTCTTCTTAAGAATAAACAACTTGACCTTTTTCTTTCTCCAGTTGTTCTCTATGAACAATCGGGAATTCCATGACTTCAGCAGTATGAGGACTTTCATAGTCAGGTCTCTCCTTGATAGTGATGACTACAAAGTCGAAAGAATTGTCGAGATACTGAAGTAGTTTTTCAACCACATCATGATCTCAGAAATATCATTCACTCCACATTGATGAAGACGCTCAACAATACTGCTCAGTCTATCGTGAGTTCCATGATACTTTCATTTTGAAGACTTCGATAGTGAGTGAACATTGCTTGAAGCATCACAGTGTGAGCATCTCTTTGTTCTTGAAATTATTCGTAGACATTTTTTATGCCATCCTAGATTTGCTTGGCATTCAATTGGATACTCAAGTGAAGAATAGAATATGCACTCATCCCTTAAGGAATCAATTCCTTTGGCTCGGAAGATTTGATACTTACTCTTTCATCAAGTGTGGGAGATTCAAGGAAATGAGTTGTGTACCCATTTTGCACGATTTGCCAGATATCTTCGCTATTAGCTTTCAGTCTTATCTTCATCCTTTGTTTCTAGAAAGGATATTCATCTCCATCGAAGATGGGATACCTATCAGGGTACACGATATGTCCTGCAAGAGACATACTCAAAACTCCAAGGAGGTTAGACCTTTAAAAAGCAGAGGCAAGGATACCTTGCTCTGATACCAATTGTAGGATCGGGAATATATCAAATAATGGGGTGAATGGGAGATTTAAAAAAAACTTCAAACCTCTCAAGACAATGCAGTGAAAGTAATACTACAACAGGAACACTGAAACTAAACTAGAGAAGACAAACGAAGATGAACATGCCAAACCAGTAGGACTAAGCAAAGCTTTCGATGAAAGCGATGATAATCTTCCTAGTGTAGTAACGGAGAACTTTCATGATAATAATGGTAACACAGAAGGGGAATATTACAAAACAATGGAGCAGATAAATGATCAGAGAGATATCTATCGAAACACAGAGCACTAAAAATAAACTATTAAAAGTATTGCAGTAGAGTATAAAGTGACAAGTGGTGCTCGATGGTGACATATGATTTGGTGGGGCATACAAATGTGAGTAAGTGCATATATCTGATTTTTTTCACATGGGTTTCACATGTTTTTGACATACATGTGGTTTAAAATTGTATTAAAACCGTTTAATGCCTAGAAATGCATTATATAACTAAAAATAGAAAATGGCCTCATAAAACTTCCAATAGTACAATGACTTTGTCATCTTGTCCAAACATTGCAGAAATTTTTTGGAGCACTTTTGACCAATATCCTTTGCATTCAATACACAAGGCACCTCCATTTGGTGCTTTTGTAAACTATAAATCACCAACTAATAGATTGAGAACGTCAGAAACTAAGGTAATTTGGTCTTTTTCATTGCAACATGTACTTGTATTCCAAATTACAGGACCAAATGATGAAGGGGGTGTGATTTGGTGATCAAACTTAATAGTTTCTTCGCTACGCGTGTTACTTCCATGGGGGATGCTCAGATTAGAACACAATGTACATTGAAATTTTTATGTAATTGGTTAAAAAATTATCACAAGCTTGTGGGGTGAAATAATGACACCATGCAAGTTTCACTATTCCTAGGACACTATTTACTATTTTAAAAGTTGGACTATGTATAACAAGCAAGCAAAGGGTACGATCTTTCCAAAGGAAATCTTTCAAATCCATATGAAGATTCTTGCTCACGCATACAAATGTGAATACGTGCATATATGTGATTTTTCCGCGTGGGTTTCACCTATTATTAGCATTGAAGTAAAATTAGTAAATGCTTACAAATGCATTATATGCTTAAAATAGGAAGTGGCCTCCCAAAAGAATAAACATAATACATGGACTTTGTAATGCGGTAAAAACAATGTCGAATTTTGTTGGAGCACTTTCACCAATATCTTTCCGTTTTAATACACAAGGCACCTCCATTCGGTGCTTTTGGAAAATATAAATCACCAACTAATAATTGAGAAGGTTAGAAACTAAGGTAAATTGTGTTCATCACTCCGACATGTACTTGTATTCCAAATTAACTACAACATCAAATGATGAAGGGAGTGTGATTTGGTGTTCAAACTTCATACTTTGTCCGCTACACCTATTACTTCCATCAGTATGCTCAGGTAGAACACAATGTACATACAGTATTTTTATGGAATTAGTTGAAATTTGTATCACACCCTTGAGAAGTGAAATAATTTCACCATGCAAGTTTTAGTATTTTTAGGACGCTATTTACTACTTTTAAAAATTGGACCATATAACAAGCAAGCTAAGGGTATGATCTTCCCAAAGGAAATCTTTCAAATCCATATGAAAATTCATGCTAGGGAATACAAATCTGAGTAACTGCATATATGTAATTTTTTTGTGCATGTTTCACTAATTATTGGAGCACTTTTGACCAATATTGTACAAACATTGCAGAAATTTTGTAATCTTGTACAAACATTGTAAAAAAATTGGAGCACTTTTGACCAACATTATTTGCGTTCAATACACAAGGCACCTTCGTTCGATGCTTTTGAAAAAATATGAATCACCAACTAATAATTAAGAAGGTCAAAAACTAAGGTAAATTGGTGTTTATCACTGTGACATGTACTTGTATTCCAAACTGCAAGATCAAATGATGAAGGGAGTGTGATTTGGTGTTCAAACTTCATACTTTCTCCTCTGCACCTGTTACTTCCATCGAGGATGCTCAGGTTAGAACACAACATACATCCATTTTTATAGAATTGGTTGAATTTTGTATCACACCCTTGAGAGGTGAAATGATGTCACCAAGCAAGTTTTAGTATTTTTTAGGACATTATTTACTACTTTAAAAAGTAGAATCTGTACAACAAGGAAGCAGAGGATATGATCTTTCCAAAGGAAAACTTTCAAATCCTTATGAAGATACTTGCTAGGCATACAAATGCGAGTAAGTGCATATACGTCATTTTTTTCACGCGAGTTTTGCCCATTTTTAACGTACAAGTGGTTCAAAACTGAACTGAAACTAGTAAATGCCTAGAAATGCATTATATGCTTAAAAAGTATTCCCTCTTCACAAAATAAGTGTGGTGGATTTAGTTCAAATTTGAAAAAAAAAGAGCTAAAGCCACAACACTTATTTTGGGACAGAGTGACCAATATTACAGGGACTTTGTAACATAGTATAAACGTTGTACAATTTTTTTAGAGCACTTGTGACCAACATTCTTTGTGTTCAGCACACAAGACACCTCCGTTTGGTGCTTTTGGAAAACATAAATCACCAACTAATAATTGAGAAGGTCAAAAACTAAGGTAAATTGGTGTTTATCGCATCGACATGTACTAGTATTCCAAATTACATGATAATATGATGAAGGGAGTGTGATTTTGTCTTCGAACTTCGTACTTTATCTGCTACGCATTTTACTTCCATTAGGGATGCTCGGGTTAGAATACAATGTACATTGATTTTTTATGGAATTGGCTAAAATTTGTATCAAACCCTTGCGAGGTGAAATAATGTCACCCAACAACTAGTATTTTTAGGACACCATTTACTATTTTAAAAAATTGGAATCCTTATAACAAGCAAGCAAATGGTATGATCTTTCCAAAGGAAATCTTTCAAATCAGTATGAAGATACTTGGTGGGGCATATAAAGTGCATATATGTGATGTTTTTTCATGTGGGGTTCACATGTTTTTAATGCACAAGTGGTTCAAAATTGAATAAAGAACCCAATAAATGCCTAGAAATGCATTATATGCTTAAAATAGAAAATGAACTCCTGCAAGTACCAGAGTATACAGGACTTTTAATAGGATACAACACCTAGATTTGTTTTGGAGCACTTTTAGTTATTCGCGTTCAGTACACACGGCACCTTTGTTTGGTGCTTTTGGAAAATATAATCACCAACTAGTAATTGAGAAAGTTAGAAACTAGGGTAAATTAATGGTCATAATTATGTCATATACTTGTATTCCAAATTACATGATCAAATGATGAAGGGAAGATTTGGTATTCAAACTTCATAATTTGTTCGCTGCATGTGTTACTTCTATCGGGGATCCTCGGGTTAGAACACAATGCACATTGAATTTTTATCGAATTGGCTAAATTTGTATCACACCCTTGCGAGGTGCAATAATGACACCATGCAAGTTTTAGTATTTTTAGGACACAATTTACTATTTGTAAAAATTGGAATCCGTTTAACAAGCAAGCAAGGGTATGATCCTTCCAAGGAAATCTTTCAAATCCTTATGCACATTCTTGGTGGGGCATACAAATGTGAGTAAGTGCATATATGTGATTTTTCACATGTGTTTCACCTGTTTTTAACGCACAAGTGGTTCTAAATTGAATTAAAACCGGTAAATGGCAAGAAATGCATCATATGCTTAAAATAAAAATATGGACTCCTAAATGTACCTAAATTTTACAGAACTTTTTAATGGGGTGGAAACATTGTAGAAACTTTTTGGAGGACTTTGGACCAATATTCTTTGCATTCAGTACACAAGGCACCTCTGTTTGGTGCTTTCAAAAATTTCGAAAATCAAATGTGATCCCACGCGGGTGACCAAAAGAAACTTTCTGCTTTGTAATAATTGCACACACGTGGCAAACCCACTACGAAAAAGTTTCGCCAGTCGTGCCAGAAGCCCCATTCCCCCTCCCTTGCTTCACAATAAAACCCCATTACCCCTTTTCCCACCTTCTTCCACCACACAAAACTCTATTTCCCCCATTTACCTACCTTCCTGCTTCATCCAATC
This sequence comes from Aegilops umbellulata, assembly GCA_032464435.1. Classification (NCBI taxonomy): domain Eukaryota; kingdom Viridiplantae; phylum Streptophyta; class Magnoliopsida; order Poales; family Poaceae; genus Aegilops; species Aegilops umbellulata. Next base: position 316,144,647 of record CP136055.1, on the reverse strand, counting down.
CTCGCTAGCGACCTACGATCCCTATTCTCTCACCTCTGACACCTCACGGCTTCTGCCAAAATCCACTGCGACTTTGCTGCCGAGGCCCTTAGAGATCACATGCGATTTGGCCATCGAGAGGCAAATCACGGCCTCAAGTGTGGCCACTACACGCTCACCATCCCCAACATCCTGGCCGAGCACCTAACCGTCGAGACAACCTTTGAAGTTCCATGCACGGATCTGGAGTTTAATGACATGTTGTTTCCCTCCTCCGTTGTTTTCTAGTTGGTAGGCCATCACCAATGCCACATACTAGGATTGATTTACCAGTAGATCGGTAGTTAGTTGACAAAATCCCAGGTTCAGATCCAACATCGATGCTAACTGATGCAGTGGACACTTGTCCCTTTTATTCCTCCCATAACAACTATCAAAATGGACATGGCTTTGTTTCTATTTCTTACTTAGCGTATGTGATTAGCTTCCCACCATTGGAGAGGAAGCGCTTAGATGGGTTTTTAGTTTTTTTTTTATGTTTATCTTTTCCTTGGTTAGTGCCTAGATAAGCATCTTGCGTTGTAGATGCTCTAATTAACTTAATTTTATTTCCTACATCTTGTGATGAAACTTTTAGACTTCTGTATATCTTAATTTCTCGAGTGATGTTGAAAGTTTGTGTTTTGTATGAATCGTTATTGGGCTTGACTATACACCGATTGATGATGAAAATTGGAAGGGTTATACATCGGTCTTTTTATTTGTGCAACAGTAGATGCGAAGTTCATACTCAATTTTAAAGGGTGTAATGATCGCCTAGCTTTGTTGTACATATAAGAACACCAATGTGTAGAACTACTATTGACCTTTTTGACTTACTAAGTGTGTGCCTATCTTTCGATTTAATCTGGTGAGGAATAAGCTCAGTTTCTTTTACTTTGTTTCGAAAGGTACAGAGACATTTTTGGTAATGACCTAACGTCCATTCTTTCTCCTGATGTCAACTTTTTATATGGGTTCGAATTATATTTTTATGGATGGTCTTGGAGTTGTCTGTGCCTACTAAGTGAGGATTTTAAGAGATTTTTATATTGATGTTGGACTTGCCTACAAACCTATAATGAAAACATGATAACCAGTAGTGCCATACGTTGATCTCCTTCATATGTACAAAACAGATGGGAGGTCTGGGTCAATTTTATAAATTTTTGGTAAGATTTTATTTCAAGTGTCCGCATTCGATGCTTTCCCGGTTCACTTGAAGAGGTGCCGATGGTTTCAGATGAATCATCAGTGCTTCCTCGTTCTTCAAAATATGAACATGGACTTGTTCTATGTTAATTATTCATGTTTAGAAGAACTAGGAGTCTCTTATGATTCTAAGGGATTTCTGAGGTTATCTTCATGGTTGTCAGCAGAGTATGTCAAATGTCAGCGCTAAGATGAAAGTGTTACGGAATGGATTCATAGTTGCACATCTATGTTGGGCACTTGAAGATTGGCAACGTATATTCACTCCTACTATAGACTTTTTTACCTACTAAATGTGTCATATCTTTCAATGCAGAGGAATAAGTTCAAATCCTTAAATTTGTGTGGAAATCTTTATACATGTTTTGGGTATATCATAGGTCTTATATTTCCTGAGGTCAAAGTTTCATGGATTTTAAAGTTAATTTTTTTATTATGGATCAGTATATCATGAAAGCATGAAGAGTGTGCAACTTTTAATTAAGTGACAAGTTTTTCTTTGACATGTGCATGCATGAAGTCCCTTGATGTTTGAACAGGTTTACGGTGTGAATCTGGACCGTAAACTTCGGTTGAACATTCATGTACATCTCCTAATTCTTACTTCAACTAATTATAACTACTTTATGTTATAAAATATTCACAATGGAAGGCTCTACAATTTATGGCAGCAAGGTTTGTTCGTTTTTTACAAAGTATTGTGCAATTGCATAAAACTTTCAAATAACATTAACTTCATGTATGTAGGTCCATGTAATAGGGGTGTCAACCCGCTATTCTACTATTTGTAGATATATATAAGGACTCGATAAAGTAGTTCACGACATACGTATTTACGCATGGAGGAGGGCATAATATGGGCATTCGGCTTCTTCCAGAACATCAACTACCCAATTGTCCTTCACCTAGAATGTTATACCCTCATGGTGGTGATCACTTTTAGATGTCAAATGGTCATACTTTTCTACTTGTGTTGGTACACGAATGTGATCAATGTGTTGGAAATATGCCCTAGAGGCAATAATAATAGGTTATTATTATATTTCCTTGTTCATGATAATCGTTTATTATCCATGCTAGAATTGTATTGATAGGAAACTCAGATACATGTGTGGATGCATAGACAACACCATGTCCCTAGTAAGCCTCTAGTTGACTAGCTCGTTGATCAATAGATGGTTACGGTTTCCTGACCATGGACATTGGATGTCATTGATAACGGGATCACATCATTAGAAGAATGATGTGATGGACAAGACCCAATCCTAAGCCTAGCACAAGATCGTGTAGTTCGTATGCTAAAGCTTTTCTAATGTCAAGTATCATTTCCTTAGACCATGAGATTGTGCAACTCCCGGATACCGTAGGAATACTTTGGGTGTGCCAAACGTCACAACGTAACTGGGTGGCTATAAAGGTGCACTACGGGTATCTCCGAAAGTGTCTGTTGGGTTGGCACGAATCGGGACTGGGATTTGTCACTCCGTGTGACGGAGAGGTATCTCTGGGCCCACTCGGTAGGACATCATCATAATGTGCACAATGTGATCAAGGAGTTGATCACGGGATGATGTGCTACGGAATGAGTAAAAGAGACTTGCCGGTAACGAGATTGAACAAGGTATCGAGATACCGACGATCGAATCTCGGGCAAGTACTATACCGCTAGACAAAGGGAATTGTATACGGGATTGATCGAATCCTCGACATCGTGGTTCATCCGATGAGATCATCGTGGAACATGTGGGAACCAACATGGGTATCCAGATCCCGCTGTTGGTTATTGACCGGAGAACTTCTCGGTCATGTCTGCATGTCTCCCGAACTCGTAGGGTCTACACACTTAAGGTTCGATGACGCTAGGGTTATAAAGGAAGTTTGTATGTGGTTACCGAATGTTGTTTGGAGTCCCGGATGAGATCCCGGACGTCACGAGGAGTTCCGGAATGGTCCGGAGGTAAAGATTTATATATGGGAAGTCTTATTTTGGTCGCCAGAAAAGTTTCGCACTTTATCGGTATTGTACCGGGAGTGCCGAAAGGGGTCCGGGGGTCCACCTGCCCCGGGGGGGCACATGGGCTGTAGGGGGTGCGCCTTGGCCTATATGGGCGAAGGGCACCAGCCCCAAGAGGCCCATGCGCCAAGATATAAGAAAAAGGGGAGAGTCCTCAAAGGGGAAGGCACCTCCGAGGTGCCTTGGGAAGGATGGACTCCTCCCCCCCCCCTTGGCCGCACCCCTTCCTTGGAGGAAGGGGCAAGGCTGCGCCTCCCCCCTCTCCCTTGCCCCTATATATAGTGGAGGGGAGGGAGGGCAGCCACACCTGAAGCCCTGGCGCCTCCCTCCCTCCCGTGACACCTCCTCCTCTCCCGTAGGTGCTTGGCGAAGCCCTGCAGGATTGCCACGCTCCTCCACCACCACCACGCCGTTGTGCTGCTGCTAGATGGAGTCTTCCTCAACCTCTCCCTCTCTCCTTGCTGGATCAAGGCATGGGAGACGTCACCGGGCTGTACGTGTGTTGAACGCGGAGGTGCCGTCCGTTCGGCACTTGGTCATCGGTGATTTGGATCACGACGAGTACGACTCCATCAACCCCGTTCACTTGAACGCTTCCGCTTAGCGATCTACAAGGGTATGTAGATGCACTCTATTTCCCCTCGTTGCTGGTTTCTCCATAGATAGATCTTGGTGACACGTAGGAAAATTTTAAATTTCTGCTACGTTCCCCAACAGTGGCATCATGAGCTAGGTCTATTGCGTAGATTCTTTGCACGAGTAGAACACAAAGTAGTTGTGGGCATTGATTTTGTTCAATATGCTTACCGTTACTAGTCCAATCTTGATTCGGCGGCATTGTGGGATGAAGCGGCCCGGACCGACCTTACATGTACACTTACGTGAGACAGGTTCCACCGACTGACATGCACTAGTTGCATAAGGTGGCTAGCGGGTGCCAGTCTCTCCCACTTTAGTCGGATCGGATTCGATGAAAAGGGTCCTTATGAAGGGTAAATAGCAATTGACATATCACGTTGTGGTTTTGCGTAGGTAAGAAACGTTCTTGCTAGAAACCCATAGCAGCCACGTAAAACATGCAAACAACAATTAGAGGATGTCTAACTTGTTTTTGCAGGGTATGCCATGTGATGTGATATGGCCAAAAGGATGTGATGAATGATATATGTGATGTATGAGATTGATCATGTTCTTGTAATAGGAATCACGACTTGCATGTCGATGAGTATGACAACCGGCAGGAGCCATAGGAGTTGTCTTTAATTTATTTATGACCTGCGTGTCAACATAAACGCCATGTAATTACTTTACTTTATTGCTAAAGCGTTAGCCATAATAGTAGAAGTAATAGTTGACGTGACAACTTCATGAAGACACGATGATGGAGATCATGGTGTCATGCCGGTGACGACGATGATCATGGAGCCCCGAAGATGGAGATCAAAAGGAGCAAAGTGATGATGGCCATATCATGTCACTATTTGATTGCATGTGATGTTTATCATGTTTTTGCATCTTAGTTGCTTAGAACGACGGTAGTAAATAAGATGATCCCTCATTAAAATTTCAAGAAAGTGTTCCCCCTAACTGTGCACCGTTGCGAAAGTTCGTCGTTTCGAAGCACCACGTGATGATCGGGTGTGATAGATTCTTACGTTCACATACAACGGGTGTAAGCCAGATTTACACACGCGAAACACTTAGGTTGAGTTGACGAGCCTAGCATGTACAGACATGGCCTCGGAACACAAGAGACCGAAAGGTCGAGCATGAGTCGTATGGTAGATACGATCAACATGAAGATGTTCACCGATGATGACTAGTCAGTCTCATGTGATGATCGGACACGGCCTAGTTGACTCGGATCATGTAATCACTTAGATGACTAGAGGGATGTCTATCTGAGTGGGAGTTCATAAGATGAACTTAATTATCCTGAACATAGTCAAAAGGTCTTTGCAAATTATGTCGTAAGCTCGTGCTTTAGTTCTACTGTTTTAGATATGTTCCTAGAGAAAATATTGTTGAAAGTTAACAGTAGCAATTATGCGGACAGTAGAAGGCTTATGTCCTTAATGCATCGCTCGGTGTGCTGGACCTCGAACGTGGTCTGTGGATGTTGCGAACATCTGACATACACGTTTTGATGACTACATGATAGTTCGGTAATGACAAATGGTTTAGAATTGAGGCACTGAAGACATTTTTGAAATGTCGCGGAACATATGAGATGTTTCGAGGGCTGAAATTGGGGTTTCAGGCTCGTGCCCACGTCAAGAGGTATAAGACCTCCGACGATTTTCTTGGCCTGCAAACTAAGGGAGAAAAGCTGAATCGTTGAGCTTGTGCTCGGATTGTCTGAGTACAACAATCACTTGAATCGAGTGGGAGTTGATCTTCCAGATAAGATAGTGATGTTTCACCAAAGTCATTGCCACCAAGCTACTAGAGCTTCGTGATGAACTATAACATATCAGGGATAGATATGATCCTTGAGCTATTCGCGACACCGCGAAAGTAGAAATCAAGAAGGAGCATCAATTGTTGATGGTTAGTGAAACCACTAGTTTCAAGAAGGGCAAGGGCAAGAAGGGATACTTCATGAAACGGCAAATCAGCTGCTGATCTAGTGGAGAAACCCAAGGTTGAACCCAAACCCGAGACTGAGTGCTTCTGTAATAAGGGGAACAGCCACTGGAGCAGAATTACCCTAGATACTTGGTAGATGAGAAGGCAGTCGATAGAAGTATATTGGATATACATTATGTAAATGTGTACTTTACTAGTACTCCTAGTAGCACCAGGGTATTAGATACCGGTTCGGTTGCTAAGTGTTAGTAACTCGAAATAAAAGCTACGGAATAAGCGGAGACTAGCTAAAGGTAAGCTGACGAGATGTGTTGGAAGTGTTTCCAAGGTTGATGTGATCAAGCATCGCACGCTCCCTCTAACATCGAGATTGTTGTTAAACCTAAATAATTGTTATTTGGTGTTTGCGTTGAGCATAGACATGATTGGATTATGTCTATCGCAATACGGTTATTCATTTAAAGAGAATAATGGTTACTCTATTTATTTGAATAATACCTTCAATGGTCTTGCACCTAAAATGAATGGTTTATTGAATCTCGATCATAGTGATACACATGTTCATGCCAAAAGATATAAGATAGTAATGATAGTACCACCTACTTGTGGCACTGCCATGTAAGTCATATTGGTATAAAACGCATGAAGAAGCTCCATGTTGATGGATCTTTGGACTCACTCATTTTTTGAAAAGGATTGAGACATGTGAACCATGTCTATTGGTATATACGCATGAAGAAACTCCATGCAGATGGACCGTTTGGACTCACTTGATTTTGAATCGCTTGAGACATGCAAATCATACCACATAGGCAAGATGACTGAAAGCTTCGGTTTCAGTAAAATGGAACAAGAAAGCAACTTGTTGGAAGTAACACATTTTGATGTGTGCAGTCCAATGAGTGCTGAGGTAAGTAGTGGATATCGTTATGCTCTTACTTCACAGATGATTTGAGTAGATACTGAGCATATTTACTTGATGAAACACAAGTCTGAATTATTGAATGGTTCAAGTAATTTCAGAATGAAGCTGAAGATCGTCGTGACAAGAGGATAAAATATCTATGATATGATCATAGAGATGAATATATGAGTTACGAGCTTGGCACTGTGGAAATTGTTTCACGACTAGTACCGCCTGGAACACCATAGTGTGATGGTGTGTCCGAACATCATAACTGCACCCTATTGGATATGATGCATACCATGATGTCTCTTATCGAATTACCACTATCGTTCATGGGTTAGGCATTAGAGACAACCGCACTCACTTTAAATAGGGCACCACGTAATTCCGATAAGATGACACCGTATGAACTATGGTTTAGAGAAACCTAAGCTGTCATTTCTTATAAGTTTGGGGCTGCGACGCTTATGTGAAAAAGTTTCAGGCTGATAAGCTCGAACCCAAAGCGGATAAATGCATCTTCATAGGATACCCAAAACAGTTGGGTATACCTCCTGTCTCAGATCCGAAAGCAATAGGGATTGTTTCTCAAATCGGGTCCTTTCTCGAGGAAAAATTTCTCTCGAAAGACTTGAGTGGGAGGATGGTGGAGACTTGATGAGGTTATTGAACCGTCACTTCAACTAGTGTGTAGCAGGGCACAGGAGTTGTTCCTATGGCACCTACACCAATTGAAGTGGAAGCTTATGATAGTGATCATGAGACTTCAGATCAAGTCACTCCCAAACCTCGTAGGATGACAAGGATGCGTACTACTTCAGAGTGGTACGTAATCCTGTCTTGCAAGTCATGTTGCTAGACAACAATGAACCTACGAGCTATGGAGAAGCGATGGTGGGCCCGGATTCCGATGAATGGCTTGAGGCCATAAAATCCGAGAGAGGATCCATGTATGAAAACAAAGTGTAGACTTTGGCAGAACGGCTCGATGGTCGTGAGGCTGTTGAGTACAGATGGATTTTAAAAGGAAGACGGACAATGATGGTAAATGTCACCATTAAGAAAGCTCGACTTGTCGTTAAGATGTTTCCCGACAAGTTCAAGGAGTTGACTATGATGAGACTTTCTCACTCGTAGCGATGCTAAGGGTCTGTTGGAATTAGCAGGTACTGCATTATTTATGAAATCTTGCAGATAGGATGTCAAAATATTGTTTCCTTGTTCTTGAGGAAAGGTTGTATGTGATACAACCAGAAGATTTTGTCGATCCTGAAAGATGCTAACAAGTATGCAAAGCTCCAGCAATCCTTCTAAGGACTGGAGTAAGCATCTCGGAGTTGGAATGTACACTTTGATGAGATGATCAAAGATTTTGGGTTTATACAAAGTTTATGAGAAACTTGTATTTCCAAAGAAGTGAGTGGGAGCACTATAGAATTCCTGATGAGTATATGTTGTTGACATATTGTTGACCAGAAATGATGTAGAATTTTTAGAAAGCATATAGGATTATTTGAAAAGTGTTTTTCAATGGAAAACCTGGATTAAGCTACTTGAACATTGAGCATCAAGATCTATAAGGATAGATCAAAACGCTTAATGGTACTTTTCAAATGAGCACATACCTTAACATGATCTTGAAGGTGTTCAAGATGGATCGGTCAAAGAAGGAGTTCTCGGCTGTGGGTGTGAGTATTGAGCAAGACTCAAGACATGACCACGGCAGAATAGAGAGAAAGGACGAAGGTCGACCCCTATGCTTTAGTCGTAGGCTCTAAAGTATGCTATGTTATGTACCGCACCTGAAGTGTGCCAAACCATGAGTCAGTCAAGGGGTACAAGTGTGATCTAGAAATGGATCACAGGACAACGGTCAAAGTTATCCTTAGTAACTAGTGGACTAAGGAATTTTCTCGATTATGGAGGTGGTAAAAGAGTTCGTCGTAAAGGGTTACGCCGATGCAAGCTTTGACACTAATCCATATTATTCTGAGTAGTAAACTGGATTCGTATAGTAGAACAGTTATTTGGAATAGCTCCAAATAGAGCGTGGTAGCTGCATCTAGGATATGACATAGATATTTGTAAAGCACACACGGATCTGAAAGATTCAGACCCGTTGACTAGAACCTATCTCACAAGCAAGATATGATCAAACCCCATGGGTGTGAACTAGATTATTGACTCTAGTGCAAGCGGGAGACTGTTGGAAATATGCCCTAGAGGCAATAATAAATAGGTTATTATTATATTTCCTTGTTCATGATAATCGTTTATTATCCATGCTAGAATTGTATTGATAGGAAACTCAGATACATGTGTGGATGCATAGACAACACCATGTCCCTAGTAAGCCTCTAGTTGACTAGCTCGTTGATCAATAGATGGTTACGGTTTCCTGACCATGGACATTGGATGTCATTGATAACGGGATCACATCATTAGAAGAATGATGTGATGGACAAGACCCAATCCTAAGCCTAGCACAAGATCGTGTAGTTCGTATGCTAAAGCTTTTCTAATGTCAAGTATCATTTCCTTAGACCATGAGATTGTGCAACTCCCGGATACCGTAGGAATACTTTGGGTGTGCCAAACGTCACAATGTAACTGGGTGGCTATAAAGGTGCACTACGGGTATCTCCGAAAGTGTCTGTTGGGTTGGCACGAATCGAGACTGGGATTTGTCACTCCGTGTGACGGAGAGGTATCTCTGGGCCCACTCGGTAGGACATCATCATAATGTGCACAATGTGATCAAGGAGTTGATCACGGGATGATGTGCTACGGAACAAGTAAAAGAGACTTGCCGGTAACGAGATTGAACAAGGTATCGAGATACCGACGATCGAATCTCGGGCAAGTACTATACCGCTAGACAAAGGGAATTGTATACGGGATTGATCGAATCCTCGACATCGTGGTTCATCCGATGAGATCATCGTGGAACATGTGGGAACCAACATGGGTATCCAGATCCCGCTGTTGGTTATTGACCGGAGAACTTCTCGGTCATGTCTGCATGTCTCCCGAACTCGTAGGGTCTACACACTTAAGGTTCGATGACGCTAGGGTTATAAAGGAAGTTTGTATGTGGTTACCGAATGTTGTTCGGAGTCCCGGATGAGATCCCGGACGTCACGAGGAGTTCCGGAATGGTCCGGAGGTAAAGATTTATATATGGGAAGTCTTATTTTGGTCGCCAGAAAAGTTTCGCACTTTATCGGTATTGTACCGGGAGTGCCGAAAGGGGTCCGGGGGTCCACCTGCCCCGGGGGGGCACATGGGCTGTAGGGGGTGCGCCTTGGCCTATATGGGCCAAGGGCACCAGCCCCAAGAGGCCCATGCGCCAAGATATAAGAAAAAGGGGAGAGTCCTCAAAGGGGAAGGTACCTCCGAGGTGCCTTGGGAAGGATGGACTCCTCCCCCCCCCCCTGGCCGCACCCCTTCCTTGGAGGAAGGGGCAAGGCTGTGCCTCCCCCCTCTCCCTTGCCCCTATATATAGTGGAGGGGAGGGAGGGCAGCCACACCTGAAGCCCTGGCGCCTCCCTCCCTCCCGTGACACCTCCTCCTCTCCCGCAGGTGCTTGGCGAAGCCCTGCAGGATTGCCACGCTCCTCCACCACCACCACGCCGTTGTGCTGCTGCTAGATGGAGTCTTCCTCAACCTCTCCCTCTCTCCTTGCTGGATCAAGGCATGGGAGACGTCACCGGGCTGTACGTGTGTTGAACGCGGAGGTGCCGTCCGTTCGGCACTTGGTCATCGGTGATTTGGATCACGACGAGTACGACTCCATCAACCCCGTTCACTTGAACGCTTCCGCTTAGCGATCTACAAGGGTATGTAGATGCACTCTCTTTCCCCTCGTTGCTGGTTTCTCCATAGATAGATCTTGGTGACACGTAGGAAAATTTTAAATTTCTGCTACGTTCCCCAACGCAATGATCATTCTATAAACACACAGTGTTATATTATGTTGATTGACATGAATTGTGTTGTGTGCCTATGTTCAAATTCATATTCTAACCAATTTGATATGAAATGCATGTATTAAATATTAAATGGCGGCAAAAGGACTAATGTCTTGATCAATGACCATTGGACACGGTTCGAGAAAACAAACTGAAAATGCTAGTTATCGACTAGAGGGGGTGAATAGGTGATTTCTCAAGACAGACAATGTCTTCGAAGATAGACAACCAAATAACACCTACACAGTATGCAGCGGAAGATAAACTACACTAGCCATGCCATAGTCAAGGAAACAGAACTGAGTAAGCTCGAAGACAAATAGCAGCTAGGTAAAACAGATCGGAATTGGAAGACAGTATGAAGCCAAATATGCAATCAAGGTGAATGTCTTCACACCAAAAAGTCAATCAGAGCAGGCAAGTAATGACTTCATGAAGCTAAACTGTAAGTAAAGGAGTGAAGTGATAGAACCAGTAGTTTGTCGAATACAAGGATTTGGTAGACCAGTTCTAGTTGCTGTGACAACTGTACGTCTGGTTAGGGAGGCTGAGATTGAACTCAGAAGACCACGTCTACACCTTATTCCCCTTGAGCTAATGTCACTTAGTACTCGCCCAATCACTCAGGTAAGTCTTCAAGTTAGAATTCCAAACCTTCACAGATTTCTTCACCGGCAATCCACAATTACTTTTGGATCCTCATAACGTGTGGTCTAACCGACTGGAAGATCACATTCTTCAAGTGTAATAAGTCTTCAGATCACGCGGACAGAAAAACTTCAGTGATGCCAAACACTCTTTGGGCTCTGGGAGTTTTGGGTTTTCTCCTCGCAAAGATTCTCTCTCAAAGGCTTCGGAGGTGGGTTGCTCTCAAACGACAAAATTCATGCACTAACTCTGAGCAACCACCAATTTATGGTGTAGGGGGTGAGCTATTTATAGCCAGGAGGCAACCCGACAAGCTTTGTCTAAAATGACCCTGGGTCATTGGGGAACCGACACGTGTCCAACGGCCGGATTTTAAATGCGGCAGCTTGACTTAAGCTAAAGTAAAGCTGGCTTATCCAACTTAGGATAAGATTTTCTCTCATTGTCTTCACTCAAAGACATAGGATTTGGGTTGAGCATCACGCCAATTTTTCTGACTTTGTTCACCTGAACCCCGCTTGAAAGTTCGGTGGTTCCTATGACTCAAGAAAGAAGAAAATGAAACTACGAAAAAAACTATGTCTTCACACTCCATTGTCTTCAAGCGAATGTCTTCACACGTCATTATCTTCGACGTAAATGTCTTCGCAAACCACCAATGTCTTCATACATTTTTAGGGCCATCTTTGATGGGTAAACCGGATCAATAGAGACTTCTACCTATGTTCTCTTGTGAATCTCACAAACACATTAGTCCCTCAACCACGTTTGTCGTCAATACTCTAAAACCAACTAGGGGTGGCACTAGATGCACTTACACAAACTGTGTGCACGGATGTGAACAATGCGAACAATTGCAGAAAAGAAAGGTTTTGTGATGGTATTATTATCACACACAATTTCTTCCAAAGGCGTGCCCGAGATAATGTAACAATCGCACACGTTACGAAAGAAAAAACTCGTGTGCGCTGAACGAAAGGATCACGCATGATTTTTGTCAAAGTGCCGCTAGAGATATTCTGACAATCGCACACGTTCCCCAAAAAGTCACCGCGGGTGACTGCAGAAACTATCACACATGATTGCGGTAGAACATATGTGTGGTTTGGCATGGCTCGTCGCACACGATTTCTCCTTGGTCGGCGGTGCACCCTTCCCCCCCCCCCCCAATCGCCAACTCATTCGAGCACACGGTTTAGGAAATTGTGTGCGATAGGGGTCCAAACTATGTGCATAGCCCCATCGGGTACTAGTGAAAGGTGGGTAAGCAATATCGATGTGATCAACAGATCCGCACGCACAAACCCTACCTGGCGCGTCAACTGTCGATGTTCTTGAAACCGATAGTGACGTTGAGCGATGATGGATTTCTTCGGAGGGGTGCGAGTGGGGATCAAGATTGTAAGGTACGAGATGGGCGATTTAACTAGATCCAGACCTCCAAGAGAAGGCAAGACCCTACTTCTTCCTTCTGTGGTTGTATTGCTTGAGTACGCACCGACGGTTGGAGGATCATCGGGGAGATCGGTTTATTGGGTTACAAGCTCTCGACCTTGGCGGTAGAGACGATGAAGATGGTAGTAGGTAAAAACTCTAGCTCTAGGATGATCTGGAATGTGTTGGTCCCCTAAGAGGGCCCCTAAAGTGCCTTATATACCTGGTCAATCTAAGGTTACATGGCTCTCACGCCCCTTGGTCCAGCTGGACCATGTCGTGCATAGATAAATCTTCCTCACCTTGTCCGCCAAGCTAGTGCGGCGCCTAGGCTCGAGTTGCTGATTCACACCTTAGTAGATGACCTAGCGGGGCCTACGTCCACCTGGCATGCACGGGTATCATAGCCTCATCAAGCGCACATATCACTGTAGTACATTTCCTGGAAGTATTTCCAAGTATATTACTCCCTCCAATCCATATTACTTGTCTTATTTGTCTTATCAAATATGAGGAGTCCTTAGCCCATTTAGTGTTGTAACGGGCTCTAGTTGTTTTTGCACCCAAACCGAAGTTTGGGGATTAGCCTACTCATTTTATCTTCCATCGAGGGACGAAACTATAAGGTAAACTAAACTAAGAACAAGTAAAGAAAAAAACAAGAGTTTAAATACTAAACTACACTTAAACCAACAATGCTCGAATCATTAATGGCTTCTATGCACAAAGTAAACTAGCTAGTGATGGTTAGCTAATCAAAAACCAAAGAGAGTGAATCCAAGACATGCCACGATGCCTCATGCACCCTCACACCACTACCACCACCCTAATATTACGCTAGTATTTGGTGGTAATTAAGAGTTACCATGTGGATGTATTTGGTGGTAATGGGCTTTCGCTACTACCCTGAGCTGACGATCAAGGATGAAGGGCTAGTTTTTTCACTGTTAACCCCAGGCCCTATCTCATCTAGTTGGTACAAATCCTAGGTGTATTCCTCGATAAACTTATGCAACCATTACTGACATTGAGGATCGATCTATGCAAAACATCACATAAGAGAACCAACCTAGAAGTCATAAATCACTCAAACATAATGTTAATCATCACTAAGGAAAAGGGGATTACAACCCCACATGATATCTACGTTAGGGAAGAATGAGGCGATCGTGGAGTCGATGATGGTGGTGATGGGTATCGTGGCCAGTGCACCCGGACTAGGGCTGACACCTGATAATAGGTGGATGGCATCATTTCCCTCTTCTTTAGTGTTAGAAGACGGATCTTGGGGTGTTGGGGAGGTTCTTGGTGAGTGGTTGGGTGGATTGCCCCTTCTACCACACTCTACGGTCGACTATCTTTGAGATGAAGACTTTATGACATCTATCAATTCCTCTCACATGTTGATCTTCGTCCACAACTTAGATGCAAGGGCTCCAGGGTAGTAAAAACTCCACCATCAGGTATCAACTTAGGAATTAAATGGAACAATTTGCGCTTGATTTGGAGTCGAAACGGTTAAGTTTCGGCGATCCCCATCACCCTCTCCCTCTTGGTAAGGACGATAGTGCGACCTAGGGCAGTCATACTAGTGATTAACTTCAGCTCTGGCTTAGTAAATTTTCCACCAAATTTGCATCCGGACACCGATTGAGGTGATCTTACGCTTGTCGGATTCATATTGACAAGTCCCGCACTACTACAAAAAGTTACACATGACGGGCCAGGTGAAAGTGCATATCTTAGATACCCATATAGGGTTTTTGTGACTAGTGATAAATCAATTGAGAGGGCTAACATTTTATGTAGTTTATTTCAAAAAATTAGTCCTCATGATTAAGTGGATTATGCCTCCAAGTTTTCACATAGTGAATCCAAGATCCACATTGTGTTTAAGGACAACGCACCATCCAATAACTTCTTTTTTCGAAATGCCAACCAAACAACTCTCGTAGCCATTACCCGACAAGTTTGTTGAATGCAAAGAGAGAGAAAGTAACTACAGAACAATGCTCCCAATTGGCCGTAGGCTACTATTTCGCCATGTCTTTGCCTGTTTCATGGGAAGAATAGGAAAAAGATCATCCCACCCACGAGGGGAACATCTCCTTAATATTTTAACCATGCAGTGAGCGTGGGGTTCAAGTGCCACAGTTGTCTGTAAACCCCGAGTTCATATTGGTTAGGGCAAACAATCATATTTTGATCATAATTAAAGGAACCTTTACAGCATTAACGCTGCAGGAGTGAGTCAAATGCCTAATCTCTGCTCACACGCACGAGCGTGTGCAACTAACTATCCGAGTTGTTTAACGTTGATTCAAAGATAGTGGACTTGAGTGCAGGCATCGCATTAAACCTGGCTACGCAAAGGACTTAACGCTACATAAAGAGTAGCTCATTTTAATGCTAGTACGAACTTGGGAGTAAACTAGCGCAACTGACACGTTGTAAAGAGGAAACATAACTACTAACCCAATGAAATTGAGAGGATGCTTGGATACGTTTTAGTCCCATGACTAGAAGTAGTGGGACTAAAACTTGCTAGGCTCATCCATACTTGGATCCAAATACTAAAGAGACTAAAATCAAGTTAATAAGCATTTATTATTCTCCAAGCCCTCCAATTCAGAACTCGTCTGTGTTAAAGGAGAGGAGTTAAATGAGAAGAGAGAGGACTAATCCACATTTTAGTAGGGGTACGCCTGACTAAAAAAATTAGTCTCAAGATTAGTTTTAGCCCCTTTTTAGTCAGGGGTGCTTGGAACTTTAGCCTCTTAAAGAGACTATTTTTAGTCAGATTAAAATAAGTCCCTTGGATCCAAGCACCCTCTGAAGATACTGCGGCCAAGTTAGCCTAATCTCAATAATAAAGATTACCTAAAGATCTGAACCTCATAATACCCCCATAAGCACCAGTACTCAAAAGTCTAGGCCTAATGTCAACCCTTAGGACTACTCTACATCTTTATTCATTTCTTATTCACTCGCCCGTACTAATCAGCTATGCATCTCTTCTACTTTTTGAATTGAACCTCTTTTCGGCGATATACTGGAAAGCATTAGTGCATTATGTTTTTCTTTTGGCGGGTGATTAGTGCATTACTGATAGAAATACAATAATAATATGTTAAATAAGAGATGTCTTTCTTTCCCTTTGCAAGGTGACTGGGGTAAAGTCTTTCTTCCTTCGGTCTTCGTCGGCGAGGCCGTGGATTCGCCACCTCTCTGCCCGCCAGCCGGTGGAGGGGAGGGGAATCCTGGTGTTCCAGCTCCAACTAGTAGATAGATTAGGGTTTTAGTCCTCTGGGTGGCGTCGAATGGATGGCGATGCTTCTTCTTCGAGTCGGCATTCGAGGCTCCGATCCTCCTCAAGTCCATTCACCGAGTTGGATCGGATGAAGCTATGACGTAGATTCATGTGAGCTCCTTAGGGCGGCACGCGATGACGAGAACTGGTCTCAGGTTCTTCAGATTGATTCAAGGGTTCAATGACTATCACCATGGCTCTGAGGCACTAGTCCTTAGGGGCACGTGCACAAAGACTTCCCGGTTGTATTCGACAAGGTCAGGCTCTCTCCGGTATGGGAGCGGCACAACAACGTGTCAACGACTCGTTCTGACGACACCAATGGCCGTTCACTTGTCCAGGGACCTTAATGTAATTTTATTATATTTTGGGTGCCTTGTAACTCCGCCTCTGTTGTCTCAACATAGCCGGTCTCAAGACCAGGTAAAGAAGGAGGGTTGTGATAGGCTTGGTGAGCCAACGTCAAAACTCAACCACTCTTATGGACATGAAACCCAAAAGAACATCATTGGGGTGTGACCCTCTTAGTGACGCGCCATATCAAAACCCGGGTGTGGTGTCAAATGGGCAAGGGTTGGGCCGTCACCCCCTTGGTGGCACGCCGTACCTTGATCTGAATATTGTGATTAGTGAGCAAGGATCAAATCGTTGCATCCTTAGTAGCGCACTACATCGGCGCCCGGGTGTAGTGAAAAGTGAGCAAGGGTCTTCACATTTGACTTGACGGGTGTGAAGGCTAAGGAAGGTAGTCAAGCCTAGTAGGATCCGCTTAGGTAGCTGGAACATAGGGTCCCTGATGGGTAGGTTATGGGAGCTAGTTGATCCAGCGATGATGAGAGGTGTTGATATCCTTTGCGTCCAAGAAATCAAATTGAGGGGACAGAAGTCGAATTGAAGCTGCGGTACACGGGGGCAACTATAAACATAAATGAAGTAGGCATCTTGATAAACAAGAGCCTCGAGTATGGATTGGTAGATGTCAAGAGGCAACGCGGACGAATTAGCATGGCCAAGCTAGTAAATGGGGGACTTCGTTCTCAATGTTATCAACGCATATGCCTCACAAATAGGCCACAATGTGAACACCAATGGCAGAGCCGGAAAATACGCATGGAGGAGGGGGGAGTGCTGCTCAAATAGGTTAGGGAGGGCCAAACAACTGCAAAACAGATTTTTAGCAACAAATAATTACTAATTCTACCACTATTCACATCAAATTAGCACTAAATTCCTGATCTTAGGGGGGGCAGGACCCCTGCTGGTCCGCCCTGTCTCCGCCACTGGCGAACACCAAGAGAGAGTTTTGGGAAGGGCTAGAGGGCATGGTTAGGAATGTACCTATTGGCAAGAAGCTCATCATATGAGGAGACCTCAATGGCCACGTGGGTACATCTAACACAGGTTTTGAAGGGGTACATGGGGGCTTTGGCTATGGCATCAGAAATCAAGGAGAAGATTAAGCTTCGCCCTAGCCTATGACATGATCGTAGCTAACACTCTCTTTAAAAAAAGAATCACATCTAGTGAATTCTATTAGTGGTCAACACTCTAGCTAGATTGATTTCATCCTCTCGAGAGAAGACAAGAGTACTTGCCTAGATTATAAAGTGATACCTGCAAAGAGTGTTGTCCCTCATCATAAGCTTGTGATGACTGATGTCCGCTTTCTGATTCATGTCCAGCACGATAAGCGCGCTAGTGTCACTATAACGAGGTTGTGGAAGCTCAAGGGGGATGCATCTCATGCTTTCAAGGAGAGAGTCGTCAAGGAGGGCCTTTGGGATGAAGAAGGTGATGCAAACAATATGTGGATGAAGATGGTGGCGTGCATCGTATGGTGGCTTTAGAGGACTTTGGAGTGACCAAGAAAAGTAGAAGCGAAAGCTAAAGATACCTGGTGACGGAATGATGATGTCCAGAAGAGTATTAAGGAGAAGAAAGACTGTTTCTGACGCCTACACTTGGATAGGAGTGCAAACAACATAGAGAAGTACAAGGTGACAAAGAAGGCTGCAAAGCGAGTTGTGAGTGAAGTAAGGGATCGGACGTATGAGGACCTCTACCAACACTTAGACACGAAGGAAGGCGAAAGGGGCATCCATAAGATGGCAAAACACAAGAGAGGAAGACGAGGGATGTCAACCAAGTCAAATGCATCAAAGACGGAGCAGATCAGGTCCTACTTAAGGTCGAGGAAATTAAGCATAAATGGCAAGAGTACTTCGACAAGCTGTTCAATGGAGAGAATGGGAGCTCTAAAATTGAGCTGAATGACTCCTTTGCTGATACCAACATGCATTTTGTACGATGAAACCAGGAGTCTGAGGTGTGGAAAGGCTTTAGAGACATATTGATATATGGCTAACTAAGCTTTTCAACCTCATTTTTTTAGCAAACACGATGCCAGAAGAAAGGAGGCGAAGTATATTAGAACAAATCTTGAAGAACAAGAGAGGTGTTCAAAGTTGTAATAATTACCGTGGAATTAAGCTGATGAGTCATACAATGAAGCTATGGGACGGAGTCAGTGAGCACTGCTTAAGAAGAATGACAAGCATGACCAAAAATCAATATGGTTTCATGTCCGCAAGGTCGACCATGAAAGCCATTTTCTTAGTATGACAACTTATGGAAAGATACAGGAAACAAAAGAAGGACCTGCATATGGTGTTCATTGACTTGAACAAGGCCTACGATAAGATACCACGAAATGTTATGTCGAGGGGCCTTGGAGAAACACAAAGTCCCAACAAAGTATATTACCCTCATTCAGGACATGTACAATAATGTTGTGACAAGTGTTCGAACAAGTCATGAAGACATTGATGACTTCCCAACTAAAATAGGACTACACCAAGGGTCAACTTTGAGCCCTTATCTTTTTGATATGGTGATCGATGAGGTCACAAGGGATATACAAGGAGATGTCTCATGGTGTATGCTCTTTACGGATGATGTGGTGCTGGTCAATAATAGTCAAACGGGGGTTAATAGAAAGTTAGAGCTATAAAGACAAACTTTGTAATCGCAATGTTTTAGGCTTAATAAAACTAAAACAAAGTACATGAGGTGCGGTTTAGTACTAATGTGCACGAGGAGGAGGAGGTTAGCCTTGTTGGGCAAGTGATACCTCAGAAGGGCACCTTTTAAATATTTGGGGTCAATGTTGCAGAAAGATGGTGATATCGACGAAGATGTGAACCATCGGATCAAAGTCGGATGGATGAAGTAGCGCCAAGCTTCTGACATTCTCTATGACAAGAGAGTGCCACAAAAGGCAAAAGGCGGATTCTATAGGACGGCAATTTGACCCGCAATATTATATGACACCGAGTGTTGGTTGACTAAAAGACAACATGTTCAACAATTAGGTGTAGCGAAGATGAACATGTTGAGATGAACATGCGGCCACATAAGAAAGGATCGAGCCCTGAATGATGTGCTACATGAGAGAGTTAGAGAGTTAGGGTAGCACCGATTAAAAAGAAGTTTGTCCAATATTGTCTAAGATGGTTTGAGCATACACAACACAGACCTCCAGAAGCAGAGAGATTGAGGTAGACCAAATTTGACACGAGAGAGTCCGTAAAGAGATATTTGAAGGACTAAAATATCACCAAAGCACTAAGGCTTAGTTGTTGTTTGTCTTGGGGTGTTTCGTACTTTTATAAGAGTATATCTGAGTCCTTTTCGTAAAAATAAAATGTTAAACAAAGTAAAGCACTGGATCACTTCAATTTTATTAAAGTTAGGGTCCTAGCACAAAAGTGGATCATTTGTTTGATGAACTAATTGTATGAGCATCCCTCTGTAGGTAAACACCTCAAATTCTAACCATAAACGAATCCCACTTGTACTTGTTTTCTTATTAGAAATGCATTTTATTATACACCGCGGTGCTCCTAGTCAAATAAGCCCGTTATGCTCCCTAACAAAATCAAGTGCTAGTAGAGTAGTAGTTTCACCTCCTATCCAAGTGCTGATAATTTCCACAAGATATCATTCCAGGATTCAGTTCGTGCATGATAATGCTAGCCATGTGCTGCAACTCTGCACGCGCTCGTGCGCACGCCCACACAGAGACATAGTGCTGCGGTGCACACATCCCACTAAGAATCTAACATGGACCAACCAGATAGGCAGAGAATTTAATGGCGTTATTTATATATTTCCCAAATTGTCGTTACTCTTGTAGGCTAGCAGCTAGTACAAATTTCATAAGAGAGATGTTCGAATCAAATCGTGGTATAACTAAGAGCAAAGTTCACTGACCTGGGATAGCGCTATTGGTGCAGCAGCATATGTGGGCAAAGTATATGTCAACGCCTAAGTCGACATGGTAACAAGCTTGTCTGCCATAACCGGAGCCTAACAGATCCCTGCACCCAAAAAAATAAGGATCGTGCACCACCTATGGTGGAGGTACTCCAACAGCAACAGGGTAGGTGATTGGATGAGGCCTATATACCTAGGTGAGCACATGTAAACAATAACATAACCTTAGAGGGCAGGTATCATGTATCTATGAATGTACTATAATCAGAAAAGACTGAAGATCACGACTTGCCAATGATCCCACTACATCGTCATACACAGATCTTTCATAAATCTGGCTATATTTGATTATGAGAATTGGAGATGCAGGCACGATCAACGGTGCACTGCAACATAGTGCCTATTCATGCTCTTAACAACCAACCGACAATGTATTTTCTAACAGACAGGTCTCAAAAACCATAATGCAAATTCATGCTCTGACTAGTAGTCAGTAAATGCGTATAATAATCATCAGAGAAGGTACACATTTCCTAGCTGGTTTAGCTCCATCTCATTTTATAAGCAATTATCTCCCCAGACATTATCCACTGATTTACTGACTTACATATCTATCTCAGAAATTATAGTCCTACAGTAGTCATGTATGCTCGGTAGTACTGTATTAGACAACTAGTATCAACTCCAACATTTCTCAACCATCTGATGCTGGACCACAAAACCATGTGTAGGAACTTCATATGCAGATTCAATGGCCAGAGGGCCTACAGAAGGTGATCCGTTTGATTCCATGCAGGAAAAAGTCGCTTTTTTAAGACTAGGGTGAGGAGCACAAAATCAATAGGTGCCAGACATGTTTCTAACATACTACTGCTTCTACAACCAGCTACAGTAAGATTTCCAAATGCAAGCATCCGAAAGCACATTTCATCTAGCTCAAAGTAAACATCAATTGAGATGTGGGAAACTGCTTGAAATTCGAGTTTAGTGACCAAAGCATGGCCTTTTGGATTCTATCGAGTGATAAGATACAATTAAGCTCTCCAGGTGTATACAGTATAATTCTGTGAGCCTGACATCAAGTTAACGAACAGTTATCCCTCTTAAAGTCTCAAGTCTCAAGCCACTAATGCAACCACGGTTCCAAAACCCTCCTCTAGACCTGAAACGTGCGGAAATTGGTATCCGTGTCTCTGTCTGATAACATTATGAGAAAGGGAAGCACAGGTGTGGCAGAAATGTTGAAACATGACTGAAATCTAATTATTCATGCATATTACTAAAGTGATCTCTACAAAAATGGACCCCCGCTGTGACTACAGGACCTTGCAGGTTCAACCCTGAACATGGCAATATATCACTCAGTTGTTTACTTTAGCAACTATGCTTTGTTTGGCACCAATGGTTTGGCATGGACATCACATCTGATAAGTGTGTACGCTTTGCTATCAGCCATGAATGTAGTTATGGACCTAAACATGGACACACATAACAAATTATATTAGATTAAAATTCAAAACAAGTTATAACAAAACTTGAATTTGACCATCCTATATTGGCATATTGCTGCTTAATTTCATCTTATCAATTAAATGTATGAATGATATCCTCTTACAACTTGTTCAAGTTACCCATAGCTACAATAACCACAATGAACTGCAAGCATTAACTACGCCTTGGTAAGACCTATGTATTCAGAAGTACAACATGGCAGCTCATGCAAGCATTATGAATAATTGGAACAACAGATACATATTACTCCCTCTGTAAAGAAATATAAGAGTGTTTAGATCACTAGAGTAGTGATCTAAATGCTTTTATATCTCTTTACGGAGGGAGTACCAAATTCATGCACATTAATCAAGAAAAGAAATGCTTTTGTGTGTAGGTCACTCATGCGCAAACCGATCAGTTTAAAAGCATGTGTCACATGCTATCGAAGCAAAAAACAACTGGACATGTGCCTTGTCCTCTACATAACTCTCAAAGGTGAAGCTTGAAAGTACTTTCATATCAAATGTCCACACTTCTTATCTTGATAAGGGCCATTATTGTGAAATAGTACCCATGTCCTCCAGAGTACCTGCAAAGAACACACACAGAAAACAATTTATCTAGGTGCAATGTTTAGCTAGAAGTCTAACTGGATTACTGAATTCCGCAGTCAGGACTTAGCACCTTAAGGAAATATAGTTGAGGCACTGATCTTCAAAAGCTTTAGTCCACAAAACTTCTGAAGTGATCCCCATTTGACAGATGCTGGGAACACTGAAGACTGAGCCTAAAGGAGGGATAGTAACAAGGTTCACAAGATTCCCTATGAAAGAAAAGGAAAAAACATGAGCATTTCTTCGCTTTTTTGCAAGGGGGGGGGGGGGCATTCTTTTACTCCATGAACTATCTTCAAAAAGATGATCCATAGAGAAGAAAGTAAAACGTAGCTTGAACAACAAGATACTCCCTCCGTCCCATAATGTAAGACGTTTTTTTGACACTACACTAATGTCAAAAAACGTCTTATATTATGGGACGGAGGGAGTAGCATTTAACACAGTGCATCTCAAATACAATTCAGTATGGACACCTAGATGGAACTAAAAAGGATCTCTTCCCCAATAAACTAGGCATCCAGTTCATGTAAGACATTAGGGCCCCCAGATAGAAGCAGATCTAAGAGAATTCTCTTAGCAAAGTATCAACGAAAGTTACCACCAGTTTACACAAAGTCCCACTGGAAGGTCACACAAGAAAAAACCATCATAGCTCTAAACCACCTAAACCTCGCCATCTAAATATTCCAAACCAAGTTTGTTTCACAAGTGGTTTTCACTTTTCACTGATGGGGCGCTTACACATCATCTCCACAACCATTTTCTGTTCCCGTCTCTTTGTATTTGTCCCCATCCCTGTCCTCAGCACCTACCATGGCAAGTATGCTGGTGCGAGGCCCCGGAGATGCCGCCTGCACAACCGGCATCATTGACCCCTCTACATTGTCGCCCTCGCCTCTGCTGAGTGATCCTCAGCCATGCGGGTGACACACAGTGGTTGGGCATGCAGTTGTGCAGCCTAACGACCCCAGTTCAATTCCTAGAATTGACAAGGTGATGCACAAGGGTTTTCCCCCATTTATTGAGGATCAAGCTTGGTGTGTGGTGGAACCACTCATCAAGAGATATCTTGATACTCATTTAAAAAATTATGAGGACCATGTTTATCTTGGTACTCATACTAAAAATGGTTGTATGCATCCCTAGTTGGTGCAGAGGCCGGGAAGTGAAAATCTCTCCCATTTATAGAAAAGTACTTGAGTTGAAGCACATCCAGGTAACTGGTGACGCTCCCCTCGTGCTTGTCCGCGCCGCCCCCGCGCGGTGGCCGAACGGGCCCCTCTCCCCCCTCCCCCCCTCCCGCCGCCGCCTGGGCGCGCCGCCAGGCGAAGCCCGGCTGGTGTGGGTGGCGGCGGGGCTCTTCTGCCCTCCTCGCTCGGTGGCGGCGGCGTGGGATGCTGATGGCCAGCAGGGGCGCCGGGCTGAGCGTGGGGCTCGGCGGCGGGACAGCTTCGTGGCGGCTGCGTTGTTTCCCTGGTGGGGCGTGCCAGCAGCAGTCGGGCCTTCAGATCGGGCGGCGACTAGATCTGGATCCCGGCGGCGGCAGGTGACGCGGGCTGTGGTGGATCTGGTCGCCTCCTCCCCATGCTCGGTGTGCTTTCCTCCGTACGGATCTGGGTCGCGATGTGTGGCTTGCTGGTCCGCAATGTGGATGGAGCTAGAGGTGGGATTCAGATCGGGAGAAATCTTTAGCCGGCCCTAGTCGGCGACGACGATGGCGACGCCCGAGGGCGCCGTTTCTTCTCCAAGGAGACGTTCGTCGGATCTGCCTATACCTCCACCACGCCCTTGTGTCTCCCGGGTGAAAGCCCTAACTGCGGTGGGCGGCGACGGCATCTTTGGCGTCGTTCCCTTCTTGAAGGCGCCGCCTTGGGAGCTATGTGGCTGGTAGACACCGTTCGTTTGGCATTGGAGGCAATCTGGATCAGGAGGTGGTGCGACGTGGTATCTGCTGCGTCGATGAGCGGGTCCCGGCGCCATGGTGCAACAGAGTCTTAGCGTCGGATGCATCTTGATGGACGTGGTAGGGAGGTGGCATTGTCTGGCGTCATGACGGCAGGCCTGGCATCATTGATGCGTCAGTACCTGAAGATGGATCGGTCGAAGACGGCGGCGTCAGACTCTGAGAGTGTGCCTGACCGGTGTGTGCCCCAGACCCGGCAAGCGGCTTGCTTGGGGCCTCCGGCTTTAGATGTTAGGCTTTGGTGCGAAGTCTGTTTGGTATTCAGCTCAGACTATCAGCAACCCTTCATTAACTGGATAGGAGTAACGACAGATGTTGCCAAGATGGTGGCTTCAGACTTACTGATGTATTACTTTGTAAGGTCTTTGCGAATAATTAAGAAAATGGCTGCATGCATCGCCCAGATGCAGAGGCCGGGGGTCATCCTCCTTTTCAAAAAAAGAAAAAAATGCGGGTGACACCTCATCATTCTTCACCGCCGCACCGAGGAAGCTGCAGGCCAAAAAAGTTTGCGATCGTATGCCTCTTCCAGGAGAACACCTCAGCTTTCCACATTGTAAAACTCACCATGAATTAGACGCCATTCCTTGGTCTCTCCCAGTGGCTCGATGTGGTGTTTTGGGTCATGGCGACGACACAGCAGAATGAGGAGCAGATGGCCGCAAAAAACACAATGGGCAGATCCATAGAGACTTCAGGTGCAGCAAAGGTACGGCACCGTTCTTGTTGTGGGAGTTGGCTGGTCGGTGCTTGGTTTGAGAATAACTTGGACCTCCTCCTTGACGAGCACTGATATGCAGACCCTTTTCATCTTCTCTTTTCCATTTTGCTGATTTTTCAGATAATGTGTGATGATGGGGCATACAGCTGACCCAAACATCAGTGAAAACAACTTTGGGATCAGTCGAAGGGGTAAAGTGAATGGTTTTTGATATTTAAAGGGTGTTCTGGAAGCTGGAGCCTGGAGTTCATAAAAAAGACTCAGGCAAAGCTAGGAGTTAAAAGATAGACATTCCATACATGTACATTGTGTGGGAAAAGGAAACCTTTCATGTTTCTAAACATCAAGGAAAAACGGATGCAGGTACATTGTACAAAAGTAAGCGCATAAGAAACAAAAGTTGAATATATGTCCATTTTACATTCACGAGTTCATTATGCCTGAAATGTTCTGTTTTTGTGAAACAAGGTTGGATGATTTCAGTTCAATAGAGATTATAGCTTTCGTCAACATTGCAATCACAGCTATAGCGGCACTACCTTGTATGCTAAAAGCGCACAAACTGAATAGGTAGTAAAGAGAGATTAAGGAATGACTCGATGAGAAAGAGCACTCACATGGCATCATCTCATCGGCAATAGCAGCAGTAGATGAAATCTCACCAGCAATCACATTATCCTCTGGTTCTTAACACGAGGTAATGTCAGCATACAACTAGAAGCACTATACAGAAGTGAACAGTTCACCTCAGATGGCTTGATGACTCTTAATAACCCAAGACAGGTTGTAAACTAACATGTTTCCTATGTCAAAAAGCAGCAACCTTCTACCATAACCATAAACATCCAAACTTGGGTGCAAATCATTGGTTTCTGATGATTTCGTAATCATCATGAGTTGACAATGAAAAGCGCACATATTGTCTTTTTTCCACATTCAGCAGAAGTGTACTACTCTACTCAACATTCCAATAAGGTCAGCAAAGCTAAGGCAAGATAAATAGTAAATACATCAATAGTCTCAACAAATGCCTTACTGTAGAAAAACGGTTCGACCTGCTATTTTTGTTAACCCTTTTCCAGTCATTTCAGCTCTAACTTCAGAAACGTCGGCCCATCTGTCAATGTTAGCATAAATGTTTGACAGGGTAACATAATTTCCAGCATTATCTGGTTCAA
The DNA here is from genome assembly GCA_032464435.1 of Aegilops umbellulata. Classification (NCBI taxonomy): domain Eukaryota; kingdom Viridiplantae; phylum Streptophyta; class Magnoliopsida; order Poales; family Poaceae; genus Aegilops; species Aegilops umbellulata. The sequence continues at coordinate 316,118,296 of CP136055.1, read as the reverse complement.
TTTCAAAAAGCTTCTTTGCTGCAACTTTTCCAAGCTCAATATCACCTTGGAGTATGCATCCACGCAACAATGCACCCCATGATCCCGGATGAGGTTTTCCTGGCATTGACTTAATAAGCTCATATGCATCTCTCACCATCCCAGAACGCCCGAGAAGACTGACAAGGCAAGCATAGTGATCGCCAGATGGCATAATCAAATACTCATTCTTCATCATTGCAAAGTACTTTTTCCCTTCTTCTACTAGGCCAGCATGATTGCAAGCTGTCAAAACAACTGTAAACACAGCATTATCTGGGGAGAGGCCCTCTAAGAGCATCCTAGAGAAAAGCTCAACAGCCTTGTTAGCTGAACCATGGAGGCAATGACCTTGCATCATCGAACAGTATGAGAACACATCTCGAACTGGCGACTCAAATAAAACAGTAGCCCTCTCCATATTCCCACACTTTGCATTCATGTTTATGAGACCTGCCAACACATGGGCATTGTTCATATCTATGGAATAAGTCACGATGTAACCTTCAATCCATTTTGCCAACATGATGTTACCCAGTTGAGAGCATGCTGTCATCAGAGCAACAATAACAAGCTCGTCTGGGCATATGTCTTTCTCACGGAACTCGTTAAAAACCCTTAAAGCCTCTCCAGGATAACCATTCTGTGCATAGCCTGATATCATCGCTGACCATGAGAACACATCCCGGTCATGTAACTTATCGAACAACCTTTTGGCAACTTGCATATTTCCTACCTTTGCATACCCACCGATCAATGATGTGTACGCTGCAGCAGTTCTTTGGGGCATTTCTTCGAACAGCCTCCTTGCACTCTCCAAATCCCCGCACTTCACGTACCCATCAACCATGGCGTTCCAATGAACCACGTTCCTGTGTGGCATTCGGTCAAAAAGTTCCCGGGCAGACACGATGTCAGCACAGTCAACGTAGACCGTGATAATAGCAGTCCAGGAAACGTCACTGGGAATGACCATTGAGTCGAAAAGCATCCGGGATGCGCCAGCAGAGCTGCAGCTTCCGTAGAACTGGATGAGCGCTGTGCGGACGAAGAGGTCGGCATCCAGGCCGAGGCGTATGGCTGCGGCGTGCAAAGCGGAGCCAGTGGGTTTGCAGGGTACGCGGGAGCACGCGCGGAGGAGGGAAGGGAAAGAGAATGCGTCGGGGCAGGCGGTGCGGCGGACGATATTGAACTGCGCAAGCGCAGCGTGGAGCGGGGAATGGCGGGAGTGTGAGGCGAGGACGGCGTTGCGGAGGCTGAGCGGGACGGCGTGGGAAGGGAGAGTCGAGAGGAAGGAGTCGGCGACGGAGGGGGAGGCGAGCGAGTCGCAGGCCGCGGTGAAGCGCGCGAGGAGCGCGTGGTGGTTGTGGAGGCCAAGGCGAACGATACGGGCGTGGAGCTGGGCGAGGCAGCGAAGAGTACGGCAGCGGCCGAGGAGGGTCGCGACCGGAGGGGATGGGCGGCCGGCGGCGGGGGTCATGCGGCTGCGGCGGGGGTCATGCGGCTGCGGCGGCGAGTGGAGAAGCCGGTATTTGGAGCTGCGTTTGGGGCCTGGGTGTGCCTTTCGGCTCGCATCACATTGTTAGGTTCGGTTCGCAGCCTGGGCTCGCCTACAACGTTGTGGTAAATGGACAGACCCAAGAAAAGTAGCTGCTTCGTTCGCTTCCTTTAGATCACTCGTTTGTTTCATTTTTTATTTTTGATAAACTTATTTATTATTTATATTCCTAAATATATAATATATAATATATAAATATTTATATTCATAAAAGGACCCTGATAACGCCCGAACATTCTTTTTTGACCATTGCAAATTGAAAGTTTTCGATGAAAATTTTAGTGGCGCGGGGATGATAAATTTAGTTGGCCAGCATGGCAAATCAGTGCTTGGTGTATTTTTGCTAGGAAATTGACTGTGTGTCAACTAAGCTTGCCATCCTTGCGTCACTAAAATTGTCATTGAAAATGTTCGATTTTCCATGGTAAAAAAATGAACGTTCAGGACTTATCATTTCCGTTAAAAAAATATTTATGCAGTGTTAAAATGATAATCGTACAACTTTAAAAAAATGTTGATGGGATTCAAACAAAAATACATTAAAAATCATGCATTTAAAAAAATGTTTGTCACATTATTAGAAAAAAAATGTAAAGAAATGTTTGCATAACTCAAAAAAGTGTTTCTTACCGTTAAATAAAATATAGGTGACATTTAAAAATGTAAAACAAAATTGAAAATAAATTTGTTCATGATATTTTTCAAAAATGTTTATACAATGTAAAGAAAATGTTCACATAATTTACAGAAAATATTTTTTGTCATTCAGAATAATGTTTCAACGTGTATTTGAACTTTTTCAACAATATTTATGAAACATTTATTTTAAGAAAATTGTGTTCGAACATGTTAAATGTATATAAAATATGTATTACATGTATGCAAAAATGTACAATGTGTGAGAAAATAGACATCAAAACATATATTTGAAAGAAGTGTTAACCATGTATTTGGAAAATGGTAAACATGTATAAACAATGTTTATGGTATATACGAAAAATGTAAAATGTGAATGAAAAAATAAAAATGTGTTAGAAAAACAAAGAAAACCGATGGCGAATACAACAGCCTTTTGTTGGGCTGGCCTACAAAGTGATTTATTATATGGATAGCCATGTTTTTGCCAGTCACGAAAAGGAAAGTATAACTGCTTCCATGGTGCACTTTGCCTCAACGCACATAGTAGTTTGATCAACAATACATGCTTAGAATAAGGCAAAAAATGATTTTAGAAAATTACTCACTAGTTTTATAAGTCTATGGCAAAACACTGTGCGTGATATTTCTTTTAAAATGCTTTATCTAATTTAAAAGGTGTTCATTATACTTTTAAAACTGTCATGTAATTTGAAAAAAAATCATACATTTTAAAATATATAATATCTTTCCACAAAAATTATAAATATTTTTCAGATATAGAATGGACATTTTTAAATACAAGCCACTCATTTTTTTAATACGCTATGAAGATTTTAGCAATATATTTTTTAATGCACGATGAATAATTTTTTAAGTGCATGTCGATTTTCTTTTATAAATACACTATGGAATACTTTAATACATAATGAGCACTTTTTAATACCAATGAATATCTTTAATACTACAAAATAAACATTTTTAATGCATGGAAAACATTTCGGAATAAATTATCAGCATTTTTTAATACACACAGAACATATTCTAATACATGTTGAACTTTTCTTCACTGCAGGCCTACCATTTTCTAATATACGATAAACATTTTTTAAACACATGATGGATGTTTTCTAAATACATGCCAAGCATTTTCTGATACACAGTACTTTTTAAAAATACAAGAGGAATAAATAATAAGAAAGAAGAAGAAGAAAAAGAAAACAATGATAGAAAATTTAAAATTAATAAAAGGGAAAAAGAAAATAAACAAAAAAAGGGAGAAAAAGGTCACATGAAAGAAATGTGCATGCATGAGTTGAAAATGATTGTGTTTTTGTGAACAAAAATGTTTATATCTTTTGAATATGAAAGAAATGAAAACACACAAAAAAACAAAAAAACAAAAAAGGCAACAAAAAAGAAAGAAACATAGGGAAATGGAAAAATAAAGAAACATGAAAATGGATAAAGAAATAAAATAGATTGAATAAAAAACAAAAGATAAAATACCAGACAAAAAACTTGGCTACCAAATACCAAATAAAAACTCGAATAAGAACAAGCTAGTTTACTCTAAGACCATTTCATCCACCAAGTGGTATTGTGCTGGCCCACTTCCCGAACAAATATAGGTGGGGTGATGCTTTATCTCGCAATAGGTGAGATATAGCATTCCTAAGAGGAGACAAGCTAACTAGGAAGATCATCAATTAGCTAGAAGTGTCATTCCTCTCCCAAACGGGAGGCATGTCTCGTATGTACGCCCGCAAGATAAGGTTGGATCCCTTCCCTGATTGTATGAAGGGTTGGTTTCCCCTAAAAGACCTCAACCCTCACCAAACAAAACGAACCACGGTTTTATGCAGAAAAGAACAAAAAAAACTCCACGAGAGCGAAGTGAGCCATGGACTAATTATCTGCAATTAAGACGAGAGTCTCCTCACCTCGCTTTGATCATATGCATACACTTTTCAGTGGTATAGCATGTGTTTTGTGGCCAGGTGATGCCATCCACCAATAACGCATGGTTTAAATTAGCACATAACTATATCAAGTTCTGTTCAATGTATACTGTTGATATGTTTTATCAGTTGCTCACCAAAAATGCCTTTAAGGTTAGTTCGGGGTGAATATACGCATGCAATGGCGGAGCTTGGCGTGGACCAATAGGGGCCATGCCCACCCCTAACTGTGCATTGAAGAGCATGAAAGAATATAGGTGTAACTAGTGTCTCAATTAGAGATTAGCCCCTCCTTCCTTACTAATACCCCCCCTCCTTCAAGTCATGGCCACCTCTTCAATGTTGCTCAAGCTGCGTCGTTGTACACATGCATCAGACTATGAGAGCTTCTTCATTTGGTCGTCATCTTGGGCATCATGTACATCACAATGGCTACTCCATCGTGAAGGAAATATGCCCCAGAGGCAATAATAAAGTTGTTATTTATATTTCCTTATACATTATAAATGTTTATTATTCATTCTAGAATTGTATTAACCGGAAACTTGATACATGTGTGGATACATAGACAAAACACCATGTCCCTAGTAAGCCTCTACTAGACTAGCTCGTTAATCAAAGAGGGTTAAGTTTCCTAACCATAGACACGTGTTGTCATTTGTTGAACGGGATCACATCATTAGGAGAATGATGTGATGGACAAGACCCATCGGTTACCTTAGCATATTGATTGTTCAGTTTTATTTCTATTGTTTTCTCCATGTCAAATACATATTCCTTCGACTATGAGATTATGCAACTCCCGGATACCGTAGGAATACCTTGTGTGCTATCAAACGTCACACCGTAACTGGGTGATTATAAAGATGCTCTATAGGTATCTCCGGTAGTGTTTGCGAAGAAAATATGCCCTAGAGGCAATAATAAAGTTGTTGTTTATACTTCCTTATATCATGATAAATGTTTATTATTCATGCTAGAATTGTATTAACCGGAAACTTGATACATGTGTGAATACATAGACAAAACAAAGTGTCCCTAGCATGCCTCTACTTGACTAGCTCGTTAATCAAAGATGGTTAAGTTTCCTGACCATAGACATGTGTTGTCATTTGATGAACGGGGTCACATCATTAGGAGAATGATGTGATGGACAAGACCCATCCGTTAGCTTAGCAGAATGATCGTTAAGTTTTATTGCTATTGCTTTCTTCATGACTTATACATATTTCTCTCACTATGAGATTATGCAACTCCCGAATACCGGAGGAACACCTTGTGTGCTATCAAACGTCATAACGTAACTGGGTGATTATAAAGATGCTCTACAGGTGTCTCCGAAGGTGTTTGTTGAGTTGGCATAGATCAAGATTAGGATTTGTCACTCCGAGTATCAGAGAGGTATCTCTGGGCCCTCTCGGTAATGCACATCACTATAAGCCTTGCAAGCAACGTGACTAATGAGTTAGTTGGAACGAGTAAAGAGACTTGCCGGTAAATCTCGGGCAAGTAACATACCGATGACAAAGGGAATAACATATGTTGTTATTGCGTTTTGATCGATAAAGATCTTCATAGAATATGTAGGAACCAATATGAGCATCCAGGTTCCGCTGTTGTTTATTGATCGGAGATGTGTCTCGATCATGTCTACATAGTTCTCGAACCCGTAGGGTCCGCACGCTTAATGTTTGATGATGATTTGTATTATGAGTTATGTGTTTTGGTGACCGAAGATTGTTCGGAGTCCCGGATGAGATCACGGACATGATGAGGAGTCTCAAAATAGTCGAGAGGTAAAGACTGATATATTGGACGAAGGTATTCGAACACTGGAATGGTTTCGGGATGTTTCGGATATTTATCGAGGTACCGAGGGGTTACTGGAACCCCCCGGGAAAGTAATGGGCCTTCATGGGCCATAGGGGAGAAAGAGAGGGGAGCCCGCTGGGTGGCGCCCCCCCCCCTAGGGAGTCCGAATTGGACAAGGGGGAGGGGGCGTGGCCCCCTTTCCTCTTTCCCTCTCCCTCTCCCTCTCCTTCCCTCTTTCCCCTCCATGAGAAAGGAAAAAGGGGGGGCGAGTCCTACTAGGAGTGGAGTCCTAGTAGGACTCCCCCCTTGGCGCGCCCCTTGGTGGCCGCCTCCTCCTCCCCTCCTTTATATATGGGGGCAGGGGGCACCCCAAAGCACAACAGTTATTCTCTTAGCCGTGTGCGGTGCCCCCCTCCACAGTTTACTCCTCCGGTCATAGCGTCGTAATTCTTAGGCGAAGCCCTGCGCGGATCATATCACCATCACCGTCACCATGCCGTCGTGCTGACGAAACTCTCCCTCGGCCCTCTGCTGGATCAAGAGTTTGAGGGACGTCATCGAGCTAAACGTGTGTTGAACTCGGAGGTGTCGTACGTTCGGTACTAGATCGGTTTGATCGTGAAGACGTTCGACTACATCAACCGCGTTAACCTAACACTTCCGCTTTCGGTCTACGAGGGTAAGTGGACACACTCTCCCCCTCTCGTTGTTATGCATCTCCTAGACAGATCTTGCGTGATTGTAGGATTTTTTTTAAATTGCATGCTACGTTCCCCAACAGTGGCATCCGAGCTAGGTCTATGCGTAGATGATATGCACGAGTAGAACACAAAGAGTTGTGGGTGATAATAGTCATACTGCTTACCACCAACATCTTATTTTGATTCAGCGGTATTGTTGGATGAAGCGGCCCGGACCAACCTTACATGACCACGTTCATAAGACTGGTTCCACCGACAAACATGCAACTTGTTTTGCATAAAGGTGGCGGGTGTCTGTTTCTCAAACTTTAGTTGAATCGAATTTGACTACGGCCAGTCCTTGTTGAAGGTAAAAAACACACTTGACAAAAAATCGTTGTGGTTTTGATGCGTAGGTAAGAACGGTTCCTGCTAGAAGCCTGTAGCAGCCACGTAAAACTTGCAACAACAAAGTAGAGGACGTCTAACTTGTTTTTGCAGGGCATGTTGTGATGTGATATGGTCAAGACATGATGTGATATAAGTTATTGTATGAGATGATCATGTTTTGTAAAAGTTATCGGCAACTGGCAGGAGCCTTATGGTTGCCGCTTTATTGTATGAAATGCAATCGCCATGTAATTGCTTTACTTTATCACTATGCGGTAGCGATAGTTGTAGAAGCAACAGTTGGCAAGACGACAACAGCGCTACGATGGAGATCAAGGTGTCAAGCCGGTGAAGATGGAGATTATGACGGTGCTTTGGAGATGGAGATCAAAGGCACAAGATGACGATGGCCATATCATGTCACATATTTTGATTGCATGTGATGTTTATCTTTTATGCATCTTATTTTACTTAGTACGTCGGTAGCATTATAAGATGATCCCTCACTAAATTTCAAGGTATAAGTGTTCTTCCTAAGTATGCACCGTTGCGACAGTTCATCGTGCCGAGACACCACGTGATGATCGGGTGTGATAAGCTCTACGTTCACATATAACGGGTGCAGGACAGTTTTGCACGTGCAGAATACTCGGGTTAAACTTGACGAGCCTAGCATATGTAGATATGGCCTCGGAACACTAAGACCGAAAGGTCGAACGTGAATCATATAGTAGATATGATCAACAAAGAGATGTTCACCATTGAAAACTACTCCATCTCACGTGATGATCGGACATGGTTTAGTTGATATGGATCACACGATCATTTACATGACTAGAGGGATGTCTATCTAAGTGGGAGTTCTTAAGTAATATGATTAATTGAACTTTAATTTATCATGAACTTAGTCCTGATAGTTTTTGCATAACTATGTTGTTGTAGATCAATGGCCCGTACTACCGTTCCCTTGAATTTTAATGCGTTCCTAGAGAAAGCTAAGTTGAAAGATGATGGTAGCAACTACACGGACTGGGTCCGTAACTTGAGGATTATCCTCATTGTTGCACAGAAGAATTACGTCCCGGAAGCACCGCTAGGTGCAAGGCCTGCTGTAGGAGCAACTCCGGACGTTATGAACGTCTGGCAAGCTAAAGCTGATGACTACTCGATAGTTCAGTGTGCCATGCTTTACGGCTTAGAATCTGGACTTCAAAGACGTTTTGAATGTCATGGGGCATATGAGATGTTCCAAGAGTTGAAGTTAATATTTCAAGCAAATGCCCGAGTTGAGAGATATGAAGTCTCCAACAAGGTCTATAGCTGCAAAATGGAGGAGAACAGTTATGTCAGTGAACACATACTCAGAATGTCTGGACACCGTAACCATGAGTTAACCTTCCGGATGATAGTGTTATTGACAAAGTTTTTCAATCACTACCACCAAGCTATAAAGGCTTCATGATGAACTATAATATGCAAGGGATGGAAAAGACAATTCCCGAGATCTTCGCAATGCTTAAGGCTGCGGAGGTAGAAATCAAGAAGGAGCATCAAGTGTTGATGGTTAACAAGACCACTAGTTTCAATAAAAAGGGCAAAGGGAAGAAGGGGAACTTCAAGAAGAATAGCAAGCAAGTTGCTGCTCCCGGGAAGAAGCCCAAGTCTGGACCTAAGCCTGAAACGGAGTGCTTCTACCGCGGAGGGACTGGTCACTGGAAGCGGAACTGCCCCAAGTATTTGGCGGATAAGAAGGATGGAAAAGTGAAAGGTATATTTGATACACATGTTATTGATGTGTATCTTACTAATGCTCGTAGTAGCGCTGGGTATTTGATACTAGTTCTGTTGCTCATATTTGCAACTCGAAACAGGGGCTACGGATTAAGATTGGCTAAGGACGAGGTGATGATGCGCGTAGGAAATGATTCCAAGGTCGATGTGATCGCTGTTGGCACGCTACCTCTACATCTACCTTCGGGATTAGTTTTAGACCTGAATAATTGTTATTTGGTGCCAGCGTTGAGCATGAACATTATATCTGGATCTTGTTTGATGCGAGACGGTTATTCATTTAAATCAAAGAATAATGGTTGTTCTATTTATATGAGTAATATCTTTTATGGTCATGCACCCTTGATGAGTGGTCTATTTTTATTGAATCTCGATCATAGTGATACAGATATTCATAATATTGAGGCCAAAAGATGCAAAGTAAATAATGGTAGTGCAACTTATTTGTGGCACTACCGTTTAGGTCATATTGGTGTAAAGCGCATGAAGAAACTCCATGCAGATGGGCTTTTGGAATCATTTGATTATGAATCACTTCACTTCATCCTCCGTTCTCTAGAACAATGGAGCGAGCCACTTGGAAGCACAAGTGCTCCCTGGGTGGTTCTGGTAATTAATGTCAACATATCTCTTGTTGGACTAATGCTTCTACCTAGTATGTTTTAGATAAGTTCAACAATGGAGTGGCATGGATAAGAGGATGTGGAACCCCTTCAAGATGCTAAGGACAAAGGATTGGCTCAAGCTCAAAGCTCAGGACTCTACATTTTCTATTTAGTGATCCAAGATCACATTGATTCCATAGGAAAAGCCAATACTATTAAGAAGGGATGAGGTGTTGCTTAATGGCTTGCTTGCTCAAAGTGCTTAGTGATATGCTACAAAGCCCTCAACCACTTTCTCACTTCCACATATGTCCTAAACCAAAAAGTCCAACTCGGCCCCATCGAAATTTCATATTCGGAGCCACCGAGTTCAGTTGTCATAGCCACTGCCAGAAACCCTAATCAGTTTGGTCTCAGCGCTGGGATCTCGATCTCACCGAGATGGGCTTGCAAACTCTCTGTTGGATGTTGCAATAATTTCGGTCCCACCAAGATTTACAACCGGCCCCACCGAGTTTGCTTGGCCAACATTCTGTTTCACTTATTACCCAAATAGGTCCCACCGAGTTTGAGTAATCGGTCAAATCGAGTTTTGGATTTACCCTAACCCTAGCACATCGGTCCCACCGAGTTGATTCAGTTGGTCCCACCGAAATGCCTAACGGTCACATTTTGAACTAAATCGGTCTGACCAAGTTTCATGATTCGGTCTCACCGATGTTGGTGATTTGTGTGTAACAGTTAGATTTTGTGTGGAGGCTATATATACCCCTCCACCCACTCTTCATTCGTGGTGAGAGCCATCAAAACATGCCTACACTTCCAATACATATATTCTGAGAGAGAACCACCTACACTTGTGTTGAGGTCAAGATATTCCATTCCAACCATATAAATCTTGATCTCTAGCCTTCCCCAAGTTGCTTTCCACTCAAATCCTCTTTCCAACAAATCCAATCCTATGAGAGAGAGTCGAGTGTTGGGGAGACTATCATTTGAAGCACAAGAGCAAGGAGTTCATCATCAACACACCATTTTGTTACTTCTTGGAGAGTGGTGTCTCCTAGATTGGCTAGGTGTCACTTGGGACACTACAAGAAATATGTCAACTTGTGACCACCACTATTGGTCACTGAAAGGTCACAAATTTCCATTTACGACCTTTTTGTGACCAAAAACAGAAGGTCAAAAGCTGGCGGTCGTAAACTAACTATAGCGACCTTTAACAAAAGGTCGTTGATCCTATGACCTTCTGTTTTGGTCGCTAGCCCTCTCCCCAGGCCATGTCGGATCCGACGTGGCAATCTGACGTGGCAAAATTGCGACGAATTGAAAAGGTCGTTGGTTAAAATCAGCCCGGTCCAATTGGGGGTTTTACATGGGCCGAGCCCATTAATTCAGCCCATTTATATTTTTTTCCTGTGAATTTTTTGTCAGCTTCATGGACCAAGCCCAACATTGCAGCCTTTTTATTTTTGGCCCATGGCCTTTTTGTCTCAATAGTTTCTTTTTTTTTCTTTTTTTATAGTCAGGTGGGTCCCCAATATTCTTCATTTTTTATTTCACACAAATAAATACCTGGTATTTAAATTGGCACACAGAAAACACACGAAATACTTCAAATATTATCAACCATCAAAGTGCTACATCATATAACACACATACAAATGTGATCAGCATCAAGTTTACAATCAGATAACAAGCTCCACAAGTGTACAGTCACAGGAGCCAGATTCTGCTACATCACATAACACACATACAAATAGGAGCAGCATAAAGTTTAACCTACAAATATTGCATGCCCAGGAACTTAAAACTTCACGTACATAACCATACAATATTCCACACAATCACAAATATTGCGATTGAAAAATAAAACGCTCTGCCAAGTTAAAGCTAGCTACTCTTGGACTGGTGTAGCATCCGTCTTCTCTGCTTCTGCTGCAGTCTCCTGTTAAACAGAATAACAACAAATCGAGTTAATAAACAAGCTTGAAGCACTGTGGGAAACAAAAGCATAAAAACAAACTAATGTCTCAGGTATAATCATAGGATAAATTTGTGTTGAAGCACTGTGTTTAGATGTATTTTAATTAATTTAAAATGTGTAATGTAAGGTGTTGTGGATCAGTGTATAAGAACAGCAGTTTGTAAATAACAGGAACAACTTGGTATTACACACAGAGCACTATACAGATTTTAGCTTTTCAATCCAAGTAGAAATAGCAAAATGGAACATAGGCAGGTTGATTATATTTGACAGAGCTAGCACATAGATAGAAAATAATAATGTTTGATACAGAAATTAGTAATATGGGAATCAGTAAGGTCCTCTCTTAGTGCTATGGGGATTAAGAGCATGCACACGAAAAGCTAATTGGCAAAAAAACTTGTTGGTCTTATACAGCTCAGTTATATATGCACGACTCACAGCTCATGACATGATACTAAGAGAGAACATCATAGAGACTCAAGCAGATCCTAATATAAAGCTATTCAGACCATAACTTTCACATCATAGGGACACAATAGTGTATTACAACACTGTCCAGATATAAAAACTGAGTAACCAGCAAGCAATCAGATTGAGAACAAATAAGTTGGGGTTCTTAACTTTCAGTATGTAGTATGATGTTTGCAGTTCCAATGTCTCCAGCAGTGGAGAACTTGACACCCTCCTTGGTGACAGAGATAATAACTGCAACGCAGACAAGCCACCGTTAGACTGGTAGAAACTGGTATTCAGCATATTTCTTTTACAGGAAACAGAGACGACAAGTGCAGCAGATTTCTTTTACAGGAAACTGGTATTCAGCATACTAGTGTCGCCGATGCTGCTGAGATCCTTGCAGATCTTCTTCGGCCTCCACCGATGCCAAAACTTTGGCCTCTTCTCGAACAGCAGGTTCACCACCTTGTCCTGCAACCACACACCAACGCAACCCAGTCAGATCACACGCGCCAGGACCGAGAGATTCCAAGCAGGTGTTATTTCTGCCATTTATTAATTACACATGCAACAACAACATGGACATGATACCAATTACCTACCAAGACATAGAAAGTCATTCACTAAAAATAACAAACAGAAAATACAGCAGAGAGAGTGTCTCTTTCACCAGATGTGGTGGTCGCTGCTGGAATTACAGAGTTCAATACAGACAAGGCAGCTTAATACAAGATAAGATAAAAAATAAGCCACATATTTTCTGCTAGCAAACAATAGGTTGAAACCAAGTCATGGCAGCGAATACAGGAAGTAAGTTATAATGACACTAGTCCTTTAATGTTTTACTCTATCTGGCCATAAAGACTGAAAGTTCAAGAGAACTACTTGGATGTTATAACAGTTTCAATGCGTTTAAATAACAGTGTAACAAAAGCCAGAAATGCCTCGACGATCGTGGTATCGCAGACCACGTAGGCAAGAAAGGGGAGGGACCAAAAAACTCACCTAAACCACTCATGCCACATCCAGCACCGCTGGCACCACCTATTCCTGCTCAAATAGAGTAGTATGTCATGGGACAGTGACTTATCAATAATAGCATTTCAGGAAAATGGGAGGTTTACATGATAGTATGTAATGGGGCAGTGACCTATCAATCACATAACACAGTCCAACAAAAACATCTCTATTTGCCCCTAAACTAAACCAAGATAGTATGTATTGCAGATAAAACAAACCTATAGCAGCCATGGTACTAAGAAGAGCAGTAGGTCAACCTCCTACACACCCAACCTACAGAAGTTGCGGCTACACCCAGACTACATCAGCAGTTCTACCGATAGCAACAGATCGAGTCAATTGTCTCACCTACAGCAGCTCACCAGGAGCTAAGTTGAGGAGGGCCGGGGCAGGAGCAGCTGGATGCAGGTCATGGGCATGGTCGGGGAAGGACGCAGGTCGTCCGAGGATCCCGTCGACGCTGTCGCCGTCTTGGTTGCCGGAGAGCTGTGGTCGTGGCTATGTCCACATGCCTGTGTCGAGCCTGCAACCATCATACATACATTCAGTTTATTCAGCATAATCCTACTGTCATTAGTACTTGAGCTTCAACCTGAGCCAAGTAAATAAATTAATTCAACCACCAGACAAGGGTTTGATGCATTCATTCAGCCAGAACAGAATAGGAAATGGAGATATGCTTGTTAAGGTAGGTCAACCTGGGCCTAGTAGTAAGTAAACAACCAACAGACAAGGTGTTGATTCAGCCGGTGTAGACGATGAAACGAAAATGGAGTACTACTTGTTAAGGCAGGTCAACCTTGAAAAAGATAAGTCATCGGCGCTCACCGGCGCATGTACATCAGTAAAGACAAGTCACATGTTGGCCCACAAAGCCTAAGTTTAACAATCCTGGTGAAATACTATCATGGGAAGAAAAACTGTAGGTAAATGGAACACATGAGGCTTCGTTCTTTACACGGACGCTGACAAAAGCACATACGCATGAACAACATTCAGAGTGCGCTAACGAACTAGGAGTACTTAAGAAAGAGAATGCAATCTTTCATGTCTAAGTCTAAGTTCTTTACACGTACGCTGACAAAGAAAACACGTCATGAAAAACATTCAGAGTGCGCTAATGAACGAGGAGTGCTCGACTTGGACGCTTATATCAAATGGTCAAAACAGGGAACGAACGCGAGCATGCGCAATCCACGGGTTATACCTCGAGTGCCGTCGCGGAAGGCCTTGGCGACGCTCTTGGGCGTCCTGCGCAGCCCCTCTCGGCGGTCGTCATCGCCGATCCCCACCAGCAGCGCGCGCACCGTCAACTCCATGGTGTCCCCCGACGCCTTCCCGCCGCCGAGCTCCACCAGAAGATCCTCCTCCTCCTCGTCGTCGCACACGCACGCGGCCACAGTGGCGAGGTGGGCCTCCTCGAGCGCTCCCATGGCGGCAAACGGTGTCCTCCACGCGCGCCCACCTAGTGCTGGATCTGGCCGCCGGTGCTGGATCTGGCCGCTGCTGGATCTCGCCATGGCTGTGCGGTGCGGCTATGTTTAGGGCGCGAGCGAGGAGGGTCCGACCGCGGCCGTGGGAGAGGAGGGGAGGGGAGTGGTCGCTGGTGGCCGAGGTTGGCGGAGAGGATGGAGGTCAGCGGCGGCGGGTTGGGTGGGTGGGCTGGGAATCGAGAGAGACAGAGGAGGAACGGCGCTCTCCTCGCCTCTAGTGGGTTTCTCGCCACTTGAGGGGGGGGCGTGGAGACTCAGGCTCCTCGCCGTCGACGCAGGGGTGGAGGCCGGCCATGGTGCGGGGGCAGGGGCGGCTAGGGTTTTGGCCAAAGGGGACGGCGGCTAAGGGTGCGGGAGAGAAGGTGGAGAAGTGGGGGCGTGGGGGTGGTTGTGTTAGGGCTAGGTGGTGAGAGGGTGAGGGGGCGAGGACTACCGTTGGATCCAGGAGCATCCAACGGTGCTTGAGCATGATCCGCGTGAGATGGCTATGGCCCAATCAGAACGCAGCACGTGTGTATGACGTTATGACCATCTTGTATTGGATGTTATGACCATATAAAATTGGTCGTGGTCAAATAAAAATAAAGTGTAAAATCATGTCAGCATTTTATTTTTTATGATTTGAGTGTTCAAAATGATTTTTTTTGTGAAGAAGCTATCAGAAACTTTCATTGTGTCATTATATGTGGCCAAGTTCCCAGGAAAAATAACAAACTTGCAATACGGTAATTATTTTAAAAAAGTGTTATCAGAAACGAGCTATCACGCGTGAAGATTCATGGCTTTCAAGCCAAATGATCAATCTTATGGCCACATTCATGGCATAGTTTGTTCAAATGATCTCATATTGTGCACGAGGGTGCATCTTGGAATTTCAAACAATGTTGCCTAAGGAAGTTTTCATTTTCTTTGCACGGAAAAAATCATTTTTCATTTTCCGAGTGCCCAAAAGGAGGGTTTTTTGTGAAGGAACTACCAAATAATTGTTGCAAAATTGGACAAAATCATTTTTATAAAACACTAGGCCATATATAATGCACAATTGACAAAATAGTTGGGTGAAAAAAGTTTTGATCTACCTATGGTGAAAAAGACAAATTGCCGTCGATTTAGTTGGAAACGGGTCAAATTTGAACTGTAGCTGCCTCATAGTTTGCTCTTTATTTTTTCCAAAAATCATTTCTAGGTACATAAGTATCTATTTAATCATAGAAACACCAAAAAAATTCCAAGATTCAACCACTAGCTAGGAACGGTCAAGCCCGCCGTTTTGACCGCATTTTGAAACGGGCATAAAAAATTCAAAAAAAATCAAAAAATGGAAAACCTTCGCATTGTGTCATTATATGTGACCAAGTTTTCAGGAAAAATAATAAACTTGTAATACGGTAATTATTTTAAAAAAGTGTTCTCAGAAATGAGCTATCATGCGTGAAGATTCATGGCTTTCAAGCCAAATGATCAATCTTATGGCCACATTCATGGCATAGTTTGTTCAAATGATCTCATATTGTGCACGAGGGTGCGTCTTGGAATTTCAAACAATGTTGCCTAAGGAAGTTTTCATTTTCTTTGCACGAAAAATTCATTTTTCATTTTCCGAGTGCCCAAAAGGAGGGTTTTTTTGTGAAGGAACTACCAAATAATTGTTGCAAAATTGGACCAAATCATTTTTATAAAATACTAGGCCATATATAATGCACAATTGACAAAATGGTTGGGTGAAAAAAGTTTTGATCTACCTCTGGTGAAAAAGACAGTTTGCCGTCGATTCAGCTGGAAACGGGTCAAATTTGAACTGTAGCTGCCTCATAGTTTGCTCTTTATTTTTTACAAAAATCATTTATAGATACATAAGTATCTATTTAATCATAGAAACACCAAAAAAATTCCAAGATTCAACCACTAGCTAGGAACGGTCAAGCCCGCCGTTTTGACCGCATTTTGAAACGGGCATAAGAAATTCAAAAAAATCAAAAAATTGGGAAACCTTCGCATTGTGTCATTATTTGTGGCCAAGTTCCTAGGAAAAATAACAAACTTGTAATACGGCAATTATTTTAAAAAAGTGTTCTCAGAAATGAGCTATCAAGTGTGAAGATTCATGGCTTTCAAGTCAAACGATCAATCTTATGGCCACATTCATGGCATAGTTTGTTCAAATGATCTCATATTGTGCACAAGGGTGCATCTTGGAATTCCAAACAATGTTGCCTAAGGAAGATTTCATTTTCTGTGCACGGAAAAACCATTTTCCATTTTTCGAGTGCCCAAAAGGAGGTTTTTTTGTGAAGGACCTACCATATATTGGTTGCAAAATTGGACCAAATCAATTTTATAAAATACTAGGCCATATTTAATGCACAATTGACAAAATGGTTGGGTGTCAAAAATTTTGATCCACCTCTGGTGAAAAAGACAAATTCCCGTCGATTCAGCTGGAAGCGGGTCAAATTTGAACTGCAGCTGCGTCATAGTTTGCTCTTTATTTTTTTCAAAAATCATTTCTAGGTAAGTAAGTATCTATTTAATCAGAAATACATGGTTTGATGGAGAGACATCGAGGTTTGGACGGTGGCCGAGGGCCCCAACTCTAGAGCGCGTAAGCTCGCATGCCCGCCGCGTGGTCACCGCGTGACTGTGGCGTTGCCATGTGTTCTGGGCGGCCTTGGCATGTCTAGTGGGTTGGGCACTCCCCAGGTAGGTGCTAGGAAGAAAATCACAACATAAGATTCTCACGAGGAGACCGATCGATGCTCAAACATGAATAAGCAACCAAGTGTTTGATTAGCGGTACGGGAAATGTACATGGCTAATGGGTGTGAGTTTTGGCTGAGGATGATCAGTTACTAAGAAGACCATCTTCAAAAATTTTCAGCTCAAAAGGAGGAGCCTAGGTGGTACTTGCTTTGCAAACCACCACACTGGACATAAATACGAATGTTGAAGCTCGGCTTAAAATAATGAATGGATTGAGCTGGCATTTGGTGGAGGATGGTTATTTGGGCATAGGAAAGCACTGTAGAAAATGGATACTATTTGGACATGCCAAAGTGGTACTTCCTTCACAAACTGTTGTTCTGAACAGAATAGGAAAATGAATATTTTTGAATTACTTTTGAACTAGGCAAGGAAGGTTTTTACATATTTGATGAAGATATGACCCAAAGAATTTATGAGATTTTTTTGGGAATTTTCGGAATGACAGAAATATAGGTTGCTTCACAACCTAGGGCAAAAACTGCCACATGGACATGCCACATAGGCAAAACTGATGAGGTGGCGCCTAGTCATAGCAACCCACCACAATTTACAAGGCTATGACCATCTATATTGGTCGTTAACAACTAGAAATAAGGCAGCGGACTAGCGCTGTTTGCTTTATGACCTTTTCGTGTGAGGATTTGGAGCCCCCCGAACAGCTTTTGACCAATTGGTCTGAAATGGTCATAAATTTATGACCAATTCTTCGAGGGTCACTGACAAAAGGTCATAAGTTGACATATTTCTTGTAGTGGGAGCCTCCGACAAGATTGTGGAGTTGAACCAACGAGTTTGTAAGGGCAAGGAGATCGCCTACTTCGTGAAGATCTACCCGAGTGAGGCAAGTCCTTCATGCGCGACGACCATGGTGGGATAGAAAAGGTTGATTCTTCGTGGACCCTTCATGGGTGGAGCCCTCCGTGTACTCGCGCAACCGTTACCCTTCATGGGTTGAAGTCTCCATCAACGTGGATGTACGATAGCACCACCTATCGGAACCACGGATAAAAAATTTCCGTGTCTCCAAATTGCGTTTGCACACTCCAATCTCTTCTCTTTACATTCTTTCAACTTGCATGCTTTACTTTTCGCTGCTCATATACTCTTTGTATGCTTGCATGCTCGCTTGATATGTATTGTGAATGTTTAAACTTGTGCTAATACTCCACTTCAACTCAAGAGATTAAAAACTGCAACCTTTCTTGATTAAAGTCTATTCACCCCCCCTCTAGACCCCTCTTCTCGATCCTTTGAATTGGTATCAGAGCTTTGGTCTCCATTGCTTTGGTTTAATCACCATTGGAGGAAGATGGATGTGTCTACATTGGGGAGTCTTTGTGACGCCCCCGATTCAATCATACACTAATCATGCACGCAAATGTGTACGATCAAGATCAGGGACTCACGGGAAGATATCACAACACAACTCTACAAATAAAATAAGTCATACAAGCATCATAATACAAGCCAGGGGCCTCGAGGGCTCGAATACAAGTGCTCGATCATAGACGAGTCAGCGGAAGCAACAATATCTGAGTACAGACATAAGTTAAACAAGTTT
This sequence comes from Aegilops umbellulata, assembly GCA_032464435.1. Lineage (NCBI taxonomy): Eukaryota > Viridiplantae > Streptophyta > Magnoliopsida > Poales > Poaceae > Aegilops > Aegilops umbellulata. Next base: position 316,099,559 of record CP136055.1, on the reverse strand, counting down.
GCCTTAAGAAGGCTAGCACAAACTAGGATACAGATCGAACGAGGCGCAGGCCTCCTGCCTGGGATCCTCCTAACTACTCCTGGACGTCGCCAGCGGGCTGCACATAGTAGTAGGCATCTCCAGAGTAGGAGGAGTCGTCGTCGAAGGTGGCGTCTGGATCCTGGGCTCCATCGTCTGGTTGCGGCAACCGGGTAGAAGGGAAAGGGGGAAAAGGGGAAAAGGGGAAACAAGGCAACCGTGAGTACTCATCCAAAGTACTCGCAAGCAAGGAGCTACACTACATATGCATGGATATATGTGTAAAGGGCCATATCAGTGGACTGAACTGCAGAATGCCAGAATAAGAGGGGGATAGCTAATCCTGTCGAAGACTACGCTTCTGGCAGCCTCCGTCTTGCAGCATAAAGAAGAGAGTAGACTGAAGTCCTCCAAGTAGCATCGTATAGCATAATCCTACCCGGCGATCCCCTCCTCGATGCCCTGTTAGAGAGCGATCACCGGGTTGTATCTGGCACTTGGAAGGGTGTGTTTTATTAAGTATCCGGTTCTAGTTGTCATAAGGTCAAGGTACAACTCCGGGTCGTCCTTTTACCGAGGGACACGACTAATCGAATAGATAAACTTCCCTGCAGGGGTGCACCACATAACCCAACACGCTTGGTCCCATTTGGCCGGACACACTTTCCTGGGTCATGCCCGGCCTCGGAAGATCAACACGTCGCAGCCCCACCTAAGCACAACAGAGCGGTCAGCACGCCGGTCTAAACCTATGCGCGCAGGGGTCTGGGCCCATCGCCCTGAGCACACCTGCACGTTGCGAACGCGGCCGGTGAGCAGACCTAGCAACCTCCAGTACAACGGAAGTCACGTTACGCGGTCCAACCCGGCGCGCGCCGCTCGGTCGCTGACGTCAAGAAGTGCTTCGGCTGATACCACGACGCCGAGTGCCCATATCTTTCCCGCGTAGTTGGTTAGTGCGTATAGACCAAATGGCCAGACTCAGATCAAATACCCAGATCTCGTTAAGCATGTTAAGTATCCGCGAACGCTAACAGGGCCGGGCTCACCTCTCACCCAGGTAGCCCCGAACTGCCCTGCCGCTCCGCCATAAAGTAACAGTCGGGGGCCGTCGGGAACCCAGGCCCACCTCTACCGGGATGGAGCCACCTGCCCCTTCAGCCCCCATCTCCGAACAGTATCACAGGTAATGTAATAGTGTAAAGTATATAGTATATGCCCGCGATCACTTCCCGAAGTGATCACGGCCCAGTAATATAGCATGGCAGACAGACAAGAGTGTAGGGCCACTGATGGAACACTAGCATCCTATACTAAGCAGTAGGATTGCAGGTAAAGGTATCAACAGCAGTATCAAGGACAGGCTATGCATCAGGATAGGAATAACGAAAGCAGTAACATGCTACACTACTCTAATGCAAGCAGTATAGAGGAGAGTAGGCGATATCTGGTGATCAAGGGGGGGGGGCTTGCCTGGTTGCTCAGACAAGGAGGGGTCGTCGTCGACGTAGTTGAACACAGCGGCATCAGCGACAGTCTCGGGGTCTACCGGAGAGAAGAGGGGGGAGAAACAGTAAATATATAGCAAGCAAGAGCATAACAGGACAACAGGCAGAGCTAGACGTGTACTAACGCGGTGCTACACGTTGCCGGCAAAGGGGAATAACATCCGGGAATGTTTCCCTAGGTTTAGCATTTTCGGACAGATGAAAACGGAGGGGAAAAGTTGCATGTTCGCTATGTTAGAGGCATGTGACAGGTGACTGGATAGTATATTCGAATTCGTCATATTTTTCTGATCATTTTTCATATATAAATTATTTACACCTGACTTACGGTTTATTTTCTATTAATTTCCAAAGTTTATTGCATCATCTAGAATTAATTCAATTCGAAAATAAAACAGATTTGCTAAGTGTACCCAGAAGTACACCCAGCCAGAGACTGACTGGTGGGCCTGGTCAACTGTTGACTCAACAGTCAACAGTTGACTGGTCAACAGTCAAACAGTGCAGGGGGGTCCGCATGTCATTGACTAGTAATTATGCAATTTAAATAAATTAATCTAATTCGCAGAGGGACCCACATGTCATTTTCTATGGCTTAATAAAACGTTTTTTTAACAGGGCGGTTTAGGACATTTAAACCTGGGTTAATTGCTAATGGGGTGGGGGTTAGCCCCCACCAAACCGAACCGGCCGGGGCCTCACCGGACAGAGGCCCACGGCGGCCACGGGCGGCTGGCCGCGCACGGGAGCGGGAGACGGGGCACGGGGCGTGATGTACAGGAGGGGCGCGGCGCTGGGTAGAGGCCGGCGCGGCGGCATGCAGGGGCAGCGGGGCCGCACGGCCGGGGCGCCGGAACGAGCCGTGCGGTGGCCAGGCGAGGCGCGAGCAGGCGCGGCGAGCGGATCTGGCGAGCGCTAGGCGGAGCAGGAGGGCGCGGGTAGGCGGCAGTGGCTTCAGGCTGGCGGCACGAGCGGCAGCAGCGGCAAATCTTAAGCAGAAGCAGCAGGTAACAGCGCGGTGGCAGCAGCACGGAAGGCCAGCGAGGCACGTCAGCTAGAGACGGGAACGAGGCAGGAGCGGTCGGCGGCTGCGCGTGCTGTTCGTGGGGGGTGCGAGTGGACAAGGGGCACGCGAGGCGCGGGTGTTGTGGCTGCGGCTGTACCGTTGCCGGCGAAAGCAAGCTACTGGAGACGGCAGGGGCATGTTAGAGCTCGGGCTCGTGCTTAAGAAGATGCAGGGGAGGAAGTGGAGCTCACAGAGAAGCTCGTGGAAGGCTCTAGGATGCCGGAGCTGCGCGGAGATGGGCGAATCAAAGACGGGCAGTGGCGGTTGCCGACGGAGGGGATCGACAGATGCAGCATCGTCTTGGCGTTCCGGCTCGAGGCAGTCCACGTTGGAGTCGAGGACGATGGCCTACGTCTGCTAGACAAGGTGGAGTGACGAGGGGAGCACGGTGGCTACGCCGGCAGCAATCCATGGCGACGGCTACCCTCGGATTCGCGTGGGAGATAAGAGAAGCGGCGTGGGGGAGGGAATGAATGGCGCTAGGGTTCGTCCTGGGCGTCGCGGGGTACTTATCCGTCACGAGGAGGGAGTGGATGCTTGACACGGCGACGATCGGTGGTGTGGACGGCGTGAGCGCACTGCCAGTGCCATGGATGAACAGGAGAGGGAGACAAAGGCGTTGGTGGGCTGGGCATGCGCCTGTAGCGACCAGGCCGCAAGTGCATAGTGTCGTCTTCATTTTCTTTTTACTCTTTCTATTTTCTATTTAGTTCCAGCTATCAAATGAATTTTGTTGAATACAAAATTTGGCACATAAATATTGGGTCACATAATGGAGCTACACCCAAAGTTTCAAATCATTTTGTAAATGATAACTATTTGTTTATATTTAAATGGTTAATTTTAAATGCTATTTGCTTCTGCTTTAATTATCCTAGAGGCATATAAACATTCCCAATAATTTTGGTTGATGTTTGTTATTTAGTTACTGAATATCTACAACCATTTGAACATTCTTAATGTCGGGGGGAATCGGCTTCCTCGAACACCTATGGGGACCGAGCCCCTTTACTGGTTCGGCGGGGGGCGGAGGTTGCACAAAGAGCAGATCGAGGCGGTGCACACAGGGGGATTTTACCCAGCTTCGGGCCGCAAGGATGCGTAAAACCCTACTGCTGCTTGGTGGATTGTATTGTGTTCTTGCTCGGGAGCGCGCGGTGCTACAGTACACGCGGGCCGCCGGCGAGGTCGAGCGTAAAGATTCGTATCCCCCCTCTATGTGCGCATGGGGCCTCCTTTTATATGCTCAAGGGGTTACCCACAGGTGGCAGCGTAGGTGAGGGCAAAAATGGTAGAATGCTGTAGTGGGTACAGCTGCCTGCACAGTGGCTGTACAGTGCTATCATACCTAACTCTGACGGCGGGGGACAAGGGCATTAAATGCCCGTCCGCGTCGCCCAGACGGAGCAGGGGAGTGGACCGTCAGGAGCGCCACCGTTTGCCACGATGGCTACTCTGTTAGCTTCGCTTCGCCACCGCATGCCCCTCGCTGCTCAGCCTCCCGCCATGTGCGCCTGGGATGCCCCCCAGAGCGACACGTTGGTGGGTGAGCTGGAGTGCAGGCACGAGGTGGTAACTTGCCGCGGCAAGCGCCTTGCCGCGGTGGATGTCTTATCGCGCCCGGGAGCTTGTTGCTCACCGGGCCTTGCCGGGGCGCGGGGCGCGCCGTGGCAGGGTCCCTGTCGTGCCGTGGATGGCCTTCCCGGCAAGCTCCTCTTGCTGGGGTCTTGTGCTTCGAGCGGCAGTCCCGGCAAGCTCCTCTTGCCGGGGCCTTGGCTCAAATACTTTGTTCTTGAATGGCCCAAGAGGGGACCATTGAGGGTCTTGGCGATCGCCTGGCAGGCCTTGCCGCGGGGTGCTACGACTGCCCGTGCACAAGTTCGGGGTACTAAAGTACCCCTATTTTAGTACACCGACAGGAGCCCCCGGGCCTGGGCCATACACGGTGCCGAGAACTGTTGGGCCAGGCCCAAAACAGTGCACGGGCACGCGCGGCCTGGGTCATGGTACATCTTTTTCTACGCCCACCACGTCCTCCCCGAACAGCACGCGTCGAACGCGACATCGTGGGGAGAGGCGTGCGTGACGTGGGCGGCGTGCGCGGGGCCGAGCCCTGCAGGCATGCGTCACGTCGCGGGCGATTTGTTGGCTTGGAAAGGCGAAATGCCCACCCCTCCTCTCCTTATAAGCATGGGAGACAGGGGCAGTCCGCCCACCCGCCAGTTGCGATTCCTCGAAATCCTCCGCCACTTCCCAAGAGAAGCAGCGCTCCGCCCCTCTCCATCCGCCACCACCGGTGCCACCGACGCCGTCGACCTCCCTCCCTCCTTCCGCCATGGCCCCAAAGGGCGACAAGGGAAAGGGGAAGGCCGTGAAGTCGGCCGAGGCGCTGCGGCTCGAGGCGCAGCGAAAGGAGCAGGCGGTCTTCCCTCCGGAGCTCGACGTGCTGGTCCTGAGGGAGGAATACTACCTCTTCTGGTCGGCGAGGACGCGAGCGCATCCGCGCACGAGGGTTCTTCCTGGCATCGCCTAGAAGGAGTATCCGACCGGGTATCCCTTCTTTGCTCTGTTCTTCTATTGCGGGCTCTGCCCGCCCTTCTCTGAATTTTTCTGCGACATCATGAACACCTACGGGTTCCACCTTCTTGATTTCACCCCCAATGCTGTCTTGACCATGGCAATTTTCGCACATCTCTGCGAAAATTTTGTCGGAGTCTTTCCAAACGTAGCTCTCTTCCGCCACTTCTTCACGCCTCGAGTAGAGAGAGGAGAGCCCCTCTCTGGCGGGATCGCCTGGATCTCGAAGCCCGGCAAGAAGGATGCTTATCTGGAGGGAGAGCTCCGCAGCAAATAGGAGGAATGGAGGGCAGACTGGTGCCTGATTGTCGAGGAGAACCCGCAGCCATTCACCACCGTGCGCCAAGCCCCTGTGGTGCACGACAGGGATTGGAGCGACATGGCCCCGGACGACGACAAACTGCGTATTGCCGTCACCCGGATCCTGCGGCTCAGGCGTGCCGGGCTCACAGTCGGGGCCGTTGGTGCAGATTTCCTCCGCCGCCGCATCGCCCCCTTGCAGGAGAAGAAGAGGCCTGCCTGGGAGTTCCAGAATGCGGCAGACATCATGAGGCTGCGCCCTGGACTCAAATTTAACTTCACCGTCTTGGAGCTTGACGGGACGCTCAAGGCGCTGTTCAAGCACGACCCCGACCACCCCGAGTGGTTCAGGCTGCCATGAGGCGTCGTCCCGTTGTGCAACAATTCGTCGCTCAGCCGCATCCTCGCAATGATGCCGCTGTGCGACTCGCACGGGATCGACTCCACATGGCAGGAGCCCGCCGACGATGTCGTGCGGGCGTTCTTCGACGACCTGGTGGAGAGGCCAGTCGACGCCGACGAGCAGAGGGGCCTCACCCGCGATACCACCGACGCGGAGTTGGCGTACATCGCCTCCCGGATGGAGGAGGCCATGGCAGCCGCGGCCGCGGGCGAGTTCGGCTTCACGTTGGCGGAGGCGGACGCAGCGGAGGCGGAAAGCCTTGCCGATCGAGCGGAGTTTGCCGGCGAGGAAGAGCTTGCCGGGCACGATGCCGAGGGCGAGTCTGCTCAGGACACGAGCGTCTTGCCGGAGGTCGGCGCTTCTTCCTCCCGTCCCGCGGGCGGCTCGTCGCAAGCAGAGCCCCCTGCCCAGCCACGGAGGCGTCTCCGCAAGGCTGGGGAGGTGGTGCGGCAGACGAGCCCACAACCGCAGCGCCGCGCGACGCGCTCCTCTGAGGCAGCAGGAGCGGGGTCTTCGCGGGCCGCGGCTGCTCCTGCCACTTCTCGTGCCGCGGCAGCGGCCGGAGCGGAGTCGTCCATTGCTCCCGCCAAGCGGTCACGGGAGCCTACTCCCCCGCCTCCCCGCGCCAGGAGCAAGCCGGTCTTCAACTTCTCCGCGCTTAGCTCCGACGAGGAAGAGGGAGAGGAGTAAGATCCCCGCTGTCCTTGTGTCTCTTCAACTCTTGTAGTTGTGCCTCGCATCTCATTTGCTTTCCTCCGAATTTGGTCCTTTGCAGGACTCTGGCCCAGAGGGCGGCAAAGAGAGCCAAGGTCCCAGTGGTCATCCTCGACGACGAGCCCTCCGTGGTGGCAGGGGGTGCGCCTGAGATGACCTTGCCGGACCCGCCAACTAATCCTCAGAGCAGCCCCCAGCGCAGCCCCCAGCGTAAGCATATGGGTTGCTTCCCGCCGTTGGGCGCGCCTGGGTACCCTTCGCTTCTTCTGACATTTGGCTGACGATTCGTGTAGGAGCAGAGCAACCCCACCAGGTGCGTCCGGAGACCACCCCGAGGAGCCACCCGCTACAACTACACCGCCAAGGGGGAGTTCCCCGGCGAGGGAGCCGTCCCCGGCACGGGAGCGGTCTCCGGCGAGGGAGCAGCCCCCGGCAAGGGAGCCGTCTCCGACGAGGGGCGATGCCGACGCCTCCTTGGCGACGGAGACCGCGACGGCAGACCCCAGCCCAGGTAGCCTTCTTGCCTCGAAACTCCCCTGGGGTTCTTCTTCTTTGGATAGCTGCTTGACTTCTCCCCCTCCTACGGCCTCCAGACCCGCCCGCCACGGACTCGATGGAGACCGAGGTCGTCGTTGAGGAGGACGCACGCGGCCATACCGATGACGTGGCCGCCACCGGGGGGGGGGGGGGCGGAGGGTGCCGAAGATCCGGTCGGCGAAGAGGCCGCCAAGGTGGCCGCGGGTGAGGGGGCCGGCGATTGTACTGACGGCCCTGAGGCCGCAGGAGCGCCAGGCGCTGCGCCGACCGCCGGTCCTGCCTCCGCCGCGGCGTCGGGCCCCGAGGAGCCCCAGCCAGGCGCCTACCTGAAGGCCGGCGATGATGTCTTCATCAAGCTCCCCTGGGAGTCGACTTCCAGGGCGCCGGTCGAGGGGGAGGCCTTGGACGGAGAGGTGCTCGCCTCCGCTGGGCTGACGTTGGTTGACACGCCAAGCAGCAGCGGCGGCGAGCCTGAAGAGGAGCGGCTGCTCCGGAAGCTGGTGTCGCTCTACCGCGCCCGACAAGCCCAGGCGGAACGCCGGGAAGCGCTTGTCGCGAAGGCGGGAGCTGACATGGAGAAGCGCGCTAGGGAGCTCCGGGAGCTCAACCAGGAGGCCCTCCGTTCCTTGGCGGAGGAGCGAAGGCAGCTCGACGAGGCGCGGACGGCCTTCATCCTCGAGAAGGTGGAAGCCGAGGAGCAGCAAAGGCTTGCCGCCGCGGGGCTAGCCGCGTGGGAGGGCGAGCTGGCGCAGCAGAAAGCAAGCCTCGCCAGCCACGAGGAGGAGGTCGCCGCACGCGAGCAAGCGCTCGGCGGAGCCCTCAAAGAGGCGCGAGACGCTGCCGCGGCCGCCGAGACCGCCAAGGAGGCACTGGAGGCGAGGGTGGCGCAGCTCGACGCCGACCTCAGGGCGAGTGGCGAGGAGCTCGCCGCGCTCAAACAGGAGCGCGAGAAGGGTGCCCACTCCCTTGGTGAGCTACAGGGCCGCTTTGCTGAGAAGATCAAAGAGCTCGACGCCGCCAAGGACTCCAACGCCGACCTCGAGCTGAAGCTGAACACCTTGTCCAAGGCGCTGGACAGCGCCAAGGAGCAAGAGGTGGCCTTGCGGAAGGAGGTCGCGAACAATGAGGCGCTGTTGGAGAGCGCCGCGGTCACCCAGAACGAGTTCAGGGCGACGGTGGAGCAGTGGACCGAGGGCCTCATGGACATCACCACCTCCATCGACAAGGAGCTGACGCTGCTGGGGATGGAGGGCCACGAGTATCCCACCGGCGAGAACGTCCCACCCAGCGCCAAGCTCACTTCGTTCTTCAGGGGCGTGGTGGCGTCCCTCAAGCATCTCCGGAATGCGATCCCCGAGCAGTTGGCCGGCGAGACGCGCGAAGCTGTCGCCGGTTCCCTCGAGAAGGTGTTGGTGAAAGTCGCCTTCCGCAACCCCGGCATCAGGCTCACCAACGTCCTCAAATCCCTGCCGGCGGAGGCTGACCTTGAGGAGATCAAGGCCCTCGTCGCGCCTATAGTGGAGAAGGTGGCCGGGATCAAGAGGATCGAGGGCGACGGAGTGGACTAGGCCGCCTCCCCTTTCCTTTTCTTGTCGCTGCTGGCCAAGTCATGAAGGCGATTCATTAGGGCTGCGACAAGCTTGCTTTTGTAATATAACTCTATCTTAGGTAGTGATTGCACTGTTATTTCCTCTACTTGACTCCGTGCTTTGTATGTTTTTGCCCTACGCTTCTGGGGACTTGTCGGCGTAGGCCTCCGCCTTACCGCGGGCTCTGAGTGCAGGGCATCAGCAGCCCGCCAGCGGCGCCACTACCGACAAGAAACCTTGTCGCGGCTAGCTGCAGCTCACTTAGATTGTTGAGCAGGCTCAAAGCAAAGTAAGTGTTGCGACTGCAGTCGCAGCACACCTAAGCTGCCGAGCGAGCTCGAAACAAAGTAAGGATGCCACTCTGGTTGTAGCACACTTAAGTCGTTGAGCAAACTCGAAACGAAGTAAGGGCGCAACTAGCCACGAGCCGGTCCCTCCGCGCACAGGTTTTCCATACAGAGTACGGTCGTTCGAGGAAGATAACCTCAAAAATTTAAAAACTTGATTGCTCAAGCTTTAGCAACTTAGCTTTTCCGTGGCTCGCTGCCCGGCAAGGTCGCTTTCCGGCAGGGCGAGGCATGGGGCTCGCCGCCGCTTACCGGGGGTCAGTGCTGCACAGAGTGTCAGATAATGCATGCAAAGAATAAAGAGCATGAGATCGACAAAGTGCGCGGAGCACACGAAACCAATCTGCGCACAGGGTCTGCGCCTGGCTCTGTACAAAGGATCACATGCAACAACGGCAAGACTTTGTACAGAAGGGTGGTTGCCGGACGGGGTCCGACAACCGCGCCTTACGGGCGAAACTTACGAAGATGCCCAATGTTCCAGGAGTTGCTCACCGGAGTGGTATCTTCGGTCTCAAGGCGGACAGCGCCGGGCCTATCGACTCGTTTCACCCGGTAAGGGCCTTCCCACATTCCCGGAACTTCTGGCACTAACTTTGCGGCTATAAAAGCGGCGCAAAGCTTGCTGGTGGCGAGCAGCTCGCACAGCGGCCTGAAGACGGTCCTCCTCGAGGAGCAGCGCGTCATCTCGACGCAGCTGCTCTCGCTCGAGCTCAGCGTGAGCGAGCACTCGAGGTGGGCCGTACGTGAGATCTGTGGGGCTAACTGCCTCCGCTCCATGGAATAGAGCGAAAACTTGCCTGGTATGACCAGGGCTTGCCTGTGCCGAGGGGCGTCGGCGCGGGTGTGGACACCGTTGTATTATGAGCCCGGTGCATGTTCGGGCGCCGCGGCGCCACGGGCTGGCTCGACGACGCCCGTCCCGTCGCCGGTGCCGTCCCCGCCACCCGTTTGCTCCAAGGGCGGCGGGTTCGACGCGGACGGACCGGCCACCTTCGGAGCCTTCTTCTTCGGTGGCATGTCGCTGAGGATGAAGGAGATCTAGCTGGTGCAGACGCCGGATCAGGTTCGCACAACTTCGACGCCCCCTACCTGGCGCGCCAAAGATGTCGGGGGGAATCGGCTTCCTCGAACACCTATGGGGACCGAGCCCCTTTACTGGTTCGGCGGGGGGCGGAGGTTGCACAAAGAGCAGATCGAGGCGGTGCACACAGGGGGATTTTACCCAGCTTCGGGCCGCAAGGATGCGTAAAACCCTACTGCTGCTTGGTGGATTGTATTGTGTTCTTGCTCGGGAGCGCGCGGTGCTACAGTACACGCGGGCCGCCGGCGAGGTCGGGCGTAAAGATTCGTCTCCCCCCTCTACGTGTGCATGGGGCCTCCTTTTATATGCTCAAGGGGTTACCCACAGGTGGCAGCGTAGGTGAGGGCAAAAATGGTAGAATGCTGTAGTGGGTACAGCTGCCTGCACAGTGGCTGTACAGTGCTATCATACCTAACTCTGACGGCGGGGGACAAGGGCATTAAATGCCCGTCCGCGTCGCCCAGACGGAGCAGGGGAGTGGACCGTCAGGAGCGCCACCGTTTGCCACGATGGCTACTCTGTCAGCTTCGCTTCGCCACCGCATGCCCCTCGCTGCTCAGCCTCCCGCCACATGCGCCTGGGATGCCCCCCCAGAGCGACACGTTGGTGGGTGAGCTGGAGCGCAGGCACGAGGTGGTAACTTGCCGTGGCAAGCGCCTTGCCGCGGTGGATGTCTTGTCGCGCCCGGGAGCTTGTTGCTCACCGGGCCTTGCCGGGGCGCGGGGCGCGCCTTGGCAGGGTCCCTGTCGTGCCGTGGATGGCCTTCCCGGCAAGCTCCTCTTGCCGGGGTCTTGTGCTTCGAGCGGCAGTCCCGGCAAGCTCCTCTTGCCGGGGCCTTGGCTCAAATACTTTGTTCTTGAATGGCCCAAGAGGGGACCATTGAGGGTCTTGGCGATCGCCTGGCAGGCCTTGCCACGGGGTGCTACTACTGCCCGTGCACAAGTTCGGGGTACTAAGGTACCCCTATTTTAGTACACCGACACTTAATTTACTGTTTTAACAAATTAGTATTTAACTGGTTATTTGAATTTTAAATTTTAACTCTAGTTTGAAACAAGTGAGGTTAGCAAAAATTTTAATTATGATGACTTGGCATCATTAACAGGGGTTCACTGTAGCTTAAGTATTCGGGCGTCACAATTCTCCTCCACTACAAGAAATCTCGTCCCGAGATTTAAGAGGTGGAATAAGGGGGAAAGTTCTGGTTACGAAATTCTAACGAATCTTCTCGGTCTTGGTTGCTCTTCTCGAAGAGGTCGATCCATAGCGTTGATGTCTTCATTTCTCTTCTTCGGGTCATCATGATGAAGTTGTCGTCCTACCTTCAGGATCTTCACCGTACTTATGAAAGGGTGAGAAGGGAAAACTCTATGAGGACGGATTCTAACAAGATCGAGCATCAGACGATTAACTCAGGGGAAGAAGCATAAGTATCTCTTGTAATGAAACTTAAGAAGATACCGAGAGCAAAGTAAGGAGATACCATGAGAAGTTTCAAATGAATAGGCAATGGTTTGATGCCTAATCAGAAGGTGAAAGGGTTACAGGGCAACGCGAATAAGTATTGCGTCTGATACCAGAATAGATCACTAGGAAGGTGGCCCGCGAATTACATACATAGCCATGCGTGAGGAATGACTTTAGAAACAGGGGTGTACAGGAGAGTCAGGTTTCGATCCTATGGAACTGTGGGTTATGGGCCCACCATGTGGGTTAAAAGTAGGAAGGGCGTTGACATCTTGCATGGTCATGTAGGCAAGGCATGTCACAGGTTAGTCTGTCGGTTATGTCGACAACAACATCGGTACCAAGGGAGAGGCACGCAGAGAACCATTTCCCCGCTCGTTGAACGAGGCGGACCAATAGGCAAAGTTCTCGTCCATCGGTGGTAACCGGGATGCTATCGACAAATGCAACAGGGTCTTACTGGCACGGTTGTACACCTAGGTGTGTACATAAGCAGAAGAATAATACTGCTTAGATCATAGAGATCACCAGAAAGGTTAAACAAATAATGGAAAGGAAAAGGTGATCATCAGATTAAATGGAACAATGGAAAGGAAAATGCGTTTAAACACATTATTCAGGGGGTATAACCTTCCCAAGGACAAACAGAGCATGATGTCCATGACAGGGTATAATTGTAGAAAACCATTTATGTAAGGGAAAGAAATTTCATGACATTACCCATACAACGGTGTTTGGATAATTGAGCAGGAAACACTTAGCATTGGGTTCAAATATTCCTGTTGAAAATTGGGGTACCATAGACATGCTTCGAGATAGCATTGACATGGTATTCAAGCAAAGGTCAGACTTTGGGATACACAAAGGATCCATCAGGAACAACTTATAGAATAAGTCTTTCAATTTCCTCATGGAAGGATGGATAACCTTGCTAAAAGGAAACTATAACAGTAGGTCCTCCGGCCAGGTGTGCCGGGCATGACATCACCTTACCGGGTCATAAAAGAACATTGTTATTACCCTTGCAAATATATTCCAACCATCATATCTGACCGGGATTCAGATCTGGCCGGTGTTAGGATACCTCAGACTCAGGGTGCCTGAGCAGAAAAGGTGTAACACACATTGACGAGATGATAATGGAAGATTCTTGGAATTGAACTATGGAAGCGAGTTCCAAAACAAGGGTTCATCATTTAACCAAGGAGGGGATGAGGAGGTGGCTGATGGACTCAATGACAATTCCTCGAGATTTCCAAAAGATGGATTTCCACAATTATGTGAACAAGGAAATATCATTTGTCAGATCAAATGGTATAATGATGTATGCTTGAGGGAAACATACTCAACTGAACAATGATAGAAGGGTGCACCCAGGAACCTGGACTAGGTAGCACGATCAATGTTCGAATGATGACTCAATAAGCAATAGACTTATAACGAAACTGTAGACCAATAACTTCAAAGCAATAGGGTTGCTAGAAGTTTAGAATTTACACATCACAGACCATTTGTCGGTATTCCGGTTAGAATCAACACGGAGACCAAGAAATGAACGCAAATGGCGAGAGATATTACTATATCAAGAATTCTCAAGAGGTGGTAAAATTACTACGACATTCTTGACATAAAAGGTGGTAATATTCCAAGGTAAAGAAGGTCAAATGCTGGATAGCAAGGGAATCAAAGTATAACACAAAACATGAACAAGTTTGTGTTGGAGGGAAGGCAATAAAGTGGCCGATGATAACACAAATCATCGGGGGCAAGGATGGTATTTCTCATTATGAATTCAGTTGATATCCTTGAAGAGTTCAGAATGCTGATGATTAACATTAGCACGATAATGATGTATCCGTTCAGGCTAGGACAGACATGGAGTATTAAACTTGTAAGCGATGAAGATCTCTAATCCTCGTTGAATCGCCGTGCAGACTCGATTCCGTTATCGGTGTCCTTGAGTGTTTCATAACTCAAAGCCCGTGAAAAATTGGAGTTCGTGAGAATGTAATACCTGATGAAGAACTCATAAGAGGTTATGCAGTTCCATGATAATCTCGAGATACCAGGGGGGTAATGCTCGACGACAGATCAAAGTAGAGATTGGACTAGGGTATTGCTTTGTAGAAGACAAAGGCTTAAACTTGCACGAGAAAGGTCATTTAAAGGAGAACATGGTCGGAACCACGATTGCAAAAGATCAATCCACCGATACCAAAGGATATTATATCAAGGAAATAGTTACAAGAAGCTTCCATGATAGGATCTACATCGTGTCCATGGGCATGAACACAAAGTTCAAGGTCGACTCCCACTTCTCCAATCCATAACCTTTCATTCACTTCTCGCGTTCGATGAAGTTGCAGTGTTGAAATCTTATCTGGCGAAACATCAGAAGAGTATGGCTCATGAAAACTTTCTGGTCCTCACGGTTTAGAGAAGGCATACGTTCGACCCATAGGGCCTTCTTAGAAACATATACCACAAGTTTCAAGAGTAATCAACACAAGCCCGAAAGCAGAGCATGGTTGGCCAAGCAGAGGATACAACTTAACAAAGGCATTATTTATCAGAGGAAAAACTCACAAAGTGATCAAATGTGAATGACACTATCGGATAACAATCCAACAAAGGACTTGATGGTCCACAAAGGATCTGATATGAGTATCGATACTCAACCAGAAGAGGAAGGAATGCAATTGCAACAGGTTATGGAATCATCTGAATAATTCAAAGCTTCAATGCAAAGGAATTATGATTTCCAAAACAAAGGATCGGAAGCAGACGCTCTGATCAATAATGGATCAATTGAATATACCAGAGGCACAATCGACGACAGATAGTTTGGTCGAGAACCAGCTCATGTTCAAAATGTCGTCTGAGCCGGAAAGATAATCCTAGGACTCGATTGATGATTGTGAACATTCACAACATATTGGATCAACAGACTTAAAATGATAATGACAGAGGATGCCAATAAGGTTAATAGGCTTATAGGATTTAATCCCAATGCAAGCAACCAAGAATTTCAAGAGCAATAGGTTGTTGAGGATCTTCGAAAGATCGAATGGTATTTCAAAAGCTTTTGTGAAATACCAGAATCAACTGGGGATGAGCGGATACTCGGTAAGTGCGAGAATTATCCGTAGGGGTATTCAGGTGACAAAGTACATCAAGGCACTAAGCTCAAAGGATTCTCGGAACAACAGAGAGTATTTCGGGACATCTTGTAATAATAAGATCAACGGGGAATGATTGTATGAATGGCAAGTGTACGCAGTTTTCATAGGGGTTGACGGTGGAAGGAAATCGCAAATGCGGTGTCACAAAGACTCGAAAGAACATCGTAGAGTAACTTCAGAATCTTCTAGTGCATCAGGCGATCATTTGAAGTGAGGGGCTCTCTGGGAGAAAGTATTATCGAGAACCTAAAGTTAGTTTTGTTTTTAGCAAAACCATTTAACCCGAATAGAAGAGAGCTCAGAGTCCCAGACTAAAGGTCGAGGAGTAAAGGATCCTAATACCACCCAATGGCGACGTGTGCCTGTAAGACACACAACCATGTTAGTAAAAGTTTTGCAATGTCTAGACTCGACTTCGGCCAAGGAGTGTGGAAGGGGGATTCCTACAGGCAGTCGGCTCTGATACCAACTTGTGACGCCCCCGATTCAATCGTACACTAATCATGCACGCAAATGTGTACGATCAAGATCAGGGACTCACGGGAAGATATCACAACACAACTCTACAAATAAAATAAGTCATACAAGCATCATAATACAAGCCAGGGGCCTCGAGGGCTCGAATACAAGTGCTCGATCATAGACGAGTCAGCGGAAGCAACAATATCTGAGTACAGACATAAGTTAAACAAGTTTGCCTTAAGAAGGCTAGCACAAACTGGGATACAGATCGAACGAGGCACAGGCCTCCTGCCTGGGATCCTCCTAACTACTCCTGGACGTCGCCAGCGGGCTGCACGTAGTAGTAGGCATCTTCAGAGTAGGAGGAGTCATCGTCAAAGGTGGCGTCTGGATCCTGGGCTCCGGCACCTGGTTGCGGCAACCGGGTAGAAGGGAAAGGGGGAAAAGGGGAAAAGGGGAAACAAGGCAACCGTGAGTACTCATCCAAAGTACTCGCAAGCAAGGAGCTACACTACATATGCATGGATATATGTGTAAAGGGCCATATCAGTGGACTGAACTGCAGAATGCCAGAATAAGAGGGGGATAGCTAATCCTGTCGAAGACTACGCTTCTGGCAGCCTCCGTCTTGCAGCATAAAGAAGAGAGTAGACTGAAGTCCTCCAAGTAGCATCGTATAGCATAATCCTACCCAGCGATCCCCTCCTCGATGCCCTGTTAGAGAGCGATCACCGGGTTGTATCTGGCACTTGGAAGGGTGTGTTTTATTAAGTATCCGGTCCTAGTTGTCATAAGGTCAAGGTACAACTCCGGGTCGTCCTTTTACCGAGGGACAAGGCTATTCGAATAGATAAACTTCCCTGCAGGGGTGCACCACATAACCCAACACGCTTGATCCCATTTGGCCGGACACACTTTCCTGGGTCATGCCCGGCCTCGGAAGATCAACACGTCGCAGCCCCACCTAGGCACAACAGAGCGGTCAGCACGCCGGTCTAAACCTATGCGCGCAGGGGTCTGGGCCCATCGCCCTGAGCACACCTGCACGTTGCGAACGCGGCCGGTGAGCAGACCTAGCAACCTCCAGTACAACGGAAGTCACGTTACGCGGTCCAACCCGGCGCGCGCCGCTCAGTCGCTGACGTCAAGAAGTGCTTCGGCTGATACCACGACGCCGAGTGCCCATATCTTTCCCGCGTAGTTGGTTAGTGCGTATAGACCAAATGGCCAGACTCAGATCAAATACCCAGATCTCGTTAAGCGTGTTAAGTATCCGCGAACGCCAACAGGGCCAGGCTCACCTCTCACCCAGGTAGCCCCGAACTGCCCTGCCGCTCCGCCATAAAGTAACAGTTGGGGGCCGTTGGGAACCCAGGCCCACCTCTACCGGGATGGAGCCACCTGCCCCTTCAGCTCCCATCTCCGAACAGTATCACAGGTAATGTAACAGTGTAAAGTATATAGTATATGCCCGCGATCACTTCCCGAAGTGATCACGGCCCAGTAATATAGCATGGCAGACGGACAAGAGTGTAGGGCCACTGATGGAACACTAGCATCCTATACTAAGCAGTAGGATTGCAGGTAAAGCTATCAACAGCAGTATCAAGGACAGGCTATGCATCAGGATAGGAATAACGAAAGCAGTAACATGCTACACTACTCTAATGCAAGAAGTATAGAGGAGAGTAGGCGATATCTGGTGATCAAGGGGGGGGGGGGGCTTGCCTGGTTGCTCAGACAAGGAGGGGTCATCGTCGATGTAGTTGAACACAACGGCATCAGCGACAGTCTCGGGGTCTACCGGAGAGAAGAGGGGGGAGAAACAGTAAATATATAGCAAGCAAGAGCATAACAGGACAACAGGCAGAGTTAGACGTGTACTAACGCGGTGCTACACGTGCCGGCAAAGGGAAATAACATCCGGGAATGTTTCCCTAGGTTTAGCATTTTCGGACAGATGAAAACGGAGGGGAAAAGTTGCATGTTCGCTATGTTAGAGGCATGTGACAGGTGACTGGATAGTATATTCGAATTCGTCATATTTTTCTGATCATTTTTCATATATAAATTATTTTCACCTGACTTACGGTTTATTTTCTATTAATTTCCAAAGTTTATTGCATTATCTAGAATTAATTCAATTCGAAAATAAAACAGATTTGCTAAGTGTACCCAGAAGTACACCCAGCCAGAGACTGACTGGTGGGCCTGGTCAACTGTTGACTCAACAGTCAACAGTTGATTGGTCAACAGTCAAACAGTGCAGGGGGGTCCGCATGTCATTGACTAGTAATTATGCAATTTAAATAAATTACTCTAATTCGCAGAGGGACCCACATGTCATTTTCTATGGCTTAATAAAACGTTTTTTTAACAGGGCGGTTTAGGACATTTAAACCTGGGTTAATTGCTAATGGGGTGGGGGTTAGCCCCCACCAAACCGAACCGGCCGGGGCCTCACCGGACAGAGGCCCACAGCGGCCACGGGCGGCTGGCCGCGCATGGGAGCGGGAGGCGGGGCGCGGGGCGTGATGTATAGGAGGGGCGCGGCGCTGGGTAGAGGCCGGGGCGACGGCGTGCAGGGGCAGCGGGGCCGCACGGCCGGGGCGCCGGAACGAGCCGTGCGGTGGCCAGGGGAGGCGCGAGCAGGCGCGGCGAGCGGATCTGGCGAGCGCTAGGCGGAGCAGGAGGGCGCGGGTAGGCGGCAGTGGCTTCAGGCTGGCGGCACGAGCGGCAGCAGCGGCAAATCTTAAACAGAAGCAGCAGGTAACAGCGCGGTGGCAGCAGCACGGAAGGCCAGCAAGGCACGTCAGCTGGAGACGGGAACGAGGCAGGAGCGGTCGGCGGCTGCGCGGGCTGTTCGTGGGGGGGTGCGAGTGGACAGGGGGCACGCGAGGCGCGGGTGTTGTGGCTGCGGCTATACCGTTGCCGGCGAAAGCAAGCTACTGGAGACGGCAGGGGCATGTTAGAGCTCGGGCTCGTGCTTAAGAAGATGCAGGGGAGGAAGTGGAGCTCACAGAGAAGCTCGTGGAGGGCTCTAGGACGCCGGAGCTGCGCGGAGATGGGCGAGTCGAAGACGGGCAGTGGCGGTTGCTGACAGAGGGGATCGACAGATGCAGCATCGTCTTGGCGTTCCGGCTCGAGGCAGTCCACGTTGGAGTCAAGGACGATGGCCTACGTCTGCTGGACAAGGTGGAGTGACGAGGGGAGCACGGTGGCTACGCCGGCAGCAATCCATGGCGACGGCTACCCTCGGATTCACGTGGGAGATAAGAGAAGCGGCGCGGGGGAGGGAATGAATGGCGCTAGGGTTCGTCCTGGGCGTCGTGAGGTACTTATCCATCACGAGGAGGGAGTGGATGCTTGATACGGCGACGATCGGTGGTGTGGACGGCGTGAGCGCACTGCCAGCGCCATGGATGAACAGGAGAGGGAGACAAAGGCGTTGGTGGGCTGGGCATGTGCCTGTAGCGACCAGGCCGCAAGTGCATAGTGTCGTCTTCATTTTCTTTTTACTCTTTCTATTTTCTATTTAGTTCCAGCTATCAAATGAATTTTGTTGAATACAAAATTTGGCACATAAATATTGGGTCACATAATGGAGCTGCACCCAAAGTTTCAAATTATTTTGTAAATGATAACTATTTGTTTATATTTAAATGGTTAATTTTAAATGCTATTTGCTTCTGCTTTAATTATCCTAGAGGCATATAAACATTCCCAATAATGTTGGTTGATGTTTGTTATTTAGTTACTGAATATCTACAACCATTTGAACATTCTTAATTTACTGTTTTAACAAATTAGTATTTAACTGGTTATTTGAATTTTAAATTTTAACTCTAGTTTGAAACAAGTGAGGTTAGCAAAATTTTTAATTATGATGACTTGGCATCATTAACATGGGTTCACTGTAGCTTAAGTATTCGGGCGTCACAGTCTTAGATGTAGAGTGTCGATTCTTGATGGAGAATATTTTCATGAGTGGAAAAATGAAATGCTTGAGATTTTCAATGAATATCATTTGAACAAGCACATTACTAGCCCTTGTGCACCTCATATTAATCCTTTGCATCCCACACCCGAAGAGGATCTTGACATGATTGACAATCTTAGAACTATCAATCTTATCATAAGAGGATTGCCCAAAAATTTGATTGCTAGTTTGCCCACTCTTGATTGTGTCTATACCATATGGAGATTTCTTGAGGAACGATTTCCAGATTATTCCTTGAAAAATTTAGACGAAATTCTCCATAAGTCTATTGCCTTGAGTAAGATGAATTCTAGTAATCCTAGCTGTGGTGATTGTCTATTTGAGCTTACAAATCTCATGTGTTCCATAGGAGATGTTGGGATCATTAGCAATATCATTTCCGAAGCTATTAGAATCCATAAAGATAACCATAGAAGTGATCATTTATCTAATGAATTACCATCTCTAGGAATTGATCAATCACAAGATGATGTTGAACATGGATACTATGATGAGGATGATGATGATAGTGACTATGATCTTGATGATGCAATGAGACACTTTGGTAAGGTGGCCATCTCACATGATAGCTCCATACAAAATGTCATGCTCGTTGAATCCCTTGGGTACAATTTACTTTCAGTATCTAGACTTGCCGATTTCGGTTTCAATGTTCTATTTACTGAGGTAGATTGCCAAGTGTTTCGAAGAGACAATCATAAAATGGTCTTTACCGGTATACGTAGAGGTGATCTTTACATTGTTGATTTCACTAAAAAGGCTCGACCTAGAACTTGCTTGATTGCTAAATCTTCTAAAGGTTGGTTGTGGCATAGAAGGCTAGGTCATGTAGGCATGCGAAATCTTGATAAGCTTATTAAAGGTGATCATATCCTTGGAGTAAAAGATGTCATATTTGACAAGGATAGACTTTGTAGTGCTTTTCAGGCAGGGAAACAAGTTGGAGGAAGTCATCGCGCGAAGAACATCATGACCACGAGAAGACCACTCGAGCTACTTCACATGGATCTCTTTAGTCCAAATGCCTACAAGAGTCTCGATGGTAACTCGTTTGGACTAGTCATAGTTGATGATTTTTCAAGATTTACGTGGGTGTTCTTTCTTGATGACAAATCGCAGGTCCAAAAGATCTTCAAAAACTTCGCTAGGAAGGCCCAACATCAATTTGACGTGAAGATCAAGAAGGTTCGGAGCGACAACGAAACGGAGTTCAAGAATGCAAATGTGGATACCTTTCTTGACGGAGAGGGGATTTCACATGAGTTCTCGGATACCTACACACCTCAACAAAATGGAGTCGTCGAGAGGAAGAATCGAACTCTTATTGAGATGGCAAGAACGATGCTTGATGAGTGCAAGACTCCAAAACACTTTTGGGCGGAAGCGGTTGAGACATCTTGTCATGCAACAAATCGCTTGTATCTTCACAAGCTACTTGGCAAGACGACATACGAGCTCCTCACCGGTAACAAACCCCAAGTTGGATGCTTTCGAGTATTTGGCTCAAAATGCTACATTCTTGATAAGCATCGTCGTTCTAAATTTGCTCCTAAATCTCATGAAGGTTTCCTACTTGGTTATGGCTCAAACTCTCACACTTACCGTGTCTACAACAATTTCACCCGAAAAGTTGAAGAGACGGTAGATGTGAAGTTTGATGAATCTAACGGCTCGCAAGTAGAGCAATTGCCAATTGATGTAGGAGACAAAGACCCGTCAGAAGCTATCCAAGACTTGTCTATTGGCAAGATTCGTCCAACGAAGGTGAAGGAGAGTACCTCGTCCGTCCAAGTGGAAGCTTCTACCTCACGACAAGGTGAACCAAGAGTTGATATGGAAGCATCCACAAGTGGGACACACCAAGATGGAGAAAACGAGGAAGCACACTAAGATGAACATCAACAACCTCCCTCTCCACCACGACAAGAGAATGACAACGTCAACAATGAAGAAGGTCAAGAAGAAGAACAAGATGAAGAAGATGTTCCACCCCGAGCCAAGCCAAAGCTCCCACGAGTTCGAGCAAGAATCGCCAAAGATCATCCCGTCGAGCAAATCTACAATGATATCCAAACCGGGAGAATAACTCGCTCTAAAACTCGTTTGGCTAATTTTTGTGAACATTACTCATTCATCTCTAGCATTGAACCTATGAAGGTTGAAGAAGCATTGGAATATCCGGATTGGATAAACGCTATGCATGAGTAGCTACACAACTTTGAGAGAAATCAAGTATGGACATTGTCGAGAGGCCCGACAACAACCACAACATCATTGGTACCAAATGGATGTTTCGCAACAAGCAAGATGAACATGGTCAAGTCGTCCGCAACAAAGCACGCCTAGTCGCCCAAGGCTACACACAAGTCGAAGGTATGGACTATGGTGAGAAATATGCTCCCGTTGCTAGACTTGAGTCCATTCGCATCTTACTTGCTTATGCTAATCACCATGATATCACCTTGTACCAAATTGACATCAAAAGTGCTTTTCTAAATGGTGAAATTGAGGAGGAAGTTTATGTTAAGCAACCTCCCGGCCCTGTCAATCCTAAGAAACCTAATCATGTCTACAAACTTCACAAAGCCCTTTATGGTCTTAAACAAGCCCCTAGAGCGTGGTATAAATTCTTGACCAAGTTCCTTATTGAAAAAGGCTTTGAAATTAGTAAAATTGATTCTAATCTTTTTACTAAAAGGGTTAATGGAGAACTATTTGTGTGCCAAATTTATGTTGATGATATTATACTTGGCTCAACTAACCCTCATTTTAGTGAGAAGTTTGGAAAGCTAGTGTCGGAGAAGTTTGAGATGTCTATGATGAGTGAACTCAAATTCTTTCTCGGTTTGCAAATCAAGCAAACTAAGGAAGGTAACTTTGTCTCTCAAACAAAGTAAACCAAGGACTTATTCAAGAAGTTCAATATGCAAGAATGCAAAGGTATGTCTACACCCATGCCTACCAGTGGACATCTTGATTTGACCAAAGACGGTGATCTGGTGGATCAAAAAGTTTACCGCTCTATGATTGGTTTATTGTTATATCTATGTGCCTCTCGTCCTGATATTATGCTAAGTGTGTGCATGTGTGCACGATATCAAGTGGCACCTAAAGAATGTCATCTTAAGGCTGTGAAAAGGATAGTGAGATACTTAATACATACACCAAATTTTGGCATTTGGTATCCTAAGAGGTCTTCCTTTGATCTTGTTGGCTACTACGATTTGGACTATGCCGGAGACAAGGTTGATAGAAAGTCCACTTCAGGTACTTGTCAATTTCTTGGTAGATCTCTTGTGTCTTGGTCCTCCAAGAAACAAAACTCGGTATCCTTATCCACCGCCGAAGCGGAATACATTGCTGCTGGATCATGTTGTGCTCAATTACTTTGGATGACCTAAACTCTTAAAGATTATGGAATATATGTGAAACATGTTTCATTGTTGTGTGACAATGAAAGTGCCATTAAGATTGCTCACAATCCCGTGCAACATTCTCGAACTAAACATATTGAAGTTCATCATCATTTCATTCGAGACCATGTTGCCAAAGGGGACATTAATCTTAAGCATGTTCGCACCGATAAGCAATTAGCGGATATATTTACAAAACCGCTTGATGAGAAAGTCTTTTGCTGTTTGAGAGGTGAATTGAACATCATTGATGCTTCAAACTTGGAGTAAGAACTCCATTTGGATACATGCAAGGCATGAGCCTTTGACTAATCCTTGATATTTCTTTCATAATGCTATCTATATGTCTTGGATACTTTCGCACCCTTGCATGCTATCTAACCCTCGTAGGTACTTGGATGAATCTAAATCCATGAGATTGCAGCTCACTCTCATCTTGAGCGATCTCTACATCACCAAGTCTCAATACAATGGTGGTTGAAGTCAAGGAAGCACAAAACCCCTCAAATATGTCCTTTGACTCGATCTATGTTAAATTTTATGCTTGTCATTTTGGATACACAAGTGCTCTTCCTTGCAAAACTAACCCATGTAGGAAGATGAACTCAAATTCCAAGTGGTGCTCCCAACTCTTGATAAGCTACATCAACCTTGAGCAACCCACACAAGTTCGACTACATGATCAAGATCAACACCACCATCCAAGGTATGTCATTCCATCTTAGAGAAGCTTTACTCCAAGTCATGGGATAAAGCAACTCAACAAGATGTGAATACATCAAGAAGCTTAAACGAAAATGGTAACCCCATTTGAGCTTAAACGATGAGTATGACCAAAGATCAAGTGATCTCACTTGACTCCAAAGTCAATATACTCTAACATAGGTGACTTTGTCACCACCCAATTCTAGATGAAGTTCTCTTGTGTTTCCTCTTGCATTTGTCTCATGCATTTGTGTTTCCTCTTTCAAAAAAAACTTCATCTAGATCATTTCTTCTCTTTTCTGTTCTGCATTTTCTGCATCAAATTCCTTGCAAATCCTTGTAAGATCTTAAAGTGCCTAGTGAGCTAAGGTGACAAGTGTTTTACTATGATGAACTCAGTCACACCGGTCTGTTTTCTTCGGCCCAACCGAATTCTCTCGGTGCCACTGAAGCACACAACTCGGTGCTACCGATTTCACTACAGAAAAGACATCTTGCCACTTATTTATGTAGTCCTTTTGCTCCAGCTTCACTCAATGACTCTTGTTCTCTACCAGCATCACAGTCGCTTTGCTTTGTGACTCAAGGACCAAACCCTTTTGCAATAAAACAAAAATCCAGAAGATCCCTTCTTGGAAATTGATGTCAAAGGGGGAGAGAGGGATCACATCAAATCTCTATGGCTCTATGCTTAATTATTTCTATAGGGGGAGAGGATACTCAGGGGGAGTGTGTGTACGAAACCTCAGACCTCAGATGCTTGGTGTTCAAGAGGAGAGAAATTACATGTCTTTAAGAGGGGAAAGACATGTTCATATTTGATCATATTTGATTGCTTGCATTAATTATGTTGTTTTTTATTTTGCTCTGATTTTATGTTCCCTATCTTCTCCCAACATCCCATGCAAGATTCAGGGGGAGCAAGACATCTAAGGGAAGGCAATCTCTGATTTTATTGCACATATTTACCTTTGGGGACATGTCTATACCCAATGGGGTACTCAGTACTCACTCTCTAACATGTCATCCCAGTCTTGGTTCTCTTGTGGTTTCTTTTGTTTGCTCTGGCTAGTAGGTGTATCTGTGTTGTCTAACCTTGTTTACTCAGGTTCATTCCTTCCTAAGACAACTCAAGACCACAAGGTAAGTATATGCATCACAGTCATGTGTATGAGGATTTCTTGCTGGTGTACATACTGTTTGCAAGAAGGACTCATGGTCATGAAGGTACATTTCCTATATTCACATCATTTGCTCTGATGCATATAGCCAAGATACATGTAACACATGGCTTACTCTGTCATGCTTATGCGTTCACATGCTCCTATGTTTCATACCTACATGATTGCATACATGAAGGGGGAGCCTATGCATGTTACATGTTTTTCCAAAGCTTTGGTTATTGCTCTCTATATCTTTATCTAAAGCTTTGATGTATGTTGTCATCAATTACCAAAAAGGGGGAGATTGAAAGCACAAGTGCTCCCTGGGTGGTTTTGGAAATTAATGTCAACATATCTCTTGTTGGACTAATGCTTCTACCTAGTATGTTTCAGATAAGTTCAACAATGGAGTGGCATGGATAAGAGGATGTGGAACCCCTTCAAGATGCTAAGGACAAAGGATTGGCTCAAGCTCAAAGCTCAGGACTCTACATTTTCTATTCAGTGATCCAAGATCACACTGAGTCCATAGGAAAAGCCAATACTATTAAGAAGGGATGAGGTGTTGCTTAATGGCTTGCTTGCTCAAAGTGCTTAGTGATATGCTCCAAAGCCCTCAACCACTTTCTCACTTCCACATATGTCCTAAACCAAAAAGTCCAACTCGGCCCTACCGAAATTTCATATCCGGAGCCACCGAGTTCAGTTGTCATAGCCACTGCCAGAAACCCTAATCAGTTCGGTCTCACCGATGGGATCTCGGTCTCACCGAGATGGGCTTGCAAACTCTCTGTTGTCTGTTGCAATAATTTCGGTCCCACCAGATTTACAACCGGCCCCACCGAGTTTGCTTCGCCAACATTCTGTTTCACTTATTACCCAAATCAGTCCCACCGAGTTTGAGTAATCGGTCAAACCGAGTTTTGGATTTACCCTAACCCTAGCACATCAGTCCCACCGAGTTGATTCAGTCGGTCCCTGTCAGTGTCAAAACCGGCGGATCTCGGGTAGGGGGTCCCGAACTGTGCGTCTAGGCGGATGGTAACAGGAGACAAGGGACATGATGTTTTTACCCAGGTTCGGGCCCTCTCGATGGAGGTAAAACCCTACTCCTGCTTGATTAATATTGATGATATGGGTAGTACAAGAGTAGATCTACCACGAGATCAGAGAGGCTAAACCCTAGAAGCTAGCCTATGGTATGATTGTTGTTCGTCCTATGGACTAAAACCCTCCGGTTTATATAGACACCGGAGAGGGTTAGGGTTACACAGAGTCGGTTACAATGGAAGGAGATCTGCATATCCGTATCGCCAAGCTTGCCTTCCACGCCAAGGAAAGTCCCACCCGGACACGGGACGAAGTCTTCAATCTTGTATCTTCATAGTCCAGGAGTCCGGCCAAAGGTCATAGTCCGGCTATCCGAACACCCCCTAATCCAGGACTTCCTCAGTAGCCCCTGAACCAGGCTTCAATGACGACGAGTTCGGCGTGCAAATTGTCTTCGGCATTGCAAGGCGGGTTCCTCCTCCGAATACTTCGTAGAAGATTGCAAACACAAGGATAGTGTCCAGCTCTCAAAATAAGTTCCACATATTGCCATAGAGAGAATAACATTTACACAAATCTAATCTGCTGACGTACCCCACAGTGTAACATCACACCACGTCCAAGTCTTTATTCGAATCGTTTTACTATCCCACCTCAATGCGTTTAGCGAGGCGGTTTCCTTGGCACGTCTTGTCGAAGCAGAGATCGTGTCCCCTTAATTTACGGGATTCTCATCAATATGGACGTGGGCAACCCAGTCGTGCCCGTTGACGTGTCTCCTCAATTAAAGGCGAGTCCCAAACGGTCACGGGAAGGGATCTTGGTATTCAACCCCTTATAAAGAGACCAAGGCCTTACTCCTTTCTTTCAATCTCAATCGAGTTCGCCCTTCGCCTCGAGTTCCAACACCCAAGGCCCTAGATTTCAGGCGCTTCGGACCTTCAACGATGTCCGGATCCAACCTCCGAGGCCGATGGACGCCTTCCTCCATTACGGAGGGGGACGTGCTGAAGCTGAGAAAAGCCAGGTTCTTGACCGGCGAAATTTCGCATAGGCTGCCTGCTCAAGGGCAGGTTGTTCCTACTCCCGCGCCCGGTGAGAGTGTGGTATTCATGTGTCTCTTCCTCCGAGGGCTCGGCTTCGCGATGGATCCCTTCGTGAGGGGGCTCATATTTTATTATGGGCTGGAATTTCACGACTTAGCTCCAGAGTCCATCCTCCATATCTCATCATTCATCGTTGTGTGCGAAGCCTTCCTCCGCATTACCCCTCACTTCGGACTATGGCTTAAGACTTTTAAAGTAGAGCCGAAGATGATCGAGGGACGGCACGCGGAGTGCGGAGGCGTTGTTATAAGTAAGAACGCTGACGCTCCATGGCCCGAGGGCTCTTTTCAGGAGGAGTTGAGCTTATGGCAATAAGAGTGGTTCTATATCACCGCTCCCAAGGGCACCAAGTGGGTGGCGCCGCCTGTTTTCCGCTCGGGTCCCCCGCCCCGACTAGCGTCATGGGTCAATAAGGGGTTGGACTGGGGGCCGGTAAAAGACGTGCCCCTATTGCAAGGCCGCATCCGAGATCTCCTAGAAAGAGATATCAGTCTGGTCGTGGTGACGCAGGTTATGTTAGTTCGCCGAGTCCTGCCTTGCAAACGTCGCCCTCTTCGTCTATGGGAGTTCAACCCGGAGGGACCACGAGCTCTCCAACACTTTCTTAGCATGACGCTAGTGGAGATGTACAAGTTGTTCTTCGGGCCACAAGTAATGTGTCCGGATTCTACGGAGGACGCAGGACTAAGCTGCAATCGTCCGGATACTCAAGTAAGTAGCCCTGTTTCCGGAAACACCACTCGTTCATCTATCACGACATCACCCTTAAAAGAGTTGTCTTTGAAACATGAATGGGTAGCGAAGGCGAAGTTAATCAGGTGTCCGGCCCCCCTTCCTGAGGCCTCGCCGAATCCCGTGTTGACCAGGATGCTGGAGATTGTGCCTTTGGAAGAGAACGAGGAGGGGGACAAGGGAGCTACGGGCTCCTCGAAGGAGTCTGTTGGGAAAGGAGGAATAAAAAATTCCTCCACCCAGGGGAAGAAGAGGAGCTCCTCTGAAGACCCGGAGACCATGGTCTCAAAGCGGGGGAAGAAATCTTCGCCAGAGAGTCCTGCGCCGAGGGATACCTCGGCCGTACTGTGCCCCCAAGGGGACCAGCCCTCAACCGAGCCGTAAGTAGAGAGGGGAGTTTTAATATGAGAAACACCCCTGTTTTATTCCTGAGGAAAATAACCGAATTTTTACCTTGTAGTTCGGCTCTCAGCCCTTCTCAGCAGAGCTCATCTTCGGGGGATCTTCTTCTGGAGATGATGGAGAGCAGATCGCCTCCCCCTGCCATACCGCCTCACGAGGCGGGCGACCCCGAGGTGTCGTCACAGAGGGTTTCCCCAAATCCGGCAGGGCCGGAAGGCAGTCATATGTCCCCCCAAAGCCCTTCGTATCCGGCCTCTGAAAAAGGCCATCGGACGAGTCCGGCACCGTCCGGTGCATAGCCGGAGGAGCTGAAGGAGCTGCTCGGGCGAGCGTCTATCTCAGAAGAATACCGTACGTTAATGGGTACAGTGATTGAAAGGATTTCATCCGCGGAGAGCGGGTTGCACGAGGCCGTCAGGAGTTTACTGACAGGTTTTGAGGTATGTGAAATGATGCACCTTTTGCCAGTTCCGCATATATAGGATGCGTCCTGTGTAGATAGTAGCCCCTGAGACTCTGTGCGGTGTCAAAAGTGATGACGCGCAGAGGATCATAATCCCAGGAATAACATGTCGCCTGTCATGTGTAGGTGGCGAAATGTCCGGCGGCTAGCCGGACTGATGAATTTGCCGAACTAAAGCGGCAACTTGACGTGGCAGATGCCGACATCGCACTTGTCAACAAGCGGCTCGACGAGGCACAAGGTATGTAATTTGTCCGGAGACACCTGGTAAGAGGAGCTTGCCGCCAGTATCTTATAGTGTTTGTACCTGATGCAGATGGGGCTGCCTCTGTGGAGTACCTTCAGGCAGAGCTTGCTCGAGCCAAGGAGCAAGCCAGGGAAAGCGATGCGGCTGCCTTAAAGGCGGCGGAAGAGCTGAAAGCTGAACAGGCTGCTCATTGTCAAAGCAAAAAGGAGATGGCTGCGGAGTTGAAGACCGCTGCTGACCGCTGCAAGCTTTTTGAGAAAGAAGATCGGGCGGAGCGGACAGACCTGGAAAAGGCCATTACGGCGGCCAAGGATGCTCGTTCTGCGATGAGAGCAAGGAAGGAGGAGCTGCGTGAGGCCGGAGATATCGCAGCTGCGGATGAAGTTCGGGGATCCTAAACATGCTCTGTTGGACCGGATGTGGATTTCGGCGGACGCATATATGGATTTAGCGGCGAGTGCCGCTGATGCGGTCGAACACTTCCGAGATCAGGAAGGTCATGAAGTGGAAAAGCTTTTCTGGTCGCAATTCCATAATCCCGAGCGTCCGCTTCCATTACCCGATCGCTTGGCGGAATGGACCGAGCTAAATAGGCTATCCGGACTCGCCATGAAGTATGTCGTGGATCATCTGTGGCCGAAAAGGCCAAAGCCGAACAATTATTTTAGCTTGGTGCAGCAGTTCCTTGGTGCGGTGCCGCATATCAACGCGATGAAGAGGTCAGCGTGTGTGGAGGGTGCGCGGATGGCCCTTGCCCGTGTCAAGGCATACTGGGCGGAGATGGAGGCCACCGCTGTTGCAGCCCAAGATTCGGGCGAAAGCCGAGTACCTGCCGAGCAATACTTTCAAGAAGTCCTGGAGGGCGCTCGTTTAATAGAGACGCAGTGCTCGAAGGATATTATGTTCGAATAGCATGTAGCATTGTAAAAAATACTTTGATTGAATGGAATAGCTTTCTATACTTGTGCTTACAAGAATTATAATGCCTCCTGTGCGGCCGTTTACGTATATGTATATATAACCTGAAAGATTGCAGTCGTTGGCTTCAGCCCCCACGCATATAATGCGGGGGTGTTCGCAAAAGGCGCATCATCACACTTGATCCAACATCTTGGTCCATGAAGGAGGTGGTAGCGCAGCGAACTAGGCAACCGGACTATAATGCTTTATCAATTTCACTTAGCCATAGGAGTTTAACCGTGGAGCTACTATATAGCCCCTGGTGGCACCGCGCTTGCCGGAATTCAGGGCGCTTGTGTGCCTGGCCGGGAAACGGCCCTTCGTTAATGCGGAGGAATCCTAAAGATTCCAGCGGGTCATCGAGTGGTTGACCAGTCTCACGCTATATCATGACAGTTAGTTTTCGGCTTTCTCTACTGAGGTGCTCGCCTGGCTGAACCGGGGCACAATCGCAGTAGTTCTCCTGGTGTCGCCTTAGCCGATAGAGCGGAACGTAAGGCAACAAAACACAGGAGCCGGGCAAACCCAACATTTGACCAAAGAGATGATTCGGAGCTGATGCATATAAGGCCAAACTCGCGACGCCGAACTCTCCCTAAGGTATTCGGTCTTTATGAAAAACGGGCTAAGCAGTGCCCTTGATAATAAGCCCCTGGTGTCCAGGTACGTGCAAAATTCTAACGTGGCCACATGCCAAGACGTCAGCCTCCTCCTCGGTTATACTGAAAATCCGGGGGATGTATATCAACAAGAGATAGTAAAAAAGGTTTACGCAGGGTCTTAATCTTAAAAGAATCCCGAGGACGGGTCCCTGCTGCACGTCTGCGCCTGTGTCTCCATTGTGCCGTGTCCTGGACGGGCATAGCATGGTGTCCATCTGTAAAAGAGGGGAACTTAGCTGACAAGAAAAATAATAGTAGTGCGGAATGTACGCTGTACTAGATAAACAATGTATAATTTAAGATGGGTAAAATTGAGCCTTATTGTCGTGTATTTTACATACGCGGAGCCCCTTGTATAGGGGTGTACGGCTACTAAACCTTTATCAATTATATGTTTGCTCCGGACTCGCCTAGCCGAGTCTGTGGTCTTGATGACCTTGTAGATGCTTTTGTTGGTGAAGTTGTTTTAATGTATGGCTGTCAAGGCAGCCACAAATTCTTTCGCGCGCGCGGGACACTTGGTATTTCCCTTTAGTGAGATGATGCCTCGTGGACCGGGCATCTTAAGCGTAAGAGATGCATAATGCGGTATTGCGTTAAAGCGGTCAAAAGCCTCTCGTCCCAGTAGTGCTTGATAGCTACTTCAAAATGGGGTGATGCGGAAGGTTAGCTTTTCGCGGCGGAAGTTATCGGGGGAGCCGAACATAACTTCTAACCGGAGAGAACCCATGCAATGGGCATCGGGGCCTGGCAGTACTCCTTGAAAGGAAGTGTTGCTATGGCGAATTTTTGTTGGGTCTATCCCCATTTTGCGGATTGTGTCCTGATATAGCAGGTTTAAACCACTGCCGCCGTCCATCAGGACATGTGTAAAGTGGAGTCCTTCGATTATTGGATCTAGCACTAAGGCAGTCCAACCTTCGTTCCGGATACTTCTAGAGTAATCCCGATGGTCGAAGGTGATAGGTTTTAACAACCAGTGGCGAGACTCCTTTGGGGTAGGCCGCATAGGCGCCACTCTATTTTTCCCTTTTGTCACGTGAAGTAGGTTTGCTGTTTTGACATCGAGTGGGAAATTCTTTTGTTTCCCCGTGCTCTGCTTGTGGGGTTCATCATCGTCCTCACTTGGTGTGTCGAGCCCCTTGTGTTCGGCGTTGAGTTGGCCGGATTGCTTGAAGACCCAACATTCTCTGTGGGTATGGTTTGCAGGCTTCCCGGGGGTGCTGTGGATTTGACATATCTTACCCAAGATTTTGTTTAGGTTAGATAGCTCATCCCTGTTATCCTTGGGGGGCAGCTTTTTCTGATTCTGCCGAGAGATTTTGAATCCGGCGTTGACTGTCGTGCTCTTCGAGCTACTTTCCTTATTCCGGCGCTGGTCCGTACTGCGTTGTGGTTTTCCGTTTCGATCACTGACTTTGGATGTACTTGGGTCGCTTGTGCTGCGTCTTGCCAACCAGCTGTCCTCTCCCGCGCAAAAGCGGGTCATGAGGCTTGTTAATGCGGCCATTGTTCTTGGCTTTTCTTGGCCGAGGTGTATGGCAAGCCATTCGTCTCGAACGCTGTGTTTGAAAGCTGCTAAAGCTTCGGCGTCCGGACAGTCGACTATCTGGTTCTTTTTAGTAAGAAATCTGTTCCAGAGTTTCCGGGCCGACTCTTCGGGCTGTTGAGTTATATGACTTAGATCATCTGCATCCGGAGGTCGGACATAGGTTCCTTGAAAATTTGCCCGAAAAGCCTCCTCGAGCTCTTCCCAACTTCCAATGGTGTTTTCGGGAAGGCCTTTAAGCCAATGCCGGGCTGGCCCTTTGAGCTTGAGGGGTAAGTATTTTATGGCGTGGAGGTCGTCTCCTCGGGCCATGTGTATGTGGAGAATATAATCCTCAATCCAGACTCCAGGGTGTGTGGTTCCATCGTATGCCTCTATGTTTGTGGGCTTAAATCCCACTGGAAACTCATGGTCCAGCACCTCATCGGTGAAACAGAGGGGGTGTGCAGCACCCCTGTATTTGGGTGTGCCGTGTTGTGCGGATGTTTGTTGCGTCGCATTGCTTACTAGAGCTTGCTTTCTTGGCCCGTAGAGAGACCTTGTTGGGCCATCCTTTTGATGCGAATCCTTGGGTAGATCGCGTGTTGATTTGTGTGCGGCGCCATATGCCATTCTGTGTTGGCTATGGGGTCGTCTATCCGACCGAGTGGCTTCCTAATTTTTTGATTTTGGGGGCTCTAGGGCCTCTTCATCAAATTCGGGCAGTAGCTTTCGCTTCGGGTAGCTCTTTGTGTGGCGACTATCGCCGTATTTGTCTGTGGTGTTGAATATTCTGCTCCATCTGATTCGGAGTGCGTCTTCCGTGGTTTTGAGCTTTCGCTTCTACTTTTTCAGGCTGCGCGCCGTGGCGGCAAGCCTTTTGTGGAGGTTTTCCTGTTCTAGGAGTTTGTTCGGCGTGAGGTCGTCCAGACTGTTATCTTCATCGAGGACGGGTTGTGCGGTTTGTGTATCCAAGCTATCTTGTTCGAACGGTTGCTCGATGGCATGTTCGCCGACCGCCAGTTCGCCCTGCTCTGTGGCTGGGTTCGTCTGGCTGCTGTCTCTGTCGAGGCGGGGCTTGGAGCGGCGCTTACGTCGCCGCTTTGACTGCTTCTCGAAGGAATGATCCCTCGCTGCGTCCCGTTGATCCTCATTGCCGCTTCCTTTAGGTTTGTCCACCATATATACCTCGTGAGATGAGGTGGTTGTCCAGTGCCCTATAGGCGCTGGTTCCTTTTCGTCTCCTACATCGTCGTCCATACCGTCGATGTCTTCGGAGTCAAAGTCTAGCATGTCGGTTAAATCATCGACAGTGGCTATGAAGTGGGTGGTGGGTGGGCATCGAATTTCTTCGTCGTCTGCATCCCAATCCTGTTGGCCATAATCCGGCCAGGACTCTCCTGACAAAGAGAGAGACCTTAGTGAATTCAGAATATCACCGAAGGGCGAGTGCTGAAAGATATCCGCGGCGGTGAATTCCATGACCAGCGCCCAATCGGATTCGATTGGCAAGGGCGCGGGGGGCTCGGAGTCCGAAAAGGAGTCCGACACCTTGGAGTCACGAGCTTCGCAAAGGACAAGGCTGGTGTTCGGCTCGATCGTCGTAGAGATTGCAGCCCCCGAGGCGGTGTCCAGCCACCCGTCCTCGATTGGTGCAGTTGGCTCCGAGCTAAGGGTCGGAGCGGATGCGGGTGCGGCCTCCAGGGCACTGTTCGGCGGCAGAGCTAGATCATGCCCTTCGTGACAGTGCGACACGCTCGGCTGTGGCTCGAATCCGTTGAAGATCAAGTCCCCGCGGATATCGGCCGTGTAGTTCAAACTTCCAGATCTGACCTGATGGCCAGGGGCGTAGCTTTCGATCTACTCCAGATGGACAAGTGAATTGGCTTGCAGTGTAAAGCCGCCGAATACGAAGATCTGTCCGGGGAGAAAAGTCTCACCCTGGATCGCATTGCCGTTGATGATCGGAGGAGCCATCGGGCCTAAAAGTGACGACACAGAGGAACTCTCAATGAAAGCACCAATGTCGGTGTCAAAACCGGCGGATCTCGGGTAGGGGGTCCCGAACTGTGCGTCTAGGCGGATGGTAATAGGAGACAAGGGACACGATGTTTTTACCCAGGTTCGGGCCCTCTCGATGGAGGTAGAACCCTACTCCTGCTTGATTAATATTGATGATATGGGTAGTACAAGAGTAGATCTACCACGAGATCAGAGAGGCTAAACCCTAGAAGCTAGCCTATGGTATGATTGTTGTTCGTCCTATGGACTAAAACCCTCTGGTTTATATAGACACCGGAGAGGGTTAGGGTTACACAGAGTCGGTTACAACGGAAGGAGATCTACATATCCGTATCGCCAAGCTTGCCTTCCATGCTAAGGAAAGTCCCATCCGGACACGGGACGAAGTCTTCAATCTTGTATCCATAGTCCAGGAGTCCGGCCAAAGGTCATAGTCCGGCTATCCGAACACCCCCTAATCCAGGACTCCCTCAGTCCCACCGAAATGCCTAACGGTCACATTTTGAACTAAATCGGTCCGACCGAGTTTCATGATTTGGTCTCACCGAGTTTGGTGATTTGTGTGTAACGGTTAGATTTTGTGTGGAGGCTATATATACCCCTCCACCCACTCTTCATTCGTGGTGAGAGCCATCAGAACATGCCTACACTTCCAATACATATTTTCTGAGAGAGAACCACCTACACTTGTGTTGAGGTCAAGATATTCCATTCCAACCACAAAAATCTTGATCTCTAGACTTCCCCAAGTTGCTTTCCACTCAAATCCTCTTTCCACCAAATCGAATCCTATGAGAGGGAGTTGAGTGTTGGGGAGACTATCATTTGAAGCACAAGAGCAAGGAGTTCATCATCAACACACCATTTGTTACTTCTTGGAGAGTGGTGTCTCCTAGATTGGCTAGGTGTCACTTGGGAGCCTCCGACAAGATTGTGGAGTTGAACCAACGAGTTTGTAAGGGCAAGGAGATCGCCTACTTCGTGAAGATCTACCCGAGTGAGGCAAGTCCTTCGTGGGCAACAACCATGGTGGGATAGACAAGGTTGCATCTTCGTGGACCCTTCATGGGTGGAGCCCTCCGTGGACTCGCGCAACCGTTACCCTTCGTGGGTTGAAGTCTCCATCAACGTGGATGTACGATAGCACCACCTATCGGAACCACGGATAAAAAATTTCCGTGTCTCCAAATTGTGTTTGCACACTCCAATCTCTTCTCTTTACATTCTTGCAACTTGCATGCTTTACTTTCCGCTGCTCCTATACTCTTTGTATGCTTGCATGCTTGCTTGATATGTATTATGAATGTTTAAACTTGTGCTAATACTCCACTTCAACTCAAGAGATTAAAAACTGCAACCTTTCTTGATTAAAGTGTATTCACCCCCCTCTAGACCCCTCTTCTCGATCCTTTCACCATTGACTTGTTGGAAATAATACATACTGATGTATGCGGTCCGATGAGTGTTGAGGCTCGCGGCGGGTATCGTTATTTTCTGACCTTCACAGATGATTTGAGGAGATATGGGTATATCTACTAAATGAAACATAAGTCTGAAAGATTTGAAAAGTTTAAAGAATTTCAGAGTGAAGTGGAAAATCATCGTAACAAGAAAATAAAGTTTCTACGATCCGATCGCGGAGGCGAATATTTGAGTTACGAGTTTGGTCTTCATTTGAAACAATGTGGAATAGTTTCGCAACTCACGCCACTTGGAACACCACAGCGTAATGGTGTGTCTGAACATCGTAACCATACTTTATTAGATATGGTGCAATCTATGATGTCTCTTACCGATTTACCACTATCATTTTGGGGTTATGCTTTAGAGATGACTGCATTCACATTAAATAGGGCACCATCTAAATCCGTTGAGACGACACCATATGAACTATGGTTTGGCAAGAAACCTAAGTTGTCGTTTCTTAAAGTTTGGGCTT
Organism: Aegilops umbellulata; assembly: GCA_032464435.1. NCBI lineage: Eukaryota > Viridiplantae > Streptophyta > Magnoliopsida > Poales > Poaceae > Aegilops > Aegilops umbellulata. The sequence goes on along the minus strand of CP136055.1, from coordinate 316,063,913 downwards.
GCGATGCTTATGTGAAAAAGCTTCAACCTGATAAGCTCGAACCCAAATCGAAGAAATGTGTCTTCATAGGATACCCAAAAGAAACTGTTGGGTACACCTTCTATCACAGATCTGAAGGCAAGATATTCATTGTTAAGAATGGATCCTTTCTAGAGAAGGAGTTTCTCTTGAAAGAAGTGAGTGGGAGGAAAGTAGAACTTAATGAGGTAGTTGTACCTTCTCTCGAATTAGAAAGTAGTTCATCACAGAAATCAGTTCCAGTGATACCTACACTAATTAGTGAGGAAGTTAATGATGATGATCATGAAACTTCAGATCAAGTTACTACCAAACCTCGTAGGTCAACCATAGTACGTTCCGCACCAGAGTGGTGCCGTAATCTTGTTCTGGAAGTCATGTTACTAGACCATGACGAACCTACGAACTATGAGGAAGCAATGATGAGCCCAGATTCCGCAAAATGGCTTGAGGCCATGAAATATGAGATGGGATCCATGTATGAGAACAAAGTGTGGACTTTGGTTGACTTGCCCGATGATTGGCAAGCCATAGAGAATAAATGGATCTTCAAGAAGAAGATTGACGCTGACGGTAATGTTACTGTCTACAAAGCTCGACTTGTTGCGAAAGGTTTTCGACAAGTTCAAGGAGTTGACTACGATGAGACCTTCTCACCCGTAGTGATGCTTAAGTCTGTCCGAATCATGTTAGCAATTGCCACATTTTATGATTATGAAATTTGGCAAATGGATGTCAAAACTGCATTCGTTAATGGATTTCTTAAAGAACAGTTGTATATGATGCAACCAGAAGGTTTTTTCGATCCGAAAGGTGCTAACAAAGTGTGCAAGCTCCAGCAATCCATTTTATGGACTGGTGCAAGCCTCTCGGAGTTGGAATATACGCTTTGATAGTGTGATCAAAGCATATGGTTTTATACAAACTTTTGGAGAAGCCTGTATTTACAAGAAAGTGAGTGGGAGCTCTATAGCATTTTTGATATTATATGTGGATGACATATTGTTGATTGGAAATAATACAAAATTTCTGGATAGCATAAAAGGATATTTGAATAAGATTTTTTTAATGAAAGACCTCGGTGAATCTTCTTGTATATTGGGCATCAAGATCTATAGAGATAGATCAAGATGCTTAATTGGAGTTTCACAAAGCACATACCTTGATAAAGTTTTGAGGAAGTTCAAAATGGATCAGTCAAAGAAAGCGTTCTTGCCTGTGTTACAAGGTGTGAAGTTGCGTTAGACTCAATGCCCGACCACTGCAGAAGATAGAGAGAAAATGAAAGTCATTCCCTATGCCTCACCCATTGGTTCTGTCATGTATGCAATGCTGCATACTAGACCTGATGTGTGCCGTGCTATAAGTTTAGCAGGGAGGTACCAAAGTAATCCAGGAGTGGATCACTGGACAGCGGTCAAGAACATCCTAAAATACCTAAAAAGGACTAAGGATATGTTTCTTGTTTATGGAGGTGACAAAGAGCTTGTCGTAAATGGTTACGTCGATGCAAGCTTTGACACTGATCCGGATGACTCTAAGTCGCAAACAGGATATGTATTTATATTGAATGGTGGAGCTGTCAGTTGCTGCAGTTCCAAGTAGAACGTTGTGGCGGGACCTATGTGTGAAGTGGAGTACATAGCTGCTTCGAAAGCAGCAAATGAAGGAGTCTGGATGAAGGAGTTCATATCCGATCTAGGTGTAATACCTAGTGCATCGGGTCCAATGAAAATATTTTGTGACAATACTGGAGCAATTGCCTTAGTGAAGGAATCCAGATTTCACAAGAGAATCAAACACATCAAGAGTCGCTTCAACTCCATCCGCGATCAAGTCAAGGAGGGAGACATAGAAATTTGCAAAATACACACGGATTTGAATGTTGCAGACCCGTTGACTAAGCCTCTTCCACGAGCAAAGCATGATCAGCACCAAGACTCCATGGGTGTTAGAATCATTACTATGCAATCTAGATTATTGACTCTAGTGCAAGTGGGAGACTGATGGAAATATGCCCTAGAGGCAATAACAAAGTTGTTATTTATATTTCCTTATATCATGATAAATGGTTATTATTCATGCTAGAATTGTATTAACCGGAAACTTTATACATGTGTGAATACATAGACAAAACAAAGTGTCCCTAGTATGCCTCTACTTGACTAGCTTGTTAATCAACGATGGTTAAGTTTCCTGACCATAGACATGTGTTGTCATTTGATGAATGGGATCACATCATTAGGAGAATGATGTGATGGACAAGACCCATCCGTTAGCTTAGCATAATGATCATTAAGTTTTATTGCTATTACTTTCTTCACGACTTGTATATATTCCTCTGAGTATGAGATTATGCAACTCCCGAATACCGGAGGAACACCTTGTGTGCTATAAAATGTCACAACGTAACTAGGTGATTATAAAGGTGCTCCACAGGTGTCTCCGAAGGTGTTTGTTGGGTTGGCATAGATCGATATTAGGATTTGTCACTCCGAGTATCAAAGAGGTATCTCTAGGCCCTATCGGCAATGAGCATCACTATAAGCCTTGCAAGCAATGTGACTAATGACTTAGTCACGGGATGATGCATTACGGAACGAGTAAAGAGACTTGCCGATAACGAGATTGAACTAGGTATGAGGATACCGACGATTGAATCTCGGGCAAGTAACATACCGATGACAAAGGGAATAACATATGTTGTTATTGCAGTTTTACCAATAAAGATCTTCGTAGAATATGTTGGAACCAATATGGGCATCCAGGTTTCGATTTTGGTTATTGATCGGAGATGTGTATCGATCATGTCTACATAGTTCTCGAACCCGTAGGGTCCACACGCTTAACATTCAATGACGATTTGTATTATGAGTTATGTGTTTTGGTGACTGAAGATTGTTCAGAGTCCCGGATGAGATCACAGATATGACGAGGAGTCTCGAAATAGTCGAGAGGTAAAGATTGATATATTGGACGAAGGTATTCGGAAACCGGAATGGTTTTGGGACGTTCCAGATATTTATCTGGGTACCGAGGGGTTACCGGAACCCCCCGAGAAAGTAATGGGCCTTCATGGGCCATAGGGGAGAAATGGAGGGGAGCCCGTAGTGTGGCGCCCCCCCAGGGAGTCCGAATTGGACAAGGGGGAGGGGCGCGACCCCCTTTCCTCTTTCCCTCTCCCTCTCCCTCTCCTTCCCTCTTTCCCCTCGATGAGAAAGGAAAAAGGGGGGCCGACTCTTACTAGGAGTGGAGTCCTAGTAGGACTCCCCCCTTGGCGCACCCCTTGGTGTCCGGCCTCCTCCTCCCCTCCTTTATATACGGGGGTAGGGGGCACCCCAAAGCACAACAGTTATTCTCTTAGCCGTGTGCGGTGTCCCCCTCCATAGTTTACTCCTCCGGTCATAGCGTCGTAGTGCTTAGACGAAGCCCTGCGCGGATCACATCACCATCACCATCACCATGCCGTTTGATGACCCACAAGTATAGGGGATCAATTGTAGCTCTTTTCGATAAGTAAGAGTGTCGAACCCAACAAGGAGCAGAAGGAAATGACAAGTGGTTTTCAGCAAGGTAATGTCTGCAAGTGCTGAAATTATAAGTAGTAGAGTAGTTTGATAGGAAGATAATTTCTAACGAGCAAGAAACCATAGTAGTAACAAAAGTGCAAAAAGGTAGCCCAATCCTTTTGAGGCAAAGGACATGCCCAAATGGTCTCTTATGATAATCAAAGCATTCTTGAGGGTACACGGGAATTTCATCTAGTCACTTTCACCATGTTGGTTTGATTCATGTTCGGTACTTTGATAATTTGATATGTGGGTGGACCGGTGCTTAGGTGATGTTCTTACTTGAACAAACCTCCTACTTATGACTAACCCTCCCGCAAGCATCCGCAACTACGAGAAAGTATTAAGAATAAATTCTAACCATAGCATTAAACTTTTGGGTCCAATCGGTCCCTTACGGAATAGCGCATAAACTGGGGTTTTAAGCTTCTGTCACTCTCGCAACCCATCATCTAATTGCTACTCCACAATGCATTCCCTTAGGCCCAAATATGGTGAAGTGTCATGTAGTCGACATTCACATGACACCACTAAGGGAATCACAACATACATACTATCAAAATATCGAACACATATCAAGTTCATATGATTACTTGCAACATGATTTCTCCCGTGACCTCAAGAACAAAAGTAACTACTCACAAATGATAATCATGCTCAAGATGAGAGGGGTATTAAATAGCATATTGGATCTGAACATATAATCTTCCACCAAATAAACCATATAGTAATCAACTACAAGATGTAATCAACACTACTAGTCACCCACAAGCACCAATCTATAGTTCCGGTAACAAGATTGAACACAAGAGATGAACTATAGTTTGAGATGAGATGGTTCTGTTGAAGATGTTGATGGATATTGCCCTCCCCAAGATGGGAGAGTTGTTGGTGATGATGACGACGATGATTTCCCCCTCCGGGAGGGAAGTTCCCCCGACGGAATCGCTCCGCCGAAGGGCAAAAGTGCTCCTGCCCAAGTTCCACCTCAAGACGGCGGCGCTCCGTCCCGAAAGTCCTCTCCTTATTTTTTTTCTAGGTCAAAATGACCTATATACCAGAAGATGGGCACCGCAGGTGGGCCTTGGTGAGCACAACCCACCAGGGCACGTCTGGGCTCCTTGGCGCACCCTGGTGGGTTGTGCCCACCTGGTGGGCCCCCTCTCATAGTTATTTGCTCCTATATTCCTCAAATATTTCATAAAAATTCCCTGTGAAGTTTCAGCTTGTTTGGAGTTGTGCAGAATAGGTGGCCTGACGTAGCTTTTCCAGGTCTAGATTACCAGCTGCCAGAATTCTCCCTCTTTGTGTATACCTTGCATATTATGAGAGAAAAGGTATTAGAATTACTCCAAAAAGCATTATTATGGATAAAACATCATAAGTAATAGTAAGAAAACATGATGCAAAATGGACGTATCAACTCCCCCAAGCTTAGACCTCGCTTGTCCTCAAGCGAAAATCGAAATCGAAAAACATGTCCACATGCTTAGAGAGAGAGAGAGAGAGAGAGAGAGAGAGAGAGAGGTGCCGACAAACAAAATACGGACATAGAAACATCATGTTCATTATTATAACAACAACAAACTTAAACATAAGCCTTTTATCATAGAACTTTTATCATAGAACTTTTATCATAGACTTCTCATCAATAAGTGACAATTCATCACACTATTGAAGTATAAAACAAAAACTCTATTAAAAACCAACAAACTATGTTCTTAGTCAACTTTGCAACTACAATTCATCATCTTTTCAGGAAGGGTCGCGTATCGGAGCCTTTAGGCAAGTTCACATACTCAACCATCATATAGTCTTCTATGGTTGCTAACACTCATTGCGTACACATGAGCAAAACGTTTCAACCGGACACATAGAAAGATATGAGCTTATAGTTTCGCCTCCCAACGCATTCACCTCAAAGGTGATGCCAACAATAATAACTTATGCTATCTATATTCAACTGCACATATGTGCCTAGATCTTTCCTCACCACATGATGCTTGCCAAAGGAGAAAAATAAAAAGGAATAGAAGGAAAACTTTGACTCTTTGCATAAAAGTAAATATATAAAAGTAAAAGATAGGCCCTTCGCAGAGGGAAGCAGAGGTTGCCATGTGCTTTTTTGTTTGTATGATCAACCCCTTAGTGCAAAAGAATGTCACCTTGCATTGCCCCTTGTGATAGCAACCTTTATTATGCAGTATGTCAATTTTAATTCTTCACCATCACAACTTTGTGCAATGCTCAGTTTTCTCTTACACTAAATGATCTCACACATTTAGGAGCAATTTTTATTGCCTTTTTGCACCGATGGCAACTTACTTGAGGGATCTTTCTCAATCCCTAGGTAGGTATGGTGGACACTTGAAAAGAAGATTTGGGTTTAAGGGTTTTTGGATGCACAAGTAGTATCTCTACTTAGTGCGGAATTTTTGGCTAGCAAAGATAGAGGGCTGATACGTCTATTTTGCTTCATGTTTTCTTCCTGTTATTTATGATGTTTTTATCCATAATAATGCTTTTTTGGAGTAATTCTAATGCCTTTTCTCTCATAATTTGCAAGGCACACACCAAGAGGGAGAATTCCGGCAGCTGGAAATTTGGACCTGGAAAAGCTACGTTAGGCTACCTATTCTGCACAACTCAAAACAAGCTAAAACTTCACGGAGATATTTTATGAAATATATAAGAATTATTGGAGTAAATAACTACCAGAGGGGCCCACCAGGTGGGCACAACCCACCTGGGCGTGCCCTGGTGGGTTGTGCTCACCCAAGCCCACCTCAGCTACCCATCTTCTAGTATATAAGTCATTTTGACCTAGAAAAAATAAGGAGAGGACTTTCAGGATGGAGCACCGCCGTCTCAAGGAGGAACTTGGGCAGGAGCACTTTTGCCCTCCAGCGGAGCAATTCCGCCGGGGGAACTTCCCTCCCGGAGGGGGAAATCATCGTCCTCATCACCGACAACTCTCCCATATTGGGGAGGGCAATATCCATCAACATCTTCAACAACACCATCTCATCTCAAACCCTGGTTCATCTCTTGTGTTCAATCTTGTTATTGGTGCTTGTGGGTGACTAGTAGTGTAGATTACATCTTGTAGTTGATTAATATATGGTTTATTTGGTGGAAGATTATATGTTCAGATCCATTATGCTATTTAATACTCATCTCATAATGAGCATGTTTATCATTTGTGAGTAGTTACTTTTGTTCTTGAGGTCACGGGAGAAATCATGTTGCAAGTAATCATGTGAACTTGATATGTGTTCGATATTTTGATAGTATGTATGTTGTGATTCCCTTAGTGGTGTCATGTGAATGTCGACTACATGACACTTCACCATATTTGGGCCTAAGGGAATGCATTGTGGAGTAGAAATTAGATGATGAGTTGCGAGAGTGACAGAAGCTTAAACCCCAGTTTATGCGTTATTCCGTAAGTGACCGATTGGATCCAAAAGTTTAATGCTATGGTTAGAATTTATTCTTAATACTTTTCTCGTAGTTGCGGATGCTTGCGGGAGGGTTAATCATAAGTAGGTGGTTTATTCAAGTAAGAACAACACCTAAGCACTGGTCCACCCACATATCAAATTATCAAAGTAGCAAACACAAATCGAACCAACATGATGAAAGTGACTAGATGAAATTCCCGTGTACCCTCAAGAACGCTTTGCTTATCATAAGAGATCACTTTGGCCTGTCCTTTGCCTCAAAAGGATTGGGCTAACTTTCTGCACTTTTGTTACCATTACTGTTACTTGCTTGTTATAAATTATCTTGCTATCAAACTACTCCGCTACTTACAATTTCAGCACTCGCAGACATTACCTTGCTGAAAACCACTTGTCATTTCCTTTTGCTCCTCGTTGGGTTCGACACTCTTACTTATCAAAAAGAGCTACAATTTATCCCCTATACTTGTGGGTCATCAAGGCTATTTTCTGGCGCCATTTCCGGGGAGTGAAACGCCTTTGGTAAGTGGAAATTGGTAAGGAAACATTTATATAGTGTGCTGAAATTTATTGTCACTTGTTACTATGGAAAACAATTCTTTGAGGGGTTTGTTCGGGGTATATTCACCTCGTCCGGAACCACAATTAGCTACCCCTCAACCTACTGCACCTACTGAAAACATTGAATATGAAATTCCTTCAGGTATGATAGAACAACTGCTAGCTAATCCTTATGCAGGAGATGGAATCGAACATCCTAATATGCACTTGATATATGTGGAACAAATTTGTGGATTGTTTAAGCTTGCAAGTTTACCCAGGGATGAAGTTATGAAAAAGGATTTCCCTTTATCTTTGAAGGGAAAAGCATTTGCATGGTATAGGCTATGCGACGATATTGGATCTTGAAATTGGAATCGTTTGAAATTGGAGTTCCACCAAACAATTTATCCTATGCATCTAGTTCATCGTGATCGGAATTATATATATAATTTTTGGCCTCGTGAAGGAGAAAGTATCGCTCTTGCTTGGGGGAGGCTTAAGTCAATGTTATATTCATGCCCCAATCATGAGCTGTCAAGAGAAATTGTTATCCATAATTTTTATGCTCGGCTTTCTCGTAATGATCGATCCATGCTCGATACTTCTTGTGCTGGTTCTTTTATGAACAAGACTATTGAATTCCGGTGGGATCTTTTGGAAAGAATTAAACGCAAATTTGAAGATTGGGAACTCGAGGAAGGTAAAGAGTCAGGTATTAAGCTTAAGTATGATTGTGTTAAATCTTTTATGGACACCGATGCTTTTCAAAAGTTTAGCACTAAATATGGACTTGACTTTGAGATAGTAGCATCCTTTTGCGAATCATTTGCTACTCATGTTGAACTCCCTAAAGAGAAGTGGTTTAAATATCACCCACCTATTAAAGAAGAAATTAAAGAACCGATGCCAGTTAAAGAAGAAACTATACTTTATAATGTTGATCCAGTTGTTCCTTCTGCTTATATTGAGAAACCACCTTTCCCTGTTAGGATAAAGGAACATGCTAAAGTTTCAACTATGGCTAACAAAAGCTATATTAGAACACCTAAACCTGATGAACAAATTAAAGTAGAACCTAGTATTGCTATGGTTAAAGATCTCTTAGAAGAAGATATAGATGGGCATGTTATTTACTTATGTGAAGAAGCTTCTAGAATTGCCAAACCTGATAAAAGGATAAACATAGACATGTTGTGGGCATGCCTGTCATCTCAGTTAAAATAGGAGATCATTGTTATCATGGTTTATGTGACATAGGTGCTAGTGTGAGTGCTATTCCTTACACTTTACATCAAGAAATTATGAAAGACATAGCACCTGCAGAAATAGAAGACATAGATGTTACTATTAAAATTGCTAATAGAGACACCATATCACCAATTGGGATTGTTAGAGATGTTGAAGTCTTGTGTGGGAAAATAAAATACCCCACTGATTTCCTTGTTCTTGGTTCCCCACAAGATGACTTCTGTCCCATTATTTTTGGTAGACCTTTCTTGAACACAGTTAATGCTAAGATAGATTGTAAGAAACAAACTGTCAGTGTTAGCTTTGGTAATGAGTCTCATGAGTTTAATTTTTCCAAGTTTAGTAGAAATCTTCATGAAAAAAAATTGCCTAGTAAGGATGAACTAATTGGTCTTGCTTCTATTGTTGTACCACCTAATGATCCTTTAGAACAGTATTTGTTAGACCATGAAAATGATTTAAATATGCATGAAAGAAATGAAATAGATAAAAAATTTCTTTGAACAACGTCCTCTACTTAAACACAATTTGCCTATTGAAACTTTAGGAGGTCCACCTCCACCTAAAGGTGATCCTGTGTTTGAATTAAAACAATTGCCAAACACTTTGAAATATGCTTATCTTGATGAAAAGAAGATATATCCTGTTATTAGTAGTGCTAACCTTTCAGAACATGAAGAAGAAAGATTATTGAAAGTTCTAAGGAAGCACCGAGCTGCTATTGGATATACTCTTGACGATTTAAAGGGCATTAGTCCCACTCTATGTCAGCACAAAATTAATATGGAACCTGATGCTAAACCCATTGTTGATCACCAACGTCGGTTAAATCCGAAGATGAAAGAAGTGGTAAGAACGGAAATATTAAAACTTCTGGAAGCATGTATAATCTATTCTATAGAAGATAGTAGATGGGTAAGTCCTGTCCATTGTGTTCCTAAGAAAGGAGGTATAACTGTTGTTCCTAATGATAAGAATGAACTTATTCCACAAAGAATTGTTACATTCTATAGAATGGTAATTGATTTTAGAAAATTAAACAAAGCAACTAGAAAAGATCATTACCCTTTGCCTTTTATTGATCAAATGCTTGGAAGATTATCTAAGCACACACACTTTTGCTTCCTTGATGGATATTCTGGTTTTTCACAAATACCAGTTTCTTGTGACACCCAAAATTTTTGACCTTGTTTTTTTTTAATTAAAATTTTGCCAGGAATTAAAACTTTAATTTTCTGAGCTCCCTTTTTATTTTTGAACCATTATTCCCTTGGTCATTATGGAGTTTTTTTTCCAAAGAGGGAATTTGTCAAATATGTTTTTGGACTTGTTTAAACACCTCAAGAAAAACTTTTCTTTTATTAGTAGAACAAATTACATAATTAATTTGCTTGGTCCTTATTTTCTTGAAAAATGATTTCCCATGACTATATGGCCATATTTGAACTACAACCTCTTTAAAAATTTATTCAAAAATCCCACCAAAATTTGGAGATGTCATGTGCTGTTTTTAAATCACTTTTGTACAAAAATATCTTTTGTTCTTGAAATATTTTGAGCACTACACCCATTTTTCTTCTCTGGTTCAGTGGGCAATTTTGCACTACAACCCTTTTATATATTTCTTTCTAGCCTCTACCAAAATTATGGGATGTTAGTAGTATCATATGATTCAACTTTATGCAAAAACCTAGTGGTGTTATTTGCAAGTTTTGAGTGGATCAACCTCATCTTCATTCTGGTCCAACATTATGGTTTGTACAGCAACCACATTTTTAGTTGCTCCTTTATCCATGATTCCTTTTCCTACTTGTAGCCCTCCCTACTAAACCCCTAAGTCCAAGAGCATACAACAATTGGATCACTTTTGGTTCATGGAATAATGCCATTTACTTTCTGTCCAGAATTGAAGTTTTACAAAACTTGCACTAACAAGTTTCAGTTTTTGGCCAACTAACCTCACCAACCTCTTTTTCACCTAATGAGGCCACCATCTGGAGTTTTTGACCACTCCAAGACCTGCCTAGATACCTCTGGCATTTTGTCAAGCACCTTGTGGGCATGGACAATATTGGCATGGATTTTAGTTAGCAGGGTGAACCTGATCCACTGACCCATCAAGCTTGTCCACTGATCTCCTTACTAGCCCAAACCTATCCCTGCTAACCCCCAACTCCAACCGAGCCACCTAGGATGCCATGGCATTTCGCCGAGCAGCTGGTGGGCGTGCACTGGGCGCGCCCAGAGCGCGCCAATTGCAGCCGCGCACACGAGCCGCCGCGTCACACCCTGCCTTGGCCCGCACTGCAGAACCTTGCCACGCACTCCCCGCCTCACCACTACACGCCAGCCCGCCCTGGCACCCTACAGCGCCACCGCCAGAGCACTTTTGCCGGCACGCCGGCGTCGGCCGACAGCCTCTGCTCCGTTCAGCGCCGCCCAAGCCACCCCGGCTCGCCACCTGGCCCCTGGCACAACCCGAACTCATCCGCAAGCGTGTCTGCTAGCTCTTGTCGCCGCCACGTCTCCCTAGCTACAGAATGGCGGTCGCCGGCGTTCTTATCCTCGGGCATCATCGGAACCGCCTCGACTCGCCTATTTAAGGAGACCCCGAGCCCGTTCCCGCACGAAGGCAACCTCAGGCCACCCCTATGGCGCTTCCCTAGCCCGCATTCGACCCAGGGAGGTTTTCTTCCCCGTCTCCGGCAACTCCGGCCACCGCCACTGCCCCTGCCATTCCGGCGCCACCAGGACCTCCCCCTCCCCACTCTCTCCACCAGAAGCCTCCTCTTCCTCCCGTGAACCTTTCCCCCTGCTCGATTTTGATCGAGAGCCACCGCAGCCCCAAAAGCACTTTGCTCCCGAGGCCACCTCCGCCGAGAAGCTCGCCGCCGGTAGCTCCCTCCGCCCCCACCTGTCAGGCGACCACCGGGAGGACCGCCCCGGAGTACCGGATCCATCCCGCCCTCGGAGCCCCGCGAGGAGCCGCCAGTCGCCGGCGACGATCGCCGGAGCTCTGCCTCTGCTCGGGACAGAGGAAAGAGAGGGAGAAGACTAGTCAAACCTGACTAGTGGCCCCCCTGGACCCACTGTCAGTGACACACCGCGCCGTCCACGTGTTTAAGTGAAGGCGTAATCCCCCCAGTACGTCTCCCCGCTCCGAAAGCGTATTCCCCTCTGAAACATTTTTCTTTTTCTGTTTTATTTAAATCAGTTTTGACCAGAACTTTGACTGAGTATATCTTTTTAAATATAACTCCAATTGAATTGATTCTTTTTCCTACATCTCTAAAATATTATCTAGTTTATTTTAAGATTTTTGTGAAAATTTTCCAAAACAACTTTTTGTGCTGTTTTTGAAATATGTGTTATTTGCATATTTTTGAAAATAGGATTTTGGAGAAAGGAAGAAAGCTTTCAAAAGATTTGGAGTACACCTTGCCTTTCCACACCATTAAGGCAAGCATTCTGAACCCCGGGATAATTATTTGGTTGTGTTAGTTGACACGTTTATAACACCACCTTAGTTCGGAGTATTGTTATTTCATGTGATATGATCATCTGCATGGATGCATTATTGTGATTTCCTTGCTGTTCGAAATGAGCATACTCGTGTGACGGAAATCATCCTCATGTGCCTTACATGCATGCCGGTAAGGAATCCGGGAAAGCCTCTGCCTTGTGTAGGTATGAACTTGTCGCCGGTCTCCGTCGGGACGGTTATATCCGGTATGGCATGGTAAGGTATAATGGGTGGTGATTTGTTGGTTGAAGTATTTTTGTTGTGCTAACCATGCAGGAAACTCATAAGCCTCCTGAGTCGGCCATAGATCGAGTCTTGTTCCGGTAACCCCCATACTTGTTTTCGTACCGCCACAGGTCCCCACCGTAGGTGGGGTATGGTTCAGTAAGTTGCTAACCCTTGTCTTGGCACGCACCGTACAGAGAGGCCATGGTGGAAGATACCGGCTGCATCCGGTAGGCATGCCACCTGGTCCGGGGGCATGGGTGTATCCGGTTGGGACCGAGAGGGGGATACCCCTTAGAGCGCGCGAATAGAAATTTGATCCCATGCTACGTCGAGGTTGTAGCCTCCCCACTTAGAGTTTGCTTGACATGTGTCGTGGGTGATTCCTGACACCGGTGAGTTGAGCTGGTGTGTGCAAGTCAGGTGTGTTTTCAATTAAAAGACCGTAGACGGAATTAGTCCCGATGGACTAAAGGAATCCGTTACTCGTGGGTAAAGAGTACACCCTCTGCAGAGATATTAAACCTATTCGAATAGCCGTGCCCATGGTTAAGGATCACAGTCTAGGATGGGTCAAGTGTCGGTCTTAGCGTCGGTCTTCGGAGGAAAAACCACTAAAAATATTGATTATGACTTGTGATATATGATGGTTATGATTATTATCATTATGGACTAACCGTTTGTATGATTGAAATAGAGAATATCCCTGGGACGGTACTACCTCCTAGATATTCACCATGATTGTTCCAAATTCTTTTTAAAGCCCTTTCTGTGGTGTCGCTCAGACGCTCGCCTGTGGCATTTCTTTTAAAGCCCTTTCTGTGGTGTCGCTCAGACGCCCGGCTGTGGCATTTCTTTTAAAGCCCTTTCTGTGGTGTCGCTCAGACGCCCGGCTATGGCATTTCTTTTAAAGCCCTTTCTGTGGTGTCGCTCAGACGCCCGGCTGTGGCATTTCTTTTAAAGACCTTTCTGTGGTGTCGCTCAGATGCCCGGCAGTGGCATTTCTTTTAAAGCCCTTTCTGTGGTGTCGCTCAGACGCCCGGCTGTGGCATTTCTTTTAAAGCCCTTTTTGTGGTGTCGCTCAGACGCCCGGCTGTGGCATTTCTTTTAAAGCCCTTTTATGTGGTGTCGCTAAGACGCCCGACTGCAGCATGCTTGTTGTTTATTTCGTAAATTTTTAAACTACTAGTTTATTGCGTATTCATAAATAACATGCTTGCATGCATCATAGTTTCATTTATCTTTTGTGACTAACGCCATGAGCATAAAATATTTCCAGCACATCATGGTTATATTACACCTATGTTCATAATGTTTGCGAGTACATTCAAAGTACTCACTGGCTTGTCCCTGGCTATTGTCTTGGCCAGATTGCTTGCTTGGAGAGGAGCATTGCGACGACAGCCTCGGAACCTAAGCAGCGGTGATAGCAGCCTCGCGAAGATAGGAGTTAACCTGGTCAGTTGTTCCTGTGGGAAATGGAGCCCCACAGACCGTGGTGATCCACAAACCGCTTCTGCCCCCAACCACTAGAAACCATTTGATGTACTCATAGGCCACAATGGTTTTGTACTACATATTTTGTACCTTTGCTTGGAATTTCTGTAACAAGTTGGTGCCTCATCAGCTAACAGTAATCCTGGGGCTGGTGAGCACAATGGCCCTTTTTCTGGGAATTAAAGCCCAGAAAACCGGTCGCGACAGACTTGGTATCAGAGCCAGGCTGACCATTGGCTAATCCTATCATAGCCCGGTTAATAAACTTAGGCAGACCAACCCACCGAGCCATAACCGAACCCCAGCCAAGCTTCTCATGCAAGATAGCCCCACAGTGACCCGACACCTTTTGGCAGTCGGTGCCCAACCTACCAGCCTAGCCGTCGATCATGCGCCAGTGACCGGCCCCCTAAATAGTCCTTAATCACAAGCGTGCGAAGGAAGACGCCGTCCCCTTTTTCCTATAAAAAGGGGCACGCTAACCTCAATCCAGCACCACACAGCCTCTACCCCCAAAGACCGAGCCACAATGCCTGGTCCTGTCATGCACACTGAGACCACAGCAACCAACCTTGGAGGTTTTGTGACCATACTCGCAAACCTCACCTGTCGTGCCTATGCGTTAGAAGAGCCTCCAGAATATGTTGTGTACCAAGGGTCCATGAGTGGTGAGAGCCGTCAATTCTGGGCCACTGTGCACATCTATGGTAGGGGTCTAGCACCCGAGCGCCCCTACAGGTTCACGGGAAGGACGACTTCCTTTGAGCCACAAGCCATTCAACTAGCTGCTCGAGAAGCTATAGTTCATCTCCGGCACTTGTCGCCCAGAGTTAACTGTCGCTCGTTCCACTACTACCCCAGACGAGAAGGGTATGGTAGACCACCCCAAGTTGCCAACGGAGATCACGAGACGGATCCTGCATTGTTGCACCTAGTGCGCTATGTAAGTGCACTAGAGGAGCTGTGTGATCAAATCACTATTGATCTAATCGCAGCTCGTGGAGAGCTGGTTCGTCGAGCCCCGGCGAGAGAAGGAAACGAGCCCGACGCCGACAACCCATTCATGCTGTTCGGACAACCGATCGAGACCCTGAGGACAGCCCCATCCACCAACCAAGGTGCTTTGATGACCCCGGAAGTGCTTCATCGCCTTTTGGGAGCACACTCCAACGGGAGTATGGCCAACAATCCCCGCGATGGTCATCATCGCTACCCCGAGCCTGCAGCCCCCAACCCACTCCAGCTAATTCCGACGGTGAAAACCATGGAGAAGCCTCAACATCCACAAGGCACGCCCGCATGGATGTAAACGAGGTAGACTAAGTAACCCGAGTTGTATCGAGTCCCAGTGTATTCTCGCTTGTAATCGTGTGACCTTGTAGATAAATGCCGCCTGTCGTTGCACCCCTGTAGCCTTGCCTGGATATACCAGCATTTCTATCCCAGGCACAGATACCGGAAACCTCCCCGACAACCCCCACAGTAACACGTCACCTCGGTGAAATATGTGTATCTGTGGCATTGACTTCAACCCATGGAGCAGAACTGGAAGTTTCTTTACCATTCACCTCGGTAAAAAAATGACCCAGCTCCAGTGCTATAAAGAGGCCACCACGTGACCTTGCCCAAGCACTCCTCACCTTGTGCACCATCCACACAACAATTTCTTGCCATGCCGAGCCCCAGCATTCATCTGAGAACCCTAGATGCAACCCCGGGTAGTTTTGTCAAAATATTGTGGGATTTTACTTGCAGTACCATGGGCGCTACCCAGCCACCCCAGTACGAGTTGTTCAAATCGAGAATCACCTCTTCCACCTCGAGATATTGGGCAGCAGTGCACCTCCCTCCCGTTAACCCAAACCAAGACCCAACAGAGGTCTCCTTCGTGGGGAAATCTATGCCAACCCCACCAATGGCCATAGAAGCTGCTGCATATGAAGCACTTGCTCGCCTTCGATTCGCGGTACCCTATGCCAGCGAACGAGGGTATTATTACTTCCCGAGCTGTGCAGCGCCCGGTGGAGTAACATCTTTTCCCGGTGGACGAATTGAGAGAGACCCAGTCCTGGCCAACCTTGTCCAGTACGTCATCGCTCAAGAACGTTTAACCCAACATGTGATGGGTTATCTCCAGAGCCTCGCGGATTTAAATCCACAGATCACCATCGGCAGATCACTAAGGCCCGACCAAGAGAAACGCATACATCGACTGGTCAATCCCCTTCCCCCGATAGAAGAGGAATGTGTCCCAGTACCAGAGACGTTTTCTCAAGACCCCGTTCGGTTACCATTTCCATTTTAGACGTCACTGTCGTGTTCATTATTGCAACGTCCAATTGTGTATTGTAATTTATGCGTGATGCCCTGAGCTTGTGCGACGAGTCAATTATTTGGCTTTTATTAATATATATAGTTTTGTTGTGACTTATGCTCCTTTATTTTTAACCGTTTTCCCTCGCGAAAATCCTGGAGAGTATTTGTTTTTCAAAACAACCCTTAGCAAATCTCGAGGACGAGATTTTTCTTAAGGGGGGTAGTGTTGTGACACCCAAAATTTTTGACCTTGTTTTTTTTAATTAAAATTTTGCCAGGAATTAAAACTTTAATTTTCTGAGCTCCCTTTTTATTTTTGAACCATTATTCCCTTGGTCATTATGGAGTTTTTTTTTCCAAAGAGGGAATTTTTCAAATATGTTTTTGGACTTGTTTAAACACCTCAAGAAAAACTTTTCTTTTATTAGTAGAACAAATTACATAATTAATTTGCTTGGTCCTTATTTTCTTGAAAAATGATTTCCCATGACTATATGGCCATATTTGAACTACAACCTCTTTAAAAATTTATTCAAAAATCCCACCAAAATTTGGAGATGTCATGTGCTGTTTTTAAATCACTTTTGTACAAAAATATCTTTTGTTCTTGAAATATTGTGAGCACTACACCCATTTTTCTTCTCTGGTTCAGTGGGCAATTTTGCACTACAACCCTTTTATATATTTCTTTCTAGCCTCCACCAAAATTATGGGATGTTAGTAGTACCATATGATTCAACTTTATGCAAAAACCTAGTGGTGTTATTTGCAAGTTTTGAGTGGATCAACCTCATCTTCATTATGGTCCAACATTATGGTTTGTACAGCAACCACATTTTTAGTTGCTCCTTTATCCATGATTCCTTTTCCTACTTGTAGCCCTCCCTACTAAACCCCTAAGTCCAAGAGCATACAACAATTGGATCACTTTTGGTTCATGGAATAATGCCATTTACTTTCTGTTTAGAATTGAAGTTTTACAAAACTTGCACTAACAAGTTTCAGTTTTTGGCCAACTAACCTCACCAACCTCTTTTTCACCTAATGAGGCCACCATCTGGAGTTTTTGACCACTCCAAGACCTGCCTAGATACCTCTGGCATTTTGTCAAGCACCCTGTGGGCATGGACAGCATTGGCATGTATTTTAGTTAGCAGGGTGAACCTGATCCACTGACCCATCAAGCTTGTCCACTGATCTCCTTACTAGCCCAAACCTATACCTGCTAACCCCCAACTCCAACCGAGCCACCTAGCATGCCATGGCATTTCGCCGAGCAGCTGGTGGGCGTGCACTGGGCGCGCCCAGAGCGCGCCAATTGCAGCCGCGCACATGAGCCGCCGTGTCACACCCTGCCTTGGCCCGCACTGCAGAACCTTGCCACGCACTCCCCGCCTCACCACTACACGCCAGCCCGCCCTGGCACCCTACAGCGCCACCGCCAGAGCACTTTTGGCGGCACGCCGGCGTCGGCTGACAGCCTCTGCTCCATTCAGCGCCGCCCAAGCCACCCCGGCTCGCCACCTGGCCCCTGGCACAGCCCGAACTCATCCGCAAGCGTGTCTGCTAGCTCTTGTCGCCGCCACGTCTCCCTAGCTACAGAATGGCGGTCGCCGGCGTTCTTATCCTCGGCCATCGTCGGAACCGCCTCGACTCGCCTATTTAAGGAGACCCCGAGCCCGTTCCCGCACGCAGGCAACCTCAGGCCACCCCTATGGCACTTCCCTAGCCCGCATTCGACCCAGGGAGGTTTTCTTCCCCGTCTCCGGCAACTCCGGCCACCGCCACTGCCCCTGCCGTTCCGGCGCCACCAGGACCTCCCCCTCCCCACTCTCTCCACCAGAAGCCTCCTCTTCCTCTCGTGAACCTTTCCCCCTGCTCGATTTTGATCGGGAGCCACCGCAGCCCCAAAAGCACTTTGCTCCCGAGGCCACCTCCGCCGAGAAGCTCGCCGCCGGCAGCTCCCTCCGCCCCCACCTGCCAGGCGACCACCGGGAGGACCGCCCCGGAGTAGCGGATCCATCCCCGCCCTCGGAGCCCCGCGAGGAGCCGCCAGTCGCCGGCGACGATCGCCGGAGCTCCGCCTCCGCTCGGGACAGAGGAAAGAGAGGGAGAAGACTAGTCAAACCTGACTAGTGGGCCCCCTGGACCCACTGTCAGTGACACATCGCGCCGTCCACGTGTTTAAGTGAAGGCGTAATCCCCCCAGTACGTCTCCCTGCTCCGAAAGCGTATTCCCCTCTGAAACGTTTGTCTTTTTCTGTTTTATTTAAATCAGTTTTGACCAGAACTTTGACTGACTATATCTTTTTAAATATAACTCCAATTGAATTGATTCTTTTTCCTACATCTCTAAAATATTGTCTAGTTTATTTTAAGATTTATTTGAAAATTTTCCAAAAAACTTTTTGTGCTGTTTTTGAAATATTGTTATTTGCATATTTTTGAAAATAGGATTTTGGAGAAAGGAAGAATGCTTTCAAAAGATTTGGAGTACACCTTGCCTTTCCACACCATTAAGGCAAGCATTCTGAACCCCGGGATAATTATTTTGGTGTGTTAGTTGACACGTTTATAACACCACCTTAGTTCAGAGTATTGTTATTTCATGTGATATGATCATTTGCATGGATGCATTATTGTGATTTCCTTGCTGTTCGAATTGAGCATACTCGTGTGACGGAAATCATCCTCATGTGCCTTACATGCATGCCGGTGAGGAATCCGGGAAAGCCTCTCCTTGTGTAGGTATGAACTTGTCGCCGGTCTCCGTCGGGACGGTTATATCCGGTATGGCATGGTAAGGTATAATGGGTGGTGATTTGTTGGTTGAAGTATTTTTGTTGTGCTAACCATGCAGGAAACTCATAAGCCTCCTGAGTCGGCCATAGATCGAGTCTTGTTCCGGTAACCCCGATACTTGTTTTCGTACTGCCACAGGTCCCCACCATAGGTCGGGTATGGTTCAGTAAGTTGCTAACCCTTGTCTTGGCACACACCGTACAGAGAGGCCATGGTGGAAGATACCGGCTGCATCCGGTAGGCATGCCACCTGGTCCGGGGGCATGGGTGTATTCGGTTGGGACCGAGAGGGGGATACCCCTTAGAGCGCGTGAATAGAAATTTGATCCCATGCAACGTCGAGGTTGTAGCCTCCCCACTTAGAGTTTGCTTGACAGGTGTCGTGGGTGATTCCAGACACCGGTGAGTTGAGCTGGTGTGTGCAAGTCAGGTGTGTTTTCAACTAAAAGACCATAGACAGAATTAGTCCCGATGGACTAAAGGAATCCGTTACTCGTGGGTAAAGAGTACACCCTCTGCAGAGATATTAAACCTATTCGAATAGCCGTGTCCACGATTAAGGATTACAGTCTGGGATGGGTCAAGTGTCGGTCTTAGCGTCGGTCTTCGGAGGAAAAACCACTAAAAATATTGATTATGACTTGTGATATATGATGGTTATGATTATTATCATTATGGACTAACCGTTTGTATGATTGAAATAGAGAATATCCCTGGGACGGTACTACCTCCTAGATATTCACCATGATTGTTCCAAATTCTTTTTAAAGCCCTTTCTGTGGTGTCGCTCAGACGCACGGCTGTGGCATTTCTTTTAAAGCCCTTTCTGTGGTGTCGCTCAGACGCCCGGCTGTGGCATTTCTTTTAAAGCCCTTTCTGTGGTGTCGCTCAGACGCCCGACTGTGGCATTTCTTTTAAAGGCCTTTCTGTGGTGTCGCTCAGACGCCCGGCTGTGGCATTTCTTTTAAAGCGCTTTCTGTGGTGTCGCTCAGACGCCCGGCTGTGGCATTTATTTTAAAGCCCTTTTTGTGGTGTCGCTCAGACGCCTGGCTGTGGCATTTCTTTTAAAGCCCTTTTATGTGGTGTCGCTAAGACGCCCGACTACGGCATGCTTGTTGTTTATTTCGTAGATTTTTATACTACTAGTTTATTGCGTATTCATAAATAACATGCTTGCACGCATCATAGTTTCATTTATCTTTTGTGACTAACGCCATGAGCATAAAATATTTCCAGCACATCATGGTTATATTACACCTATGTTCATAATGTTTGCGAGTACATTCAAAGTACTCACTGGCTTGTCCCTGGCTATTGTCTTGGCCAGATTGCTTGCTTGGAGAGGAGCATTGCGACGACAGCCTCGGAACCTAAGCAGCGGTGATAGCAGCCTCGCGAAGATAGGAGTTAACCTGGTCAGCTGTTCCCGTGGGAAATGGAGCCCCACAGACCGTGGTGATCCACAAACCGCTTCCGCCCCCAACCACTAGAAACCATTTGATGTACTCATAGGCCACAATGGTCTTGTACTACATATTTTGTACCTTTGCTTGGAATTTCTGTAACAAGTTGGTGCCTCATCAGCTAACAGTAATCCTGGGCTGGTGAGCACAATGGCCCTTTTTCTGGGAATTAAAGCCCGGAAAACCGGTCGTGACATTTCTCAACCTGATAAAGAGAAGACCACTTTTACTTGCCCCATTGGATCTGATGCTTATAGACGTATTCCTTTTGTTCTATGTAGTGCACCTGCTACCTTTCAAAGATGTATGACTACTATATTCTCTGACTTTTGTGAAGAGATTGTTGAGGTTTTCATGGATGACTTCTCTATTTATGGGAAGTCTTTTGATGATTGTTTAAGCAATCTTGATCGAGTTTTGCAGAGATGCGAGCAAACAAATCTTGTCTTGAATTGGGAGAAGTGCCACTTTATGGTTAATGAAGGCATTGTCTTGGGTCATAAAATTCCCGAAAGAGGTATTGAAGTGGACCAAGCAAAGGGTGATGCAATTGAGAAAATGTCGTGTCTTGAAGATATAAAAGGTATTCATAGTTTCCTAGGTCATGCTGGTTTCTATAGGAGTTTTATCAAAGAATTTTCTAAAATTTCTAGGCCTCTCACTAGTCTCTTGCAAAAGGATATTCCTTTTGTTTTTGATGATGATTGTTTAGAAGCCTTTGAAACACTCAAGAAAGCCTTAGTTTCTGCACCTATTGTTCAACCACCTGATTGGAACTTGCCTTTTGAAATTATGTGTGATGCTAGTGATTATGATGTTGGTGATGTTCTAGGACAAAGAGTTGATAAGAAACTGAATGTTATTCATTATGCTAGTAAAACTCTATATAGTGCTCAAAGAAATTATGCCACTACTGAAAAAGAATTCTTAGCAGTGGTGTTTGCTTGTGATAAATTTATACCTTATACTGTTGATTCCAAAGTAACTGTTCACACACACCATGCTGCTATTAAATATCTTATGGAAAAGAAAGATGCTAAACCTAGACTTATTTGATGGGTTCTCTTGTTACAAGAATTTGATTTACATATTATTGATATAAAAGGAGCTGAGAACCCAGTAGCTGATAACTTGTCTAGGCTTGAAAATGTGCTTGATGACCCACTACCTATTGATGATAGTTTTCCTGATGAGCAGTTAGCTGCAATAAATGTTTCTCATAGTACTCCTTGGTATGTTGATTATGCTAATTACATTGTTGCTAAATATTTACCACCTAGCTTAACATACCAACAAAAGAAAAAAGTTCTATGATTTAAGACATTACTTTTGGGATGACCCACATCTTTATAAAGAAGGAGTAGATGGTATTATTAGGCGTTGTGTACCTGAGCATGAACAGGGACAAATCCTACGGAAATGTCACTCTGAAGCTTATGGAGGGCATCATGCTGGAGATAGAACTGCTCATGAGGTATTGCAATCTGGATTTTATTGGCCTACTCTCTTCAAGGATGCCCGTAAGTTCGTCTTATCTTGTGATGAATGTCAAAGTATAGGTAATATCGGTAAGCGTCAAGAAATGCCTATGAATTATTCACTTGCTGTTGAACCATTTGATGTTTGGGGATTTGATTAGATGGGACCTTTTCCTTCCTCCAATGGGTATACACATATTTTGGTTGCTGTTGATTATGTTACTAAATGGGTAGAAGCTATTACAACCAGTAGTGCTGATCACAACACCTCTATTAAGGTTTGGAGTCCCTAGATATTTAATCACCGATGGTGGTTCACACTTTATTCATGGTGCTTTCCGTAAAATGCTTGCCAAGTATGATGTTAACCACAAAATTGCATCACCTTATCATCCTCAGTCTAGTGGTCAAGTTGAACTTAGCAATAGAGAAATAAAATTAATTTTGCAAAAGACTGTCAATAGGTCCAGGAAGAATTGGTCTAAGAAGTTAGATGATGCACTTTGGGCTTATAGAACAACATATAAAAATCCTATGGGTATGTCTCCTTATAAAATGGTTTATGGAAAAGCTTGTCATTTGCCTCTTGAGTTAGAACATAAAGCATTTTGGGCAATCAAAGAACTCAATTATGATTTCAAACTTGCTGGTGAAAAGTGGTTATTTGATATTAGCTCTCTAGATGAATGGAGAACCCAAGCTTATGAAAATGCAAAATTATTCAAAGAAAAAGTTAAAAGATGGCATGATAAAAGAATCCAAAAGCGTGAGTTTAAAGTTGGAGAACATGTTATTTTGTACAACTCTCATTTTAGATTCTTTGCAGGAAAACTCCTCTCAAAATGGGAAGGCCCATATGTCATCGAGGAGGTTTACCGGTCTGGAGCCATCAAAATAAAAAATCCCAAAGGTACTAACCCGAAGGTTGTCAATGGGCAACGAATAAAGCATTATATCTCAGGTACGCGCATTAATGTTGAAAGTAATATTATCCAAACTTTGACACCGGAAGAACACATAAAAGAGTCCTTCCGGAACACTCCAGAATCGTGAAAATAAGGAGGTACGTGATACGGTAAGTAAACGGAGTCCAAAAAATCCACAACAATATTTTTTATCAGTTTTGGAATATTTAAGAATTTTGGAAATAAGGAAACTTCC
Source organism: Aegilops umbellulata (assembly GCA_032464435.1). Lineage (NCBI taxonomy): Eukaryota > Viridiplantae > Streptophyta > Magnoliopsida > Poales > Poaceae > Aegilops > Aegilops umbellulata. Next base: position 316,040,606 of record CP136055.1, on the reverse strand, counting down.
AGGAAGCGTCCCCTGGTGGGTTGTGCCCACCTGGGACACCTTCCGAACTCCATTTTTCTCTTGTATTCTTGTCCCCCAAGATAAAAAAATCTATATATACTTCCCGAACCTATCGATCACCGTATCACGGAGAAATCCTCTGTTCTCTTTTCTTGCTGTTTCCGGTCAGATTTTTCAAGCCAGGCATCATGTCTTCCTTCTCCTCCAACAACATGGAAGAAGATGCTTGGCTGATGAAGATCGAGACGAAGAGGGAGGAGCCTACGGACACCGTCCAGGGAGACAAGGGAAAGGAAGCTACCGTAGATCCATCCCCGGTGGCAGCATAAGCACTGTTGGCTGAAGAGGAGGAGGAAGATATCCTTAAGCCCTACCTTACTAATCTTACTCCTGTTGAGATTGAAGCTTTTCGCGTCATTGAAATAGTTTGCATACAAAATAAGTATCTCACTCGCGAAAATATTTTGCATCAAGAGCATATCATCCATCTCCGGAGCGTCATCCATCTGTTGGAGAACCTCTTGATCCTTAAGGACATGATCGCTTCATCACCACCAAAGGAGAATTGAGCATCTTCACCACCAAAGGAGAATTGAGCATCGGGTATGGGCACTCCCCTTGGCTTCCGCCAAGCTTGGGGGAGGTGCCCCGATATCGTATCATCCCACTATCCTTTTGCTTTTACTTATTTTAGTTCGACCTTTTTGCTTTAGATGAAATAAAGTTTAGTTCGATCCTTTCTTCTTTGAGAGTTTGATTAGTGATCTATCCTTGTAATCGTGTGCGAGTTATATAATAAAAGTTTAGTTTGAGTTTTTGCTTTCTTTACTTCCGTGTTGCAAATAAAGAAAAGAAATAAGAAAGGAAAAAGAGAAAGGAAATAAATCAATAAGATCATATACTAATCCTATGGTAGGTGATGGCACCACATAAGGAAAAGTATAAGTAGAAAATTTTATTAGAGATTGACAAACATAGCATTAGTCAATGATGCAACTCATGAAGGAATTAATAAGGGAAGAGAAGATTCACATATAAAGATACTATCCTAGAAATCTTTTGTGATTGTGAGCCCTCATCAAAATACTACTCCCTCCGTCCCATAATATAAGAACGTTTTTGACATTAGTGTAGTGTTAAAAACGTTCTTATATTTTGGGACAGAGGGAGTATATGCCAAAATTGTTGACGCTGGACAAGGAAGACAACTTAATGGTTTATGTTTGTTTATATTCACATAGAAGTCATATTGTCATAGATCCTTCAACATGTGGTGCTTGCTGATACGTCTCCAACGTATCTATAATTTTTGATTGTTCCATGCTATATTATATTCTGTTTTGGACATTATTGGGATTTATTATACACTTTTATATTATTTTTGGGACTAACCTATTAACCGGAGGCCTAGCCCAGAACTGCTGTTTTTGCCTATTTCAGAGTTTCGCAGAAAAAGAATATCAAACGGAGTCCAAATGGAATGAAACCTTCGGGAACGTGATTTTTGGAACGAACGTGATCTAGGGGACTTGGACCCTACGTCAAGAAATCAACCAGGAAGGCACGAGGTAGGGGGGCATGCCTACCTCCCCAGGCACGCCCTCCACCCTCGTGGGCCCCCTGTTGCTCCACCGACATACTCCTTCCTCCTATATATACCTACATACCCCCAAACTACTAGATACGGAGCCAAAAACCTAATTCCACCGCCGCAACTTTCTGTACTCGTGAGATCCCATCTTGGGGCCTGTTCTGGAGCTCCACCGGAGGGGGCATCGATCACGGAGGGCTTCTACATAAACACCATAGCCTCTCCGATGATGTGTGAGTAGTTTACCTCAGACCCTCGGGTCCATAGTTATTAGCTAGATGGCTTCTTCTCTCTTTTTGGATCTCAATACAATGTTCTCCCCCTCTCTTGTGGAGATCTATTCGATGTAATCTTCTTTTGCGGTGTGTTTGTTGAGACCGATGAATTGTGGGTTTATGATCAAGTTTATCTATGAACAATATTTGAATCTTCTAAATTCTTTTATGTATGATTGGTTATCTTTGCAAGTCTCTTCGAATTATCAGTTTGGTTTGGCCTACTAGATTGATCTTTCTTGCAATGGGAGAAGTGTTTAGCTTTGGGTTCAATCTTGCGGTGTCCTTTGCCAGTAACAGTAGGGGCAGCAAGGCACGTATTGTATTGTTGCCATCAAGGATAACAAGATGGGGTTTATATCATATTGCATGAGTTTATCCCTCTACATCATGTCATCTTGCTTAAAGCGTTACTCTGTTCTTATGAACCTAATACTCTAGATGCATGCTGGATAGCGGTCGATGTGTGGAGTAATAGTAGTAGATGCAGGCAGGAGTCAGTCTACTTGTCTCGGACGTGATGCCTATATACATGATCATACCTAGATATTCTCATAACTGTGCTCAATTCTGTCAATTGCTCAACAGTAATTTGTCCACCCACCGTCAATACTTATGCTCTCGAGAGAAGCCACTAGTGAAACCTATGGCCCCCGGGTCTATTTTCCATCATATTAATCTTCCAACACTTAGCTATTTCCGTTGCCTTCTATTTTGCTTTTATTTTACTTTGCATATTTATCATAAAAGTACCAAAAAATATTATTCTATCATATCTATCAGATCTCACTCTCGTAAGTGACCGTGTAGGGATTGACAACCCCTTATCACATTGGTTGCGAGGATGTATTTGTTTGTGTAGGTGCGAGGGACTCGTGCGTGGCCTCCTACTGGATTGATACCTTGGTTCTAAAAAACTGAGGGAAATACTTACACTACTTTGCTGCATCACCCTTTCCTCTTCAAGGGAAAACCAACGCAGTGCTCAAGAGGTAGCAAGAAGGATTTCTGGCGCCGTTACCGGGGAGTCTACGCAAAAGTCAACATACCAAGTACCCATCACAAACCCTTATCTCCCGCATTACATTATTTGCCATTTTCCTCTCGTTTTCCTCTCCCCCACTTCACCCTTGCCGTTTTATTCGCCCTCTCTTTTCCATTCGCCTCTTTTTGCCCGTCTCTTGTTTGCTTGTGTGTTGGATTGCTTGCTTGTCACGATGGCTCAAGATAATACTAAATTGTGTGACTTCACCAATACCAACAACAACGATTTCCTTAGCACTCCGATTGCTCCTCTTACCGATACTGAATCTTGTGAAATCAATACTGCTTTGTTGAATCTTGTCATGAAAGATCAGTTCGCTGGCCTTCCTAGTGAAGATGCCGCTACCCATCTAAATAGCTTCGTTGATTTGTGTGATATGCAAAAGAAGAAAGATGTTGACAATGATACTGTTAAATTGAAGCTATTTCCTTTTTCGCTTAGAGATCGTGCTAAAGCTTGGTTTTCGTCTTTGCCTAAAAATAGCATTGATTCTTGGAATAAGTGCAAAGATGCTTTTATCTCTAAGTATTTTCCTCCCGCCAAGATCATCTCTCTTAGAAACGATATTATGAATTTTAAGCAACTTGATCATGAACATGTTGCACAATCTTGGGAGAGGATGAAATTAATGATACGTAATTGCCCTATGCATGGTTTGAATTTATGGATGATTATACAAAATTTCTATGCAGGATTGAATTTTGCTTCTAGAAATCTTTTAGATTCGGCCGCGGGAGGCACTTTTATGGAAATCACTTTATGAGAAGCTACTAAACTCCTAGATAATATTATGGTTAATTATTCTCAATGGCACACTGAAAGATCTACTAATAAAAAAGTGCACGCGATAGAAGAAATTAATGTTTTGAGTGGAAAGATGGATGAACTTATGAAATTATTTGCTAATAAAAGTGTTTCTTCTGATCCTAAAAATATGCCTTTGTCTACTTTGATTGAGAATAATAATGAATCTTTGGATGTGATTTTTTTTGGTAGGAATAATTTTGGTAATAACGCGTATAGAGGAAACTTTAATCCTAGGCCTTACCCTAGTAATTCCTCCAATAATTATGGTAATTCCTACAACAATTCTTATGGATTTAATAAGATGCCTTCTGAATTTGAGACTAGTGTTAAGGAATTTATGAATTAGCAAAAGAATTTCAATGCTTTGCTTGAAGAAAAATTGCTTAAGGTTGATGAATTGGCTAGGAACGTTGACAGAATTTCTCTTGATGTTGATTCTTTGAAACTTAGATCTATTCCACCTAAGCATGATATCAATGAGTCTCTCAAGGCCATGAGAATTTCTATTGATGAGTGTAAAGACAAAACCGCTAGGATGTGTGCTAAGAAAGATTGTTTTATAAAAGCGTGTTCTTCTAATTTTTATGAAAACAAAGATGAAGATCTAAAAGTTATTGATGTGTCTCCTATTAAATCTTTGTTTTGCAATATGAATCTTGATAATGATGGGACTGAATATGATCCACCTTTACCTAGAAGGCGTTCTAGAAATGCGGAGTTTTTAGATCTTGATGCTAAAATTGATAAAAGTGGGATTGAAGAGATCAAAACATTGGATATTAATGAACCCACTATTTTGGATTTAAAGGAATTTAATTATGATAGCTTCTCTTTGATAGATTGTATTTCCTTCTTGCAATCCGTGCTAAATTCTCCTCATGCTTATAGCCAAAATAAAGCTTTTACCAAACATATCGTTGATGCTTTGATGCAATCTTATGAAGAAAAACTTGAGTTGGAAGTTTCTATCCCTAGAAAACTTTATGATGAGTGGGAACCTACTATTAAAATTAAAATTAAAGTTCATGAATGCTATGCTTTGTGTGATTTGGGTGCTAGTGTTTACACGATTCCAAAGACTTTGTGCGATTTGCTAGGTTTCCGTGATTTTGATGATTGCTCTTTGAACTTACACCTTGCGTATTCCACCATTAAGAAACCTATGGGAAGAATTAATGATGTTCTTATTGTTGCGAATAGGAGCTATGTGCCCGTAGATTTTATTGTTCTTGACATAGATTGCAATCCTTCATGTCCCATTATTCTTGGTAGACCTTTCCTTAGAACGATTGGTGCAATTATTGATATGAAGGAAGGGAATATTAGGTTCCAATTTCCATTAAAGAAAGGCATGGAACACTTACCTAGAAAGAAAATAAAATTACCTTATGAATCTATTATGAGAGCCACTTATGGATTGCCTACCAAATATGGCAATACCTAGATCTATACTTGCTTTTATCCCTAGCTAGGGGCGTTAAACGATAGCGCTTGTTGGGAGGCAACCCAATTTTATTTTTAGTTTTTTGCTTTTTGGTTCTTTTTAGGAATAAATTTTTGTTCTAGCCTATGGTTAGATGTGTTTTTATGTTTTAATTAGTGTTTGTGCCAAGTTAAACCTATATGATCTTCTTGGATGATAGTTATTTGATCTTGCTGAAAATTCCAGAAACTTTCTGTTCACGAAAATAATTGTTAAAAATCACCAAAACGTGATAAAATATTAATTCCAATGGCATCTAATCAATAAACAAATTGTCTAGGTCTTCCTATTTTGGCTGAATTTTTGAAGTTCCTGAAGTTTGCGTTAGTTACTGATTACTACAGACTGTTCTGTTTTTGACAGATTCTGTTTTTCGTATGTTCTTCGCTTATTTTGATGAATCTATGGCTAGTAAAATAGTTTATAAACCATAGAGAAGTTTTAATACAGTAGGTTTAACACCAATATAAACAAAGAATGAGTTCATTACATTACCTTGAAGTGGTCTTTTGTTTTCTTTCGCTAACGGAGCTCACGAGATTTTCTGCTGAGTTTTGTGTTGTGAACTTTTCAAGTTTTGGGTGAAAGATTTGATGGATTATGGAACAAGGAGTGGAAAGAGCCTAATCTTGGGGATGCCCATGGCACCCCAAGATAATCTAAGGACACCTAAAAGCCAAAGCTTGGGGATGCCCCGGAGGGCATCCCCTCTTTCGTCTACTTCAATCGGTAACTTTACTTGGAGCTATATTTTTATTCACCACATGATATGTGTTTTGCTTGGAGCGTCTTGTATTATTTGAGTATTTATTTGTTAGTTTACCAAAATCATCCTTGCTGTACACACCTTTTGAGAGAGTCACACTTGATTCGGAATTTATTAGAATACTCTATGTGCTTCAATTATATTTTTTTGAGCTATATAGTTTTTGCTCTAGTGCTTCACTTATATCTTTTAGAGCACGGTGGTGGATTTGTTTTATAGAAACTATTGATCTCTCATGCTTCACTTATATTATTTTGGGAGTCTTTAAATAGCATGGCAATTTGCTTTAATTAATATCATGAGAAATTTGATGCTTGATAATTGTTTTGAGATATAAAGGTAGTAATATCATAGTTGTGCTAGTTGAGTAATTGTGGAATTGAAAAATACATGTGTTGGAGTTTGTGATTCCCGTAGCATGCACGTATGGTGAACCGTTATGTAACAAAGTTGGAGCATGAAGTATTTGTTGATTGTCTTCCTTTGTGTGGCGGTCGGGATCGCGCGATGGTTAACTCCTACCAACCCTTCCCCTAGGAGCATGCGTAGTAGTACTTTGCTTCGAGGGCTAATAAATTTTTGCAATAAGTATATGAGTTCTTTATGACTAATGCGAGTCCATGGATTATACGCACACTTACCTCACACTTACCTTTCCGCAATTTTCTAGCCTCTTCGGTACCGCGCATTGCCCTTTCTCACCTTGAGAGTTGGTGAAAACTTCGCCGGTGCGTCCAAACCCCGTGATATGATATGCTCTATCACACATAAACCTCCTTATATCTTCCTAAAAACAGCCACCGTACCTAGCTATCATGGCATTTCCATAGCCATTCTGACGCTCCATGGCCCGAGGGCTCTTTTCAGGAGGAGTTGAGCTTATGGCAACAAGAGTGGTTCTATATCACCGCTCCCAAGGGCACCAAGTGGGTGGCGCCGCCTGTTTTCCGCTCGGGTCCCCCACCCCGACTAGTGTCATGGGTCAATAAGGGGTTCGACTGGGGGCCGGTAAAAGACGTGCCCCTATTGCAAGGCCGCATCCGAGATCTCCTAGAAAGAGATATCAGTCTGGTCGTGGTGACGCAGGTTATGTTAATTCGCCGAGTCCTGCCTTGCAAACGTCGCCCTCTCCGTCTATGGGAGTTCAACCTGGAGGGACCACGAGCTCTCCAACACTTTCTTAGCATGACGCCAGTGGAGATGTACAAGTTGTTCTTCGGGCCACAAGTAATGTGTCCGGATTCTACGGAGGACGCAGGACTAAGCTGCAATCGTCTGGATACTCAAGTAAGTAGCCCTGTTTCTGGAAACACCACTCGTTCATCTATCACGACATCACCCTTAAAAGAGTTGTCTTTGAAACATGAATGGGTAGCGAAGGCGAAGTTAATCAGGTGTCCGGCCCCCCTTCCTGAGGCCTCGCCGAATCCCGTGTTGACCAGGATGCTGGAGATTGTGCCTTTGGAAGAGAACGAGGAGGGGGACAAGGGAGCTACGGGCTCCTCGAAGGAGTCTGTTGGGAAAGGAGGAATAAAAAATTCCTCCACCCATGGGAAGAAGAGGAGCTCCTCTGAAGACCCGGAGACCATGGTCTCAAAGCGGGGGAAGAAATCTTCGCCAGAGAGTCCTGCGCCGAGGGATACCTCGGCCGTACTGTGCCCCCAAGGGGATCAGCCCTCAACCGAGCCGTAAGTAGAGAGGGGAGTTTTAATATGAGAAACACCCCTGTTTTATTCCTGAGGAAAATAACCGAATTTTTACCTTGTAGTTCGGCTCTCAGCCCTTCTCAGCAGAGCTCATCTTCGGGGGATCTTCTTCCGGAGATGATGGAGAGCAGATCGCCTCCCCCTGCCATACCGCCTCACGAGGCGGGCGACCCCGAGGTGTCGTCACGGAGGGTTTCCCCGAATCCTGCAGGGCCGGAAGGCAGTCATATGTCCCCCCAAAGCCCTTCGTATCTGGCCTCCGAAAAAGGCCATCGGACGAGTCCGGCACCGTCCGGTGCACAGCCGGAGGAGCTGAAGGAGCTGCTCGGGCGAGCGTCTATCTCAGAAGAACACCGTACGTTAATGGGTACAGTGATTGAAAGGATTTCATCCGCGGAGAGCGGGTTGCACGAGGCCGTCAGGAGTTTACTGACAGGTTTTGAGGTATGTGAAATGATGCACCTTTTGCCAGTTCCGCATATATAGGATGCGTCCTGTGTAGATAGTAGCCCCTGAGACTCTGTGCGGTGTCAAAAGTGACGACGCGCAGAGGATCATAATCCCAGGAATAACATGTCGCCTGTCATGTGTAGGTGGCGAAATGTCCGGCGGCTAGCCGGACTGATGAATTTGCCGAACTAAAGCGGCAACTTGACGTGGCAGATGCCGACATCGCGCTTGTCAAAAAGCGGCTCGACGAGGCACAAGGTATGTAATTTGTCCGGAGACACCTGGTAAGAGGAGCTTGCCACCAGTATCTTACAGTGTTTGTACCTGATGCAGATGGGGCTGCCTCTGTGGAGTACCTTCAGGCAGAGCTTGCTCGAGCCAAGGAGCAAGCCAGGGAAAGCGATGCGGCTGCCTTAAAGGCGGCGGAAGAGCTGAACAGGCTGCTCATTGTCAAAGCAAAAAGGAGATGGCCGAGATGGCTGCGGAGTTGAAGACCGCTGCTGACCGCTGCAAGCTTTTTGAGAAAGAAGATCGGGCGGAGCGGACAGACCTGGAAAAGGCCATTACGGCGGCCAAGGATGCTCGTTTTGCGATGAGAGCAATGAAGGAGGAGCTGCGTGAGGCCGGAGATATCGCAGCTGGAAAACCCTTTATGCTGCGGATGAAGTTCGGGGATCCTAAACATGCTCTGTTGGACCGGATGTGGAGTTCGGCGGACGCATATATGGATTTAGCGGCGAGTGCCGCTAATGCGGTCGAACACTTCCGAGATCAGGAAGGTCATGAAGTGGAAAAGCTTTTCTGGTCGCAATTCCATAATCCCGAGCGTACGCTTCCATTACCCGATCGCTTGGCGGAATGGGCCGAGCTGAATAGGCTATTCGGACTCGCCATGAAGTATGTCGTGGATCATTTGTGGCCGAAAAGGCCAAAGCCGAACAGTTATTTTAGCTTGGTGCGGTGCCGCATATCAACGCGATGAAGAGGTCAACACACTGTGGAGGGTGCGTGGATGGCCCTTGCCCGTGTCAAGGCATACTGGGCGGAGATGGAGGCCACCGCTATTGCAGCCCAAGATTCGGGCGAAAGCCGAGTACCTGCCGAGCACTACTTTCAAGAAGTCCTGGAGGGCGCTCGTTTAATAGAGACGCAATGCTCGAAGGATATTATGTTCGAATAGCATGTAGCATTGTAAACCAGTACTTTGATTGAATGGAATAGCTTTCTATACTTGTGCTTACAAGAATTATAATGCCTCCTGTGCGGTCGTTTACGTATATGTATATATAACCTGAAAGATTGCAGTCGTTGGCTTCAGCCCCCACGCATATAATGCGGGGGTGTTCGCAAAAGGCGCATCATCACACTTGATCCAACATCTTGGTCCATGAAGGAGGTGGTAGCGCAGCGAACTAGGCAACCGGACTATAATGCTTTATCACTTTCACTTAGCCATAGGAGTTTAACCGTGGAGCTACTATATAGCCCCTGGTGGCACCGCGCTTGCCGGAATTTGGGGCGCTTGTGTGCATGGTCGGGAAACGGCCCTTCGTTAGTGCGGAGGAATCCTATAGATTCCGGCGGGTCATCGAGTGGTTGACTAGTCTCACGCTATATCATGACAGTCAGTTTTCGGCTTTCTCTACTGAGGTGCTCGCCTGGCTGAACCGGGGCACGATCGCAGTAGTTCTCCTGGTGTCGCCTTAGCCGATAGAGCGGAACGTAAGGCAACAAAACACAGGAGCCGGGCAAACCCAACATTTGACCAAAGACATGATTCGGAGCTGATGCATATAAGGCCAAACTCGCGACGCCGAACTCTCCCTAAGGTATTCGGTATTTATGAAAAACGGGCTAAGCAGTGCCCTTGATAATAAGCCCCTGGTGTCCAGGTACGTGCAAAATTCTGACGTGGCCACATGCCAAGACGTCAGCCTCCTCCTCGGTTATACTGAAAATCCGGGGGATGTATATCAACAAGAGACAGTAAAAAAGGTTTATGCAGGGTCTTAATCTTAAAAGAATCCTGAGGACGGGTCCCTGCTGCACGTCTGCGCCTGTGTCTCCATTGTGCCGTATCCTGGACGGGCATAGCATGGTGTTCATCTGTAAAAGAGGGGAACTTAGCTGACAAGAAAAATAATAGTAGTGCGGAATGTATGTACTAGATAAACAATGTATAATTTAAGATGGGTAAAATTGAGCCTTATTGTCGTGTATTTTACATACGCGGAGCCCCTTGTATAGGGGTGTACGGCTACTAAACCTTTATCAATTATATGTTTGCTCCGGACTCGCCTAGCCGAGTCTGTGGTCTTGATGACCTGGTAGATGCTTTTGTTGGTGAAGTTGTTTTAATGTATGGCTGTCAAGGCAGCCACAAATTCTTTCGCGCACGCGGGACACTTGGTATTTCCCTTTAGTGAGATGATGCCTCGTGGACCGGGCATCTTAAGCGTAAGAGATGCACAATGCGGTATTGCGTTAAAGCGGGCAAAAGCCTCTCGTCCCAGTAGTGCTTGATAGCTACTTCAAAATGGGGTGATGCGGAAGGTTAGCTTTTCGCGGCGGAAGTTATCGGGGGAGCCGAACATAACTTCTAACCGGAGAGAACCCATGCAATGGGCATCGGGGCCTGGCATTACTCCTTGAAAGGAAGTGTTGCTATGGCGAATTTTTGTTGGGTCTATCCCCATTTTGCGGATTGTGTCCTGATATAGCAGGTTTAAACCACTGCCGCCGTCCATCAGGACATGTGTAAAGTGGAGTCCTTCGATTATTGGATCTAGCACTAAGGCAGTCCAACCTTCGTTCCGGATACTTCTAGAGTAATCCTGATGGTCGAAGGTGATAGGTTTTAACAACCAGTGGCGAGACTCCTTTGGGGTAGGCCGCATAGGCGCCACTCTATTTTTCCCTTTTGTCACGTGAAGTACGTTTACTGTTTTGATATCGAGTGGGAAATTATTTTGTTTCCCCGTGCTCTGCTTGTGGGGTTCATCATCGTCCTCACTTGGTGTGTCGAGCCCCTTGTGTTCGGCGTTGAGTTGGCCGGATTGCTTGAAGACCCAACATTCTCTGTGGGTATGGTTTGCAGGCTTCCCGAGGGTGCTGTGGATTTGACATATCTTACCCAAGATTTTGTTTAGGTTAGATAGCTCATCCCTGTTATCCTTAGGGGGCAGCTTTTTCTGATTCTACCGAGAGCTTTTGAATCCGACGTTGACTGCCGTGCTCTTCGAGCTACTTTCCTTATTCCGGCGCTGGTCCTTACTGCGTCGTGGTTTTCCGTTTCGATCACTGACTTCGGATGTACTTGGGTCGCTTGTGCTGCGTCTTGCCAACCAGCTGTCCTCTCCCGCGCAAAAGCGGGTCATGAGGCTTGTTAATGCGGCCATTGTTCTTGGCTTTTCTTGGCCGAGGTGTATGGCAAGCCATTCGTCTCGAACGCTGTGTTTGAAAGCTGCTGAAGCTTCGGCGTCCGGACAGTCGACTATCTGGTTCTTTTTAGTAAGAAATCTGTTCCAGAGTTTCCGGGCCGACTCTCCGGGCTGTTGAGTTATATGACTTAGATCATCTGCATCCGGAGGTCGGACATAGGTTCCTTGAAAATTTGCCCGAAAAGCCTCCTCGAGCTCTTCCCAACTTCCAATGGTGTTTTCGGGAAGGCCTTTAAGCCAATGCCGGGCTGGCCCTTTGAGCTTGAGGGGTAAGTATTTTATGGCGTGGAGGTCATCTCCTCGGGCCATGTGTATGTGGAGAATATAATCCTCAATCCAGACTCCAGGGTGTGTGGTTCCATCGTATGCCTCTATGTTTGTGGGCTTAAATCCCACTAGAAACTCATGGTCCAGCACCTCATCGGTGAAACAGAGGGGGTGTGCAGCACCCCTATATTTGGGTGTGCCGTGTTGTGCGGATGTTTGTTGCGTCGCATTGCTTACTAGAGCTTGCTTTCTTGGCCCGTAGAGAGACCTTGTTGGGCCATCCTTTTGATGCGAATCCTTGGGTAGATCGCGTGTTGATTTGTGTGCGGCGCCATATGCCATTCTGTGTTGGCTATGGGGTCGTCTATCCGACCGAGTGGCTTCCTAATTTTTTGATTTTGGGGGCTCTAGGGCCTCTTCATCAAATTCGGGCAGTAGCTTTCGCTTCGGGTAGCTCTTTGTGTGGCGACTATCGCCGTATTTGTCTGCGGTGTTGAATATTCTGCTCCATCTGATTCGGAGTGCGTCTTCCGTGGTTTTGAGCTTCCACTTCTACTTTTTCAGGCTGCGCGCCGTGGCGGCAAGCCTTTTGTGGAGGGTTTCCCGTTCTAGGAGTTTGTTCGGCGTGAGGTCGTCCAGACTGTTATCTTCGCCGAGGACGGGTTGTGCGGTTTGTGTATCCAAGCTATCTTGTTCGAACGGTTTCTCGATGGCATGTTCGCCGACCGCCAGTTCGCCCTGCTCTGTGGCTGGGTCCGTCTGGCTGCTGTCTCTGTCGAGGCGGGGCTTGGAGCGGCGCTTACGTCGCCGCTTTGACTGCTTGTCGAAGGAATGATCCCTCGTTGCGTCCCGTTGATCCTCGTTGCCGCTTCCTTTAGGTTTGTCCACCATATATACCTCGTGAGATGAGGTGGTTGTCCATTGCCCTATAGGCGCTGGTTCTTGTTCGTCTCCTACATCGTCGTCCATACCGTCGATGTCTTCGGAGTCAAAGTCTAGCATGTCGGTTAAATCATCGACAGTGGCTATGAAGTGGGTGGTGGGTGGGCATCGAATTTCTTTGTCGTCTGCATCCCAATCCTGTTGGCCATAATCCGGCCAGGACTCTCCTAACAAAGAGAGAGACCTTAGTGAATTCAGAATATCGCCGAAGGGAGAGTGCTGAAAGATATCCGCGGCGGTGAATTCCATGACCAGCGCCCAATCGGATTCGATTGGCAAGGGCGCGGGGGGCTCGGAGTCCGAAAAGGAGTCCGACACCTTGGAGTCACGAGCTTCGCAAAGGACAAGGCTGGTGTTCGGCTCGATCATCGTAGAGATTGCAGCCCCTGAGGCGGTGTCCAGCCACCCGTCCTCGATTGGTGGAGTTGGCTCCGAGCTAAGGGTCAGAGCGGACGCGGGTGCGGCCTCCAGGGCACTGTTCGGCGGCAGAGCTAGATCATGCCCTTCGTGACAGTGCGGCATGCTCGGCTGTGGCTCAAATCCGTTGAAGATCAAGTCCCCGCGGATATCGGCCGTGTAGTTCAAACTTCCAGATCTGACCTGATGGCCAGGGGCGTAGCTTTCGATCTACTCCAGATGGACAAGTGAGTTGGCTTGCAGTGTAAAGCCGCCGAATACGAAGATCTGTCCGGGGAGAAAAGTCTCACCCTGGATCGCATCGCCGTTGATGATTGGAGGAGCCATCGGGCCTAAAAGTGATGACACAGAGGAACTCTCAATGAAAGCACCAATGTCGGTGTCAAAACCGGCGGATCTCGGGTAGGGGGTCCCGAACTGTGCGTCTAGGCGGATGGTAACAGGAGACAAGGGACACGATGTTTTTACCCAGGTTCGGGCCCTCTCGATGGAGGTAGAACCCTACTCCTGCTTGATTAATATTGATGATATGGGTAGTACAAGAGTAGATCTACCACGAGATCAGAGAGGCTAAACCCTAGAAGCTAGCCTATGGTATGATTGTTGTTCGTCCTATGGACTAAAACCCTCTGGTTTATATAGACACCGAAGAGGGTTAGGGTTACACAGAGTCGGTTACAACGGAAGGAGATCTACATATCCGTATCGCCAAGCTTGCCTTCCATGCCAAGGAAAGTCCCATCCGGACACGGGACGAAGTCTTCAATCTTGTATCTTCATAGTCCAGGAGTCCGGCCAAAGGTCATAGTCCGGCTATCCGAACACCCCCTAATCCAGGACTCCCTCAGTCCCACCGAAATGCCTAATGGTCACATTTTGAACTAAATCGGTCCGACCGAGTTTCATGATTCGGTCTCAACGAGTTTGGTGATTTGTGTGTAACGGTTAGATTTTGTGTGGAGGCTATATATACCCCTCCACCCACTCTTCATTCGTGGTGAGAGCCATCAGAACATGCCTACACTTCCAATACATATTTTCTGAGAGAGAACCACCTACACTTGTGTTGAGGTCAAGATATTCCATTCCAACCACATAAATCTTGATCTCTAGACTTCCCCAAGTTGCTTTCCACTCAAATCCTCTTTCCACCAAATCGAATCCTATGAGAGAGAGTTGAGTGTTGGGGAGACTATCATTTGAAGCACAAGAGCAAGGAGTTCATCATCAACACACCATTTGTAACTTCTTGGAGAGTGGTGTATCCTAGATTGGCTAGGTGTCACTTGGGAGCCTCCGACAAGATTGTGGAGTTGAACCAACGAGTTTGTAAGGGCAAGGAGATGGCCTACTTCGTGAAGATCTACCTGAGTGAGGCAAGTCCTTCGTGGGCAACAGCCATGGTGGGATAGACAAGGTTGCTTCTTCGTGGACCCTTCGTGGGTGGAGCCCTCCGTGGACTCGCGCAACCGTTACCCTTCATGGGTTGAAGTCTCCATCAACGTGGATGTACGATAGCACCACCTATCGGAACCACGGATAAAAAATTTCCGTGTCTCCAAATTGTGTTTGCACACTCCAATCTCTTCTCTTTACATTCTTGCAACTTGCATGCTTTACTTTTCGCTGCTCATATACTCTTTGTATGCTTGCATGCTTGCTTGATATGTATTGTGAATGTTTAAACTTGTGCTAATACTCCACTTCAACTCAAGAGATTAAAAACTGCAACCTTTCTGGATTAAAGTGTATTCACCCCCCTCTAGACCCCTCTTCTCGATCCTTTCACCACTGACTTGTTGGAAATAATACATACTGATGTACGCGGTCCGATGAGTGTTGAGGCTCGCGGCGGGTATCGTTATTTTCTGACCTTCACAGATGATTTGAGGAGATATGGGTATATCTACTAAATGAAACATAAGTCTGAAAGATTTGAAAAGTTTAAAGAATTTCAGAGTGAAGTGGAAAATCATCGTAACAAGAAAATAAAGTTTCTACGATCCGATCGCGGAGGCGAATATTTGAGTTACGAGTTTGGTCTTCATTTGAAACAATGTGGAATAGTTTCGCAACTCACGCCACTTGGAACACCACAACGTAATGGTGTGTCTGAACATCGTAACCATACTTTATTAGATATGGTGCAATCTATGATGTCTCTTACCGATTTACCACTATCATTTTGGGGTTATGCTTTAGAGATGACTGCATTCACATTAAATAGGGCACCATCTAAATCCGTTGAGACGACACCATATGAACTATGGTTTGGCAAGAAACCTAAGTTGTCGTTTCTTAAAGTTTGGGCTTGCGATGCTTATGTGAAAAAGCTTCAACCTGATAAGCTCGAACCCAAATCGAAGAAATGTGTCTTCATAGGATACCCAAAAGAAACTGTTGGGTACACCTTCTATCACAGATCTGAAGGCAAGATATTCATTGTTAAGAATGGATCCTTTCTAGAGAAGGAGTTTCTCTTGAAAGAAGTGAGTGGGAGGAAAGTAGAACTTAATGAGGTAGTTGTACCTTCTCTCGAATTAGAAAGTAGTTCATCACAGAAATCAGTTCCAGTGATACCTACACTAATTAGTGAGGAAGTTAATGATGATGATCATGAAACTTCAGATCAAGTTACTACAAAACCTCGTTGGTCAACCATAGTACGTTCCGCACCAGAGTGGTGCCGTAATCTTGTTCTGGAAGTCATGTTACTAGACCATGACGAACCTACGAACTATGAGGAAGCGATGATGAGCCCAGATTCCGCAAAATGGCTTAAGGCCATGAAATATGAGATGGGATCCATGTATGAGAACAAAGTGTGGACTTTGGTTGACTTGCCCGATGATTGGCAAGCCATAGAGAATAAATGGATCTTCAAGAAGAAGATTGACGCTGACGGTAATGTTACTGTCTACAAAGCTCGACTTGTTGCGAAAGGTTTTCGACAAGTTCAAGGAGTTGACTACGATGAGACCTTCTCACCCGTAGTGATGCTTAAGTCTGTCCGAATCATGTTAGAAATTGCCACATTTTATGATTATGAAATTTGGCAAATGGATGTCAAAACTGCATTCGATAATGGGTTTCTTAAAGAAGAGTTGTATATGATGCAACCAGAAGGTTTTTTCGATCCGAAAGGTGCTAACAAAGTGTGCAAGCTCCAGCAATCCATTTTATGGACTGGTGCAAGCCTCTCGGAGTTGGAATATACGCTTTGATAGTGTGATCAAAGCATATGGTTTTATACAAACTTTTGGAGAAGCCTGTATTTACAAGAAAGTGAGTGGGAGCTCTGTAGCATTTCTGATATTATATGTGGATGACATATTGTTGATTGGAAATAATACAAAATTTCTGGATAGCATAAAAGGATATTTGAATAAGAATTTTTTTAATGAAAGACCTCGGTGAATCTTCTTGTATATTGGGCATCAAGATCTATAGGGATAGATCAAGAC
This sequence comes from Aegilops umbellulata, assembly GCA_032464435.1. NCBI lineage: Eukaryota > Viridiplantae > Streptophyta > Magnoliopsida > Poales > Poaceae > Aegilops > Aegilops umbellulata. The sequence goes on along the minus strand of CP136055.1, from coordinate 316,023,953 downwards.
GCTTAATTGGAGTTTCACAAAGCACATACCTTGATAAAGTTTTGAAGAAGTTCAAAATGGATCAGTCAAAGAAAGCGTTCTTGCCTGTGTTACAAGGTGTGAAGTTGCGTCAGACTCAATGCCCGACCACTGCAGAAGATAGAGAGAAAATGAAAGTCATTCCCTATGCCTCACCCATTGGTTCTGTCATGTATGCAATGCTGCATACTAGACCTGATGTGTGCCTTGCTATAAGTTTAGCAGGGAGGTACCAAAGTAATCCAGGAGTGGATCACTGGACAGCGGTCAAGAACATCCTAAAATACCTAAAAAGGACTAAGGATATGTTTCTTGTTTATGGAGGTGACAAAGAGCTTATCGTAAATGGTTACGTCGATGCAAGCTTTGACACTGATCCAGATGACTCTAAGTCGCAAACAGGATATGTATTTATATTGAATGGTGGAGCTGTCAGTTGCTGCAGTTCCAAGTAGAACGTTGTGGCGGGACCTATGTGTGAAGTGGAGTACATAGCTGCTTCGAAAGCAGCAAATGAAGGAGTCTGGATGAAGGAGTTCATATCCGATCTAGGTGTAATACCTAGTGCATCGGGTCCAATGAAAATATTTTGTGACAATACTGGAGCAATTGCCTTAGTGAAGGAATCCAGATTTCACAAGAGAATCAAACACATCAAGAGTCGCTTCAACTCCATCCGCGATCAAGTCAAGGAGGGAGACATAGAAATTTGCAAAATACACACGGATTTGAATGTTGCAGACCCGTTGACTAAGCCTCTTCCACGAGCAAAGCATGATCAGCACCAAGACTCCATGGGTGTTAGAATCATTACTATGCAATCTAGATTATTGACTCTAGTGCAAGTGGGAGACTGATGGAAATATGCCCTAGAGGCAATAACAAAGTTGTTATTTATATTTCCTTATATCATGATAAATGGTTATTATTCATGCTAGAATTGTATTAACCGGAAACTTTATACATGTGTGAGTACATAGACAAAACAAAGTGTCCCTAGTATGCCTCTACTTGACTAGCTCGTTAATCAACAATGGTTAAGTTTCCTGACCATAGACATGTGTTGTCATTTGATGAATGGGATCACATCATTAGGAGAACGATGTGATGGACAAGACCCATCCGTTAGCTTAGCATAATGATCGTTAAGTTTTATTGCTATTACTTTCTTCACGACTTGTATATATTCCTCTGAGTATGAGATTATGCAACTCCCGAATACCGGAGGAACACCTTGTGTGCTATAAAATGTCACAACGTAACTAGGTGATTATAAAGGTGCTCCACAGGTGTCTCCGAAGGTGTTTGTTGGGTTGGCATAGATCGATATTAGGATTTGTCACTCCGAGTATCAGAGAGGTATCTCTAGGCCCTCTCGGCAATGAACATCACTATAAGCCTTGCAAGCAATGTGACTAATGACTTAGTCACGGGATGATGCATTACGGAACGAGTAAAGAGACTTGCCGGTAACAAGATTGAACTAGGTATGAGGATACCGACGATTGAATCTCGGGCAAGTAACATACCGATGACAAAGGGAATAACATATGTTGTTATTGCAGTTTGACCAATAAAGATCTTCGTAGAATATGTTGGAACCAATATGGGCATCCAGGTTTCGATTTTGGTTATTGATCAGAGATGTGTATCAATCATGTCTACATAGTTCTCGAACCCGTAGGGTCCACACGCTTAACATTCAATGACGATTTGTATTATGAGTTATGTGTTTTGGTGACTAAAGATTGTTCAGAGTCCCGGATGAGATCACAGATATGACGAGGAGTCTCGAAATAGTCGAGAGGTAAAGATTGATATATTGGACGAAGGTATTTGGAAACCGGAATGGTTTTGGGACGTTCCAGATATTTATCTGGGTACCGAGGGGTTACCGGAACCCCCCGAGAAAGTAATGGGCCTTCATGGGCCATAGGGGAGAAATAGAGGGGAGCCCGTAGTGTGCCCCCCCCAGGGAGTCCGAATTGGACAAGGGGGAGGGGCGCGGCCCCCTTTCCTCTTTCCCTCTCCCTCTCCCTCTCCTTCCCTCTTTCCCCTCGATGAGAAAGGAAAAAAGGGGGGCCGAATCCTACTAGGACTGGAGTCCTAGTAGGATTCCCCCCTTGGCGCACCCCTTGGTGTCCGGCCTCCTCCTCCCCTCCTTTATATACGGGGGTAGGGGGCACCCCAAAGCACAACAATTATTCTCTTAGCCGTGTGCGGTGTCCCCCTCCATAGTTTACTCCTCCGGTCATAGCGTCGTAGTGCTTAGACGAAGCCCTGCGCGGATCACATCACCATCACCATCACCATGCCGTTTGATGACCCACAAGTATAGGGGATCAATTGTAGCTCTTTTCGATAAGTAAGAGTGTCGAACCCAACGAGGAGCAGAAGGAAATGACAAGTGGTTTTCAGCAAGGTAATGTCTGCAAGTGCTGAAATTATAAGTAGTAGAGTAGTTTGATAGGAAGATAATTTCTAACGAGCAAGAAACCATAGTAGTAACAAAAGTGCAGAAAGGTAGCCCAATCCTTTTGAGGCAAAGGACATGCCAAAATTGTCTCTTATAATAATCAAAGCATTCTTGAGGGTACACGGGAATTTCATCTAGTCACTTTCACCATGTTGGTTTGATTCGTGTTTGGTACTTTGATAATTTGATATGTGGGTGGACCGGTGCTTAGGTGATGTTCTTACTTGAACAAACCTCCTACTTATGACTAACCCTCCCGCAAGCATCTGCAACTACGAGAAAGTATTAAGAATAAATTCTAACCATAGCATTAAACTTTTGGGTCCAATCGGTCCCTTACGGAATAGCGCATAAACTGGGGTTTTAAGCTTTTGTCACTCTCGCAACCCATCATCTAATTGCTACTCCACAATGCATTCCCTTAGGCCCAAATATAGTGAAGTGTCATGTAGTCGACATTCACATGACACCACTAAGGGAATCACAACATACATACTATCAAAATATCGAACACATATCAAGTTCATATGATTACTTGCAACATGATTTCTCCCGTGACCTCAAGAACAAAAGTAACTACTCACAAATGATAATCATGATCACGATCAGAGGGGTATTAAATAGCATATTGGATCTGAACATATAATCTTCCACCAAATAAACCATATAGTAATCAACTACAAGATGTAATCAACACTACTAGTCACCCACAAGCACCAATCTATAGTTCCGGTAACAAGAATGAACACAAGAGATGAACTATAGTTTGAGATGAGATGGTTCTGTTGAAGATGTTGATGGAGATTGCCCTCCCTAAGATGGGAGAGTTGTTGGTGATGATGATGACGACGATTTCCCCCTCCGGGAGGGAAGTTCCCCCGATGGAATCGCTCCGCCGAAGGGCAAAAGTGCTCCTGCCCAAGTTCCACCTCAAGACGGCGGCGCTCCGTCCCGAAAGTCCTCTCCTTATTTTTTTCTAGGTCAAAATGACCTGTATACCAGAAGATGGGCACCGCAGGTGGGCCTTGGTGAGCACAACCCACCAGGGCACGTCTGGGCTCCCTGGCGCACCCTGGTGGGTTGTGCCCACCTGGTGGGCCCCCTCTCATAGTTATTTGCTCCTATATTCCTCAAATATTTCATAAAAATTCCCCGTGAAGTTTCAGCTTGTTTGGAGTTGTGCAGAATAGGTGGCCTGACGTAGCTTTTCCAGGTCTAGATTACCAGCTACCAGAATTCTCCCTCTTTGTGTATACCTTGGATATTATGAGAGAAAAGGTATTAGAATTACTCCAAAAAGCATTATTATGGATAAAACATCATAAGTAATAGTAAGAAAACATGATGCAAAATGGACGTATCAACTCCCCCAAGCTTAGACCTCGCTTGTCCTCAAGCGAAAATCGAAATCGAAAAACATGTCCACATGCTTAGAGAGAGAGAGAGAGAGAGAGAGAGAGAGAGAGAGGTCGATAAAAACAAAATACGGACATAGAAACATCATGTTCATTATTATAACAACAACAAACTTAAACATAATACTTTTATCATAGAACTTTTATCATAGACTTCTCATGAATAAGTGACAATTCATCACACTATTGAAGTACAAAACAAAAACTCTATTAAAAACCAACAAACTATGTTCTTAGTCAACTTTGCAACTACAATTCATCATCTTTTCAGGAAGGGTCGCGTATCGGAGCCTTTAGGCAAGTTCACATACTCAACCATCATATAGTCTTCTATGGTTGCTAACACTCATTGCGTACACATGAGCAAAACGTTTCAACTGGACACATAGAAAGATATGAGCTTATAGTTTCGCCTCCCAACACATTCACCTCAAAGGTGATGCCAACAATAATAACTTATGCTATCTATATTCAACTGGACATATGTGCCTAGATCTTTCCTCACCACATGATGCTTGCCAAAGGAGAAAAATAAAAATGAATAGAAGGAAAACTTTGACTCTTTGCATAAAAGTAAATATATAAAAGTAAAAGATAGGCCCTTCGCAGAGGGAAGCAGAGGTTGCCATGTGCTTTTTTGTTTGTATGCTCAACCCCTTAGTGCAAAAGAATGTCACCTTGCATTGCCCCTTGTGATAGCAACCTTTATTATGCAGTATGTCAATTTTAATTCTTCACCATCACAACTTTGTGCAATGCTCAGTTTTCTCTTACACTAAATGATCTCACACATTTAGGAGCAATTTTTATTGCCTTTTTGCACCGATGGTAACTTACTTGAGGGATCTTTCTCAATCCCTAGGTAGGTATGGTGGACACTTGAAAAGAAGATTTGGGTTTAAGGGTTTTTGGATGCACAAGTAGTATCTCTACTTAGTGCGGAATTTTTGGCTAGCAAAGATAGAGGGATGATACGTCCATTTTGCATCATGTTTTCTTCCTGTTATTTATGATGTTTTTATCCATAATAATGCTTTTTTGGAGTAATTCTAATGCCTTTTCTCTCATAATTTGCAAGGCACACACCAAGAGGGAGAATTCCGACAGCTGGAAATCTGGACCTGGAAAAGCTACATTAGGCTACCTATTCTGCACAACTCAAAACAAGCTAAAACTTCACGGAGATATTTTATGAAATATATAAGAATTATTGGAGTAAATAACTACCAGAGGGGGCCCACCAGGTGGGCACAACCCACCTGGGTGCGCCCTGGTGGGTTGTGCTCACCCAAGCCCACCTCAGCTGCCCATCTTCTAGTATATAAGTCATTTTGACCTAGAAAAAATAAGGAGAGGACTTTCAGGATGGAGCACCGCCGTCTCAAGGAGGAACTTGGGCAGGAGCACTTTTGCCCTCCGGCGGAGCAATTCCGCCGGGGGAACTTCCCTCCCGGAGGGGGAAATCATCGTCCTCATCACCGACAACTCTCCCATATTGGGGAGGGCAATATCCATCAACATCTTCAACAACACCATCTCATCTCAAACCCTGGTTCATCTCTTGTGTTCAATCTTGTTATTGGTGCTTGTGGGTGACTAGTAGTGTTGATTACATCTTGTAGTTGATTAATATATGGTTTATTTGGTGGAAGATTATATGTTCAGATCCATTATGCTATTTAATACTCATCTCATAATGAGCATGTTTATCATTTGTGAGTAGTTACTTTTGTTCTTGAGGTCACGGGAGAAATCATGTTGCAAGTAATCATGTGAACTTGATATGTGTTCGATATTTTGATAGTATGTATGTTGTGATTCCCTTAGTGGTGTCATGTGAATGTCGACTACATGACACTTCACCATATTTGGGCCTAAGGGAATGCATTGTGGAGTAGAAATTAGATGATGAGTTGCGAGAGTGACAGAAGCTTAAACCCCAGTTTATGCGTTATTCCGTAAGTGACCGATTGGATCCAAAAGTTTAATGCTATGGTTAGAATTTATTCTTAATACTTTTCTCGTAGTTGCGGATGCTTGCGGGAGGGTTAATCATAAGTAGGTGGTTTATTCAAGTAAAAACAACACCTAAGCACTGGTCCACCCACATATCAAATTATCAAAGTAGCGAACACAAATCGAACCAACATGATGAAAGTGACTAGATGAAATTCCCGTGTACCCTCAAGAACGCTTTGCTTATCATAAGAGATCACTTTGGCCTGTCCTTTGCCTCAAAAGGATTGGCTACCTTTCTGCACTTTTGTTACCATTACCGTTACTTGCTTGTTACAAATTATCTTGCTATCAAACTACTCCGCTACTTACAATTTCAGCACTCGCAGACATTACCTTGCTGAAAACCACTTGTCATTTCCTTTTGCTCCTCGTTGGGTTCGACACTCTTACTTATCAAAAAGAGCTACAATTTATCCCCTATACTTGTGGGTCATCAAGGCTATTTTCTGGTGCCATTTCCGGGGAGTGAAACGCCTTTGGTAAGTGGAAATTGGTAAGGAAACATTTATATAGTGTGCTGAAATTTATTGTCACTTGTTACTATGGAAAACAATTCTTTGAGGGGTTTGTTCGGGGTATATTCAACTCGTCCGGAACCACAATTAGCTACCCCTCAACCTACTGCACCTACTGAAAACATTGAATATGAAATTCCTTCAGGTATGATAGAACAACTGCTAGCTAATCCTTATGCAGGAGATGGAATCGAACATCCTAATATGCACTTGATATATGTGGAACAAATTTGTGGATTGTTTAAGCTTGCAAGTTTACCCAGGGATGAAGTTATGGAAAAGGATTTCCCTTTATCTTTGAAGGGAAAAGCATTTGCATGGTATAGGCTATGCGACGATATTGGATCTTGGAATTGGAATCGTTTGAAATTGGAGTTCCACCAAACAATTTATCCTATGCATCTAGTTCATCGTGATCGGAATTATATATATAATTTTTGGCCTCGTGAAGGAGAAAGTATCACTCTTTCTTGGGGGAGGCTTAAGTCAATGTTATATTCATGCCCCAATCATGAGCTGTCAAGAGAAATTGTTATCCATAATTTTTATGCTCGGCTTTCTCATAATGATCGATCCATGCTCGATACTTCTTGTGCTGGTTCTTTTATGAACAAGACTATTGAATTCCGGTGGGATCTTTTGGAATGAATTAAACGCAAATTTGAAGATTGGGAACTCGAGGAAGGTAAAGAGTCAGGTATTAAGCTTAAGTATGATTGTGTTAAATCTTTTATGGACACCGATGCTTTTCAAAAGTTTAGCACTAAATATGGACTTGACTTTGAGATAGTAGCATCCTTTTGTTAATCATTTGCTACTCATGTTGAACTCCCTAAAGAGAAGTGGTTTAAATATCACCCACCTATTAAAGAAGAAATTAAAGAACCGGTGCCAGTTAAAGAAGAAACTATACTTTATAATGTTGATCCAGTTGTTCCTTCTGCTTATATTGAGAAACCACCTTTCCCTGTTAGGATAAAGGAACATGCTAAAGTTTCAACTGTGGCTAACAAAAGCTATATTAGAACACCTAAACCTGATGAACAAATTAAAGTAGAACCTAGTATTGCTATGGTTAAAGATCTCTTAGAAGAAGATATAGATGGGCATGTTGTTTACTTATGTGAAGAAGCTTCTAGAATTGCCAAACCTGATAAAAGGATAAACATAGACATGTTGTGGGCATGCCTGTCATCTCAGTTAAAATAGGAGATCATTTTTATCATGGTTTATGTGACATAGGTGCTAGTGTGAGTGCTATTCCTTACACTTTATATCAAGAAATTATGAAAGACATAGCACCTGCAGAAATAGAAGACATAGATGTTACTATTAAAATTGCTAATAGAGACACCATATCACCAATTGGGATTGTTAGAGATGTTGAAGTCTTGTGTGGGAAAATAAAATACCCCACTGATTTCCTTGTTCTTGGTTCCCCACAAGATGACTTCTGTCCCATTATTTTTGGTAGACCTTTCTTGAACACAGTTAATGCTAAGATAGATTGTAAGAAACAAACTGTCGGTGTTAGCTTTGGTAATGAGTCTCATGAGTTTAATTTTTCCAAGTTTAGTAGAAATCTTCATGAAAAAAAATTGCCTAGTAAGGATGAATTAATTGGTCCTGCTTCTATTGTTGTACCACCTACTGATACTTTAGAACAGTATTTGCTAGACCATGAAAATGATTTAAATATGCATGAAAGAAATGAAATAGATAAAAAATTTCTTTGAACAACGTCCTCTACTTAAACACAATTTGCCTATTGAAACTTTAGGAGGTCCACCTCCACCTAAAGGTGATCCTGTGTTTGAATTAAAACAATTGCCAAACACTTTGAAATATGCTTATCTTGATGAAAAGAAGATATATCCTATTATTATTAGTGCTAACCTTTTAGAACATGAAGAAGAAAGATTATTGAAAGTTCTAAGGAAGCACTGAGCTGCTATTGGATATACTCTTGACGATTTAAAGGGCATTAGTCCCACTCTATGTCAGCACAAAATTAATATGGAACCTGATGCTAAACCCATTGTTGATCACCAATGTCGGTTAAATCCGAAGATGAAAGAAGTGGTAAGAACGGAAATATTAAAACTTCTGGAAGCATGTATAATCTATTCTATAGAAGATAGTAGATGGGTAAGTCCTGTCCATTGTGTTCCTAAGAAAGGAGGTATAACTGTTGTTCCTAATGATAAGAATGAACTTATTCCACAAAGAATTGTTACAGGCTATAGAATGGCAATTGATTTTAGAAAATTAAACAAAGCAACTAGAAAAGATCATTACCCTTTGCCTTTTATTGATCAAATGCTTGGAAGATTATCTAAGCACACACACTTTTGCTTCCTTGATGGATATTCTGGTTTTTCACAAATACCTGTTTCTTGTGACACCCAAAATTTTTGACCTTGTTTTTTTTAATTAAAATTTTGCCAGGAATTAAAACTTTAATTTTCTGAGCTCCCTTTTTATTTTTGAACCATTATTCCCTTGGTCATTATGGAGTTTTTTTTCCAAAGAGGGAATTTTTTAAATATTTTTTTGGACTTGTTTAAACACCTCAAGAAAAACTTATCTTTTATTAGTAGAACAAATTACATAATTAATTTGCTTGGTCCTTATTTTCTTGAAAAATGATTTCCCATGACTATATGGCCATATTTGAACTACAACCTCTTTAAAAATTTATTCAAAAATCCCACCAAAATTTGGAGATGTCATGTGCTGTTTTTAAATCACTTTTGTACAAAAATATCTTTTGTTCTTGAAATATTGTGAGCACTACACCCATTTTTCTTCTCTGGTTCAGTGGGCAATTTTGCACTACAACCCTTTTATATATTTCTTTCTAGCCTCCACCAAAATTATGGGATGTTAGTAGTATCATATGATTCAACTTTATGCAAAAACCTAGTGGTGTTATTTGCAAGTTTTGAGTGGATCAACCTCATCTTCATTCTGGTCCAACATTATGGTTTGTACAGCAACCACATTTTTAGTTGCTCCTTTATCCATGATTCCTTTTCCTACTTGTAGCCCTCCCTACTAAACCCCTAAGTCCAAGAGCATACAACAATTGGATCACTTTTGGTTCATGGAATAATGCCATTTACTTTCTGTCCAGAATTGAAGTTTTACAAAACTTGCACTAACAAGTTTTAGTTTTTGGCCAACTAACCTCACCAACCTCTTTTTCACCTAATGAGGCCACCATCTGGAGTTTTTGACCACTCCAAGACCTGCCTAGATACCTCTGGCATTTTGTCAAGCACCCTGTGGGCATGGACAGTATTGGCATGGATTTTAGTTAGCAGGGTGAACCTGATCCACTGACCCATCAAGCTTGTCCACTGATCTCCTTACTAGCCCAAACCTATACCTGCTAACCCCCAACTCCAACCGAGCCACCTAGGATGCCATGGCATTTCGCCGAGCAGCTGGTGGGCGTGCACTGGGCGCGCCCAGAGCGCGCCAATTGCAGCCGCGCACACGAGCCGCCGCGTCACACGCTGCCTTGGCCCGCACTGCAGAACCTTGCCACGCACTCCCCGCCTCACCACTACACGCCAGCCCGCCCTGGCACCCTACAGCGCCACCGCCAGAGCACTTTTGGCGGCACGCCGGTGTCGGCCGACAGCCTCTGCTCCATTCAGCGCCGCCCAAGCCACCCCGGCTCGCCACCTGGCCCCTGGCACAGCCCGAACTCATCTGCAAGCGTGTCTGCTAGCTCTTGTCGCCGCCACGTCTTCCTAGCTACAGAATGGCGGTCGCCGGCGTTCTTATCCTCGGCCATCGTCGGAACCGCCTCGACTCGCCTATTTAAGGAGACCCCGAGCCCGTTCCCGCACGCAGGCAACCTCAGGCCACCCCTATGGCGCTTCCCTAGCCCGCATTCGACCCAGGGAGGTTTTCTTCCCCGTCTCCGGCAACTCCGGCCACCGCCACTGCCCCTGCCGTTCCGGCGCCACCAGGACCTCCCCCTCCCCACTCTCTCCACCAGAAGCCTCCTCTTCCTCCCGTGAACCTTTCCCCCTGCTCGATTTTGATCGGGAGCCACCGCAGCCCCAAAAGCACTTTGCTCCCGAGGCCACCTCCGCCGAGAAGCTCGCCGCCGGCAGCTCCCTCCGCCCCCACCTGCCAGGCGACCACCGGGAGGACCACCCCAGAGTAGCGGATCCATCCCCGCCCTCGGAGCCCCGCGAGGAGCCGCCAGTCGCCGGCGACGATCGCCGGAGCTCCGCCTCCGCTCGGGACAGAGGAAAGAGAGGGAGAAGACTAGTCAAACCTGACTAGTGGGCCCCCTGGACCCACTGTCAGTGACACACCGTGCCGTCCACGTGTTTAAGTGAAGGCGTAATCCCCCCAAGTACGTCTCCCCGCTCCGAAAGCGTATTCCCCTCTGAAACATTTTTCTTTTTCTGTTTTATTTAAATCAGTTTTGACCAGAACTTTGACTGACTATATCTTTTTAAATATAACTCCAATTGAATTGATTCTTTTTCCTACATCTCTAAAATATTGTCTAGTTTATTTTAAGATTTATTTGAAAATTTTCCAAAACAACTTTTTGTGCTGTTTTTGAAATATGTGTTATTTGCATATTTTTGAAAATAGGATTTTGGAGAAAGGAAGAAAGCTTTCAAAAGATTTGGAGTACACCTTGCCTTTCCACACCATTAAGCCAAGCATTCTGAACCCCGGGATAATTATTTTGGTGTGTTAGTTGACACGTTTATAACACCACCTTAGTTCGGAGTATTGTTATTTCATGTGATATGATCATTTGCATGGATGCATTATTGTGATTTCCTTGCTGTTCGAAATGAGCATACTCGTGTGACAGAAATCATCCTCATGTGCCTTACATGCATGCCGGTAAGGAATCCAGGAAAGCCTCTGCCTTGTGTAGGTATGAACTTGTTGCCGGTCTCCGTCGGGACGGTTATATCCGGTATGGCATGGTAAGGTATAATGGGTGGTGATTTGTTGGTTGAAGTATTTTTGTTGTGCTAACCATGCAGGAAACTCATAAGCCTCCTGAGTCGGCCATAGATCGAGTCTTGTTCCGGTAACCCCCATACTTGTTTTCGTACTGCCATAGGTCCCCACCGTAGGTGGGGTATGGTTCAGTAAGTTGCTAACCCTTGTCTTTGCACACACCGTACAGAGAGGCCATGGTGGAAGATACCGGCTGCATCCGGTAGGCATGCCACCTGGTCCGGGGGCATGGGTGTATCCGGTTGGGACCGAGAGGGGGATACCCCTTGGAGCGCGCGAATAGAAATTTGATCCCATGCTACGTCGAGGTTGTAGCCTCCCCACTTAGAGTTTGCTTGACAGGTGTCGTGGGTGATTCCAGACACCGGTGAGTTGAGCTGGTGTGTGCAAGTCAGGTGTGTTTTCAATTAAAAGACCGTAGACGGAATTAGTCCCGATGGACTAAAGGAATCCGTTACTCGTGGGTAAAGAGTACACCCTCTGCGGAGATATTAAACCTATTCGAATAGCCGTGTCCACGGTTAACGATTACAGTCTGGAATGGGTCAAGTGTCGGTCTTAGCGTCGGTCTTCGGAGGAAAAACCACTAAAAATATTGATTATGACTTGTGATATATGATGGTTATGATTATTATCATTATGGACTAACCGTTTGTATGATTGAAATAGAGAATATCCCTGGGACGGTACTACCTCCTAGATATTCACCATGATTGTTCCAAATTCTTTTTAAAGCCCTTTCTGTGGTGTCGCTCAGACGCCCGGCTGTGGCATTTCTTTTAAAGCCCTTTCTGTCGTGTCGCTCAGACGCCCGGCTGTGGCATTTCTTTTAAAGCCCTTTCTGTGGTGTCGCTCAGACGCCCGACTATGGCATTTCTTTTAAAGCCCTTTCTGTGGTGTCGCTCAGACGCCCGGCTGTGGCATTTCTTTTATAGCCCTTTCTGTGGTGTCGCTCAGATGCCCGGCTGTGGCATTTCTTTTAAAGCCCTTTCTGTGGTGTCGCTCAGACGCCCGGCTGTGGCATTTCTTTTAAAGCCCTTTTTGTGGTGTCGCTCAGACGCCCGGCTATGGCATTTCTTTTAAAGCCCTTTTATGTGGTGTCGCTAAGACGCCTGACTGCGGCATGCTTGTTGTTTATTTCATAAATTTTTATACTACTAGTTTATTGCGTATTCATAAATAACATGCTTGCACGCATCATAGTTTCATTTATCTTTTGTGACTAACGCCATGAGCATAAAAATTTCCAGCACATCATGGTTATATTACACCTATGTTCATAATGTTTGCGAGTACATTCAAAGTACTCACTGGCTTGTCCCTGGCTATTGTCTTGGCCAGATTGCTTGCTTGGAGAGGAGCATTGCGACGACAGCCTCGGAACCGAAGCAGCGGTGATAGCAGCCTCGCGAAGATAGGATTTAACCTGGTCAGCTGTTCCCGTGGGAAATGGAGCCCCACAGACCGTGGTGATCCACAAACCGCTTCCGCCCCCAACCACTAGAAACCATTTGATGTACTCATAGGCCACAATGGTCTTGTACTACATATTTTGTACCTTTGCTTGGAATTTCTGTAACAAGTTGGTGCCTCATCAGCTAACAGTAATCCTGGGGCTGGTGAGCACCATGGCCCTTTTTCTGGGAATTAAAGCCCGGAAAACCGGTCGCGACAGACTTGGTATCAGAGCCAGGCTGACCATTGGCTAATCCTATCATAGCCCGGTTAATAAACTTAGGCAGACCAACCCACCGAGCCATAACCGAACCCCAGCCAAGCTTCTCATGCAAGATAGCCCCACAGTGACCCGACACCTTTTGGCAGTCGGTGCCCAACCTACCAGCCTAGCCGTCGATCACGCTCCAGTGACCGGCCCCCTAAATAGTCCTTTATCACAAGCATGCGAAGGAAGACGCCGTCCCCTTTTTCCTATAAAAAGGGGCACGCTAACCTCAATCCAGCACCACACAACCTCTACCCCCAAAGACCGAGCCACAATGCCTGGTCCTGTCGTGCACACTGAGACCACATCAACCAACCTTGGAGGTTTTGTGACCATACTCGCAAACCTCACCCGTCGTGCCTATGCGTTAGAAGAGCCTCCAGAATATGTTGTGTACCAAGGGTCCATGAGTGGTGAGAGCCGTCAATTTTGGGCCACTGTGCACATCTATGGTAGGGGCCTAGCACCCGAGCGCCCCTACAGGTTCACTGGAAGGACGACTTCCTTTGAGCCACAAGCCATTCAACTAGCTGCTCGAGAAGCTGCAGTTCATCTTCGGCACTTGTCGCCCAGAGTTAATTGTCGCTCGTTCCACTACTACCCAAGACGAGAAGGGTATGGTAGACCACCCCAAGTTGCCAACGGAGATCAAGAGACGGATCCTGCATTGTTGCACCTAGTGCGCTATGTAAGTGCACTAGAGGAGCTGTGTGATCAAATCACTATTGATCTAATCGCAGCTCATGGAGAGCTGGTTCGTCGAGCCCCGGCGAGAGAAGGAAACGAGCCCGACGCCGACAACCCAGTCATGCTGTTCGGACAACCGATCGAGACCCTGAGGACAGCCCCATCCACCAACCAAGGTGCTTTGATGACCCCGGAAGTGCTTCGTCGCCTTTTGGGAGCACACTCCAACGGGAGTATGGCCAACAATCCCCGCGATGGTCATCATTGCTACCCTGAGCCTGCAGCCCCCAACCCACTCCAGCTAATTCCGATGGTGAAAACCGTGGAGAAGCCTCAACATCCACAAGGCACGCCCGCATGGATGTAAACGAGGTAGACTAAGTAACCCGAGTTGTATCGAGTCCCAGTGTATTCTCGGTTGTAATCGTGTGACCTTGTAGATAAATGCCGCCTGTCGTTGCACCCCTGTAGCCTTGCCTGGATATACCAGCATTTCTATCCCAGGCACAGATACCGGAAACCTCCCCGACAACCCCCATAGTAACACGTCACCTCGATGAAATATGTGTATCTGTGGCATTGACTTCAACCCATGGAGCAGAACTGGAAGTTTCTTTACCATTCACCTCGGTAAAAAAATGACCCAGCTCCAGTGCTATAAAGAGGCCACCACGTGACCTTGCCCAAGCACTCCTCACCTTGTGCACCATCCACACAACAATTTCTTGCCATGCCGAGCCCCAGCATTCATCTAAGAACCCCAGATGCAACCCCGGGTAGTTTTGTCAAAATATTGTGGGATTTTACCTGCAGTACCATGGGCGCTACCCAGCCACCCCAGGACGAGCTGTTCAAATCGAGAATCACCTCTTCCACCTGGAGATATTGGGCAGCAGTGCACCTCCCTCCCATTAACCCAAACCAAGACCCAACAGAGGTCTCCTTCGTGGGGAAATCTATGCCAACCCCACCAATGGCCATAGAAGCTGCTGCATATGAAGCACTTGCTCGCCTTCGATTCGCGGTACCCTATGCCAGCGAACGAGGGTATTATTACTTCCCGAGCCGTGCAGCGCCCGGTGGAGTAACATCTTTTCCCGGTGGACGAATTGAGAGAGACCCAGTCCTGGCCAACCTTGTCCAGTACGTCATCGCTCAAGAACGTTTAACCCAACATGTGATGGGTTATCTCTAGAGCCTCGCGGATTTAAATCCATAGATCGCCATCGGCAGATCACTAAGGCCCGACCAAGAGAAACACATACATCGACTGGTCAATCCCCTTCCCCCGATAGAAGAGGAATGTGTCCCAGTACCAGAGACGTTTTCTCAGGACCCCGTTCAGTTACCATTTCCATTTTAGACGTCACTGTCGTGTTCATTATTGCAACGTCCAATTGTGTATTGTAATTTATGCGTGATGCCCTGAGCTTGTGCGACGAGTCAATTATTTGGCTTTTATTAATATATATAGTTTTGTTGTGACTTATGCTCCTTTATTTTTAACCGTTTTCCCTCGCGAAAATCCTGGAGAGTATTTGTTTTTCAAAACAACCCTTAGCAAATCTCGAGGACGAGATTTTTCTTAAGGGGGGTAGTGTTGTGACACCCAAAATTTTTGACCTTGTTTTTTTTAATTAAAATTTTGCCAGGAATTAAAACTTTAATTTTCTGAGCTCCCTTTTTATTTTTGAACCATTATTCCCTTGGTCATTATGGAGTTTTTTTTTCCAAAGAGGGAATTTTTCAAATATTTTTTTGGACTTGTTTAAACACCTCAAGAAAAACTTTTCTTTTATTAGTAGAACAAATTACATAATTAATTTGCTTGGTCCTTATTTTCTTGAAAAATGATTTCCCATGACTATATGGCCATATTTGAACTACAACCTCTTTAAAAATTTATTCAAAAATCCCACCAAAATTTGGAGATGTCATGTGCTGTTTTTAAATCACTTTTGTACAAAAATATCTTTTGTTCTTGAAATATTCTGAGCACTACACCCATTTTTCTTCTCTGGTTCAGTGGGCAATTTTGCACTACAACCCTTTTATATATTTCTTTCTAGCCTCCACCAAAATTATGGGATTTTAGTAGTATCATATGATTCAACTTTATGCAAAAACCTAGTGGTGTTATTTGCAAGTTTTGAGTGGATCAACCTCATCTTCATTCTGGTCCAACATTATGGTTTGTACAACAACCACATTTGTAGTTGCTCCTTTATCCATGATTCCTTTTCCTACTTGTAGCCCTCCCTACTAAACCCCTAAGTCCAAGAGCATACAACAATTGGATCAATTTTGGTTCATGGAATAATGCCATTTACTTTCTGTCCAGAATTGAAGTTTTACAAAACTTGCACTAACCAGTTTCAGCTTTTGGCCAACTAACCTCACCAACCTCTTTTTCACCTAATGAGGCCACCATATGGAGTTTTTGACCACTCCAAGACCTGCCTAGATACCTCTGGCATTTTGTCAAGCACCCTGTGGGCATGGACAGTATTGGCATGGATTTTAGTTAGCAGGGTGAACCTGATCCACTGACCCATCAAGCTTGTCCACTGATCTCCTTACTAGCCCAAACCTATACCTGCTAACCCCCAACTCCAACCGAGCCACCTAGGATATTTGCATATTTTGTGCTGTTTTTGTGCTGTTTTTGAAATATGTGTTATTTGCATATTTTTGAAAATAGGATTTTGGAGAAAGGAAGAAAGCTTTCAAAAGATTTGGAGTACACCTTGCCTTTCCACACCATTAAGGCAAGCATTCTGAACCCCGGGATAATTATTTTGGTGTGTTAGTTGACACGTTTATAACACCACCTTAGTTCGGAGTATTGTTACTTCATGTGATATGATCATTTGCATGGATGCATTATTGTGATTTCCTTGCTGTTCGAAATGAGCATACTCGTGTGACAGAAATCATCCTCATGTGCCTTACATGCATGCCGGTAAGGAATCCGGGAAAGCCTCTGCCTTGTGTAGGTATGAACTTGTCGCCGGTCTCCGTCGGGACGGTTATATCCTGTATGGCATGGTAAGGTATAATGGGTGGTGATTTGTTGGTTGAAGTATTTTTGTTGTGCTAACCATGCAGGAAACTCATAAGCCTCCTAAGTCGGCCATAGATCGAGTCTTGTTCCGGTAACCCCCATACTTGTTTTCGTACTGCCACAGGTCCCCACCGTAGGTGGGGTATGGTTCAGTAAGTTGCTAACCCTTGTCTTGGCACACACCGTACAGAGAGGCCATGGTGGAAGATACCGGCTGCATCCGGTAGGCATGCCACCTGGTCCGGGGGCATGGGTGTATCCGGTTGGGACCGAGAGGGGGATACCCCTTAGAGCGCGCGAATAGAAATTTGATCCCATGCTACGTCGAGGTTGTAGCCTCCCCACTTAGAGTTTGCTTGACAGGTGTCGTGGGTGATTCCAGACACCGGTGAGTTGAGCTGGTGTGTGCAAGTCAGGTGTGTTTTCAATTAAAAGACCATAGACGGAATTAGTCCCAATGGACTAAAGGAATCCGTTACTCGTGGGTAAAGAGTACACCCTCTACAGAGATATTAAACCTATTCGAATAGCCGTGTCCACGGTTAAGGATTACAGTCTGGGATGGGTCAAGTGTCGGTCTTAGCGTCGGTCTTCGGAGGAAAAACCACTAAAAATATTGATTATGACTTGTGATATATGATGGTTATGATTATTATCATTATGGACTAACCGTTTGTATGATTGAAATAGAGAATATCCCTGGGACGGTACTACCTCCTAGATATTCACCATGATTGTTCCAAATTATTTTTAAAGCCCTTTATGTGGTGTCGCTCAGACGCCCGGCTGTGGCATTTCTTTTAAAGCCCTTTCTGTGGTGTCGCTCAGACGCCCGGCTGTGGCATTTCTTTTAAAGCCCTTTCTGTGGTGTCACTCAGACGCCCGGCTGTGGCATTTATTTTAAAGCCCTTTCTGTGGTGTCGCTCAGACGCCCGGCTGTGGCATTTCTTTTAAAGCCCTTTCTGTGGTGTCGCTCAGACGCCCGGCTGTGGCATTTCTTTTAAAGCCCTTTCTGTGGTGTCGCTCAGACGCTCGGCTGTGGCATTTCTTTTAAAGCCCTTTTGTGGTGTCCCTCAGACGCCCGGCTGTGGCATTTCTTTTAAAGCCCTTTTATGTGGTGTCGCTAAGACGCCCGACTGCGGCATGCTTGTTGTTTATTTCATAAATTTTTATACTACTAGTTTATTGCGTATTCATAAATAACATGCTTGCACGCATCATAGTTTCATTTATCTTTTGTGACTAACGCCATGAGCATAAAATATTTCCAGCACATCATGGTTATATTACACCTATGTTCATAATGTTTGTGAGTACATTCAAAGTACTCACTGGCTTGTCCCTGGCTATTGTCTTGGCAAGATTGCTTGCTTGGAGAGGAGCATTGCGACGACAGCCTCGGAACCTAAGCAGCGTGTCGGGGGATATCGGCCTCCACGAGCACCTATGGGGACGGAGCCCCTTGTCGGTTCGGCGGGGGGCGGAGGTTGCACAAAGAGCAGATCGAGGCGACACACACACACAACAATTTTACCCAGCTTCGGGCCGCATGGATGCCTAAAACCCTACTGCTGCTTGTCTGGTTGATTCGAGTTCTTGCTCTGGAGCACAAGAAGCTACAGTAAGCTGGAGCTGGACGTAGACGAGGGTCTACTTTGTGTCCTTCTTCCGGTCTGGATCCCTCTCCTTCTCTAGGGTTTTCTCTCCCTCTCTACGTGCGCATGGGCCTCCTTTTATATGCTAAGGGGTTTCCCACAGGTAGCGACGTAGGTGAGGGTAAAAATGGCAAGGAACTGTGCGAACAGAGGTCGCACAGTGCTATCGCACCTAACTCTGACAGCGGGGGACAAAGGCATTAAATGCCTGTCTGGATCGCCTGAACAGTGCCGAGGCGGACCGTTAGGGGCGCCTCCGCTTGCCACGGGGGCGACTCTGCCAACGTCGCATGCCATGCGCGCGCCCCAGGTTGCGCGGCGCCCCGCCATGTGCCTCTGGAGAAGCCCCAGAGTGACGCGTGGGCAGGTGAGTTGGAGCGCATGCCTGAGGTTCTGGTTTGCCGCGGCAAGTGGCTTGCCGCGATGGTTGTCTTGCCGCACCTGAGAGCTTGCCGCTCGTCAGGCCTTGCCGGGGCGCACGGAGCGCCGCAGCGGGCTTCTCTTGGAGTGCCTTGGCTTGGCCGTCCCGGCGAGCTCCCCCCGCCGGGGCCTTGGTGCTTCGGCTTAGTCGTCCCGGCAAGCTCCTCTTGCCGGGGCCTTGGTGCTTCGGCTTAGTCGTCCCGGCAAGCTCCTCTTGCCGGGGCCTTGTCGCCTTGGCTCGGCAAGCTCCTCTTGCTGGACCTCGCCTTCTCGGCCCGGCAAGCTCCTCTTGCCGGGGCTTGGTCTTCTAGGCTCGATCACTTGGCCTTCGTCCGGCCCAGAAAGGGCCGTGGAGACTCTTGTCGCTCCCCTGGCAAGCCTTGCCGCGGGACGCTACTACTGCCCGTGCACAAGTTCGGGGTACTAAGGTACCCCTACTTTAGTACACCGACAGGAGCCCCCGGGTCTGGGCCATACACGGTGCCGAGCGTTGTTGGGCCAGGCCCTAACAGTGCACGGGCACGCGTGGCCTGGGTTGCGCTGCTCCTTAACTCCGTGCTCGTCGCGCCCTCCCCAAGTGGCGCGCGCTTATCATGGCATCGTGGGGGGCGAGGCGTGCGAGGCGTGCGTGACGTGGGTGGCGTGCGCGGGGCTTGAGGCCCGCAGGCATGCGTCACGTCGGGCACGACCTCTTTATTTGGAAAGGCGGAACGTCCGCCCCCACTCCTTCCCCCCTTTATAAGCGGAGGGGAACAGGGGCAGCTCGCCATTCCGCCGGTTGCTGTTCCTCGAAAATCTCCGCCACTTCCTGCTTACTAGAGAAAGCAGCGATTCGCCTTCGCAGCCCCCGGCGCCGCCCACGCCGACAACTCCCCCTCCCCGTTTCTGCCATGCCCCGAAGAGCGACAAGGCGAAGGGGAAGGCCGTGAAGTCGGCCGAGGCGCTGTGCCTGGAAGCGCTTCGGAAGGAGACGGCGACGTTCCCCCCTCAGCTCGATGCGCTGAGGCTGAAGAACGAATGCTGCCTCTTCTGGTCGACGACGACGCGAGCGCATCCGCGCACGCGAGTTCTTCCCGCCGTCGCCCAGAAGTTGTACCCGACCGGGTACCCTTTCTTCGCCGTGTTCTTCTATTGCGGGCTCTGCCCGCCTTTTTCCGAGTTCTTCTGCGACATCATGCACACCTACAACCTCCACCTCCTTGACTTCACCCCCAACGCCGTTCTGACAATGGCGGTTTTCGCACACCTTTGCGAGAACTTTGTCGGAGTCCGCCCCAACGTAGCCCTCTTCCGCCACTTCTTTACTCCTCGGGTGGAGAAAGGAGAGCCGCTGTCCGGTGGAGTCACCTGGGTCTCCAGGACCGGCAAGAAAGAGGTCTACTTGGAGGGGGAACTCCATGGCAGATGGGAGGAGTGGAGGGCCGAGTGGTGCCTGATCGTCGAGGAGAATCCACCGCCGTTCACCGCCGTGCGCCGAACTCCAGTGGTGCGCGGCCGCGACTGGAGCGACCTGGCCCCGGACGACGCCAAGCTGAAGATTGCCGCCACCCGAATCCTGCGCCTCAGGTTTGCCGGGCTCACCGTCGGTGCCGTCGGCGCGGATTTCCTTCGCCGGCGTATCACCCCCCTGCAGGAGAGGGGGAAGCCGGCTTGGGAATTCCAAAACGCGGCGGACATCATGAGGTTGCGCCCGGGCCTTAACTACAACTTCACCATTCTGGAGCTCGTCGGAATGTTGAAGGAGCTGTTCAAGTACGACTCCGAGCACCCAGAATGGTCCAGGTTGCCGCCGGGCGTCGTCCCCCTGTGCAACAACTCGGCGCTCAGCCGCATCCTCGCGATGATGCCGCTGTGCGACTCGCACGGGATCGACGCGACCTGGCGGGAGCCGGCGGACGACGTCGTGCAGGCCTTCTTCGACAACTTGGAGGAGGTGCCGGTCGACCCCGACGAGAAGAGGGGCCTCACGCGGGACACCACCCCCGAGGAGCTGGCCTACATCGCCTCCAGGATGGAGGAGGCGGCGGCCGCCGCGGCCGCGGGCGAGTCTGGCTTCACCCTGGCCGAAGCAGACGCGGCGGAGGCGGAGAGCCTCGCCGACCAAATGGAGCTCGCCGGCGCGGAGGAACCAGCCGGGCACGATGGCGCGGGCGAGCCCGCCCAGGACGCGGGTGGCTTGCCGGAGGCTGACGCGCCCTCCTCGCAGCTCCCGGGCAGCTCGTCGCAGGCGGAGCCCCCTGCCCAGCCGAGGAGGCGTCTCCGCAGGGCCGGAGAGGTGGTGCGGCAGGCCGACCAGCAACCGCAGCCCCGTGTCACACGCGCCTCTGAAGCAGCGGGAGCGGGGTCCTCACGGGCCACGGCTTCTGCTCCTGCCGCTCCCCGTACTGCGGCGGCAACGGGGGCGGGGTCGTCCACCGCCCCCGCCAAGCGGTCCCGGGAACCCACTCCCCTGTCTCCTCGCGCCTGGAGCAAGCCGGTTTTTGACTATTCCGCGCTTAGCTCCGATGACGAAGAGGAGGATAAAGAGTAAGTTCCTGGTAGAGCTTGTATCTTCTTGATTTCTGTTGCTTCGTCTTGTTTCGCAGCCCACTCACCCTCCCCGAAAGCGTTCCCTTTTAGGAGCCTGGCCCAGAGGAGGGCGAAGAGGGCCAAGGTCCCGCTGGTCGTCCTTGAGGGCGATTCTCCCCCGGCAACTAGGGAGGTGCCGGAGGCGACCTTGCCGGACTTGACAGCGGGTCCGCAGGGCAGCCCACAGCGCAGCCCTCAGGGTGAGTGCACGGCTAGCTCTTGCCGTTTGGCGCGCGCGTGAGCTTCCCTTCTCTCTGTTGACATGTGGCTGTTGTTGTTGTCGTTGGGTAGGAGCAGAGCAGCCCCAGCAGGCGACCCCGGGGGGCACTCCTGCCGCGCCGTCCGCGTCGACCACCCCGCCCAGGGAGAAATCTCCGGCAAGGGAGGAGCCCCCGGCAGGGGGACCTCCCCGGCAAGGGAGGAGCCCCCGGCAAGGAAGACCTCTCCGGCAAGGGAGGGATCTCCGGCGAGGGACGTGGCCAGCGATCCCCCGACAACGGAGGCCGCGGCCACGGACCCTGCCATCGGTAAGCCCTCCTGCACGGAAATCTGTCCCTGGTTATCTTTCCTTATGAGCTTCTTTGTCGGCTGTTCAGCTGACTCTTCTCCCCTCTTCCGGCCATCAGACCCGCCCACCGCGGACCTGATGGAGACCGAGGTCGTCGTCGGGGAGGGCGCGCGTGGCGACGCCGACGACGTCGTCGCCATCGAGGAGGCGGAAGGCACCGACGACCCCGCAGGCGGCGGGGAGGCTGAAGCCGCCAAGGCCGCCGCGGCAGCAGGCGGCGAGGGGACCGGCGACCGTGCCGACGGCCCCGGGGAGGCCAGGGCATCAAGCACTCTGCCGTCCGGCGATCCCGCCGCTGCTACCACGTCGGGCCTCGAGGAGCCCCCGGCAGGCGCCTACCTGCAGGCCGGCGATGGCGTCTTCATCAGGCTCCCCTGGGAGCCTAGCTCCAGGGCGCCGGTCGAGGGGGAGGTCTTGGACGGAGAGGTGCTCGCCTCCATCGGGCTGACAGTGGTCGACGCGCCGAGCACCAGCAGCGGCGAGCCCGAGGAGGAGCGGCTGCTCCGAAAGCTTGTGTCGCTCTACCGCGCCCGGCAGGCTAAGGTGGAGCGCCAGGAGGCGCTCGTCGCGAGGGCCGGCGCGGACATGGAGAAGCGCGCCGGGGAGCTCCGGGAGCTCAACCAGGAGGCTCTCCGGTCCTTGGCGGAGGAGCGGAGGCTGCTCGACGAGGCACGGACGGCCTTTCTCCTCGAGAAGGCAGAGGCCGAAGAGCAGCAGAGGCTTGCCGCTGCGGGGTTATCCGCGCGGGAAAGTGAACTGGTGCAACAGAAAGCCAGCCTCGCCAGCCACAAGGAGGAGGTTGCCACGCGCGAGCAGGCGCTTGGCGGGGCCCTGCGGGAAGCGCAGGACGCTGCCGCGGCCGCCGAGGTCGCCAAGGGGGAGCTGGAGACGAGGGTGGCGCAGCTCGTCAGCGACCTCAAGGCGAGCGGCGAGGAGCTTGCCGCGCTCAAACAGGAGCGCGAGAAGGGCGCTCACACCCTTGGCAAGCTGCAGGGCCGCTTCGCCGAGAAGATCCAGGAGCTCGATGCCGCTAAGGACTCCAAGGCTGACCTCGAGCTGAAGCTGGACACCCTGGCCAAGGCGCTGGAGAGCGCCAAGGGGCAGGAAGCGACCTTGCGGAAGGAGGTTGCTGGCAACGAGGAGCTGTTGAAGCGTGCCGCCGTTACCCAGAACACCTTCCGGGAGACGGTGGAGCGGTGGACCGAAGGCCTCGTCGACATCGCCACCACCATCGACAAGGAGCTGAAGCTGCTGGGGATGGAGGGCCACGAGTACCCCTCCGGCGAGAACGTCCCGCCGAGCGCCAAGCTCACTTCCTTCTTCAAGGGCTTGGTGGGGGTGCTCCAGCATCTCCGGGAAAAGATACCGGAGCAGCTGGCCGAGGAGACGCGGGAAGCCGTCTCCGGGGCCCTCGAGAGGGTGCTGGTGAAGATCGTCTTCCGCAACCCCACCATCAGGCTCACCAACGTCCTCAGGCACTTGCCGGAAGACGCCGACCTGACGGAGATCAGGGCCCTCGTCACCCCCATTGTGTAAAGGGTGGCCGGGATCAGGCGGATCGAGGGCGACCGCGCGGATTAGGCCGCCCACCTCTTTCTTTTCTTCCCTTGTCGCCGCTGAGCATGTCATAGAAACAGCTGATTAGAGCAGCGGCAAGTCATTTCGGAATATAACTTTTATCTTAGGCAGTTCATTGCGCTGTTATCTCCCTCGTTCGACCTTGTGCTTCGTACGTTCACGCCCTACGCTCCCGGGAACTTGTCGGCGCAAGCCTCCGCCTTGCCACGGGTGCCGAGTGCGGGACATCAGCAACCCGCTGACGGAGCCTCCACCGGCAAGAAACCTTGCCGCGGCTGGCGCAACTCACTTACAATGTTGAGCAGGCTCAGGGCGAGGTAAGCGCGGCGACTGCAGTCGCGGCACGCTCAAGCTGCCGAGCAAGCTCGAAACAAAGTAGGACGCCACTCGGGATGTAGCACACTTAAGTCGTTGAGCGGACTCGAAACGAAATAAGGGCGCAACCAGCCATGAGCCGGCCCCTCCGCGCACAGGTTTCCCATACGAAGCTCGGCCGTTCGAGGAAGATAACTTAAGGATAAAAAGGAGCTTAATTGCTCAAACTTTGGCAACTTAGCTTTTCTGTAGTTTGCCGTCCGGCAAGGCGCAGCTTCCTCGGGCGACGCCCAGCCTATCCTGTCATCCCCCCTTTTCGAGGTAAGGGAATAACGAAGGCTTGGGGCCTCGCGGCCCGCCATCGCTTGCCGGAGTAGAGTGAAGCTATGCTTGGGATCTGCGCCCGTCTCTGTACCAAGGATCACATGCAACTGCGGCAAGACTTGGACAGAGAGGATGGCCGACGGAACGGGTTCCGACTGCCGCGCTGGCAAGGTCCCTCCCACGGTCGGCGTCGACTCGTTTGGATCTTGGCGGCCTGGGCTCACCGAAGAACGAGGTCGCCTTTCCCGCAACTTCCGGCGCTAACTTCTGCGGCTACGAGAGCGGCGCAGAGTTTGCTGGAAGCGAGAAACTCGCTCAGCGGCCGGAAGGCGGTCCTCCTCAAGGAGCAGCTGCTCTTGCCCGGACTCTGCGTGAGTGGGTACTCGAGGAGGGCCGTGCGCGAGTCCGTGAGGAGGAATGCCTCCGCTCCGCGGGTTGGAGCGGAAAGGTACCTGGCCATACCTAAGCTCGCCTGTGGTTGCCAAATCTGGTTCGCACAACCTCGACGCACCCCCTACCTGGCGCACCAAAGATGTCGGGGGATATCGGCCTCCACGAGCACCTATGGGGACGGAGCCCCTTGTCGGTTCGGCGGGGGGCGGAGGTTGCACAAAGAGCAGATCGAGGCGACACACACACACAATGATTTTACCCAGCTTCGGGCTGCATGGATGCGTAAAACCCTACTGCTGCTTGTCTGGTTGATTCAAGTTCTTGCTCTGGAGCGCAAGAAGCTACAGTAAGTTGGAGCTGGACGTAGACGAGGGTCTACTGTGTGTCCTTCTTCCGGTCTGGATCCCTCTCCTTCTCTAGGGTTTTCTCTCCCTCTCTACGTGCGCATGGGCCTCCTTTTATATGCTAAGGGGTTTCCCACAGGTAGCGACGCAGGTGAGGGCAAAAATGGCAAGGAACTGTGCGAACAGAGGTCGCACAGTGCTATCGCACCTAACTCTGACGGCGGGGGACAAAGGCATTAAATGCCCGTCTGGATCGCCTGAACAGTGCCGAGGCGGACCGTTAGGGGCGCCTCCGCTTGCCACGGGGGCGACTCTGCCAACGTCGCATGCCATGCGCGCGCCCCAGGTTGCGCGGCGCCCCGCCACGTGCCTCTGGGGAAGCCCCAGAGTGACGCGTGGGCAGGTGAGTTGGAGCGCATGCCAGAGGTGGTGGTTTGCCGCGGCAAGTGTCTTGTCGCGATGGTTGTCTTGCCGCACCTGAGAGCTTGCCGCTCGTCAGGCCTTGCCGGGGCGCACGGAGCGCCGCGGCAGGCTTCTCTTGGAGTGCCTTGGCTTGGCCGTCCCAGCGAGCTCCCCCCGCCGGGGCCTTGGTGCTTCGGCTTACTCGTCCCGGCAAGCTCCTCTTGCCGGGGCCTTGGTGCTTCGGCTTAGTCGTCCCGGCAAGCTCCTCTTGCCGGGGCCTTGTCGCCTTGGCCCGGCAAGCTCCTCTTGCCGGACCTCGCCTTCTCGGCCCGGCAAGCTCCTCTTGCCGGGGCTTGGTCTTCTAGGCTCGATCACTTGGCCTTCGTCCGGCCCAGAAAGGGCCGTGGAGACTCTTGTCGCTCCCCTGGCAAGCCTTGCCGCGGGACGCTACTACTGCCCGTGCACAAGTTCGGGGTACTAAGGTACCCCTACTTTAGTACACCGACACAGCGGTGATAGCAGCCTCGCGAAGATAGGAGTTAACCTGGTTAGCTGTTCCCGTGGGAAATGGAGCCCCACAGACCGTGGTGATCCACAAACCGCTTCCGCCCCCAACCACTAGAAATCATTTGATGTACTCATAGGCCACAATGGTCTTGTACTACATATTTTGTACCTTTGCTTGGAATTTCTGTAACAAGTTGGTGCCTCATCAGCTAACAGTAATCCTGGGGCTGGTGAGCACAATGGCCCTTTTTCTGGGAATTAAAGCCCGGAAAACCGGTCGTGAGATTTCTCAACCTGATAAAGAGAAGACCACTTTTACTTGCCCCATTGGAACTTATGCTTATAGTCGTATTCCTTTTGTTCTATGTAATGCACCTGCTACCTTTCAAAGATGTATGACTACTATATTCTCTGACTTTTGTGAAGAGATTGTTGAGGTTTTCATGGATGACTTCTCTGTTTATGGGAAGTCTTTTGATGATTGTTTAAGCAATCAAAGAATTTTCTAAAATTTCTAGGCCTCTCACTAGTCTCTTGCAAAAGGATATTCCTTTTGTTTTTGATGATGATTGTTTAGAAGCCTTTGAAACACTCAAGAAAGCCTTAGTTTCTGCACCTATTGTTCAACCACCTGATTGGAACTTGCCTTTTGAAATTATGTGTGATGCTAGTGATTATGATGTTGGTGATGTTCTAGGACAAAGAGTTGATAAGAAACTGAATGTTATTCATTATGCTAGTAAAACTCTAGATAGTGCTCAAAGAAATCATGCCACTACTGAAAAAGAATTCTTAGCAGTGGTGTTTGCTTGTGATAAATTTAGACCTTATACTGTTGATTCCAAAGTAACTGTTCACACACACCATGATGCTATTAAATATCTTATGGAAAAGAAAGATGCTAAACCTAGACTTATTTGATGGGTTCTCTTGTTACAAGAATTTGATTTACATATTATTGATATAAAAGGAGCTGAGAACCCAGTAGCTGATAACTTGTCTAGGCTTGAAAATGTGCTTGATGACCCACTACCTATTGATGATAGTTTTCCTGATGAGCAGTTAGCTGCAATAAATGTTTCTCATAGTACTCCTTGGTATGTTGATTATGCTAATTACATTGTTGCTAAATATTTACCACCTAGCTTAACATACCAACAAAAGGAAAAATTCTATGATTTAAGACATTACTTTTGGGATGACCCACATCTTTATAAAGGAGTAGATGGTATTATTAGGCGTTGTGTACCTGAGCATGAACAGGGACAAATCCTACGGAAATGTCACTCTGAAGCTTATGGAGGGCATCATGCTGGAGATAGAACTGCTCATGAGGTATTGCAATCTGGATTTTATTGGCCTACTCTCTTCAAGGATGCCCGTAAGTTCGTCTTATCTTGTGATGAATGTCAAAGTATAGGTAATATCGGTAAGCGCCAAGAAATGCCTATGAATTATTCACTTGCTATTGAACCATTTGATGTTTGGGGATTTGATTAGATGGGACCTTTTCCTTCCTCCAATGGGTATACACATATTTTGGTTGCTGTTGATTATGTTACTAAATGGGTAGAAGCTATTACAACCAGTAGTGCTGATCACAACACCTCTATTAAGGTTTGGAGTCCCTAGATATTTAATCACCGATGGTGGTTCACACTTTATTCATGGTGCTTTCCGTAAAATGCTTGCCAAGTATGATGTTAACCACAAAATTGCATCACCTTATCATCCTCAGTCTAGTGGTCAAGTTGAACTTAGCAATAGAGAAATAAAATTAATTTTGCAAAAGACTGTCAATAGGTCCAGGAAGAATTGGTCTAAGAAGTTAGATGATGCACTTTGGGCTTATAGAACAACATATACAAATCCTCTGAGTATGTCTCCTTATAAAATGGTTTATGGAAAAGCTTGTTGTTTGCCTCTTGAGTTAGAACATAAAGCATTTTGGGCAATCAAAGAATTCAATTATGATTTCAAACTTGCTGGTGAAAAGTGGTTATTTGATATTAGCTCTCTAGATGAATGGAGAACCCAAGCTTATGAAAATGCAAAATTATTCAAAGAAAAAGTTAAAAGATGGCATGATAAAAGAATCCAAAAGCGTGAGTTTAAAGTTGGAGAACATGTTATTTTGTACAACTCTCATTTTAGATTCTTTGCAGGAAAACTCCTCTCAAAATGGGAAGGCCCATATGTCATCGAGGAGGTTTATCGGTCTGGAGCCATCAAAATAAAAAATCCCAAAGGTACTAACACAAAGGTTGTCAATGGGCAAGTAATAAAGCATTATATCACAGGTACGCGCATTAATGTTGAAAGTAATATTATCTAAACTTTGACACCGGAAGAACACATAAAAGAGTCCTTCCGGAACACTCCAGAATCGTGAAAATAAGGAGGTACGTGCTACGGTAAGTAAACGGAGTCCAAAAAATCCACAACAATATTTTTTATCAGTTTTGGAATATTTAAGAATTTTGGAAATAAGGAAACTTCCAGGAAGCGTCCCCTGGTGGGTTGTGCCCACCTGGGACACCTTCTGAACTCCATTTTTCTCTTGTATTCTTGTCCCCCAAGATAAAAAATCTATATATACTTCCCGAACCTGTCGATCACCGTATCACGGAGAAATCCTCTGTTCTCTTTTCTTGCTGTTTCCGGTCAGATTTTTCAAGCCAGGCATCATGTCTTCCTTCTCCTCCAACAACATGGAAGAAGATGCTTGGCTGATGAAGATCGAGACGAAGAGGGAGGAGCCTATGGACACCGTCCAAGGAGACAAGGGAAAGGAAGCTACCGTAGATCCATCCCCGGTGGCAGCACAAGCACTGTTGGCTGAAGAGGAGGAGGAAGATATCCTTAAGCCCTACCTTACTAATCTTACTCCTGTTGAGATTGAAGCTTTTCGCGTCATTGAAATAGTTTGCATACAAAATAAGTATCTCACTCGCGAAAATATTTTGCATCAAGAGCATATCATCCATCTCCGGAGCGTCATCCATCTGTTGGAGAACCTCTTGATCCTTAAGGACATGATCGCTTCATCACCACCAAAGGAGAATTGAGCATCTTCACCACCAAAGGAGAATTGAGCATCGGGTATGGGCACTCCCCTTGGCTTCCGCCAAGCTTGGGGGAGGTGCCCCGATATCGTATCATCCCACTATCCTTTTGCTTTTACTTATTTTAGTTCGACCTTTTTGCTTTAGATGAAATAAAGTTTAGTTCGATCCTTTCTTCTTTGAGAGTTTGATTAGTGATCTATCCTTGTAATCGTGTGCGAGTTATATAATAAAAGTTTAGTTTGAGTTTTTGCTTTCTTTACTTCCATGTTGCAAATAAAGAAAAGAAATAAGAAAGGAAAAAGAGAAAGGAAATAAATCAATAAGATCATATACTAATCCTATGGTAGGTGTTGGCACCACATAAGGAAAAGTATAAGTAGAAAATTTTATTAGAGATTGACAAACATAGCATTAGTCAATGATGCAACTCACGAAGGAATTAATAAGGGAAGAGAAGATTCACATATAAAGATACTATCCTAGAAATCTTTTGTGATTGTGAGCCCTCATCAAAATACTACTCCCTTCGTCCCATAATATAAGAACGTTTTTGACATTAGTGTAGTGTTAAAAACGTTCTTATATTTTGGGACAGAGGGAGTATATGCCAAAATTGTTGACGCTGGACAAGGAAGACAACTTAATGGTTTATGTTTGTTTATATTCACATAGAAGTCATATTGTCATAGATCCTTCAACATGTGGTGCTTGCTGATACGTCTCCAACGTATCTATAATTTTTGATTGTTCCATGCTATATTATATTCTGTTTTGGACATTATTGGGCTTTATTATACACTTTTATATTATTTTTGGGACTAACCTATTAACCGGAGGCATAGCCCAGAACTGCTGTTTTTGCCTATTTCAGAGTTTCGCAGAAAAAGAATATCAAACGGAGTCCAAATGGAATGAAACCTTCGGGAACGTGATTTTTGGAACGAACGTGATCCAGGGGACTTGGACCCTACGTCAACAAATCAACCAGGAAGGCACGAGGTAGGGGGGCATGCCTACCTCCCCAGGCATGCCCTCCACCCTCGTGGGCCCCCTGTTGCTCCACCGACATACTCCTTCCTCCTATATATACCTACATACCCCCAAACTACTAGATACGGAGCAAAAAACCTAATTCCACCGCCGCAACTTTCTGTACCCGTGAGATCCCATCTTGGGGCCTGTTCTGGAGCTCCACCGGAGGGTGCATCGATCACGGAGGGCTTCTACATAAACACCATAGCCTCTCCGATGATGTGTGAGTAGTTTACCTCAGACCCTCGGGTCCATAGTTATTAGCTAGATGGCTTCTTCTCTCTTTTTGGATCTCAATACAATGTTCTCCCCCTCTCTTGTGGAGATCTATTCGATGTAATCTTCTTTTGCGGTGTGTTTGTTGAGACCGATGAATTGTGGGTTTATGATAAGTTTATCTATGAACAATATTTGAATCTTCTAAATTCTTTTATGTATGATTGGTTATCTTTGCAAGTCTCTTTGAATTATCAGTTTGGTTTGGCCTACTAGATTGATCTTTCTTGCAATGGGAGAAGTGTTTAGCTTTGGGTTCAATCTTGCGGTGTCCTTTGCCAGTAACAGTAGGGGCAGCAAGGCATGTATTGTATTGTTGCCATCAAGGATAACAAGATGGGGTTTATATCATATTGCATGAGTTTATCCCTCTACATCATGTCATCTTGCTTAAAGCGTTACTCTGTTCTTATGAACTTAATACTCTAGATGCATGCTGGATAGCGGTCGATGTGTGGAGTAATAGTAGTAGATGCAGGCAGGAGTCGGTCTACTTGTCTCGGACGTGATGCCTATATACATGATCATACCTAGATATTCTCATAACTGTGCTCAATTCTGTCAATTGCTCAACAGTAATTTGTCCACCCACCGTCAATACTTATGCTCTCGAGAGAAGCCACTAGTGAAACCTATGGCCCCCGGGTCTATTTTCCATCATATTAATCTTCCAACACTTAGCTATTTCCGTTGCCTTCTATTTTGCTTTTATTTTACTTTGCATATTTATCATAAAAGTACCAAAAAATATTATTCTATCATATCTATCAGATCTCACTCTCGTAAGTGACCGTGTAGGGATTGACCACCCCTTATCACATTGGTTGCGAGGATGTATTTGTTTGTGTAGGTGCGAGGGACTCGTGCGTGGCCTCCTACTGTATTGATACCTTGGTTCTAAAAAACCGAGGGAAATACTTACGCTACTTTGCTGCATCACCCTTTCCTCTTCAAGGGAAAACCAACGCAGTGCTCAAGAGGTAGCAAGAAGGATTTCTGGCGCCGTTGCCGGGGAGTCTACGCAAAAGTCAACATACCAAGTACCCATCACAAACCCTTATCTCCCGCATTACATTATTTGCCATTTTCCTCTCGTTTTCCTCTCCCCCACTTCACCCTTGCCGTTTTATTCGCCCTCTCTTTTCCATTCGCCTCTTTTTGCCCGTCTCTTGTTTGCTTGTGTGTTGGATTGCTTGCTTGTCACGATGGCTCAAGATAATACTAAATTGTGTGACTTCACCAATACCAACAACAACGATTTCCTTAGCACTCCGATTGCTCCTCTTACCGATACTGAATCTTGTGAAATCAATACTGCTTTGTTGAATCTTGTCATGAAAGATCAGTTCGCTGGCCTTCCTAGTGAAGATGCCGCTACCCATCTAAATAGCTTCGTTGATTTGTGTGATATGCAAAAGAAGAAAGATGTTGACAATGATACTGTTAAATTGAAGCTATTTCCTTTTTCGCTTAGAGATCGTGCTAAAGCTTGGTTTTCATCTTTGCCTAAAAATAGCATTGATTCTTGGAATAAGTGCAAAGATGCTTTTATCTCTAAGTATTTTCCTCCCGCCAAGATCATCTCTCTTAGAAACGATATTATGAATTTTAAGCAACTTGATCATGAACATGTTGCACAATCTTGGGAGAGGATGAAATTAATGATATGTAATTGCCCTATGCATGGTTTGAATTTATGGATGATTATACAAAATTTCTATGCAGGATTGAATTTTGCTTCTAGAAATCTTTTAGATTCGGACGCGGGAGGCACTTTTATGGAAATCACTTGATGAGAAGCTACTAAACTCCTAGATAATATTATGGTTAATTATTCTCAATGGCACACTGAAAGATCTACTAATAAAAAAGTGCACGCGATAGAAGAAATTAATGTTTTGAGTGGAAAGATGGATGAACTTATGATATTATTTGCTAATAAAATTGTTTCTTCTGATCCTAAAAATATGCCTTTGTCTACTTTGATTGAGAATAATAATGAATCTTTGGATGTGAATTTTTTTGGTAGGAATAATTTTGGTAATAACGCGTATAGAGGAAACTTTAATCCTAGGCCTTACCCTAGTAATTCCTCCAATAATTATGGTAGTTCCTACAACAATTCTTATGGAAATTTTAATAAGATGCCTTCTGAATTTGAGACTAGTGTTAAGGAATTTATGAATTAGCAAAAGAATTTCAATGCTTTGCTTGAAGAAAAATTGCTTAAGGTTGATTAATTGGCTAGGAACGTTGACAAAATTTCTCTTGATGTTGATTCTTTGAAACTTAGATCTATTCCACCTAAGCATGATATCAATGAGTCTCTCAAGGCCATGAGAATTTCTATTGATGAGTGTAAAGACAGAACCGCTAGGATGCGTGCTAAGAAAGATTGTTTTATAAAAGCGTGTTCTTCTAATTTTTATGAAAACAAAGATGAAGATCTAAAAGTTATTGATGTGTCTCCTATTAAATCTTTGTTTTGCAATATGAATCTTGATAATTATGGGACTGAATATGATCCACCTTTACCTAGAAGGCGTTCTAGAAATGCGGAGTTTTTAGATCTTGATGCTAAAATTGATAAAAGTGGGATTGAAGAGATCAAAACATTAGATATTAATGAACCCACTATTTTGGATTTAAAGGAATTTAATTATGATAGCTTCTCTTTGATAGATTGTATTTCCTTCTTGCAATCCGTGCTAAATTCTCCTCATGCTTATAGCCAAAATAAAGCTTTTACCAAACATATCGTTGATGCTTTGATGCAATCTTATGAAGAAAAACTTGAGTTGGAAGTTTCTATCCCTAGAAAACTTTATGATGAGTGGGAACCTACTATTAAAATTAAAATTAAAGTTCATGAATGCTATGCTTTGTGTGATTTGGGTGCTAGTGTTTACACGATTCCAAAGACTTTGTGCGATTTGCTAGGTTTCCGTGATTTTGATGATTGCTCTTTGAACTTACGCCTTGCGTATTCCACCATTAAGAAACCTATGGGAAGAATTAATGATGTTCTTATTGTTGCGAATAGGAGCTATGTGCCCGTAGATTTTATTGTTCTTGACATAGATTGCAATCCTTCATGTCCCATTACACATTATGCTTTTTGGTTCTGTTTAGGAATAAATTTTTGTTCTAGCCTCTGGTTAGATGTGTTTTTATGTTTTAATTAGTGTTTGTGCCAAGTTAAACCTATAGGATCTTCTTGGATGATAGTTATTTGATCTTGCTGAAAATTCCAGAAACTTTCTGTTCACGAAAATAATTGTTAAAAATCACCAAAACATGATAAAATATTAATTCCAATGGCATCTAATCAATAAACAAATTGTCTAGGTCTTCCTATTTTGATTGAATTTTTGAAGTTCCTGAAGTTTGCGTTAGTTACAGATTACTACAGACTGTTCTGTTTTTGACAGATTCTGTTTTTCGTGTGTTGTTTGCTTATTTTGATGAATCTATGGCTAGTAAAATAGTTTATAAACCATAGAGAATTTGTAATACAGTAGGTTTAACACCAATATAAACAAATAATGAGTTCATTACATTACCTTGAAGTGGTCTTTTGTTTTCTTTCGCTAACGGAGCTCACGAGATTTTCTGCTGAGTTTTGTGTTGTGAACTTTTCAAGTTTTGGGTGAAAGATTTGATGGATTATGGAACAAGGAGTGGAAAGAGCCTAAGCTTGGGGATGCCCATGGAACCCCAAGATAATCTAAGGACACCTAAAAGCCAAAGCTTGGGGATGCCCCGGAAGGCATCCCCTCTTTCGTCTACTTCCATCGGTAACTTTACTTGGAGCTATATTTTTATTCACCACATGATATGTGTTTTGCTTGGAGCGTCTTGTATTATTTGAGTCTTTATTTGTTAGTTTACCACAATCAACCTTGCTGTACACACCTTTTGAGAGAGTCACACTTGATTCGGAATTTATTAGAATACTCTATGTGCTTCACTTATATTTTTTTGAGCTATATAGTTTTTGCTCTAGTGCTTCACTTATATCTTTTAGAGCACGATGGTGGATTTGTTTTATAGAAACTATTGATCTCTCATGCTTCACTTATATTATTTTGGGAGTCTTTAAATAGCATGGCAATTTGCTTTAATTAATATCATGAGAAATTTGATGCTTGATAATTGTTTTGAGATATAAAGGTAGTAATATCATAGTTGTGCTAGTTGAGTAATTGTGGAATTGAAAAATACATGTGTTCGAGTTTGTGATTCCCGTAGCATGCACGTATGGTGAACCGTTATGTAACAAAGTCGGAGCATGAAGTATTTGTTGATTGTCTTCCTTTGTGTGGCGGTCGGGATCGCGCGACGGTTAACTCCTACCAACCCTTCCCCTAGGAGCATGCGTAGTAGTACTTTGCTTCAAGGGCTAATAAATTTTTGCAATAAGTATATGAGTTCTTTATGACTAATGCGAGTCCATGGATTATACGCACACTTACCTCACACTTACCTTTCCGCAATTTTCTAGCCTCTTCGGTACCGCGCATTGCCCTTTCTCACCTTGAGAGTTGGTGAAAACTTTGCCGGTGCGTCCAAACCCCGTGATATGATATGCTCTATCACACATAAACCTCCTTATATCTTCCTCAAAACAGCCACCGTACCTAGCTATCATGGCATTTCCATAGCCATTCTGACGCTCCATGGCCCGAGGGCTCTTTTCAGGAGGAGTTGAGCTTATGGCAACAAGAGTGGTTCTATATCACCGCTCCCAAGGGCACCAAGTGGGTGGCGCCGCCTGTTTTCCGCTCGGGTCCCCCACCCCGACTAGTGTCATGGGTCAATAAGGGGTTCGACTGGGGGCCGGTAAAAGACGTGCCCCTATTGCAAGGCCGCATCCGAGATCTCCTAGAAAGAGATATCAGTCTGGTCGTGGTGACGCAGGTTATGTTAATTCGCCGAGTCCTACCTTGCAAACGTCACCCTCTCCGTCTATGGGAGTTCAACCCGGAGGGACCACGAGCTCTCCAACACTTTCTTAGCATGACGCCAGTGGAGATGTACAAGTTGTTCTTCGGGCCACAAGTAATGTGTCCGGATTCTACGGAGGACGCAGGACTAAGCTGCAATCGTCCGGATACTCAAGTAAGTAGCCCTGTTTCCGGAAACACCACTCGTTCATCTATCACGACATCACCCTTAAAAGAGTTGTCTTTGAAACATGAATGGGTAGCGAAGGCGAAGTTAATCAGGTGTCCGGCCCCCCTTCCTGAGGCCTCGCCGAATCCCGTGTTGACCAGGATGCTGGAGATTGTGCCTTTGGAAGAGAACGAGGAGGGGGACAAGGGAGCTATGGGCTCCTCGAAGGAGTCTGTTGGGAAAGGAGGAATCAAAAATTCCTCCACCCAGGGGAAGAAGAGGAGCTCCTCTGAAGACCCGGATACCATGGTCTCAAAGCGGGGGAAGAAATCTTCGCCAGAGAGTCCTGCGCCGAGGGATACCTCGGCCGTACTGTGCCCCCAAGGGGATCAGCCCTCAACCGAGCCGTAAGTAGAGAGGGGAGTTTTAATATGAGAAACACCCCTGTTTTATTCCTGAGGAAAATAACCGAATTTTTACCTTGTAGTTCGGCTCTCAGCCCTTCTCAGCAGAGCTCATCTTCGGGGGATCTTCTTCCGGAGATGATGGAGAGCAGATCGCCTCCCCCTGCCATACCGCCTCACGAGGCGGGTGACCCCGAGGTGTCGTCACGGAGGGTTTCCCCGAATCCGGCAGGGCCGGAAGGCATTCATATGTCCCCCCAAAGCCCTTCGTATCTGGCCTCCGAAAAAGGCCATCGGACGAGTCCGGCACCGTCCGGTGCACAGCCGGAGGAGCTGAAGGAGCTGCTCGGGCGAGCGTCTATCTCAGAAGAACACCGTACGTTAATGGGTACAGTGATTGAAAGGATTTCATCCGCGGAGAGCGGGTTGCACGAGGCCGTCAGGAGTTTACTGACAGGTTTTGAGGTATGTGAAATGATGCACCTTTTGCCAGTTCCGCATATATAGGATGCGTCCTGTGTAGATAGTAGCCCCTGAGACTCTGTGCGGTGTCAAAAGTGACGACGCGCAGAGGATCATAATCCCAGGAATAACATGTCGCCTGTCATGTGTAGGTGCCGAAATGTCCGGCGGCTAGCCGGACTGATGAATTTGCCGAACTAAAGCGGCAACTTGACATGGCAGATGCCGACATCGCGCTTGTCAACAAGCGGCTCGACGAGGCACAAGGTATGTAATTTGTCCGGAGACACCTGGTAAGAGGAGCTTGCCGCCAGTATCTTACAGTGTTTGTACCTGATGCAGATGGGGCTGCCTTTGTGGAGTACCTTCAGGCAGAGCTTGCTCGAGCCAAGGAGCAAGCCAGGGAAAGCGATGCGGATGCCTTAAAGGCGGCGGAAGAGCTGAACAGGCTGCTCATTGTCAAAGCAAAAAGGAGATGGCCGAGATGGCTGCGGAGTTGAAGACCGCTGCTGACCGTTGCAAGCTTTTTGAGAAAGAAGATCGGGCGGAGCGGACAGACCTGGAAAAGGCCATTACGGCGGCCAAGGATGCTCGTTTTGCGATGAGAGCAATGAAGGAGGAGCTGCGTGAGGCCGGAGATATCGCAGCTGGAAAACCCTTTATGCTGCGGATGAAGTTCGGGGATCCTAAACATGCTCTGTTGGACCGGATGTGGAGTTCGGCGGACGCATATATGGATTTAGCGGCGAGTGCCGCTGATGCGGTCGAACACTTCCGAGATCAGGAAGGTCATGAGGTGGAAAAGCTTTTCTGGTCGCAATTCCATAATCCCGAGCGTCGGCTTCCATTACCCGATCGCTTGGCGGAATGGGCCGAGCTGAATAGGCTATCCGGACTCGCCATGAAGTATGTCGTGGATCATCTGTGGCCGAAAAGGCCAAAGCCGAACAGTTATTTTAGCTTGGTGCGGTGCCGCATATCAACATGATGAAGAGGTCAACACACTGTGGAGGGTGCGTGGATGGCCCTTGCCCGTGTCAAGGCATACTGGGCGGAGATGGAGGCCACCGCTGTTGCAGCCCAAGATTCGGACGAAAGCCGAGTACCTGCCGAGCACTACTTTCAAGAAGTCCTGGAGGGCGCCCGTTTAATAGAGACGCAATGCTCGAAGGATATTATGTTCGAATAGCATGTAGCATTGTAAAACAATACTTTGATTGAATGGAATAGCTTTCTATACTTGTGCTTACAAGAATTATAATGCCTCCTGTGCGGCCGTTTACGTATATGTATATATAACCTGAAAGATTGCAGTCGTTGGCTTCAGCTCCCACGCATATAATGCGGGGGTGTTCGCAAAAGGCGCATCATCACACTTGATCCAACATCTTGGTCCATGAAGGAGGTGGTAGCGCAGCGAACTAGGCAACCGGACTATAATGCTTTATCACTTTCACTTAGCCATAGGAGTTTAACCGTGGAGCTACTATATAGCCCCTGGTGGCACCGCGCTTGCCGGAATTTGGGGCGCTTGTGTGCCTGGCCGGGAAACGGCCCTTTGTTAATGCGGAGGAATCCTATAGATTCCGGCGGGTCATCGAGTGGTTGACTAGTCTCACGCTATATCATGACAGTCAGTTTTCGGCTTTCTCTACTGAGGTGCTCGCCTGGCTGAACCGGGGCACAATCGCAGTAGTTCTCCTGGTGTCGCCTTAGCCGATAGAGCGGAACGTAAGGCAACAAAACACAGGAGTCGGTCAAACCCAACATTTGACCAAATACATGATTCGGAGCTGATGCATATAAGGCCAAACTCGCGACGCCGAACTCTCCCTAAGGTATTCGGTCTTTATGAAAAACGGGCTAAGCAGTGCCCTTGATAATAAGCCCCTGGTGTCTAGGTACGTGCAAAATTCTGACGTGGCCACATGCCAAGACGTCAGCCTCCTCCTCGGTTATACTGAAAATCCGGGGGATGTATATCAACAAGAGACAGTAAAAAAGGTTTACGCAGGGTCTTAATCTTAAAAGAATCCTGAGGACGGGTCCCTGCTGCACGTCTGCGCCTGTGTCTCCATTGTGCCGTGTCCTGGACGGGCATAGCATGGTGTTCATCTGTAAAAGAGGGGAACTTAGCTGACAAGAAAAATAATAGTAGTGCGGAATGTACGCTGTACTAGATAAACAATGTATAATTTAAGATGGGTAAAATTGAGCCTTATTGTCGTGTATTTTACATACGCGGAGCCCCTTGTATAGGGGTGTACGGCTACTAAACCTTTATCAATTATATGTTTGCTCCGGACTCGCCTAGCCGAGTCTGTGGTCTTGATGACCTGGTAGATGCTTTTGTTGGTGAAGTTGTTTTAATGTATGGCTGTCAAGGCAGCCACAAATTCTTTCGCGCACGCGGGACACTTGGTATTTCCCTTTAGTGAGATGATGCCTCGTGGACCGGGCATCTTAAGCGTAAGAGATGCATAATGCGGTATTGCGTTAAAGCGGGCAAAAGCCTCTCGTCCCAGTAGTGCTTGATAGCTACTTCAAAATGGGGTGATGCGGAAGGTTAGCTTTTCGCGGCGGAAGTTATCGGGGGAGCCGAACATAACTTCTAACCGGAGAGAACCCATGCAATGGGCATCGGGGCCTGGCATTACTCCTTGAAAGGAAGTGTTGCTATGGCGAATTTTTGTTGGGTCTATCCCCATTTTGCGGATTGTGTCCTGATATAGCAGGTTTAAACCACTGCCGCCGTCCATCAGGACATGTGTAAAGTGGAGTCCTTCGATTATTGGATCTAGCACTAAGGCAGTCCAACCTTCGTTCCGGATACTTCTAGAGTAATCCTGATGGTCGAAGGTGATAGGTTTTAACAACCAGTGGCGAGACTCCTTTGGGGTAGGCCGCATAGGCACCACTCTATTTTTCCCTTTTGTCACGTGAAGTACGTTTACTATTTTGATATCGAGTGGGAAATTCTTTTGTTTCCCCGTGCTCTGCTTGTGGGGTTCATCATCGTCCTCACTTGGTGTGTCGAGCCCCTTGTGTTCGGCGTTGAGTTGGCCGGATTGCTTGAAGACCCAACATTCTCTGTGGGTATGGTTTGCAGGCTTCCCGAGGGTGCTGTGGATTTGACATATCTTACCCAAGATTTTGTTTAGGTTAGATAGCTCATCCCTGTTATCCTTAGGGGGCAGCTTTTTCTGATTCTGCCGAGAGCTTTTGAATCCGACGTTGACTGCCGTGCTCTTCGAGCTACTTTCCTTATTCTGGCGCTGGTCCTTACTGCGTCGTGGTTTTCCGTTTCGATCACTGACTTCGGATGTACTTGGGTCGCTTGTGCTGCGTCTTGCCAACCAGCTGTCCTCTCCCGTGCAAAAGCGGGTCATGAGGCTTGTTAATGCGGCCATTGTTCTTGGCTTTTCTTGGCCGAGGTGTATGGCAAGCCATTCGTCTCGAACGCTGTGTTTGAAAGCTGCTAAAGCTTCGGCGTCCGGACAGTCGACTATCTGGTTCTTTTTAGTAAGAAATCTGTTCCAGAGTTTCCGGGCCGACTCTCCGGGCTGTTGAGTTATATGACTTAGATCATCTGCATCGAAGGTCGGACATAGGTTCCTTGAAAATTTGCCCGAAAAGCCTCCTCGAGCTCTTCCCAACTTCCAATGGTGCTTTCGGGAAGGCCTTTAAGCCAATGTCGGGCTGGCCCTTTGAGCTTGAGGGGTAAGTATTTTATGGCGTGGAGGTCATCTCCTCGGGCCATGTGTATGTGGAGAATATAATCCTCAATCCAGACTCCAGGGTGTGTGGTTCCATCGTATGCCTCTATGTTTGTGGGCTTAAATCCCACTGGAAACTCATGGTCCAGCACCTCATCGGTGAAACAGAGGGGGTGTGCAGCACCCCTGTATTTGGGTGTGCCGTGTTGTGCGGATGTTTGTTGCGTCGCATTGCTTACTAGAGCTTGCTTTCTTGGCCCATAGAGAGACCTTGTTGTGCCATCCTTTTGATGCGAATCCTTGGGTAGATCGCGTGTTGATTTGTGTGTGGCACCATATGCCATTCTGTGTTGGCTATGGGGTCGTCTATCCGACTGGGTGGCTTCCTGATTTTTTGATTTTGGGGGCTCTAGGGCCTCTTAATCAAATTCGGGCAGTAGCTTTCGCTTCGGGTAGCTCTTTGTGTGGCGACTATCGCCGTATTTGTCTGCGGTGTTGAATATTCTGCTCCATCTGATTCGGAGTGCGTCTTCCGTGGTTTTGAGCTTCCACTTCTACTTTTTCAGGCTGCGCGCCGTGGCGGCAAGCCTTTTGTGGAGGGTTTCCTGTTCTAGGAGTTTGTTCGGCGTGAGGTCGTCCAGACTGTTATCTTCGCCGAGGACGGGTTGTGCGGTTTGTGTATCCAAGCTATCTTGTTCGAACGGTTTCTCGATGGAATGTTCGCCGACCGCCAGTTCGCCCTGCTCTGTGGCTGGGTCCGTCTGGCTGTTGTCTCTGTTGAGGCGGGGCTTGGAGCGGCGCTTACGTCGCCGCTTTGACTGCTTCTCGAAGGAATGATCCCTCGTTCCGTCCCGTTGATCCTCGTTGCCGCTTCCTTTAGGTTTGTCCACCATATATACCTCGTGAGATGAGGTGGTTGTCCAGTGCCCTATAGGCGCTGGTTCTTGTTCGTCTCCTACATCGTCGTCCATACCGTCGATGTCTTCGGAGTCAAAGTCTAGCATGTCGGTTAAATCATCGACAGTGGCTATGAAGTGGGTGGTGGGTGGGCATCGAATTTATTCGTCGTTTGCATCCCAATCCTGTTGGCCATAATCCGGCCAGGACTCTCCTGACAAAGAGAGAGACCTTAGTGAATTCAGAATATCGCCGAAGGGTGAGTGCTGAAAGATATCCGCGGCGGTGAATACCATGACCAGCGCCCAATCGGATTCGATTGGCAAGGGCGCGGGGGGCTCGGAGTCCGAAAAGGAGTCTGACACCTTGGAGTCACGAGCTTCGCAAAGGACAAGGCTGGTGTTCGGCTCGATCGTCGTAGAGATTGCAGCCCCTGAGGCGGTGTCCAGCCACCCGTCCTCGATTGGTGGAGTTGGCTCCGAGCTAAGGGTCAGAGCGGACGCGGGTGCGGCCTCCAGGGCACTGTTCGGCGGCAGAGCTAGATCATGCCCTTCGTGACAGTGCGGCATGCTCGGCTGTGGCTCGAATCCGTTGAAGATCAAGTCCCCGCGGATATCGGCCGTGTAGTTCAAACTTCCAGATCTGACCTGATGGCCAGGGGCGTAGCTTTCGATCTACTCCAGATGGACAAGTGAGTTGGCTTGCAGTGTAAAGCCGCCGAATACGAAGATCTGTCCGGGGAGAAAAGTCTCACCCTGGATCGCATCGCCGTTGATGATTGGAGGAGCCATCGGGCCTAAAAGTGATGACACAGAGGAACTCTCAATGAAAGCACCAATGTCGGTGTCAAAACCGGCGGATCTCGGGTAGGGGGTCCCGAACTGTGCGTCTAGGCGGATGGTAACAGGAGACAAGGGACACGATGTTTTTACCCAGGTTCGGGCCCTCTCGATGGAGGTAGAACCCTACTCCTGCTTGATTAATATTGATGATATGGGTAGTACAAGAGTAGATCTACCACGAGATCAGAGAGGCTAAACCCTAGAAGCTAGCCTATGGTATGATTGTTGTTCGTCCTATGGACTAAAACCCTCTGGTTTATATAGACACCGGAGAGGGTTAGGGTTACACAGAGTCGGTTACAACAGAAGGAGATCTACA
Source organism: Aegilops umbellulata (assembly GCA_032464435.1). Lineage (NCBI taxonomy): Eukaryota > Viridiplantae > Streptophyta > Magnoliopsida > Poales > Poaceae > Aegilops > Aegilops umbellulata. The sequence continues at coordinate 315,981,821 of CP136055.1, read as the reverse complement.
TATCCGTATCGCCAAGCTTGCCTTCCATGCCAAGGAAAGTCCCATCCGGACACGGGACGAAGTCTTCAATCTTGTATCTTCATAGTCCAGGAGTCCGGCCAAAGGTCATAGTCCGGCTATCCGAACACCCCCTAATCCAGGACTCCCTCAGTCCCACCGAAATGCCTAATGGTCACATTTTGAACTAAATCGGTCCGACCGAGTTTCATGATTCGGTCTCACCGAGTTTGGTGATTTGTGTGTAACGGTTAGATTTTGTGTGGAGGCTATATATACCCCTCCACCCACTCTTCATTCGTGGTGAGAGCCATCAGAACATGCCTACATTTCCAATACATATTTTCTGAGAGAGAACCACCTACACTTGTGTTGAGGTCAAGATATTCCATTCCAACCACATAAATCTTGATCTCTAGACTTCCCCAAGTTGCTTTCCACTCAAATCCTCTTTCCACCAAATCGAATCCTATGAGAGAGAGTTGAGTGTTGGGGAGACTATCATTTGAAGCACAAGAGCAAGGAGTTCATCATCAGCACACCATTTGTAACTTCTTGGAGAGTGGTGTCTCCTAGATTGGCTAGGTGTCACTTGGGAGCCTCCGACAAGATTGTGGAGTTGAACCAACGAGTTTGTAAGGGCAAGGAGATCGCCTACTTCGTGAAGATCTACCCGAGTGAGGCAAGTCCTTCGTGGGCAACAGCCATGGTGGGATAGACAAGGTTGCTTCTTCGTGGACCCTTCGTGGGTGGAGCCCTCCGTGGACTCACGCAACTGTTACCCTTCATGGGTTGAAGTCTCCATCAACGTGGATGTACGATAGCACCACCTATCGGAACCACGGATAAAAAATTTCCGTGTCTCCAAATTGTGTTTGCACACTCCAATCTCTTCTCTTTACATTCTTGCAACTTGCATGCTTTACTTTTCGCTGCTCATATACTCTTTGTATGCTTGCATGCTTGCTTGATATGTATTGTGAATGTTTAAACTTGTGCTAATACTCCACTTCAACTCAAGAGATTAAAAACTGCAACCTTTCTTGATTAAAGTGTATCCACCCCCCTCTAGACCCCTCTTCTCGATCCTTTCACCACTGACTTGTTGGAAATAATACATACTGATGTACGCGGTCCGATGAGTGTTGAGGCTCGCGGCGGGTATTGTTATTTTCTGACCTTCACAGATGATTTGAGGAGATATGGGTATATCTACTAAATGAAACATAAGTCTGAAAGATTTGAAAAGTTTAAAGAATTTCAGAGTGAAGTGGAAAATCATCGTAACAAGAAAATAAAGTTTCTACGATCCGATCGCGGAGGCGAATATTTGAGTTACGAGTTTGGTCTTCATATGAAACAATGTGGAATAGTTTCGCAACTCACGCCACTTGGAACACCACAACGTAATGGTGTGTCTGAACATCGTAACCATACTTTATTAGATATGGTGCAATCTATGATGTCTCTTACCGATTTACCACTATCATTTTGGGGTTATGCTTTAGAGATGACTGCATTCACATTAAATAGGGCACCATCTAAATCCGTTGAGACGACACCATATGAACTATGGTTTGGCAAGAAACCTAAGTTGTCGTTTCTTAAAGTTTGGGCTTGTGATGCTTATGTGAAAAAGCTTCAACCTGATAAGCTCGAACCCAAATCGAAGAAATGTGTCTTCATAGGATACCCAAAAGAAACTGTTGGGTACACCTTCTATCACAGATCTGAAGGCAAGATATTCATTGTTAAGAATGGATCCTTTCTAGAGAAGGAGTTTCTCTTGAAAGAAGTGAGTGGGAGGAAAGTAGAACTTAATGAGGTAGTTGTACCTTCTCTCGAATTAGAAAGTAGTTCATCACAGAAATCAGTTCCAGTGATACCTACACTAATTAGTGAGGAAGTTAATGATGATGATCATGAAACTTCAGATCAAGTTACTACCAAACCTCATAGGTCAACCATAGTACGTTCCGCACCAGAGTGGTGCCGTAATCTTGTTCTGGAAGTCATGTTACTAGACCATGACGAACCTACGAACTATGAGGAAGCGATTATGAGCCCAGATTCCGCAAAATGGCTTAAGGCCATGAAATATGAGATGGGATCCATGTATGAGAACAAAGTGTGGACTTTGGTTGACTTGCCCGATGATTGCCAAGCCATAGAGAATAAATGGATCTTCAAGAAGAAGATTGATGCTGACGGTAATGTTACTGTCTACAAAGCTCGACTTGTTGCGAAAGGTTTTCGACAAGTTCAAGGAGTTGACTACGATGAGACCTTCTCACCCGTAGTGATGCTTAAGTCTGTCCGAATCATGTTAGCAATTGCCACATTTTATGATTATGAAATTTGGCAAATGGATTTCAAAACAGCATTCGATAATGGGTTTCTTAAAGAAGAGTTGTATATGATGCAACCAGAAGGTTTTTTCGATCCGAAAGGTGCTAACAAAGTGTGCAAGCTCCAGCAATCCATTTTATGGACTGGTGCAAGCCTCTCGGAGTTGGAATATACGCTTTGATAGTGTGATCAAAGCATATGGTTTTATACAAACTTTTGGAGAAGCCTGTATTTACAAGAAAGTGAGTGGGAGCTCTGTAGCATTTCTGATATTATATGTGGATGACATATTGTTGATTGGAAATAATACAAAATTTCTGGATAGCATAAAAGGATATTTGAATAAGAATTTTTTTAATGAAAGACCTCGGTGAATCTTCTTGTATATTGGGCATCAAGATCTATAGAGATAGATCAAGACGCTTAATTGGAGTTTCACAAAGCACATACCTTGATAAAGTTTTGAAGAAGTTCAAAATGGATCAGTCAAAGAAAGCGTTCTTGCCTGTGTTACAAGGTGTGAAGTTGCGTCAGACTCAATGCCCGACCACTGCAGAAGATAGAGAGAAAATGAAAGTCATTCCCTATGCCTCACCCATTGGTTCTGTCATGTATGCAATGTTGCATACTAGACCTGATGTGTGCCTTGCTATAAGTTTAGCAGGGAGGTACCAAAGTAATCCAGGAGTGGATCACTGGACAACGGTCAAGAACATCCTAAAATACCTAAAAAGGACTAAGGATATGTTTCTTGTTTATGGAGGTGACAAAGAGCTTATCGTAAATGGTTACGTCGATGCAAGCTTTGACACTGATCCGGATGACTCTAAGTCGCAAACAGGATATGTATTTATATTGAATGGTGGAGCTGTCAGTTGCTGCAGTTCCAAGTAGAACGTTGTGGCGGGACCTATGTGTGAAGTGGAGTACATAGCTGCTTCGAAAGCAGCAAATGAAGGAGTCTGGATGAAGGAGTTCATATCCGATCTAGGTGTAATACCTAGTGCATCGGGTCCAATGAAAATATTTTGTGACAATACTGGAGCAATTGCCTTAGTGAAGGAATCCAGATTTCACTAGAGAATCAAACACATCAAGAGTCGCTTCAACTCCATCTGCGATCAAGTCAAGGAGGGAGACATAGAAATTTGCAAAATACACACGGATTTGAATGTTGCAGACCCGTTGACTAAGCCTCTTCCACGAGCAAAGCATGATCAGCACCAAGACTCCATGGGTGTTAGAATCATTACTATGCAATCTAGATTATTGACTCTAGTGCAAGTGGGAGACTGATGGAAATATGCCCTAGAAGTAATAACAAAGTTGTTATTTATATTTCCTTATATCATGATAAATGGTTATTATTCATGCTAGAATTGTATTAACCGGAAACTTTATACATGTGTGAATACATAGACAAAACAAAGTGTCCGTAGTATGCCTCTACTTGACTAGCTCGTTAATCAACAATGGTTAAGTTTCCTGACCATAGACATGTGTTGTCATTTGATGAATGGGATCACATCATTAGGAGAACGATGTGATGGACAAGACCCATCCGTTAGCTTAGCATAATGATCGTTAAGTTTTATTGCTATTACTTTCTTCACGACTTGTATATATTCCTCTAAGTATGAGATTATGCAACTCCCGAATACCGGAGGAACACCTTGTGTGCTATAAAATGTCACAACGTAACTAGGTGATTATAAAGGTGCTCCACAGGTGTCTCCGAAGGTGTTTGTTGGGTTGGCATAGATCGATATTAGGATTTGTCACTCCGAGTATCAGAGAGGTATCTCTAGGCCCTCTCGGCAATGAACATCACTATAAGCCTTGCAAGCAATGTGACTAATGACTTAGTCACGGGATGATGCATCATGGAACTAGTAAAGAGACTTGCCGGTAACAAGATTGAACTAGGTATGAGGATACCGACGATTGAATCTCGGGCAAGTAACATACCGATGACAAAGGGAATAACATATGTTGTTATTGCAGTTTGACCAATAAAGATCTTTGTAGAATATGTTGGAACCAATATGGGCATCCAGGTTTCGATTTTGGTTATTGATCGGAGATGTGTATCGATCATGTCTACATAGTTCTCGAACCCGTAGGGTTCACACGCTTAACATTCAATGACGATTTGTATTATGAGTTATGTGTTTTGGTGACTGAAGATTGTTCAGAGTCCCGGATGAGATCACAGATATGACGAGGAGTCTCAAAATAGTCGAGAGGTAAAGATTGATATATTGGACGAAGGTATTCGGACACCGGAATGGTTTTGGGACGTTCCAGATATTTATCTGGGTACCGAGGGGTTACCGGAACCCCCCGAGAAAGTAATGGGCCTTCATGGGCCATAGGGGAGAAATAGAGGGGAGCCCGTAGTGTGGCCCCCCCCAGGGAGTCCGAATTGGACAAGGGGGAGGGGCGCGGCCCCCTTTCCTCTTTCCCTCTCCCTCTCCCTCTCCTTCCCTCTTTCCCCTCGATGAGAAAGGAAAAAAGGGGGGCCGAATCCTACTAGGACTGGAGTCCTAGTAGGACTCCCCCCTTGGCGCACCCCTTGGTGTCCGGCCTCCTCCTCCCCTCCTTTATATACGGGGGTAGGGGGCACCCCAAAGCACAACAATTATTCTCTTAGCCGTGTGCGGTGTCCCCCTCCATAGTTTACTCCTCCGGTCATAGCGTCGTAGTGCTTAGACGAAGCCCTGCGCGGATCACATCACCATCACCATCACCATGCCGTTTGATGACCCACAAGTATAGGGGATCAATTGTAGCTCTTTTCGATAAATAAGAGTGTCGAACCAAACGAGGAGCAGAAGGAAATGACAAGTGGTTTTCAGCAAGGTAATGTATGCAAGTGCTGAAATTATAAGTAGTAGAGTAGTTTGATAGGAAGATAATTTCTAACGAGCAAGAAACCATAGTAGTAACAAAAGTGCAGAAAGGTAGCCCAATCCTTTTGAGGCAAAGGACATGCCAAAATGGTCTCTTATGATAATCAAAGCATTCTTGAGGGTACACGGGAATTTCATCTAGTCACTTTCACCATGTTGGTTTGCTTCGTGTTCGGTACTTTGATAATTTGATATGTGGGTGGACCGGTGCTTAAGTGATGTTCTTACTTGAACAAACCTCCTACTTATGACTAACCCTCCCGCAAGCATCTGCAACTACGAGAAAGTATTAAGAATAAATTCTAACCATAGCATTAAACTTTTGGGTCCAATCGGTCCCTTACGGAATAGCGCATAAACTGGGGTTTTAAGCTTCTGTCACTCTCGCAACCCATCATCTAATTGCTACTCCACAATGCATTCCCTTAGGCCCAAATATAGTGAAGTGTCATGTAGTCGACATTCACATGACACCACTAAGGGAATCACAACATACATACTATCAAAATATCGAACACATATCAAGTTCATATGATTACTTGCAACATGATTTCTCCCGTGACCTCAAGAACAAAAGTAACTACTCACAAATGATAATCATGCTCAAGATCAGAGGGGTATTAAATAGCATATTGGATCTGAACATATAATCTTCCACCAAATAAACCATATAGTAATCAACTACAAGATGTAATCAACACTACTAGTCACCCACAAGCACCAATCTATAGTTCCGGTAACAAGAATGAACACAAGAGATGAACTATAGTTTGAGATGAGATGGTTCTGTTGAAGATGTTGATGGAGATTGCCCTCCCCAAGATGTGAGAGTTGTTGGTGATGATGATGACGATGATTTCCCCCTCCGGGAGGGAAGTTCCCCCGATGGAATCGCTCCGCCGAAGGGCAAAAGTGCTCCTGCCCAAGTTCCACCTCAAGACGGCGGCGCTCTGTCCCGAAAGTCCTCTCCTTATTTTTTTCTAGGTCAAAATGACCTATATACCAGAAGATGGGCACCGCAGGTGGGCCTTGGTGAGCACAACCCACCAGGGCACATCTGGGCTCCCTGGCGCACCCTGGTGGGTTGTGCCCACCTGGTGGGCCCCCTCTCATAGTTATTTGCTCCTATATTCCTCAAATATTTCATAAAAATTCCCCGTGAAGTTTCAGCTTGTTTGGAGTTGTGCAGAATAGGTGGCCTGACGTAGCTTTTCCAGGTCTAGATTACCAGCTACCAGAATTCTCCCTCTTTGTGTATACCTTGCATATTATGAGAGAAAAGGTATTAGAATTACTCCAAAAAGCATTATTATGGATAAAACATCATAAGTAATAGTAAGAAAACATGATGCAAAATGGACGTATCAACTCCCCCAAGCTTAGACCTCGCTTGTCCTCAAGCGAAAATCGAAATCTAAAAACATGTCCACATGCTTAGAGAGAGAGAGAGAGAGAGAGAGAGGTGTCGATAAAAACAAAATACGGACATAGAAACATCATGTTCATTATTATAACAACAACAAACTTAAACATAAGACTTTTATCATAGAACTTTTATCATAGAACTTTTATCATAGACTTCTCATGAATAAGTGACAATTCATCACACTATTGAAGTATAAAACAAAAACTCTATTAAAAACCAACAAACTATGTTCTTAGTCAACTTTGCAACTACAATTCATCATCTTTTCAAGAAGGGTCGCGTATCGGAGCCTTTAGGCAAGTTCACATACTCAACCATCATATAGTCTTCTATGGTTGCTAACACTCATTGCGTACACATGAGCAAAACGTTTCAACCGGACACATAGAAAGATATGAGCTTATAGTTTCGCCTCCCAACACATTCACCTCAAAGGTGATGCGAACAATAATAACTTATGGTATCTATATTCAACTGGACATATGTGCCTAGATCTTTCCTCACCACATGATGCTTGCCAAAGGAGAAAAATAAAAAGGAATAGAAGGAAAACTTTGACTCTTTGCATAAAAGTAAATATATAAAAGTAAAAGATAGGCCCTTCGCAGAGGGAAGCAGAGGTTGCCAGGTGCTTTTTTGTTTGTATGCTCAACCCCTTAGTGCAAAAGAATGTCACCTTGCATTGCCCCTTGTGATAGCAACCTTTATTATGCAGTATGTCAATTTTAATTCTTCACCATCACAACTTTGTGCAATGCTCAGTTTTCTCTTACACTAAATGATCTCACACATTTAGGAGCAATTTTTATTGCCTTTTTGCACCGATGGCAACTTACTTGAGGGATATTTCTCAATCCCTAGGTAGGTATGGTGGACACTTGAAAAGAAGATTTGGGTTTAAGGGTTTTTGGATGCACAAGTAGTATCTCTACTTAGTGCGGAATTTTTGGCTAGCAAAGATAGAGGGCTGATACGTCTATTTTGCTTCATGTTTTCTTCCTGTTATTTATGATGTTTTTATCCATAATAATGCTTTTTTGGAGTAATTCTAATGCCTTTTCTCTCATAATTTGCAAGGCACACACCAAGAGGGAGAATTCCGGCAGCTGGAAATTTGGACCTGGAAAAGCTACGTTAGGCTACCTATTCTGCACAACTCAAAACAAGCTAAAACTTCACGGAGATATTTTATGAAATATATAAGAATTATTGGAGTAAATAACTACCAGAGGGGCCCACCAGGTGGGCACAACCCACCTGGGCGCGCCCTGGTGGGTTGTGCTCACCCAAGCCGACCTCAGCTGCCCATCTTCTAGTATATAAGTCATTTTGACCTAGAAAAAATAAGGAGAGGACTTTCAGGATGGAGCACCGCCGTCTCAAGGAGGAACTTGGGCAGGAGCACTTTTGCCCTCCGGCGGAGCAATTCCGCCGGGGGAACTTCCCTCCCGGAGGGGGAAATCATCGTCCTCATCACCGACAACTCTCCCATATTGGGGAGGGCAATATCCATCAACATCTTCAACAACACCATCTCATCTCAAACCCTGGTTCATCTCTTGTGTTCAATCTTGTTATTGGTGCTTGTGGGTGACTAGTAGTGTTGATTACATCTTGTAGTTGATTAATATATGGTTTATTTGGTGGAAGATTATATGTTCTGATCCATTATGCTATTTAATACTCATCTCATAATGAGCATGTTTATCATTTGTGATTAGTTACTTTTGTTCTTGAGGTCACGGGAGAAATCATGTTGCAAGTAATCATGTGAACTTGATATGTGTTCGATATTTTGATAGTATGTATGTTGTGATTCCCTTAGTGGTGTCATGTGAATGTCGACTACATGACACTTCACCATATTTGGGACTAAGGGAATGCATTGTGGAGTAGAAATTAGATGATGAGTTGCGAGAGTGACAGAAGCTTAAACCCCAGTTTATGCGTTATTCCGTAAGTGACCGATTAGATCCAAAAGTTTAATGCTATGGTTAGAATTTATTCTTAATACTTTTCTCGTAGTTGCGGATGCTTGCGGGAGGGTTAATCATAAGTAGGTGGTTTATTCAAGTAAGAACAACACCTAAGCACTGGTCCACCCACATATCAAATTATCAAAGTAGCGAACACAAATCGAACCAACATGATGAAAGTGACTAGATGAAATTCCCGTGTACCCTCAAGAACGCTTTGCTTATCATAAGAGATCACTTTGGCCTGTCCTTTGCCTCAAAAGGATCGGGCTACCTTTCTGCACTTTTGTTACCATTACCGTTACTTGCTTGTTACAAATTATCTTGCTATCAAACTACTCCGCTACTTACAATTTCAGCACTCGCAGACATTACCTTGCTGAAAACCACTTGTCATTTCCTTTTGCTCCTCGTTGGGTTCGACACTCTTACTTATCAAAAAGAGCTACAATTTATCCCCTATACTTGTGGGTCATCAAGGCTATTTTCTGGCGCCATTTCCAGGGAGTGAAACGCCTTTGGTAAGTGGAAATTGGTAAGGAAACATTTATATAGTGTGCTGAAATTTATTGTCACTTGTTACTATGGAAAACAATTCTTTGAGGGGTTTGTTCGGGGTATATTCACCTCGTCCGGAACCACAATTAGCTACCCCTCAACCTACTGCACCTACTGAAAACATTGAATATGAAATTCCTTCAGGTATGATAGAACAACTGCTAGCTAATCCTTATGCAGGAGATGGAATCGAACATCCTAATATGCACTTGATATATGTGGAACAAATTTGTGGATTGATTAAGCTTGCAAGTTTACCCAGGGATGAAGTTATGGAAAAGGATTTCCCTTTATCTTTGAAGGGAAAAGCATTTGCATGGTATAGGCTATGCGACGATATTGGATCTTGGAATTGGAATCGTTTGAAATTGGAGTTCCACCAAACAATTTGTCCTATGCATCTAGTTCATCGTGATCGGAATTATATATATAATTTTTGGCCTCGTGAAGGAGAAAGTATCGCTCTTGCTTGGGGGAGGCTTAAGTCAATGTTATATTCATGCCCCAATCATGAGCTGTCAAGAGAAATTGTTATCCATAATTTTTATGCTCGGCTTTCTCATAACGATCGATCCATGCTCGATACTTCTTGTGCTGGTTCTTTTATGAACAAGACTATTGAATTCCGGTGGGATCTTTTGGAATGAATTAAACGCAAATTTGAAGATTGGGAACTCGAGGAAGGTAAAGAGTCAGGTATTAAGCTTAAGTATGATTGTGTTAAATCTTTTATGGACACCGATGCTTTTCAAAAGTTTAGCACTAAATATGGACTTGACTTTGAGATAGTAGCATCCTTTTGTGAATCATTTGCTACTCATGTTGAACTCCCTAAAGAGAAGTGGTTTAAATATCACCCACCTATTAAAGAAGAAATTAAAGAACCGGTGCCAGTTAAAGAAGAAACTATACTTTATAATGTTGATCCAGTTGTTCCTTCTGCTTATATTGAGAAACCACCTTTCCCTGTTAGGATAAAGGAACATGCTAAAGTTTCAACTGTGGCTAACAAAAGCTATATTAGAACACCTAAACCTGATGAACAAATTAAAGTAGAACCTAATATTGCTATGGTTAAAGATCTCTTAGAAGAAGATATAGATGGGCAAGTTGTTTACTTATGTGAAGAAGCTTCTAGAATTGCCAAACCTGATAAAAGGATAAACATAGACATGTTGTGGGCATGCCTGTCATCTCAGTTAAAATAGGAGATCATTGTTATCATGGTTTATGTGACATAGGTGCTAGTGTGAGTGCTATTCCTTACACTTTATATCAAGAAATTATGAAAGACATAGCACCTGCAGAAATAGAAGACATAGATGTTACTATTAAAATTGCTAATAGAGACACCATATCACCAATTGGGATTGTTAGAGATGTTGAAGTCTTGTGTGGGAAAATAAAATACCCCACTGATTTCCTTGTTCTTGGTTCCCCACAAGATGACTTCTGTCCCATTATTTTTGGTAGACCTTTCTTGAACACAGTTAATGCTAAGATAGATTGTAAGAAACAAACTGTCGGTGTTAGCTTTGGTAATGAGTCTCATGAGTTTAATTTTTCCAAGTTTAGTAGAAATCTTCATGAAAAAAAAATTGCCTAGTAAGGATGAATTAATTGGTCTTGCTTCTATTGTTGTACCACCTACTGATACTTTAGAACAGTATTTGCTAGACCATGAAAATGATTTAAATATGCATGAAAGAAATGAAATAGATAAAAAATTTCTTTGAACAACGTCCTCTACTTAAACACAATTTGCCTATTGAAACTTTAGGAGGTCCACCTCCACCTAAAGGTGATCCTGTGTTTGAATTAAAACAATTGCCAAACACTTTGAAATATGCTTATCTTGATGAAAAGAAGATATATCCTGTTATTATTAGTGCTAACCTTTCAGAACATGAAGAAGAAAGATTATTGAAAGTTCTAAGGAAGCACCGAGCTGCTATTGGATATACTCTTGACGATTTAAAGGGCATTAGTCCCACTCTATGTCAGCACAAAATTAATATGGAACCTGATGCTAAACCCATTGTTGATCACCAACGTCGGTTAAATCCGAAGATGAAAGAAGTGGTAAGAACGGAAATATTAAAACTTCTGGAAGCATGTATAATCTATTCTATAGAAGATAGTAGATGGGTAAGTCCTGTCCATTGTGTTCCTAAGAAAGGAGGTATAACTGTTGTTCCTAATGATAAGAATGAACTTATTCCACAAAGAATTGTTACAGGCTATAGAATGGCAATTGATTTTAGAAAATTAAACAAAGCAACTAGAAAAGATCATTACCCTTTGCCTTTTATTGATCAAATGCTTGGAAGATTATCTAAGCACACACACTTTTGCTTCCTTGATGGATATTCTGGTTTTTCACAAATACCTGTTTCTTGTGACACCCAAAATTTTTGACCTTGTTTTTTTTAATTAAAATTTTGCCAGGAATTAAAACTTTAATTTTCTGAGCTCCCTTTTTATTTTTGAACCATTATTCCCTTGGTCATTATGGAGTTTTTTTTCCAAAGAGAGAATTTTTTAAATATTTTTTTGGACTTGTTTAAACACCTCAAGAAAAACTAATCTTTTATTAGTAGAACAAATTACATAATTAATTTGCTTGGTCCTTATTTTCTTGAAAAATGATTTCCCATGACTATATGGCCATATTTGAACTACAACCTCTTTAAAAATTTATTCAAAAATCGTACCAAAATTTGGAGATGTCATGTGCTGTTTTTAAATCACTTTTGTACAAAAATATCTTTTGTTCTTGAAATATTGTGAGCACTACACCCATTTTTCTTCTCTGGTTCAGTGGGCAATTTTGCACTACAACCCTTTTATATATTTCTTTCTAGCCTCCACCAAAATTATGGGATGTTAGTAGTATCATATGATTCAACTTTATGCAAAAACCTAGTGGTGTTATTTGCAAGTTTTGAGTGGATCAACCTCATCTTCATTCTGGTCCAACATTATGGTTTGTACAGCAACCACATTTTTAGTTGCTCCTTTATCCATGATTCCTTTTCCTACTTGTAGCCCTCCCTACTAAACCCCTAAGTCCAAGAGCATACAACAATTGGATCACTTTTGGTTCATGGAATAATGCCATTTACTTTCTGTCCAGAATTGAAGTTTTATAAAACTTGCACTAACAAGTTTCAGTTTTTGGCCAACTAACCTCACCAACCTCTTTTTCACCTAATGAGGCCACCATCTGGAGTTTTTGACCACTCCAAGACCTGCCTAGATACCTCTGGCATTTTGTCAAGCACCCTGTGGGCATGGACAGTATTGGCATGGATTTTAGTTAGCAGGGTGAACCTGATCCACTGACCCATCAAGCTTGTCCACTGATCTCCTTACTAGCCCAAACCTATACCTGCTAACCCCCAACTCCAACCGAGCCACCTAGCATGCCATGGCATTTCGCCGAGCAGCTGGTGGGCGTGCACTGGGCGTGCCCAGAGCGCGCCAATTGCAGCCGCACACACGAGCCGCCGCGTCACACCCTGCCTTGGCCCGCACTGCAGAACCTTGCCACGCACTCCCCGCCTCACCACTACACGCCAGCCCGCCCTGGCACCCTACAGCGCCACCGCCAGAGCACTTTTGGCGGCACGCCGGCGTCGGCCGACAGCTTCTGCTCCGTTCAGCGCCGCCCAAGCCACCCCGGCTCGCCACCTGGCCCCTGGCACAGCCCGAACTCATCCGCAAGCGTGTCTGCTAGCTCTTGTCGCTGCCACGTCTTCCTAGCTACAGAATGGCGGTCGCCGGCGTTCTTATCCTCGGCCATCGTCGGAACCGCCTCGACTCGCCTATTTAAGGAGACCCCGAGCCCGTTCCCGCACGCAGGCAACCTCAGGCCACCCCTATGGCGCTTCCCTAGCCCGCATTCGACCCAGGGAGGTTTTCTTCCCCGTCTCCGGCAACTCCGGCCACCGCCACTGCCCCTGCCGTTCCGGCGCCACCAGGACCTCCCCCTCCCCACTCTCTCCACCAGAAGCCTCCTCTTCCTCCCGTGAACCTTTCCCCCTGCTCGATTTTGATCGGGAGCCACCGCAGCCCCAAAAGCACTTTGCTCCCGAGGCCACCTCCGCCGAGAAGCTCGCCGCCGGCAGCTCCCTCCGCCCCCACCTGCCAGGCGACCATCGGGAGGACCGCCCCAGAGTAGCGGATCCATCCCCGCCCTCGGAGCCCCGCGAGGAGCCGCCAGTCGCCGGCGACGATCGCCGGAGCTCCGCCTCCGCTCGGGACAGAGGAAAGAGAGGGAGAAGACTAGTCAAACCTGATTAGTGGGCCCCCTGGACCCACTGTCAGTGACACACCGCGCCGTCCACGTGTTTAAGTGAAGGCGTAATCCCCCCAGTACGTCTCCCCGCTCCGAAAGCGTATTCCCCTCTGAAACATTTTTCTTTTTCTGTTTTATTTAAATCAGTTTTGACCAGAACTTTGACTGACTATATCTCTTTAAATATAACTCCAATTGAATTGATTCTTTTTCCTACATCTCTAAAATATTGTCTAGTTTATTTTAAGATTTATTTGAAAATTTTCCAAAACAACTTTTTGTGCTGTTTTTGAAATATGTGTTATTTGCATATTTTTGAAAATAGGATTTTGGAGAAAGGAAGAAAGCTTTCAAAAGATTTGGAGTACACCTTGCCTTTCCACACCATTAAGGCAAGCATTCTGAACCCCGGGATAATTATTTTGGTGTGTTAGTTGACACGTTTATAACACCACCTTAGTTCGGAGTATTGTTACTTCATGTGATATGATCATTTGCATGGATGCATTATTGTGATTTCCTTGCTGTTCGAAATGAGCATACTCGTGTGACAGAAATCATCCTCATGTGCCTTACATGCATGCCGGTAAGGAATCCGGGAAAGCCTCTGCCTTGTGTAGGTATGAACTTGTTGCCGGTCTCCGTCGGGACGGTTATATCCGGTATGGCATGGTAAGGTATAATGGGTGGTGATTTGTTGGTTGAAGTATTTTTGTTGTGCTAACCATGCAGGAAACTCATAAGCCTCCTGAGTCGGCCATAGATCGAGTCTTGTTCCGGTAACCCCCATACTTGTTTTCGTACTGCCACAGGTCCCCACTGTAGGTGGGGTATGGTTCAGTAAGTTGCTAACCCTTGTCTTGGCACACACCATACAGAGAGGCCATGGTGGAAGATACCGGCTGCATCCGGTAGGCATGCCACCTGGTCCGGGGGCATGGGTGTATCCGGTTGGGACCGAGAGGGGGATACCCCTTGGAGCGCGCGAATAGAAATTTGATCCCATGCTACGTCGAGGTTGTAGCCTCCCCACTTAGAGTTTGCTTGACAGGTGTCGTGGGTGATTCCAGACACCGGTGAATTGAGCTGGTGTGTGCAAGTCAGGTGTGTTTTCAATTAAAAGACCGTAGACGGAATTAGTCCCGATGGACTAAAGGAATCCGTTACTCGTGGGTAAAGAGTACACCCTCTGCAGAGATATTAAACCTATTCGAATAGTCGTGTCCACGGTTAAGGATTACAGTCTGGGATGGGTCAAGTGTCGGTCTTAGCGTCGGTCTTCAGAGGAAAAACCACTAAAAATATTGATTATGACTTGTGATATATGATGGTTATGATTATTATCATTATGGACTAACCGTTTGTATGATTGAAATAGAGAATATCCCTGGGACGGTACTACCTCCTAGATATTCACCATGATTGTTCCAAATTCTTTTTAAAGCCCTTTCTGTGGTGTCGCTCAGAAGCTCGGCTGTGGCATTTCTTTTAAAGCCCTTTCTGTGGTGTCGCTCAGACGCCCGGCTGTGGCATTTCTTTTAAAGCCCTTTCTGTGGTGTCGCTCAGACGCCCAACTATGGCATTTCTTTTAAAGCCCTTTCTGTGGTGTCGCTCAGACGCCCGGCTGTGGCATTTCTTTTAAAGCCCTTTCTGTGGTGTCGCTCAGACGCCCGGCTGTGGCATTTCTTTTAAAGCCCTTTCTGTGGTGTCGCTCAGACGCCCGGCTGTGGCATTTCTTTTAAAGCCCTTTTTGTGGTGTCGCTCAGACGCCCGGCTATGGCATTTCTTTTAAAGCCCTTTTATGTGGTGTCGCTAAGACGCCCGACTGCGGCATGCTTGTTGTTTATTTCGTAAATTTTTATACTACTAGTTTATTGCGTATTCATAAATAACATGCTTGCACGCATCATAGTTTCATTTATCTTTTGTGACTAACGCCATGAGCATAAAATATTTCCAGCACATCATGGTTATATTACACCTATGTTCATAATGTTTGCGAGTACATTCAAAGTACTCACTGGCTTGTCCCTGGCTATTGTCTTGGCCAGATTGCTTGCTTGGAGAGGAGCATTGCGACGACAGCCTCGGAACCTAAGCAGCGGTGATAGCAGCCTCGCGAAGATAGGAGTTAACCTGGTCAGCTGTTCCCGTGGGAAATGGAGCCCCACAGACCGTGGTGATCCACAAACCGCTTCCGCCCCCAACCACTAGAAACCATTTGATGTACTCATAGGCCACAATGGTCTTGTACTACATATTTTGTACCTTTGCTTGGAATTTCTGTAACAAGTTGGTGCCTCATCAGCTAACAGTAATCCTGGGGCTGGTGAGCACCATGGCCCTTTTTCTGGGAATTAAAGCTCGGAAAACCGGTCGCGACAGACTTGGTATCAGAGCCAGGCTGACCATTGGCTAATCCTATCATAGCCCGGCTAATAAACTTAGGCAGACCAACCCACCGAGCCATAACTGAACCCCAGCCAAGCTTCTCATGCAAGATAGCCCCACAGTGACCCGACACCTTTTGGCAGTCGGTGCCCAACCTACCAGCCTAGCCGTCGATCACGCTCCAGTGACCGGCCCCCTAAATAGT
The DNA here is from genome assembly GCA_032464435.1 of Aegilops umbellulata. Taxonomy (NCBI): domain Eukaryota; kingdom Viridiplantae; phylum Streptophyta; class Magnoliopsida; order Poales; family Poaceae; genus Aegilops; species Aegilops umbellulata. The sequence goes on along the minus strand of CP136055.1, from coordinate 315,965,707 downwards.
CCTTTATCACAAGCGTGCGAAGGAAGACGCCATCCCCTTTTTCCTATAAAAAGGGGCACGCTAACCTCAATCCAGCACCACACAACCTCTACCCCCAAAGACCGAGCCACAATGCCTGGTCCTGTCGTGCACACTGAGACCACATCAACCAACCTTGGAGGTTTTGTGACCATACTCGCAAACCTCACCCGTCGTGCCTATGCGTTAGAAGAGCCTCCAGAATATGTTGTGTACCAAGGGTCCATGAGTGGTGAGAGCCGTCAATTCTGGGCCACTGTGCACATCTATGGTAGGGGTCTAGCACCCGAGCGCCCCTACAGGTTCACTGGAAGGACGACTTCCTTTGAGCCACAAGCCATTCAACTAGCTGCTCGAGAAGCTACAGTTCATCTTCGGCACTTGTCGCCCAGAGTTAACTGTCGCTCGTTCCACTACTACCCAAGACGATAAGGGTATGGTAGACCACCCCAAGTTGCCAACGGAGATCACGAGACGGATCCTGCATTGTTGCACCTAGTGCGCTATGTAAGTGCACTAGAGGAGCTGTGTGATCAAATCACTATTGATCTAATCGCAGCTCGTGGAGAGCTGGTTCGTCGAGCCCCGGCGAGAGAAGGAAACGAGCCCGACGCCGACAACCCAGTCGTGCTGTTCGGACAACCGATCGAGACCCTGAGGACAGCCCCATCCACCAACCAAGGTGCTTTGATGACCCCGGAAGTGCTTCGTCGCCTTTTGGGAGCACACTCCAACGGGAGTATGGCCAACAATCCCCGCGATGGTCATCATCGCTACCCCGAGCCTGCAGCCCCCAACCCACTCCAGCTAATTCCGACGGTGAAAACCGTGGAGAAGCCTCAACATCCACAAGGCACGCCCGCATGGATGTAAACGAGGTAGACTAAGTAACCCGAGTTGTATCGAGTCCCAGTGTATTCTCGCTTGTAATCATGTGACCTTGTAGATAAATGCCGCCTGTCGTTGCACCCCTGTAGCCTTGCCTGGATATACCAGCATTTCTATCCCAGGCACAGATACCGGAAACCTACCCGACAACCCCCACAGTAACACGTCACCTCGGTGAAATATGTGTATCTGTGGCATTGACTTCAACCCATGGAGCAGAACTGGAAGTTTCTTTACCATTCACCTCGGTAAAAAAATGACCCAGCTCCAGTGCTATAAAGAGGCCACCACGTGACCTTGCCCAAGCACTCCTCACCTTGTGCACCATCCACACAACAATTTCTTGCCATGCCGAGCCCCAGCATTCATCTGAGAACCCCAGATGCAACCCCGGGTAGTTTTGTCAAAATATTGTGGGATTTTACCTGCAGTACCATGGGCGCTACCCAGCCACCCCAGTACGAGCTGTTCAAATCGAGAATCACCTCTTCCACCTGGAGATATTGGGCAGCAGTGCACCTCCCTCCCGTTAACCCAAACCAAGACCCAACAGAGGTCTCCTTCGTGGGGAAATCTATGCCAACCCCACCAATGGCCATAGAAGCTGCTGCATATGAAGCACTTGCTCGCCTTTGATTCGCGGTACCCTATGCCAGCGAACGAGGGTATTATTACTTCCCGAGCCGTGCAACGCCCGGTGGAGTAACATCTTTTCCCGGTGGACGAATTGAGAGAGACCCAGTCCTGGCCAACCTTGTCCAGTACGTCATCGCTCAAGAACGTTTAACCCAACATGTGATGGGTTATCTCTAGAGCCTCGCGGATTTAAATCCACAGATCGCCATCGGCAGATCACTAAGGCCCGACCAAGAGAAACGCATACATCGACTGGTCAATCCCCTTCCCCCGATAGAAGAGGAATGTGTCCTAGTACCAGAGACGTTTTCTCAGGACCCCGTTCAGTTACCATTTCCATTTTAGACGTCACTGTCGTGTTCATTATTACAACGTCCAATTGTGTATTGTAATTTATGCGTGATGCCCTGAGCTTGTGCGACGAGTCAATTATTTGGCTTTTATTAATATATATAGTTTTGTTGTGACTTATGCTCCTTTATTTTTAACCGTTTTCCCTCGCGAAAATCCTGGAGAGTATTTGTTTTTCAAACAACCCTTAGCAAATCTCGAGGACGAGATTTTTCTTAAGGGGGGTAGTGTTGTGACACCCAAAATTTTTGACCTTGTTTTTTTAATTAAAATTTTGCCAGGAATTAAAACTTTAATTTTCTGAGCTCCCTTTTTATTTTTGAACCATTATTCCCTTGGTCATTATGGAGTTTTTTTTCCAAAGAGGGAATTTTTCAAATATTTTTTTGGACTTGTTTAAACACCTCAAGAAAAACTTTTCTTTTATTAGTAGAACAAATTACATAATTAATTTGCTTGGTCCTTATTTTCTTGAAAAATGATTTCCCATGACTATATGGCCATATTTGAACTACAACCTCTTTAAAAATTTATTCAAAAATCCCACCAAAATTTGGAGATGTCATGTGCTGTTTTTAAATCACTTTTGTACAAAAATATCTTTTGTTCTTGAAATATTGTGAGCACTACACCCATTTTTCTTCTCTGGTTCAGTGGGCAATTTTGCACTACAACCCTTTTATATATTTCTTTCTAGCCTCCACCAAAATTATGGGATGTTAGTAGTATCATATGATTCAACTTTATGCAAAAACCTAGTGGTGTTATTTGCAAGTTTTGAGTGGATCAACCTCATCTTCATTCTGGTCCAACATTATGGTTTGTACAACAACCACATTTGTAGTTGCTCCTTTATCCATGATTCCTTTTCCTACTTGTAGCCCTCCCTACTAAACCCCTAAGTCCAAGAGCATACAACAATTGGATCAATTTTGGTTCATGGAATAATGCCATTTACTTTCTGTCTAGAATTGAAGTTTTACAAAACTTGCACTAACAAGTTTCAGTTTTTGGCCAACTAACCTCACCAACCTCTTTTTCACCTAATGAGGCCACCATCTGGAGTTTTTGACCACTCCAAGACCTGCCTAGATACCTCTGGCATTTTGTCAAGCACCCTGTGGGCATGGACAGTATTGGCATGGATTTTAGTTAGCAGGGTGAACCTGATCCACTGACCCATCAAGCTTGTCCACTGATCTCCTTACTAGCCCAAACCTATACCTGCTAACCCCCAACTCCAACCGAGCCACCTAGGATGCCATGGCATTTCGCCGAGCAGCTGGTGGGCGTGCACTGGGCGCGCCCAGAGCGCGCCAATTGCAGCCGCGCACACGAGCCGCCGCGTCACCTCCTGCCTTGGCCCGCACTGCAGAACCTTGCCACGCACTCCCCGCCTCACCACTACACGCCAGCCCGCCCTGGCACCCTACAGCGCCACCGCCAGAGCACTTTTGCCGGCACGCCGGCGTCGGCCGACAGCCTCTGCTCCGTTCAGCGCCGCCCAAGCCACCCCGGCTCGCCACCTGGCCCCTGGCACAACCCGAACTCATCCGCAAGCGTGTCTGCTAGCTCTTGTCGCCGCCACATCTCCCTAGCTACAGAATGGCGGTCGCCGGCGTTCTTATCCTCGGCCATCGTCGGAACCGCCTCGACTCGCCTATTTAAGGAGACCCCGAGCCCGTTCCCGCACGCAGGCAACCTCAGGCCACCTCCCCCTCCCCACTCTCTCCACCAGAAGCCTCCTCTTCCTCCCGTGAACCTTTCCCCCTGCTCGATTTTGATCGGGAGCCACCGCAGCCCCAAAAGCACTTTGCTCCTGAGGCCACCTCCGCCGAGAAGCTCGCCGCTGGCAGCTCCCTCCGCCCCCACCTGCCAGGCGAGCACCGGGAGGACCGCCCCGGAGTAGCGGATCCATCCCCGCCCTCGGAGCCCCGCGAGGAGCCGCCAGTCGCCGGCGACGATCGCCGGAGCTCCGCCTCCGCTCGGGACAGAGGAAAGAGAGGGAGAAGACTAGTCAAACCTGACTAGTGGGCCCCCAGGACCCACTGTCAGTGACACACCACGCCGTCCACGTGTTTAAGTGAAGGCGTAATCCCCCCAGTACGTCTCCCCGCTCCGAAAGCGTATTCCCCTCTGAAACGTTTTTCTTTTTCTGTTTTATTTAAATCAGTTTTGACCAGAACTTTGACTGACTATATCTTTTTAAATATAACTCCAATTGAATTGATTCTTTTTCCTACATCTCTAAAATATTGTCTAGTTTATTTTAAGATTTATTTCAAAATTTTCCAAAACAACTTTTTGTGCTGTTTTTGAAATATGTGTTATTTGCATATTTTTGAAAATAGGATTTTGGAGAAAGGAAGAAAGCTTTCAAAAGATTTGGAGTACACCTTGCCTTTCCGCACCATTAAGGCAAGCATTCTGAACCCCGGGATAATTATTTTGGTGTGTTAGTTGACACGTTTATAACACCACCTTAATTCGGAGTATTGTTATTTCACGTGATATGATCATTTGCATGGATGCATTATTGTGATTTCCTTGCTGTTCGAAATGAGCATACTCGTGTGACGGAAATCATCCTCATGTGCCTTACATGCATGCCAGTAAGGAATCCGGGAAAGCCTCTGCCTTGTGTAGGTATGAACTTGTCGCCGGTCTCCGTCGGGACGGTTATACCGGTATGGCATGGTAAGGTATAATGGGTGGTGATTTGTTGGTTGAAGTATTTTTGTTGTGCTAACCATGCAGGAAACTCATAAGCCTCCTAAGTCGGCCATAGATCGAGTCTTGTTCCGGTAACCCCCATACTTGTTTTCGTACTGCCACAGGTCCCCACCGTAGGTGGGGTATGGTTCAGTAAGTTGCTAACCCTTGTCTTGGCACACACCGTACAGAGAAGCCATGGTGGAAGATACCGGCTGCATCCGGTAGGCATGCCACCTGGTCCGGGGGCATGGGTGTATCCGGTTGGGACCGAGAGGATGGCCGACGGAACGGGTTCTGACTGCCGCGCTGGCAAGGTCCCTCCCACGGTCGGCGTCGACTCGTTTGGATCTTGGCGGCCTGGGCTCGCCGAAGAACGAGGTCGCCTTTCCCGCAACTTCCGGCGCTAACTTCTGCGGCTACGAGAGCGGCGCAGAGTTTGCTGGAAGCGAGAAACTCGCTCAGCGGCCGGAAGGCGGTCCTCCTCAAGGAGCAGCTGCTCTTGCCCGGACTCTGTGCTAGTGGGTACTCGAGGAGGGCCGTGCGCGAGTCCGTGAGGAGGAATGCCTCCGCTCCGCGGGTTGGAGCGGAAAGGTACCTGGCCATACCTAAGCTCGCCTATGATCGCCAAATCTGGTTCGCACAACCTCGACGCACCCCCTACCTGGCGCGCCAAAGATGTCGGGGGATATCGGCCTCCACGAGCACCTATGGGGTCGGAGCCCCTTGTCGGTTTGGCGGGGGGCGGAGGTTGCACAAAGAGCAGATCGAGGCGACACACACACACACACAACAATTTTACCCAGCTTCGGGCCGCATGGATGCGTAAAACCCTACTGCTGCTTGTCTGGTTGATTCGAGTTCTTGCTCTGGAGCGCAAGAAGCTACAGTAAGTTGGAGCTGGACGTAGACGAGGGTCTACTGTGTGTCCTTCTTCCGGTCTGGATCCCTCTCCTTCTCTAGGGTTTTCTCTCCCTCTCTACGTGCGCATGGGCCTCCTTTTATATGATAACGGGTTTCCCACAGGTAGCGACGCAGGTGAGGGTAAAAATGGCAAGGAACTGTGCGAACAGAGGTCGCACAGTGCTATCGCACCTAACTCTGACGTCGGGGGACAAAGGCATTAAATGCCCGTCTGGATTGCCTGAACAGTGCCGAGGCGGACCGTTAGGGGCGCCTCCGCTTGCCACGGGGGCGACTCTGCCAACGTCGCATGCCATGCGCGCGCCCCAGGTTGCGCGGCGCCCCGCCACATGCCTCTGGGGAAGCCCTAGAGTGACGCGTGGGCAGGTGAGTTGGAGCGCATGCCTGAGGTGGTGGTTTGCCGCGGCAAGCGGCTTGCCGCGATGGTTGTCTTGCCGCACCTGAGAGCTTGCCGCTCGTCAGGCCTTGCCGGGGCGCACGGAGCGCCGCGGCAGGCTTCTCTTGGAGTGCCTTGGCTTGGCCGTCCCGACGAGCTCCCCCCGCCGGCGCCTTGGTGCTTCGGCTTAGTCATCCCGGCAAGCTCCTCTTGACGGGGCCTTGGTGCTTCGACTTAGTCGTCCCGGCAAGCTCCTCTTGCCGGGGCCTTGTCGCCTTGGCCCGGCAAGCTCCTCTTGCCGGACCTCGCCTTCTCGGCCCGGCAAGCTCCTCTTGCCGGGGCTTGGTCTTCTAGGCTCGATCACTTGGTCTTCGTCCGGCCCAGAAAGGGCCGTGGAGACTCTTGTCGCTCCCCTGGCAAGCCTTGCCGCGGGACGCTACTACTGCCCGTGCACAAGTTCGGGGTACTAAGGTACCCCTACTTTAGTACACCGACAGGAGCCCCCGGGTCTGGGCCATACACGGTGCCGAGCGTTGTTGGGCCAGGCCCTAACAGTGCACGGGCACGCGTGGCCTGGGCTGCGCTGCTCCTTAACTCCGTGCTTGTCGCGTCCTCCCCAAGTGGCGCGCGCTTATCGCGGCGTCGTGGGGGGCGAGGCGTGCGAGGCGTGCGTGACGTGGGTGGCGTGCGCGGGGCCTGAGGCCCGCAGGCATGCGTCACGTCGGGCACGACCTCTTTATTTGGAAAGGCGGAACGTCCGCCCCCACTCCTTCCCCCCTTTATAAGCGGAGGGGAACAGGGGCAGCTCGCCATTCCGCCGGTTGCTGTTCCTCGAAAATCTCCGCCACTTCCTCCTTACTAGAGAAAGCAGCGATTCGCCTTCGCAGCCCCCGGCGCCGCCCACGCCGACAACTCCCCCTCCCCGTTTCTGCCATGGCCTCGAAGAGCGACAAGGCGAAGGGGAAGGCCGTGAAGTCGGCCGAGGCGCTGCGCCTGGAAGCGCTTCGGAAGGAGACGGCGACGTTCCCCCCTCAGCTCGATGCGCTGGGGCTGAAGAACGAATGCCGCCTCTTCTGGTCGACGGCGACGCGAGCGCATCCACGCACGCGAGTTCTTCCCGCCGTCGCCCAGAAGCTGTACCCGACCGGGTACCCTTTCTTCGCCGTGTTCTTCTATTGCTGGCTCTGCCCGCCTTTTTCCGAGTTCTTCTGCGACATCATGCACACCTACAACCTCCACCTCCTTGACTTCACCCCCAACGCCGTTCTAACAATGGCGGTTTTCGCACACCTTTGCGAGAACTTTGTCGGAGTCCGCCCCAACGTAGCCCTCTTCCGCCACTTCTTTACTCCTCGGGTGGAGAAAGGAGAGCCGCTGTCCGGTGGAGTCGCCTGGGTCTCCAGGACCGGCAAGAAAGAGGTCTACTTGGAGGGGGAACTCCGTGGCAGATGGGAGGAGTGGAGGGCCGAGTGGTGCCTGATCGTCGAGGAGAATCCACCGCCGTTCACCGCCGTGCGCCGAACTCCAGTGGTGCGCGGCCGCGACTGGAGCGACCTGGCCCCGGACGACGCCAAGCTGAAGATTGCCGCCACCCGAATCCTGCGCCTCAGGTTTGCCGGGCTCACCGTCGGCGCCGTCGGCGCGGATTTCCTTCGCCGGCGTATCGCCCCCCTGCAGGAGAGGGGGAAGCCGGCTTGGGAATTCCAAAACGCGGCGGACATCATGAGGCTGCGCCCGGGCCTTAACTACAACTTCACCGTTCTGGAGCTCGTCGGAATGTCGAAGGAGCTGTTCAAGTACGACTCCGAGCACCCAGAATGGTCCAGGTTGCCGCCGGGCGTCGTCCCCCTGTGCAACAACTCGGCGCTCAGCCGCATCCTGGCGATGATGCCGCTGTGCGACTCGCACGGGATCGGCGCGACCTGGCGGGAGCCGGCGGACGACGTCATGCAGGCCTTCTTAGACAACTTGGAGGAGGTGCCGGTCGACCCCGACGAGAAGAGGGGCCTCACGTGGGACACCACCCCCGAGGAGCTGGCCTACATCGCCTCCAGGATGGAGGAGGCGGTGGCCGCCGCGGCCGCGGGCGAGTCCGGCTTCACCCTGGCCGAAGCAGACGCGGCGGAGGTGGAGAGCCTTGCCGACCAAATGGAGCTCGCCGGCGCGGAGGAACCAGCCGGGCACGGTGGCGCGGGCGAGCCCGCCCAGGACGCGGGTGGCTTGCCGGAGGCTGACGCGCCCTCCTCGCAGCTCCCGGGCAGCTCGTCGCAGGCGGAGGCCCCTGCCCAGCCGAGGAGGCGTCTCCGCAGGGCCAGAGAGGTGGTGCGGCAGGCCGACCAGCAACCGCAGCCCCGCGTCACACGCGCCTCCGAAGCAGCGGGAGCGGGGTCCTCACGGGCCACGGCTTCTGCTCCTGCCGCTCCCCGTACTGCGGAGGCAACGGGGGCGGGGTCGTCCACCGCCCCCGCCAAGCAGTCCCGGGAACCCACTCCCCTGTCTCCTCGCGCCTGGAGCAAGCCGGTTTTTGACTATTCCGCGCTTAGCTCCGACGACGAAGAGGAGGATAAAGAGTAAGTTCCTGGTAGAGCTTGTATCTTCTTGATTTCTGTTGCTTCGTCTTGTTTCGCAGCCCACTCACCCTCCCCGAAAGCGTTCCCTTTCAGGAGCCTGGCCCAGAGGAGGGCGAAGAGGTCCAAGGTCCCGCTGGTCGTCCTTGAGGGCGATTCTCCCCCGGCAACTAGGGAGGTGCCGGAGGCGACCTTGCCGGACTTGACAGTGGGTCCGCAGGGCAGCCCACAGCGCAGCCCTCAGGGTGAGTGCACGGCTAGCTCTTGCCGTTTGGCACGCGCGTGAGCTTCCCTTCTCTCTGTTGACATGTGGCTGTTGTTGTTGTCGTTGGGTAGGAGCAGAGCAGCCCCAGCAGGCGACCCCGGGGGGCACTCCTGCCGCGCCGTCCGCGTCGACCACCCCGCCCAGGGAGAAATCTCCGGCAAGGGAGGAGCCCCCAGCAGGGGGACCTCCCCGGCAAGGGAGGAGCCCCCGGCAAGGAAGACCTCTCCGGCAAGGGAGGGATCTCCGGCGAGGGACGCGGCCAGCGATCCCCCGACAACGGAGGCCGCGGCCACGGACCCTGCCATCGGTAAGCCCTCCTGCACGGAAATCTGTCCCTGGTTATCTTTCCTTATGAGCTTCTTTGTCGGCTGTTCAGCTGACTCTTCTCCCCTCTTCCGGCCATCAGACCCGCCCACCGCGGACCCGATGGAGACCCAGGTCGTCGTCGGGGAGGGCGCGCGTGGCGACGCCGACGACGTCGTCGCCATCGAGGAGGCGGAAGGCACCGACAACCCCGCAGGCGGCGGGGAGGCTGAAGCCGCCAAGGCCGCCGCGGCAGCAGGCGGCGAGGGGACCGGCGACCGTGCCGACGGCCCCGGGGAGGCCGGGGCGTCAAGCACTCTGCCGTCCGGCGATCCCGCCGCTGCTACCACGTCGGGCCTCGAGGAGCCCCCGGCAGGCGCCTACCTGCAGGCCGGCGATGGCGTCTTCATCAGGCTCCCCTGGGAGCCTAGCTCCAGGGCGCCGGTCGAGGGGGAGGTCTTGGACAGAGAGGTGCTCGCCTCTGTCGGGCTGACAGTGGTCGACGCGCCGAGCACCAGCAGCGGCGAGCCCGAGGAGGAGCGGCTGCTCCAAAAGCTTGTGTCGCTCTACCGCGCCCGGCAGGCTAAGGTGGAGCGCCAGGAGGCGCTCGTCGCGAGGGCCGGCGCGGACATGGAGAAGCGCGCCGGGGAGCTCCGGGAGCTCAACCAGGAGGCTCTCCGGTCCTTGGCGGAGGAGCGGAGGCTGCTCGACGAGGCGCGGACGGCCTTTCTCCTCGAGAAGGCAGAGGCCGAAGAGCAGCAGAGGCTTGCCGCTGCGGGGTTATCCGCGCGGGAAAGCGAACTGGTGCAACAGAAAGCCAGCGTCGCCAGCCACAAGGAGGAGGTTGCCGTGCGCGAGCAGGCGCTTGGCGGGGCCCTGCGGGAAGCGCAGGACGCTGCCGCGGCCGCCGAGGTCGCCAAGGGGGAGCTGGAGACGAGGGTGGCGCAGCTCGTCAGCGACCTCAAGGCGAGCGGCGAGGAGCTTGCCGCGCTCAAACAGGAGCGCGAGAAGGGCGCTCACACCCTTGGCGAGCTGCAGGGCCGCTTCGCCGAGAAGATCCAGGAGCTCGACGCCGCCAAGGACTCCAAGGCTGACCTCGAGCTGAAGCTGGACACCCTGGCCAAGGCGCTGGAGAGCGCCAAGGGGCAGGAAGCGACCTTGCGGAAGGAGGTTGCTGGCAACAAGGAGCTGTTGAAGCGTGCCGCCGTTACCGAGAACACCTTCCGGGAGACGGTGGAGCGGTGGACCGAAGGCCTCGTCGACATCGCCACCACCATCGACAAGGAGCTGAAGCTGCTGGGGATGGAGGGCCACGAGTACCCCTCCGGCGAGAACGTCCCGCCGAGCGCCAAGCTCACTTCCTTCTTCAAGGGCTTGGTGGGGGTGCTCCAGCATCTCCGAGAAAAGATCCCGGAGCAGCTGGCCGAGGAGACGCGGGAAGCCGTCTCCGGGGCCCTCGAGAGGTTGCTGGTGAAGATCGTCTTCCGCAACCCCACCATCAGGCTCACCAACGTCCTCAGGCACTTGCCGGAAGACGCCGACCTGACGGAGATCAGGGCCCTCGTCACCCCCATTGTGGAAAGGGTGGCCGGGATCAGGCGGATCGAGGGCGACCGCGCGGATTAGGCCGCCCACCTCTTTCTTTTCTTCCCTTGTCGCCGCTGAGCATGTCATAGAAACAGCTGATTAGAGCAGCGGCAAGTCATTTTGGAATATAACTTTTATCTTAGGCAGTTCATTGCGCTGTTATCTCCCTCGTTCGACCTTGTGCTTCGTACGTTCACGCCCTACGCTCCCGGGAACTTGTCGGCGCAAGCCTCCGCCTTGCCACGGGTGCCGAGTGCGGGACATCAGCAACCCGCTGACGGAGCCTCCACCGGCAAGAAACCTTGCCGCGGCTGGCGCAACTCACTTACAATGTTGAGCAGGCTCAGGGCGAGGTAAGCGCGGCGACTGCAGTCGCGGCACGCTCAAGCTGCCGAGCAAGCTCGAAACAAAGTAGGACGCCACTCGGGATGTAGCACACTTAAGTCGTTGAGCGGACTCGAAACAAAATAAGGGCGCAACCAGCCACGAGCCGGCCCCTCCGCGCACAGGTTTCCCATACGAAGCTCGGCCGTTCGAGGAAGATAACTTAAGGATAAAAAGGAGCTTAATTGCTCAAACTTTGGCAACTTAGCTTTTCTGTAGTTTGCCGTCCGGCAAGGCGCAGCTTCCTCGGGCGACGCCCAGCCTATCCTGTCATCCCCCCTTTTCGAGGTAAGGGAATAACGAAGGCTCGGGGCCTCGCGGCCCGCCATCGCTTGCCGGAGTAGAGTGAAGCTATGCTTGGGATCTGCGCCCGTCTCTGTACCAAGGATCACATGCAACTGCGGCAAGACTTGGACAGAGAGGATGGCCGACGGAACGGGTTCCGACTGCCGCGCTGGCAAGGTCCCTCCCACGGTCGGCGTCGACTCGTTTGGATCTTGGCGGCCTGGGCTCGCCGAAGAACGAGGTCGCCTTTCCCGCAACTTCCGGCGCTAACTTCTGCGGCTACGGGAGCAGCGCAGAGTTTGCTGGAAGCGAGAAACTCGCTCAGCGGCCGGAACGCGGTCCTCCTCAAGGAGCAGCTGCTCTTGCCCGGACTCTGCGTGAGTGGGTACTCGAGGAGGGCCGTGCGCGAGTCCGTGAGGAGGAATGCCTCCGCTCCGCGGGTTGGAGCGGAAAGGTACCTAGCCATACCTGAGCTCGCCTGTGGTCGCCAAATCTGGTTCGCACAACCTCGACGCACCCCCTACCTGGCGAGCCAAAGATGTCGGGGGATATCGGCCTCCACGAGCACCTATGGGGACGGAGCCCCTTGTCGGTTCGGCGGGGGGCGGAGGTTGCACAAAGAGCAGATCGAGGCGACACACACACACAACGATTTTACCCAGCTTCGGGCCGCATGGATGCGTAAAACCCTACTGCTGCTTGTGTGGTTGATTCGAGTTCTTGCTCTGGAGCGCAAGAAGCTACAGTAAGTTGGAGCTGGACGTAGACGAGGGTCTACTGTGTGTCCTTCTTCCGGTCTGGATCCCTCTCCTTCTCTAGGGTTTTCTCTCCCTCTCTACGTGCGCATGGGCCTCCTTTTATATGCTAAGGGGTTTCCCACAGGTAGCGACGCAGGTGAGGGTAAAAATGGCAAGGAACTGTGCGAACAGAGGTCGCACAGTGCTATCGCACCTAACTCTGACGGCGGGGGACAAAGGCATTAAATGCCCGTCTGGATCGCCTGAACAGTGCCGAGGCGGACCATTAGGGGCGCCTCCGCTTGCCACGGGGGCGACTCTGCCAACGTCGCATGCCATGCGCGCGCCCCAGGTTGCGCGGCGCCCCGCCACGTGCCTCTGGGGAAGCCCCAGAGTGACGCGTGGGCAGGTGAGTTGGAGCGCATGCCTGAGGTGGTGGTTTGCCGCGGCAAGTGGCTTGCCGCGATGGTTGTCTTGCCGCACCTGAGAGCTTGCCGCTCGTCAGGCCTTGCCGGGGCGCACAGAGCGCCGCGGCGGGCTTCTCTTGGAGTGCCTTGGCTTGGCCGTCCCGGCGAGCTCCCCCTACCGGGGCCTTGGTGCTTCGGCTTAGTCGTCCCGGCAAGCTCCTCTTGCCGGGGCCTTGGTGCTTCGGCTTAGTCGTCCCGGCAAGTCGCCTTGGCCCGGCAAGCTCCTCTTGCCGGACCTCGCCTTCTCGGCCCGGCGAGCTCCTCTTGCCGGGGCTTGGTCTTCTAGGCTCGATCACTTGGCCTTCGTCCGGCCCAGAAAGGGCCGTGGAGACTCTTGTCGCTCCCCTGGCAAGCCTTGCCGCGGGACGCTACTACTGCCCGTGCACAAGTTCGGGGTACTAAGGTACCCCTACTTTAGTACACCGACACAGCGGTGATAGCAGCCTCGCGAAGATAGGAGTTAACCTGGTCAGCTGTTCCCGTGGGAAATGGAGCCCCACAGACCGTGGTGATCCACAAACCGCTTCCGCCCCCAACCACTAGAAACCATTTTATGTACTCATAGGCCACAATGGTCTTGTACTACATATTTTGTACCTTTGCTTGGAATTTCTGTAACAAGTTGGTGCCTCATCAGCTAACAGTAATCCTGGGGCTGGTGAGCACAATGGCCCTTTTTCTGGGAATTAAAGCCCGGAAAACCGGTCGTGAGATTTCTCAACCTGATAAAGAGAAGACCACTTTTACTTGCCCCATTGGAACTTATGCTTATAGACGTATTCCTTTTGTTCTATGTAATGCACGTGCTACCTTTCAAAGATGTATGACTACTATATTCTCTGACTTTTGTGAAGAGATTGTTGAGGTTTTCATGGATGACTTCTCTGTTTATGAGAAGTCTTTTGATGATTGTTTAAGCAATCTTGATTGAGTTTTGCAGAGATGCGAGCAAACAAATCTTGTATTGAATTGGGAGAAGTGCCACTTTATGGTTAATGAAGGCATTTTCTTGGGTCATAAAATTCCCGAAAGAGGTATTGAAGTGGACCAAGCTAAGGTTGATGCAATTGAGAAAATGTCGTGTCTTGAAGATATAAAAGGTATTCATAGTTTCCTAGGTCATGCTGGTTTCTATAGGAGTTTTATCAAAGAATTTTCTAAAATTTCTAGGCCTCTCACTAGTCTCTTGCAAAAGGATATTCCTTTTGTTTTTGATGATGATTGTTTAGAAGCCTTTGAAACACTCAAGAAAGCCTTAGTTTCTGCACCTATTGTTCAACCACCTGATTGGAACTTGCCTTTTGAAATTATGTGTGATGCTAGTGATTATGATGTTGGTGATGTTCTAGGACAAAGAGTTGATAAGAAACTGAATGTTATTCATTATGCTAGTAAAACTCTAGATAGTGCTCAAAGAAATCATGCCACTACTGAAAAAGAATTCTTAGCAGTGGTGTTTGCTTGTGATAAATTTAGACCTTATACTGTTGATTCCAAAGTAACTGTTCACACACACCATGCTGCTATTAAATATCTTATGGAAAAGAAAGATGCTAAACCTAGACTTATTCGATGGGTTCTCTTGTTACAAGAATTTGATTTACATATTATTGATATAAAAGGAGCTGAGAACCCAGTAGCTGATAACTTGTCTAGGCTTGAAAATGTGCTTGATGACCCACTACCTATTGATGATAGTTTTCCTGATGAGCAGTTAGCTGCAATAAATGTTTCTCATAGTACTCCTTGGTATGTTGATTATGCTAATTACATTGTTGCTAAATATTTACCACCTAGCTTAACATACCAACAAAAGAAAAAAATTCTATGATTTAAGACATTACTTTTGGGATGACCCACATCTTTATAAAGGAGTAGATGGTATTATTAGGCGTTGTGTACCTGAGCATGAACAGGGACAAATCCTACGGAAATGTCACTCTGAAGCTTATGGAGGGCATCATGCTAGAGATAGAACTGCTCATGAGGTATTGCAATCTGGATTTTATTGGCCTACTCTCTTCAAGGATGCCTGTAAGTTCGTCTTATCTTGTGATGAATGTCAAAGTATAGGTAATATCGGTAAGCGTCAAGAAATGCCTATGAATTATTCACTTGCTGTTGAACCATTTGATGTTTGGGGATTTGATTAGATGGGACCTTTTCCTTCCTCCAATGGGTATACACATATTTTGGTTGCTGTTGATTATGTTACTAAATGGGTAGAAGCTATTACAACCAGTAGTGCTGATCACAACACCTCTATTAAGGTTTGGAGTCCCTAGATATTTAATCACCGATGGTGGTTCACACTTTATTCATGGTGCTTTCCGTAAAATGCTTGCCAAGTATGATGTTAACCACAAAATTGCATCACCTTATCATCCTCAGTCTAGTGGTCAAGTTGAACTTAGCAATAGAGAAATAAAATTAATTTTGCAAAAGACTGTCAATAGGTCCAGGAAGAATTGGTCTAAGAAGTTAGATGATGCACTTTGGGCTTATAGAAAAACATATAAAAATCCTCTGAGTATGTCTCCTTATAAAATGGTTTATGGAAAAGCTTGTCGTTTGCCTCTTGAGTTAGAACATAAAGCATTTTGGGCAATCAAAGAACTCAATTATGATTTCAAACTTGCTGGTGAAAAGTGGTTATTTGATATTAGCTCTCTAGATGAATGGAGAACCCAAGCTTATGAAAATGCAAAATTATTCAAAGAAAAAGTTAAAAGATGGCATGATAAAAGAATCCAAAAGCGTGAGTTTAAAGTTGGAGAACATGTTATTTTGTACAACTCTCATTTTAGATTCTTTGCAGGAAAACTCATCTCAAAATGGGAAGGCCCATATGTCATCGAGGAGGTTTACCGGTCTGGAGCCATCAAAATAAAAAATCCCAAAGGTACTAACACGAAGGTTGTCAATGGGCAACGAATAAAGCATTATATCACAGGTACGCGCATTAATGTTGAAAGTAATATTATCCAAACTTTGACACCGGAAGAACACATAAAAGAGTCCTTCCGGAACACTCCAAAATCGTGAAAATAAGGAGGTACGTGATACGGTAAGTAACGGAGTCCAAAAAATCCACAACAATATTTTTTATCAGTTTTGGAATATTTAAGAATTTTGGAAATAAGGAAACTTCCAGGAAGCGTCCCCTGGTGGGTTGTGCCCACCTGGGACACCTTCCGAACTCCATTTTTCTCTTGTATTCTTGTCCCCCAAGATAAAAAATCTATATATACTTCCCGAACCTGTCGATCACCGTATCACGGAGAAATCCTCTGTTCTCTTTTCTTGTTGTTTCCGGTCAGATTTTAGAAGCCAGGCATCATGTCTTCCTTCTCCTCCAACAACATGGAAGAAGATGCTTGGCTGATGAAGATCGAGACAAAGAGGGAGGAGCCTACGGACACCGTCCAGGGAGACAAGGGAAAGGAAGCTACCGTAGATCCATCCCCGGTGGCAGCACAAGCACTGTTGGCTGAAGAGGAGGAGGAAGATATCCTTAAGCCCTACCTTACTAATCTTACTCCTGTTGAGATTGAAGCTTTTCGCGTCATTGAAATAGTTTGCATACAAAATAAGTATCTCACTCGCGAAAATATTTTGCATCAAGAGCATATCATCCATCTCCAGAGCGTCATCCATCTGTTGGAGAACCTCTTGATCCTTAAGGACATGATCGCTTCATCACCACCAAAGGAGAATTGAGCATCTTCACCACCAAAGGAGAATTGAGCATCGGGTATGGGCACTCCCCTTGGCTTCCGCCAAGCTTGGGGGAGGTGCCCCGATATCGTATCATCCCACTATCCTTTTGCTTTTACTTATTTTAGTTCGACCTTTTTGCTTTAGATGAAATAAAGTTTAGTTCGATCCTTTCTTCTTTGAGAGTTTGATTAGTGATCTATCCTTGTAATCGTGTGCGAGTTATATAATAAAAGTTTAGTTTGAGTTTTTGCTTTCTTTACTTCCATGTTGCAAATAAAGAAAAGAAATAAGAAAGGAAAAAGAGAAAGGAAATAAATCAATAAGATCATATACTAATCCTATGGTAGGTGATGTCACCACATAAGGAAAAGTATAAGTAGAAAATTTTATTAGAGATTGACAAACATAGCATTAGTCAATGATGCAACTCACGAAGGAATTAATAAGGGAAGAGAAGATTCACATATAAAGATACTATCCTAGAAATCTTTTGTGATTGTGAGCCCTCATCAAAATACTACTCCCTCCGTCCCATAATATAAGAACGTTTTTGACATTAGTGTAGTGTTAAAAACGTTCTTATATTTTGGGACAGAGGGAGTATATGCCAAAATTGTTGACGCTGGACAAGGAAGACAACTTAATGGTTTATGTTTGTTTATATTCACATAGAAGTCATATTGTCATAGATCCTTCAACATGTGGTGCTTGCTGATACGTCTCCAACGTATCTATAATTTTTTATTGTTCCATGCTATATTATATTCTGTTTTGGACATTATTGGGCTTTATTATACACTTTTATATTATTTTTGGGACTAACCTATTAACCGGAGGCCTAGCCCAGAACTGCTGTTTTTGCCTATTTCAGAGTTTTGCAGAAAAAGAATATCAAACGGAGTCCAAATGGAATGAAACCTTCGGGAACGTGATTTTTGGAACAAACGTGATCCAGGGGACTTGGACCCTATGTCAAGAAATCAACCAGGAAGGCACGAGGTAGGGGGGCATGCCTACCTCCCCAGGCACGCCCTCCACCCTCGTGGGCCCCCTGTTGCTCCACCGACATACTCCTTCCTCC
Organism: Aegilops umbellulata; assembly: GCA_032464435.1. NCBI lineage: Eukaryota > Viridiplantae > Streptophyta > Magnoliopsida > Poales > Poaceae > Aegilops > Aegilops umbellulata. Next base: position 315,948,406 of record CP136055.1, on the reverse strand, counting down.
TATATATACCTACATACCCCCAAACTACTAGATACGGAGCCAAAAACCTAATTCCACCGCCGCAACTTTCTGTACCCGTGAGATCCCATCTTGGGGCCTGTTCTGGAGCTCCACCGAAGGGGGCATCGATCATGGAGGGCTTCTACATAAACACCATAGCCTCTCCGATGATGTGTGAGTAGTTTACCTCAGACCCTCGGGTCCATAGTTATTAGCTAGATGGCTTCTTCTCTCTTTTTGGATCTCAATACAATGTTCTCCCCCTCTCTTATGGAGATCTATTCGATGTAATCTTCTTTTGCGGTGTGTTTGTTGAGACCGATGAATTGTGGGTTTATGATCAAGTTTATCTATGAACAATATTTGAATCTTCTAAATTCTTTTATGTATGATTGGTTATCTTTGCAAGTCTCTTTGAATTATCAGTTTGGTTTGGCCTACTAGATTGATCTTTCTTGCAATGGGAGAAGTGTTTAGCTTTGGGTTCAATCTTGCGGTGTCCTTTGCCAGTAACAGTAGGGGCAGCAAGGCACGTATTGTATTGTTGCCATCAAGGATAACAAGATGGGGTTTATATCATATTGCATGAGTTTATCCCTCTACATCATGTCATCTTGCTTAAAGCGTTACTCTGTTCTTATGAACTTAATACTCTAGATGCATGCTGGATAGCGGTCGATGTGTGGAGTAATAGTAGTAGATGCAGGCAGGAGTCGGTCTACTTGTCTCGGACGTGATGCCTATATACAGGATCATACCTAGATATTCTCATAACTGTGCTCAATTCTGTCAATTGCTCAACAGTAATTTGTCCACCCACCGTCAATCCTTATGCTCTCGAGAGAAGCCACTAGTGAAACCTATGGCCCCCGGGTCTATTTTCCATCATATTAATCTTCCAACACTTAGCTATTCCCATTGCCTTCTATTTTGCTTTTATTTTACTTTGCATATTTATCATAAAAGTACCAAAAAATATTATTCTATCATATCTATCAGATCTCACTCTCGTAAGTGACCGTGTAGGGATTGACCACCCCTTATCACATTGGTTGCGAGGATGTATTTGTTTGTGTAGGTGCGAGGGACTCGTGCGTGGCCTCCTACTGTATTGATACCTTGGTTCTCAAAAACCGAGGGAAATACTTACGCTACTTTGCTGCATCACCCTTTCCTCTTCAAGGGAAAACCAACGCAGTGCTCAAGAGGTAGCAAGAAGGATTTCTGGCGCCGTTGCCGGGGAGTCTACGCAAAAGTCAACATACCAAGTACCCATCACAAACCCTTATCTCCCGCATTACATTATTTGCCATTTTCCTCTCGTTTTCCTCTCCCCCACTTCACCCTTGCCGTTTTATTCGCCCTCTCTTTTCCATTCGCCTCTTTTTGCCCGTCTCTTGTTTGCTTGTGTGTTGGATTGCTTGCTTGTCACGATGGCTCAAGATAATACTAAATTGTGTGACTTCACCAATACCAACAACAACGATTTCCTTAGCACTCCGATTGCTCCTCTTACCGATACTGAATCTTGTGAAATCAATACTGCTTTGTTGAATCTTGTCATGAAAGATCAGTTCGCTGGCCTTCCTAGTGAAGATGCCGCTACCCATCTAAATAGCTTCGTTGATTTGTGTGATATGCAAAAGAAGAAAGATGTTGACAATGATACTGTTAAATTGAAGCTATTTCCTTTTTCGCTTAGAGATCGTGCTAAAGCTTGGTTTTCTTCTTTGCCTAAAAATAGCATTGATTCTTGGAATAAGTGCAAAGATGCTTTTATCTCTAAGTATTTTCCTCCCGCCAAGATCATCTCTCTTAGAAACGATATTATGAATTTTAAGCAACTTGATCATGAACATGTTGCACAATCTTGGGAGAGGATGAAATTAATGATATGTAATTGCCCTATGCATGGTTTGAATTTATGGATGATTATACAAAATTTCTATGCAGGATTGAATTTTGCTTCTAGAAATCTTTTAGATTCGGCCGCGGGAGGCACTTTTATGGAAATCACTTGATGAGAAGCTACTAAACTCCTAGATAATATTATGGTTAATTATTCTCAATGGCACACTGAAAGATCTACTAATAAAAAAGTGCACGCGATAGAAGAAATTAATGTTTTGAGTGGAAAGATGGATGAACTTATGAAATTATTTGCTAATAAAAGTGTTTCTTCTGATCCTAAAAATATGCCTTTGTCTACTTTGATTGAGAATAATAATGAATCTTTGGATGTGAATTTTTTTGGTAGGAATAATTTTGGTAATAACGCGTATAGAGGAAACTTTAATCCTAGGCCTTACCCTAGTAATTCCTCCAATAATTATGGTAATTCCTACAACAATTCTTATGGAAATTTTAATAAGATGCCTTCTGAATTTGAGACTAGTGTTAAGGAATTTATGAATTAGCAAAAGAATTTCAATGCTTTGCTTGAAGAAAAATTGCTTAAGGTTGATGAATTGGCTAGGAACGTTGACAGAATTTCTCTTGATGTTGATTCTTTGAAACTTAGATCTATTCCACCTAAGCATGATATCAATGAGTCTCTCAAGGCCATGAGAATTTCTATTGATGAGTGTAAAGACAGAACCGCTAGGATGCGTGCTAAGAAAGATTGTTTTATAAAAGCGTGTTCTTCTAATTTTTATGAAAACAAAGATGAAGATCTAAAAGTTATTGATGTGTCTCCTATTAAATCTTTGTTTTGCAATATGAATCTTGATAATGATGGGACTGAATATGATCCACCTTTACCTAGAAGGCGTTCTAGAAATGCGGAGTTTTTAGATCTTATGCTAAAATTGATAAAAGTGGGATTGAAGAGATCAAAACATTAGATATTAATGAACCCACTGTTTTGGATTTAAAGGAATTTAATTATGATAGCTTCTCTTTGATAGATTGTATTTCCTTCTTGCAATCCGTGCTAAATTCTCCTCATGCTTATAGCCAAAATAAAGCTTTTACCAAACATATCGTTGATGCTTTGATGCAATCTTATGAAGAAAAACTTGAGTTGGAAGTTTCTATCCCTAGAAAACTTTATGATGAGTGGGAACCTACTATTAAAATTAAAATTAAAGTTCATGAATGCTATGCTTTGTGTGATTTGGGTGCTAGTGTTTACACGATTCCAAAGACTTTGTGCGATTTGCTAGGTTTCCGTGATTTTGATGATTGCTCTTTGAACTTACACCTTGCGTATTCCACCATTAAGAAACCTATGGGAAGAATTAATGATGTTCTTATTGTTGCGAATAGGAGCTATGTGCCCGTAGATTTTATTGTTCTTGACATAGATTGCAATCCTTCATGTCCCATTATTCTTGGCAGACCTTTCCTTAGAACGATTGGTGCAATTATTGATATGAAGGAAGGGAATATTAGGTTCCAATTTCCATTAAAGAAAGGCATGGAACACTTACCTAGAAAGAAATAAAATTACCTTATGAATCTATTATGAGAGCCACTTATGGATTGCCTACCAAATATGGCAATACCTAGATCTATACTTGCTTTTATCCCTAGCTAGGGGCGTTAAACGATAGCGCTTGTTGGGAGGCAACCCAATTTTATTTTTAGTTTTTTGCTTTTTGGTTCTGTTTAGGAATAAATTTTTTTTCTAGCCTCTGGTTAGATGTGTTTTTATGTTTTAATTAGTGTTTGTGCCAAGTTAAACCTATAGGATCTTCTTGGATGATAGTTATTTGATCTTGCTGAAAATTCCAGAAACTTTCTGTTCACGAAAATAATTGTTAAAAATCACCAAAACGTGATAAAATATTAATTCCAATGGCATCTAATCAATAAACAAATTGTCTAGGTCTTCCTATTTTGATTGAATTTTTGAAGTTCCTGAAGTTTGCGTTAGTTACAGATTACTACAGACTGTTCTGTTTTTGACAGATTCTGTTTTTCGTGTGTTGTTTGCTTATTTTGATGAATCTATGGCTAGTAAAATAGTTTATAAACCATAGAGAAGTTGTAATACAGTAGGTTTAACACCAATATAAACAAAGAATGAGTTCATTACATTACCTTGAAGTGGTCTTTTGTTTTCTTTCGCTAACGGAGCTCACGAGATTTTCTGCTGAGTTTTGTGTTGTGAACTTTTCAAGTTTTGGGTGAAAGATTTGATGGATTATGGAACAAGGAGTGGAAAGAGCCTAAGCTTGGGGATGCCCATGGCACCCCAAGATAATCTAAGGACACCTAAAAGCCAAAGCTTGGGGATGCCCCGGAAGGCATCCCCTCTTTCGTCTACTTCCATCGGTAACTTTACTTGGAGCTATATTTTTATTCACCACATGATATGTGTTTTGCTTGGAGCGTCTTGTATTATTTGAGTCTTTATTTGTTAGTTTACCACAATCATCCTTGCTGTACACACCTTTTGAGAGAGTCACACTTGATTCGGAATTTATTAGAATACTCTATGTGCTTCACTTATATTTTTTTGAGCTATATAGTTTTTTGCTGTAGTGCTTCACTTATATCTTTTAGAGCACGGTGGTGGATTTGTTTTATAGAAACTATTGATCTCTCATGCTTCACTTATATTATTTTGGGAGTCTTTAAATAGCATGGCAATTTGCTTTAATTAATATCATGAGAAATTTGATGCTTGATAATTGTTTTGAGATATAAAGGTAGTAATATCATAGTTGTGCTAGTTGAGTAATTGTGGAATTGAAAAATACATGTGTTGGAGTTTGTGATTCCCGTAGCATGCACGTATGGTGAACCGTTATGTAACAAAGTTAGAGCATGAAGTATTTGTTGATTGTCTTCCTTTGTGTGGCGGTTGGGATCGCGCGATGGTTAACTCCTACCAACCCTTCCCCTAGGAGCATGCGTAGTAGTACTTAGCTTCGAGGGCTAATAAATTTTTGCAATAAGTATATGAGTTCTTTATGACTAATGCGAGTCCATGGATTATACGCACACTTACCTCACACTTACCTTTCCACAATTTTCTAGCCTCTTCGGTACCGCGCATTGCCCTTTCTCACCTTGAGAGTTGGTGAAAACTTCGCCGGTGCGTCCAAACCCCGTGATATGATATGCTCTATCACACATAAACCTCCTTATATCTTCCTCAAAACATCCACCGTACCTAGCTATCATGGCATTTCCATAGCCATTCTGACGCTCCATGGCCCGAGGGCTCTTTTCAGGAGGAGTTGAGCTTATGGCAACAAGAGTGGTTCTATATCACCGCTCCCAAGGGCACCAAGTGGGTGGCGCCGCCTGTTTTCCGCTCGGGTCCCCCACCCCGACTAGCGTCATGGGTCAATAAGGGGTTGGACTGGGGGCCGGTAAAAGACGTGCCCCTATTGCAAGGCCGCATCCGAGATCTCCTAGAAAGAGATATCAGTCTGGTCGTGGTGACGCAGGTTATGTTAATTCGCCGAGTCCTGCCTTGCAAACGTCGCCCTCTCCGTCTATGGGAGTTCAACCCGGAGGGACCACGAGCTCTCCAACATTTCTTAGCATGACGCCAGTGGAGATGTACAAGTTGTTCTTCGGGCCACAAGTAATGTGTCCGGATTCTACGGAGGACGCAGGACTAAGCTGCAATCGTCCGGATAATCAAGTAAGTAGCCCTGTTTCCGGAAACACCACTCGTTCATCTATCATGACATCACCCTTAAAAGAGTTGTCTTTGAAACATGAATGGGTAGCGAAGGCGAAGTTAATCAGGTGTCCGGCCCCCCTTCCTGAGGCCTCGCCGAATCCCGTGTTGACCAGGATGCTGGAGATTGTGCCTTTGGAAGAGAACGAGGAGGGGGACAAGGGAGCTACGGGCTCCTCGAAGGAGTCTGTTGGGAAAGGAGGAATCAAAAATTCCTCCACCCAGGGGAAGAAGAGGAGCTCCTCTGAAGACCCGAAGACCATGGTCTCAAAGCGGGGGAAGAAATCTTCGCCAGAGAGTCCTGCGCCGAGGGATACCTCGGCCGTACTGTGCCCCCAAGGGGATCATCCCTCAACCGAGCCGTAAGTAGAGAGGGGAGTTTTAATATGAGAAACACCCCTGTTTTATTCCTGAGGAAAATAACCGAATTTTTACCTTGTAGTTCGGCTCTCAGCCCTTCTCAGCAGAGCTCATCTTCGGGGGATCTTCTTCTGGAGATGATGGAGAGCAGATCGCCTCCCCCTACCATACCGCCTCACCAGGCGGGCGACCCCGAGGTGTCGTCACGGAGGGTTTCCCCAAATCTGGCAGGGCCGGAAGGCAGTCATATGTCCCCCCAAAGCCCTTCGTATCCAGCCTCCGAAAAAGGCCATCGGATGAGTCCGGCACCGTCCGGTGCACAGCCGGAGGAGCTGCTCGGGCGAGCGTCTATCTCAGAAGAACACCGTACGTTAATGGGTACAGTGATTGAAAGGATTTCATCCGCGGAGAGCGGGTTGCACGAGGCCGTCAGGAGTTTACTGACATGTTTTGAGGTATGTGAAATGATGCACCTTTTGCCAGTTCCGCATATATAGGATGCGTCCTGTGTAGATAGTAGCCCCTGAGACTCTGTGCGGTGTCAAAAGTGACGACGCGCAGAGGATCATAATCCCAGGAATAACATGTCGCCTGTCATGTGTAGGTGGAGAAATGTCCGGCGGCTAGCCGGACTGATGAATTTGCCGAACTAAAGCGGCAACTTGACGTGGTAGATGCCGACATCGCGCTTGTCAACAAGCGGCTCGACGAGGCACAAGGTATGTAATTTGTCCGGAGACACCTGGTAAGAGGAGCTTGCCGCCAGTATCTTACAGCGTTTGTACCTGATGCAGATGGGGCTGCCTCTGTGGAGTACCTTCAGACAGAGCTTGCTCGAGCCAAGGAGCAAGCCAGGGAAAGCGATGCGGCTGCCTTAAAGGCGGCGGAAGAGCTGAAAGCTGAACAGGCTGCTCATTGTCAAAGCAAAAAGGAGATGGCCGAGATGGCTGCGGAGTTGAAGACCGCTGCTGACCGCTGCAAGCTTTTTGAGAAAGAAGATCGGGCGGAGCGGACAGACCTGGAAAAGGCCATTACGGCGGCCAAGGATGCTCGTTCTGCGATGAGAGCAATGAAGGAGGAGCTGCGTGAGGCCGGAGATATCGCAGCTGGAAAACCCTTTATGCTCCGGATGAAGTTCGGGGATCCTAAACATGCTCTGTTGGACCGGATGTGGAGTTCGGCGGACGCATATATGGATTTAGCGGCGAGTGCCGCTTATGCGGTCGAACACTTCCGAGATCAGGAAGGTCATGAGGTGGAAAAGCTTTTCTGGTCGCAATTCCATAATCCCGAGCGTCCGCTTCCATTACCTGATCGCTTGTCGGAATGGGCCGAGCTGAATAGGCTATCCGGACTCGCCATGAAGTATGTCGTGGATCATCTGTGGCCGAAAAGGCCAAAGCCGAACAGTTATTTTAGCTTGGTGCGGTGCCGCATATCAACACGATGAAGAGGTCAACACACTGTGGAGGGTGCGTGGATGGCCCTTGCCCGTGTCAAGGCATACTGGGCGGAGATGGAGGCCACCGCTGTTGCAGCCCAAGATTCGGGCGAAAGCCGAGTACCTGCCGAGCACTACTTTCAAGAAGTCCTGGAGGGCGCTCGTTTAATAGAGACGCAATGCTCGAAGGATATTATGTTCGAATAGCATGTAGCATTGTAAAACAATACTTTGATTGAATGGAATAGCTTTCTATACTTGTGCTTACAAGAATTATAATGCCTCCTGTGCGGCCGTTTACGTATATGTATATATAACCTGAAAGATTGCAGTCGTTGGCTTCAGCCCCCACGCATATAATGCGGGGGTGTTCGCAAAAGGTGCATCATCACACTTGATCCAACATCTTGGTCCATGAAGGAGGTGGTAGCGTAGCGAACTAGGCAACCGGACTATAATGCTTTATCACTTTCACTTAGCCATAGGAGTTTAACCGTGGAGCTACTATATAGCCCCTGGTGGCACCGCGCTTGCCGGAATTTGGGGCGCTTGTGTGCCTGGCCGGGAAACGGCCCTTCGTTAATGCGGAGGAATCCTATAGATTCCGGCGGGTCATCGAGTGGTTGACTAGTCTCACGCTATATCATGACAGTCAGTTTTCGGCTTTCTCTACTGAGGTGCTCGCCTGGCTGAACCGGGGCACAATCGCAGTAGTTCTCCTGGTGTCGCCTTAGCCGATAGAGCGGAATGTAAGGCAACAAAACACAGGAGCCAGGCAAACCCAACATTTGACCAAAGACATGATTCGGAGCTGATGCATATAAGGCCAAACTCGCGACGCTGAACTCTCCCTAAGGTATTCGGTCTTTATGAAAAACGGGCTAAGCAGTGCCCTTGATAATAAGCCCCTGGTGTCCAGGTACGTGCAAAATTCTGACGTGGCCACATGCCAAGACGTCAGCCTCCTCCTCGGTTATACTGAAAATCCGGGGGATGTATATCAACAAGAGACAGTAAAAAAGGTTTACGCAGGGTCTTAATCTTAAAAGAATCCTGAGGACGGGTCCCTGCTGCACGTCTGCGCCTGTGTCTCCATTGTGCCGTGTCCTGGACGGGCATAGCATGGTGTTCATCTGTAAAAGAGGGGAACTTAGCTGACAAGAAAAATAATAGTAGTGCGGAATGTACGCTGTACTAGATAAACAATGTATAATTTAAGATGGGTAAAATTGAGCCTTATTGTCGTGTATTTTACATACGCGGAGCCCCTTGTATAGGGGTGTACGGCTACTAAACCTTTATCAATTATATGTTTGCTCCGGACTCGCCTAGCCGAGTCTGTGGTCTTGATGACCTGGTAGATGCTTTTGTTGGTGAAGTTGTTTTAATGTATGGCTGTCAAGGCAGCCACAAATTCTTTCGCGCACGCGGGACACTTGGTATTTCCCTTTAGTGAGATGATGCCTCGTGGACCGGGCATCTTAAGCGTAAGAGATGCATAATGCGGTATTGCGTTAAAGCAGGCAAAAGCCTCTTGTCCCAGTAGTGCTTGATAGCTACTTCAAAATGGGGTGATGTGGAAGGTTAGCTTTTCGCGGTGGAAGTTATCGGGGGAGCCGAACATAACTTCTAACCGGAGAGAATCCATGCAATGGGCATCGGGGCCTGGCATTACTCCTTGAAAGGAAGTGTTGCTATGGCGAATTTTTGTTGGGTCTATCCCCATTTTGCGGATTGTGTCCTGATATAGCAGGTTTAAACCACTGCCGCCGTCCATCAGGACATGTGTAAAGTGGAGTCCTTCGATTATTGGATCTAGTACTAAGGCAGTCCAACCTTCGTTCCGGATACTTCTAGAGTAATCCTGATGGTGGAAGGTGATAGGTTTTAACCACCAGTGGCGAGACTCCTTTGGGGTAGGCCGCATAGGCGCCACTCTATTTTTCCCTTTTGTCACGTGAAGTAAGTTTACTGTTTTGACATCTAGTGGGAAATTCTTTTGTTTCCCCGTGCTCTGCTTGTGGGGTTCATCATCGTCCTCACTTGGTGTGTCGAGCCCCTTGTGTTCGGCGTTGAGTTGGCCGGATTGCTTGAAGACCCAACATTCTCTGTGGGTATGGTTCGCAGGCTTCCCGGGGGTGCTGTGGATTTGACATATCTTACCCAAGATTTTGTTTAGGTTAGATAGCTCATCCCTGTTATCCTTGGGGGGCAGCTTTTTCTGATTCTGCCGAGAGCTTTTGAATCCGGCGTTGACTGCCGTGCTCTTCGAGCTACTTTCCTTATTCCGGCGCTGGTCCTTACTGCGTCGTGGTTTTCCGTTTCGATCACTGACTTCGGATGTACTTGGGTCGCTTGTGCTGCGTCTTGCCAACCAGTTGTCCTCTCCCGCGCAAAAGCGGGTCATGAGGCTTGTTAATGCGGCCATTGTTCTTGGCTTTTCTTGGCCGAGGTGTATGGCAAGCCATTCATCTCGAACGTTGTGTTTGAAAGCTGCTAAAGCTTCGGCGTCCGGACAGTCGACTATCTGGTTCTTTTTAGTAAGAAATCTGTTCCAGAGTTTCCGGGCCGACTCTCCGGGCTGTTGAGTTATATGACTTAGATCATCTGCATCCGCAGGTCGGACATAGGTTCCTTGAAAATTTGCCCGAAAAGCCTCCTCGAGCTCTTCCCAACTTCCAATGGTGTTTTCGGGAAGGCCTTTAAGCCAGTACCGGGCTGGCCCTTTGAGCTTGAGGGGTAAGTATTTTATGGCGTGGAGGTCGTCTCCTCGGGCCATGTGTATGTGGAGAATATAATCCTCAATCCAGACTCCAGGGTGTGTGGTTCCATCGTATGCCTCTATGTTTGTGGGCTTAAATCCCAATGGAAACTCATGGTCCAGCACCTCATCGGTGAAACAGAGGGGGTGTGCAGCACCCCTGTATTTGGGTGTGCCGTGTTGTGCGGATGTTTGTTGGGTCGCATTGCTTACTAGAGCTTGCTTTCTTGGCCCGTAGAGAGACCTTGTTGGGCCATCCTTTTGATGCGAATCCTTGGGTAGATCGCGTGTTGATTTGTGTGCGGCGCCATATGCCGTTCTGTGTTGGCTATGGGGTCGTCTATCCGACCGGGTGGCTTCCTGATTTTTTGATTTTGGGGGCTCTAGGGCCTCTTCATCAAATTCGGGCAGTAGCTTTCGCTTCGGGTAGCTCGTTGTGTGGCGACTATCGCCGTATTTGTCTGCGGTGTTGAATATTCTGCTCCATCTGATTCGGAGTGCGTCTTCCGTGGTTTTGAGCTTCCGCTTCTACTTTTTCAGGCTGCGCGCCGTGGCGGCAAGCCTTTTGTGGAGGTTTTCCTGTTCTAGGAGTTTGTTCGGCGTGAGGTCGTCCAGACTGTTATCTTCGCCGAGGACGGGTTGTGCGGTTTGTGTATCCAAGCTATCTTGTTCGAACGGTTGCTCGATGCCATGTTCGCCGACCGCCAGTTCGCCCTGCTCTGTGGCTGGGTTCGTCTGGCTGCTGTCTCTATCGAGGCGGGGCTTGGAGCGGCGCTTACGTCGCCGCTTTGACTGCTTCTCGAAGGAATGATCCCTCGTTGCGTCCCGTTGATCCTCGTTGCCGCTTCCTTTAGGTTTGTCCACCATATATACCTCGTGAGATGAGGTGGTTGTCCAGTGCCCTATAGGCACTGGTTCTTGTTCGTCTCCTACATCGTCGTCCATACCGTCGATGTCTTCGGAGTCAAAGTCTAGCATGTCGGTTAAATCATCGACAATGGCTATGAAGTGGGTGGTGGGTAGGCATCGAATTTCTTCGTCGTCTGCATCCCAATCCTGTTGGCCATAATCCGGCCAGGACTCTCCTGACAAAGAGAGAGACCTTAGTGAATTCAGAATATCGCCGAAGGGCGAGTGCTGAAAGATATCCGCGGCAGTGAATTCCATGGCCAGCGCCCAATCGGATTCGATTGGAAAGGGCGCGGGGGGCTCGGAGTCTGAAAAGGAGTCCGACACCTTGGAGTCACGAGCTTCGCAAAGGACAAGGCTGGTGTTCGGCTCGATCGTCATAGAGATTGCAGCCCCCGAGGCGGTGTCCAGCCACCCGTCCTCGATTGGTGCAGTTGGCTCCGAGCTAAGGGTCGGAGCGGACGCGGGTGCGGCCTCCAGGGCACTATTCAGCGACAGAGCTAGATCATGCCCTTCGTGACAGTGCGGCACGCTCGGCTGTGGCTCGAATCCGTTGAAGATCAAGTGCCCGCGGATATCGGCCGTGTAGTTCAAACTTCCTGATCTGACCTGATGGCCAGGGGCGTAGCTTTCGATCTACTCCAGATGGACAAGTGAATTGGCTTGCAGTGTAAAGCCGCCGAATACGGAGATCTGTCTGGGGAGAAAAGTCTCACCCTGGATCGCATCGCCGTTGATGATTGGAGGAGCCATCGGGCCTAAAAGTGACGACACAGAGGAACTCTCAATGAAAGCACCAATGTCGGTGTCAAAACCGGCGGATCTCGGGTAGGGGGTCCCGAACTGTGTGTCTAGGCGGATGGTAACAGGAGACAAGGGACACGATGTTTTTACCTAGGTTCGGGCCCTCTCAATGGAGGTAGAACCCTACTCCTGCTTGATTAATATTGATGATATGGGTAGTACAAGAGTAGATCTACCACGAGATCAGAGAGGCTAAACCCTAGAAGCTAGCCTATTGTATGATTGTTATTCGTCCTATGGACTAAAACCCTCTGGTTTATATAGACACCGGAGAGGGTTAGGGTTACACAGAGTCGGTTACAACAGAAGGAGATCTACATATCCGTATCGCCAAGCTTGCCTTCCATGCCAAGGAAAGTCCCATCCGGACACTGTCGGGGGATATCGGCCTCCACGAGTACCTATGGGGACGGAGCCCCTTGTCGGTTCGGTGGGGGGCGGAGGTTGCACAAAGAGCAGATCGAGGCGACACACACACAACGATTTTGCCCAGCTTCGGGCCGCACGGATGCGTAAAACCCTACTGCTGCTTGTCTGGTTGATTTGAGTTCTTGCTCTAGAGCGCAAGAAGCTACAGTAAGTTGGAGCTGGACGTAGACGAGGGTCTACTGGGTGTCCTCCTTCCGGGTTCTCGATCCCTCCTCCTCTCTCTGTTTTCCCCCCCTACATGCGCATGGGCCTCCTTTTATATGCTAAGGGGTTTCCCACAGGTAGCGACGTAGGTGAGGGTAAAAATGGCAAGGAACTATGCGAACAGTGGCCGCACAGTGCTATCGCACCTAACTCTGACGGCGGGGGACAAAGGCATTAAATGCCTATCTAGATCGCCTGAACAGTGCCGAGGCGGACCGTTAGGGGCGCCTCCGCTTGCCACGGGGGCGATTCTGCCAACGTCGCATGCCACCGCGCGCGCCCCAGGTTGCGCGGCGCCCCGCCACGTGCCTCTGGGGAAGCTCCAGAGTGACGCGTGGGCAGGTGAGCTGGAGCGCATGCCTGAGGTGGTGGTTCGCCGGGGCAAGTGGCTTGCCGCGGTGGTTGCCTTGCCGCGCCTGAGAGCTTGTCGCTCGTCAGGCCTTGTCGGGGCGCGCGGCGCGCCGCGGCGGGCTTCTCTTGGGGTGCCTTGGTTTGGCCGTCCCGGCGAGCTCCTCCCGCCAGGGCCTTGGTGCTTCGGCTTAGTCGTCCCGGCAAGCTCCTCTTGCCGGGGCCTTGTCGCCTTGGCCCGGCAAGCTCCTCTTGCCGGACCTTGCCTTCTTGGCCCGGCAAGCTCCTCTTGCCGGGGCCTGGTCTTCTTGGCTCGATCACTTGGCCTTCGTCTGGCCCAGAAAGGGCCGTGGAGACTCTTGTCGCTCCCCTGGCAAGCCTTTCCGCGGGACGCTACTACTGCCCGTGCACAAGTTCGGGGTACTAAGGTACCCCTACTTTAGTACACCGACAGGAGCCCCCGGGTCTGGGCCATACACGGTGCCGAGCGTTGTTGGGCCAGGCCCTAACAGTGCACGGGCACGTGTGGCCTGGGTTGCGCTGCTCCTTAACTCCGTGCTCGTCGCGCCCTCCCCAAGTGGCGCGCGCTTATCGCGGCGTCGTGGGGGGGCGAGGCGTGCGAGACGTGCGTGACGTGGGTGGCGTGCGCGGGGCTTGAGGCCCGCAGGCATGCGTCACGTCGGGCATGATTCCTTTATTTGGAAAGGCAAAACGTCCGCTCCCACTTTCAAGTGGGGGGGGAGAGGTCGCCTCACCTGTCGGCTCGGCCCTGATCGCCCGCCACGCGTCCTCCATGCGCTTGGGGTTGCGGTGGTGGAGGCAGGAAGCCGGGCCGACGCGGGTCGAAGTAGAGGGTCGGCCCCGTCGCCTGCCCTTCCTCTGCTTTGATTGGTCGGGCGGGGCGGCCGAGCCCCCACTCCGCCCCTTTATAAGGAGCGGAAGGGGATGATGAGGGTCCGCACTCCTTCCTTCTTTCTTCTCTTAGATCCCTGGTCCCCTCTCCCCAACTGTCATGGAGAAAGGGAACCCTGGTCCTTCTTTGGTGGCGGCAAGGGTTGCCGCCAGGCAGCGCGCCCCTCCTCCCCTTGCACCTGCGGCGGCGGAGCCAACCGTAAGGGGAAGGGGGAGGGGGCGAGGTCATGGACGAGGCCGAGGCGCTCGAGGCGGGTGGGGCGGCGCGCCGGCCTCGCCTCCGCCGGCGGCTCCGTTTCCCCCGGCGGTTCATCTCGGGGACGACCCCTGCGATTTCATCATCAGGCTGCGCCGGGCGCCTCGCCATCGCCTCCGCCTCCCGGCTCCCTTCGCGGACGTCCTGGAAGCGGAGCAACACGAGACGCTGAGACTGCGCATGAGGGGCTGCGGGATCAGTGGTATGCGAGTCCACGTCGAATCCCGAGCCCCCGGCGTGATGTGTCTTGGCCGAGGGTGGAAGTCGTTCGCCCGGATCCACAGCTTGATGGAGGGGTTCACCCTCCATTTTAAGCTGATGGAGGGTGATCTCCTCTCCGTGAAGGCCTTCGGGCACCTCGGCACCCGGGCCCGGTGCTGCGTGGATAGCTCCTCCGACAGCGGAGGCTCCTCCTCGAGCGAGAGTGACGAGGAGGGGAGCGACAGCGACGACGAGGGGAGCGGTCGCCGGGATGACGGGTCCGACTAGGTGCCGGTCGCAGCTCCGCGTGGCACCGGCGGCCCCCATCGTCCGCGTCGCTGGCGCCGTGAACTCCCCGGGGTCGTCTCCTTGGGCGGCTGGCGTAGGTAGGCTGCGGAAGAGGAAGAGGGCGGGCGGCAAGGCCGCTGCCTCGTCTTCCAGCTTCGCCCCAGACGCCGTCACCACCCCTGCTCGCGGCGACGACCACCGGGGTCTTCTCTCCGGCCCGGCAAGCTCCTCTTGCCGGGGCTTCGTCTTCTCGGGCGGCCGGAGTGGCGAGGCTGCGGAAGAGGCTGGCGGCAAGGCCGTCAACTCGGAGTACGAGGGCCAGATGCCCTCGACAGCGTGTTGACGTCCTGCAGCCTCCTTCTCGAGCTCCGCTTCCGGCGTCGCCGTCTCCATCCGGCCTCCGGAGCCCCGGGGCGGAGCCCCGGATGCTCTCTTGGTGTCTTCTGCCACCCGTAGCTCGTCTAGGTGCCCCTTTTGCCCTTCTCGCCTCTTTGCCCTACCTCCTGAGGAGAGAGACAAGAAAGGGATTACGGGCACCTTATCTCTTTTTATCTTGTAAGCCCTCGGGCCTTAGTTGTGTTTAAATCTTGTAATCCCATCTTTCATGTTTTTCATTCTCTCTGAGCTGTACCTGAGTGGAATGTTTTTAATGAAAAGGGAGTGTTTGCCGGACCATTTGTCTCGCGGGTACATCCCGCGGCAAGGAGCGAACCTTTGCATCGTTAAGATAGACACTTCCCCGCCCGGCAACGGACCCTGCCGTCTCCCCGCGCCCCTTGGCCCTCCTTACGCTCTTGGCGGAGGCAGGGAGAAGGTGGATTCTGGCCCCTTGCTTCCTCCTCTTGCCGCCGCGGCTACTATCAGAAGCGGGCCCCGGGAACACGCTCCGGGGTTTGTCGCTTAAGAGAGCACGACAGCTTTTAGGAGGAAGCAAGGTTTTCGCATTCCGCAGCTCACGAGAGAATGCATGATAAGGGATGTAAAGACTTATCTGAGGTTGCAGCCCCCGGCAACTCTGGCTTGCCGGGGCGCGGGTGCTGGCTCGCCCTTCTCCCCTTCTTCGTCCTTGAGCGGCTCGGCAAGGGTATGCAATTCCTGCGAGCCAAAGGGAAAGGACGGGAAAAAGACGCGGACTCGACCTCTAAGTTAGGGGTTAGCGACTGTTAGGCACTATCAACCCTAACCAAGGACGAGACTCGACTCAGCATGCATGCTAAAACTTGGGGGCGCCAGCGCTTCATTGCTGCCAGGGTCTGCACCTGGCTTTGTACAAAGGATTACATGCAACTGCGGCAAGACTTTTGTATAAAGAGTTGGTTGCCGGACGGGGTCCGACAACCGCGCCTTATGGGTAAAACTTGCGAAGATGCTCAATGTTCCAGGAATTGCTCACCAGAGTACCATCTTCGGTCTCGAGGCGGACGGCGCCGGGCCTCGTGACTCGTTTCACCCGGTAAGGGCCTTCCCACTTCGGCGTCAACTTGTTGTGTATCTTGGCCGACTGAACGCGCCGAAGAACAAGGTCGCCTTCCTCGAGGCTCCTGGCTTTAACTTTGCGGCTATGATAGCGATGCAGAGCTTGCTGGTAGCGAGCGGATCGCACATCAGCCTGGAGACGATCCTCCTCGAGGAGCAGTGCATCATCTTCATGCGACCGCTCTTGCTCAAGCTCATCATAAGCGAGCACTCGAGGTGACCCGTATACGAGTTCCGTGGGGGTAACTGCTTCTGCTCCATAGACTAGAGCAAATGGTGTCTAGCCGGTGGCTTGATTTGGCGTCGTTCTGACCGACCAAAGAACCGCCGGCAGCTCCTCGATCCAGTTCCGTCCGCGCTTGAGCAGCCTGTCAAAACTTCTGGTCTTGAGCCCGCGTAGTACCTCGGCGTTGGCCCTTTCCGCTTGACCGTTGCTCCGGGGATGAGCAACAGAAGCGAAGCAGACCTTGGTGCCGAGGTTTTGGGTGTACTGCATGAAAGCGTGGCTTGTGAACCGCGTACCGTTGTCGGTGATGATCCTGTTGGGGATCCCGAAGCGACAAACAATCGACCTGAAGAATTTGATCGCGGACTGGGCAGTCACCTTCCTCACTGGTTCCACTTCGGGCCACTTTGTGAACTTGTCGATGGCAACGAACAAGTACTCAAAGCCCCCGACGGATCGGGGGAAGGGGCCGAGGATATCGAACCCCCAGACCGAGAAGGTCCAGGACAAAGGGATCATCTGGAGAGCTTGAGCTGGCTGGTGTATCTTCTTGGAATGGAACTGGCACGCTTCACACTTGGTTACTTGTGCAGTTGCATCCTGGAGGGCTGTGGGCCAGAAGAAACCTTGCCGGAACGCTTTGCCGGCAAGTGCTCTGGCGCCAATGTGGTGTCCACATATGCCTCCGTGTATCTCCGCCAACAGCTCCTGTCCGTCTTCCCGGTGAATGCACTTCAATTTCACCCCATTGCGTCCTCTTCTGTACAGCGCGTCGTCGACGAACTGGTACATACTGGACTGCTGGGCTACTCTTTCTGCTTCTTCTTGTTCTTCGGGAAGTTCTCCTGTCTGGAGGAAACGGACGATCCGCTGTGCCCACGTCGGAGCCTGTGGCTCGACGACGAGGACCAAAGGCATGTCGGTGGCTGCGGGAACATCAGCTTCTACGGTGAGGACTTGGGGCTCAGCCGGAGCTTGACGTTCCCCGGCAAGCTTGCCGGGGCATGGCTTGCCGGGAGCGCCTGCTTCGTCGGGACAAACCCTGGGGCTTGCCGGAGCGGGCAGCTCCTCAGCACTCTTGGCGTCGATCTTGGGGACTCTCTTGGCGGCGGCTTCGGGAAGCTCTGCCGGGAGATAGTCACCAGAGACCGATTTTCTCTTCTTGCTTGGCCCGGTCGATGGTGTCACGGATGGCTGAGTCAGCTTGAGCACAAAAGTCCCTGGTTCCACAGGTAGCTTTAGTGCGGCGCATTTTGACAGGCCGTCGGCGATGTCGTTCTCTGCTCTTGGAACGTATTCCATTTGCAGGCCGTCAAAGCACTCTTCCAGCTTCCTCACTTCATCAACGTAAGCTTCCATCAACGGGCACTGGTAATCCTTGTTCACTTGGCGGACGACGAGCTGCGAGTCACCCCTGACAATGAGCTTCTTGATCCCAAGTTCCGCCGCGATCCTGAGACCGGCTTGCAAACCTTCATACTCTGCCCTATTGTTGGTTGCTTGCTCCTTGGGAAAGCGCATCTGGACGATGTACTTGAGGTGCTCTCCGGTGGGCGCGATGAGCAGCACGCCGGCACCGGCGCCTTCCAACGAAAAGGCACCATCAAAGTACATCAGCCACTCTTTGGTTGCTTCCTTGCCGGGGATGCTCGTCTCTGGAATTTCTTCGTCCGGTGTCGGCATCCACTCTGCTATGAACTCTGCCAATGCTCTGCTCTGGATGGTCGATGTGCTCTCGAACTTGAGGCCAAAGCTTGACAGTTCTAGTGCCCACTCGACAATCCTGCCTGTTGCTTCGGGATTCTGCAGTATCCTCTTAAGCGGAAAGTGAGTGACCACTGTGATCTCGTGTGCTTGGAAGTAATGGCGCAGCTTCCTCGAGGCCATGAGAAGGCCGAAGAGCAATTTCTGCACACCAGAGTACCTCGACCTAGCCCCCTGCAGGAGGGAACTGACGAAGTAAACTGGGCGCTGCACCATCCTCTTCTTCTGCACTTCCCCTTGCGCTTGCGCGGATTCGCCTTTGCCGGGGCCAGAGTTTGTCGGGGAAGCCCCCTGCTTGTCGTCGGACACGCTTGCCGTGGTTGCTGGCTCGTCATCAGCTTCCCTCTCCGCTACTAACGCAGCACTAACCACTTGATTGGTTGCCGCTAGGTAGAGCAGCAACTTCTCTTGCGGTCTAGGCGCGACAAGTATAGGAGCGGAGGACAGGTATTTCTTCAAGTCTTGCAGCGCAGCCTCCGCTTCCGGAGTCCATTTTACTGGACCTGCCTTTTTCAAGATTTTGAAAAACGGCAGGGCGCGTTCCGCAGACCTGGAAATAAACCTGCTGAGAGCCGCCACGCAGCCGGCAAGTCTTCGCACGTCCTTGACATGCGTTGGTGCTTCGATCTGCTCGATGGCCTTGATCTTGTCGGGGTTGGCTTCGATCCCACGCTGAGACACGAAGAACCCGAGAAGCTTGCCGGAGGGAACTCCGAACACGCACTTCTCGGGGTTGAGCTTGAGGCTGATCTTGCGCAAGTTCGCAAAGGTCTCTTCCAAGTCTTGAACCAAGGTTGCCTTGTCTCTGCTTTTGACCACAATATCGTCCATGTAGGCCTCCACATTTCTGTGGATCTGTGGCTCGAAAGCAGTGTGGACAACCCTCGCAAACGTCGAGCCTGCGTTCTTCAGTCCAAAAGGCATCCGCACAAAACAGTACGTGCCGCATGGAGTGATGAACGCAGTCTTCTCTTCGTCTTCTTCAGCCATGAAGATCTGGTGGTACCCGGAGTAGGCGTCAAGGAATGAAAGCAGGTCGCATCCGGCCGTGGAGTCAACAATCTGGTCGATGCGCGGCAAGGGAAATGGATCTTTAGGGCAAGCTCTGTTGACATCGATGAAATCGATGCAAAGCCTCCACTTCCCATTTGCTTTGCGCACGACGACAGGATTGGCCAACCACGTCGGATGGAGCACGCCTCTGACGAGGCCTGCCGCTTCCAACTTCCTGATCTCCTCCGCGATAAACTCTTGGCGCTCCACCGCTTGTTTCCTGACTTTTTGCTTGACGGGCCGCGCATGAGGACAGACGGCGAGGTGGTGCTCAATCACTTCCCTGGGAACGCCGGGGGATGTCAGATGGTTGCCAGGCAAACACATCGACATTCGCCCGCAGGAAAGCAACAAGCGCGCCTTCCTATTTGGGGTCTAGAGTGGCACTGATGGTGAAGGTACCACCAGTGCCGTCCTCCTTGGCGGGCACCTTCTTGGTCGCTGGTGGAGCAGCCGTCGTCTCTTTGTGTTTACCGGCGGGGCTCGATGGTGCGTCCTCAATGGTAGCGCAGCGCTCCGAAGAGGCGCGCTTGCCGGAGTGGGCACCAGAGCATTCGCCGGCTTGGCCTTCTTGCCGGCGGGGCTCGATGGCATGTCCTCGACGGCAGCGCAGCACTTCGAAGAGGCGCACTTATCGGAGTGGGCGCCAGAGCACTTGCCGGGCTTGGTCTTCTTGCTGGCGGGGCTCGATGGCACGTCCTCGACGGCAGCGCAGCACTCCGAAGAGGCGCGCTTGCTGGAGTGGGCGCCAGAGCATTCGCCGGACTTGGTCTTCTTGCCGGCGGGGCTCGATGGCACGTCCTCGACGGCAGCGCAGCACTCCGAAGAGGCGCGCTTGCCGGAGTGGGCGCCAGAGCACTTGCCGGACTTCTTCTTTCCCCCGGAAGCTCCAGCGGCAAGTGGGCCGCGGGCCATTGCTGCTGTTGCGTCCCGGTATATTTGGTCGGCGCAGATAAGGGCATCCTTCTTGTCGCCGGGGACAGAAATGACGCTTATCGGGCCAGGCATCTTGAGCATGTTATACGCGTAGTGAGAGGCCGCCATGAACTTGGCGAGCGCTGGTCGGCCGAGGATCCCGTTGTAAGGCAACGGAAAGTCGGCGACGTCAAAGGTGACCTTCTCAGTCCTGAAATTCAGCTCGCTGCCAAATGTTATCGGCAGCGTGATCTTTCCCTTCGGCTTGCTCCTTCCCGGGTTGATTCCTTGGAATGTGCCGGTTTCTTCGAGCTCGCTGTCGGGAACTTGGAGTCTCCGGAGAACAGCAGAGGAGATCAGATTCAAGCCGGCCCCGCCATCAACTAGCATCTTAGTGACCTTGAGGTTGCGGATCGTTGGGGAAACCAACATCGGCAAGCACCCGACCGCGGTTGTGCGATTAGGGTGGTCCTCAATGTCGAAGATGATAGGCGTGCTGGACCATCTCAGGGGTCTGCGTGACTCGACGGGTGGCTCCACTGCATTGACCTCCCGCACCCACCGTTTAAGCTGGTGGTGGGAAGCGTGCAGGGAGGCACCGCCGTCCACACACAAGACCTCAGTGGCTTTCTGAAACTCCTGCTCGCTGGTCTCGGGGTCTTCCATGTCTTCGTCGTCGTCATCGTCTTCGCCCTTGTCGCGTCCCCGGGGAGGTCTGTCGGCTTGCCGCTGCTTGTCCTTGCCGCGGCGCTCCCCCGGGCCGGGACGCTTCGTGCCGGATCCCCCGCCGCCTGCTTGGGCTCTCTCCTTGTCGCGTCGTGCGTACTCGGCCTTCTGCAGGTCGACGAGTCGCTCGACTTGCTTGCAACTCTGGAGGTCGTGTCCCCTGGTACGGTGGATCTTGCAGTACTTCTTGTCAGTACCGTCTCGCTTATCGGCAGCAGCCACCGCCCGGCAGTTGGCGCACCCGACAACCTCCTTGCCGGGGCCTCCCGCCTGGGCTTTCTTGGCGGAGCCCTCGCTGCCGGACTTCTCGACAACCAGTACCTCTGGGTTTTTCTTCTTTTTGCCGTTCCGCCGCCGGCCTCTCCTTGCCGGGGCGGTACCTTCACTGTCGGATTCTCCTTCTCCAACACTTTCTCCGGGGAGCTTCCTCCCCTCCTCAGCGCGTGCACACTTGTCGGCCAGGGCGTAAAGCTCGCTAACCTCCTTGATTTTGCACATCGACATCTACTCCCGCATCCTGCGGTTGCGCATGTTCTGATGGAACGCGCTGATCACTGCGGCGGGGTGGACGTCTGGGATGTTGTAGTGCACACGGCTGAACCTCTGGATGAACTTGCGCAAAGGCTCCCCCTCCTTCTGAACAAGCAGATGAAGATTGCTTTCCTGGCCATGGGGTTTGTGGCCGCCCGTGAAGGCGCCAACGAACTGATGGCATAGGTCTGGCCAGGAGGAGATGGAGCCGTCCGGCAAGTGCATGAGCCAGGATCTGACGTTGGGCTTGAGTACCAGCGGGAAGTAGTTGGCAAGGATCTTATCGTCCCGTCCCCCGGTAGCCTGCACCGCAATGGTGTAGATGCTGAGGAACTCAGACGGATGCGACTTGCCTCGTACTTCTCGGGCATGTCGGGCTTGAAGTTCTTTGTGCTGGGCCACTGGACTTGCCGCAGCTCGCGGGTGAACGCGGGGCAGCCTACCGAATACGGCAGTTTGCCTGGTTCCCCCGGTGCGTGCATGTTTCCAGAGGGCTCAACGCGCTGGTCTGATTGACGCCGCGCCTCTCTTCTGCGCTCGATGCGGGTTGGAGCGTCTTCTTCCCTTCGTTCGTGAAGGACTTGGCGTTGGTCGCGGCGAGTTCGCGGGTTCGACGACGAGGTGGAGTCGTTGTCGAGGTGAGCCCGGCGAGTCGGCGACCGCGGCTTCTAGGGCGGGGAGTGCCTAGTGGTCGCACCCCCGCCATTCTTGGCGCCATCGGTTCTCGCCTGGGTGACTGGCCGCGGCTGCGACACGCTGTGCTGCCGCGGAGTGTCGCCGTTGGCGAAACCGATGAGGCTCTGGATGGTTGCCCTCCAGTCGTCGAGCTTGTCCGCCGTCGGAGGGTAGTCTAGGAGTAGCTGAGCTCGCGCGAGAGCTTCCGCTGGGGTGGCGGGCAGAGGCGGCGAACGGCGCGAGGAGCGGGATGTGCTCGAACTCCTAACCATGTTAGAAGGAGCAGCACCCGGTCCAGGAAGCCGCGCGACGCTCGTTCCGGCACGCTGGATCGCATGCTGGTCCTGAGCGCCTTGGGACCCACCAGCACGGTCTGGGTCCAGCGAGCGTATGGTACCATGGTACCATGACGCTGCCGGTTTCGCGCCTCCTGAGAGGGGCGTGGGGCGAGCTCGGACATCGCGGGACCAAGAACTGGTTCGACGGCGCCCGTTCCTCCGCCGGCGTCCTCCCCACCACCCGTCCGCTCCATGGGCGGTGGGTTCGACGCTGACGGACCGGTCACCTCCGGAGCTTTCTTCTTCGGCGCCATGCCGGCGCGAACAATGAGAGTCTGGCTCGCGCGGACGCCGGATCTGGTTCGCACAACCTCGACGCTCCCCCTACCTGGCGCGCCAAAGATGTCGGGGGATATCGGCCTCCACGAGCACCTATGGGGACGGAGCCCCTTGTCGGTTCCGCGGGGGGCGGAGGTTGCACAAAGAGCAGATCGAGGCGACACACACACAACGATTTTACCCAGCTTCGGGCCGCACGGATGCGTAAAACCCTACTGCTGCTTGTCTGGTTGATTTGAGTTCTTGCTCTGGAGCGCAAGAAGCTACAGTAAGTTGGAGCTGGACGTAGACGAGGGTCTACTGGGTGTCCTCCTTTCGGGTTCTCGATCCCTCTTCCTCTCTCTGTTTTCCCCCCCTACGTGCGCATGGGCCTCCTTTTATATGCTAAGGGGTTTCCCACAGGTAGCGACGTAGGTGAGGGTAAAAATGGCAAGGAACTATGCGAACAGTGGCCGCACAGTGCTATCGCACCTAACTCTGACGGCGGGGGACAAAGGCATTAAATGCCCGTCTGGATCGCCTGAACAGTGCCGAGGCGGACCGTTAGGGGCGCCTCCGCTTGCCACGGGGGCGATTCTACCAACGTCGCATGCCACCGCGCGCGCCCCAGGTTGCGCGGCGCCCCGCCACATGCCTCTGGGGAAGCTCCAGAGTGACGCGTGGGCAGGTGAGCTGGAGCGCATGCCTGAGGTGGTGGTTCACCGCGGCAAGTGGCTTGCCGCGGTGGTTGCCTTGCCGCGCCTGAGAGCTTGTCGCTCGTCAGGCCTTGTCGGGGCGTGCGGCACGCCGCGGCGGGCTTCTCTTGGGGTGCCTTGGTTTGGCCGTCCCGGCAAGCTCCTCTTGCCGGGGCCTTGTCGCCTTGGCCCGGCAAGCTCCTCTTGCCGGACCTTGCCTTCTTGGCCCGGCAAGCTCCTCTTGCCGGGGCCTGGTCTTCTTGGCTCGATCACTTGGCCTTCGTCCGGCCCAGAAAGGGCCGTGGAGACTCTTGTCGCTCCCCTGGCAAGCCTTGCCGCGGGACGCTACTACTGCCCGTGCACAAGTTCGGGGTACTAAGGTACCCCTACTTTAGTACACCGACAGACACGGGACGAAGTCTTCAATCTTGTATCTTCATAGTCCAGGAGTCTGGCCAAAGGTCATAGTCCGGCTATCCAAACACCCCCTAATCCAGGACTCCCTCAGTCCCACCGAAATGCCTAACGGTCACATTTTGAACTAAATCGGTCCGACCGAGTTTCATGATTAGGTCTCACCGAGTTTGGTGATTTGTGTGTAACGGTTAGATTTTGTGTGGAGGCTATATATACCCCTCCACCCACTCTTCATTCGTGGTGAGAGCCATCAGAACATGCCTACACTTCCAATACATATTTTCTGAGAGAGAACCACCTACACTTGTGTTGAGGTCAAGATATTCCATTCCAACCACATAAATCTTGATCTCTAGACTTCCCCAAGTTGCTTTCCACTCAAATCCTCTTTCCACCAAATTGAATCCTATGAGAGAGAGTTGAGTGTTGGGGAGACTATCATTTGAAGCACAAGAGCAAGGAGTTCATCATCAACACACCATTTGTTACTTCTTGGAGAGTGGTGTCTCCTAGATTGGCTAGGTGTCACTTGGGAGCCTCCGACAAGATTGTGGAGTTGAACCAACGAGTTTGTAAGGGCAAGGAGATCGCCTACTTCATGAAGATCTACCCGAGTGAGGCAAGTCCTTCGTGGGCAACAACCATGGTGGGATAGACAAGGTTGCTTCTTCGTGGACCCTTCGTGGGTGGAGCCCTCCGTGGACTCGCGCAACCGTTACCCTTCGTGGGTTGAAGTCTCCATCAACGTGGATGTACGATAGCACCACCTATCAGAACCACGGATAAAAAATTTCCGTGTCTCCAAATTGTGTTTGCACAGTCCAATCTCTTCTCTTTACATTCTTGCAACTTGCATGCTTTACTTTCCGCTGCTCATATACTCTTTGTATGCTTGCATGCTTATTTGATATGTATTGTGAATGTTTAAACTTGTGCTAATACTCCACTTCAACTCAAGAGATTAAAAACTGCAACCTTTCTTGATTAAAGTGTATTCACCCCCCTCTAGACCCCTCTTCTCGATCCTTTCACCACTGACTTGTTGGAAATAATACATACTAATGTATGCGGTCCGATGAGTGTTGAGGCTCGCGGCGGGTATCGTTATTTTCTGACCTTCACAGATGATTTGAGGAGATATGGGTATATCTACTAAATGAAACATAAGTCTGAAAGATTTGAAAAGTTTAAAGAATTTTAGAGTGAAGTGGAAAATCATCATAACAAGAAAATAAAGTTTCTACGATCCGATCGCGGAGGCGAATATTTGAGTTACGAGTTTGGTCTTCATTTGAAACAATGTGGAATAGTTTCGCAACTCACGCCACTTGGAACACCACAGCGTAATGGTGTGTCTGAACATCGTAACCATACTTTATTAGATATGGTGCAATCTATGATGTCTCTTACCGATTTACCACTATCATTTTGGGGTTATGCTTTAGAGATGACTGCATTCACATTAAATAGGGCACCATCTAAATCCGTTGAGGCGACACCATATGAACTATGGTTTGGCAAGAAACCTAAGTTGTCGTTTCTTAAAGTTTGGGCTTGCGATGCTTATGTGAAAAAGCTTCAACCTGATAAGCTCGAACCCAAATCGAAGAAATGTGTCTTCATAGGATACCCAAAAGAAACTGTTGGGTACACCTTCTATCACAGATCTGAAGGCAAGATATTCATTGTTAAGAATGGATCCTTTCTAGAGAAGGAGTTTCTCTTGAAAGAAGTGAGTGGGAGGAAAGTAGAACTTAATGAGGTAGTTGTACCTTCTCTCGAATTAGAAAGTAGTTCATCACAGAAATCAGTTCCAGTGATACCTACACTAATTAGTGAGGAAGTTAATGATGATGATCATGAAACTTCAGATCAAGTTACTACCAAACCTCATAGGTCAACCATAGTACGTTCCGCACCAGAGTGGTGCCGTAATCTTGTTCTGGAAGTCATGTTACTAGACCATGACGAACCTACGAACTATGAGGAAGCGATTATGAGCCCAGATTCCGCAAAATGGCTTAAGGCCATGAAATATGAGATGGGATCCATGTATGAGAACAAAGTGTGGACTTTGGTTGACTTGCCCGATGATTGCCAAGCCATAGAGAATAAATGGATCTTCAAGAAGAAGATTGATGCTGACGGTAATGTTACTGTCTACAAAGCTCGACTTGTTGCGAAAGGTTTTCGACAAGTTCAAGGAGTTGACTACGATGAGACCTTCTCACCCGTAGTGATGCTTAAGTCTGTCCGAATCATGTTAGCAATTGCCACATTTTATGATTATGAAATTTGGCAAATGGATGTCAAAACTGCATTCGTTAATGGATTTCTTAAAGAAGAGTTGTATATGATGCAACCAGAAGGTTTTTTCGGTCCGAAAGGTGCTAACAAAGTGTGCAAGCTCCAGCAATCCATTCTATGGACTGGTGCAAGCCTCTCGGAGTTGGAATATACGCTTTGATAGTGTGATCAAAGCATATGGTTTTATACAAACTTTTGGAGAAGCCTGTATTTACAAGAAAGTGAGTGGGAGCTCTGTAGCATTTCTGATATTATATGTGGATGACATATTGTTGATTGGAAATAATACAAAATTTCTGGATAGCATAAAAGGATATTTGAATAAGAATTTTTTTAATGAAAGACCTCGGTGAATCTTCTTGTATATTGGGCATCAAGATCTATAGAGATAGATCAAGACGCTTAATTGGAGTTTCACAAAGCACATACCTTGATAAAGTTTTGAAGAAGTTCAAAATGGATCAGTCAAAGAAAGTGTTCTTGCCTGTGTTACAAGGTGTGAAGTTGCGTCAGACTCAATGCCCGACCACTGCAGAAGATAGAGAGAAAATGAAAGTCATTCCCTATGCCTCACCCATTGGTTCTGTCATGTATGCAATGCTGCATACTAGACCTGATGTGTGCCTTGCTATAAGTTTAGCAGGGAGGTACCAAAGTAATCCAGGAGTGGATCACTGGACAGCGGTCAAGAACATCCTAAAATACCTAAAAAGGACTAAGGATATGTTTCTTGTTTATGGAGGTGACAAAGAGCTTGTCGTAAATGGTTACGTCGATGCAAGCTTTGACACTGATCCGGATGACTCTAAGTCGCAAACAGGATATGTATTTATATTTAATGGTGGAGCTGTCAGTTGCTGCAGTTCCAAGTAGAACGTTGTGGCGGGAGCTATGTGTGAAGTGGAGTACATAGCTGCTTCGAAAGCAGCAAATGAAGGAGTCTAGATGAAGGAGTTCATATCCGATCTAGGTGTAATACCTAGTGCATCGGGTCCAATGAAAATATTTTGTGACAATACTGGAGCAATTGCCTTAGTGAAGGAATCCAGATTTCACAAGAGAATCAAACACATCAAGAGTCGCTTCAACTCCATCCGCGATCAAGTCAAGGAGGGAGACATAGAAATTTGCAAAATACACACGGATTTGAATGTTGCAGACCCATTGACTAAGCCTCTTCCACGAGCAAAGCATGATCAACACCAAGACTCCATGGGTGTTAGAATCATTACTATGCAATCTAGATTATTGACTCTAGTGCAAGTGGGAGACTGATGGAAATATGCCCTAGAGGCAATAACAAAGTTGTTATTTATATTTCCTTATATCATGATAAATGGTTATTATTCATGCTAGAATTGTATTAACCGGAAACTTTATACATGTGTGAATACATAGACAAAACAAAGTGTCCCTAGTATGCCTCTACTTGACTAGCTCGTTAATCAACGATGGTTAAGTTTCCTGACCATAGACATGTGTTGTCATTTGATGAATGGGATCACATCATTAGGAGAATGATGTGATGGACAAGACCCATCCGTTAGCTTAGCATAATGATCATTAAGTTTTATTGCTATTACTTTCTTCACGACTTGTATATATTCCTCTGAGTATGAGATTATGCAACTCCCGAATACCGGAGGAACACCTTGTGTGCTATAAAATGTCACAACGTAACTAGGTGATTATAAAGGTGCTCCACAGGTGTCTCCGAAGGTGTTTGTTGGGTTGGCATAGATCGATATTAGGATTTGTCACTCCGAGTATCAGAGAGGTATCTCTAGGCCCTCTCGGCAATGAACATCACTATAAGCCTTGCAAGCAATGTGACTAATGACTTAGTCACGGGATGATGCATTACGGAACGAGTAAAGAGACTTGCCGGTAACGAGATTGAACTAGGTATGAGGATACCGACGATTGAATCTCGGGCAAGTAACATACCGATGACAAAGGGAATAACATATGTTGTTATTGCAGTTTGACCAATAAAGATCTTCGTAGAATATGTTGGAACCAATATGGGCATCCAGGTTTCGATTTTGGTTATTGATTGGAGATGTGTATCGATCATGTCTACATAGTTCTCGAACCCGTAGGGTCCACACGCTTAACATTCAATGACGATTTGTATTATGAGTTATATGTTTTGGTGACTGAAGATTGTTCAGAGTCCCGGATGAGATCACAGATATGACGAGGAGTCTTGAAATAGTCGAGAGGTAAAGATTGATATATTGGATGAAGGTATTCGGACACCGGAATGGTTTTGGGACGTTCCAGATATTTATCTGGGTACCGAGGGGTTACCGGAACCCCCCGAGAAAGTAATGGGCCTTCATGGGCCATAGGGGAGAAATAGAGGGGAGCACGTAGTGTGGCGCCCCCCCCCCAGGGAGTCCGAATTGGACAAGGGGGAGGGGCACGGCCCCCTTTCCTCTTTCCCTCTCCCTCTCCCTCTCCTTCCCTCTTTCCCCTCGATGAGAAAGGAAAAAAGGGGGGCCGAATCCTACTAGGAGTGGAGTCCTAGTAGGACTCCCCCCTTGGCGCACCCCTTGGTGTTCGGCCTCCTCCTCCCCTCCTTTATATACGGGGGTAGGGGGCACCACAAAGCACAACAGTTATTCTCTTAGACGTGTGCGGTGTCCCCCTCCATAGTTTACTCCTCCGGTCATAGCTCGTAGTGCTTAGAAGAAGCCCTGCGCGGATCACATCACCATCACCATCACCATGCCGTTTGATGACCCACAAGTATAGGGGATCAATTGTAGCTCTTTTCGATAAGTAAGAGTGTCGAACCCAACGAGGAGCAGAAGGAAATGACAAGTGGTTTTCAGCAAGGTAATGTCTGCAAGTGCTGAAATTATAAGTAGTAGAGTAGTTTGATAGGAAGATAATTTCTAACGAGCAAGAAACCATAGTAGTAACAAAAGTGCAGAAAGGTAGCCCAATCCTTTTGAGTCAAAGGACATGCCAAAATGGTCTCTTATGATAATCAAAGCATTCTTGAGGGTACACGGGAATTTCATCTAGTCACTTTCACCATGTTGGTTTGATTCGTGTTCGGTACTTTGATAATTTGATATGTGGGTGGACCGGTGCTTAGGTGATGTTCTTACTTGAACAAACCTCCTACTTATGACTAACCCTCCGGCAAGCATCCGCAACTACGAGAAAGTATTAAGAATAAATTCTAACCATAGCATTAAACTTTTGGGTCCAATCGGTCCCTTACGGAATAGCGCATAAACTGGGGTTTTAAGCTTCTATCACTCTCACAACCCATCATCTAATTGCTACTCCACAATGCATTCCCTTAGGCCCAAATATGGTGAAGTGTCATGTAGTCGACATTCACATGACACCACTAAGGGAATCACAACATACATACTATCAAAATATCGAACACATATCAAGTTCATATGATTACTTGCAACATGATTTCTCCCGTGACCTCAAGAACAAAAGTAACTACTCACAAATGATAATCATGCTCAAGATCAGAGGGGTATTAAATAGCATATTGGATATGAACATATAATCTTCCACCAAATAAACCATATAGTAATCAACTACAAGATGTAATCAACACTACTAGTCACCCACAAGCACCAAACTATAGTTCCGGTAACAAGAATGAACACAAGAGATGAACTATAGTTTGAGATGAGATGGTTCTGTTGAAGATGTTGATGGAGATTGCCCTCCCTAAGATGGGAGAGTTGTTGGTGATGATGATGACGATGATTTCCCCCTACGGGAGGGAAGTTCCCCCGATGGAATCGCTCCGCCGAACGGCAAAAGTGCTCCTGCCCAAGTTCCACCTCAAGACGGCGGCGCTCTGTCCCGAAAGTCCTCTCCTTATTTTTTTCTAGGTCAAAATGACCTATATACCAGAAGATGGGCACCGCAGGTGGGCCTTGGTGAGCACAACCCACCAGGGCACGTCTGGGCTCCCTGGCGCACCCTGGTGGGTTGTGCCCACCTGGTGGGCCCCCTCTCATAGTTATTTGCTCCTATATTCCTCAAATATTTCATAAAAATTCCCCGTGAAGTTTCAGCTTGTTTGGAGTTGTGCAGAATAGGTGGCCTGACGTAGCTTTTCCAGGTCTAGATTACCAGCTACCAGAATTCTCCCTCTTTGTGTATACCTTGCATATTATGAGAGAAAAGGTATTAGAATTACTCCAAAAAGCATTATGGATAAAACATCATAAGTAATAGTAAGAAAACATGATGCAAAATGGACGTATCAACTCCCCCAAGCTTAGACCTCGCTTGTCCTCAAGCGAAAATCAAAATCGAAAAACATGTCCACATGCTTAGAGAGAGAGAGAGAGAGAGAGAGAGAGAGAGAGAGAGAGGTGTCGATAAAAACAAAATATGGACATAGAAACATCATGTTCATTATTATAACAACAACAAACTTAAACATAAGACTTTTATCATAGAACTTTTATCATAGAACTTTTATCATAGACTTCTCATGAATAAGTGACAATTCATCACACTATTGAAGTATAAAAAAACTCTATTAAAAACCAACAAACTATGTTCTTAGTCAACTTTGCAACTACAATTCATCATCTTTTCAGGAAGGGGCGCGCATCGGAGCCTTTAGGCAAGTTCACATACTCAACCATCATATAGTCTTCTATGGTTGCTAACACTCATTGCGTACACATGAGCAAACGTTTCAACCGGACACATAGAAAGATATGAGCTTATAGTTTCGCCTCCCAACGCATTCACCTCAAAGGTGATGCCAACAATAATAACTTATGCTATCTATATTCAACTGGACATATGTGCCTAGATCTTTCCTCACCACATGATGCTTGCCAAAGGAGAAAAATAAAAAGGAATAGAAGGAAAACTTTGACTCTTTGCATAAAAGTAAATATATAAAAGTAAAATATAGGCCCTTCGCAGAGGGAAGCAGAGGTTGCCATGTGCTTTTTTGTTTGTATGCTCAACCCCTTAGTGCCAAAGAATGTCACCTTGCATTGCCCCTTGTGATAGCAACCTTTATTATGCAGTATGTCAATTTTAATTCTTCACCATCACAACTTTGTGCAATGCTCAGTTTTCTCTTACACTAAATGATCTCACACATTTAGGAGCAATTTTATTGCCTTTTTGCACCGATGGCAACTTACTTGAGGGATCTTTCTCAATCCCTAGGTAGGTATGGTGGACACTTGAAAAGAAGATTTGGGTTTAAGGGTTTTTGGATGCACAAGTAGTATCTCTACTTAGTGCGGAATTTTTGGCTAGCAAAGATAGAGGGCTGATACGTCCATTTTGCATCATGTTTTCTTCCTGTTATTTATGATGTTTTTATCCATAATAATGCTTTTTTGGAGTAATTCTAATGCCTTTTCTCTCATAATTTGCAAGGCACACACCAAGAGGGAGAATTCCGGCAGCTGGAAATCTGGACCTGGAAAAGCTACGTTAGGCTACCTATTCTGCACAACTCAAAACAAGCTAAAACTTCACGGAGATATTTTATGAAATATATAAGAATTATTGGAGTAAATAACTACTAGAGGGGCCCACCAGGTGGGCACAACCCACCTGGGCATGCCCTGGTGGGTTGTGCTCACCCAAGCCCACCTCAGCTGCCCATCTTCTAGTATATAAGTCATTTTGACCTAGAAAAATTAAGGAGAGGACTTTCAGGATGGAGCACCGCCGTCTCAAGGAGGAACTTGGGCAGGAGCACTTTTGCGCTCCGGCGGAGCAATTCCGCTGGGGGAACTTCCCTCCCGGAGGGGGAAATCATCGTCCTCATCACCGACAACTCTCCCATATTGGGGAGGGCAATATCCATCAACATCTTCAACAACACCATCTCATCTCAAACCCTGGTTCATCTCTTGTGTTCAATCTTGTTATTGGTGCTTGTGGGTGACTAGTAGTGTTGATTACATCTTGTAGTTGATTAATATATGGTTTATTTGGTGGAAGATTATATGTTCAGATCCATTATGCTATTTAATACTCATCTCATAATGAGCATGTTTATCATTTGTGAGTAGTTACTTTTGTTCTTGAGGTCACGGGAGAAATCATGTTGCAAGTAATCATGTGAACTTGATATGTGTTCGATATTTTGATAGTATGTATGTTGTGATTCCCTTAGTGGTGTCATGTGAATGTCGACTACATGACACTTCACTATATTTGGGCCTAAGGGAATGCATTGTGGAGTAGCAATTAGATGATGGGTTGCGAGAGTGACAGAAGCTTAAAACCCAGTTTATGCGTTATTCCGTAAGTGACCGATTGGATCCAAAAGTTTAATGCTATGGTTAGAATTTATTCTTAATACTTTTCTCGTAGTTGCGGATGCTTGCGGGAGGGTTAATCATAAGTAGGTGGTTTATTCAAGTAAGAACAACACCTAAGCACTGGTCCACCCACATATCAAATTATCAAAGTAGCGAACACAAATCGAACCAACATGATGAAAGTGACTAGATGAAATTCCCGTGTACCCTCAAGAACGCTTTGCTTATCATAAGAGATCACTTTGGCCTGTCCTTTGCCTCAAAAGGATTGGGCTACCTTTCTGCACTTTTGTTACCATTACCGTTACTTGCTTGTTACAAAATATCTTGCTATCAAACTACTCCGCTACTTACAATTTCAGCACTCGCAGACATTACCTTGCTGAAAACCACTTGTCATTTCCTTTTGCTCCTCGTTGGGTTCGACACTCTTACTTATCAAAAAGAGCTACAGTTTATCCCCTATACTTGTGGGTCATCAAGGCTATTTTCTGGCGCCATTTTCGGGGAGTGAAACGCCTTTGGTAAGTGGAAATTGGTAAGGAAACATTTATATAGTGTGCTGAAATTTATTGTCACTTGTTACTATGGAAAACAATTCTTTGAGGGGTTTGTTTGGGGTATATTCACCTTGTCCGGAACCACAATTAGCTACCCCTCAACCTACTGCACCTACTGAAAACATTGAATATGAAATTCCTTCAGGTATGATAGAACAACTGCTAGCTAATCCTTATGCAAGAGATGGAATCGAACATCCTAATATGCACTTGATATATGTGGAACAAATTTGTGGATTGTTTAAGCTTGCAAGTTTACCCAGGAATGAAGTTATGAAAAAGGATTTCCCTTTATCTTTGAAGGGAAAAGCATTTGCATGGTATAGGCTATGCGACGATATTGGATCTTGGAATTGGAATCGTTTGAAATTGGAGTTCCACCAAACAATTTATCCTATGCATCTAGTTCATCGTGATCGGAATTATATATATAATTTTTGGCCTCGTGAAGGAGAAAGTATCGCTCTTGCTTGGGGGAGGCTTAAGTCAATGTTATATTCATGCCCCAATCATGAGCTGTCAAGAGAAATTGTTATCCATAATGTTTATGCTCGGCTTTCTCATAATGATCGATCCATGCTCGATACTTCTTGTGCTGGTTCTTTTATGAACAAGACTATTGAATTCCGGTGGGATCTTTTGGAAAGAATTAAACGCAAATTTGAAGATTGGGAACTCGAGGAAGGTAAAGAGTCAGGTATTAAGCTTAAGTATGATTGTGTTAAATCTTTTATGGACACCGATGCTTTTCAAAAGTTTAGCACTAAATATGGACTTGACTTTGAGATAGTAGCATCCTTTTGTGAATCATTTTCTACTCATGTTGAACTCCCTAAAGAGAAGTGGTTTAAATATCACCCACCTATTAAAGAAGAAATTAAAGAACCGGTGCCAATTAAAGAAGAAACTATACTTTATAATGTTGATCCAGTTGTTCCTTCTGCTTATATTGAGAAACCACCTTTCCCTGTTAGGATAAAGGAACATGCTAAAGTTTCAACTATGGCTAACAAAAGCTATATTAGAACACCTAAACCTGATGAACAAATTAAAGTAGAACCTAGTATTGCTATGGTTAAAGATCTCTTAGAAGAAGATATAGATGGGCATGTTGTTTACTTATGTGAAGAAGCTTCTAGAATTGCCAAACCTGATAAAAGGATAAACATAGACATGTTGTGGGCATGCCTGTCATCTCAGTTAAAATAGGAGATCATTGTTATCATGGTTTATGTGACATAGGTGCTAGTGTGAGTGCTATTCCTTACACTTTATATCAAGAAATTATGAAAGACATAGCACCTGCAGAAATAGAAGACATAGATGTTACTATTAAAATTGCTAATAGAGACACCATATCACCAATTGGGATTGTTAGAGATGTTGAAGTCTTGTGTGGGAAAATAAAATACCCCACTGATTTCCTTGTTCTTGGTTCCCCACAAGATGACTTCTGTCCCATTATTTTTGGTCGACCTTTCTTGAACACAGTTAATGCTAAGATAGATTGTAAGAAACAAACTGTCGGTGTTAGCTTTGGTAATGAGTCTCATGAGTTTAATTTTTCCAAGTTTAGTAGAAATCTTCATGAAAAAAATTGCCTAGTAAGGATGAATTAATTGGTCTTGCTTCTATTGTTGTACCACCTACTAATGATAAGAATGAACTTATTCCACAAAGAATTGTTACAAGCTATAGAATGGTAATTGATTTTAGAAAATTAAACAAAGCAACTAGAAAAGATCATTACCCTTTGCCTTTTATTGATCAAATGCTTGGAAGATTATCTAAGCACACACACTTTTGCTTCCTTGATGGATATTCTGGTTTTTCACAAATACCTGTTTCTTGTGACACCCAAAATTTTTGACCTTGTTTTTTTTAATTAAAATTTTGCCAGGAATTAAAACTTTAGATGCATGCTGGATAGTGGTCGGTGTGTGGAGTAATAGTAGTAGATGCAGGCAGGAGTCGGTCTACTTGTCTCGGACGTGATGCCTATATACATGATCATACCTAGATATTCTCATAACTGTGCTCAATTCTGTCAATTGCTCAACAGTAATTTGTCCACCCACCGTCAATACTTATGCTCTCGAGAGAAGCCACTAGTGAAACCTATGGCCCCCGGGTCTATTTTCCATCATATTAATCTTCCAACACTTAGCTACTTCCGTTGCCTTCTATTTTGCTTTTATTTTACTTTGCATATTTATCATAAAAATACCAAAAATATTATTCTATCATATCTATCAGATCTCACTCTCGTAAGTGACCGTGTAGGGATTGACAACCCCTTATCACATTGGTTGCGAGGATGTATTTGTTTGTGTAGGTGCGAGGTACTCGTGTGTGGCCTCCTACTGGATTGATACCTTGGTTATCAAAAACCGAGGGAAATACTTACGCCAAGATCATCTCTCTTAGAAACGATATTATGAATTTTAAGCAACTTGATCATGAACATGTTGCACAATCTTGGGAGAGGATGAAATTAATGATACGTAATTGCCCTATGCATGGTTTGAATTTATGGATGATTATACAAAATTTCTATGCAGGATTGAATTTTGCTTCTAGAAATCTTTTAGATTCGGCCGTGGGAGGCACTTTTATGGAAATCACTTTATGAGAAGCTACTAAACTCCTAGATAATATTATGGTTAATTATTCTCAATGGCACATTGAAAGATCTACTAATAAAAAAGTGCACGCGATAGAAGAAATTAATGTTTTGAGTGGAAAGATGGATGAACTTATGAAATTATTTGCTAATAAAAGTGTTTCTTCTGATCCTAAAAATATGCCTTTGTCTACTTTGATTGAGAATAATAATGAATCTTTGGATGTGAATTTTTTTGGTAGGAATAATTTTGGTAATAACGCGTATAGAGGAAACTTTAATCCTAGGCCTTACCCTAGTAATTCCTCCAATAATTATGGTAATTCCTACAACAATTCTTATGGAAATTTTAATAAGATGCCTTCTGAATTTGAGACTAGTGTTAAGGAATTTATGAATTAGCAAAAGAATTTCAATGCTTTGCTTGAAGAAAAATTGCTTAAGGTTGATGAATTGACTAGGAACGTTGACAGAATTTCTCTTGATGTTGATTCTTTGAAACTTAGATCTATTCCACCTAAGCATGATATCAATGAGTCTCTCAAGGCCATGAGAATTTCTATTGATGAGTGTAAAGACACAACCGCTAGGATGCGTGCTAAGAAAGATTGTTTTATAAAAGCGTGTTCTTCTAATTTTTATGAAAACAAAGATGAAGATCTAAAAGTTATTGATGTGTCTCCTATTAAATCTTTGTTTTGCAATATGAATCTTGATAATGATGGGACTGAATATGATCACCTTTACCTAGAAGGCGTTCTAGAAATGCGAAGTTTTTAGATCTTGATGCTAAAATTGATAAAAGTGGGATTGAAGAGATCAAAACATTAGATATTAATGAACCCACTATTTTGGATTTAAAGGAATTTAATTATGATAGCTTCTCTTTGATAGATTGTATTTCCTTCTTGCAATCCGTGCTAAATTCTCCTCATGCTTATAGCCAAAATAAAGCTTTTACCAAACATATCGTTGATGCTTTGATGCAATCTTATAAAGAAAAACTTGAGTTGGAAGTTTCTATCCCTAGAAAACTTTATGATGAGTGGGAACCTACTATTAAAATTAAAATTAAAGTTCATGAATGCTATGCTTTGTGTGATTTGGGTGCTAGTGTTTACACGATTCCAAAGACTTTGTGCGATTTGCTAGGTTTCCGTGATTTTGATGATTGCTCTTTGAACTTACACCTTGCGTATTCCACCATTAAGAAACCTATGGGAAGAATTAATGATGTTCTTATTGTTGCGAATAGGAGCTATGTGCCCGTAGATTTTATTGTTCTTGACATAGATTGCAATCCTTCATGTCCCATTATTCTTGGCAGACCTTTCCTTAGAACGATTGGTGCAATTATTGATATGAAGGAAGGGAATATTAGGTTCCAATTTCCATTAAAGAAAGGCATGGAACACTTACCTAGAAAGAAAATAAAATTACCTTATGAATCTATTATGAGAGCCACTTATGGATTGCCTACCAAATATGGCAATACCTAGATCTATACTTGCTTTTATCCCTAGCTAGGGGCGTTAAACGATAGCGCTTGTTGGGAGGCAACCCAATTTTATTTTTAGTTTTTTGCTTTTTGGTTCTGTTTAGGAATAGATTTTTGTTCTAGCCTATGGTTAGATGTGTTTTTATGTTTTAATTAGTGTTTGTGCCAAGTTAAACCTATAGGATCTTCTTGGATGATAGTTATTTGATCTTGCTGAAAATTCCAGAAACTTTCTGTTCACGAAAATAATTGTTAAAAATCACCAAAACGTGATAAAATATTAATTCCAATGGCATCTAATCAATAAACAAATTGTCTAGGTCTTCCTATTTTGGCTGAATTTATGAAGTTCCAGAAGTTTGCGTTAGTTACAGATTACTACAGACTGTTCTGTTTTTGACAGATTCTGTTTTTCGTGTGTTGTTTGCTTATTTTGATGAATCTATGGCTAGTAAAATAGTTTATAAACCATAGAGAAGTTGTAATACAGTAGGTTTAACACCAATATAAACAAAGAATGAGTTCATTACATTACCTTGAAGTGGTCTTTTGTTTTCTTTCGCTAACGGAGCTCACGAGATTTTCTGCTGAGTTTTGTGTTGTGAACTTTTCAAGTTTTGGGTGAAAGATTTGATGGATTATGGAACAAGGAGTGGAAAGAGCCTAAGCTTGGGGATGCCCATGGCACCCCATGATAATCTAAGGACACCTAAAAGCCAAAGCTTGGGGATGCCCCGGAAGTCATCCCCTCTTTCGTCTACTTCCATCGGTAACTTTACTTGGAGCTATATTTTTATTCACCACATGATATGTGTTTTGCTTGGAGCGTCTTGTATTATTTGAGTCTTTATTTGTTAGTTTACCAAAATAATCCTTGCTGTACACACCTTTTGAGAGAGTCACACTTGATTTGGAATTTATTAGAATACTCTATGTGCTTCACTTATATTTTTTTGAGCTATATAGTTTTTGCTCTAGTGCTTCACTTATATCTTTTAGAGCACGGTGGTGGATTTGTTTTATAGAAACTATTGATCTCTCATGCTTCACTTATATTATTTTGGGAGTCTTTAAATAGCATGGCAATTTGCTTTAATTAATATCATGAGAAATTTGATGCTTGATAATTGTTTTGAGATATAAAGGTAGTAATATCATAGTTGTGCTAGTTGAGTAATTGTGGAATTGAAAAATACATGTGTTGGAGTTTGTGATTCCCGTAGCATGCACGTATGGTGAACCGTTATGTAACAAAGTCGGAGCATGAAGTATTTGTTGATTGTCTTCCTTTGTGTGGCGGTCGGGATCGCGCGATGGTTAACTCCTACCAACCCTTCCCCTAGGAGCATGCGTAGTAGTACTTAGCTTCGAGGGCTAATAAATTTTTGCAATAAGTATATGAGTTCTTTATGACTAATGCGAGTCCATGGATTATACGCACACTTACCTCACACTTACTTTTCCGCAATTTTCTAGCCTCTTCGGTACCGCGCATTGCCCTTTCTCACCTTGAGAGTTGGTGAAAACTTCGCCGGTGCATCCAAACCCCGTGATATGATATGCTCTATCACACATAAACCTCCTTATATCTTCCTCAAAACAGCCACCGTACCTAGCTATCATGGCATTTCCATAGCCATTCTGAGATACATTGCCATGCAACTTTCCACCGTTTCATTTATCATGACATACTCCATCATTGTCTTATTGCTTTGCATGATCATGTAGTTGACATTGTATTTGTGGCAAAGCCACCGTTCATAATTCTTTCATACATGTTGATACGTCTCCAACGTATCTATAATTTTTTATTGCTCCATGCTATATTATCTACTGTTTTGGACTATATTGGGCTTTATTTTCCACTTTTATATTATTTTTGGCACTAACCTATTAACCGGGCCCAACCCAGAATTGCTATTTTTTGCCTATTTCAGTATTTCGAAGAAACGGAATATCAAACGGAGTCCAAACGGAATAAAACCTTCGGGAACGTGATTTTCTCACCGAACGTGATCCATGAGACTTGGACCTTGCTCCAAGGAACAAAAGAGGTGGTCACGAGGGTGGGGGGCGCGCCCCACCCCCTAGGGCATGCCCCCGCCCTCGTGGCCCCCCTGTTGCTCCACTGACGTACTCCTTCCTCCTATATATACCTACGTACCCCCAAACGATCAGATACGGAGCCAAAAACCTAATTCCACCGCCGCACCTTTCTGTATCCACGAGATCCCATCTTGGGGCCTGTTTCGGAGCTCCGCCGGAGAGGGCCGTCAACACGGAGGGCTTCTACATCATCATAGCCTCTCCCATGAAGTGTGAGTAGTTCACCTCAGACCTTCGGGTCCATAGTTATTAGCTAGTTGGCTTCTTCTCTCTTTTTGGATCTCAATACAATGTTCTCCCCCTCTCTCTTGGAGATCTATTCGATGTAATCTTCTTTTTGCAGTGTGTTTGTTGAGACCGATGAATTGTGGGTTTATGATCAAGTCTATCTATGAATAATATTTGAATCTTCTCTGAATTCTTTTATGTATGATTGGTTATCTTTGCAAGTCTCTTCAAACTATCAGTTTGGTTTGGCCTACTAGATTGGTTTTTCTTGCCATGGGAGAAGTGTTTAGCTTTGGGTTCAATCTTGCGGTGTCCTTTCCTAGTGACACAAGGGGCAACAAGGCACGTATTGTATTGCTGCCATCGAGGATAACAAGATGGGTTTTTATCATATTGCATGAAACTATCCCTCTACATCATGTCATCTTGCTTAAAGCGTTACTCTCTTTTTAACTTAATACTCTAGATGCATGTTGGATAGCGGTCGATGAGTGGAGTAATAGTAGTAGATGCAGGCAGGAGTCGGTCTACTTGTCTCGGACGTGATGCCTATATACATGATCATACCAAGATATTCTCATAACTATGCTGGATTCTGTCAATTGCTCAACAGTACTTTGTTCACCCACCGTAGAATACTTATGCTCTTGAGAGAAGCCACTAGTGAAACCTATGGCCCCCGGGTCTATTCTCATCATAACAATCTCCATCACTTTAATCTTGCTTTGCTTTTTTTACTTTGCCTTTTACTTTTCACTTTGCATCTCTATACCAAAAATACCAGAAATATTATTTATCATCTCTATCAGATCTCACTCTCGTAAGTGACCGTGAAGGGATTGACAATGTGACGCCCCCGATTCAATCATACACTAATCATGCACGCAATGTGTACGATCAAGATCAGGGACTCACGGGAAGATATCACAACACAACTCTAAA
Organism: Aegilops umbellulata; assembly: GCA_032464435.1. Classification (NCBI taxonomy): domain Eukaryota; kingdom Viridiplantae; phylum Streptophyta; class Magnoliopsida; order Poales; family Poaceae; genus Aegilops; species Aegilops umbellulata. The sequence continues at coordinate 315,908,212 of CP136055.1, read as the reverse complement.
ACATAAATAAGTCATACAAGCATCATAATACAAGCCAGGGGCCTCGAGGGCTCGAATACAAGTGCTCGATCATAGACGAGTCAGCAGAAGCAACAATATCTGAGTACAGACATAAGTTAAACAAGTTGGCATAAGATGGCTAGCACAAACGGGGATACAGATCGAACGAGGTGCAGGCCTCCTGCCTGGGATCCTCCTAACTACTCCTGGTCGTCGTCAGCGGGCTGCATGTAGTAGTAGGCACCTCCAGTGTAGTAGGAGTCGTCGTCGAAGGTGGCGTCTGGATCCTGGGCTCCATCGTCTGGTCTCAGCAATCGGGTAGAGAAATGGGAAAAGGGGAAAAAGGCAACCGTGAGTACTCATCCAAAGTACTCGCAAGCAAGGAGCTACACTACATATGCATGAACTACAGAATGCCAGAATAAGAGGGGGATAGCTAATCCTATCGAAGACTACGCTTCTAGCAGCCTCTGTCTTGCAGCATATAGAAGAGAGTAGACTGAAGTCCTCCAGGTAGCATCGCATAGCATAATCCTACCCGGCGATCCCCTCCACGTCGCCCTGTTAGAGAGCGATCACCGGGTGGTATCTGGCACTTGGAAGGGTGTGTTTTATTAAGTATCCGGTCCTAGTTGTCATAAGGTCAAGGTACAACTCCGGGTCGTCCTTTTACCGAGGGACACGGCTATTCGAATAGATTAACTTTCCTGCAGGGGTGCACCACATAACCCAACATGCTTGATCCCATTTGGCCGGACACACTTTTCGGGGTCATGCCCGGCCGCGGAAGATCAACACGTCGCAGCCCCACCTAGGCACAATAGAGAGGTCAGCACGCCGGTCTAAACCTAAGCGCACAGGGGTCTGGGCCCATCGCCCTTAGCACACCTGCATGTTGCGAACGCGGCCGGAAGCAGACCTAGCCTAGCAGGCGTTCCAGTCCAATCCGGCGCGCGCCACTCAGTCGCTGACGTCACGAAGGCTTCGGCTGATACCACGACGTCGAGTGCCCATAACTGTTCCCGCGTAGTTGGCTAATGCGTATAGGCCAGTAGCCAGACTCGGATCAAATACCAAGATCTCGTTAGGCGTGTTAAGTATCCGCGAACGCTGAACAGGGCCAGACCCACCTCTCTCCTAGGTGGTCTCAACCTGCCCTGTCGCTCTGCCTCAAAGATCCACTCGCGGGTACTCCTACGAGTCGACCCGTCTTTAGTCACCACATGTATCATGTATAAAGTATAGTATATACCCGTGATCACCTCCTGAGTGATCACGGCCCGATAGTATAGCACAGCAGACGGACAAGAATGTAGGGCCACTGATGGAAAACTAGCATCCTATACTAGGCATGTAAGATTGCAGGTAAAGGTAACAACAATAGTACCAAGGACAGGCTATCAATCAGGATAGGATAACGGAAAGTAGTAACATGCTACACTACTCTAATGCAAGCAGTATAGAGAAGAATAGGCGATATCTAGTGATCAAGGGGGGGGGGCTTGCCTGGTTGCTCTGGCAAGAAAGAGGGGTCGTCAACTCCGTAGTCGTACTGGTAGCAGCGGCGTCGGTCTCGGTGTCTAGCGAGAGAAGAGGGGGAGGAAACAATAAATATTTAAGCAAACAGATGCATAGCGGTGCATGACATGACAAGTATCGGTGCTAGGGGTGCCCTAACGCGGTATGAGGTGATACCGGTGAAGGGGGAAACATCCGGGAAAGTATCCCCGGTGTTTCGCGTTTTCGGGCAGAGGAGCCAGAGGGAGGAAAGTTGCGAGTTTGATATGTTAGGGGCGTTTGGCGGACAAACGGGCTGCGTATCCGGGTTCGTCTCGTCGTTCTGAGCAACTTTCATGTAGAAAGTATTTTCATCCGAGTTACAGATTAAAAGATATGATTTTCTAAAGATTTAAATCATTTTTTGATTTTAATTAATTATTTAAATCCAACATTATCCAAATCAGTGAATGATGACGCAGGCATGACATCAGAGTGATGTCAGCAGGTCAACTGGTCGGTTGACCAGAGTCAAAGCTGACTTGTGGGTCCAGTGGGACCCACCTGTCATTGAGCCAGAGTTGAAACAGGCTTTGTTTTAAACTAATTATGATTAACTAATTGTGGGCCCCATTAGTCAGTGACTAATTAGCCTAGATTAATTAGATTAACTAATTTAATTATTTTAAAGGGGTGGGGCCACTGGTCAGCTGCTGGGACCAGCCCAGTCAGCAAGTTGACCATTGTAAGTGCATCTAGTGCCCCTAAGTGATTTTGGTGTATTGAAGACTTATAGGTTAAGTATCTAATGCGTTTATAAGTGTACACAGGTCTATAAGTCTATGAGGAGTTTGATATTTACAGTGAAATTCGACCCCTAAAAATGAAGTTCTTCAACTGAAGACTTTGATATTCTGAAGACTTTCTGAAGACTTTGAAAGTGAAGAAATTGGTGTGACCTTGAAGCCTTGGTATTCATTCGAGGAACATGAGGCGTGAAGACTTTTGTTTTCATAGTTTCATTTTCTCTTTCTTGAGTCATAGGAAACACCGTACTGTTAAAGGGGGTCGAGGAAATATTAAGGAGAAAATTTCCATGTGATGTTCAACTCAAATCCTACACCTACCAATCCCTTCGAGTGAAGCCATTGGAAATCTCATACAGTTCAGTCAATTTCTTCAGTGACAGAGACGCAGTTCTTCTGGTCACTGAGGACTTTGCTCTGACTGAGGAGTTAGGAATTCGCCAGTGCGAATTGCCTACACAGTGAGGAACATGATAGCCCTGAGGAATTTGTACCTCAAATTTCCGACCGTTGCTGTGCTACGCGCCAGCTGTACCAAAATATCTTATCCATCCAACGGTCATATCATTGAAGGGCATTTAGGTCTTATCATGTCGAGCTACTCCCTAGGCTATAAATAGCCGCCCCCTACAACCACTAGCTGGTTGGCTGCTCCGCAAGAACTTGACACTTGTCATTTGAGAGCAACCCATCCTCCGAGGACTTTGAGCGAAAATCATCAAGTGAGGAAAATCCAAAACCCAAACCCAAACACCTACAAACCCAAAGTGATTGAGCATCACTGAAGAGATTGATCCTACGTGGATCCGACGCTTGTTACCTTTGAAGACTGTGCTTCTTCCAGACGGTTAGGCGTCAAGGTCTAGAGCATCCAAGAGGAATTGTGGATCGCCAAGTGACCAAGTCTGTGAAGGTTTGGAAGTCACCTGAAGACTTACCACGAGTGATTGGGCGAGGACTGTGTGTCCTTAGCTCAAGGAGAATACAGTGAGGACTGTGTGTCCGGGACTAGGTGTCCTCGAGTTTAAATACTCAGCAGCTCCAACCAGATGTACAACTGAGACAACAGTTGGAACTGGTCTACCAAATCATTGTCTTCACCAAGCCAACTGGTTCTATTTCCTCAACACTTTCATTTCCTCATTACTGTGTTGTGTGTTTGTTCATATCTGTGTTTGAAGACTTTGACTGAAGACTTTCTCAATTTCCTCAGTTCAATTTCTTCAGTCTGTTTGTCTTCATCTTGTGCTATCCTGTGTTTACGCTTTCTGTACTCTGTGTTTGTCTTCATTTCATCATGATGACCATGCATGTATTCTGTTATGTTTACCTCTGAGTACTTATTCCGCTGCTAGTAGTTCTTCGCTAAGGAATTTCCTCACCAGCAAATTCCTCAGTGAAGAATTTCATAAAAATCGCCTATTCACCCCCCTTCTAGTCGATATAACGCACTTTCAATTGGTATCAGAGCAAGGTACTCCCTTGTTCTGTGTGATTTTGGTTTAACCGCCTGGAGTTTTAGTTATGTCGACCGCAGATATGAAGAAAGTGACATGCCCCATCTTTGACGGTCACGAGTATCCCAAATGGAAGGCCATGATGAAAAAGCGTCTCATGGCGATGAACAGCAAACTATGGATCGTCACTGAGATTGGTCTGGCCGATCTGTGCAAGATGGAGGAAGCTGATGACATTCGCAAGTACACCCACCTCAACCTCACAGCGAAGGTCGTCATCTGCTCCAGTCTGTCTCAAAATTAGTTCAAGAACGTCATGCATCTAGATCAGGCGAAGCTTATCTGGGACCGTATCTCTGATGTTTATGAAGGCCATCGAACCTGTCACGATCCTTGGTTTGAGGACTTCAAGAAATCTCTCAAGACAATGACATCTGAACCAGAATCATCCTCCTCCTCACCATGCCTCATGGCAGATGGTGAACAGGTAACTGAATGATATCTGTCTGAATCCAGTGATGAGGAATCTGGTGATGAATTTGGACCCAGTTATGTCAAACTTGCCTCACTTGCCGCTAAACAACAAAGAGCTTTGGAAAGGGCTAACAACATGCTTAGTAAGAGCAATGACATGTTGAGTGAAGAAATGGATCATTCACAAGCTTTGGCTGAAAGTCTTCAGAGACTTCATTCTAAGTATGATTCCCTTCAAGATCAGCATAACACTCTCTTATCTGATCATGAGAAGCTTTCTTATGAATATCTTCAAAAGAAGCAAGATCTTGAAAAGCTAAGAGTGAGTTATGAAGATCTTCAGAAGGAGCGTGATTCATTGCTTGCTCAACAAATCAGCGCTGCTTAGGAAGAATTTATTCCTCCCTGTTTGAAATGCATTGAACGAGAATCTGCTAATTCCTCACCTAAATGTTCAAATGCTTCTAATGTTACAAATTCTTCACCTGTCTCTGCTATCACTAATTCCTCATCTGAGGACATTGCTAGTATCACTGACGATGCAGGGCTGAAGGAATTGTACATGACAGGCATGTACAAAAGCCTCAAAGGGCATCAGACTCTTTGTGATGTGCTTAAAAAGCAGATCCTCAACAGGAACCCTAGGAAAGAGGGTATTGCCTTTGAGAGGAAACTCAATGCTGATGGTACATATTGGAAGCCTGAGCAGTACCCCAAAACCTCATGGGTTGCTGCAAAAGGACCTCCAGTTGACCCATCTAATTTATCTGGTTATACATGTGAATCTTCTCATTCTTCTGATGAGTCATTTGACTCCAACTATAGACTGTTCAAAAATCAAAATGGTGAAGTATTTGCTAGATATGTTGGCACTAACTGCAGGAACGGTTCCCCTATGAAGAAAATCTGGGTTCCCAAAAGGTATCTTGAAAGTCTTTAGGTGAATGTCCTCATGACACCACCTGTGAAGAAAAGGAACCCCAGATCAAATTCTTCATATGGATCCAAGTCCTCATACGAACCAAATTCTTCATATGGATCAAATTCCTCACATGGATCAAAGTCCTCATATGAACATCATCGTGCTAACAACTCTGTTTCGCAGGGAAGAGCCAAGGGCTATGAATATGAGCATTATTCTTCAAATTATTATGTTCATAAGTCCTTGAAGAATTTCTTTGCTTATTCATATGCTTACCCTAATCCCTCTTATGTGAAACACAATGGTTTGGCCGCTATGCCACCATTCTCATATGGAGCTCGCAGAGTGATGAACTCTTTGCCACCCCTTCAAATGTGGGTGGTGAAGAAAAAGAACTAATCTCTTATGCAGGGTCAGGTCTCCAGACGTACCGTAACGTCTGAAGAATTTGCTGGGGACCTGACAAATTGCCTGAAAGGACGCAGGCTAACCATGATAAAATGAACTTTAATTTCACACGTCCTCCCTCCGTTTTATCTGTCCTACTGATTGATGAAATTGATCTGATGAATTGTGATATCATATTCTTCACTGCTGAAGTATATGAGGTCGTAAGTTGAACTAATTCATCTGCAGGATGATCAACCAAAAGCCACTGAGTGGGTACTTGATAGTGGATGTACAAATCACATGACTGGTGAGGGAGTCCTGGATTAGGGGGTGTTCGGGTAGCCGGACTATACCTTCGCCGGACTCTTGGACTATGAAGATACAAGATTGAAGACTTCGTCCCGTGTCCGGATGGAACTTTCCTTGGCGTGGAAGGCAAGCTTGGCGATGCAGATATTCAAGATCTCCTACCATTGTAACCGACTCTGTGTAACCCTAACCCTATACGGTGTCTATATAAACCGGAGGGTTGTAGTCCGTAGGACAATCAACTCCATACACAACAATCATACCATAGGCTAGCTTCTAGGGTTTAGCCTCCTTGATCTCGTGGTAGATCTACTCTTGTACTACCCATATCATCAATATTAATCAAGTAGGAGTAGGGTTTACCTCCATCGAGAGGGCCCGAACCTGGGTAAAAACATCATGTCCCTCGTCTCCTGTTACCATCCGGCCTTGACGCACAGTTCGGGACCCCCTACTCGAGATCCGCCGGTTTTGACACCGACATTGGTGCTTTCATTGAGAGTTCCTCTGTGTCGTCGCCTTTAGGCCCGATGGCTCCTTTGATCATCAACAATGATGAGGTCCAGGGTGAGACTTTTCTCCCCGGACAGATCTTCATCTTCGGCGGCTTCGCTCTGCGGGCCAATTCGCTTGGCCACCTGGAGCAGATCGAAAGCTACGCCCCTGGCCATCAAGTCAGCTTTGGAAGCTTAAACTACACGGCCGACATCCGCGGAGACTTGATCTTCAACGGGTTCGAGCCACGGCCACGCGCGCCGCACTATTTCGAGGGGCATGATCTAGCTCTACCTCCGAACAGTGTCCTGGAGGCCGCACCCTCATCGGTTCCGACCCTTAACTCGGAGCCTATTGCGCCGATCGAGGATGAGCGGTTGGACGTCACCTCGGGGGCTGCGATCTCAATGGCGATCGAGCCGAATGCCAGCCCCGCGCTCTGCATGACCCGTGACTCCGAGGGTCCGAACTCGGAACCCCCTGCGCCCCTGCAAATCGAATCCGATTGGGCGTCAATAATGGAGTTCACCGCCACGAACATCTTTCAGCACTTGCCTTTTGGCGACATCCTGAATTCTCTCAAGTCTCTCTCTTTATCAGGAGAGCCCTGGCCGGACTACGATCAGTGAGGATGGGATACGGACGATGAAGAAATTCAAAGCCCCACCCACCACCCACTTTGTAGCCACTGTCGACGATTTAACCGACATGCTCGACTACGGCTCCGAAGACATCGACGGTATGGACGACGATGCAGGAGACGAACAGGAACCAGCACCTGTAGGGCGCTGGAAGGCCACCTCATCATATGACATATATATGGTGGACACTCCAAAAGATGGAGATGGCGATGGAACAGCGGGGGACGACCCCTCCAAGAAACAGCCAAAGCGCCGGCGCCGGCGGCGCCGCTCTAAATCCCGCCAAAGCAAAAACGGTGATTCCGGCACGGGAGATAATACTACCCGGGATAATGCCGAAGAACACCCACGTCATCAAGATTCGGCGCAGGAAGATGGAGAAGCCAGCCCTCATGAGAGAGCGGCAGACCGAGAGGTTGAGGATGATAACTATATGCCTCCCTCCGAAGACGAGGCAAGCCTCGATGACGACGAATTCGTCGTACCATCAGACCCCGCCGAACAAGAGCGTTTCAAACGCAGGCTTTTAGCCACGGCAAACAGCCTCAAGAAAAAGCAGCAACAGCTTAGAGATGACCAAGATTTGCTAGCTAATAGATGGACTGAAGTCCTTGCGGCCGAAGAGTATGAACTCGAACGCCCCTCCAAGGGTTACCCAAAGCGCAGGTCGCTACCCCGATCAGAGGAGGAAGCGCCTACATCACCAGCGCACGACATGGCAGACCGGCCACCTCGCGGCCGCGACAGAGAGGCCTCTCGGCCCTCCACCCAAGCCATGCCCCGTCGCCGCTCAACTAAGGCACAGGAAAACGCGCCAGACCTGCGAGACGTACTGGAGGATAAGGCAAGACAAACAAGATCGATCTACGGATCGCGCAGGAGCCCTACGGCACGTGACGATGATCTTCACTCCGGATACAATAAATCCGGCCGGGCCGAACACAACAGACATAGCTCTTCCAAGCTGCGTTGTGATATAGCCCAGTACAGGGGCGACGCACACCCACTATGCTTCACGGATGAAGTAATGGATCATAAAATCCCCGAGGGTTTCAAACCCGTTAACATCGAATCATACAATGGCACAACAGATCCGGCGGTATGGATCGAGGATTATCTCCTTCACATCCACATGGCACGCGGCGATGATTTACACGCCATCAAATATCTCCCGCTCAAACTTAAAGGACCGGCCCGACATTGGCTTAACAGCTTGCCAGCAGACTCAATCGGTTCCTGGGAGGACCTGAAGGCCGCATTCCTCGACAACTTCCAGGGCACTTACGTGCGACCACCGGATGTCGACGACTTAAGCCACATAATTCAGCAGCCAGAGGAATCGGCCAGGCAATTCTGGACATGGTTCCTAACAAAGAAAACCAGATAGTCGACTGTCCGGACGCAGAGGCCCTAGCAGCCTTCAAACATAACATCCGCGACGAGTGGCTTGCCCGGCACCTGGGACAGGAAAGCCAAAATCTATGGCAGCCCTCACGACACTCATGACCCGCTTTTGTGCAGGAGAAGACAGCTGGCTAGCTCACAGTAATAACTTAGCTAAGAACCCTGGTAATTCGGATACCAAGGACAAAAGTGGCAGGACACGTCGGAATAAGCAAAAACGCCGCGTTAGCAGCGACAGTAATGAAGATATGGCAGTTAATGCCGGATTCAGAGGCTATAAGTCCGGTCAGCGGAAAAAGCCATTCAAAAAGAATACTCAGGGCCCGTCCAGTTTGGACCGAATACTCGACCGCTTGTGCCAGATACATGGCACCCCCGAAAGGCCAGCCAATCACACCAACAGGGATTGTTGGGTGTTCAAGCAGGCAGGCAAGTTAAGAGCTGAAAACAAAGACAAGGGGCTGCATAGCGACGACGAGGAGGAGCCCAGGCCACCGAACAACAATGGACATAAGGGATTTCCCTCACAAGTGGGGACGGTGAACATGATATACGCAACCCACATTCCTAAGAGGGAGCGGAAGCGTGCGCTACGGGACGTATATGCGATGGATCCAGTCGCCCCAAAGTTCAACCCATGGTCCTCCTGCCCGATCACCTTTGATCGAAGGGACCATCCCACTAGCATCCGTCATAGCAGCTTCGCCGCATTGGTTCTCGACCCAATCATCAACGGATTTCATCTCACAAGAGTCCTCATGGACGGCGGCAGTAGCCTGAACCACTTTACCAGGATACAGTGCGAAAAATGGGCATAGATCCCTCAAGGATTAAGCCCACAAAAACAACCTTTAAAGGCGTTATACCGGGTGTAGAAGCCAACTGTACAGGCTCAGTAACACTTGACGTGGTCTTCGGATTCCCGGACAATTTCCGAAGCGAAGAGTTAATCTTCGATATAGTCCCGTTTCGCAGTGGCTATCGCGCCCTGCTCGGACGAACCACATTCGCAAAATTCAATGCGGTGCCGCACTACGCATATCTCAAGCTCAAGATGCCAGGCCCTCAAGGAGTAATCACGGTCAACGGAAACACCGAACTCTCCCTCCGTAAGGAGGAGCACACGGTGGCTCTCGCAGCGGAAGTACAAAGCAGCCTTCTTAGGCAACTCTCCAGTACGGCCCTTAAAAAGCCGGACAATGCCAAGCGCGCCCGGAGTAACCTACAACAAGACCGCCTGACACGTTCTGAGCAGGCGTAGCAATACGGCCCCAACCCCAGCCCTCGCGACATAGCGAAACCAGTACCTCGCGTACATAACTACGCCCTTGAAATACCATGGGCACAGGGGAAGGGGCACAATAACGGCACACCCAAAATACGGCTTAAAACGTACTAGGGGCTATCGGATTCTTTTTTTCTTACTTTCAGGACTCCACACTTCGGACGACCTGTTCGGCAATTCGATCGCCGCATAAACGATGCAAGATCCAGGGAGGCAGACAAGCCATGCCGCACTATGGAACTCCCAGGTGGTCTCTGTTACGAGCAGTATACCTGTTTGAAATACAATTCCGCGGCCTGCCCCTGGTCAGGACATGTTAAATAGTCCAATATCTTTTTGTTTATCGCACTACTTGTATCGTCCGGCTTTGATAAATAGCCGCTCTATAAACAATTCATAGCTTTTTGTCTATTTTTTGCATTATCCTATTTTCATATATCTATTTATTAAATAACATGATTGCACCCGTACACCATGGTACGGCAAACACGCCAGGGGCTTCAGTACCCCTCATTATGGTGTGAGAAGTCCGTACACTTTCACCAGTGCGGCACCCCGAACTTATAGCACTATATGCATTGGCTCCGAATCATGATTTGGGTCAATAGTTGGGTTTGCCCGGCTCCTATGTTTTGGTGCCTTAAGTTCCGCTATATCGGCTAAGGTAGCACTAGGAGAACCACTGCGATTGTGCCCCGGTTCAGCTGGGTTAAGCACCTCAGTGGAGAAAGCTAAAACTGACTGTCATGATGAGGCGAGAGACCGGTCGCTGTTCGAGAGGTTTTTCGAGTCCCTAAAGACTTATGCCGCTTCGAGCGAGGAGCTGGCTTCGTCCGGCCAAGGCGTGGATAGCGCCCCAAACTCGGTCTTCCGAACTAGGGGCTTCGCCAAAATTCAAAATTATAAAGTTCTATGGCTAAGTGAGAGTGTTCAAGCATTATAGTCCAATTGCCTGGTTCGTTGTGCTGAGCGCCTCCCTCGAAGGACCCAACCATGGGAAAAAGAGCGCTCAGGTTTATCCCGAACACCCCAGCACTAGTGGCACGGGGGCAGAAGCTGACGACTGGCCATCTCTCAATTTTTGATAAACGGCCACACAGAAAATAATATTTTAAATTCAATAAGCATTGCTTAGCGCATATGAACAAGTTTTCAGCGCACAGGATAAACACGAGCGAGTTCATTCAAAGATTACATCCTTGGTACATTCATCCGCCACAAGGCGGGCACCTGCAAGAACATCCTTGTAGTAGTTCTCGGGCTTGTGATGCTCCTTCCCCGGCGGCGGCCCGTCCCTCACAAGCTTCTCACCGTCCAGCTTACCCCAGTGCACCTTTGCACGGGCAAGGGCCCTCCAGGCACCTTCAATGCAGACGGAGCGCTTGATGACCTCGAGCCTTGGACAGGCCTCCACCAGCGGCCGCACCAGCCCGAAATAGCTACCAGGCAGGGCTTCTCCGGGCCACAGCCGAACTATAAAGCCCTTCATGGCCTGTTCGGCCGCCTTGTGGAGGTCGACCAGCTGTTTCAGCTGGTCGCTCAAGGGCACAAGGTGTCCGGCCTCAGAATACTGAGACCAGAACACCTTCTACGTCGATCTACCCTCTTCAGCTTGGTAGAATGCGGCAGCGTCGGATACGCTGCGGGGAAGATCTGCGAATGCCCCTGGAGAACTCCGGATTCGGGTAAGTAACAAGTAGTTTACTTTTATATTTCTGCTTTGCATAAAGAATGCCTTACCCGTTGCTATCTTCCTCATCTCCTCCAACTCTTGGAGGGCCTTTTGGGCTTCGGCCTTGGCAGACTTGGCGGTCTCAAGGGCCGACGCGAGCTCGGATGCTTGCGCCTTTGACTCAAGCTCCAAAATCTCATGTTTTTTCATGAGATCCTGAAGCTCTTGCTGCACCTCGCCGACCTGAGCCCCAAGTCTCTCTCGATCGGAACGCTCCGCGACCGTTTTCTTTTTGGCCTCAGACAGCGCCTGCTTGAGGGTCGCCACCTCAGTCGTGGCCCCTAGAATAAGCAGTACAATCCTGTTACTTTTTGCAATCACGCCTTTTTATAGGCACTTTTTCTGTAAGGTATTTCTTACCTTCTTTTTCCTCGAGCTGCTGTTTGGGAAGGCCGAGCTCTTGCTCGGTCCGCCCGAGGTCCTGTTTTAGGACACCCACCTCCGCAGTCATTGCGGCGGTGGATAGCAGCGAAGCCTGCATACGCATATTGACTCCTTTTTGTTAGACTCTTGCGAAATTTATTAGATCCTCTATTCGGCTTTTCTTTCCGAACGCCAAACAGAGCATCAGGGGCTACTATCTATGTGGAAATATTTTGATATATTTTTGCTTACCTCGAAGCCTGTCAGAAGGCTAGCGCAAGCTTCAGTCAGTCCGCTCTTGGCGGACTGAACCCTCTGGATCACCGTACTCATAATAGTATGGTGCTCCTCGTCGATGGAGGCGCCGTCAAGCACCTCCAGCAGATTGTCCGGCACCTCTGGTTGGACGGAGGCCGCCGGCTCAGAAGGCTTGCTCCTCTTGGAAGGAGTTCGCCTACCGCGGACCGGAACTGTTGAAGAGTCCGATGCAACGTCCGGCACAAAGCCGGACTCGGAGCCCTGGGGGGTCTTGTCCCCTTTATTCTTGGGGTCCGGGAGGTCGCCTTTCGGCTCCTCCAGGACCACCTCCTCCTGACCCGGAGCTCGTTGTGACGCCACTTCGGCGTCGTCTGCAGTGCGGGGGGAGACAGCGGGCGGAACTGAGTTCATGTCCGATGAATCCAGGGGGCCGCTCGACGAATCATCGAGCTCGGCCCGGGGCGGGCTGTACAATTATGTTCGGCATTATGGAAAGCTGAACGACCTAGGAATATCATGAGTCACTCTGGTATCCGAATACTTACGATTTCGCCAGACGCTTGGCCCTGTTCGGCCACTCCTCTTCGTCCTCTTCAGCGTCGGGGGAGTAGTCCGGCGGAGGGGTCTTCCTTTTCCTAGACCCATCGGCCTCCCCCGTTGGGGCGTCCTTCCTCTTCTCTTCTCCCTCCGATGGAGGGGGAGAGGTTTCTTCTTCCTCCTCGTTCTCATGAGGGGAGAGCGTCTCGGACTCGTCAAATGACGAGTCCAACACCGCCATATTGCGGGCACTCTTTCGAGTCCCCGTGGCCTTCTTCTTCTTGGCCTTCTTCTCCGGCACCACATAAGGCGCCAGAGCCAGCAGCTTCTCTAGGAGAGCAGGGGTTGGGTCTTCGGGTAAGGGAGCCTAACATTTAATCGGTCCGGATATCGCCTGCCAAGCCTGTCAAAGGTAAGGGAGTTTAGATCCCGCATAGAGTCAAACTATGAAAGAACTTAACATCCTGTAAAAGGTGAAAATAGCTTACCTCGCCAGCATGACGCTGCGAGCTGTATCCGCGGTCCTCGGAAGTGGATGTGGGAGCCTCGGCGCCTTTGATTAGCACCTTCCAGACATCTTCATACGTCGTGTCGAAGAGCCTGTTAAGGGCTCGGTGCTGCGCTGGGTCGAACTCCCACAGAGTAAAGTCCCGTTGTTGACACGGGAGGATTCGGCGAACGAGCATGACCTGGACTACATTGACAAGCCTGATTGGCTTGTTTACCAGGGACTAGATGCATGTCTTCAGTCCGGTCACCTCTTCTTCGTTACCCCACGACAGGCCCGTCTCTTTCCAGGACATAAGCCGCATGGGGGGGTACGGATCGGAACTCGGGGGCTGCGATCCATTTCAGATCGCGTGGCTCGGTGATGTAAAACCACCCGGCTTGCCACCCCTTTAGGGTCTCCACGAAGGAGCCCTCGAACCATAGGACGTTGGCCATCTTGCCCGCCATGGCGCCTCCGCACTCCGCCTGGCTGCCGCGCACCACCTTGGGCTTGACGTTGAAGGTCTTGAGCCAGAGACCGAAATAGGGGCGGACGCGGAGGAAGGCCTCACACACGACGATAAACACCGAGATGTTGAGGATGAAGTTCGGGGCCAGATCGTGGAAATCCAGGCCATAGTAGAACATGAGCCCCCGGACGAATGGGTGAAGTGGAAAACCCAATCCGCGGAGGAAGTGGGGAAGGAACACTACCCTCTCATGGGGCCTTGGGGTGGGGAGAAGCTGCCCCTCCTCGGGAAGCCGGTGTGGGATGTCCTTGGACAGGTATCTGGTCTTCCTTAACTTTTTCACTTGAACCTCCGTGACGGAGGAGACCATCCACTTGCCTCCCACTCCGGACATTGCTGGAGAAGGTTGAGGTAGGGAAGAGCGGGCTTGGGCGCTAGAGCTCGAGTGCGTAGGAGATGGATAGGCAAAGGAGGAAGAAGGCGTAGGTAAAAAAGGTGGATCCTTATCCCCTTATATGGGCGGATGCGGTTATGCGTCCCACCTGCCTAATAAAACTCGCTTGCCTCCCAAGCGTCGTGGTAAATGGCGCGGTTGGGTTACCCACGTCCGTATTGATGAGAATCCCGTAAAAAGGGCACACAATCTCTGCTTTGACAAGACGTGCCAAGGAAACCGCCTCGCAAAACGTGCCAAGGTGGAAAAGTAAAAACGATTCGAGTAAAAGGACTTGGCAGCCGTAGTGTGATGACGCGCTGCGGAATACATCAGTAGATTTGATCTGTGTTGATATTATTCTATCTATGGCAATATGTGGAAATTTATTTTGCAGAGCCAGACACTATTCTTGGTGTTTACAATCTTCTATGAAGGACTTGGAGGAGGAACCCGCCTTGCAATGCCGAAGACAATCTGCGCGCCGGACTCGTCATCATTGAAGCCTGGTTCAGGGGCTACTGAGGGAGTCCTGGATTAGGGGGTGTTCGGGTAGCCGGACTATACCTTCGCCGGACTCCTGGACTATGAAGATACAAGATTGAAGACTTCGTCCCGTGTCCGGATGGAACTTTCCTTGGCGTGGAAGGCAAGCTTGGCGATGCGGATATTCAAGATCTCCTACCATTGTAACCGACTCTGTGTAACCCTAACCCTATCCGGTGTCTATATAAACCGGAGGGTTGTAGTCAGTAGGACAATCAACTCCATACACAACAATCATACCATAGGCTAGCTTCTAGGGTTTAGCCTCCTTGATCTCGTGGTAGATCTACTCTTGTACTACCCATATCATCAATATTAATCAAGCAGGAGTAGGGTTTTACCACCATCGAGAGGGCCCAAACCTGGGTAAAAACATCGTGTCCCTCGTCTCCTGTTACCATCCGGCCTTGACGCACAGTTCGAGACCCCCTACCCGAGATCCGCCGGTTTTGACACCGACAACTGGTGACAAGAATCTTTTGATGGATGCTCCCTTATCATCATCACATATGAAGCATATCATCTTCGTTGACAAAAGCAAAAGTCAGGTATTGGGTCTAGATAAAGTTGCTATCACAAAGGATCAACACATGGACAAAGTCATGCTTGTTGAGTCCTTAGGATACAACCTTATGTCCGTCTCAATGCTTTGTGATCTTGATATGGTTGTTGTCTTTGGCAAGTATCGTTGTGTTGTGATTATGGAAGCTGACAATTCCAAAGTCTTCGAAGGCTTTAGGAGAGGAGACTTGTATATTGTTGATTTCTCTGCAGATTCACAACCAGCCGTGTGCCTAACTTGCAAAAGCTTCAGAAGGATGGCTATGGCACCGACGACTTGGTCATGCATGCATGAGGAATTTGAACACGCTTGCGAAGAAGAACCATGTTATTGGCATTGAGAATGTCAAATTCCTCAAGGATCACTTATGCGGTGCCTGTGAAGCTGGAAAAATGACCAAGGCCAAGCATCCAGCAAAGACCATCATGACCACCACTCGTCCATTCGAATTGCTTCACATGGATCTCTTCAGTCCTAATCACTACTCCTCTGTCTCAAATGAAGCATCTCAATATGGCTTTGTTATTGTTGATGATTACTCTCGTTACACATGGGTACACCTTATCTCTTACAAACATGAAGTGCAGGAAGTCTTCAAACGATTTTCCTCGAGGGCTTCAACCAACTTTGGTGTGAAGATCAAGCACATCAGAAGTGACAATGGCACTGAGTTCAAGAATTCGGGTCTCGATGACTATCTTGATGAACTTGGTATTACTCATGAGTTATCTGCTCCTTATACTCCTCAACAGAATGGCATTGTGGAACGCAAGAACATGACTCTTGCTGAGATGGCTCACACTATGCTTGACGAATACAAAACCCCTCGTCGTTTCTGGGTTGATGCAATTGATACTGCGTGCCACATCATCAACAGAGTATATCTTCACAAATTCTTCAAAAAGACTGCCTATGAACTCCTCACTGACAAGAAACCCAATGTGAGTTATTTCAAAGTCTTCGGTGCTAAATGCTGGATTAGAAATCCTCATCACAACTCTAAATTTGCACCGAAAACACATGAAGGTTTTATGCTTGGTTACGGAAAGGACTCGCACACCTACAGAGTCTTCAACAATGTTCTTCACAAGATTGTTGAAACTGTAGATGTGCGGTTCGATGAAACTAATGGCTCGCAAAGAGAGCACCTACCTTCTGTGTTAGATGAACCAGCACCCGAGGATCCCATCAAACACAAGGCTACTGAAGATGTCACTCCTACTGAAGAATATGCTGAAGAATTCATTCCAGAACGTGAAGAACGTCGAGCTGATGCACCTGAAGAAAATGCTGAGGAAATTGATGCTGAAGAAAATGCCGATCAAATTCCTCAACGGCAACCAGCTCATCCTCGCGTTGCAAAAGAAGTGCAAGTGGATAAGATCATCGATGACATTAGAGCACCAGGTCCTCTCACACGCTCAAAAGCTTCACATCTATCTAAATTTTGTGGGCACTTTGCTTTTGTCTCTATCACAGAGCCCGCTAAAGTAGATGAAGCATTTCTGGAGCCTGAGTGGATTCAGGCCATGCAAGAAGAATTACATCAGTTCAAGCTCAACAATGTCTGGGAACTAGTCAATCGTCCCGATCCTCGCAAGCATAACATCATTGGCACAAAGTGGATCTACCGCAACAAGCAAGATGAAAATGGTGTTGTGGTGAGGAATAAGGCATGACTAGTAGCTCAAGGCTACACATAGGTTGAAGGAATTGATTTCGATGAAACTTTTGCACCTGTTGCTAGACTTGAGGCTATTCGTTACTTGCTTATGCTAACCATCATGATATCATCTTATATCAAATGGATGTGAAAAGTGCATTCCTCAATGGTAAGCTTGAGGAAGAAGTATATGTTGCTCAACCCCCAGGTTTTGAAGATCCAAAACATCCTGACAAAGTCTTCAGACTTGACAAGGCCCTCTATGGCCTCAAGCAGGCCCCACGGGCGTGGTATGATACATTGAAGGAATTCTGCATGAAGAAAGGCTTCACACCCGGTTCACTCAATCCCACTCTCTTTACTAAATCTTATGATGGTGAACTGTTTGTGTGCCAAATACATGTTGATGATATCATCTTTGGATGTACTGACCAACGTTATAGTTATGAATTTGCCTATATGATGAGTGAATAATATCAAATGTCTATGATGGGAGAGTTGAAATTCTTCTTAGGTCTTCAAATTCGTCAACAGCGCAATGACATATTTATATCTCAGGAGAAATACCTCAAGGATGTCCTGAAGAAATTCGGCATGCAAGATTGCAAAGGCATCAAAATTCCTATGCCCACAAATGGTCATCTATGCACTGATGAAAATGGTATTGACTTCGATCATAAGGTATACCGCTCCATGATTGGCTCTTTATTGTACTTATGTGCATCTAGGCCAGATATAATGCTTAGTGTTTGCATGTGTGCCCGATTTCAAGCTGCACCGAAGGAATCACACCATAAGGCTGTGAAGCATATTCTTCGATATCTAGCTCACACACCAACACTAGGATTATGGTATCCCAAGGGCTCGGATTTTGATCTCATTGGATATTTTGACTCTGACTATGCTGGTGACCGTGTGGACCGCAAGTCAACATCTGGTACTTGTCATTTCCTCGGACGATCCTTGGTCTATTGGTCCTCGAAGAAACAGAACTGCGTATCACTGTCTACTGCTGAAGCTGAGTACATTGCTGCTGGTTCTTGCTGTGCTCAACTGCTATGGATGAAGCAAACACTCAAGGACTATGGCATCAACATGAAGAATGTGCCTCTCCTCTGTGACAATGAGAGTGCCATCAAGATTGCTCACAACCCAGTTCAGCACTCGAAGAGAAAGCACATTCAAATTCGTCATCATTTTCTTCGTGATCATGTGTTGAAGGGCGACATTTCTATTGAGCATGTGAAGACTGAAGAACAGCTAGCCGATATCTTCACTAAGCCCTTGGATGAGAAGAGATTTAGCAAGTTGCAGTGTGAGCTAAATATCTTAGAGTCTTCGAATGTACTTTGAAAAGGCACTCATCCTAACACTTATGCAGAATTGATGACTTAGATGTGCAACACATGAAGAAACGTTTTTCTTCAATCAATGAAGAATAACACTCTAAGTGTGAAGAAATTAATGAAGAATTTGATTCTCAGAACCCTACGACAATTGTACGCGGTGTCTGAAATCATCATTCTTATACGGTGGGTCACGCCACCACAAAAGTTGAGAATCTTCTATTTGAGTTTTTCTCAGTTTTGAAATTCCTCAGTCGTTCAAATTCTTCAACTTGCAAAATCTTCACTTGTGCCATCGTTTTTCTTCATTGGCTATATATATATATATATATGAAGTTTATGTCATCTACAACATTCACTTATAGCTATTTCTTCAAGTTGGTTTTTTTTGCTAAGTGAATGTGATCGGACCCTTCCCCTCTATGCTATACTCAATCCAATCTGTTCACAAATTCTTCATGTGCATTCTATTTAAAACTCGTTCAAATTCTTCACTGTGTCCTTGTCAGCTGAAGAAATTGCGAACGGATCGTTAAAACTAATCTTATCAAAAACTTTCGGTTTTGCCGCTCAAACCGTTCCGCATCCCACGATGCATTATTTTACTCACCCACGATCTTACACGATCTCCACTACACAGTGCGTGGGTGACACATGTCGTGAGAAGGAGAACGGGCAGGGGCACGTTCGTCCCAAATCTTCGGGCGAGCAGTTTTTCACCGTGGCTATAAATACCCCTGTCCCCTTCCTCACTTCTTTTACTCCGCTCGATTTCTCTCTCTCCCGCTCGAGCTTCCGAACCCTAGCGCCGCCACTACTCCATCGTCGCCGGTGAGGAAGAGCTTCACTGCCTCGACCTCGTCGCCGTCGTACTCGCGCCGACCGCGGAAATCTTCACCTCCGCCGCCACTGTAGACGTCTTCCTCCGCCAAGTTAGGGCGTGGAAGATCTGCATCAACGAACATCACTGTTTCAACTCACAGTTCGTCGTGTTCTTCTTTAAGGGTAATTAAAAGTCACTTTTACTGCCCTCCTTGATTCGAAACTTTTCTACAAAATCTTCAAAGGTGTTTTATTCTTCAAATCCTCACACACAAAACACCTCACATATTATATGTTCTTGATTCATTTCCCTAAGCATCATTTTCTTCAAGATTCCTCAATTGTGTGGATCTTTGATCTATACAACTCTGGAACCTAAGATAAAGCGCGCTTAGTGAAATTCTTCAAGACGCATCTGGTCAAATTCCTCAAACTTGTTCTTTATGAAAAACCCTCTGAGAACGCATATGACCTCTTCAAATTCCTCGCAACTATACTCTGTTCACAGGTACACATGTCCGCTACTGAATCATTAGGTTCTCATCAACTTAACTCATTTGCAGCGTTCCGCGAAGAAAAGTTGCATACTTCTTCAGAGAATTCAATTGTTCAAATTCCTCAACTGAAGAAAATGGCTGAAGGTAAAAGGCCACAGAAAGGAGGAAAGAAGCCAGAGGTCATGACTGCATTTGAAATCCCTGAGGATTTATATAAAGACTACTGCACGCCTGATGAAGCCAAGTTTGGCAAAGAAGATAAAAATCAGCGCAAGGTGCGCATTCAGAGGATTGAACGGAGATGGGCACGTGAATGGAGGGAGTACAGATACGTCACTCCAAAGTACATGAAGAAATTCGCTCTCAACCCTCCATGCCCAAGAGCCCCATTGGCACCTGGCCAAGAGGCTGATCCCACTAGCATCAAGCGCGGTGAGGATTTTCCTGAAGAATGGGCCAAGCGCCAAGCCAAATTGGCAAGACAAGCCAGAGAAGCAGTGAGGAAATTTAATGAAGACTCTGCTGCTGCTGCTGCCACAGAGGCCTCTGTCAAGTCGAGGAAAGCAATGCTCAAGAAGCCCGCTCGAAAGCCAAGTGCTTCCACATCAATGCCCTCACGGCCAAGTTCCTCAGCTGCGCCCTCACGGCCAGAAACTTCAAAATCTTCAAGGAAAATTCCTCAAGCTGCTCCTGCTCCTCCAAAATCCTCAGCACCTCCTCCAAAGTCCTCAGCTGATCTGACAAAGTCCTCAGCACCTGCGCATCCTGCCACATGCCAAAGGACTGTAGGCGTCTCTATTGCCTCTGGTGTCTCAGCTAGTTCCTCAGCTGCACCAAGTTCGTCAGCTGGACCCTCTCTGCTGAAGAAAAAGGCTACTGCTGGACGCGACACTCGCCCAAGTCCTAAGAAGAAGCAGGTAGTCTTCAGTGTACCGTCTGATGATGATGAAGCTGATGAAGAAGAACTTGCTGAAATCATCAGGGACCGCCAAGAAAGGGCTGCTAAAGCCAAAGGCACACCTGTGCCACTGCTGCTGGATCCAAGGGCGATCCTCGATTATATCAATCTCTGGCATAAGGATCCCAACACACCTATGCCTGACTTCATGCTGACACCTGGCCAAAGTCACATGCTGACTCACTTCATCCAAGAGGAGAAGTGGAAATATGATAGGGCCAGGCAGATCAAGAAATCACAGTACAGGAAAGAGAAACTGCTAAGGAAAAATGTTCTCACGATGAAACCTGAAGAACTCATCAAGATGCAAGCTGACATCAAAACCCTCAGCGATGAATTTGATGCATACTATGCTGACTGGAAAGGAGCAAAAGTCAGGTTTGTCCAACTGACTGAGAAATTCACAAATGTTGCAGCCCCAACGCAACAAGAATTTCCTCAAGCTGAAGCATCTGTTCAGCAAACTGAAGAACATGCCAGCACCGCTGATGAAGTTCAGGCTGCTGAACAAAATGCTAGTTCCAGGGCTGATGATTCCATTCCAGCTGCTGAAGAAATTGCCAGGGCTTCCACTAGTGGTGCGCCTGAAGAAATTGAAGAAGTAAGGAACTGAAGAAAATCAACCAGATTCCTTAGATCCACCTGCGCCTACACCAACTCCTATCCTTCCATCTGCATTAGATGTGAAGAAGACCAAGGCCACAGAGCGAGCTGTAGTGAAGAAAAGGAAAGCATCCAGCGCTTCAGAATCTTCAGCTCCCAAGAAGATGAAGCCGATGACCAGCTCGTTTGCAAATCCCATTGATGTTGTTCCAATCTCAACCATGCCATCAAAGGACCTTGTTCCTTTTGGTGAAGACTATGAGATCCCAAGTGGATCAGATGAAGAAACTCAATCTGCTGCTTCCTCAGAGCAGATTGATGAAGAAATTGAAGTGGATGCAATCCCTTCAACCCCAATGGTCTCATCACCGATGCCTCAGTTTACTGCTGAAGAGGCTGGTGTTGAAGAATTAGAGGATGAAGATGTGGACATTGGAAGCACAACTCCAGTGATGAATGACGACTTTTGGGAAAGTCAGCATCCCAATTCTCCACTCTTCACTCCATTGCAGCAAATTCCTCACTCCCCTGCACCAATTGTTTCGATGGGCTCTGAAGAAACTCATCCACTGCATCTGTGAATGAAGAAATTAAAGCCACTAGTGCTGAAGAAACTGCTGCTACTACTGAAAAGGTGACTGCACCTGAGGAAGAACCTGAAATTCCTCAGCCTGAAAAACCTGAGATTGTGATTCCTGAGGTAGTGATGCAACTCACTGACACTCCTCTGCCCAAGCCAAAGGATCCATTCTCAAGGAAACAAAAGTTCAAGGCTGAAGACTTCTTTGGCGAGCACGTGTTCTTCACTGAGTATAATCCATATGACTCTGCTCGCATAAGGAAGAGGCGTTTCTGGACAGCTAGTCAAGCAAATTTCTATTCCTCAGTGCTTTTCAACAAGGACAAAGTCTTCGACCATGCACATATTCCTCACGTGGATATGGAGTCTATGCCATGCTTCACGCCAGTCCTCAGTGTTCTTCACGACGCTGGGCTGCTCAATTTCTGCACTGACATATGCGATTGGAATGAAGAACTCATTCTTCAGTTCTATGCAACACTGCACATCACCGGCAACTCTGAAGATGTGAATTCATGGGTTCTGGACTGGATGACTGAGAACACACATTACAAGGCACCAGCATCTGAATTGCTCCGTCCCCTTCCTCTAAGTCCTCCCACTGAAGATGCACGTTGTGTTTACAACGAACCTGAGCTTTCAAATCACTATATGCAAGTGTTGATGAAGCCTTTGAAGCCAGGGAAGGCCCCTCGAACCACATTCCTCGTCAAGGAATTGTTGTATGTGCCTCGGACTGTCTACCGCATTCTGACGAAGACAATGAGTCCCATCAAAGGCCACGATTCAAGTGATGAAGAAGTCATTGGCATCATGAAGAACATGCTTTTCAACATCTGTCATGGCGTTCCCGTCAACTTCCATGATTTCTTCATGAGGACTTTGGCAAATATTGCTATGTCACCATTTGAGCTGAAGCCTTATGCACCTTGGATTATGAGATTCATCAGGACAAGGTCTTCACTCAACTACAAGGCTGAAACTCTGAACCAATGCAGCTACTTGCCTCCCATTGAAGTCCTCAAAAGGACATTTTCCTCAGCTGAAGAAAAGGGCAAAGCTACTATTGTGATAGATGAAGGCATTCGTCCATTGGATGGACAATTTTGCAGGGCTGCATCTTACTCCACCAATGATGACTCTGCCACACATGACACTGTCGCCAACACTGCCAAGCCAAATCCTCAAGCCACAGCACCAAGGGTGATGACTGATCGTGAGTTACTCCTCAGTCTTCATCAAAAGGTTGATCGCAATCACAAATGGGCCAAGTGTCAGTTTGATTCAATTCTTCACAACATGACTGCAACACATAATCCAGTGAAGAAAAACCACTACTACCTTCATCAAACCCTCAACCGCACCTGGGCTGTTCTGTCTCAAGTCTACAGCGCTGATGATCTGAAGAACATGGGTCTCAACGAAGAATTTGCCTGGTCTGCACCTCCTTCGAAGAAATACAAGAAGGTCCCAGTTCCTTCTTTGGTGGCCAGTTCATATTCTTCATTGCGTGAGACTGATGAAAATGAAGACTTGGACGACACTGCGGCAGGCCCTACTTCAACGACCGACCCCAACAACGCTGGCGCTCCTTCATCAACTTGAATATCTTCAGGGGCGTTAGTCCTCAGTTTCAATCCTTTTGGTCATTCGATGACAAAGGGGGAGAAATCTGAGTTAGTCTTCAAGCGGGTCTATAATAAGGGCGTTTGTTTTTTTGCTAAGTTACAACTCTCGTTCTTCTGAAACTTTATTGGATCGAGTTGTAATCTTAAACCCAATGGTGCGCTGATACTTTTATTGCACTAGGATCTGATACTTTTGATGCTCTATTCGGCATGCTTATTCCTCGTTAATATTATTGCACACATGCTGAATTTCATCAGGCACCATATTTCATCATGCATTTCAAATTCTTCATATTATATATCAAATGCGTGTATGAATTACAAGATATATGGGGAGATCTCCATGATTCATCTCTTCAAGTGTTCATTGCTTCAAAAGCAAATTCCTCACTATGCACAACTTCAGGGGGAGTTCTTCTATATCTTGCAATCAAATTCCACAATATCAGTATTTACACTTCACATATTTATCCCCGTTGAAAACTTAACCTATGTTGTCATCAATCACCAAAAAAGGGGAGATTGTAAGTGCATCTAGTGCCCGTTAGTGATTTTGGTGTATTGAAGACTTATAGGTTAAGTATCTAATGCGTTTATAAGTGTACACAGGTCTATAAGTCTATGAGGAGTTTGATATTTACAGTGAAAGTCGACCCCTAAAAATGAAGTTCTTCAACTGAAGACTTTGATATTCTGAAGACTTTCTGAAGACTTTGAAAGTGAAGCAATTGGTGTGACCTTGAAGACTTGGTATTCATTCGAGGAACATGAGGCGTGAAGACTTTTGTTTTCATAGTTTCATTTTCTCTTTCTTGAGTCATAGGGAACACCGTACTGTTAAAGGGGGTCGAGGAAATACTAAGGAGAAATTTTCCATGTGATGCTCAACTCAAATCCTACACCTACCAATCCCTTCGAGTGAAGCCATTGGAAATCTCATACAGTTCAGTCAATTTCTTCAGTGACAGAGATGCAGTTCTTTTGGTCACTGAGGACTTTGCTCTGACTGAGGAGTTAGGAATTCGCTAGTTCGAATTGCCTACACAGTCAGGAACATGATAGCCCTGAGGAATTTGTACCTCAAATTTCTGACCGCTGCTGTGCTACGCACCAGCTGTCCCAAAATATCTTATCCATCCAACGGTCATATCATTGAAGGGCATTTATGTCTTATCATGTCGGGCTGCTCCCTAGGCTATAAATAGCCGCCCCCTACAACCACTAGCTGGTTGGCTGCTCCGCAAGAACTTGACACTTGTCATTTGAGAGCAAGCCATCCTCCGAGGACTAGCAAGCCATCCTCCAAGGACTTTGAGCGAAAATCATCAAGTGAGGAAAATCCAAAACCCAAACCCAAACACCTACAAACCCAAAGTGATTGAGCATCACTGAAGAGATTGATCCTGCATGGATCCGACGCTTGTTACCTTTGAAGATTGTGCTTCTTCCAGACGGTTAGGCATCAAGGTCTAGAGCATCCAAGAGGAATTGTGGATCGCCAAGTGACCAAGTCTATGAAGGTTTGGAAGTCACCTGAAGACTTACCACGAGTGATTGGGCGAGGACTGTGTGTCCTTAGCTCAAGGAGAATACGGTGAGGACTGTGTGTCCGGGACTAGGTGTCCTCGAGTTTAAATACTCAGCCGCTCCAACCAGATGTACAACTGAGACATCAGTTGGAACTGGTCTACCAAATCATTGTCTTCACCAAGCCAACTGGTTCTATTTCTTCAACACTTTCATTTCCTCATTGTTGTGTTGTGTGTTTGCTCATATCTGTGTTTTAAGACTTTGACTGAAGACTTTCTCAATTTCCTCAGTTCATTTTCTTCAGTCTGTTTGTCTTCATCTTGTGCTATCCTGTGTTTATGCTTTCTGTACTTTGTGTTTGTCTTCATTCCATCATGACGACCATGCATGTATTCTGTTATGTTTACCTCTGAGTACTTATTCTGCTGCTAGTAGTTCTTCGCTAAGGAATTTCCTCACCAGCAAATTCCTCAGTGAAGAATTTCATAAAAATAACCTATTCACCCCCCTCTAGTCGATATAACGCACTTTCAACCATGGTCAACAGGTCAAAGGGGGCCCTGGGCCCACTAGTCAGTGGCCCAGGCGGTGCCACGTGGACGCCACGTCGGACACCGGCCGGAGACGCGCCGGAGCTGACTCCGGCGAGCCAAACGTGGCGGCGCGGCTTGGGAGGGACGCGGGTTTTGCGCATAGGGGGTCTGCTGGGCTGCGGCCGGGCGCGTTCGACGCGGCTCGGCGTCGCGCGTCGAGCGGTGGTGGCCAGAGGGGTTGGAACGGACGGAGGCGAGCGCTACGAGCTCGCCGGCGGCGAGGTGCTCCGGGCAAGC
This sequence comes from Aegilops umbellulata, assembly GCA_032464435.1. Classification (NCBI taxonomy): domain Eukaryota; kingdom Viridiplantae; phylum Streptophyta; class Magnoliopsida; order Poales; family Poaceae; genus Aegilops; species Aegilops umbellulata. Next base: position 315,882,685 of record CP136055.1, on the reverse strand, counting down.
AACAACAACGATGATACGGGGTAGTTTTGGGCAAACCGGAGAACGGGGCGAGGCCTACGCGGCGTGGGGAGTGCAACGAGGTTGAGCCCATGACCAAAAGGTCACCGGAGCCTTGCCGGCGGTGAGCTCCACGGTGATGCGTTGGACCGCTCATCGGGGACGACGTTAGGAGGCACGGGAGGGATCATGCGCAGGCGCATTGGGCTCCTAGGAACCCCAGGAGCACAACGGTGAGCTCGGGCGAGCGCGACGGCGGATGTGGCCACGGCGGCGAGGTACACCGCGGCGACAAGAGCCCGGGCATGACGACGAGCTAGCTACCGCGCGAGCTAGGGGAGCTAGAGGGCGGAGGAGGGAGGCAGCTCACCTAGCGGCACGCACGGTGGCCGGTGAATGGTTTAGTAGCTGTAGGGGCGTCGCCGGAGATGAATAAGAACGGCGGCGACTAGAGATGTGGAAGAAGGGGGGCGTTGCAGCAGCGCCTCCGAGCTCCAGCTGTGGCCACCGGTCAACCAAGGAGGACGACGGCAGTGATGATGGACACTCAGGCGCGGCGAGGCGATTGCTATGGCCGCACGATTCACGACGGCGGGTCCATGGCAGCGCTCGGTTGTGGTGGGGAACGAGGTGGAGTGGCGTGGTGGATCTGAGGGGGGAGGGAGAGGCGCAGGAACCGAGGGCGAGAGTGGGGGCGAGTGGAAGGCGGGATCGAGGAGGCGGGGGGGGCGTGGCGGCCTTATCCTCTCCCATCGCCGGCGAGGGGGTGCGGCGGGGACGCGCCCTGTTCCGACCCTGGTCGGGGGAATAGGGAAGGGGAGGGAGCGACCGAGTGAGGTGGGCCAGGCCGGTCGGATGGCCAGGTGGGCCGACTTGGCTGCGAGCTGGGCCGTCTGGTCCAGGGGGGCTTCTCCCCCTTTTTTTGTTTCTGTTTCTATTTTGTATTTTCTTATATTTATTTCTTTTTTCTTTTCTGTTTTATTTAATTTAGGGCATTTAGGAATTTTATAAAATTGTGTCTTCTACACCATAATTACCTATGCCAATTTTGGCACTGACCCAACATTTTTGTTTCCACGTTTTAAGAACTTTTGTTGTTTGCCATTTTTTAAAATTGATTTTTGGATCGGTTTGAACTAACGAAAGTTTAGCAACAGTACTCAAAGATGACATGGCATCATTAGGAGAGTTTTACTGTAGCCTAAGTATCCGGGCGTTACAAATCTCCTCCACTACAAGAAATATCGCCCCGAGATTTAGGAGGTAGAAGGAAATAGTGCGGGGTATTCATCGCGAAGATGATCCTCGCGTTCCCAGGTGGCTTCATCTTCAAAATGGTGCGACCACTGGACTTTGAGGAACTTGATCGCCTTCTGACGTGTGCGGCGTTCAGCTTGGTCGAGAATGCAGACCAGATGCTCTTTATAAGAGAGGTCCTATTGCAATTCGAGAACTTCATGATCCACTGCTCGGATTGGGTCCTTGAAGCAGCGTCGGAGTTGTGACACGTGGAACACATCGTGAACCTGAGAAAGGTTTGACGGAAGATCCAGTTGATATGCCACTTTTCCACGCCTCTCGAGAATAGTGAAAGGACCAATATAGCGGGGAGCTAGCTTTCCTTTGATCCTGAAGCGGTGTGCACCCTTCATTGGTGTGACTCGAAGGTAAGCCTTTTCGCCAGGTTGATAGACCATGTCTTTATGATGACGGTCATAATTACTCTTTTTGCGTGACTGAGCAGTCTTGAGATTCTCACGAATAATGCGGACTTGTTCTTCGGCATGTTGGATAATATCTGGACCAAAGAGTGGACGTTCCCCAGTTTCTGACCAGTTCAGAGGGGTTCGGCACTTTCGTCCATATAACACTTCGAAGGGGGCCATCTTCAGACTAGCTTGATAGCTATTATTATAAGAGAACTCAGCATACGGGAGAGATTCCTCCCATTTCTTGCCGAAGGAAATAACACAAGCTCGAAGCATGTCCTCGAGAACTTGGTTGACACGTTCAACTTGCCCTTGGGACTGCGGATGAAACACAGTACTGAAAGATAAGTGAGTCCCCATAGCTTCTTGGAAACTTGCCCAGAATCTTGAAGTAAATAAGCTGCCACAGTCCGAACTGATAACCAGTGGAATACCGTGAAGTGAAACAATTCTGGACATGTAGAGAGTTGCAAGCTGACTAGCAGTGATCGTTTCCTTGACCGCCAGAAAATGTGCAACTTTAGAAAGCCGGTCAATGACGACAAGAATAGCATCATTACCTTTCTGCGATTTGGGAAATCCAGTGGCGAAGTCCATTTCAACATGGTCCCATTTCCATTCAGGAATAGAGATAGGTTGCAGAGTTCCAGCAGGCCTTGGATGTTCTGCTTTGATACGATGGCAAACGTCACACGCAGCAACATAGCGAGCAATGTCTTGCTTCATGTTAGACCACCAGAATCTTTGACGAATGTCCTGGTACATCTTCGTACTACCAAGATGGATACATAGAGGCGTATCATGAGCTTCTTTCATAATTTTCTGAGTCATATCCAGGTTTTTCTCCTTACACGGCACCACTAGGCGGCCTTTGAAGTATAAGGCGCCATCATCAGCAATACTGAAGAATGAGGGCTTTCCTTCTTTGAGGTAGCGCTTCATCTTGTGGGCTTCAGAGTCATATCCCTGTATTGTCTTGATGGAGCCCACGAGATCAGGTTCGACAGCCAGGGTATAGAGGGAACTCTGGGAAACAACATGGAGGTTCATCTTGCGAAACTCCTTAGGGGGGGGAGCGAGTGCACCCGGAGGAACAATATGGAGGTTCAGCTTTCTGAATTCTTCAACAAGCGAGGGCTGAACTTTGTGAATTTGGAGGTGGTTGCAGTAAGACTTGCGGCTCAAGGCATCAGCCATTACATTAGCCTTGCCTGGTGTATAGGAAATACCCAAATCAAAGTCTGTAACAATCTCCATCCATCTCTGCTGGCAGAGGTTCAGGTCTGGCTGGTTAAACAGATACTTCAGACTTTGGTGGTCAGTGAAGATCTCGCAACGATTACCGAGCAGGTAATGTCGCCACTATTTTAGCGCATGAATGACAGCAGCAAGCTCGAGGTCGTGAACTGGGTAGTTCTCTTCGTGAGGGCGCAATTGGCGAGAGGCATAGGCAATCACTTTGCGTTCTTGCATTAGGACACAGCCTAATCCTTGATGGGAAGCGTCGCAGTAAATGACGAAGTCCTTCTTAGTATCAGGTGGAGCTAGCACTTGGGCATAAGTCAGCTTGTCTTTGAGTGCCTGGAAGCTTTCCTGACATTTGTCTGTCCATTGGAACTTGACGCCCTTATGCAACATGTTAGTGAGAGGCCTGGCAATCTTGGAGAAGATCTCGATGAATCGACGACAATAGCTGGCGAGACCGAGAAAACTTCTGACTTGCTTAACGTTCTTCGGAGGAGTCCAATCAAGAATAGCCTGGACTCATTCAGGGTGGACGGCAATGCCATCCTTAGAGATGACATGCCCAAGATAGGTTACTTCGGGAAGCCAGAACTCACATTTGGAGAACTTGGCGTATAGCCGATGCTCTCGTAGCTTTTCCAGCACAAGACGAAGATGTTCAGCATGTTCTTCTTCATTCTTGGAAAATACCAGGATATCATCCAGATAAACCACGACGAACTTGTCGAGGTAATCCATGAATATATAGTTCATCAGGCGAGAGAAGGTGGTTGGAGCATTGGTTAAGCCGAATGACATGACCGTGTACTCATATGAACCGTATCGAGTCACGAAGGCGGTCTTTGGGATATCCTCTTCACGAACATGGATCTGGTGGTAACCCAACCTCAAGTCAAGTTTAGAGAACACTGATGAACCAGCTAGTTGATCATACAGATCATTATCCGAGGAAGAGGATACTTGTTCTGAATGGTAGCTTGGTTAATAGGACTGTAGTCTTGGACCAGTCGGTTTGTCCCATCCTTCTTCTTGACAAAGAGAGAAGGTGCTCCCCAAGGAGAGCAACTTGGGCGAATGAAACCACTTCGAAGAGATTTGTCGATTTCCTCCTTAAGCTCAAGGAGTTCATGCGACGGCATCTTGTAGTGTCGCTTGGCTATAGGAGTGGTGCCTGCTTTCAAGTCGATGACGAATTCGACAACTCTAGTAGGAAGGATCCCCGGAAGTTCTTCAGGAAAGACGTCTTGGAATTCGCGAACAACGAGAATGTTTTTGTCGGGGGAAATCGGCCTCCACGAGCACCTATGGGGACGGAGCCCCTTGTCGGTTCGGCGGGGGGGCGGAGGTTGCACAAAGAGCAGATCGAGGCGACACACACACACAACGATTTTACCCAACTTCGGGCCGCACGGATGCGTAAAACCCTACTGCTGCTTGTCTGGTTGATTCGAGTTCTTGCTCTGGAGCGCAAGAAGCTACAGTAAGTTGGAGTTGGATGTAGACGAGGGTCTACTGGTTGTCCTCCTTCCGGTTTTCCTCCTATCCCCCCTCCTACGTGCGCATGGGCCTCCTTTTATATGCTAAGGGGTTTCCCACAGGTAGCGACGCAGGTGAGGGTAAAAATGGCAAGGAACTGCGCGAACAGTGACCGCACAGTGCTATTGCACCTAACTCTGACGGTGGGGGACAAAGGCATTAAATGCCCGTCTGGATCGCCCGAACAGTGCCGAGGCAGACCGTTAGGGGCGCCTCCACTTGCCACGGGGGCGACTCTGCCAACGTCGCATGCCACCGCGCGCCCCAGGTTGCGCGGAGCCCCGCCACGTGCCTCTGGGGAAGCTCCAGAGTGACGCGTGGGCAGGTGAGCTGGAGCGCATGCCTGAGGCGGTGGTTTGCCGCGGCAAGTGGCTTGCCGCGGCGGTTGTCTTGCCGCACCCGAGAGCTTGTCGCTCGTCAGGCCTTGCTGGGGCGCGCGGCGCGCCGCGGCGGGCTTCTCTTAGTGTGCCTTGGTTCGGCCGTCCCGGCTCCTCTCGCCGGGGCCTTGGTGCTTCGGCTTAGTCGTCCCGGCAAGCTCCTCTTGCCGGGGCCTTGTCGCCCTGGCCCGGCAAGCTCCTCTTGCCGGACCTCGCCTTCTTGGCCCGGCAAGCTCCTCTTGCCGGGGCCTGGTCTTCTAGGCTCGATCACTTGGCCTTCGTCCGGCCCAGAAAGGGCCGTGGAGACTCTTGTCGCTCCCCTGGCAAGCCTTGCCGCGGGACGCTACTACTGCCCGTGCACAAGTTCGGGGTACTAAGGTACCCCTAATTTAGTACACCGACAGGAGCCCCCGGGTCTGGGCCATACACGGTGCCGAGCGGTGTTGGGCCAGGCCCTAACAGTGCACGGGCACGCGTGGCCTGGGTTGCGCTGCTCCTTAACTCCGTGCTCGTCGCGCCCTCCCCAAGTGGCGCGCGCTTATCGCGGCGTCGTGGGGGGCGAGGCGTGCGAGGCGTGCGTGACGTGGGTGGCGTGCGCGGGGCTTGAGGCCCGCAGGCATGCGTCACGTCGGGCACGATTCCTTTATTTGGAAAGGCGAACCGTCCGCCCCCACTTTCAAGTGGGGAGGAGACGTGGAGGCGCGGCTTGGTGAACGAACGGGGTCGAGGCACGGCTTTCGGGGCGCCCGCCCCCACGATCACAGGGTGGGGAGAGTCGCCTCATCTGTCGCCTCGGCCGTGCTCGCCCGCCACGCGTCCTCCATGCGCTTGGGGTTGCGGTGGTGGAGGCAGGAAACCGGGCCGACGCGGGTCGAAGTAGAGGGTCGGCCCCGTCGCCTGCCCTTCCTCTGCTTTGATTGGTTGGGCGGGGCGGCCGAGCCCCCACTCCGCCCCTTTATAAGGAGCGGAAGGGGGTGATGAGGGTCCGCACTCCTTCCCTCTTTCTTCTCTTAGATCCCTGGTCCCCTCTCCCCAACTGTCATGGTGAAAGGGAACCCTGGTCCTTCTTCGGTGGCTGCAAGGGTTGCCGCCAGGCAGCGCGCCCCTCCTCCCCTTGCACCCGTGGCGGCGGAGCCAACCGTAAGGGGAAGGGGGAGGGGGCGAGGTCGTGGACGAGGCCGTGGACGGGGCCGAGGCGCTCGAGGCGGGTGGGGCGGCGCACCGGCCTCGCCTCCGCCGGCGGCTCCGTTTCCCCCGGCGGTTCATCACGGGGACGACCCCTGCGAGTTCATCATCAGGCTGCGCCGGGCGCCTCGCCGTCGCCTCCGCCTCCCGGCTCCCTTCGCGGACGTCTTGGAGGCGGAACAACACGAGACGCTGAGACTGCGCATGAGGGGCTGCGGGATCAGTGGTACGCGAGTCCACGTCGAATCCCGAGCCCCCGGCGTGGTGTGTCTTGGCCGAGGGTGGAAGTCGTTCGCCCGGATCCACAGCTTGATGGTGGGGTTCACCCTCTATTTTAAGCTGATGGAGGGTGATCTCCTCTCCGTCAAGGTCTTCGGGAACCTCGGCACCCGGGCCCGGTGCTGCGTGGATAGCTCCTCCGACAGCGAAGGCTCCTCCTCGAGCGAGAGTGGCGAGGAGGGGAGCGACAGCGACGACGAGGGGAGCGGTCGCCGGGATGACGGGTCCGACTAGGTGTCGGTCGCAGCTCCGCATGGCACCGGCGACCCCCATCATCCGCGTCGCTGGCGCCGTGAACTCCCCGGGGTCGTCTCCTTGGGCGGCTGGCGTAGGGAGGCTGCGGAAGAGGAAGAGGGCGGGCGGCAAGGCCGCTGCCTCGTCTTCCAGCTTCGCCCCAGACGCCGTCACCACTCCTGCGCGCGGCGATGACCACCGGGGTCTTCTCTCCGGCCCGGCAAGCTCCTCTTGCTGGGGCTTCGTCTTCTCGGGCGGCCGGAGTGGCGAGGCTACGGAAGAGGCCGGCGGCATGGCCGTCAACTCGGAGTACGAGGGCTAGATGCCCTCGACAGCGTGTTGACGTCCCGCAGCCTACTTTTCGAGCTCCGCTTCCGGCGTCGCCGTCTCCATCCAGCCTCCGGAGCCCCCCGGGCGGAGCCCCGGATGCTCTCTTGGCGTCTTCTGCCACCCGTAGCTCGTCTAGGCGCCCCTTCTGCCCTTCTCGCCTCCTTGCCCTACCTCCTGAGGAGAGAGACAAGAAAGGGATCACGGGCACCTTATATCTTTTTATCTTGTAAGCCCTCGGGCCTTAATTGTGTTTAAATCTTGTAATCCCATCTTTCATGTTTTTCATTCTCTCTGAGCTGTACCTGAGTGGAATGTTTTTAATGAAAAGGGAGTGTTTGCCGGACCATTTGTCTCGCGGGTACATCCCGCGGCACGGAGCGAACCCTTTGCATCGTTAAGATAGACACTTCCCCGCCCGGCAACGGACCCTGCCGTCTCCCCACGCCCCTTGGCCCTCCTCATGCTCTTGGCGGAGGCAGGGAGAAGGCGGGTTCTGGCCCTTCGCTTCCTCCTCTTGCTGCCGCGGCTACTATCAGAAGTGGGCCCCGGGAATGCGCTCCGGGGTTTGTCGCTTAAGAGAGCACCGCAGCTTTTAGGAGGAAGCAAGGTTTTCGCATTCCGCAGCTCACGAGAGAATGCATGATAAGGGATGTAAAGACTTATCTGAGGTTGCAGCCCCTGGCAACTCTGGCTTGCCGGGGCGCGGGTGCTGGCTCACCCTTCTCCCCTTCTTCGTCCTTGAGCGGCTCGGCAAGGGTATGCAACTCCTGCGAGCCAAAGGGAAAGGACGGGAAAAAGACGAGGACTCGACCTCTAAGTTAGGGGTTAGCGACTGTTAGGCACTATCAACCCTAACCAAGGACGAGACTCGACTCAGCATGCATGCTAAAACTTGGGGGCGCCAGCGCGTCCTTGCTGCCAGGGTCTGCGCCTGGCTTTGTACAAAGGATTACATGCAACTGCGGCAAGACTTTTGTACAAAGAGTTGGTTGCCGGACGGGGTCCGACAACCGCGCCTTACGGGTAAAACTTGCGAAGATGCTCAATGTTCCAGGAATTGCTCACCGGAGTACCATCTTCGGTCTCGAGGCGGACGGCGCCGGGCCTCGTGACTCATTTCACCCGGTAAGGGCCTTCCCACTTCGGCGTCAACTTGTTGTGTATCTTGGCCGACTGAACGCGCCGAAGAACAAGGTCGCCTTCCTCGAGGCTCCTGGCTTTAACTTTGCGGCTATGATAGCGACGTAGAGCTTGCTGGTAGCGAGCGGATCGCACAGCAGCCTGGAGAAGATCCTCCTCGAGGAGCAGCGCGTCATCTTCACACGGCCGCTCTTGCTCAAGCTCATCATAAGCGAGCACTCGAGGTGACCCATATACGAGTTCCGTGGGGGTAACTGCTTCTGCTCCATAGACTAGAGCAAATGGTGTCTGGCCGGTGGCTCGATTTGGCGTCGTTCTGACCGACCAAAGAACCGCCGGCAGCTCCTCGATCCAGTTCCGTCCGCGCTTGAGCAGCCTGTCAAAACTTCTGGTCTTGAGCCCGCACAGTACCTCGGCGTTGGCCCTTTCCGCTTGACCGTTGCTCCGGGGATGAGCAACAGAAGCGAAGCAGACCTTGGTGCCGAGGTCTTGGGTGTACTGCATGAAAGCGTGGCTTGTGAACTGCGTACCGTTGTCGGTGATGATCCTGTTGGGGATCCCGAAGCGGCAAACAATCGACCTGAAGAATTTGATCGCGGACTGGGCTGTCACCTTCCTCACCGGTTCCACTTCTGGCCACTTTGTGAACTTGTCGATGGCAACGAACAAGTACTCAAAGCCCCCGACGGCTCGGGGGAAGGGGCCGAGGATATCGAGCCCCCAGACCGAGAAGGGCCAGGACAAAGGGATCATCTGGAGAGCTTGAGCTGGCTGGTGTATCTTCTTGGAATGGAACTGGCACGCTTCACACTTGATTACTTGTGCAGTTGCATCCTGGAGGGCTGTTGGCCAGAAGAAACCTTGCCGGAACGCTTTCCCGGCAAGTGCTCTAGCGCCAATGTGGTGTCCACATATGCCTCCGTGTATCTCCGCCAACAGCTCCTGCCCGTCTTCCCGGTGAATGCACTTCAATTTCACCCCATTGCGTCCTCTTCTGTACAGTGCGCCGTCGACGAACTGGTACATACTGGACTGCCGGGCTACTCTTTCCGCTTCTTCTTGTTCTTCAGGAAGTTCTCCTGTCTGGAGGAAACGGACGATCTGCTGTGCCCACGTCGGAGCCTGTGGCTCGACGACGAGGACTAAAGGCATGTCGGCGGCTGCGGGAACATCAGCTTCTACGGCGAGGACTTGGGGCTCAGCCGGAGCTTGACGTTCCCCGGCAAGCTTGCCGGGGCATGGCTTGCCGGGAGCGCCTGCTTCGTCGGGACAAACCCTAGGGCTTGCCGGAGCGGGCAGCTCCTCAGCACTCTTGGCGTCGATCTTGGGGACTCTCTTGGCGGCGGCTTCGGAAAGCTCTGCCGGGAGATAGTCACCGGAGACCGATTTTCTCTTCTTGCTTGGCCCAGTCGATGGTGTCACGGATGGCTGAGTCAGCTTGAGCACAAAAGTCCCTGGTTCCACAGGTAGCTTTAGTGCGGCGCATTTTGACAGGCCGTCGGCGATGTCGTTCTCTGCTCTTGGAACGTATTCCATTTGCAGGCCGTCAAAGCGCTCGTCCAGCTTCCTCACTTCATCAACGTAAGCCTCCATCAACGGGCACTGGTAATCCTTGTTCACTTGGCGGACGACGAGCTGCGAGTCACCCCTGACAATGAGCTTCTTGATCCCAAGTTCCGCCGCGATCCTGAGACCGGCGAGCAAACCTTCATACTCTGCCGTATTGTTGGTTGCTTGCTCCTTGGGAAAGTGCATCTGGACGATGTACTTGAGGTGCTCTCCGGTGGGCGCGATGAGCAGCACGCCGGCACCGGCGCCTTCCAGCGAAAAGGCACCATCAAAGTACATCAGCCACTCTTTGGTTGCTTCCTTGCCGGGGATGCTCGTCTCTGGAATTTCTTCGTCCGGTGTCGGCGTCCACTCTGCTATGAACTCTGCCAATGCTCTGCTCTGGATGGTCGATGTGCTCTCGAACTTGAGGCCAAAGCTTGACAGTTCTAGTGCCCACTCGACAATCCTGCCTGCTGCTTCGGGATTCTGCAGTATCCTCTTAAGCGGAAAGCGAGTGACCACTGTAATCTCGTGTGCTTGGAAGTAATGGCGCAGCTTCCTTGAGGCCATGAGGAGGCTGAAGAGCAATTTCTGCACACAAGAGTACCTCGACCTAGCCCCCTGCAGGAGGGAACTGACGAAGTAAACTGGGCGCTGCACCATCCTCTTCTTCTGCACTTCCCCTTGCGCTTGCGCGGATCCGCCTTTGCCGGGGCCAGAGCTTGTCGGGGAAGCCCCCTGCTTGTCGTCGGACGCGCTTGCCGTGGTTGCTGGCTCGTCATCAGCTTCCCTCTCCGCTACTAACGCAGCACTAGCCACTTGATTGGTTGCCGCTAGGTAGAGCAGCAACTTCTCTTGCGGTCTAGGCGCGACAAGTATAGGAGCGGAGGACAGGTATTTCTTCAAGTCTTGCAGCGCAGCCTCCGCTTCCGGAGTCCATTTTACTGGACCTGCCTTTTTCAAGATTTTGAAAAACGGCAGGGCGCGTTCCGCAGACCTGGAAATAAACCTGCTGAGAGCCGCCACGCAGCCGGCAAGTCTTCGCACGTCCTTGACATGCGTTGGTGCTTCAATCTGCCCGATGGCCTTGATCTTGTCGGGGTTGGCTTCGATCCCACGCTGAGACACGAAGAACCCGAGAAGCTTGCCGGAGGGGACTCCGAACACGCACTTCTCAGGGTTGAGCTTGAGGCTGATCTTAAGCAAGTTCGCAAAGGTCTCTTCCATGTCTTGAACCAAGGTTCCCTTGTCTCTGCTCTTGACCACAATGTCGTCCATGTAGGCCTCCACATTTCTGTGGATCTGTGGCTCGAAAGCAGTGTGGACAACCCTCGCAAACGTCGAGCCTGTGTTCTTTAGTCCAAAAGGCATCCGCACAAAACAGTACGTGCCGCATGGAGTGATGAACGCAGTCTTCTCTTCGTCTTCTTTGGTCATGAAAATCTGGTGGTACCCGGTGTAGGGGTCGAGGAATGAAAGCAGGCCACATCCGGCCGTGGAGTCAACAATCTGGTCGATGCACGGCAAAGGAAATGGATCTTTAGGGCAAGCTCTGTTGACATCGGTGAAATCGATGCAAAGCCTCCACTTCCCGTTTGCTTTGCGCACGACAACAGGATTGGCCAACCACGTCGGATGGAGCACGCCTCTGACGAGGCCCGCCGCTTCCAACTTCCTGATCTCCTCCGTGATAAACTCTTGGCGCTCCACCGCTTGTTTCCTGACTTTTTGCTTGACGGGCCGCGCATGAGGACAGACGGCAAGGTGGTGCTCAATCACTTCCCTGGGAACGCCGGGGATGTCAGACGGTTGCCAGGCAAACACATCGACATTCGCCCGCAGGAAAGCAACGAGCGCGCTTTCCTATTTGGGGTCGAGAGTGGCACTGATGGTGAAGGTACCACCAGTGCCGTCCTCCTTGGCGGGCACCTTCTTGGTCGCTGGTGGAGCAGCCGTCGTCTTCTTGTGTTTACCGGCGGGGCTCGATGGTGCGTCCTCAATGGCAGCGCAGCGCTCCGAAGAGGCGCGCTCGCCGGAGTGGGCACCAGAGCATTCGCCGGGCTTGGCCTTCTTGCCGGCGGGGCTCGATGGCACGTCCTCGACGGCAGCGCAGCACTTCGAAGAGGTGCGCTTCCCGGAGTGGGCGCCAGAGCACTTGCCGGGCTTGGTCTTCTTGCCGGCGGGGCTCGATGGCACGTCCTCGACGGCAGCGCAGCACTCCGAAGAGGCGCGCTTGCCAGAGTGGGCGCCAGAGCATTCGCCGGACTTGGTCTTCTTGCCGGCGGGGCTCGATGGCACGTCCTCGACGGCAGCGTAGCACTCCGAAGAGGCGCGCTTGCCGGAGTGGGCGCCAGAGCATTCGCCGAACTTGGTCTTCTTGCTGGCGGGGCTCGATGGCACGTCCTCGACGGCAGCGCAGCACTCCGAAGAGGCGCGCTTGCCGGAGTGGGCACCAGAGCATTCGCCGGACTTGGTCTTCTTGCCAGCGGGGCTCGATGGCACGTCCTCGACGGCAGCGCAGCACTCCGAAGAGGCGCGCTTGCCGGAGTGGGCGCCAGAGCACTTGCCGGACTTCTTCTTTCCCCCGGAAGCTCCAGCGGCAGGTGGGCCGCGGGCCGTTGCTGCTGTCGCGTCCCGGTATATTTGGTCAGCGCAGATAAGGGCATCCTTCTTGTCGCCGGGGACAGAAATGACGCTTATCGGGCCAGGCATCTTGAGCATGTTATACGCGTAGTGAGAGGCCGCCATGAACTTGGCGAGCGCTGGTCGGCCGAGGATCCCGTTGTAAGGCAACGGAAAGTCGGCGACGTCAAAGGTGACCTTCTCAGTCCTGAAATTCAGCTCGCTGCCAAATGTGACCGGCAGCGTGATCTTTCCCTTCGGCTTGCTCCTTCCCGGGTTGATTCCTTGGAATGTACCGGTTTCTTCAAGCTCGCTGTCGGGAACTTGGAGTCTCCGGAGAATAGCAGAGGAGATCAGATTCAAGCCAGCCCCGCCGTCAACTAGCATCTTAGTGACCTTGAGGTTGCGGATTGTTGGGGAAACCAACATCGGCAAGCACCCGACCGCGGTTGTGCGATCAGGGTGGTCCTCAATGTCAAAGATGATAGGCGTGCTGGACCATCTCAGGGGTCTGCATGACTCGACGGGTGGCTCCGCTGCATTGACCTCCCGCACCCACCGTTTAAGCTGGTGGTGGGAAGCGTGCAGGGAGGCACCGCCGTCCACACACAAGACCTCAGTGGCTTTCTGAAACTCCTGCTCGCTGGTCTCGGGGTCTTCCATGTCTTCGTCGTTGTCATCGTCTTCGTCCTTGTCGCGTCCCCGGGGAGGTCTGTCTGCTTGCCGCTGCTTGTCCTTGCTGCGGCGCTCCCCCGGGCCGGGACGCTTCGTGCCGGATCCCCCGCCGCCTGCTTGGGCTCTCTCCTTGTCGCGCCGTGCGTACTCGGCTTTCTGCAGCTCGACGAGTCGCTCGACTTGCTTGCAACTTTGGAGGTCGTGGCCCCTCGTACGGTGGATCTTGTAGTACTTCTTGTCGGTACCGTCCCGCTTATCGGCAGCAGCCACCGCCCGGCAGTTGGCGCACCCGACAACCTCCTTGCCGGGGCCTCCCGCCTGGGCTTTCTTGGCGGAGCCCTCGCTGCCGGACTTCTTGACAACCAGTACCTCTGGGTTTTTCTTCTTTTTGCCGTTCCGCCGCCGGCCTCTCCTTGCCGGGGCGGTACCTTCATTGTCGGATTCTCCTTCTCCAACACTTTCTCCAGGGAGCTTCCTCCCCTCCTCCGCGCATGCACACTTGTCGGCCAGGGCGTAAAGCTCGCTGACCTCCTTGATTTTGCACATCGCCATCTCCTCCCGCATCCTGCGGTTGCGCACGTTCTGGTGGAACGCGCTGATCACCGCGGCGGGGTGGACGTCTGGGATGTTGTAGTGCACACGACTGAACCTCTGGATGAACTTGCGTAAAGGCTCTCCCTCCTTCTGAACAAGCAGATGAAGGTCGCTTTCCTGGCCATGGGGTTTGTGGCCACCCGTGAAGGCGCCAACGAACTGATGGCATAGATCTGGCCAGGAGGAGATGGAGCCGTCCGGCAAGTGCATGAGCCAGGATCTGACGTTGGGCTTGAGTACCAGCGGGAAGTAGTTGGCAAGGATCTTGTCGTCCCGTCCCCCGGCAGCCTGCACCGCAATGGTGTAGATGCTGAGGAACTCAGACGCATGCGACTTGCCGTCGTACTTCTCGGGCACGTCGGGCTTGAAGTTCTTCGTGCTGGGCCACTGGACTTGCCGCAGCTCGCGGGTGAACGCGGGGCAGCCTACCGAATACGGCAGTTCGCCTGGTTCCCCTGGTGCGTGCATGTTTCCAGAGGGCTCAACGCGCTGGTCTGATTGACGCCGCGCCTCTCTTCTGCGCTCGATGCGGGTTCGAGCGTCTTCTTCCCTTCGTTCGTGAAGGACTTGGCGTTGGTCGCGACGAGTTCGCGGGTTCGACGACGCGGTGGAGTCGTTGTCGAGGTGAGCCCGGCGAGTCGGCGACCGCGGCTTCTGGGGTGGGGAGTGCATGGTGGTCGCACCCCCGCCATTCTTGGCGCCATCGGTTCTCGCCTGGGTGACTGGCCGCGGCTGCAACGCGTTGTGCTCCCGCGGAGTGTCGCCGTTGGCAAAACCGATGAGGCTCTGGATGGTTGCCCTCCAGTCGTCGAGCTTGTCCGCCGTCGGAGGGTAGTCTAGGAGTAGCTGAGCTCGCGCGAGAGCTTCCGCTGGGGTGGCGGGCAGAGGCGGCGAACGGCGCGAGGAGCGGGATGTGCTCGAACTCCTAACCATGTTAGAAGGAGTAGCACCCGGTCCAGGCAGCCGCGCGACGCTCGTCCCGGCACGCTGGATCGCATGCTGGTCCTGAGCGCCTTGGGACCCGCCAGCACGGTCTGGGTCCAGCGAGCGTATGGTACCATGGGTACCATGACGCTGCGGGTTTCGCGCCTCCTGAGAGGGGCGCGGGGCGAGCTCGGACGTCGCGGGACCAAGAACTGGTTCGACGGCGCCCGTTCCTCCGGCGGCGTCCTCCCCACCACCCGTCTGCTCCATGGGCGGTGGGTTCGACGCTGACGGACCGGTCACCTCCGGAGCTTTCTTCTTCGGCGCCATGCCGGCGCAAACAATGAGAGTCTGGCTCGCGCAGACACCGGATCTGGTTCACACAACCTCGACGCACCCCCTACCTGGCGCGCCAAAGATGTCGGGGGAAATCGGCCTCCACGAACACCTATGGGGACAGAGCCCCTTGTCGGTTCGGCGGGGGGGGGCGGAGGTTGCACAAAGAGCAGATCGAGGCGACACACACACAACGATTTTACCCAGCTTCGCGCCACACGGATGCATAAAACCCTACTGCTGCTTGTCTGGTTGATTCGAGTTCTTGCTCTGGAGCGCAAGAAGCTACAGTAAGTTGGAGCTGGATGTAGACGAGGGTCTACTGGTTGTCCTCCTTCCGGTTTTCCTCCTATCCCCCCTCCTACGTGCGCATGGGCCTCCTTTTATATGCTAAGGGGTTTCCCACATGTAGCGATGCAGGTGAGGGTAAAAATGACAAGGAACTGTGCGAACAGTGGCCGCACAGTGCTATCGCACCTAACTCTGACGGCGGGGGACAAAGGCATTAAATGCCCGTCTGGATCGCCCGAACAGTGCCGAGGCGGACCGTTAGGGGCGCCTCTGCTTGCCACGGGGGCGACTCTGCCAACGTCGCATGCCACCGCGCGCCCCAGGTTGCACGGCGCCCCGCCACGTGCCTCTGGGGAAGCTCCAGAGTGACGTGTGGGCAGGTGAGCTAGAGCGCATGCCTGAGGTGGTGGTTTGCCGCGGCAAGTGGCTTGCCGCGGCGGTTGTCTTGCCGCACCCGAGAGCTTGTCGCTCGTCAGGCCTTGCCGGGGCGTGCGGCGCGCCGCGGCGGGCTTCTCTTGGTGTGCCTTGGTTCGGCCGTCCCGGCGAGCTCCTCCCGCCGGGGCCTTGGTGCTTCGGCTTAGTCGTCCCGGCAAGCTCCTCTTGCTGGGGCCTTGTCGCCCTGGCCCGGCAAGCTCCTCTTGCCGGACCTCGCCTTCTTGGCCCGGCAAGCTCCTCTTGCCGGGGCCTGGTCTTCTAGGCTCGATCACTTGGCCTTTGTCCGGCCCAGAAAGGGCCGTGGAGACTCTTTTCGCTCCCCTGGCAAGCCTTGCCGCGGGACGCTACTACTGCCCGTGCACAAGTTCGGGGTACTAAGGTACCCCTACTTTAGTACACCGACAGTTTTCAATGCCCTCGAGTGGTGCAGCGTTCAATGCATTCAATGCATAGAGCCTTGTCTCGGCATTCTAAACCAGACGAGCATTGTAGCTTATTATTTCATCGGAAGGGTGTAGCAGATGGACGGTCTTGGTTGCGCAAACGATAGAAGTAGTATGCGCTTTTAACCAATTCATTCCCAGAATGAGATCAATGCTACACGACTTCAGCACGATGGGAGAGACAAAGAATTCCAATCCTTCAATTTCAACAGGAACGTCGTGACTAACCATAGAGGTTTGGCATTGGCCCGCAGGGGTGTGTACCACTAGCAGAGTGTTCATCTCTTCGTATTTAATGCCATGCATGAATGCAAAATCTGCTGATATGAATGAATGTGATGCTCCTGTATCAAATAAAACGGATGCCGGTACTGAATTTACGAGGAGTGTACCCATCACAGTAGCAGGCTGGTCTTGAGCTTCGTTCAGATCAGCGTGGTTGGCATGAACACGACCATAGGACTTGGCATTGTTGTTGCGGGCCTGGTGGTTTCCACGGCCAGCTGCTGGAAGGGCCAGTTGATTCTGCTTCTGGTTGCATTCCCTAGCACGGTGACCTGGTTTTCCACACCTAAAGCACAAGCCATTATTGGGAGTGGGAAAAGAGCTTGGGGTGGCGGTGCTGGAAGCCTAGGCTGCCTAGTTGGAGGAGTAGGCAGACGAGGTGCAGCATAGCACTGCCTTGGGGCAGGTGCATTCGGCTGGTACATGCTGTTGGGAATCCATATCTTGCGCTTCTGGGAGGACGAGCCCGAAGATGAGCCCGTGTCAGTATTGCGCCTGTGAGAGCTCTGGTATTCCTGCAGACCAGTTTCGACATTGATGGCCTTGTTCACCAAGGTGGCGAAATCAGCAAAGTCGTGCACTAGAAGTGCGAGCTTGATGTCAGCTTGAAGGCCGTCACGGAACTTCTCCTGTCTGCGTGCATCAGTTGCAATGTCCTCTTCAGCATAGCGAGACAAGTCCAGAAACTCTCGCTGATAAGCTTCAACGGTCTTGTTGCCTTCGGTGAGGTTGCGGAACTCACGCTTCTTCTGGTCCATGACTCCCTGAGGAATGAAGCGGGCACGGAAAGTAGCTTGGAAGTCTGGCTAGGTGATGATTGTTCCAACTGGCAGAGTACGCCTATGGCTGTCCCACCATTGAGCTGCGGGTCCCTTCAGAAAGAAGGAAGCAAAGGTGACATAGCTGGCAGGGGCTACATCAGCAAACTCCATCTCATAGGTGATGTCATGGAGCCAGTCATTAGCATCCAAAGGCTGAGTTGAGCTGCGGTACACAGTTGGGTTCAGGCGCATGAAATCCTGCGAGTTACTGGGGCTGGCTGCTGGTTCATATTGGGGCGAGGAAACTGAGCCATCATGTTCTCCATGAACTGGCGATTCATCTCAAGTTGTTGGATCATACCAGCCATGTACTCGGGCGGTGGTGGGAAGTTGCCACCACGACCACGACCACCTGGTCTAACCATCCTGCTAATATATAACAGGGGGTAGTTCAGCATTGAGAAATTTGCAAAGACAAGAATCATTCATGATGAAACATGCATAATGAAAGCAGCACGATAGATACTACATAGTAGTCGGCATATCTTACAAAAGAGATCATGCATAGAGTTCGGTACACAGAGTTCAGTACATAGACTAAGACATCATAGGCGGCACACAGGCTCGCGGCGAATGCATCTAACACTAATAAGCAAGTCTACATTAGTCCCACGCGGTACTGCAGAGGTAGCTGTAGCCTGAAAGCTAGTAGTGTGGCATCGGGAACACCACGTCGGCAACCTGGGGTCCGCGGGTACTCCGGTGCTGAACCCGATGCTCAAGTGGCAGAAGAGGATCAAGTGTGGGAGAGTAGCCTCCCACCTCTGGCCAACCGACACCCTGGGGCATCATGGTCCTGGCTGGGTAGATAGCAGAACGCGGCAGCACCCCAGATCCGACAAAGGGGTGCAACATCGTCAGAGCACGGTAAAGGTGCTGATGGGTGGTGTACAACTCGTGGCGAAGAGCTCGGTTAGCTTGATCCAGCACATCAGCATGCAGAACCAGGTTCTGATGGTAGAAGGGCTCTCGGGTGACAGTGGAGTAGGCAGCAGTGTAGTAACCCTCCGCACCAATATCAGATGCGATAGCAATGTGCCTGAAGGGGGAGGTGTCCAACTCCCGATACTCTCTACGAAGGCGTGTCAGAGCAGCATAAGCAACATCGTGAACTGCCATATAGATGGTCACTCCAACACCATAAGCGGTGTGCAGCACAGTAGTGGAGTCATACTCCCGAGAGTAGAGGTGGACGATGGCACGGTACTGCTCCTGGTTAAAGTCCTGGTACTCCTCGGAGACGGTGTACTCGGGGTGCCAACGATAACCCAGATAGGTCATCATCTCAGCTAGCACGGCAGGTGATCCCGAGGCACCAATGGCCGTCGTGTGGCGCACGACCTGCCTCGTGGGTTCCATCTGAAAATAAGGATGTTTCAAAGGAGTCAAATGACAGTATGGTAATTGTTCAAAATATATACTAAGGAATAACTATGGCTTTTATCCAAGTTTGGGGTGAATGTTGTCACGGGACCCTAGTGTTAGAGTTAGTAAATTCGTTTAACCCGAGTAGAAGATAGTTTAGAGTCCGAGAGTAAAGGTCGAGGAGTAAAAGATCCTAGTACCACCCAATGGCGACGTGGGCCCGTAAGGCACACAACCATGTTAGTAAAAGTTTTTGCAATGTCTAGACTCAACTTCGGCCAAGGGGTGTGGAAGGGGGATTCCTATAGGCAGTCGGCTCTAATACCAACTTGTGATGCCCCTGATTCAATCGTACACTAATCATGCACGCAATGTGTACGATCAAGATCAGGGACTCACGGGAAGATATCACAACACAACTCTAAAACATAAATAAGTCATACAAGCATCAAAATACAAGCCAGGGGCCTCAAGGGCTCGAATACAAGTGCTCGATCATAGACGAGTCAGCGGAAGCTACAATATCTGAGTACAGACATAAGTTAAACAAGTTGCCATAAGATGGCTAGCACAAACGGGGATACAGATCGAACGAGGTGCAGGCCTCCTGCCTGGGATCCTCCTAACTACTCCTGGTCGTCGTCAGCGGGCTGCACGTAGTAGTAGGCACCTCCAGTGTAGTAGGAGTTGTCGTCGAAGGTGGCGTCTGGATCCTGGGCTCCATCGTCTGGTCACAGCAATCGGGTAGAGAAATGGTGAAAAGGGGAAAAAGGCAACCGTGAGTACTCATCCAAAGTACTCGCAAGCAAGGAGCTACACTACATATGCATGGATATATGTGTAAAGGGCCATATCAGTGGACTGAACTGCAGAATGCCAGAATAAGAGGGGGATAGCTAATCCCGTCGAAGACTACGCTTCTGGCAGCCTCCGTCTTGCAGCATATAGAAGAGAGTAGAGAGTAGACTGAAGTCCTCCAAGTAGCATCGCATAGCATAATCCTACCCGGCGATCCCCTCCTCGTCGCCCTGTTAGAGAGCGATCACCGGGTTGTATCTAGCACTTGGAAGGGTGTGTTTTAGTAAGTATCCGGTTCTAGTTGTCATAAGGTCAAGGTACAACTCCGGGTCATCCATTTACCGAGGGAGACGGCTATTAGAAAAGATTAACTTCCCTGCAGGGTGCACCACATAACCCAACACACTAGATCCCATTCGGCCGGACACACTTTTCAGGGTCATGCCCGGCCGCGGAAGATCAACACGTCGTAGCCCCACCTAGGCACAACAAAGAGGTCAGCACGCCGGTCTGAACCTAAGCGCACAGGGGTCTGGGCCCATCGCCCTTAGCACACCTACACGTTGCGAACGCGGCTGGAAGCAGACCTAGCCTAGCAGGCGTTCCAGTCCAATCCGGCGCGTGCCACTCAGTCGCTGACGTCACGAAGGCTTCGGCTGATGCCACGACGTCGAGTGCCCATAACTGCTCCGGCGTAGTTGGCTAGTGCGTATAGGCCAGTAGCCAGACTCAGATCAAATACCAAGATCTCTTAGGCGTGTTAAGTATCCGCGAACGCCGAACAGGGCCAGACCCACCTCTCTCCCAGATCCACTCGCGGGTACTCCTACGAGCCGACCCGTCTTTGGTCACCACATGTATCATGTATAAAGTATAGTATATACCCGTGATCACCTCCCGAGTGATCACGACCCGATAGTATAGCACAGCAGACGGACAAGAATGTAGGGCCACTGATGGAAAACTAGCATCCTATACTAGGCATGTAGGATTGCAGGTAAAGGTAACAACAGTAGTAGCAAGGACAGGCTATGCATCAGGATAGGATAACGGAAAGCAGTAACATGCTACACTACTCTAATGCACACAGTATAGAGAAGAATAGGCGATGTCTGGTGATCAAGGGGGGGCCTGCCTGGTTGCTCTGGCAAGAGAGAGGGGTCGTCAACTCCGTAGTCGTACTGGGTAGCAGCGGCGTCGGTCTCGGTGTCTAGCGAGAGAAGAGGGGGAGGAAACAATAAATATTTAAGCAAACAGATGCATAGCGATGCATGACATGACAAGTATCGGTGCTAGGGGTGCCCTAACACGGTATGAGGTGATACCGGTGAAGGGGGGAAACATCCGGGAAAGTATCCCCGGTGTTTCGCGTTTTCGGGCAGAGGAGCCGGAGGGGGAAAGTTGCGAGTTTGATATGTTAGGGGTGTGTGGCGGACGAACGGGCTGCGTATCCAGGTACGTCTCGTCGTTCTAAGCAACTTTCATGTAGAAAGTATTTTCATCCGAGTTACGGATTAAAAGATATGATTTTCTAAAGATTTAAATCATTTTTTGATTTTAATTAATTATTTAAATCCAACATTATCCAAAACAGTGAATGATGATGCAGGCATGACATCAGAGTGATGTCAGCAGGTCAACTGGTCGGTTGACCAGAGACAAAGCTGACTTGTGGGTCAAGTGGGACCCACCTGTCATTGAGCCAGAGTTGAAACAGGCTTTGTTTTAAACTAATTATGATTAACTAATTGTGGGCCCCATTAGTCAGTGACTAATTAGCCTAGATTAATTAGGTTAACTAATTTAATTTGTTTAAAGGGGTGGGGCCACTGGTCAGCTGCTGGGACCAGCCCAGTCAGCAAGTTGACCATGGTTAACAGGTCAAAGGGGGCCCTGGGCCCACCAGTCAGTGGCCCAGGCGGTGCCACGTGGACGCCACGTCGGACACCGGCCGGAGACGCGCCGAAGCTGACTCCGGCGAGCCAAATGTAGCGGCGCGGCATGGGAGGGACGCGGGTTTCGCGCACAGGGGGTCTGCTAGGCTGCGGCCGGGCGCGTTCGACGCGGCTCGGTGTCGCGCGTCGAGCGGTGGTGGCCAGAGGGGTTGAAACAGACGGAGGCGAGCGCTACAAGCTCGCCGGCGGCGAGGTGCTCTGGGCGAGCAACAACAATGATGATACGGGGCGGCTTTGGGCAAACCGGAGAGCGGGGCGAGGCCTACGCGGCGTGGGGAGTGCAATGAGGTTGAGCCCGTGACCAAAAGGTCACCGGAGCCTTGCCGGTGGCGAGCTCCGCGGTGATGCGTTGGACCGCTCATCGGGGACGGCATTAGGAGGCACGGGAGGGACCATGCGCAGGCGCGTTGGGCTCCTAGGAACCCCAGGAGCACAACGGTGAGCTCGGGCGAGCACGACGGCGGATGTGGCCACGGCGGCAAGGTACACCGCGGCGACCAGAGCCCAGGCATGACGATGAGCTAGCTACGGCGCGAGCTAGGGGAGCTAGAGGGCGGAGGAGGGAGGCAGCTCACCTAGCGGCACGCACGGTGGCAGGTGAATGATTCAGTAGCTGTAGGGGCGTCGCCGGAGATGAAGAAGAACGGCGGCAACCGGCGATGTGGAAGAAGGGGGCCGTTGTAGCATCGCCTCCGAGCTCCAACTGTGGCCACCGGTCGACGAGGACGAGGATGGCGGTGACGACGGACAGGCAGGCGCGGCGAGGCGATGGCTGTGGCCGCGCGATTCACGACGGCGGGTCCATGGCAGCGCTCGGTTGCGATGGGGAATGAGGAGGAGTGGCGCGGTGGATCTAAGGGGGGAGGGAGAGGCGCAGGAACCGAGGGCGAGAGTGGGGGCAAGTGGGAGGCAGGATCGAGGAGGAGGGGGGCGTGGCGGCCTTATCCTCTCCCGTCACCGGCGAGGGGGTGCGGCGGGGACGCGCCCTGTTGCGACCCTGGTCGGGGGAACAGGGAAGGGGAGGGAGCGACCGAGCGAGGTGGGCCAGGCCGGTCGGATGGCCAGGTGGGCCGGCCTGGCTGCGAGCTGGGCCGTCTGGTCCAGGGGGGCTTCTCCCCCTTTTTTTGTTTATGTTTCTGTTTTGTATTTTCTTATATTTATTTCTTTTTCCTTTTCCGTTTTATTTAATTTAGGGCATTTAGGTATTTTATAAAATTGTGTCTTCTACACCATAATTACCTATGCCAATTTTGGCACTGACCCAACATTCTTGTTTCCACTTTTTAAGAACTTTTGTTGTTTGCCATTTTTTTAAATTTATTTTTGGATGGGTTTGAACTAACGAAAGTTTAGCAACAGTAATCAAAGATGACATGGCATATGCACCCTTCTATACAAAGAATTTTCCTAGAATTTTCTAATATCGAGCATTCTTCTGTTAAGCGTGCCGTTACAATCTTTTTGGCTCATGAATTCAGATTTAAAATAAAAGAGGCTAAAGAAATCTTTGCACATTATAGAGTGGACGCCGGCCGTCCTCCTATAGAATCTATCCTCTTTGATCAAGAAGAAATAATGCGTTTTCAATCTCTTGACTATCTTGCTTTCAATGAAAACCTTAGAAAAAAGGTGCCAACCAATATTTTAATTGATAGAATCTCTGAACTTAATGATGATTTGTCTATTCAAAATAATGAGCTAGGATGCTCTATTGAGTTTAGGCTCACAAGGTTCTGTCAAAAGAATGCTTACAATGACGAATTGGTTGTGCAATATGAAGGGCCGAAAGAGGAACCTATACCTCCTAAAATTGATCTTGGGGACTTTTGTCCTATTAAATTTAGCCCTTTTGATTACTTTTGCTTGCCTCAAAGAAAAATTGCTGCCAAACATAGAGAATATGAAATGAGTTTTACCGATCTATCTTATTACTACGGCACAACCTAGATCTATCCTCGCTTTTATGCCTAGCTAGGGGCGTTAAACGGTAGCGCTTGTTGGGAGGCAACCCAATTTTATTTTAGTTTTTTTCTTCTGTTTAGGAATAAATAACCCATCTACCTTCTGTTTGGATGTGGTTTTGTGTTTTAATTAGTGTTTGTGCCAAGTTAAACCTATAGGATCTTCTTGGATGATAGTTATTTGATCTTGCTGTAATTTCCAGAAACTTTCTGTTCACGAAAACAATTGTTAAAAATCACCAGAACGTGATAAAATACTGATTCCAATTGCTGCTGATCAATAAACAAATTGTCTAGGTCTTCCTATTTTGGTAAAAATTTTGGAGTTCCAGAAGTTTTCGTTAGTTACAAATTACTACAGACTGTTCTGTTTTTGACAGATTCTGTTTTGCGTGTGTTGTTTGCTTTTTTTGATGAATCTATGGCTAGTAAAATAGTTTATAATCCATAGAGAAGTTGGAATACAGTAGGTTTAACACCAATATAAATAAAGAATGAGTTCATTACAGTACCTTGAAGTGGTCTTTTGTTTTCTTTCTCTAACGGAGCTCACGAGATTTCTATTGAGTTTTGTGTTGTGAAGTTTTCAAGTTTTGGGTGAAATCTTTTGATGGATTATGGAACAAGGAGTGGAAAGAGCCTAAGATTGGGGATGCCCATGGCACCCCCAAGATAATCCAAGGACACCAAAAAGTCAAAGCTTGGGGATGCCCCGGAAGGCATCCCCTCTTTCGTCTACTTCCATCGGTAATTTTACTTGGAGCTATATTTTTATTCACCACATGATATGTGTTTTGCTTGGAGCGTCTTGTATTATTTGTGTCTTTGTTTGTTAGTGTTCCACAATCATCCTTGATGTACACACCTTTTGAGAGAGCCATACATGAATTGGAATTTGATAGAATACTCTATGTGCTTCACTTATATCTTTTGAGCTTAGCAGTTTTACTCTATGTGCTTCACTTATATCTTTTGAGCGTCATAATTTTGCTCTATGTGCTTCACTTAGATCTTTTAGAGCATGGTGGTGGATTTGTTTTAAAGAAACTATTGATCTCTCATGCTTCACTTAGATTATTTTTAGAGTCTCTAATAGCATGGTAAATTGCTTAATAATAATATGCTTGGTATTCAAGATTTGTGAAACTTTCTTTTGAGTGCGTTGAATACTACGAAAAGATTTATGCTTGATAATTGTTTTGAGATATGAAGATGGTGATATTAGAGTTATGCTAGTTGAGTAGTTGTGAATTTGAAAAATACTTGTGTTAAAGTTTGTGATTCCCACGTATGGTGAAATGTTATGTGATGAAGTCGGAGCATGACTTATTTATTGATTGTCTTCCTTATGAGTGGCGGTCGGGGACGAGCGATGGTCTTTTCCTACCAATCTATCCCCCTAGGAGCATGCGCGTAATACTTTTCTTTGATAACTTCTACATTTTTGCAATAAGTATATGAGTTCTTTATGACTAATGTTGAGTCCATGGATTATACGCACTTTTCCCATCCTTCCACCATTGCTAGCCTCTCTAATGCTGCGCACCTTTCGCCGGTATCATACACCCACCATATACCTTCCTCAAAACAGCCACCATACCTACCTATCATGGCATTCCCATAGCCATTCCGAGATATATTGCCATGCAACTTTCCACTGTTCCGTTTATTATGACACGCTCCATCATTGTCATATTGCTAGCATGATCATGTAGTTGACATTGTATTTGTGGCAAAGCCACCGTTCATAATTATTTCATACATGTCACTCTTGATTCATTGCATATCCCGGTACACCGCCGGAGGCATTCATATAGAGTCATATTTTGTTCAAAGTATCGAGTTGTAATTGTTGAGTTGTAAGAAAAATAAAAGTGTGATGATCATCATTTTTAGAGCATTGTCCCAAGTGAGGAAAGGATGATGGAGACTATGATTCCCCCACAAGTCGGGATGAGACTCCGGACGAAAAATAAAAAAATAAAAGAAAAGAGGCCATAAAAAAGAGAAAAGGCCCAAATAAAAAAATAAAAAAATAAAAAATAAAAAAATGAGAGAAAAAGAGAGAAGGGACAATGTTACTATCCTTTTACCACACTTGTGCTTCAAAGTAGCACCATGATCTTCATGATAGAGAGTCTCTCGTTTTGTCACTTTCATATACTAGTGGGAATTTTTGATTATAGAACTTGGCTTGTATATTCCAATGATGGGCTTCCTCAAATTGCCCTAGCTCTTCGTGAGCAAGCGAGTTGGATGCACACCCACTTAGTTTCTTTTGTTGAGCTTTCATATACTTATAGCTCTAGTGCATCCGTTGCATGGCAATCCCTACTCACTCACATTGATATCTATTGATGGGCATCTCCATAGCCCGTTGATACGCCTAGTTGATGTGAGACTATCTTCCCCTCTTTTTGTCTTCTCCACAACCACCATTCTATTCCACATTTAGTGCTATATCCATGGCTCACGCTCATGTATTGCGTGAAGATTGAAAAAGTTTTGAAAATGTTAAAGTATGAAACAATTGCTTGGCTTGTCATCGGGGTTGTGCATGATTTAAATACTTTGTGTGGTGAAGATAGAGCATAGCCAGACTATATGATTTTGTAGGGATAACTTTCTTTGGCCATGTTATTTTGAGAAGACATAATTGCTTTGTTAGTATGCTTGAAGTATTATTATTTTTATGTCAACATAAACTTTTGTCTTGAATCTTTTGGATCTAAATATTCATACCACAATTAAGAAGATATACATTGAAATTATGCCAAGTAGCACTCCGCATCAAAAGTTCTCTTGTTATCATTTACCTACTCGAGGACGAGCAGGAATTAAGCTTGGGGATGCCTGACACGTCTCCAACGTATCTATAATTTTTGATTGCTCTATGCTATATTATCTATTGTTTTGGACTATATTGGGCTTTATTTTCCACTTTTATATTATTTTTGGGACTAACCTATTAACCGGAGGCCCAGCCCAGAATTGTTGTTTTTTTTGCCTATTTCAGTGTTTCGAAGAAACGGAATATCAAACGGAGTCCAAACGGAATAAAACCTTCGGGAACGTGATTTTCTCATTGAACGTGATCCAGGAGACTTGGACCCTGCTCCAAGGAACAAAAGAAGCGGTCACGAGGGTGGGGGGCGCGCCCCCTGCCTCGTGGGCCCCCTGTTGCTCCACCAACGTACTCCTTCCTCCTATATATACCTACGTACCCCCAAACGATCAGATACGGATCCAAAAACCTAATTCCACCGCCGCAACTTTCTGTATCCACGAGATCCCATCTTGGGGCCTGTTCCGGAGCTCCGCCGGAGAGGGCCGTCATCACTGAGGGCTTCTACATCATCATAGCCTCTCCGATGAAGTGTGAGTGTTCACCTCAGACCTTCGGGTCCATAGTTATTAGCTAGTTGGCTTCTTCTCTCTTTTTGGATCTCAATACAATGTTCTCCCCCTCTCTCGTGGAGATCTATTCGATGTAATCTTCTTTTTGTGGTGTGTTTGTTGAGATTGATGAATTGTGGGTTTATGATCAAGTCTGTCTATGAATAATATTTGTATCTTCTCTGAATTCTTTTATGTATGATTGGTTATCTTTGCAAGTCTCTTCGAACTATCAGTTTGGTTTGGCCTAGTAGATTGGTTTTTCTTGCCATGAGAGAAGTGTTTAGCTTTGGTTTCAATCTTGCAGTGTCCTTTCCCAGTGACAGAAGGGGCAGAAAGGCACGTATTGTATTGTTGCCATCGAGGATAACAAGATGGTTTTTTTATCATATTGCATGAAACTATTCCTCTACATCATGTCATGTTGCTTAAAGCGTTACTCTGTTTTTAACTTAATACTCTAGATGCATGCTGGATAGCGGTCGATGAGTGGAGTAATAGTATTAGATGCAGGCAGGAGTCGGTCTAGTTGTCTCGGACGTGATGCCTATATACATGATCATACCTAGATATTCTCATAACTATGCTCAATTCTGTCAATTGCTCAACGGTAATTTGTTCACCCACCGTAGAATACTTATGCTCTTGAGAGAGAAGCCACTAGTGAAACCTATGGCCCCCGGGTCTATTCTCATCATATCAATCTCCATCACTTTAATCTTGCTTTGCTTTTTACTTTGCCTTTTACTTTTCACTTTGCATATCTATACCAAAAATACCAAAAATATTATCTATCATCTCTATCAGATCTCACTCTCATAAGTGAACGTGAAGGGATTGACAACCCCTAATCGCGTTGGTTGCGAGTAGCTATCGTTTTGTGCAGGTACGAGGGACTTGAGCGTAGCCTCCTACTGGATTGATACCTTGGTTCTCAAAAACTGAGGGAAATACTTACGCTACTTTGCTGCATCATCCTCTCCTCTTCAGTGCTCAAGAGGTAGCACATGTCGCTCTTGATTCATTGCATATCCCGATACACCACCGGAGGCATTCATATAGAGTCATATTTGTTCTAAGTATTGAGTTGTAATTCATGAGTTGTAAGTAAATAAAAGTGTGATGATCATCATTATTAGAGCATTGTCCCAAGTGAGGAAAGGATGATTGAGACTATGATTCCCCCACAAGTCGGAATGAGACTCCGTACTTAAATAAAAAGAAGAGGCCATAAAAAAAGAGAAAACGCCTAAAAAATGATGAGAGAAAAAGAGAGAAGGGACAATGTTACTATCCTTTTACCACACTTGTGCTTCAAAGTAGCACTGTGATCTTCATAATAGAGAGTCTCTCATTTTGTCACTTTCATATACTAGTGGGAAATTTCATTATAGAACTTGGCTCGTATATTCCAATGAGGGGCTTCCTCAAATGCCTGAGGTCTTCGTGAGCAAGCAAGTTGGATGCACACCCACTTAGTTTTCTTTTTGAGCTTTCATACACTTATACCTCTAGTGCATCCGTTGCATGGCAATCCCTACTTCCTCGCATTAACATCAATTGATGGGCATCTCCATAGCCCGTTGATTAGCCTCGTTGATGTGAGACTTTCTCCTTTTTTTTCTTCCCACATAATCCCTACCATTATACCTTATTCCACCATAGCGCTATATCCATGGCTTGCACTCATGTATTGCGTAAGAGTTGAAAAGGCTGAAGCGCGTTAAAAGTATGAACCAATTGCTTGGCTAAAACCGGGGTCGTACATGATATGAATATTTTGTGTGGGGAAGATGGAGCATAGCCATACTATATGATTTTGTAGGCATAACTTGCTTTGGCTATGTTATTTTGATAAGACATAATTGCTTAGTTAGTATGCTTGAAGTATTATTGTTTTTATGTCAACATTAAACTTTTATCTTGAATCATATCAAATCATAACATTCATGCCACAATAAGAAGGATTATGTTGAAGTTATGCCAAGTAGCATTCCACATCAAAAATTCTGTTTTTATCATTTACCTACTCGAGGACGAGCAGGAATTAAGCTTGGGGATGCTTGATATGTCTCCAACGTATCTATAATTTTTTATTATTCCATGCTATATTATATTCTGTTTTGGACATTATTGGGCTTTATTATACACTTTTATATTATTTTTGGGACTAACCTATTAACCGGAAGCCCAACCTAGAATTACTGTTTTTTGCCTATTACAGAGTTTCGTAGAAAAAGAATATCAAACGGAGTCCAAACGGAATGAAACCTTCGGGAACGTGATTTTTGGAACGAACGTGATCCAGGGGACTTGGACCCTACGTCAAGAAATCAACCAGGAAGGCACGAGGTAGGGGGGCGCGCCTACCCCCCAGGCGCGTCCTCCACCCTCGTGGGCCCCTGTTGCTCCACCGACGTACTCCTTCCTCCTATATATACCTACGTACCCCAAACTACCAGATACGGAGCCACAAACCTAATTCCACCACCGCAACTTTCTGTACCCGTGAGATCCCATCTTGGGGCCTATTCCGGAGCTCCACCGGAGGGGGCATCGATCATGGAGGGCTTCTACATCAACACCATAGCCTCTCCGATGATGTGTGAGTAGTTTACCTCAGACCTTCGGGTCCATAGTTATTAGCTAGATGGCTTCTTCTCTCTTTTTGGATCTCCATACAATGTTCTCCCCCTCTCTCGTGGAGATCTATTCGATGTAATCTTCTTTTGCGGTATGCTTGTTGAGACCGATGAATTGTAGGTTTATGATCAAGTTTATCTATGAACAATATTTGAATCTTCTGAATTCTGTATGTATGATTGGTTATCTTTGCAAGTCTCTTCGAATTATCAGTTTGGTTTGGCCTACTAGATTGATCTTTCTTGCAATGGGAGAAGTGCTTAGCTTTGGGTTCAATCTTGCGGTGTCCTTTCCCAGTGACAGTAGGGGCAGCAAGGCATGTATTGTATGTTGCCATCGAGGATAACAAGATGGGGTTTATATCATATTGCATGAGTTTATCCCTCTACATCATGTCATCTTGCTTAAAGCGTTACTCTGTTCTTATGAACTTAATACTCTAGATGCATGCTGGATAGCGGTCGATGTGTGGAGTAATAGTAGTAGATGCAAGCAGACAGTCTACTTATCTCGGACGTGATGCCTATATACATGATCATACCTAGATATTCTCATAACTATGCTCAATTCTGTCAATTGCTCAACAGTAATTTGTTCACCCACCGTAAATACTTATGCTCTCGAGAGAAGCCACTAGTGAAACCTATGGCCCTCGGATCTATTTTCCATCATATTAATCTTCCAACGCTTAGCTATTTCCGTTGCCTTTTATTTTGCTTTTATTTTACTTTGCATCTTTATCAGAAAAATACCAAAAATATTATTCTATCATATCTATTAGATCTCACTCTCGTAAGTGACCGTGTAGGGATTGACAACCCCTTATCGCGTTGGTTGCGAGGATTTATTTGTTTGTGTAGGTGCGAGGGACTCGTGCGTGGCCTCCTACTGGATTGATACCTTGGTTCTCAAAAACTGAGGTAAATACTTATGCTACTTTGTTGCATCACCCTTTCCTCTTCAAGGGAAAACCAACGCAGTGCTCAAGAGGTAGCACTTGCCCCTATCTTTGCTAGCCAAAAATTCTGCACTAAGTAGAGATACTACTTGTGCATCCAAAAACCCTTAAACGCAAATCTTATTTCCATGTGTCCACTATACTTACCTAGGGATTGAGAAAGATCCCTCAAGTAAGCTGTCATCGGTGCAAAAAGGTAATAAAAATTGCTTCTAAAAGTGTAAGATCATTTAGTGTAAGAGAAAATCGAGCGTTGTACGAACTTGGATGACAAAAAATAAAAGCGACAGACTACATAATAAAGGTTGTCATCTTAAGGGGAAATGCAACATGACGTTCTTTTGCACTAAGGGATTGAGCATACAAACAAATAAGCGCATGGCAACCTCTGTTTCCCTCTGCGAAGGGCCTATCTTTTACTTTTATGTATTTACTTTTATGCAAAGAGTCAAAGTTTTCCTTCTATTCCTTTTTATTTTTCTCCTTCGGCAAGCATCATCTGGTGAGGAAAGATCTAGGCACATATGTCCAGTTGAATATAGATAGCATGAGTTATTATTGTTGACATCACCCTTGAGGTGAGTACGTTGGGAGGCGAAACTATAAGCCCCTATCTTTTTATGTGTCTGGTTGAAAGGTTTTGCACATGAGTACGCGGTGAGTGTTAGCAATCATAGAAGACTATATGATGGTTGAGTATGTGGACTTGCCTAAAGGCTCCTATACGTGACCCTTCCTGAAAAGATGATGAATTGTAGTTGGAAAGTTGACTGAGAACATAGTTTGTTGGTTTCTAATAGAGTTTTTGCTTTATACTTCGGTTGTGTGACGAACTGTTACTTATTCATGAGAAGTATATGATAAAAGTTATATGATAAAGTCCTATGTTTAATTCTGTTGCTATTATAATAATCAACATGATGCTTCTATGTTCGTATTTTGTTTTTATTGACACCTCTCTCTCTCAAAGCATGTGGACATGTTTTTTGATTTCGATTTTCGCTTGAGGACAAGCAAGGTCTAAGCTTGGGGGAATTGATACGTCCATTTTGCATCATGTTTTCTTACTGTTATGATGTTTTTGTTGGAAATATGCCCTAGAGGCAATAATAAATTAGTTATTATTATATTTCCTTGTTCATGATAATCGTTTATTATCCATGCTAGAATTGTATTGATAGGAAACTCAGATACATGTGTGGATACATAGACAACACCATGTCCCTAGTAAGCCTCTAGTTGACTAGCTCGTTGATCAATGGATGGTTACGGTTTCCTGACCATGGACATTGGATGTCGTTGATAATGGGATCACATCATTAGGAGAATCATGTGATGGACAAGACCCAATCCTAAGCCTAGCACATAGATCGTGTAGTTCGTATGCTAAAGCTTTTCTAATGTCAAGTATCATTTCCTTAGACCATGAGATTGTGCAACTCCCGGATACCGTAGGAATACTTTGGGTGTGCCAAACGTCACAACATAAATGGGTGGCTATAAAGATGCACTACGGGTATCTCCGAAAGTGTCTGTTGGGTTGGCACGAATCGAGACTGGGATTTGTCACTCCGTGTGACGGAGAGGTATCTCTGGGCCCACTCGGTAGGACATCATCATAATGTGCACAATGTGATCAAGGAGTTGATCATGGGATGATGTGTTACGGAACGAGTAAAGAGACTTGCCAGTAACGAGATTGAACAAGGTATCGGCATACCAACGATCGAATCTCGGGCAAGTACTATACCGCTAGACAAAGGGAATTGAATACGGGATTGATTGAATCCTTGACATCGTGGTTCATACAATGAGATCATCGTGGAACATGTGGGAGCCAACATGGGTATCCAAATCCCACTGTTGGTTATTGGCCGGAGAGTTGTCTCGGTCATGTTTACGTGTCTCCCGAACCCGTAGGGTCTACACACTTAAGGTTCGATGACGCTAGGGTTGTAGGGAATAGATATACATGGTTATCGAATGTTGTTCGGAGTCCCGGATGAGATCCCGGACATCATGAGGAGTTCCGGAATGGTCCAGAGGTAAAGATTTATATATAGGAAGTATGGTTTTGGCAACCGGAAGTGTTCTGGGCATCACCGGTAGTGTACCGGGACCACCGGAGGTGTCCGGGGGTCCACTAGGTGGGGCCACGAGCCCTAGAAGGTTGCGTGGGCCAAGTGTGGGAGGGGAGCAGCCCCAGGTGGGCTGGTGCACCCCCCACCAAGGCCCAAGGCGCCCTCAAGAGGAGAGGGGGCAAACCCTAGGCGCGGATGGGCCCTAAGGCCCACCCTAGGTGCGCCCCCCTCTCTCTCCCCTTGGCCGCCTCCCAGATGGGATCTGGGGGCTGCCGCCACCCCTAGGGAGGGAACCCTAGGTGGGGGCGCAGCCCCTCCCCTCCCCCTATATATACTTGAGGTTTTGGGGCTGCCCAACATGCGATTCGATCTCCCTCTTGGCGTAGCCCTGCCTCTCTCCTTCCTCCTCTCCCGCGGTGCTTGGCGAAGCCCTGCAGGATTGCCATGCTCCACCACCACCACCACGCTATCGTGCTGCTGCTGGATGGAGTCTTCCTCAACCTCTCCCTCTCTCCTTGCTGGATGAAGGCATGGGAGACGTCACCGGGCTGTACGTGTGTTGAACGCGGAGGTGCCGTCCGTTCCTCACTTGGTCATCGGTGATTTGGATCACGGCGAGTACGACTCCATCAACCCCGTTCACTTGAACGCTTCCGCTTAGCGATCTACAAGGGTATGTAGATGCACTCTCTTCCCCCTCTTTGCTGGTTTCTCCATAGATAGATCTTGGTGACACGTAGGAAAATTTTGAACTTCTGCTACGTTACCCAACAGTGGCATCATGAGCTAGGTCTATTGCGTAGATTCTTTGCACGAGTAGAACACAAAGTAGTTGTGGGCGTTGATTTTGTTCAATATGCTTACCGTTACTAGTCCAATCTTGATTCGGCGGCATTGTGGGATGAAGCGGCCCGGACCGACCTTACACGTACACTTACGTGAGACAGGTTCCACCGACTGACATGCACTAGTTGCATAAGGTGGCTAGCGGGTGCCAGTCTCTCCCACTTTAGTCGGATCGGATTCGATGAAAAGGGTCCTTATGAAGGGTAAATAGCAATTGACATATCACGTTGTGGTTTTGCGTAGGTAAGAAACGTTCTTGCTAGAAACCCATAGCAGCCACGTAAAACATGCAAACAACAATTAGAGGACGTCTAACTTGTTTTTGCAGGGTATGCCATGTGATGTGATATGGCCAAAAGGATGTGATGAATGATATATGTGATGTATGAGATTGATCATGTTCTTGTAATAGGAATCACGACTTGCATGTCGATGAGTATGACAACCGGCAGGAGCCATAGGAGTTGTCTTAATTTATTTATGACCTGCGTGTCAACATAAACGTCATGTAATTACTTTATTTTATTGCTAACCGTTAGCAATAGTAGTAGAAGTAATAGTTGGCGAGACAACTTCATGAAGACACGATGATGGAGATCATGATGATGGAGATCATGGTGTCATGCCGGTGACGATGATGATCATGGAGCCCCGAAGATGGAGATCAAAAGGAGCAAAGTGATGATGGCCATATCATGTCACTATTTGATTGCATGTGATGTTTATCGTGTTTTTGCATCTTATTTGCTTAAAACGACGGTAGTAAATAAGATGATCCCTCATTAAAATTTCAAGAAAGTGTTCTCCCTAACTGTGCACCGTTGCGAAAGTTCGTCGTTTCGAAGCACCACGTGATGATCGGGTGTGATAGATTCTAACGTTCACATACAACGGGTGTAAGACAGATTTACACACGCGAAACACTTAGGTTGACTTGACGAGCCTAGCATGTACAGACATGGCCTCGGAACACAAGAGACCGAAAGGTCGAGCATGAGTCCTATGGTAGATACGATCAGCATGAAGATGTTCACCGATGATGACTAGTCCGTCTCACGTGATGATCAGACACGACCTAGTTGACTCGGATCATGTAATCACTTAGATGACTAGAGGGATGTCTATCTGAGTGGGAGTTCATAAGATGAACTTAATTATCCTGAACATTGTCAAAAGATCTTTGCAAATTATGTCGTAAGCTCACGCTTTAGTTCCACTGTTTAGATATGTTCCTAGAGAAAATATAGTTGAAAGTTGACAGTAGCGATTATGCGGACAGTAGAAAGCTTATGTCCTTAATGCACCGCTCAGTGTGCTGAACCCCAAACATCGTTTGTGGATGTTGTGAACATCGGACATACACGTTTAGATAACTACGTGATAGTTCAGTTAAACGGTTTAGAGTCGAGGCACCAAAGACGTTTTCAAAACGTCGCGGAACATATGAGATGTTTCGAGGGCTGAAATTGGGATTTCAGGCTCGTGCCCACGTCAGGAAGTATGAGACCTCCGACGATTTTCTTAGCCTGCAAACTAAGGGAGAAAAGCTCAATCGTTGAGCTTGTGCTCAGATTGTCTGAGTGCGACAATCACTCGAATCGAGTGGGAGTTGATCTTCCAGAGATAGTGATGTTTCTCCAAAGTCATTGCCACCAAGTTGCTAGAGCTTCGTGATGAACTATAACATATCAGGGATAGATTGATGATCCTTGAGGTATTCGCGATGTTCGACACGGCGAAAGTAGAAATCAAAAAGGAGCATCAATTGTTGATGGTTGGTGAAACCACTAGTTTCAAGAAGGGCAAGGGTAAGAAGGGATACTTCATGAAACGGCAAATCAGCTGCTGCTCTAGTGAAGAAACCCAAGGTTGAACCCAAACCCGAGACTAAGTGCTTCTGTAATAAGGGGAACAACCACTGGAGCAGAATTACCCTAGATACTTGGTAGATGAGAAGGCTGTCGATAGAAGTATATTGGATATACATTTTGTGAATGTGTACTTTACTAGTACTCCTAGTAGCATCAGGGTATTAGATACCAGTTCGGTTGCTAAGTGTTAGTAACT
Source organism: Aegilops umbellulata (assembly GCA_032464435.1). NCBI lineage: Eukaryota > Viridiplantae > Streptophyta > Magnoliopsida > Poales > Poaceae > Aegilops > Aegilops umbellulata. The sequence continues at coordinate 315,847,606 of CP136055.1, read as the reverse complement.
CGAAATAAAAGCTATGGAATAAACAGAGACTAGCTAAAGGTGAGCTGACGAGATGTGTTGGAAGTGTTTCCAAGGTTGAGATGATCAAGTATCGCATGCTCCCTCTACCATCGAGATTGGTGTTAAACCTAAATAATTGTTATTTGGTGTTTGCATTGAGCATAGACATGATTGGATTATGTCTATCGCAATACGGTTATTCATTTAAGGAGAATAATGGTTACTCTATTTATTTGAATAATACCTTCAATGGTCTTGCACCTAAAATGAATGGTTTATTGAATCTCGATCATAGTGATACACATGTTCATGCCAAAAGATATAAGATAGTAATGATAGTACCACCTACTTGTGGCACTGCCATGTAAGTCATATTGGTATAAAACGCATGAAGAAGCTCCATGTTGATGGATCTTTGGACTCACTCATTTTTGAAAAGATTGAGACATGTGAACCATGTCTATTGGTATATACGCATGAAGAAACTCCATGCAGATGAACCGTTTGGACTCACTTGATTTTGAATCGCTTGAGACATGCAAATCATACCACATGGGCAAGATGACTGAAAGCTTCAGTTTCAGTAAAATGGAACAAGAAAGCAACTTGTTGGAAGTAACACATTTTGATGTGTGCGGTCCAATGAGTGCTGAGGCACGCAGTGGATATCGTTATGCTCTTACTTCATAGATGATTTGAGTAGATACTGAGCATATTTACTTGATGAAACACAAGTCTGAATTATTGAATGGTTCAAGTAATTTCAGAATGAAGTTGAAGATCGTCGTGACAAGAGGATAAAATATCTATGATATGATCATAGAGATGAATATCTGAGTTGCGAGTTTGGTACACAATTGAGACATTGTGGAAATTGTTTCACGACTAGTACCGCTTGGAACACCATAGTGTGATGGTGTGTCCGAACATCATAACTGCACCCTATTGGATATGATGCATACCATGATGTCTCTTATCGAATTACCACTATCGTTCATGGGTTAGGCATTAGAGACAACCGCACTCACTTTAAATAGGGCACCACGTAATTCCGATGATATGACACCGTATGAACTATGGTTTAGAGAAACCTAAGCTGTCATTTCTTAAAAGTTTGGGGCTGCGACGCTTATGTGAAAAAGTTTCAGGCTAATAAGCTCGAACCCAAAGTGGATAAATGCATCTTCACAGGACACCCAAAACAGTTGGGTATACCTCCTGTCTCAGATCCGAAAGCAATAGGGATTGTTTCTCAAATCGGGTCCTTTCTCGAGGAAAAGTTTCTCTCGAAAGAATTGAGTGGGAGGATGGTGGAGACTTGATGAGGTTGTTGAACCGTCACTTCAACTAGTGTGTAGCAGGGCACAGGAGTTGTTCCTATGGCACCTACACCAATTGAAGTGGAAGCTTATGATAGTGATCATGAGACTTCGGATCAAGTCACTCCCAAACCTCATAGGACGACAAGGATGCGTACTACTTCAGAGTGGTACGTAATCCTATCTTGGAAGTCATGTTGCTAGACAACAATGAACCTACGAGCTATGGAGAAGCGATGGTGGGCCCGGATTCCGATGAATGGCTCGAGGCCATAAAATCTCAGAGAGGATCCATGTATGAAAACAAAGTGTAGACTTTGGCAGAACGGTTCGATGGTCGTGAGGCTGTTGAGTACAGATGGATTTTAAAAGGAAGACGGACAATGATGGTAAATGTCACCATTAAGAAAGCTCGACTTGTCGTTAAGATGTTTCCCGACAAGTTCAAGGAGTTGACTATGATGAGACTTTCTCACTCGTAGCGATGCTAAGAGTCTGTTGGAATTAGCAAGTACTGCATTATTTATGAAATCTTGCAGATAGGATATCAAAATATTGTTTCCTTGTTCTTGAGGAAAGGTTGTATGTGATACAACCAAAAGATTTTGTCGATCCTGAAAGATGCTAACAAGTATGCAAAGCTCCAGCAATCCTTCTAAGGACTGGAGTAAGCATCTCGGAGTTGGAATGTACACTTTGATGAGATGATGAAAGATTTTGGGTTTATACAAAGTTTATGAGAAACTTGTATTTCCAAAGAAGTGAGTGTGAGCACTATAGAATTTCTGATGAGTATATGTTGTTGACATATTGTTGATCAGAAATGATGTAGAATTTCTGGAAAGCATATAGGGTTATTTGAAAAGTGTTTTTCAATGGAAAACCTAGATTAAGCTGCTTGAACATTGAGCATCAAGATCTATAAGGATAGATCAAAACGCTTAATGGTACTTTAAAATGAGCACATACCTTGACATGATCTTGAAGGTGTCCAAGATGGATCAGTCAAAGAAGGAGTTCTTGCCTGAGTTGTAAGGTATGAAGTTAAGACTTAAAGCTCGACCACGACAGAAGAAAGAGGAAGGATGAAGGTCGTCCCCTATGCTTTTGTCATAGGCTCTATACAGTATGCCATGCTGAGTACCGCACCTGATGTGTGCCTTGCTACATGTCTGGCAAGAGGGTACAAAGGTGATCTAGGAGTAGGTCACCAGATAGCGGTCAAAATTATCCTTAGAGGAATAAGGATATGTTTCTCGGTTATGGAGGTGATAAAGAGTTCGACGTAAAGAGTTACATCGATGCAAGCTTAACACCTATCCGGATAGCTCTGAGTAGAGTAAACCGGATTCGTATAGTAGAACAGTTGTTTGAAATATAGCGTAGTAGCGACATCTACAAGATGACATAGAGATTTGCAAAGTACATACGGATCTGAATGTTGCAGACCCATTGACTAAAAGCTCTCTCACAGACATAACATGATCAAACCAAGAACTCATTGAGTGTTAATCACATAGTGATGTGAACTAGATTATTGACTCTAGTAAACTCTTTGGATGTTGGTCACATAGCGATGTGACCTGTGAGTGTTAATCACATGGCGATGTGAACTAGATTATTGACTCTAGTGCAAGTGGGTGACTGTTGAAATATGCCCTAGAGGCAATAATAAATTAGTTATTATTATATTTCCTTGTTCATGATAATCGTTTATTATCCATGCTAGAATTGTATTGATAGGAAACTCAGATATATGTGTGGATACATAGACAACACCATGTCCCTAGTAAGCCTCTAGTTGACTAGCTCGTTGATCAATGGATGGTTACGGTTTCCTGACCATGGACATTGGATATCCTTGATAACGGGATCACATCATTAGAAGAATGATGTGATGGACAAGACCCAATCCTAAGCATAGCACAAGATCGTGTGGTTCGTATGCTAAAGCTTTTATAATGTCAAGTATCATTTCCTTAGACCATGAGATTGTGCAACTCCCGGATACCGTAGGAATAATTTGGGTGTGCCAAACGTCACAACATAACTGGGTGGCTATAAAGGTGCACTACGGGTATCTCCGAAAGTGTCTGTTGGGTTGGCACGAATCGAGACTGGGATTTGTCACTCCGTGTGACGGAGAGGTATCTCTGGGCCCACTCGGTAGGACATCATTATAATGTTCACAATGTGATCAAGGAGTTGATCACGGGATGATGTGTTACTGAACGAGTAAAGAGACTTGCCGGTAACGATATTGAACAAGGTATCGGCATACCGACGATCGAATCTCGGGCAAGTACTATACCGCTAGACAAAGGGAATTGAATATGGGATTTATTGAATCCTTGACATCGTGGTTCATCCGATGAGATCATCGTGGAACATGTGGGAGCCAACATGGGTATCCAGATCCAGCTGTTGGTTATTGGCCTGAGAGTTGTCTCGGTCATGTCTACGTGTCTCCCGAACCCGTAGGGTCTACACACTTAAGGTTCGATGGCGCTAGGGTTATAGGGAATAGATATACGTGGTTACCGAATGTTGTTCGGAGTCCCGGATGAGATCCCGGACATCACGAGGAGTTCCGGAATGGTCCGGAGGTAAATATTTATATATAGGAAGTATGGTTTTGGCCACCGGAATTGTTCTGGGCACCACCCGTAGTGTACCGGGACCACCGGAGGTGTCCGGGGGTCCACTAGGTGGGGACACGAGCCCCAGAAGGTTGCGTGGGCCAAGTGTGGGAGGGGACCAGCCCCAGGTGGGCTGGTGCGCCCCCCCACCAAGGCCCAAGGCGCCCTCAAGAGGAGAGGGGGCAAACCCTAGGCGCAGATGGGCCCTAAGGCCCACCCTAGGTGCACCCCCCTCTCTCTCCCCTTGGCCGCCTCCCAGATGGGATCTGGGGGCTGCTGCCACCCCTAGGGAGGGAACCCTAGGTGGGGGCGCAGCCCCTCCCCTCCCCTTATATATACTTGAGGTTTTGGGGCTGCCCAACATGCGATTCGATCTTCCTCTTGGCGCAGCCCTGCCTCTCTCCTTCCTCCTCTCCCGCGGTGCTTGGCGAAGCCCTGCAGGATTGCCACGCTCCTCCACCACCACCACCCCGTCGTGCTGCTGCTGGATGGAGTCTTCCTCAACCTCTCCCTCTCTCCTTACTGGATCAAGGCATGGGAGACGTCACCGGGTTGTACGTGTGTTGAACGCAGAGGTGCCGTCCGTTCGGCACTTGGTCATCGGTGATTTGGATCACGGCGAGTACGACTCCATCAACCCCGTTCACTTGAACGCTTCCGCTTAGCGATCTACAAGGGTATGTAGATGCACTCTCTTCCCCCTCGTTGCTGGTTTCTCCATAGATAGATCTTGGTGACATGTAGGAAAATTTTGAATTTCTGCTACGTTACCCAACAGTTTTTATCCATAATAATGCTTTTTCGTGTAATTCCAATGCCTTTTCTCTCATAATTTGCAAGGTACACACCAAGAGGGAGAATTCCGGCAGCTGGAAATCTGGACCTGGAAAAGCTACGTTAGGCTACCTATTCTATACGACTCCAAACAAGCTGAAACTTCACGGAGATTCTTTATGGAATATATAAGAATTATTGGAGCAAATAACTACCAGAGGGGGCCCACCAGGTGGGCACAACCCACCTGGGCGCGCCAGGCAGCCTAGGCGCGCCCTGGTGGGTTGTGCTCACCCAGGCCCACCTCCGGTGCCCATCTTCTGGTATATAAGTCATTTTGACCTAGAAAAATAAGGAGAGGACTTTCAGGACGGAGCGCCGCCGTCTCGAGGCAGAACTTGGGCAGGAGCACTTTTGCACTCCAGCAGAGTGATTCCACCGGGGGAACATTCCTCCCGGAGGGGGAAATCATCGTCCTCATCATCACCAACAACTCTCCCATCTTGGGGAGGGCAATCTCCATCAACATCTTCAACAACACCATCTCATCTCAAACTTTAGTCCATCTCTTGTGTTCAATCTTGTTACTGGAACTATAGATTGCATGGTGCTTGTGGCTGACTAGTAGTGTTGATTACATCTTGTAGTTGATTACTATATGGTTTATTTGGTGGAAGATTATATGTTCAAATCCATTATGCTATTTAATACTCCTATGGTCATGAGCATGTTTATCATTTGTGAGTAGTTACTTTTGTTCTTGAGGTCACGGGAGAAATCATGTTGCAAGTAATCATGTGAACTTGATATGGGTTCGATATTTTGATAGTATGTATGTTGTGATTCCCTTAGTGGTGTCATGTGAACGTCGACTACATGACACTTCACCATATTTGGGCCTAAGGGAATGCATTGCGGAGTAGCAATTAGATGATGGGTTGCGAGAGTGATAGAAGCTTAAACCCAGTTTATGCGATATTCCGTAAGGGACCGACTGGATCCAAAAATTTAATGCTATGGTTAGAATTTACTAGCAAACATGCCCGTGCGTTGCAACGGGTGAAAAAAATATACATCTTTAACCTAATTTTGACACGGCAACACTTTTAAAAAATAGCAGTTCAACGATCTGTGGTTTGCGACAGTGCAAATGCTAATTATGATAAAGTAGGGTTTCATCTCTCTATAGGACACTTCATAATTTTCCTAATACATGCAAATGAATAACATATTTAAAAGCCCAAACTGCACAGGTGTCGCGCATGGGCTGTGGCATAGTAATCTCACCACGCACATTTGTCGGTCCCCTCATGATCGGTCGGCCCGGGTCTTTGTTGGTTTTTTTGTCCTACCTTTTCTACTGTTGCATGCATGTTGGTTTGCTATAATAATAGGGGAGAATACATGCCTATTTTTCTCATATTTTTGATTTTTTTGGTGAAATAAGAAGTTCTCAAGTAAACAAAAACATTCATAATTTCAAAATAATTTTGTGAATTCAAAAAATCCCTAATTTAGAAAATGTTCATGGTTATTTTAGAGAAATAAACAAAAAAGAAAAGAAAAAAATGACAAAGCAAAAAAGAAATGGGAAAAGACCCAAAAAGTAACCAGTAAATTCCAGAAAAGAAAAAACCAACTGAAATCTTCTAGGTTCTTCCTTAAATCGATGGGGGAGACTATATGTGTGGGGCCACTTATGTACTTGCCCTAGGAGCTTGCGGATGCTTCCCCTTTTTCCACGGGGATGGGCAGCTCCACGTCATCCTATCGCTCATGCCGCAAGACGAGATCGCGTTCTCTTTGACATGACCACTCCGTCGACGCCAACGACATGTATTGCTTCGATGGCCTATGCTTGAACACGGGTGGTTAGAGGAGTCAATGACCGACTGGACTAAGTTTCCAGCACCACATTTTGCTTCAAGGGCTTCTGCCAACTTTATCCTCTACAAAAAAGACCGAGCCAAGTTGATCCTCCAAACCATTCCTTTTTCTTTTTTGATGAGGGGTCCAAACTATTCCTGGTGTGTTGGATTTTGCATTTGCAGCTAACTTCATCCCCTACCGCTAAAAAAAAGCTACCTTTAGGTCAATTCTGCCCAAACACACACGACCAGTACGCACACACGCACTTACATGCTTGTGCACATACACATGAAGATGCTCTACCTTTTTTGCATCAGGCCATGCCTCCCGATCGATTCTCGTTCCACGTCCACCACGAGGAGGCTGTCGTGCGCGTGGTCCGGCGGCAGCGCGAGTGCAAATAACGTCAGAGCTCGCCAGAGCTCTTGGTTCGTGTTGAATCTGGATAACGTCCGGCTTCACCATTTCCCTTTATTCCCGCTGAGTCTCCCCCGCATGCAACGGGGAGTTAATTTCTTATAATATCCCATTAATTAGCCACAGCAGTTGTCGTCATATTGCTCCTTCCTTCCCCATCCATCAGGGATGTTCTTTCCTCCGTCAGCCCACAAATCCATTTAAAGCACCCGCATGTCCTTCCCCTCCTTTATCGAGTAATTCTCGATCCGTTCCTTTGATTCTTGGTTCTCGAGGCTTGCTATAGGAAAATTTGTAAACGTATATAAATCAGTAAAAATTTGTGTAAAGAACCGAGGTGGTACTATTGGGCCGTCAATCCTATATTTGGCATGAACATATCATTATCTTAGTTGGTTGTAGGCTTCTCCATCAAACAGGACGGCGAGGGTTCGAACCCCACATGAGCTTTATTTTTATTTTTTTAACTGGTCGACTGCGTAGCAGGCCCAAACCTTCCCACTAGAGCGCGCAGGCCGCCGGCTATTTTTAGGGCTGCTTTCTGATTTTGCTGCTCGGGTGCGACGTGGCTTGTTTTTTTACCATGTGGATGAACGGATGAACCAAATGTTGACGTACAAAACAGACCAAAAATCTGGAGGAACAAGCATTACACCTTTTAATAGTAGGTATAGATTCTTAATACTTTTCTCGTAGTTGTGGATGCTTGCGTGAGGGTTAATCATAAGTAGAAGGTTTGTTCAAGTAAGAACAACACCTAAGCACCGGTCCACCCACATATCAAATTATCAAAGTAGCGAACACAAATCGAACCAACATGATGAAAGTGACTAGATGAAATTCCCGTGTACCCTCAAGAACGCTTTGCTTATGATAAGAGATCGTTTTGGCCTATCCTTTGCCTCAAAAGGATTGGGATACCTTGTTGTACTTTTGTTACTATTACCATTACTTGCTCGTTACAAATTATCTTGCTATCAAACTACTCCGCTACTTACAATTTCAGCAATTGCAGACATTACCTTGCTGAAAACCACTTGTCATTTCCTTCTGCTCCTTGTTGGGTTCGACACTTTTCCTTATCGAAAAGAGCTACAATTGATTCCCTATACTTGTGGGTCATCAGGGGAAAGCACCACATGTTAAAGGATGCATGACAATACGACTTCTATGTGAATATAAACAAACATAAACAATTAGGTTGTCTTCCTTGTCCAATGTCAACAATTTTGGCATATAATATTTTGATGAGGGCTCACAATCACAAAATATTTCTAGGATAGTACATTTATATGCGAATCTTCTCTTCCCTTATTAATTCTTTGATGAGTTGCATCATTGACTAATGCTATGTTTGTCAATCTCCAATAAAATTTTCTACTTATACTTTTCTTTATGTGGTGTCATCACCTACCATAAGATTAGTATATGATCTTTTTATTTTATTTCGTTTCTCTTTTATTTATTTTCTTTCTCTTTTTCTTCCTTATTTCTTTTCTTTTTTTGCAACATGAAAGTAAAGAAAGCAAAAACTCAAACTAAACTTTATTATATAACTTGCACACGATTACAAGGATAGATCACTAAGCAAACTCTCAAAAAAGAAAGGATAGAACCAAACTTTTATTCATCTAAAGCAAAAGATCAGACTAAAATAAGTAAAGGTAAAAAGATAGTGGGATGATACGATACTTTGGCACCTCCCCAAGCAAGGCGAAAGCCAAGGGGAGTGCCCATACCCGATACTCAATTCTCCTTTGGTGGTGAAGAAGAAGGTGGTGGTGATGAAGAAGAGATCTTGTCCTCGGATTTCCACGGCAGTGGTCCACCATCATAAGAGGAGGAGTGAGTCTCACGGGTCCTACAACTAGTAGCCAAACTCATACCTTTAAATCTCGCCTCATATTCAAGAGATCATAGATCTGGCTTTGGAGGAAGTTGATTTGCTCATTGAGGGTGAAGACGATGTCCTTCATGGGCTTGCCATCCACCTTGAGATCACGGGAGAGGTCTGTGATCATGAGGTGATTGGCGTTGAGTCCACGCTTCACCATCACCTTGCACCGGAAGACTTCCTGCTCGATAGCTTCAAGCTTGGCCTCCATGGTTCCGGTCCCCTTGGGTCCTTGCACATTGCGGATGTGCAACACCCCCTCATGCATCTAGATGGTTTTTGAGGGTGCCGCACCACCTCCCACAGATATGGATTGATGAAGTTCTTGAAGAAATTATCCTTGGAGGAGCTTGAAGTGGCCATGGTAGATGGGATCTGACAGAAAACAGCAAGAAATGAGAAGAAAGGATTTCTCCGCGATACGGTGGTTAAAAGGTTCGGGAAGTATATATAGATTTTTTATCTTGGGGAACAAACAAGCTGTAGAAAAACGGAGTCTGGAAGGTGTCCCAGGTGGGCACAACCCACCTAGGCACGCCAGGCAAGCCTGGCGCGCCCTGGTGTCTTTTGCCCACCATGGTATGCTTCCTGGAAGTTTCTTATTTTCCTATTTTTCTAAATATTCCAAAGCTAACAAAAATATTTCTGCGGATTGTTCGGAGTCCGTTTACTTACCGTATCACGTACCTCCTTATTTTCACAATTCTGGAGTGTTCTGGAAGGACTCTTTGATGTGTTCTTCCAGTGTCAAAGTTTGGATAATATTACTTTCAACATTAATGGGCGTACCTGAGATATAATGTTTTATTCGTTGCCCATTGACAACCTTCGGGTTAGTACCTTTGGCATTATTTATTTTGATGGCTCCACATCGATAAACCTCCTCGATAACATAGGGCCCTTCCTATTTTGAGAGGAGTTTTCCTACAAAGAATCTGAAGTTGTACAAAATAGCATATTCTCCGACTTTAAACTCACACTTTTGGATTCTTTTGTCATGCCGTATTTTAACTTTTTCTTTGAATAATTTTGCATTTTCATAAGCTTGGGTTCTCCATTCATCTAATGAGCTAATATCAAATAACCTCTTCTCACCGGCCAGTTTGAAATCATAGTTGAGTTCTTTGACTGCTCAATATGCTTTATGTTCTAACTCAAGAGGCAAATGACAAGCTTTTCCATAAACCATTTTATAAGGAGACATACCCATAGGATTTTTGTATGCTGTTCTATAAGCCCAAAGTGCATCATCTAATTTCTTAGACCAATTCTTCCAGGACCTATTGACAGTCTTTTGCAAGATTAATTTTATTTCTCTATTGCTAAGTTCAACTTGACCACTAGAGTGAGGATGATAAGGCGATGCAATTCTATGGTTAACATCATACTTGGCAAGCATTTTACGTAAAGCACCATGAATAAAGTGTGAACCACCATCAGTCATTAAATATCTAGGGACTCCAAACCTTGGAAAAATAACTTCCTTAAGCATTTTAATAGAGGTGGTGTGATCATCACTATTGGTTGGAATAGCTTCTACCCATTTAGTAACATAATCAACAACAACCAAAATATGTGTATACCCATTAGAGGAAGGAAAAGGTCCCATGTAATAAAATCCCCAAACATCAAATGGTTCAACAACAAGTGAATAATTCATAGGCATTTCTTGACGCTTACCGATATTACCTATTCTTTGACATTCATCACAAGATAAGACAAACCTACGGGCATCCTTGAAGAGAGTAGGACAATAAAATCTAGATTGAAATACCTTGTGAGCAGTTCTATCTCCAGCATGATGCCCTCCATAAGCTTCGGAGTGACATTTCCACAGGATTTGTCCCTATTCATGCTCAGGTACACAACGTCTAATAATACCATCCACTCCTTCTTTATAAAGATGTGGGTCATCCCAAAACTAATGTCTTCAATCATAGAAGAAGTTTTTCTTTTGTTGGTATGTAAAGCTAGGTGGTAAATATTTAGCAACAATGTAATTAGCATAGTCATCATACCAAGGAGTACTATGAGCAACATTTATTGCAGCTAACTGCTCATCAGGAAAACTATCATCAATAGGTAGTGGGTTATCAGGCACATTTTCAAGCCTAGATAAATTATCAGCTATGGGGTTCTCAACTCCTTTTCTATCAATGATATGTAAATCAAATTCTTGTAACAAGAGAACCCATCGAATAAGTCTAGGTTTAGCATCTTTCTTTTCCATAAGATATTTAATAGTAGCATGATCGGTGTGAACAATTACTTTGAAATCAACAATATAAGGTCTAAATTTATCACAAGAAAACACCACTGCTAAGAATTATTTTTCAGTAGTAGCATAGTTTCGTTAAGCACTGTCTCGAGTTGTACTAGCATAAAGAATAACATTCAATTTCTTATCAACTCTTTGTCCTAGAACAGCACCAACAACATAATAACTAGCATCACACATAATTTCAAAAGGCAAGTTCCAATCAGGTGGTTGAACAATTGGTGCAAAAATTAAGGCTTTCTTGAGTGTTTCAAAGGCTTCTAAATAATCATCATCAAAAACAAAAGGAGTATCCTTTTGCAAAAGACTCGTAATAGGCCTAGAAATTTTAGAGAAGTCTTTGATAAGTCTCCTATAGAAACCAGCATGACCTAGGAAACTACGAACACCTTTGATATCTTTAGGACATGGCATTTTCTCAATTGCATCAACCTTAGCTTTGTCCACATCGATACCTCTTTCAGAAATTTTATGACCCAAGACAATGCCTTCATTAACCATAAAGTGACACTTCTCCCAATTCAAGACAAGATTTGTTTGTTCACATCTCTGCAAAACTCGATCAAGATTGCTTAAACAATCATCAAAAGACTTCCCATAAATAGAGAAATCATCCATGAAAACCTCAACAAACTTTTCACAAAAGTTAGAGAATATAGCAGTCATACATCTTTGAAAGGTAGCAGGTGCATTACATAAACCAAAAGGCATACGTCTATAAGCATAAGTTCCAAAGGGACAAGTAAAATTGGTCTTTTCTTGATCAGGTTGAGAAACATGTATTTGTGAAAAAATAGAATATCCGTCAAGGAAGCAGAAATGTGTGTGCTTAGATAATCTTTCAAGCATTTGATCAATAAAAGGCAAGGGGTAATAATCTTTTCTTGTTGCTTTGTTTGATTTTCTAAAATCAATTACCATTCTATAGCCTGTAACAATTCTTTGTGGAATAAGTTCATTCTTATCATTAGGAACAATAGTTATACCTCCTTTCTTAGGGACGCAATGAACATGACTTACCCATCTACTATTAGCTATAGGATAGATTATACCTGCTTCCAGAAGTTTTAATATTTCCGTTCTTACCACTTCTTTCATCTTCAGATTTAACCGACGTTGGTGATCAACAACAGGTTTAGCATCAGGTTCCATATTAATTTTGTGCTGACATAGAGTGGGACTAATGCCCTTTAAATCATCAAGAGTATATCCAATAGCAGCTCGGTGCTTCCTTAGAACTTTAAATAATCTTTCTTCTTCATGTTCTGAAACATTAGCACTGATAATAACAAGATATATCTTATTTTCATCAAGATAAGCATATTTCGAAGTGTCTGGCAATTGTTTTAATTCAAATGCAAGATCACCTTTAGGTGGAGGAGGACCTCCTAGAGTTTCAAGAGGCAAATTGTGTTTAAGCAAAGGACGTTGTTCAAAGAAAATCTTAGCTATTTCATTTCTTTCATGCATATGTAAATCATTTTCATGGTCTAGCATATATTGTTCTAGTGGATCAGTAGGTGGTACAACAATAGAAGCAAGACCAATTAATTCATCTTTACTAGGCAATTCTTTTTCATGAAGCTTTTTACTAAACTTGGAAAAATTAAACTCATGAGACTCATCACCAAAACAAACACCGACAGTTTGTTTCTCACAATCTGTTTTAGCATTAACGTTGTTCAAGAAAGGTCTACCAAAGATAATGGGACAAAAGTCATCTTGCGAGTAACCAAGAACAAGAAAATCAGTAGGGTATTTTATTTTCCCACACAAGACTTCAACATCTCTAACCATCCCAATTGGTGATACAGTGTCTCTATTAGCAAGTTTAATAGTAACATATATGTCTTCTATCTCTGCGGGTGCTATGTCATTCATAATTTCTTGATATAAGGTGTAAGGAATAGCACTCACACTAGCACCTATGTCACATAAACCATGATAACAGTGATCTCCTATTTTAACTGAGATGACGGGCATGCCAACAACAGGTCTATGTTTATCTTTTTTATCAGGTTTGGAAATTCTAGTAGCTTCTTCACAGAAGTAAATGACCATATATATCTTCTTCCAAGAGATACTTAACCATAGCAATACTAGGTTCTACTTTATTTTGTTCATCATATTTAGCTATTCTAATATAGCTTTTGTTAACCACAGTTGAAACTTTAGTATGTTCCTTTATCCTAACAGGAAAAGGTGGTTTCTCAATATAAGCAGAAGGAAGAACTGGATCAACATTGTAAAGTATAGTTTCTTCTTTAATTGGTACCGGCTCTTTGATTTCTTATTTAATAGGTGGGTGATATTTAAACCACTTCTCTTTAGGAAGATCAACATGAGTAGCAAATGATTCACAGAAGGAAGCTACTATCTCAGAGTCAAGTCCATATTTGGTGCTAAACTTTTGAAAAGCAACGGTATTCATAGAAGATTTAACACAATCATACTTAAGCTTAATACCTGACTCTTTACCTTTGTCGAGTTCCCAATTTTTAGTTTTGCGTTTAATTCTTTCCAAAAGATCCCACCGGAATTCAATAGTCTTCTTCATAAAAGATCCGGCACAAGACGTATCAAGCATCGTTTGATCATTAGGAGAAAGCCGAGCATAAAAGTTCTGGATAATAATTTCTCTTGAGAGCTCATGATTGGGGCATGAATATAACATTGACTTAAGCCTCCCCCAAGCTAGAGCGATACTTTACCCTTCACGAGGCCAAAAATTATATATATAATTCTGATCACAATGAACTAGATGCATAGGATAAATTTTTTGGTGGAACTCCAATTTCAGACGATTCCAATTCCTAGATCCAATATCATCGCATAGCCTATACCATGCCAATGCTTTTCCCTTCAAAGATAAAGAGAAAACCTTTTTCATAACTTCATCCCTGGGTAAACCTACCCGAAGGAATTTCATATTCAATATTTTCAGTAGGTGTAGCAGGTTGAGGGGTAGCTAATTGTGGTTCCGGTCGAGGAGAAGATACCCCGAACAAACCCCTCAAAGGATTGTTTTCCATAGTAACAAGTGACAGTAAATTTCAGCATGCTATATAAATGTTTCCTTACCAAATTTCACTTACCAAAGGCGCTTCACTCCCCAGCAACGGCACCAGAAAATAGCCGTGATGACCCACAAGTATAGGGGACCAATCGTAGCTCTTTTCAATAAGTAAGAGTGTCGAACCCAATGAGGAGCAGAAGGAAATGACAAGTCATTTTCAGCAAGGTAATGTCTGCAAGTGCTGAAATTATAAGTAGCAGAATAGTTTGATAGGAAGATAATTTGTAACGAGCAAGTAACGATAGTAGTAACAAAAGTGCAGCAAGGTAGCCCTATCCTTTTGAGGCAAAGGATAGGCCAAAATGGTCTCTTATGATAAGCAAAGAGTTCTTGAGGGTACACGGGAATTTGATCAAGTCACTTACACCATGTTGGTTTGATTCGAGTTCGGTAGTTTGATAATTTCATATGTGGGTGGACCGGTGCTTAGGTGTTGTTCTTACTTGAATAAACCTCCTACTTATGATTAATGCCCCCGCAAGCATCCGGAACTACGATAAAAGTATTAAGAATAAATTCTAACCATAGCATTAAACTTTTGGATCCAATCGGTCCCTTACGGAATAGCGCATAAACTGGGGTTTAAGTTTCTGTCACTCTCGCAACCCATCATCTAATTGCTACTCCACAATGCATTCCCTTAGGCCCAAATATGGTGAAGTGTCATGTAGTCTACGTTCACATGACACCACTAAGGGAATCACAACATACATACTATCAAAATATCGAACACATATCAAGTTCACATGATTACTTGCAACATGATTTCTCCCCGACCTCAAGAACAAAAGTAACTACTCACAAATGATAATCATGCTCAAGATCAGAGGGGTATTAAATAGCATATTGGTTCTGAACATATAATCTTCCACAAAATAAACCATATAGTAATCAACTACAAGATGTAATCAACACTACTAGTCACCCACAAGAAGGCGAGGCCCTGCGCGGTGCTTAGGCGAAGCCCTGCGCGGATCACTTCACCATGCTGTCGTGTTGACGAAACTCACATACTTCCTCGACACCTTGCTGGATCAAGAAGGCGAGGGACGTCATCGCGCTGAACGTGTGCAGAACTCGAAGGCACCATACGTTCGATGCTTGATCAGTCGAAGCTAGAAGAAGTTCGACTACATCAACCGCGTTGTCAAACGCTTCCGCTTTCGGTCTATGAGGGTACGTACGTAGACACACTCTCTCCCTCGTTGCTATGCGTCTCCTAGATAGATCTTGCGTGAGCGTAGGATTTTTTTTGAAATTGCATGCTACGTTTCCCAACAGTGGTATGAGAGCCAGGTCTATGCGTAGATGATATGCACGAGTAAAACACAAAGAGTTGCGGGCGGTGATCGTCATACTGCTTACCACCAATGTCTTATTCTGATTCGGCGGTATTGTTGGATGAAGCGGCCCAGACCAATCTTACATGACCATGTTCATGAGACCGGTTCCACCGACAAATATGCAACTAGTTTTGCATAAAGGTGGCTGGCGGGTGTCTATTTCTCCTACTTTAGTTGAATCGAATTTGACTGCGGCTGGTCCTTGTTGAAGGTTAAAACAGCAAACTTGATAAATCACCATTGTGGTTTTGGTGTGTACGTAAGAACGGTTCTTGCTAGAAGCCCATAGCAGCCACGTAAAACTTGCAACAACAAAGTAGAGGACGTCTAACTTGTTTTTGCAGGGCATGTTGTGATGTGATATGGTCAATACATGATGTGATATACGTTATTGTATGAGATGATCATGTTTTGTAAAAGTTATCAGCAACCGACAGGAGCCTTATGGTTGTCTCTTTATTGTATGAAATGCAAACGCCATGTAATTGCTTTACTTTATCACTATGTGTTAGCAATAATTGTAGAAGCAATACTTGGCGAGATGACCACGACGCTACGTTGGAGATCAAGGTGTCGAGCCGGTGACAAAGGAGATCATAACGATGCTTTGGAGATGGAGATCAAAAGCACAAGATGATGATGGCCATATCATGTCGCATATTTTGATTGCATGTGATGTTTATCTTTTATGCATCTTATTTTACTTAGTACATCGGTAGCATTATAAGATGATCCCCCACTAAATTTCAAGGTAAAAGTGTTCTTCCTAAGTATGCACCGTTGCGATAGTTCGTCGTGCCGAGACACCACGTGTTGATCGGGTGTGATAAGCTCTATGTTCACATATAGCGGGTGCAGGACAGTTTTGCACGTGCAGAATACTCGGGTTAAACTTGACGAGCCCAACATATGCAGATATGGCCTCGGAACACTGAGACCGAAAGGTCGAACGTGAATCATATAGTAGATATGATCAACAAAGAGATGTTCACCATTGAAAACTACTCCATCTCACGTGATGATCGGACATGGTTTAGTTGATATGGATCACGTGATCATTTAGATGACTAGAGGGATGTCTATCTAAGTGGGAGTTCTTAAGTAATATGATTAATTGAACTTTAATTTATCATTAACTTAGTCCTGATAGTTTTTGCATATCTATGTTGTTGTAGATCAATGGCTCGTACTAGCGTTCCCTTGAATTTTAACGCGTTCCTAGAGAAAGCTAAGTTGAAATATGATGGTAGCAACTACACAGACTGGGTCCGTAACTTGAGATTATCCTCATTGTTGCATGGAAGAATTACGTCCTGGAAGCACCGCTAGGTGCAAGGCCTACTGTAGGAGCAACTCCGAACGTTATGAACGTCTGGCATGCTAAAGCTGATGACTACTTGTTGGGGATATTACTGCTAGGCATAAACTGGCTAGGCGAGGCCGTGTTATCCTCATAATGAGTTATCATATTTTAAGCCCATGAAGACAGAGATGGTGGCGCTTTAGGGAGGCCTAGGTCCCAAAGGTGGATTAAGGCCTGTAGACATAAACCAACAGTAATATGTAACTTGTTTTGTAAGATAGGAAGAGTAGAGACCGGTCCGGACACGTCTATGAGCCGGCCTCGGGATCCTGTAAACCGACGTGCGTCAACCCATGTATATAAGGGGACGACCCGGCGGCGGTTCAAGGACAACAGACAACAACTCGAGAGCCAGGCAAAGCGGATTCGCTCCCTGGTCATCGAAACCTTAGCAATTCCACAACAACTGGATCGTAGGCTTTTACCTTCACCGCAAGGGGCCGAACTAGTATAAACTCTCTGCGTCCTTTGTCCGCTTTAACCTCTTTAAGCTAACCCATCGTGATGGCTCCACGACTAAGTCCTTTCTCTAGGACATCTGCCGTGACAAAACCACGACAGTTGGCGCCCACCATGGGGCTATCGCACGATGGTTTCGAGTTCTTAGAGGGCAGCTTCGAAGGGCTCAAGGGATACGTTGTGGGCCGGATGGCCAAGAGTCGTCGCGGCAAGCTCTACATAGACAATGCAGGCTGGGGCCCCGAGGCCGGCACAATCGAGTACGGGTACCGGGTCCCCTTTGGCGGCATCCACGTTTTCATTGGCAAGATCGGCGAACCGGGCCTTGAGCTGGACATCTGCACCGACATCGTCGAGACGGCTTAGCATGCGAGACCTGCCCGGGTTCAGCCTGCCATGAAGCGTGCCTTCGTGGGAGTCATCCATGGAGCGGAATCTGAGGATAGATCGGCATCTGGTGGTGAGACCGTCGTTTATTTTGATGATGAGTCATCGACCGGAGAGACCGAGTCATTGTACTAGTTGCAAGATGGCTGGATTGGGGGCTGTTCCGATGGCGATAGTATTCCGAACCCCTTAGATCCGCCAAACTGGGTTGTGATCTTCATGGCCGGTACGCAGCCCGCGCTCCACTCTTCGACCGTAGCGGCGATGGTTTCCGAATCAGTAGCAGCGACAGTGGCCGGCGCAGGAGGCCCCGTGCGACCGTCGGCTCAGGTTTTATCTAATTTATTTGATGCTTTGGCAACACTGAATGCGGAAGTTAACCCGGCGAATCAAGATGAGCATAATGCGGAAATCGCAAAGGTGAAAGATCAGATAACTCAGGCCAAGGCCGACCTGGCAGCTGAGGATACCATGATGGTTGCGGAACGGGCCACATTGGATGTGCAGGCTTACCGGCTTATGTTGGATCAAAGCGCAGCAAACAATGTCATGAGGAGAAGGTATCGGTCTCACCTGCCGCCGGTTTATGAGGCCAGGAACCTCTTTAATACCCCAGGAGCAGGGACCAGTAATCCACCAATGGTAAACCGGGCGGAGGCACCAGGAACGGGCGCGCCGGTTCAACCGCGTCCAACGGATCCGCCTCGTCAGAACAACGTTCCCTCATAGCACGTCCCAACACCACCGGGTCACTACTCTAACCCAAGGGATAACATTGTCGCTGCCGCTTCAGGACTGGCGGCTCTCCCGATCGAATGCAAGTCCCCAGTAGCGGTCGAAACGCGACGGGCTAGGGAGCTCCTTCAGACAGTTTTGACTCAGCCACATGCTTATTCATACAGCCGTGAAAGGATCCATTCTACTCCCCGCCCAAGCCAAAGTTACAACAGGCATATGGATGAACCGGCCGTGTCAAGCAGTGCGTGAAACCGTAATTCGCCCCGTGTCCATAACCCAGCGGGTGGCGGTGGTGATGCTCAGGATGTGGTGGACCGTGCTAGGTCACGTCGAGAGGCCGAGTTAGCGACGCAACATGAGGCCCGCCAATTTACTCCGGTTCGTCCAACCACGTCGGTGGAACCAGGGGTTACTTCCAGCTCTTAGGGGGTACCGTGTCTCGTCCCAGCGCTGCACAATGTGCGGCTGCCCAAGGATTTCAAGGGCCCACATAAGGTGTCGAGTTATACTGCTGATTTATCCCCCGAGTCATGGGTCGGAAGCTATGAGATGGCGATGGAGATGCTAGATGTGGATGATGTTGCGTGTCCTAAATACTTCACCATGATGTTGGAAGGAACGACTCGCACTTGGTTGAAAAACTTGCCAGCTAACTCCATTGGGTCATGGGCCGAGTTGAGGGCCCGGTTTATTCAAAATTTCAAAGACACATGCAAGCAACCCATGTCAATTGTGGACTTAGCTGCCTGTGTCCAGGAGGAATGAGAATAAACAACCCATTGGGTGCGCCAAGTTTCAGAAATTTTGGATTCATCAAACTGCATCACACTACAAAAAAATACACTTTCGTGATGTTACGTGTTTGTCACAGTAGGTCGCTTTTTTTGTCATGCATGTACATCCATGACAAATTTATGACAGAATCAAGATAGTCATACCTGTGCTGTCGTAGAAGTGTTCCATGACATTACCAAAATTATCATCACGGAAGTGTCCACTTCCATGACGATAAATCGTGTGTCACAGAAGTGCTTTCGTCAAGGGTGACCGACACGTGGCATCCACCATAATGGAACGCCGTTAAGCTATCGGGTTGGGTTTTGGATCCTATAACCCGCTAACAGCCGCGACCAATGGGAAATTTCCACGTGTAAAATTCTTATTGGCCGGACGAAACACGTGTCAGCTTGTCAGTGGGTCAGATAGGCGCCTATGATATGTCGACACATGGCACAGCCCAATAGTGGCCCATTTAGCTTACAAAGCCGGCCCGTTTGACTTGGTCAAAATTTAATGGGCTGGCCCATGAAAAGCCTGTTAACGGTCTCTTTGCAAATAGCCCATTTTACGACCCGTTAACTCACGGCCCGTTAGGCCCTAAAGGAAATTGGCCCAACAACGTCGTGTGGGCTGCGAATATAATACCAGCCCATTTCACTTTCGGCCCATGTATGGCCCACGACGTCTTTCGGCCCATATGAGGCCTTCGTATCTTTCGGCCCATTACAGGCCCACAGTGAGTCTAGCCCATAATGAACAGTAATTTTCTTTATACCCGTTAACGGCCCGTGATTTACATGGGCCGTTTCCAGACTGTCGGGGATATACCCCGCGGCGTAAACCGGCCGGAAGTTAACCCGGCCGGACTTGGAGGTTTATCTGAAGACCCGCCCTGACCTTGGCGGTTTACAAGCAACCCGCTTGGTAGTTATGACTCACTGGTAACCCGGCGGGCGGATCAGACGGATGACAAGGCCCAAGGCCCAGAAGGCCGGTTCAACTATGGTGGGCCGGTTTAAGAGGAAAGGAATATTTGCCTTACAAGGAGTTAAGGCCAGGACTTGTATCCGGTTTGTATTAGAGATAGACTAGTCCTAATCCTAATAGGACTCCACATGTAAACCGCCCCTTCAACATATATAAGGAGGGGCAGGGTACCCCAAAGAGGGAGAAGTTAGAAGTTACAAGCAATAAGCAAGAAACAATCTTAGGGCTAGACACAACTAGAGGGGAGACGGTTTATGGCGACTCCCTCATGAACATAATGAGACCTAGCCTCAAACAGCATGTAGGGCTATTACCGGATGATGTTTCCCGGGGCCCGAAGCTGTCTAAATCCTTGTCTTATGTGTTGATCCGCCCTGCGTCTCTCATCCCGATCAACCCCTCTCAAGCTACCACATAGATGCGTTGGCCTCACGACTAAGTCCTGACACTAAGGACATCTGCCGTGACAAAACCACGACACAGCCCGTGTTAGCTTTCGGCCTATTGATGGCCCATACGTTCTTGGGCTCCTTTTCGGCCCTCGATTACTTCCGTCCCGTTACTGGCATGTTCCCCTAATGGGCCAACTTTGGTCCATGGCAAGAGTCGGCCCGTTACTGGCCTGTTCCACTAATGGGCCAAATTCGGCCCATGGCAAGAGTCGGCCCGTTACTGTCCTATTCCACTAATGGGCCAATTCGGCCCATGGCAAGAGTCGGCCCGTTACTGGCCTGTTACCCTAATGGGCCAAATTCGGCCCATGGCAAGAGTCGGCCCGTTTCTGGCTTGTTAACCCGTTGCGCCGTTTCTAGCCCGTCCTATATTCTGGCCCATTAACAACCCGTTATGCCTGTGACAGAATTAAGCCTTTGCTGTCCTACGGCCTGTTAACGGCCTGTTACCATGCTGGGCCGATACCAATTACGCCCGATTATGGCCCATGTAGACCCATTTATCTAACGACCCGAGGCCCACCGATAATAGGCCCATTTATCGACGGCCCGTAGGAGACCCATGGATCCTACGACCCGTATATGGCCCATGGTAGTTGCAGCCACTAGCAAACCAGGGAAAAATAAGACTAGGAAATAAATAAGGCCGAAACTAACGCTAGGCTATTAAGGCGATTGCACAGATTAGATCCACTCGGCATCAAAGATCGCCACCAGTGCAAATATAGGGAACACCCTACACTATACAAAAATGGCTTGCTGTTTTCTTCAGGCGGTGGCTGCACGTTAAGAATAAATTTTGTATCACACCAAAACAAATTACAACTATATAACAAAAGGAAGGTTGGCATAAAACTTAACAGTCTAGCAGATAAATGCACCACCAGAAGTTCAGAAGCTCAGTTCATTTGACCTAACTGTTATGTTTTCATGCTGTATTGTCCGATGGAGCACCATAACCCTCGCCTTCATTTCCCCTAGGCTCCTAAACAACATAGCAAATGTCTGATAGTCTGGTTTCAAAACCATGCATATCTTGACAACATCGAACAATGTCTCTCCTTGTTTCACAAAGGGTCTCTGTTAGGGAATGGACTTATGTCTGGAGCGCAGATACAACATTGTTTTGAGCTTGCATATCTTGATCATGAGGCAGTTTGGATGAGATTGCCTTAACGACCAACCCATTATTACGCAGGAACGTGCTTTTGGCATTGTTAGTGGACATGTACTGACCCACTGCAGCAAGAGCTGACATTGCGGCTATAGTTGCCTCGCCACCTTCAGAAGGTGGCAATTCCACCATTTTTTCCATAGCTCGTTGAAAAGTTGAGGTTTTACATTAGTAGTACCAGAACAGAAGATATTAAGGAGGCAGAAAAACCAAACAAAATAGCTTTGGTCTATATACAGAACTTATTCTGGTGAACCCATGTAAAATATTAGTTGTATTTTATTGCAAAGTACATAATAAAACCATGTTCCAAACATATGACCATGTACCATCGCTAATGTATTGTCTATTTCTTCACATTGTATTGAGGGCTAAGGATGAAGAGATGAAGTTTATAATACAGTAAGCATAGTATGACGTCATTCATATCATAAAACAACTGAGAACAGACAAACAGGCAATTGTAACGTTGTGTTGGCAAGTCCAGCACGGAACTAGATTACGGGTCAAGATCAAAGGAACATCACTCCTCTCTTTTAAACCTTGTAAGGTGCAATGATACGCTAAGACAATTGTGTATAAAATTGAAAAGTGTAATAGACATTGGCTGCAAACCATGCAGTTCAAGGCACAAGTCAGAGTAAGTAGTAGTTAAAAGGCATGAGGATTAAGGACTTACAACAACGGCTTTGACTGGTGTAGTCATGCCCTTCTTCTTGCTGGTGTGACAGTCCTTGAAGATTTCCACAACATTTGGTTCAGGTACTTTTTGGTCCTTGCGGGCTTTCCTCTGCATTTGGAACAAGTCAATATAGATCTGATAATATGGTACAGCGAAAAGAGTGAAACAATAGCTAATTACAAGAGCCTCGCAGTGTGCAATATAGCTATGAGATCCTGTCGTCTGTTGGAATTTCACTTCCGTACGGTTGGCCTTGTTCTTTGAACAGTTCACCTACAAGAAGATAGATTTGGGTGGCACATGTGTAAATAGGACTTCAACATGTGACCTGATGACATATATATAATGTACCTGATACTTTGGATCGGACCAGTGTTTAACGAGGCCTCTCCAGTCTTCATCAGATATATTTTCCACTGGAGATGTTTGGGCAAGTTCCCTGTTAGCCTTGCCTTCAAAGTGAGTTTTCCTCAAGTTATACCGATACTGTCGCAGAGCAGACTTGAAAACATGGGTGCAAGCTTGTCTGGTTGCATCATCTTGGCTATCCAACTTGAACCTCATCTATTGAAAATTATGGGAGTCTCATTATCAGCAACCTAGAAAGTATTGGACAGAGCAAGACGATATTTCTAGTTTCCATACATAACCATACTTATAGATAAATGGTCGAGGAAGATGTTGAAATGGGTTTCGTCTTTGTCATTCCTGTACTGAATCCATGTTGGGAGGATACGTACATGACACCTAACAGCAACCGCTGCCTCTGATACTAACTTGGCTGACTCTGTAGCATCACGTGGCCTTTTTAAACCTGCCTCAAAACGGATCTCCATTCCTCCTCCTCTAGATTTAGTTAACCTATCAAGCATTATCCCTGATGTTTGTTTCCTCTTGCGCCTAGGTGCTAGTCCAACAACAAACATAGGAAGTGTTAGTGTACATCAAACTGTGAGACTACATATAAAGAAGCATGCAACTGCAACTTGACTCCAGCAACTACCTTCTTGCTGTTGAAGCTCACAAGGTTCATCTGATATTGCCAACTCGTTTTGTGTCAAGAGTGCTTGGGAAGTAGTGTCAGGTGGCAAGGGAGCTTGGGAACGTGCTGCTAGCTCAGTTGACGCACGAGTACGTCGTGCAGCTGGTAGTACTGTGGTAGGTGTTGCAATAACTAGGGATGTCTCTGCTTGTTTGGTGGCAGCTATTTGTTTCTGTTTGTATTTTTTTGCAACTCATGTAGCATGGGATGCCGTGTTTGTAGAATTTTCTGCTGGACTTTGACCTTCTATTGCACCATCAGTACCAGCAGAATCTGCAGGATTCATCCGCTTCTCATTCCCTGCCATTCTGTGTTTCTTCCTCTTTCTCTGTGCCATGTTAAGTCAAGCCGACAAGAAAAACGAATAACAATTTAGTTCTTCAGAACAAATTGATGCGTGATGCAGACGAACTGAACTTTGATGTTAGACAACCACATGATAGGAGGATGTAATATGTATGAAAAACAGGACGAAAGAGATAACAAGAACTATGATGTGTAAACTAAGAAGAAGACATTTCACCAAATTAGAAGCAATGCAATGGAAGGTAGACACCATATGAAAGATGCTACAAATATTGCTCTGCCAAGTTAACAGTGTCTCATCATAAATGGCGTTTAAACAAATGTGAAGCAGTACAAGAAATAAATCATATGCAAGATGCAAACAACATCACACTACCATGTTAGAGGTCTCTCGTCATTAGTGCCATTGCATATTCACAGCATTGCATATTCACAGCTTATGATGTGTAAACTAAGGAGAACGCATTTCAACAAATTCGAAGCAATGAAAGCTAGACACCATATGAAAGATGCAACGAATATCACTCTACCAAGTTAAAATTGTCTCGTCATAAGTGCCATTTCAACAAATTAGTAGTACAAGCTAGAAAAGAATGTGAGATGTAACCTATATCACACTCTGAAGTCAAACGTGTCTTATGATAAGTGATTGTTGCAGGTTACACAACATTAGTAATTTGATGTAAGAACATGGTGTGATAGACAGATATTGTATGTTATAGAAACAGGAACACGTGTCTTATTCAAGTATAATGTGTAAAGTAAGCAGATGGAATTGAACAAAATTAGAAGCAATACAAGCTAGACATCACACATAACATGCAACCACATATAACAGTGCCCAGTTAGAGGGAGCACCGGTGATGCTGCAGTAGGGGAGACGTGCTCATCATAAACACAGCTTTGGTGAGTGTCTATGCATGTGTTGTCTTGGAAATCATCTTGGGGGTGTGGATGAGTAGAAACTGTAGAGGCCCTTGATAACCCACAAGTATAAGGGATCACAACAGCTTTCGAGGGTAGAGTATTCAACCCAAATTTATTGATTCGACACAAGGGGAGCCAAAGAATATTCTCAAGTATTAGCAGCTGAGTTGTCAATTCAACCACACCTGGAAACTTAGTATCTGCAGCAAAGTGTTTAGTAGCAAAGTAATATGATAGTGGTGGTAATGGCAACAAAAGTAAAGACAGCAAAAGTAATGTTTTTGGTATTTTGTAGTGATTGTAACAGTAGCAACGGGAAAGTAAATAAGCGAGAACCAGTATATGGAAAACTCATAGGCACCAGATTAGTGATGGATAATTATGCCGGATGCGGTTCATCATGTATCAGTCATAACATAGGGTGACACAGAACTAGCTCCAATTCATCAATGTAATGTAGGCATGTATTCCGTATATAGTCATACCTGCTTATGGAAAAGAACTTGCATGACATCTTTTGTCCTACCCTCCCGTGGCAGCGGGGTCCTATTGGAAACTAAGGGATATTAAGGCCTCCTTTTAATAGAGAACCGGAAAAAAGCATTAGCACATAGTGAATACATGAACTCCTCAAACTATGGTCATCACCGGGAGTGGTCCCGATTATTGTCACTTCGTGGTTGCCGGATCATAACACATAGTAGGTGACTATAGACTTGCAAGATAGGATCAAGAACTCACATATATTCATGAAAACATAATAGCTTCAGATCTGAAATCATGGCACTCGGGCCCTAGTGACAAGCATTAAGCATAGCAAAGTCATAGCAACATCAATCTCAGAACATAATGGATACTAGGGATCAAACCCTAACAAAACTAACTCGATTACATAATAAATCTCATCCAACCCATCACCGTCCAGCAAGCCTACGATGGAATTACTCACGCACGGAGGTGAGCATCATGAAATTGGTGATGGAGGATGGTTGATGATGATGACGGCGATGAATCCCCCTCTCCGGAGCCCCGAACGGACTCCAGATCAGCCCTCCCAAGAGTTTTTAGGGCTTGGCCACGGCTCCGTATCATGAAATGCGATGATTTCTTCTCTCTGATTTTTTCTCCCCGAAAGCCAATATATAGAGTTGGAGTTGGCGTCGGAGGGTTTCCGGGGGGCCCGCGAGGTATGGGGCGCACCCTAGAGGGGGGCCCCCACCCTCGTGGATAGGGTGTGGGCCCCCTGGTCTTCATCTTTGGTGAGGATTTTTTATTGTTTTTCTAAGATGTTCCGTGGAGTTTCAGGACTTCCTGAGAATATTTGTTTTTTGCACATAAAACAACATCATGGCCATTCTGCTGAAAACAGCGTCAGTCCGGGTTAGTTCCATTCAAATCATACAAGTTAGAGTCCAAAACAAGGGCAAAAGTGTTTGGAAAAGTAGATACGATGGAGATGTATCAGCCCTCCGTTCGGAAGGAGCACCTTTATCCGCTGCCTTGCTAACTTCCTTCCACTTTATTGATTTTGAATTGCCAAGTAAAACCGACAAGAAAAAGCAATAAAATTCTCTCTTCAGAACTCATTCATGCATGATACTGACAATCACTACTTTGATGTAAGGCAAACACATGATACCAGGATGGAATATGTACGAAAAACAGGACGACATGGCATGTTCACAACTGTTTGTGTAAACTAAGCAGAAACCATTCCAGCAAATAAGAAGCAATGCAAGCTAGACACCACATGAAAGATGCAACAAATATGACTCTGCCAAGTTAAAAGCGTCCGATCATAAATGGAATTTCAAGAAATTAGAAGCAACGCATGCTATAAATCATATGAAAGATGCAACTAATATCGCACTGCATATACTAAAGGTGTCTCGTCATGTTGATTGATGCGGGATACAAAAAAACAATAGTTTTATGTAAGGACATGCTTAATAGAAAGATGTACTATGTACTAAATATAGGAAGGCATGTCACATTAACAGGTATAATGTATAAGCTAAGCAGACTAGCACATGCAGTTTAACCAAATTGGAAGAATTACAATCTAGACACCATATGCAACATGCAACCACATATCACGCTACCAAGTTAGAGCAAGCACCTGCGATGCTAGTGTAGGGGAAATGCTGTAATCAACTACAGAGCTACGTTCACTATCTTCATGTAGCATTTCTGTTTCTTGAGAATCATGTCGGGAGGCTGACGTTGCATTCTTTAAATGAGGAGTAGTCCCCTTGCCTGCCTGCCTCGTCATAAGTGATTGATGAGGGATACACAAGAACATTAGTTTGATGTAAGAACATGGTTAATACACAGATGTACTAGTATGTACCAAAAACAGAAAGGCATTTCATATTCAAAGGTATAATGTGTAAGCTAAGCAGATGCAATTTAACCAAATTGGAAGCAATACAAACTAGACATCCGGCTGGAGTGGTGAGCATGATCATCTAGGACCTGAGAGCCTGGTG
Source organism: Aegilops umbellulata (assembly GCA_032464435.1). Lineage (NCBI taxonomy): Eukaryota > Viridiplantae > Streptophyta > Magnoliopsida > Poales > Poaceae > Aegilops > Aegilops umbellulata. Next base: position 315,820,211 of record CP136055.1, on the reverse strand, counting down.
GGAGGCGGGCTGCTTCACCACCATCGCAGCTTTTTAGTTGGCTTCCAGGTGATGCTTATCTTTGCTGGGCTTGTCACTGGCTCGGCCAGTGCCCTGACTAGCTATTTGTCTTTTGGTGCTCACGGGATGGTGGTTCATGTAAAAAAATATTTCCTTATCTTACCGACTTCGGCCTTTCCAATACAAGCTAGACACCATATGGAACATGCAGCCACATATGACACCGCGAAGTTAAAGCAAGCACCTGGGATGGTGGTTCATTGCGAGCGAGGTCATCAACTCCAGAGCTACGTTCCCTGTCTCCATCTGCTGACACTACACCCTTTAAAGCGTTGAAACGTGTCTTGCCTAGCCACACACCAAACTGGAGCGACTTCTCTCTTTTCTTTTTGGCTTCTCTCATGGCAGCAGAGTCTGAAATACCCTTGCATAAAAACACAACAGCGAGAGTAAGGGTGAAGTGTGTGCAGAACTAGTGCACTGTAAAAGTAGCAGATAGCAGGTGGCTGAAAAATAAATGACAGGAGACATATGATAGCTGTACAACATTGCATGGCAAACAAAATTAGATTATACTCCGTATGATTTTGTAATATTTGAGCACAAGAAATGCAGGTACTCCTCCAGCACACCACCACATGTGGTCATATCTAAGATAACAGTCGACTGAAAATAAATAGGTCAGTCGATTTTTTTAATGAACCATCCGATCTATAAGGAACGGGCAGATGGCCTTCGTCTACCTCCCGCCAGTCACTGTTGACGATCTTTCTCGAATCGCCAGCGACTACCGGCCCAGACCCCTGCCTCCGCCGCCTCATCCTCCCATCGACCTCACACCACCGCCGTGCTTGGCAGCGCCCCAGGCCATCCCTTTAATCCCGGCCGACCTCCAGATCGGGCGCCAGTAGCTCTAGGCCGCACACGCCCCTAAGATAAACACCAAGGCGCTGCTTCCCCAGCGTAATAGGCGTACTAGCGCCTGTTACGCCGGGGAATGCTTCCGTTAATTGGGAATCAAGTGGCCAGAAATTGAAATTCAGGGGGGCGACGGACCTCTAGCTAAGGTGAAATAGTATATGAGGAGAAACCTTGTGCATCGCGAGTTACTAGGAACATCTAGTATCAAGAAGAAGCGGTCAACTATTGTCTTCTGTGGGATGAATACCGTGCAAGCAGAGACGTAAGATTTGCACGAATAAGGGAAGAGGAGTACCTATTTCGGTTGCCAGTGTGGTCACCTCCACAAGCCGCGCCGATTTTCTTCTTTTTACCAGGGAAACTAATGTTCTGGAGGGTGCAGGCTTGGACGAACCCATGTCCAAATTGTTGACTGTGTTGCCGTGGCCGTATGTCGGCGGAGGGGAAGCAGAACCGAGGCGGCGAAGGACGGCGTAGCAGGAACAGCTCCGGTGCGGTGGAGGGTGGCGAAGTTGGAGCGGCAGCGGTGGGGCGCAGGAAGGCGTGGTTGAACTGGCTTGGGTACGGACAGCTCGGCCTCGGCTTCCACTACTAGCCATGGAGGGCGTTGCGGTTGAGGTTGCGGTGGACGACGACGTCGGGGTATCGGCTCCGATGTGATGGAGGAGGGCGGTGGTTGATGGGTGGGATGGGGTGGCGGACGGAGGACGCCGGGATTTCGCGGCTGGTGGAGAGGTAGTTTTGGCACCCACGCAGTATGAATGGGGAATCGGACGGGTGGGGGGGAACCATGTTTCGGTCTGGGACGCTCTTGTTTTTGGCTTTTTTGAACAGAAGATGGGACGCGCTTGTTTGAAATTTGGGGAAAGAACAAACTTTGCCCCCCTCTTAAATTTCGGACCTACTGCGGGTCGGGGGTAGGATGGTAATCCCAGGTGTCCAAATAGTGGGCGGGAGCGATTTCGGCCGCGCGCATGCGTGCTTAGGCGGCCATTGTGTATGAATGTTTTTCGGATGTGGTTGCGTGGCGTCTAGATGAAGCTACAAACCTACCCCGGTTTAGACCTTTGGACGTCGGGCCGGTAGGTTTCACGGGCCGGAGTTATTAGAAAAGTAATTTCCTTGTACTACCAAACATTCGTCTCACGCGGTTTCGGGTGAGTAGAGGCTCTTTTGGCGCTTCGTTCGAAATTTTGAAACACAAGCATTCACGTTTAGAGTACTCTTGAACTATGAGGATTGACCTAAATATACAACGTTATATTTGACCTTGTATGTTTGAAAACCTCATTAAATTATCCGCTTCTTTTTGAAATTTTGACACTTGAAAATCCTAAAACTACGATTATTTTGGAATGGAGGAGCTAAATTTGAATCTATTTTGTACACGACTACATATGCTATTATGTACAAAATCAGAGCAAAGATTGGTGCCCCCATAATTTAGGTATGGTTTACAGATGCCATGATATCAAATTCAAATAATTGAATGGACTTCATGTTGAATTCGATTTTTTTAAACCATCTTAAGTTTAATTCAAATGTATGCTAGTTCATAGGTAGTAGCTATTTATAATGTCCATTGTGTAACTTTCGTATGTATAATGTGCTTTACACACACAACATGAACTATACTCACGTTTATATTCGATTGCTAAAGTGATGCATTGTCTGGAGTTCAAAATACTAACTATGTGGATCAATTGTGTCGAATAATAACATAGACATGCTCAAATAGAATCTAGATGTCTGATGGATCAATGACCGCTCCTTACGCGAATTGCAAATATCATGATCCCATCCTAGTATTTGGATACAATTTATATCTTTAATCAATGTGTAGAGCAGTCTTTTACATGTAGTTTCACTCTCCATCGGTGGTCTCTCACACATGCTCACACACTCTCTCCCGAGGTGTCTTTCTCGCACACATGCTCTAGATATAACCCTCCCTCCCTCTCGTAACCATTTACAACTGTTTTCACTAACCTTTATCACAAGCACTCTTCCTCTCGCAAACATACACATGCACAATCCTCATCGACCCTTTCTATATACATGGACCTGCCTACGTGTCTCATGTACGCACATTATCTTTACGCCTGTCTCTCACACATTGTCTCACACCTCTCTTCCTAATCGACGAGTATGATTCTAGCAGAGCATTCTGTAGGATGCCCCTTAAAGTTAGGTTGGATGAATAGTAATATCAGAGATAAAGGGGTTACCTTAGTCCGAGAACCTAGGGTTACAAATCCTAGCCGGCTTTGTCAGTGGACACAGGGTCCTTCACAATTCTGCTATCTTTGTCTTGTACGACTAGTCATCCATGGGTCTTCCTAGATGCGTAACGGGCCGACCAATGTGGCGCAGGACGGAACAGAACGAAGGGCCTCACCTCGACCCACCGTACCTCACGCAGTGACACACCCTCTGCTCCCACGTCCCATTATCTTCTCACACCCACACATACCAACACAAACACCACACACACAGAAAATTTCTCCTGGTGCCTCTATTCCCTCCCCCCTTGCATATACACACTCAAGGGAATGGAATCTCTCGTCGTGACATCATATTCATCTCTCTCTCTCTAGACCACTCTCATTTCTCGTGCTATCTCTCCCACGCCCCCTGTCGGCCCCTCTATCCATGCCTCTCTCGAATACGTAATACACACACACACCTCTCTAGGCCCCTCCAAATGCATCAACTACACATTCACACATGTTACATCACGTACCCCATTGATCTAAAAAGCCCTCTCTTCACGTTTATTTCACATACAACATTCCTTTTGAATAAAGTGTGGCCAAAAAAATATTTTAGAGTTTCTACATATATACAACATTACAAAGTTATATGGAGGAGTACGAACGCTAATTTGCATTGCATGGTGCCCACAATGATACTTATTCCGCACTATGAATTTGTATATTTTTATATTATAAACAAAGTTAGTCATAATAAAGAGAAACGAAGAGCATCTCTCTCTCCATCGCATACCCCCTGTACGCCCCTTTCACATATGCACACAAAACTATCTCCAGGTCCTCTAAAAGTAAGCCCCCAGAAAATTCACGCATGTTTCATCTTTCTCTCGTGATATATGCAATGACGATCATTGTATTTGAAGCGAAAGCACGATACGTACAATGGACTTCAGAATCCACTCATTACGGTCACCATTTACGTTTAGTGGTTATTATGCAGTCACGGGCTCATCGTACAACTCTGTATTTGCTCATGACATGACTAGTTGACCAGTTAAACGCTCCACGTGGCACCTCTAGTGTTGCATCACATTATCTCACTACCATCGTGCCCACCTGTCGACTTGTATCTACTCTACATCTACACTCTTATAAAATACATAAAATACACTCTTATAAGAAACAGAGTTGGTGATGATGGTGTGCCTGCCATCTTGCAATATAGGTCGTCCGATTTATATCAGACGGATAGGAAAAAAACTATGGCAATTTTGCAAAAAGGTACTCACACACCTCTCCACATTTGCAAATAAGGCCTTCCCTCGTTCATCCTTTTCTCTCACAAGATCAACAAGTCATACAAATGCATCTTGATGTTACATGCAACGCACGGGCATCTTGCTAGTAAGAATGAAAACAAATGATAAAAAAATATTTGGACGGTGGTTCGAAGTCATGACCGCGGGCACAGCAGACAAGGAGCTGGTGTGGTGATTATACACACACGCACGCATGCACACGAACTGCATCCACGCAACACTCACACAAACACATGCACCACGCACGCAACACTCACACGTACACACGCAGCCACGCACGCACGCAACACTCACACGCACGCACGCAACACTCACATGCACACACGCACGCATGCATGCACACACCAGTACACCACACGACCAACACACACTCTCAAGTGCTCAACCTACACGTGCATGCGCACACATCAGGCCCTGACAGACACATACACAACCAGGTGATTCCTGCGCACGGGTTGGAGCCTTGTCGCGCCTGCGTAAATTTGTGTTTATCTGACCTTTTGCCTATGCGAACTGATAGGTGGGACCCACAACGAACATGGTCAATTTAACTAGTCAACATGGCGCCACACAGACTATTTGGCCGGTCAACAGAGTGCAATCCGATGCTGAGCTGTGAGCAAGTGACCGTATAATCACCGCAAAACATATATAGTGACCCTAATCAGCTTATTAGGAAGTTCGGTGACCGTATTACGCTTTTATCTCTGTAGGCCCTCCAAAACTACATCTCTACACGTTCTCGCATGTTACATCTAACAACTATGCAATACAAGACTACTACTACACTCTAACACAATAAATCATATGTGTTTTTAGTTTTACTAGATATCATATTGTTACTTATAATTATTCAGTTTGCATACATTAAAATTGCCTTTGAAATGTATGGCCAATATCATCTACCGCGCGGGAAAAATCCCGCCCTTTCCTGTTTAATCGGGTTTGTATCGATGGATCATGCGAAACAGCAAAACTATACTAGTACTATACAGTACAAGTGACAGTTCACTGGGCCGTCGTGTCGTCTACTCCTCCGTCGTAAGAGTGGAGCGCTCGCTTTCATAAATCTTCTAGTCCCTTTCACCGACATGTGGGACATCAAGCTACCGGGTCCACGTTCCATACTGGAATACAATGTAGAGAAGCCGGGGTGAAGCACCCCAGTCATGGCGTCGGCGTAGTAATGAGTAATGAGGAGTCAAATCCCAAAGCTGCACCTTTCTCGCAGTTAAGTTGGAGGGACGAAGCACCATCATTTCACTCGTTGCTGAATCCGCTTCTCCATCATCTTCTTCAACTTAACCACGTGTTGCTTATGCCGTTGTTCTGCCTCATGTGGGACGCGGATTGGCTTGGTAAAGCACTGACACGTGGGACCGCATGTTAGCAGACTGCCAGGACAACGTCCTCCGAAAATAAGAAGCCTAATCCTAGACTTACAAAGGGCTACGTAGCTGCTACGTATACTTTGCATCTAATCTATATATGCCCCCCCTGATTTTCAGGTGGGGTGGGCCTAATCCTCTCCTTTAATCCAATCAAATAGTCCCACATCACATCAGTTCATAACTTTACGTAAACCATTACGTGGATGTAGCATTTCTCAAATAAGAAACCTCCCCCGCCATCCACGCGGCAAAATCACCTCCTTTTTACTAATCTCGATTCTATAATTTTTTAGATCAATATAATTGAGATTTGTATAGATAGCACACAGGAGCAAAACCAAGTGGTACTGTTAAGGGCATCCACAATGTGTAGCCAAATGTGAAAATAGCTTTTGGCATCGTGGGAACCATTGTGGACGGTGTTGCCAAAGCCAAAAAGATGGAACCGAAGCTCCCTGATTGATTGATTGAAGGAATAGAAAAATGCAACATCTCTCCTCTTTCTCCCATGCTTGGACGCATGTAGTACAGTATAGAGCACAGATTCTACTCCCCTGTCCCTTCTATCACAAATCACAAAGCAGTGAGGCGTCAAATCACAAAAGCACGGACGAAGCAACCATCATTTTAGTCTTCGCTGACTCCGCTTCTCCATAGTCTTCTTCGAGAAGCCATCTCACCACATTAGTTACTCCTAGTAGTACTAGTAAAGGACTTCCTGGATGCAAATAAGGCGGTTGTCTCGGCTTGCAGGTGGCATTTGCGAACGAATTACCGTGGTCTCCCTCAGTGGTGTTCTCCGTCGAACGCACTTCGCCAAACCACCAAAAAAATATCGTCGACGTCACCGCAATGGGGAAGGAAGTCAAATATAGTTACTACCTCCATTTTTTGTACACAAGGCCAGTATATCAAAATTACAATTTGGAAAGGGCCACTAACACTAATCGAGGCAAAATTGATGGGGTTAGCAACCAAGGACATTAATATCCCCTGCATGCATGCGGAAGTGAGAAGGTTGGTTTGCATGGTGCTGCATTAATCAAGCGATGAGGAGTGAGATGGTTAGCTCTTTGGTCTTTGGAGAAGAAAATGCACATTAATTGACACGTGAAATGAGGATTTGTATCAATTAAATCCCGCGAAGGAAAACCCAGCCTTTCTTTTTTAACACTAGTACTCCTAGTATGTACGTACTTATCCTGTTTGGGTCTAGCCTTGCATTGCCAAACTTCGCCACACATTATTGCCAAGCTTGCCTAAAGTTTTTAAAATGAGAAGGAGGTACACTTGCGCACGGCTATCGCGGTCGCACCGCACCCTCACACGGTCGCTCCTGCACTCCGCGGTCGCACCGCACCCTCACACAGTCGCTCCTGCACACCGCAAACCCAACCAAGGGAACGCACCCTCACTGACACGTGTTGTCGCATGTGAACACATCAAACTCAGCCATCCTATCGCTAACACATAATTTTTGTTCATAGAGCATGTTTATCCAACCGCGTGTTGGGGAGTATCCGTACGGCCCTTGCGGTGGTCTGTTGGGGAAGAAGAAGAGGTGAGGAAGAAGGAAAGAAGGGGTAGGAGACGTAGGATATTCATCCAACCGCTTGAAATGGTAGACTGACCCAAGTCATGTGACTTGCATAACAAATATATGTTTTTACACAGCAAAAGATCCATGAAAACAACAACATAAAGAAAAACTATCATTGCTCGCGGAAAGAGACGGCCTCGTCGTCTTTGGCTGCCGGCGCGAACCAGCCGTCGCTGCCGACGTGTGTCTCCGCACCGTGGTTGTCCTCGGCCTCCAGCTACTCGTTCAAGCGGAGCGTGCGGGCGATCTGCACGGACGAGAGCACAACCCAGTTCAAGTCGAGGACGTCCGGTTCCGCCTGTAGGAGGGCCTTGATGGCAGCGGCATCCGCGCGCTCTGCGTCGAGTCGAGCCTTCGCCGCCCGGTTCAAGTCCAGGACGTCCGATTCCGCCTACAGGAGGGCGTCGATGAGAGCGGCATCCGCGGGCTCTGCATCGAGTCGAGCCTCTGCCGCCCGGTTCAAGTCCAGGACGTCCAGTTCCGCCTGCAGGAGGGCCTTGATGGCAGCGGCATCCGCGCGCTCCGCCTCAAGTTGAGCCTCCGCCGCCCGGTTCACATCCACGACATCCGGTTCCGCCTGCAGGAGAGCCTCGATGGAAGCGGCATGCGCGCGCTCCGCGTCGAGTTGAGCCTCTGCCTCCCGGTCCTGCTTTAGTACCGCCATGTTGAACTGCTGGTCCGCCTACACCATGGGGGACTCAGATGCCGGCACGAAGTCGACGCCCGTCGTCTCATACCCATCGGGGGCCTTCTGCGCCGCGACCTCCGCCATGAACATTGGATCGGCTTCCTCCTCCTTGTAGCTTGGCTCCAGAGAACTCGGGGATTGGCCCGCCGCAAAGCGAGCTTGGGAACGGAGGTCTGTGGCACCGACCGCCGCCGCGATTTCTGCGCGACGCTCCGGCGTCAGCATCTTGTAGTAAGTGAACTTGCGGCGCACCATGGCTTTCCAGCAAACTAGGCGACGCTTGATGCGGGCTAGGGGATCGAAAGGTGGGGGAATGGGATGGAGATTTGGTGTGGTTTTAGGGCAGTGGCTGGCGTAGGCCGAGCAGCGAAGGTTCTGGTATGAATAGTGGTTCCGGTGACGACCGGTCAATCGATTTTGACTGTACATCGCTCTTGTCGCGTTTGCGTTGCAGCCCGGCGCGCTGGACCCTCCACGTCGCTCACCGAATGGAACGCGCTTCATCTTGCGTTTTCGCTCGCTTGTGGGACAGCAGTTGAGAGCAAACCGACGTCTCTCCCCCTCCCCCGCCCGCGTCATTTATTATACCACCACTCCCTCCGTTTTATGCGGAGTAAATAAAAACAGAGGGAGTATACTACGGATGAGGATCCCCTAACGTGGTCGAACCCATTGAGTAACTGACATGCGAGGCCTAGCAAGCATGGGGTCCGCCAGTAAGTGACCGAAAGGGACGGTAAGGCGGGGATACCTACGTCAGAGTATCCACTTCCACTATACTACTTTGACCAAATGTTAGAGTAATAATATATGACATGCAACTTACACAAATGTTAGAGTAATAATATATGACATGCAACTTACACAAAGCATATAGGGTCTAATGCGTTTTTCGAGGCGAACTTTGACCAAATGTTAGAGTAATAATATATGACATGCAACTTACACAAAGCATACAGTCAAATTCGTATGTGAAAGGGGTTTCCAATGATATAATTCTCACATTATACATCTCATGTACTATTAATCTTGTCAATAGTCAAATTGGAAACCATCTCGAGTACAAATCTAGGAGTACGTACGAATCTAACAATATTGATTGAGCGTTGTTGAATGTTGACGCCTTTTTTATCAAAGTAGATATACTTTGACTACACATAATACTTATATGTAAACTACTCCCTCCTTCCATCTGTATAGGGCCTAATGCATTTTCGAGGCTAACTTTGACCAAAAGGTAGAGCAATAATATATGACATGCAACTTAAACAAAGCATACCATCAAATTCATATGTGAAAGGAGCTTCCAATGATATAATTTTCGCATTATACATGTCATGTACTATTAATCTTGTCAATAGTCAAAGGCGGTCTTGAAAAATGCATTAGGCCCAATATAGATGGAAGGAGGGAGTGGAAAGGATAGGAGAGAGTATATTGTATGTTCAAAAACGAAACAAACATTGAATACCCTTTATATATGATTTGCGGATGCTATGATCACCGGTTCAAAATTTTGAATCCGCCTTAGGTATCACGTGCCCCCACTCGTTCCCTCTCGATTTCATCTCGGGGTCTGGAGGACTAGGGTGGGTACATGCAAATGATACTCGGCGGAATGTTCAAATGAGGCATGCGGGAGGATGGACTCGACTGGAGGGCGACATGATCGATGGAGAAGAGGGTTGGAGAGGAATGAGAAATAAGCAAACGCCACATGATTATACTTGAATGGCTCAAATAAACAATAAGTTGTCTCGCTTGGCCTACATAGTGAAAGGCCTAATGCGCAACGCGGAGCACTGGCGCTCGAATATGGCCGGGAAAACAGGGAAACAGACATGTGGGGCACACCCGTCGGGACGACGTAGCGCAGACTAGTCCAATGGAGGAGCTGGCCCACGACCTCCTCGCCACCGACAACCATTCATGTGGGTCGTTGGGGACAACAACGGGGCGCAGCTCCAGCACCGCCTCTGGACACGGCGACCGCGGTGAGCGACACGCTCATATCGTCGCTAGACACGGTCGGTTTCAGTTTGTCGAGGGTGGCGTTAGTGTTGTGGCACGATCAACGGTATGTTTGGTTTGTGCCCAAGGTTGCCCCATCAAAGCATTGGGTAGCCAAAATTTTGGTTGAGGTATTGGTTGCCCATGATTTGGCCGACATTGGCAAGAAAAATGAACTTGAGTTGGCTAGAGTTCATTGGCATGCCAAAGAAATGGCAACCATCCAAACAAAGACCAATCTTTGGGTCATGACCAAAATTTTGGTTGAGGTATTGGTTGCCCATGATTTGGCCGACATTGGCAAGAAAAATGAACTAGAGTTGGTTAGAGTTCATTGGCATGCCAAAAAAATGGCAACCATCCAAACAAAGACCAATCTTTTGGTCATGACCAAAATTTTGGCAAGTTGCACTTTGGCCACAATCCAAACACACCCCAACACCCGGCTCGTCGAGGATGCACGGGGCGCCTCAACGCGTCAACGAAGTGGTGTAGCGCGGCCAACTGCATCCTCTAGACCTGAGGCCATGCCGGGTCGTCTTGCTTTTTCAATGACATGCGGGGATCGCATGTGAGCAAAGGGCATCTCCAACGCTGCCACGACCGTAGCTGACTACCCTGGCACACCAAAACCCTTGTCCCTCGCGCCGTCAGGCGGTGCGTTCCCAGCCGGCGCCATCTGCCCGCATTCATGCCGTCCGTTCGTATGTCGTCATTAAGAGGCTCGGTGCCCGAGGAACCAACTCCGATGACTTAATGACGCACCCGGACACTTGGCCTCACCGGAATGCGCTACTTAAAGTGGCAACGCCCAGCTAACCTCCACACCATAGCGCATCGTCCTCCTACCTGGAACCACATCCGCCATGACCGCAAGCGCGAACGCTCTGCGGGAGAGCTTGTCTTCAGGGATGGAGCTCGAGGTCGCCGCCCTCGCTCAAGTCGCTGCACAAGCGGTGGCCACGCTGGCGTTCGACGATGGGAGCACCGTCAGCCACGCGTCCTACTTGCCGCCGTCCAACGTCCCGCACCGCCGAGGTCGGGGACTCCTCCGAGGATGAGTAGGGCATGAGAGGCGGCAGGGCATGGTGTGCCAACTAGCTGGTCCGTCTCCCGTGTTTTACTTTTCCTCGCCGGAGACCTCACCTTCACTTCACGGGTCTTGAACCCCGCCCCCATACATGGAGATCACAGATGGAGGACGTCGGTCGCCGCCGTAGAATAGGTTTAGGGTCAGGTTTCTTTTATTTTTTGTCCTATAAAAGTTTGAAATGTAATGAAAATCTGTTGTGTTTGCATTAATCTCGGCCGGTGTATATGAACTTTCACAATAATATACATATTGTAGGAGTACTAGCAAGATGCATGTGCGTTGCACGGAAGATCAAGATCTTGTGGGAGAAAAGGACGAACGAGGGACAGCCTTATCTGCAAATGTGGAGAGGAGTGCGGGTAAATTGTCATAGTTTCCTTCCTATCCGTTAGATATAGATCGGACGGCCTATATTGCAGGATCGGACACACCTTTCTACATCTACGGGAACCTACGAAAGGGTTAACTAAATTGCCTCTCTCTCTCCTCCCCTGATTTTCATGGTGGTGGGCCCCTCCCTCCCCCCAATATACAATCAACAGCTCACACGTTTCACATTACGTTAATTATGTAACTGGGATTACGTAGGTGTAGCATTACTCGTCCTAAAAAACCCAACTAAGCCAACCTCCCAGCATATCGCGCGGGAAAAGACCCGGCCGTGCCGTTTTAGTCAGGATTACCGTATTAATAGTAGTAGTATCGATGGATCGCATGAAGCAACAGATTTTTTTTGAGGGGGCGAAGCACCTAGTTTAAAAGGAAAAAATGCGGTACACTCATAGCACTCCTGTCGCGGTCGCATTGCACCCCACACACGTTCGGTCCTGCACACGGCTCACGCAAACGGAACGCGCTTCGGCTTGCCTCTTCACTGACACGTGGGACTGCACTTGGAGAAACCGACCATGCGCGAAACTCCCCCCGCCCACCGCGCTAAAATCCTCCCCCCACACCCAAAAATTCCCCTCAAATCCGATTCAACCGCCCTTCGGCCAACTAGCCAATAATATTCCCCAAACCCCCCTCCCCCTGTCTCCCTCCACTCCATTCGCTCCGCCAAAGCCGCCCTCCCCGCCACGCCAATACATCAGCGCCGCGGTTCAGTGATCCTCTCGCTCCCACAGTACGCTCTCGTAGACTGCCGTCCTCTAGCCGCGCCGCCACCTCTGGCTATGTTCTTGTGGAGGCGCACGGCGGTCAGCGCCGCCACCGCTGGCGACGTTCGTGTGGAGACGCACAGCGGTCAGCTTCTCCCACGGTATGCGCATTCTAGACAGAGGCCCCGTTCATGTCGGTGTAGCGCTGAATGTTAGCTGATAGACACTGTTAATCTCACTGTTTGCCGAAGTAGTTTACTGTCAATATGCTCTTCTTAAGAAGCTTCCTTGCCCTGTTCTGCACTCAATCTGCTTAGCTAAGATGGCATGCCAAGGCCGATTAGTTGCTAAAATATCCTTCCATATATTTATTGTGACGTAGATTGCCATGGTCTAGTAGCCAATCTGTTAGGTGAAATAGCTCTACACCGTTTTATACTCGATCTTTGTTGCTGCGATGGCCTTCGATAGTTCGATGGCTGTGTGCTCGGCCTCATTGACTGTTGAAACAGCCTGCCATAATTTGGCACTCAAATCTGTTTGCTGAATTAGCTTTACATATATTTCGTTACTTAGATCTGCTTGTCCAAATATCTTGCCATAGCTTTAGACATCGACCTAGGTATTTTTTTCTGGACTTCATAAAAAAGCATATATGTTTTTCCTGTAATATCTAGTAGAAGAACTAATTTGTATGTCTAACAGATGGACAGGACTTGGATAACTTCTGCTCGAAGATTCTCCGCTGCATATGTCGAGGGGGTTGAAAACTTCATGAACTTTATCAGAGCTGAGTACGGTGGTCCAAAATCATATGTGCTCTGCCCGTGTAGCAGTTGTATGAATTCAGTTACAAGACCCCAGTCAACTGTGCAAAATCATCTACACTTGTATGGGATGTCGGTCACATATACTAGGTGGGTTCATCATGGTGAAGCTGTGAACGTCAATTTTATTGACTATGTGGAAGCAGCAGATCACCATCTTGATCTGCCTGATGCTCAGGTGGAAGAGCAGGAGGAGGTGGTGGTGGCGGAGCCAGTGAGTTTGACCAACATTGAAACAATGCTACAAAATGCTCGTGCATTCCGTGAACTTTCACCTGCAGAAGAAAAACGGTGGGCCCGCATGTTGGAACAATGCAACGTTGCTGTCACCCCAGGAAATAAGCCGTCAGTATTCTCAGCTATGGTCACCTTTCTTCAGGTGAAGACATCTGAGTGGATGACCAACAAATCATTCGATGCGATGTTGGCTGCTTTCCGCGAATCTTTCCCAGATGCGTCTGAGCTGCCACACACCTACAGTAAAATGAAGAATTTCCTTCATGCAGTTGGAATTGGATATGATATGATCCATGTTTGTAAGAATAATTGTGTTCTGTTCCGGAAGGATTATGCCAACTTAAGTGAATGCCCTAAATGCAAATCATCGAGATGGAAAGATGGCGATGCTGTGAAGAGGATTCCTCATAATGTTCTGAGACATTTTCCAATTACACCAAGATTGCAGCGGTTGTTTCATGATGCTGAAACAAGAGAGGATGTATTGTGGCATTCTAGGAACCAGGAGTACAGAGATCAGAATGTAATGAGCCATCCATCTCATGGTAGTGAGTGGAAAAGCTTCAGTGATAAACACAAAGAGTTTGCTGCTGACCCGAGAAACATTAAACTTGGCTTAGCTTCAGATGGATTTAACCCATTTGGCCACCAGAGCGCCACATATAGCATGTGGCCAGTGCTTGTTATCCCTTACAACGTGCCTCCAAATGTCTGCACCAAATAATCAAACTACATGATGGCCTTGCTCATCCCAGGTCCAAAAAGTCCTGGAAAGGATTTTGATTTGTTCATGGAGCCTCTTGTGGAGGAACTTCAACAGCTATGGAGGGGTGTTCTCACTCGAGACCTATATAGCAGCCCACCAGCTGATTTCTTTTTGCGTGTTGTTATAATTTGGTGCATCCATGATTATCCGGCTTTGGGCACTATGTCAGGGCGAACGACACATGGTTACAATGCATGTGTTCGCTGTGACAGGAACCCACTGTCATACGCAATACTTAGCAAGATCTGTTACATTGGACACCACCTTTTCCTTGCCAAGGACAAGTCGCTTCCTAGAAAATACGAAAGACATGTGTTCAATGCAAAGCATGAAAATCGTGATGCGCCAAAGAGGCTCACCGCCGAAGAGTTGCAAGTGGAATTAGAGAAGGTCAGGCATATTACACCAGGAAACCATCCTGATAATGGTAGCGGGGAAAGGAAGCGTGGCAGGGCAGAAGAGAGATTATTGTTTACCCACAGGCCACTTTGTGGGACTTGGAGTATTGGAAAGATTTGGATCTGCGGCATAATCTTGATGTGATGCACATCGAGAAAAATATATGTGATAGCATTATCGGCACACTTCTTAATATTGAAGGCAAGACGAAAGATACCTTAAAATCTAGGATTGATTTGACACACCTGGGTATCAGACAGGATTTGCAGGTGCAAGATGAAGGTAAACCACGGGATATGGCACCAGCTGTGTACGTCTTGGACAAGGTAAAAAGAAAAGAATTCTGCGAGGTCCTGTCACGTGTGAGATTCCCACATGGATTTGCTTCCAACCCTGAAAGGAGAGTCGGTGCAGATGAAAACAAGGTATAAGGGTTGAAAACTCATGACTGCCACGTCCTACTTTAAAGGGTTTTACCTGTTATCCTTAGAGGATTGGGCCGCCCTGACTTATACAGAGCAGTTGCAGAGTTGGGACAATTCTTCAGGGAACTCTGCAGTAGGAATATCAGGATAGATGCTTTGGAGCGTCTTAGAGACAAGATACCAACTATCATATGCGACCTTGAGAAGATATATCCCCCAGCCTTCTTTGATGTGATGGTGCATTTGGTTGTTCATCTACCTGATGAGGCACTACTTAGAGGTCCAGTACAGTATGGCTGGATGTACCCTATTGAAAGGCGGCTAGGCACTTTCAAGGGCTATGTTAGGAACAGAGCTAGACCCGAGGGTTCCATTGCAGAGGCCTACATTGCTACAGAAGCGTTGACATTCTGCTCAAAATACATTGAAACAGCTGATCAACTTAGCAAAGAGGTTGGTGAAGACAATCCCAGGCTCAATGTTTTCGATTATTCTGTTCGAGTTACAGGGAAGAGTTGACAAGAGGACAAACCTAAAGATTTGGACAAAATGGTTTGGTATGTGTTGAATAACTGTCCTGAGATACTACCTTATATCAAGTAAGTGCAGTACTGCAACTTATACATCGTAATCTACTAAACTTGCAGCACATTCTTATATATTTAGATGTTTGACGCGATCACTATGTTGTGCAGCATCTACAAAGAGGAGTTACTGCCGCAAAATCCAAGAAACATTGACAAACTGGTTATGGAAGGATTTGCGAAATGGTTCAAGAACCATGTAAGCTTTTGAAGTGCACTGTCAGTTTTTTTAATATATTGAGTACATAAGATGATCAGCTTGTCTATTTTCTAACCATAGGTTAAGAAGATGGATGGGCAGGCAGTTGATGATGCCCTTTACTCACTAGCAATGGGTCCTGATACTCGGGTAAGACATTATGAATCTTGCATTGTTGGAGATGTGCGCTACAACACCCATGCACGAGACGAAGGAAGGAAGACACAAAACAGTGCCATCATGAGCATGGATACGTATGACAAAGAGACAACCGAAATGTATGCTAACATAACAGACATTGTTCAGTTGAAGTATATCTCCAGTTTCGAGGATCATCGGTGTGTGGTTCTGTTGTGTTGTCGTTGGTATAACCTGTTTTCCAGGATCGCAAAACCCAGAGCTGATGATTATTTCAAATCCATCAATGTCAAGGCGGCGTACCAGACCAACGAGCCTTTCATTTTGGCAAATCAAGCAACACAGATATTTTTCTTGGAAGACACATTTGCACGTAGCGATGACTGGAGAGTATTGCAAAGGTTTGAGCAGAGGAATTCGTTTAATGAAGTTGCACAACAAGAAGATGCTTACACTGCTCCTGATGTACAAGATAACACAAATGTTCGTAATATCTTTGAGAACCATCACGTCAATGACGCCGGCAAAAAGATTGCTTGTCGTGCTGTGGACATACAAGAGTTGATCAAGAAGAAGCCAACGTTCGAGGACGTTGAGGACGAAGAAGAAGATGACACCGTGGGGAATTACAATTCAGACTGATACACATGGCGAAGATGTTGACGCTGCTGCTGCGGATGATGATTACATTGCTTTTGTCGTATTTTCCTGTCAGAAGACAATTTTAATCTACTATGTGAAATTGTGTTTGCTATGACAACTGAAACCTGATGAACATGTTGTTTAGTATTTTGCTGTGAGAACATCACTTGTTATGTATGCTGATTTGTGTTTGGTGATTGTATGACAACTAAAACATGATGACATTGTTGTTTAGTTGTACTCATATTTGGCTGTGAAACTTGAATTTGATGACATAGTTTGCTGTTGGACTGCAATTTTCTCGACGTCTTCAAATGAGAACAAAGCTGACCCGACAGGGCCTCTGCTATTTATTTATTTATATGAGCAAAAGGGGATACCCCCTGATTTCCGTTAACAGAAATCATTTGTGACGCCCCCGATTCAATCGTACACTAATCATGCACGCAAATGTGTACGATCAAGATCAGGGACTCACGGGAAGATATCACAACACAACTCTACAAATAAAAAAAAGTCATACAAGCATCATAATACAAGCCAGGGGCCTCGAGGGCTCGAATACAAGTGCTCGATCATAGACGAGTCAGCGGAAGCAACAATATCTGAGTACAGACATAATTAAACAAGTTACCATAAGATGGCTAGCACAAACGGGGATACAGATCAAACGAGGCGCAGGCCTTCTGCCTGGGATCCTCCTAACTACTCCTGGTCGTCGTCAGTGGGCTGCACGTAGAAGTAGGCACCTCCAGTGTAGAAGGAGTCGTCATCGACAATGGCGTCTGGATCCTGGGCTCCATCGTCTGGTCGCAGCAATCGGGTAGAGAAAAGGGGATAGGGGAAACAAGGCAACCGTGAGTACTCATCCAAAGTACTCGCAAGCAAGGAGCTACACTACATATGCATGGGTATATGTGTAAAGGGCCATATCAGTGGACTGAACTGCAGAACGCCAGAATAAGAGGGGGATAGCTAATCCTGTCGAAGACTATGCTTCTGGCAGCCTCCATCTTGCAGCATGTAGAAGAGAGTAGACTAAAGTCCTCCAAGTAGCATCGCATAGCATAATCCTACCCGGCGATCCCCTCCTCGATGCCCTGTTAGAGAGCGATCACCGGGTTGTATCTGGCACTTGGAAGGGTGTGTTTTATTAAGTATCCGGTTCTAGTTGTCATAAGGTCAAGGTACAACTCCGGGTCGTCCTTTTACCGAGGGACACGGCTATTCGAATAGATTAACTTCCCTGCAGGGGTGCACCACATAACCCAACACGCTTGATCCCATTTGGCCGGACACACTTTCCTGGGTCATGCCCGGCCTCGGAAGATCAACACGTCGCAGCCCCACCTAGGCACAACAGAGCGGTCAGCACGCTAGTCTAACCCTAAGCGCACAGGGGTCTGGGCCCATCGCCCATAGCACACCTGCACGTTGCGAACGCGGCCAGAAGGAAATCTAGCCCCCTTAATACAAGCGCGAGCTTACGATCCAATGCGGCGCGCGCCACTCAGTCGCTGACGTCACGAAGGCTTCGGCTGATACCACGACATCGAGTGCCCATAACTGTTCCCACGTAGTTGGTTAGTGCATATAGACCAAATGGCCAGACTCAGATCAAATACCAAGATCTCGTTAAGCGTGTTAAGTATCCGCGAACGCCGACCAGGGCCAGGCTCACCTCTCTCCTAGGTGGTCTCAACCTTCCCTGTCGCTCCGCCACAAAGTAATAGTCGGGGGCCATCGGGAACCCAGGCCCACCACTACCTGGGTGGAACCACCTGCCCCTTCAGCCCCCACCTCCGAACAGTATCACAGGTAATGTAACAGTGTAAAGTATATAGTATATGCCCATGATCACCTCCCGAAGTGATCACGGCCCAGCAGTATAGCATGGCAGATGGACAAGAGTGTAGGGCCACTGATGGAACACTAGCATCCTATACTAAGCAGTAGGATAGCAGGTAAAGGTAACAACAGTAGTAGCAAGGACAGGCTATGCAGCAGTATAGGATTAACTGAAAGCAGTAACATGCTTCACTACTCTAATGCAAGCAGTATAGAGAAGAATAGGCGATATCTGGTGATCAAGGGGGGGCTTGCCTGGTTGCTCTGGCAAGAAGGGGTCGTCGTCGACGTAGTCGATCACAGGAGCAGCATCGGTCTTGGTGTCTACCGGAGAGAAGAGGGGGAAGAAACAATAAATATAAACCAAACAAATCATCATAATGCATAACATGGTAAAACGCGGTGTTAGGGGTGAACTAACGCAGTGCTAGGTGATACAGACGAAGAAGGAAAACATCCGGGAATGTAATCCCGGTTCCGGACCTGTGTCAGACAAATGACCGGAGGGGGAATGTCCCATGTTCAGCATGCTAGGGGCATGTGACAGATGAACGGAATGCGTATCCAGATTCGTTGGATTTTTCTGAGCAACTTTCATGTACAAAACATTTCCATCCGAGTTACGGTATAATTTCTATGATTTTTCAAAGATTAAACCATTTTCTGAAATTCCTTTTATCCATTTACTCTAATACTAGATAACAGAATACTTTCCACACCAGCCCGGGGGCTAGCCATGTGTATGACAGCGGGGCCAGGGGTTCCAATTGACCAAGTCAACGTCCAGTCAGCAGTCAACTAGTTTGACTGTTGACTGGGTCAACTAACAAGGGGGCCCGCATGTCATAGGCTCATGTTCAGATAGAAAAGTTTTAATAGACTGATTAAGTGATGGGGCCACTTGTCATAGACACCGTTTTTATTAAGCCAATAAATAAAAGATAATCAACAAGGGTGGCCTACTTGTCATCTTCTATTAAACATAATTAGCTAGAGCTAATTAAACAAGGACCGGCCTCATATACAAAGAGTCAAACGACCTCTATGGTTGGGCGGCACGCTCGCACGGAGGGCGCCGGCGACCTTGTGCAGCAGGAGGCGGCAGGCAGGAGCAGCCGCCGGCGAGCAGGCGCATGGGCCCGGCGGAGGCAGGGAGGGGGTGCGCGCGGGAGCCGGCAGGGGGGCTACCGGCGACGCGGGCGCGCGCGGCCACGCGTGAGCGGGCTTGGTGGGGAGGCGTCAAGCGAAGCCGGAAGCAGCGGCACGAGGTAGCGGTCGGGTGGAGCCGTTGCGGGAAGCGGCCGCCGGCATGGCTCCAGCTCGGCCAGGCGCGGCCTCTGGCGCGGCCAAGTGAGCGATGCAGGCAGGCGGCTGGAGGCGGGCTCGGTAGCGCGCAGGGGCGCGGCTCCAGGCGGCGTGGGACAGGGGCGGCAACGGCGATAGTGGTTGCGGTCAGCGCGGGCGGGGGGGCACGAGTGCGCAGCCAGGGCGCGGGGCGCGCGTCAGGAGGCCCGCGGGGCGCGGACGATGCCTAGTGAGCGGGGGCGCGGTGAGTACGAGGTCGCAGTGAACTTCGGGCGCGAGCGAGACGGCTCCAATCGACGGTGGAATCGATGGGGG
Organism: Aegilops umbellulata; assembly: GCA_032464435.1. Lineage (NCBI taxonomy): Eukaryota > Viridiplantae > Streptophyta > Magnoliopsida > Poales > Poaceae > Aegilops > Aegilops umbellulata. The sequence goes on along the minus strand of CP136055.1, from coordinate 315,800,191 downwards.
AAAGGGGAGGGGAACGCGGCTCACTAGGAGGAGGGCGGTTGGAGTGGTGTCGGAGAGGCGAATCGAGGCGGCGACCGTGGCGGTGCAGACGGGAAGAAGAGGACGATGGCGATGATGCGGCAGTTCCCAGTGTCGATCTGTGGGCGGAGAAGATAAGGACGAGCCCGACGAAGCTGCTGGACTTCCAAACGCAGCTCGAGGTGACCGGTGGCCGCATCAATGGCGATGGCGCTTCGGCGACCGCGTCGGGCGTGAAGAAACGGAGGGGACGAGCGAGACAGAGCGGCTGAGATGGAGAGGAGAGAAGGGATTAGGGTTTGCCAGGGAGTGAGGGGGGGCTCTTATCCACGTGAGGAGGCGGCGGATGCACGACGTGTGGAGGATCCGCGGCGTGTACGAGCGAACGGAGACCACTGAGGCTTCTATGAACAGGAGATTGAGGATGGCTGCGGGGTGGGCTGGGCCTTCACTATTAACTCAAGGCCCAGTTGCGAAAGTGAGCTCTACATTTTTTTATTCCCTATTTCTATTTAGTTGCTGTTTTATATTTAATTGGTCCTCCAAATCAATTTTTATATATTTGGAACTTGTCACATAAATTATGTACAATATTGTGGTGTTGCACAAAAGTTTCAGGGCACTTGCGATAGTTAAGATATTGTCTTGACAAAAGAAAAGGTCAATTAAATGGATGTTGTTCCACTGTTTAATTCCTAGGGGCATTCCAACAACTTATATAATGTTGGTTTCTACATGAAAGATAGTTAGTGAAATTTTGCTATAACATTAACACTTTTGTTCGTTTATTTGAAGAAGTTTTATTTTTACTCACTATTTGATCCGTTGAATTGGAAAGGATCTTAGATCTCAATGACTAATAGTGAGTTAACGATGATGACTTGGCATCATTAGAGAGTAGTTACTGTAGCATGATTCTCGGGGTGTTACATCATTAGATGTTCACAACACTACACCCAGCATGCTACACAGGTTTCATTCATTACTAGTTTCAGCAAAGTGCTCATGTCGTCGCCACTGAATACATCACGAGTGCTACATACACTGCAAATAAAGAGACAATCATCCTACAGAGCACATCGATTTTGCCCATTATCTTCACAAGCTCTTTCATCTCCTCATTGCTGTCAAGGCCGTTCAGCAGCTGTTGCTTGGCCATGATCAGAGGAACTGCATCTTTAACCTTCTGATCTGCATCTTCCTCTTCTGTCGTTCCTTCAGTTACTTGTCCAACACCCCAACCTGCTGGTATTGGGATTCCTCGGCTAACCAAATAATCAGCGTAGTTGCATTCCCCCACATCATCAACTTCCCAGAAATACAAATCACACGAATCTTCCCTTTTCTGCACGAATCAAATTGGTAGATCATCAACCAAACTATTAAAAAAATCAGCAACTGAAAGCAGCAGAATTGCACTTAAACATATTATTACCCCATGATTCGGGCATTTGTAGAAGACTCGGCCAGGGTTGCGGATTGTGGTTGAGACGCGACGGATGACTCTGCGTGATTTGTAGCAGTGGCACCACACCAACGGCAGCGGGTTGCAATGAGCAATCGGCTACGGTGCGTGTGCCGGCAAGGGTGTGATGAGACCCACAGGCGATGGTACAGGTTGTGACTTGGCGCATATCTGGTTGTTGCCTGCTGAAGAGCAGGCGGACGAGCAGCCAGCGGATATGGTTGCTGTGGCCAGAGCTTCTGATGCTAGGCAGAGTAAGTAGAGAAGAGGAGAAGCGAACATTGGATATGTCAGTTTCATTACTTGAAGAGTAGCATAGCACCATATATAGTCATAGTCTAGGTTTGGATTCGAACCAGCTATAGGAGCACGTCTTTCTTTTTTCTAAAACTCGGCAACGTCTCTTTACTGGTACACTAGCTTGTTCTGTACGCCTTCCCAAGTCTTTGATTGTCTTCCCATTTTTTTGCGAGGAAGGAAGGAGGACAAAATTGAGAGTTCCTGGGACTCGAACCCAAGACCTCTCGGTTGAAAACCAAGGGTGCTAGTCACTTATGTGGCGAACGTTCCCTGTGAGGAGGACGGCAGACGAACGCATTTTCCTCGCAGTTTTCTTCCTATATATAAAAAAGTATGCTACTTGGTGTCCGCTTAGTCAACAAAGGATTGTGCCAACCTTGACCGTTGGATTGACATTCAACGTCTGTCGCGTTTCTTCAGTCTCTTCTTCCTCGAGCCGCCAAAGCCAAACCAGCGCCGGCGGGACCGCCTGCTCCCGCCTCCCACGGCTGGCTGTGATCTGCCCCGGCTCCTGTTCGTTCCCGTCCAAGGCCTCATCATCGTCCTCCGCCTTGGTTCGCTCACCACGGCTCTGCCCTCCGGTGTTGTCAACATGGTCAACAACCGAGAGGAATAAGGAGATGATTGTACATGGTGAGGATGACAGTAGGGACCCAGCAGCGCGCGCAGTAATTTTGTTTTTTGGGACGGAGAAGGGTATCAACTGGGTTGTGCGGGACCCGTGGCCTGTCTAGCCCAGGCTTTTATTTCATATGTTTAGCACATGACCAGGCCAGTTTGTTTTTTTCCTTTCTGAAAATTGCTAGCCAGCTATTTTGTTTTTTGCAGAATAACCAACGTAGGCCTACTTGCTTTTCTACGCCCTGCTGGGCCGGAAATATTTCAAGATGAGGAGGGATGCATTTTGCCCAGAAAATGGGCTATAAGTAATAATAAATGGGCTGTAAAATGAAAAAATACAGCAAACAGACAATTAGTTCCAAAATACTGTTTTCTTTCTGATTTTGATATTTTAAATTTCATTGTTTTTGTGCGGGTAAAATTTCATTGAATTTAAATTAAGGTATATTTAGATTTAAAATTAATTTGAATCTGGCTAGAAATTTCGGGTTGTATGCTGTTTGGGACAGATTTGGAGGCTGACTTGTGGGTCAACTAGGTTGACGTGTACTTTGGCTTTGTCAACTTGTGGGACAGATTTGGATGTCAGCAGTGATCGTTGGATGTTAATCCAACGGCCGTGCTTCTTCTTCAATATCCGATATTCTTGCTCCAGCCGCCCAAACCAGCTCCGGTGGGACTGCCTGCTCCCGCCTCTTGTGGCCGGCTGTGCTGCCGCACAGCCCGCACCGCCCCATCCTACTTCGTTGCTGGCCAGGCCATTCCTCTACTCATCCACACCTCCTGTTATTTTCCGGTGATGGCAGCCGGACCAGTAAACCCTCGTACTCCCCACCGCATGGGCAACCATTGCCGAGTATTCCCCGGCTCTGTGTCGTTCCCTTCCTAGGCTTCGCCATCGTCCACCGACATGGTGCTCTCGGCGCGGCCTGGTCAACTTGGTCAATGAACGACATCCATCGGATGTGGACTGTACGCGCAAAATAATGATTCCTCCACCTGACAGCTAGGACCCACCGGAAGGGCCTCTGTATTTCGCGAAAAAATGTTCCCCCCGCTGACATGTCGGACCCACCAGCTATATCTTCGCACGCAAGGAAGTGCCTCCTTATTACGCACAAAAAAATGAATACCCCCTGCTAGCTGGGACCCACCATAGTGGGAGGATGACTTGTGGGCCAACAAAGTTGACGGGGACGGAGGGCTTTGTCAACTTAGTCAATATGAACGATCCTAGCTCCAGTGACCGTACGATGTCCATCCAACGGCCGTAGTGCTTCTTCAACCTCTGGTATTCTTGCTCCAGCCGCCCAAAGCAGCGCCGGTCGTGCCGCATGCTCCTGCCTCCCGTGGCCGGCTGTGCTGCCGCGGAGGCCTCACCGCCCCCTACTATTCCCACCGCTGGCCAGGCCCTACGGCGACGACAACCTCACATCGCAGCCGAACTAGTGAACCCTCGTACTCCTCTCCGCGCGGGCTTCCGCTGCCGTGTCTTCCCCGGCTTCGCGTCGTCCCCTTCCTAGGCCTCGCCGTCGTCCACCGCCGTGGTGCTCTCCGCGCGGCGTGGTCAACGTGGTCAAGGAACGACTTCCATCGGAAGAGTACTGTACGTGGAGAGGCTAATAGCTGGATCCACGGCCACAGCCCAGTTTTTTTGTGATTTGCCAAGAAAGTCGCTTTGTCAGGCCTATTGGGCTACAAATCTTCCAAGACGAGGAGAGCTTTCATTCGGTTGGCCGAGAAAATGGCCCATCAGTAATGAGAAATGGGCTGTACATTTTTAAAACACATCAAACCGGCAATTAGTTTCAAATATCTTTTTTTCATTTCAAGATTTTAAATTACATTAATTTTTATGCGTGGAGAATTTGTTGGATTTTATATTGATATACGTTTATTTTTAAAATCAGTTTGAATGTGAGTCAAAATTTCGGGATTAAAAACAGTTCGGACCGCACCGAAATATGCAAAATTTCGTATAATTTTTTAACCGTGGCCACAATTTGGGCTGTAATGCTAACGAAAAGAATATGGGCTCCAAAAAAATCCTTAAGAATTAGCAAATGGGCTGAAAATTATTAGAAATAATGGCAGATGGGATGTATGCTGTTTTCCACAGATTTGATGCTTTCCTAAAAAAAGGTTGACGCACAAGCAGTGACTGTTGGATGTCCATCCAACGGCCGTCGTGCTTCTTCAATCTCTGCTCTTCCTACTCCAAACCCTCAAACAAGCGCCGGCGGGACTGCCTGCTCCCTCCTCCCCGCGGTCGGCTGTGCTGCCGCGCAGGCCTCACCGCCCCACCGTACTCCCATCGTTGGCCTAACCATCCCTCTACTCACCCACACCTGCTGTTATTCTCCGACGACGGCAGACGAACCAGTAAACCCTCGTACAGTCATACTCCCCTCCGCGTGGGAAACAACTGCCGAGTCTTCCCTCGTACATGCATCTGAAGTGGACTGTACGTGGAGAGGCCGACAGCTGGGTCCACGACCGCACACAAGGAAATGCCTCCTTATTATGCACAAAATAATGATTCCTCCACCTGACATCAGGGGCCCACCGAAAGGGCCTCTGTATTTCGTGAAAAAAACATTACCGCCACTGACAGCTCAGACCACCAACTATATCTTCGCACGCAAGGAAGTGCCTCCTTATTACGCACAAAAAAATGAATACTCCCCCTGTTAGCTGGGACCCAGTATAGTGGCAGGCTAACTTGTGGGCCTACTAAGTTGACAGGGACGGAGGGCTTTGTCAACTTAGTCAATATGCACGATTCTAGCTCCAGTGACCGTACGATGTCCATCCAACGGCTGTAGTGCTTCTTCAACCTCTGGTCTTCTTGCTCCAGCCGCCCAAACCAGCGCCGGTCGTGCCTCGTGCTCCTGCCTCCCGTGGCCGGCTGCGATGCGGCTGAGGCCTCACCGCCCCTACTACTCCCACCGCTGGCCAGGCCATCCCTCTACTCACCCACACCCCCTGTTACTCTGCGGCGACGGTAGCCTCACACCGCAGCGAACCAGTGCCCTCGTACTCCTCTACGCGTGGGCATCCACTGCCGCGTCTTCCCCGGCTCTGCGTCGTCCCCTTCCTAGGCCTCGCCGTCGTCCACTGCCCTGGTGCTCTCAGCGCGGCATGGTCAACGTGGTCAAGGAACGGCTTCCATCGGACGTGGACTGTATGTGGAGAGGCTGACAGCTGGGTCCACGGCCGTAGCAAGGAAGTGCCTCCTTATTACGTGCAAAATTATTCCTCCACTTGACAGTGGGGACCCATCGGACGGGCCACCGTATTTCGCCCCCTGACTGCTGGGACCCACCAGCTACATCTTCGCACGCAAGGAAGTGCCTGACAGTCAGGACCCACCTGGTCGAAGCGTACGTAGCATTGTCATTCTGGTCGCGAACGTGTATGTACATATATACTGGTGGAGGTAGAAGCGCGCACGTGTTGTAGTAGAGGCGGCTAGGGTGCAAGAAACAAAATACGGCCACGTATGTGTACATACGGGCGGGGTCTCGAACGCCTACTCGCGCATACGTACGGCCAGGGCTCGTGTACATGGCTGGGTCGGAACGGAGAAACAATGTCGTCGTCGTGTTCATGGGGAGGCAATGGAATGCGTCGTGTTCATGGGGAGGCAACGGAATGCGTCGTGTTCATTGGGAGGCAATGGAACGCGTGGGAGCCAACCGGCTGGGTCGGAACGGAATGCGTGGTCGTGTTCATCGGGAGGGCTTGGACGGAACATGCGATGGAAACGAGGCCTGGCGTACCGCACAACGGAGGAAACGGACCTCCTATGTTCGGAACGGGCTCCTGTTGATTGGGAGGGGTCTGGCGTACCGCAAAATGGAGGAAACAGACCTCCTACGGTCGAAACGGGGGTCCTGTTGATCGGGAGGGGTGTGGCATACCGCAAAACGGAGGAAACAGACTTGTGCTGGAGCGCTACGGTCGAAACAGGGGTCCTGTTCATCGGGAGGGGTGTGGCGTACCGCAAAACAGGACTCCACGGGATACTGTTCATCACCACCGTCGACCCCCTCCAGCCTCCACGAGCTACTGTTCATCCACCGTCGACCTCCTGCAGCCTCCACGGGCTCCTGTTCATCCAGCCTCCACCGCGCGCTACTCCACCGGCTACTGTTCAACCACCCCTCCACCGTGTACTGTTCATCCAGCCCTCCACACCACGGGGTCCTGTTCAACCACCCCTCCACGGGCACCCCTCCACCGTCTACTGTTCATCCTGCCCTCCACACCACGGGGTCCTGTTCATCCACCCCTCCATGGGGTCCTGTTCATCCAGCCCCAACCGGCTCGATCGATCGGGGTCCTGTTCATCCAGAGGCAACACCATGGGGTCATGTTCATCCACCCCCACCGGGAACTGTTCATCCAACCCCCCCCCCCCCCCCCCCGCAACGCTCACTGTTCATCCAGAGGCAGGATCGATCGACTTCAGTTAGCAGCAGTAGCCAAGGAATCGCTCGATCGGGTTCAGTTAACAGTCATCGATCGATCGCTCGGGTTCAGTAACGCGTAGCCTGCAGTGCAATCGCTCGGGTTCAGTTAGAGCCCAATGCCTCGCTCGGGTTCAATTAGAGCCAACGCCTCGCACACACGCGCGTACATGTATGAGAGAAACGCGCATCGCTTGGCCCCCGACCTCCCACCGTAACCGGGAACTCCCTGAAATTTTCCTCCCCCTCGCTTGTACCATGGTTTTTTCCGTCATGGACGGCCCAAAGAATGTCATGCAGCTGCGTCTCCGGCCCACCCAGGACGAAAAGCCCATTTCTGTCATGATTTTTTGTCATAGAAGTAGGGGCCCACCACATCTATGATGATACCGGGTTTTGTCACAATTATCGTCATAGAAGTGTCATATGTATGACAGAAAAAATTTCGTTCGGCCCAAAATGTCACGGATGTGTCTTTTTTTGGTAGTGTCAATGCCGATACCGCAATTTTAACATTGGAAGGAAATTGCCAGTTTACACCTCTGAAGTTGAAGTTGGGACGACTCAAACGTCACTGCAACGACATGGGGACGCTTATGGCAGCCTTGGTGAAGTATGTCGATTCTGATAGTACCAGGGATCCCGAATCTAATGATGACAAGACAGGGAAGGGAAAGAAGAGGGGCAGCACAAAAGGGCAGCAGCATAACCTGGCGGGTCATGGAAACAACGGTAAGCGTAAAGCGGATAACAGTTTAGATTTTGTGGCTAACACCAACGCACAGGAAAAAGGTCAGTGTCGTAAGGGTAAACCGCCCCAGCGTGGTGGGATACCAAGTCCCAATCCAGAGCGCCTGACTCACCTGTTAAACCAGCCTTGCCCGAAACACGGGTCGCGGGATAAGCCGGCCACGCACCTCTGGAAGGATTGTTATATTATGCAGGAGTTCAAAAAATCAGTTTTTTTCGGTATGATCATGGACCGGGCGGCGGTTCAGGCCCCGGATCTCATGGGCCGCGTTACGGTGGAGGCAGTTCTGGTTCAGGATTTCACGCTAATCAAGGCGGACATGGCAATCAAGGCAACCAAGGTGGTTATAATCATTAGGGGAGTCAGCAGCAGTCAGGTTATCAGAGCAACCCGAAGCAGTTGAATAGTGGACAGTACCATGTCTTCACCACAAGCCTATGCAAGCGTGATCAGAAGCTACACAAAAGGGCAACGAACTCTGTTGAACCGGCGGTGCCCCGTTACTTATGCTGGTCTGAACAGCCCATTGTGTGGAGTCGTGAGGATCATCCACCTCGGGTTGATAATCCGAGTCATCTAGCATTGGTGGTGGCACCTCAAGTTGGAGGTTATAAGTTCACCAAGGTACTCATGGATGGGGGAGTAGTATCAATATCCTTTATTATGAAACTTTCCGTCGCATGGGGTTAACAGACAAAAATCTTAAACCGTCCAACACGGTCTTTCATGGTGTGGTACCTGGTAAATCGGCGTATCCAGTTGGTAAGATAGCCCTGGAGGTTGCTTTTGGAGATGAGCATGATTCAAGGTCAGAGACATTGACTTTTGAAGTGGTGAAAATCAAGAGCATGTATCATGCCCTGTTTGGACGGCCGGCTTATGCTAAGTTCATGGCAAGGCCCTGTTATGTCTATCTGCAGCTCAAGATGCCGGGTCATAAGGGGACCATCACGGTTCATGGGAGCCGTAAGATCGCTTTGGAGTGTGAAGAAGGTGATGCAGCATATGTTGAGTCGGTTTGTGCAACAGAGGAGTTGAAGTTCTACAAGGACAATGTTGATCCGGCGGATATGACTTCTTTGAAAAAGCCAACTACAGAGCATGATCCGGCCTTGAAGTTTAAAACGGCTGATGAGACTAAGTTGGTTGATTTTGTTCCAAGCGATTCATCCAAGCAGTTTAGCATCAGCGCTAACTTGGATCCGAAATAGGAAAGTGCGCTCATCGAGTTCATCCGTGAGAGTCGGGACATCTTTGCGTGGAAGCCTACTACGATGCCAGGTGTACCGAGAGACCTCGATGAGAACACTCTCAATGTCGATCCCAAGTATAAACCGGTCAAGCAGTTTCTTCGCCAGTTCAATGAAGAAAGACGCAAGGCTATTGGTGAGGAGGTAGCCAGGCTCTTGGCGGCTGGGTTCATCGTTGAAGTATTTCATCCTGAATGGTTGGCTAATCCGGTGCTGGTGCTAAAGAAGAACGACACTTGGCGTATGTGTGTGGACTACACATATTTGAACAAGGCTTGTCCGGCAGATCCTTTTGCTCTCCCTCGTACTGATCAAATCATTGATGCTACGGAGGTTTGTGAGCGTTTGAGCTTTTTGGATGCATATTCTGGTTACCATCAGATCAAAATGGCAGTTAAGGACCAGAAGAAGACAACGTTTATAACTCCTTTTGGAGCCTTCTGCTATGTATCTATGCCTTTTGGGCTCAAGAGTGCCCAGGCGACTAATCAACGCTGTGTGCAGAATTGTCTTCATGATCAGATCGGCCGCAATGTTCATGCTTATGTGGATGATATTGTGGTAAAATCCAGAAAGAAAGAAACATTGATAGATGACTTGAAGGAGACCTTTGATAACCTCCAGGTTTATAAAATGATGCTTAATCCACCCAAGTGTGTTTTCGGTGTACCTACAGGCAAACTCTTGGGCCTTCTGGTGTCTAACAGGGGCATTGAAGCTAATATGGAGAAAATCAAGGCTATAACTTCTTTGGCTAAACCGAAGTGTATCAATGATGTTCAATGCCTGGCAGGCTGGATTGCCGCCTTGAGCCCGTTTATCAGTCGCCTTAGTGAGAAGGCCATCCCTTTATATCAGATGCTGAAGAAGACGGATGACTTCATCTGGAGTGACGCCGCCAATGAAGCATTTGAAGATTTAAAGCGGCAGCTGGCTAATCCACCGGTTCTTGCCGCTCCTGTTGATAAAGAGCCATTGTTGTTATATGTGGCAGCTAGCGCCCGGGTTGTTAGCGTGGCTATTGTGGTGGAGCGCAAGGAGGCCGTAAAGGAGTATCCGATTCAACAGCCGATTTATTACATTAGTGAGGTACTTATTGAGTCCAAGCAAAGGTACCCGCATTGGCAGAAGCTGGTGTATGGAGTTTTCATGGTGAGCGGGAAGCTTAAGCAATATTTCCAGGGTCACCCAATTACTGTGGTCAGCTCTGCTCCTTTGGGGGATATAATCCAGAACAGGGAAGCGACTGGCCGGATTGCCAAGTGGGCTATTGAGCTTGGGCCTCACGGGTTAAAGTATATGCCTCGGACGCCGATCAAGTCCCAAGCATTGGTGGACTTCATCAATGACTGGACAGAGTTACATGCGCCAGAAGAGAAGTCGGATCATACTTGTTGGACTATTCACTTTGATGGGTCCAGGCAATTGGAGGGCTCGGGGGCTGGACTCGTTTTAGCTTCCCCACGGGGTGATAAGTTTTGTTATGTTCTCCGTTTAATGTTCCCTTGCACTAACAATGCAGCTGAATATGAGGCTTTACTCCACGGTCTTCGGATGGCTAAGGAGATGAATTTAAGCCGAGTTAAGTGCTTCGGTGACTCAGACCTGGTGGCTCAACAATTGTCTGGTACTTGGGATTCCAAGGACCCACTCATGGCGGCATATCGTCGAGAGGTGGATATTGTTGCAGGTCACTTCAAAGGTTATCAGGTCGATCATGTGGACCGGCGAAAGAATGAAGCGGCGGACGCTTTAAGTCGCCTGGGTTCCCAACGTAAACCGGTTCCACCCAACGTCCTTCTGGATGTGCTACATAAACCGTCGGTCAAGCTCCCAACAGAAGAGGATTTGGTTGTTCCTGACCCGGAGGCTCAGTTGGTGGCGGCGCTTCATGTCATCTCGGATTGGACGGTCCCGTACTTGGTGTATATGAATCGGGGCGAGTTACCAAAGGATGAAACCTTGGCCGGGCAGATAATCCGGCGGTCCAAGTCCATGACTATTGTCAATGGAGAGTTACACCATTGCAGTGTAACAGGGGCGTTTCAGCACTGCGTGTCTCCTGAAGAAGGCCGCGAAATTTTGCGTGAGATCCACAAAGGAGATTGTGGTCACCACGCCGGTTCAAAGTCTCTGGTAGCCAAGGCTTTTTGTCACAGTTTTTATTGGTTGACGGCTCATGCTGATGCTGAGGACTTGGTCAAAAGGTGTGATGGATGTCAAAAATTCTCACGACGCGCTCATGTACCGGCTCAAGAGTTGAGGATGATTCCAATCATTTGGCCGTTTGCGACTTGGGGGCTGGATATGGTTGGGCCCTTTAAGAGATCTAAGGATAAGAAGACCCACCTATTGGTGGCAGTTGACAAGTTCACTAAGTGGGTGGAGGCAAAGCCAGTCGGTAAGTGTGTTGCAGCTACGGCGGTTCAATTTATCAAGAAGGTGATTTTCCGGTTTGGCTTTCCACACAGCATTATAACCGATAATGGTACCAATCTATCCAAAGGTGCTATGAAGGAGTTCTGTCAGCGTGAGCACATCCGGCTTGACGTATCATCAGTGGCTCACCCCCAATCTAATGGTCAAGCGGAGAGAGCCAATCAAGAGATCTTGAGAGGCATCAAGCCCCCGCTTATGGTTCCTTTGCAACAGACGTCGGGTTGTTGGGTGGAGGAGTTACCTTCTGTGCTATGGAGTATCAATACCACGCCCAACAGATCCACGGGTTACACACCTTTTTTCATGGTTTATGGAGCGGAGGCGGTTCTCCCTAGTGACATCCGTCATGACTCGCCTCGTGTGGAGACTTATGTGGAAGTTAACAATGAGAAGGCTCGACAGGAAGCACTTGACCTGTTAGATGGCGAGCGTGATATTGCAGCAGCCCGTTCGGCAATTTATCGGCAAGATCTGCGTTGTTATCACAGCCGCCGGTTTAGAACCAGAACTTTTCAAGAAGGCGATTTGGTGCTCCGACTCATCCAGGATTAGACGGATATGCACAAGTTATCCCCACCTTGGGAAGGACTCTTTGTGGTCAGCAAGAATCTGCATAACGGGTCATACAACCTTATAGATGTTCGAGAGCACAAAGACTCACGTAAATCGGAGGAGGAGACCCACCGGCCATGGAATATCGCTCATCTTCGGCCTTACTATACTTGAGCCACAAGCTTTGCTCATGTACATAGTTATGACAATATATATACTATGATCAATATAATAAACCGGCGCCTCAGCTAAAGCGGGGTATCCGTTGTTTTTCTTACATCATGTGTGGTTACATGGGGGCTTCTGTTTATAAAGCGGCGTCCGGTCTACCCCTTGATTCAGCTTATAAAAGCCTTATATAAACATCACTTGGTGGCTTGGTCGTACTTGAACCATAGCTACACCTCTTGATCGGCGCAAGGCCATCAGAAAAATCACTTGGGGGCTTGGTCGTGTCCGAACCATAGCTATGCCAGAAAACTACTTAGGGCCAAAGAGAGTGTTGCAAAATAACAACTCAAACATAGGCACCCACTGAGCACATCTCAAAATATTGCTTGGGGATTCTTTGCTATCGCAATGAACAAAGAATCTACACTTGTAATAGGCTATCAAGCCACGGCTTGGAAGCCTGGTGTATACACCTAAAACCCCGGGTTAGCCTGCCTTTTTAAGTAAGTCACTCCGTCCAGGTAAACCTGCTATGACCGGTCGAACTTTGACAAGTCAATCTCATAAGACCCTAAACTTGTCAAAGTTAAAACGACGATTGGTTAAAGATTGAGGTCCATCTTAAAAGGCTTTGTAAAATGGTTTAACTCAGTGGCCTGGCAGCCTATGAAAAGCCTCGAATTTGGGGCCTGGCAGCCCGTGAAAAGCCTCGACTACAAGTTTTTATATGACTTTTATTTGCCAAGTTATTTCTCCTTTGATGAGATTTATGACGTTTTCGGTAAACCGGCGTTCTTTAACCCGGTTCGGCTCTCAACTACAAAGTTGTCAGTACATGATCTGTTATAATCCGGAGTTTATTAAACCCGGACTGGTTTCGACTATAAGTCGACAGTATTGAATATGGATAAAATGGTGTTTATCACAACCTAGTACGGTTTTATCATAAACCGGCATAGTATGAAAGGAGTTATCATTACTCAAGATTGGGGTTATCACCCTCACTACAAAAATTGGTCAACCAACGATGTGATTTAATGTCACAGGTATCATTTATTTTCATATTTGATTATCTTTCTACAGCCTTGGTTCTAAACCCTGGCTATCTATATATATATATGGGTATCATGACCCGTCTAGTGGTAAACCGCCAGGACACTTTCCATTTCTTGTATGCAGGAATAGCTTGAATAAATCGCTATGGATTCTGAACATCATATGTCTTAAAACATGACGGATTAACAAGCGTCAGGCAAAAATAAATATGCACGATGGCATAGCAGACCAAGTGTTTTAACTAGCCTATTACAAGGCGTTTCAGTGCCTAAAAGAATAATTGTTTTTCAGCAAGTGTGGCGGTTCGCAGAAGGCTAACCCGGCCTCCGGATCATGGTTCGTCACCAGGTTGACTTGACATCTGCGGATCATCTTGCACCGGTTCATCCTCCTCATCTCTACCCAGTGGCTGGAAGTCAATAGTTGCCCAGTTGATCCCAGCTAGGGCTTGGAACACAGCTTCGTCGCTTATAAGGGTGGACGGTTCAATGTCAGGGGCATAGGTGTGCTTACGAATTGGCGGGATGAGATTTTGAACCTCAGGAGTTGGTGCAGCAACTCGTTTGTTGTTGACGTCATAACTCGCCTGATAATGTGAAAGATCAGCTTTGGCAAGCCAGCGAACGTACTTCCCGGTTTATGGCTCGGAGATCATCATTGCCAAATTCTGATCCGTCTTCTTTTAAGCTCGGATAGCCTTTACCTACATCCTCCGGATCAAGATCAGGTGCTCTAATTGCGCTATCCCAGGCAAAAGCATGGGACCAGCCCTTGCAGCAGATCTCTTTAGCTCTTCTACCCGGGCAGGTAGCATTGACAACCTTTCTAAGGTATCTTTGATTAAATTTGGGGGCGGCTTGTTGTGAGAAGCAGTGCAAATAATCCGTTGCGCGCCGGTATATAACTGTTGTATAAGAGTATAGGCAGCCTTCAGCTTCTTCTGTACGTCAGAGCCCAGATGGCTAATGCGAGTTCCTGCATCATTACAAGTGTCAGTAAACCGGCGATGTATGGATGGTATGTTGAAAACTTAAAGACAGGATAGTTACCAAACACAACAGCAGTCATGGCATGTATTTGCCGCTTTACACCAGTCAGCTCGTCTACCACCGGTTTAAGAGATGCTTCTGTGTCCTCGGCTCTTTTTTGCAATACGGATTTTTCTATCTCCCAATCCGACCGCTCCTTGTTGAAACTCTCCTTCAGCTTTTCCATAGCGGCTAAGGCACTGGCCAGCTCCTCTTTGGCTTTGGAGGTTTCTGCTTGCTGGGACTTGATGTTTTCTTGTAGATCGGCGGTTTGAGTTTCCTTTTTGCTCAGTTCAGCCTATAACAGACAGACATATCATGAATTGACGGTACATATTTGAAGTACCAAGCACATAACAAGTTATGCACCTGATAATTGGGGGCTAATGCATATTTGCTTGTTCTCGGAAATTTCTACAAGTCCCAAGCACAATACAAGTATTACTCTTGGCACTTGGGGGCTAATGTATGTTTGCTCAAAGTAACGTTATGGGTATTCTTCTAAAGTCCCGGTTCATCCTCATAAGTTAAACCGACCCTTGGGGACTACACCAGCGAAAGATACAATATTACAATTCTAAAGTACCGGTTCATCTTAAAGAGATAACCCGGTCCCTGGAGGCTAAGCATGCAAAGTTAAGATATTACAAAGTCCCGGTTTATATTAACATCATAAACCGGCCCTTGGGGGCTACTGGAGTTGACATTTGAAATTGGACATAAGAGAAACAGTAGTGTAGTTACCTCATATCGCTCCTTCATCAGATTTACTAAACCGGCTTCATAGTCGCGGCTAGTGTACAGACGGTTCAAGAAGCCAGAGTGAATGTCTTGGGCGTTGAGATGGGCGTAGCTGGACAAATCGATGTTCCATTTACCTTTTCCCATAGCAGAAAGCTCATCCTTGGCGCTATGCTTGGATAAAGCGACCGGGTTGCCAGGAGCGGTGTGGCTGACGCCAGTAATCATAATGTCATCTTCTTTATCTTCAGCAGCCTTCACTGGAGTGGACGGTTTATCAGCAACCTTAGCTGGACTGGCCGTTTTATCATCCGTACGAGCCGGACTAGTCGGTTTGTCAGTGTGACCTGTGGTGTCAACTTCTACTCGTTCAACAACGAAGTCATAATCTTGTGGTGGCGGATCATCAAGCAGAACATCAACATTGGTCTCTACTGGTCTGGGGTTTTCTCTGGTTCAATAACCACATTTCCTTCTGATGTTTGTTTAACTGAGCCTTCTTGCTGGGTCTTGGCTTGGCACTGAGAAGAATAAATATAAAGGTCAATACATTGTGTAAAACATAAGGCATTGAAAATAAATTTAAAGGTATGACTCACCCAGGAACTGTCTTGAGGGGTGGAAGCTGTGTGGCCGATGACTTGCCAGAGGATGAGTGAGGCGTGCCCTGATAATTTGAATCAGACGGATTAAGAGGCTGACGGAAACAACCCGACTTGGGGCAAGAAGTGTCAAGAATGTAAGAGACCTCTGATTGACGTTTCCGGACTGGAGTGTTTGGTAAACCGGCGGAGGTAACTACCTGGCCGCTGTGCTGGGTTGTGTGGCGAGCTTCGTGTTGCTGCGTCTTCAAAAGAAAGTTTGGGTCCAAGTGAGCAAGGGGGTGAGAAAATTTTACTTTCCGGTTTGCTCGACGGATTTTCGGTGTTGGCAGAGGATCCGAACCAGAGGAAAGGATAATTACCTCTACATCATCAGCTTGGCTGCCTTCAGCATCGTCCTGATAATAGTCATTGTCAATAAGGTGTATAAAAAATGAACCAAGAGAGTCAAGTTCTACCTCTGAGTCCGGATTAGCCAAGTCAGCATCGGCATTTGGTTCGGAAGATGCAGTGGTTTTCTTCTTGGCAGATTTTTTGGTAACTTTGGTCTTCGGGCGAGTTGGTTTTGCCGGTTTATCCTGGGGTTTCTTCTTCCAGAACGGATCATCACCCTGTCAAAAATGGACAAAATTTGAGAGAGTACTTAAAAAGGGGCAAGTTAAAACAAGAAAGTTGTGACTCTTACAGTTGGCGGTTTATTAGAAACGTAGAAGGGGTTCAATCCGGTTTGGCTGGAGACAGCTTCCGGTTCATTCAACATTTTCTTGACGGCCTCAGTAACTTCAACTTCTGTTAGCTGAATGACGATATGTCGTTGAGGGTCTTTTAATTCCCCTGTGTATTCACACAATAAACCGGGACGCCAGCTTAAAGGCAGAATGCTCCAAGATATCCAGCAGCGGACAAAGTCAACACCTGTTAAACCATTTGCCATAAAGGCTCTGAGTTTTGATAGTTGTGGTGCATAATTGGACCGTTCCTTGGCAGTCAGCCTCTGAGGAAACGGATGAGTGTTGCTAAGCCGGTGAGGGTGGTAACCCTGCAGAGGATTTTCGTCAGTTGGAGATGTGTCTTTGTAGTAAAACCAAGTCTGATTCCTGTCCTTGGGGTGACTATGTGTTGGGGAACGTAGTAATTTCAAAAAAAATCCTACGCACACGCAAGATCATGGTGATGCACAGCAACGAGAGGGGAGAGTGTTATCTACGTACCCACGTAGACCGAAGCGGAAGCGTTGACGCAACATAGAGGAAGTAGTCGTACGTCTTCCCGATCCGACCGATCCAAGCACCGTTACTCCGGCGCCTCCGAGTTCTTAGCACACGTTCAGCTCGATGACGATCCCTGGGCTCCGATCCAGCAAAGCTTCGGGGAGGAGTTCCGTCAGCACGACAGCGTGGTGACGATCTTGATGTACTACCGACGCAGGGCTTCGCCTAAGCACCGCGACAATATGACCGAGGTGGAATATGGTGGAGGGGAGCACCGCACACGGCTAAGGAACGATCACGTTGATCAATTGTGTGTCCTGGGGTGCCCCCCTGCCCCCGTATATAAAGGAGCAAGGGGGAGGGGGCGGCTGGCCTAGAGGGGCGTGCCAAGGAGGAGTCCTACTCCCACCGGAAGTAGGACTCCTCTCCCTTTCCTTGTAGGAGAAGGAAGGAGAGAGGGGGAAAGGAAAAAGGGGGGCGCCGCCCCCCCCCCCCCTTCCTTGTCCTATTCGGACTAGGGGGGAAGGGGCGCGCGGCCTGCCCTGGCCGCCCCTCCTCTTTTCCCTTAAGGCCCATATGGGCCCATTAACCCCCCGGGGGGTTCCGGTAACCCCCCCCCCCCCGGTACTCCGTTATTATTCGAAACCACTCGGAACCATTCCGATGTCCGAATATAGTCGTCCAATATATCAATATTTACGTCTCGACCATTCCGAGACTCCTCGTCATGTCCGTGACCTCATCCGGGACTCCGAACTAACTTCGGTACATCAAAATGCATAAACTTATAATATAACTGTCATCGAAACCTTAAGCGTGCGGACCCTACGATTCGAGAACAATGTAGACATGACCAAGACTCGTCTCCGGTCAATAACCAATAGTGGGACCTGGATGCCCATATTGGCTCCTACATATTCTACGAAGATCTTTATCGGTCAGACCGCATAACAACATACGTTGTTCCCTTTGTCATCTGTATGTTACTTGCCCGAGATTCGATCATCGGTATCCAATACCTAGTTCAATCTCGTTACCGGCAAGTCTCTTTACTCGTTCTGTAATACATCATCTCGCAACTAACTCATTGGTTGCAATGCTTGCAAGGCTTTATGTGATGTGCATTACCGAGAAGGCCCTGAGATACCTCTCTGACATTCGGGGTGACAAATCCTAATCTCGAAATACGCCAACCCAACAAATACTTTCGGAGACACCTATAGAGCACCTTTATGATCACCTAGTTACGTTGTGACGTTTGGTAGCACACAAAGTGTTCCTACGGTAAACGGGAGTTGCATAATCTCATAGTCATAGGAACATGTATAAGTCATGAAGAAAGAAATAGCAACATACTAAACGATCTGGTGCTAAGCTAATGGAATGGGTCATGTCAATCAGATCATTCAACTAATGATGTGACCTTGTTAATCAAATGACAACTCCTTTGTCTATGGTTAGGAAACTTAACCATCCTTGATTAACAAGCTAGTCAAGTTGAGGCATACTAGTGACACTCTGTTTGTCTATGTATCCACACATGTATTATGTTGCCTGTTAATACAATTCTAGCATGAATAATAAACATTTATCATGATATACAAGGAAATAAATAATAACTTTTATTATTGCCTCTAGGGCATATTTCCTTCAGTCTCCCACTTGCACTAGAGTCAATAATCTAGATTACACAGTAATGATTCTAACACCCATGGAGTCTTGGTGCTGATCATGTTTTGCTCGTGGAAGAGGCTTAGTCAACGGGTCTGCTACATTCAGATCCGTATGTATCTTGCAAATCTCTATGTCTCCCACCTGGACTAAATCCCGGATGGAATTGAAGCGTCTCTTGATGTGCTTTGTTCTCTTGTGAAATCTGGATTCCTTTGCTAAGGCAATTGCACCAGTATTGTCACAAAAGATTTTCATTGGACCCGATGCACTAGGTATGACACCTAGATCGGATATGAACTCCTTCATCCAGACTCCTTCATTTGCTGCTTCCGAAGCAGCTATGTACTCCGCTTCACATGTAGATCCCACTACGACGCTTTGTTTAGAACTGCACCAACTTACAGCTCCACCGTTTAATGTAAATACGTATCCGGTTTGCGATTTAGAATCGTCCGGATCAGTGTCAAAGCTTGCATCAACGTAACACGACGAGCTCTTTGTCACCTCCATACACGAGAAACATCTCCTTAGTCCTTTTCAGGTACTTCAGGATATTCTTGACCGCTGTCCAGTGATCCACTCCTGGATTACTTTGGTACCTCCCTGCCAAACTTATAGCAAGGCACACATCGGGTCTGGTACACAGCATTGCATACATGATAGAGCCTATGGCTGAAGCATAGGGAACATCTTTCATCTTCTCTCTATCTTCTGCAGTGGTCGGGCATTGAGTCTTACTCAACTTCACACCTTGTAACACAGGCAAGAACCCTTTCTTTGCTTGATCCATTTTGAACTTTTTCAAAACTTTGTCAAGGTATGTGCTTTGTGAAAGTCCAATTAAGCGTCTTGATCTATCTCTATAGATCTTAATGCCCAATATATAAGCAGCTTCACCGAGGTCTTTCATTGAAAAACTTTTATTCAAGTATCCCTTTATGATATCCAGAAATTCTATATCATTTCCAATCAGTAATATGTCATCTACATATAATATCAGAAATGCTACAGAGCTCCCACTCACTTTCTTGTAAATATAGGCTTCTCCAAAAGTCTGTACAAACCCAAATGCTTTGATCACACTATCAAAGCGTTTATTCCAACTCCGAGAGGCTTGCACCAGTCCATAAATGGATCGCTGGAGCTTGCGCACTTTGTTAGCTCCCTTTGGATCGATAAAACCTTCCGGTTGCATCATATATAACTCTTCTTCCAGAAATCCATTCAGGAATGCAGTCTTTACATCCATTTGCCAAATTTCATAATCATAAAATGCGGCAATTGCTAACATGATTCGGACAGACCTAAGCATCGCTACGGGTGAGAAGGTCTCATCGTAATCAATCCCTTGAACTTGTCAAAAACCTTTTGCGACAAGTCGAGCTTTGTAGACAGTAACATTACCATCAGCGTCAGTCTTCTTCTTGAAGATCCATTTATTCTCTATTGCTTGCCGACCATCGGGCAAGTCAACCAAAGTCCATACTTTGTTCTCATACATGGATCCCATCTCAGATTTCATGGCTTCAAGCCATTTTGCGGAATCTGGGCTCACCATCGCTTCTTCATAATTCGTAGGTTCACCATGATCTAGTAGCATGATTTCCAGAACAGGATTGCCGTACCACTCTGGCGCGGATCTTACTCTGGTTGATCTATGAGGTTCTGTAGTAACTTGATCTGAAGTTGCATGATCATCATCATTAAATTCCTCACTAATTGGTGTAGGTGCTTCAGAAACAGATTTCTGTGATGTACTACTTTCCAATAAGGGAGCAGGTACAATTACCTCATCAAGTTCTACTTTCCTCCCACTCACTTCTTTCGAGAGAAACTCCTTCTCTAGAAAGGATCCATTTTTAGCAACAAATGTCTTGCCTTTGGATCTGTGATAGAAGGTGTACCCAACAGTTTCTTTTGGGTATCCTATGAAGACACATTTCTCTGATTTGGGTTCGAGCTTATCAGGTTGAAGCTTTTTCACATAAGCATCGCAGCCCCAAACTTTAAGAAACGACAACTTTGGTTTCTTGCTAAACCATAGTTCATAAGGTGTCGTCTCAACGGATTTCGATGGCGTCCTATTTAATGTGAATGCGGCCGTCTCTAGAGCATAACCCCAAAACGATAGCGGTAAATCTGTAAGAGACATCATAGATCGCACCATATCAAGTAAAGTGCGATTACGTCGTTCTGACACACCATTGCGTTGTGGTGTTCCGGGTGGCGTGAGTTGCGAAACTATTCCGCATTGTTTCAAATGTAGACCAAACTCGTAACTTAAATATTCTCCTCCACGATCAGATCGTAGAAACTTTATTTTCTTGTTACGATGATTTTCAACTTCACTCTGAAATTCTTTGAACTTTTCAAATGTTTCAGACTTGTGTTTCATTAAGTAGATATACCCATATCTGCTTAAATCATCTGTGAAGGTGAGAAAATAACGATATCCGCCACGAGCCTCAACATTCATTGGTCCACATACATCTGTATGTATGATTTCCAATAAATCTATTGCTCTCTCCATAGTACCGGAGAACGGTGTTTTAGTCATCTTGCCCATGAGGCACGGTTCGCAAGTACCAAGTGATTCATAATCAAGTGGTTCCAAAAGTCCATCAGTATGGAGTTTCTTCATGCGCTTTATACCATATGACCTAAACGGCAGTGCCACAAATAAGTTGCACTATCATTATCAACTCTGCATCTTTTGGTTTCAACATTATGAATATGTGTATCACTACTATCGAGATTCATCAAAAATAGACCACTCTTCAAAGGTGCATGACCATAAAAGATATTACTCATGTAAATAGAACAACCATTATTCTCTGATTTAAATGAATAACCGTCTCGCATCAAACAAGATCCAGATATAATGTTCATGCTCAACGTTGGCACCAAATAACAATTATTTAGGTCTAATACTAATCCCGAAGGTAGATGTAGAGGTAGCGTGCCGACTGCGATCACATCGACTTTGGAACCGTTTCCCACGCGGATTGTCACCTCGTCCTTTGCCAGTGTTCGCTTAATCCGTAGTCCCTGTTTTGAGTTGCAAATATTAGCAACAGAACCAGTATCAAATACCCAGGTACTACTGCGAGCTCTAGTAAGGTACACATCAATAACATGTATATCACATATACCTTTGTTCACCTTGCCATCCTTCTTGTCCGCCAAATACTTGGGGCAGTTCCGCTTCCAGTGACCAGTCTGCTTGCAGTAGAAGCACTCAGTTTCAGGCTTAGGTCCAGACTTGGGTTTCTTCTCTTGAGCAGCAACTTGTTTGCTGTTCTTCTTGAAGTTCCCCTTCTTTTTCCCTTTGCCCTTTTTCTTGAAACTAGTGGTTTTGCTAACCATCAACACTTGATGCTCCTTTTTGATTTCTACCTCCGCAGCCTTTAGCATTTCGAAGAGCTCGGGCATTGTCTTATCCATCCCTTGCATATTATAGTTCATCACGAAGCCTTTGTAGCTTGGTGGAAGTGATTGGAGAATTCTGTCAATGACGCAATCATCCGGAAGATTGACCCCCAGTTGAATCAAGTGATTATAATACCCAGACATTTTGAGTATATGCTCACTGACAGAACTGTTCTCCTCCATCTTGCAGCTATAGAACTTATTGGAGACTTCATATCTCTCAATCCGGGCATTCTGTTGGAATATTAACTTCAACTCTTGGAACATCTCATATGCTCCATGATGTTCAAAACGTCGTTGAAGTCCCGGTTCTAAGCCGTAAAGCATGGCACACTGAACTATTGAGTAGTCATCAGCTTTGCTCTGCCAGGCGTTCACAACATCTGGTGTTGCTCCAGCAGCAGGCCTGGCACCTAGCGGTGCATCCAGGACGTAACTTTTCTGTGCAGCAATGAGGATAATCCTCAAGTTACGGACCCAGTCCATGTAATTGCTACCATCATCTTTCAACTTTGCTTTCTCAAGGAACGCATTAAAATTCAACGGAACAACAGCACAAGCCATCTATCTACAATCAACATAAACAAGCAAGATACTATCAGGGACTAAGTTCATGATAAATTTAAGTTCAATTAATCATATTACTTAAGAACTCCCACTTAGATAGACATCCCTCTAATCTTCTAAGTGATCACGTGATCCAAATCAAACTAAACCATAACCGATCATCACGTGAAATGGATTAGTTCTCAATGGTGAACATCATTATGTTGATCATATCTACTATATGATTCACGCTCGACCTTTCGGTCTCCGTGTTCCGAGGCCATATCTGCATATGCTAGGCTCGTCAAGTATAACCCGAGTATTTCGCGTGTGCAAAAACTGGCTTGCACCCATTGTAGATGGACATAGAGCTTATCACACCCGATCATCACGTGGTGTCTAGGCACGACGAACTTTGGCAACGGTGCATACTCGGGGAGAACACTTCTTGATAATTTAGTGAGAGATCATCTTATAATGCTACCGTCAATCAAAGCAAGATAAGATGCATAAAAAAGATAAACATCACATGCAATCAATATAAGTGATATGATATGGCCATCATCATCTTGTGCTTGTGATCTCCATCGTAGCATCGTTGTTGTCTCGCCAATCTTATGCTTCTACGACTATCGCTACCGCTTAGTGATAAAGTAAAGCATTACAGGGCGATTGCATTGGATACAATAAAGCGACAACCATACGGCTCCTGCCGGTTGTCGATAACTCGGTTACAAAACATGATCATCTCATACAATAAAATTTAGCATCATGTCTTGACCATATCACATCACAACATGCCCTGCAAAAACAAGTTAGACGTCCTCTACTTTGTTTGTTGCAAGTTTTACGTGGCTGCTACGGGCTTAAGCAAGAACCAATCTCACCTACGCATCAAAACCACAATGATAGTTTGTCAAATAGACTCTGTTTTAACCTTCGCAAGGACCGGGCGTAGCCATACTCGGTTCAACTAAAGTTGGAGAAACTGACACCCGCCAGCCACCTGTGTGCAAAGCACGGCGGTAGAACCAGTCTCGCGTAAGCGTACGCGTAATGTCGGTCCGGGCCGCTTCATCCAACAATACCGCCGAACCAAAGTATGACATGCTGGTAGGCAGTATGACTTATATTGTCCACAACTCACTTGTGTTCTACTCGTGCAAAACATCAAACCCTAAAAACCTAGGCTCTGATGCCACTCTTGGGGAACGTAGTAATTTCAAAAAAAATCCTACGCACACGCAAGATCATGGTGATGCACAGCAACGAGAGGGGAGAGTGTTATCTACGTACCCACGTAGACCGAAGCGGAAGCGTTGACGCAACATAGAGGAAGTAGTCGTGCGTCTTCCCGATCCGACCGATCCAAGCACCGTTACTCCGGCGCCTACGAGTTCTTAGCACACGTTCAGCTCGATGACGATCCCGGGCTCCGATCCAGCAAAGCTTCGGGGAGGAGTTCCGTCAGCACGACGGCGTGGTGACGATCTTGATGTACTACCGACGCAGGGCTTCGCCTAAGCACCGCGACAATATGACCGAGGTGGAATATGGTGGAGGGGGGCACCGCACACGGCTAAGGAACGATCACGTTGATCAATTGTGTGTCCTGGGGTGCCCCCCTGCCCCCGTATATAAAGGAGCAAGGGGGAGGGGGCGGCCGGCCTAGAGGGGCGCGCCAAGGAGGAGTCCTACTCCCACCGGGAGTAGGACTCCTCTCCCTTTCCTTGTAGGAGAAGGAAGGAGAGAGGGGGAAAGGAAAAAGGGGGCCGCCGCCCCCCCCCCCCCTTCCTTGTCCTATTCGGACTAGGGGGGAGGGGGCGCACGGCCTGTCCTGGCCGCCCCTCCTCTTTTCCCTTAAGGCCCATATGGGCCCATTAACCCCCCGGGGGGTTCCGGTAACCCCCCCCCCCCGGTACTCCGTTATTATCTGAAACCACTCGGAACCATTCCGATGTCCGAATATAGTCGTCCAATATATCAATCTTTACGTCTCGACCATTCCGAGACTCCTCGTCATGTCCGTGATCTCATCCGGGACTCCGAACTAACTTCAGTACATCAAAATGCATAAACTTATAATATAACTCTCATCAAAACCTTAAGCGTGCGGACCCTACAGTTCGAGAACAATGTAGACATGACCGAGACTCGTCTCCGGTCAATAACCAATAGCGGGACCTGGATGCCCATATTGGCTCCTACATATTCTACGAAGATCTTTATCGGTCAGACCGCATAACAACATACGTTGTTCCCTTTGTCATCGGTATGTTACTTGCCCGAGATTCGATCGTCGGTATCCAATACCTAGTTCAATCTCGTTACCGGCAAGTCTATTTACTCGTTCTGTAATACATCATCTCGCAACTAACTCATTGGTTGCAATGCTTGCAAGGCTTTATGTGATGTGCATTACCGAGAAGGCCCTGAGATACCTCTCCGACATTCGGAGTGACAAATCCTAATCTCGAAATACGCCAACCCAACAAATACTTTCGGAGACACCTGTAGAGCACCTTTATGATCACCCAGTTACGTTGTGACGTTTGGTAGCACACAAAGTGTTCCTACGGTAAACGGGAGTTGCATAATCTCATAGTCATAGGAACATGTATAAGTCATGAAGAAAGCAATAGCAACATACTAAACGATCGGGTGCTAAGCTAATGGAATGGGTCATGTCAATCAGATCATTCAACTAATGATGTGACCTTGTTAATCAAATGACAACTCCTTTGTCTATGGTTAGGAAACTTAACCATCTTTGATTAACAAGCTAGTCAAGTAGAGGCATACTAGTGACACTCTGTTTGTCTATGTATCCACACATGTATTATGTTTCCTGTTAATACAATTCTAGCATGAATAATAAACATTTATCATGATATACAAGGAAATAAATAATAACTTTTATTATTGCCTCTAGGGCATATTTCCTTCACTATGAAGCTCGGCGTGAGGGAAACTGACATCCCTCCTCTTTTGAATCGCCATCCCACCAAGCTCAGTGTTGGGTCCATCTGTGAACTCTGTGCGACGGTTTAAATAAAAGAAATCCCTGAACAGTTCAACTATGGGCTCTTCTTGAAGATAGGCCTCACAAAATACTTGGAAATTGCAGATATTGGACACAGAGTTTGGTCCAATATCTTGAGGGTGGAGTTGGAAGCTGGCAAGCACATTGCAGAAATTTTTTGAATTGGGAGGGCTAAAGCCTCGGCCCAGATGGTCAGCGAACACGACTACTTCTCCGTCCTTAGGTTCAGGAGGATTTTCCGGACCAGGAACACTCCAGTGGATAACTTCTTTCTTCGCTAAAGCGCCAGTGGCGACACATCCCTCTAGCTGTGCTTTCGTAACCCTGGAAGGAACCCAGTTGCACTCATAAACTTGTTTGGCCATTTCAATGGAAAGCTGAAACATGGTTATTGCCGGTTTAAGATTTATAATGGACAAGCATATAGCAATGCAAGATAAGCAGAAATAGAGGTATATGCATATTGCTAAACCGGAGTCTGATATTGCTAAACCGGAGTTTCATATTACTAAACCGGAGTCTGACAATGGAGAAGGTGCAGAGATAAATGAATCAGCGGATTATCATTTTTCAAAAAGATAAACTGCCTATATTAGTATGAAAGGTACAGATCTAAAAAAACTTAAGTGAGGGAAAAACAAGTTTCACAAGTTGGCATGATAATTTCAGATCTGCAGTGTGACCGAAAGCTAGAGTATATTCATACCTAAACTTCGGGTGCTTAAGCAGTTCATCAGGTTCAGATGAGTTTTCCTATATAATGGAGATGTTCTAATGAGGAAAAAGGGGATTATGGCTACGGCCGCACAAGAAGTATCAGATCCAAACTAGTTGATGATGCTACTAAGAAGAACAGGGAAGAATGGCGTCGAAGCTCTAGTGAACTCTGATGAACACCGAAGCCCTAATGGTGGATCTAAAGCAAGGAAAGGAGGAACTTGCTGATGCTGACGGAACAGCGGAGGAGCACCATGCTTCTCTGGTACGGTCAGGTTGATGCAGCGGCCAACGTTGGGGCGGAAGCGAAGGTCGACGGCGGCGGCGGAGCTCCAACGTTCGGGCAACGCGAGGAAGAGGATGATGTGAAGGGGCAAGAAGGGGAAAAGTGAAAATGACCCCTCGGCCTTATTTATAAGGTGAATGGATAAGTGACAGGCGCGAGAATCGAGGAGCCCAAAAATGAGATATGTGACGGCCCTGTTGCCTCGATTGTCGGAGGCCGATTAATGAAGGCAAGATATATGCAATCTTTAATAATAGGTGACGTCATGGCGGTTTATAAGACTTACGTGAAGATGCTGAAGAAATTTTACTAAGTATTGAAGATTGACATGAACTAGTTCAAATCAACCTGGGGCCTAATGTTGGGGATATTACTGTTGGGCATAAACCGGCTAGGCGAGGCCGGGTTATCCCCATAATGAGTTATCATATTTGAAGCCCATGAAGACAGAGATGGTGGCGCTTTAGGAAGGCCTGTAGACATAAACCGACAGTAATATGTAACTTGTGTTGTAAGATAGGAAGAGTAGAGACCGGGTCGGACACGTCTATGAGCCGGCCTCGGGATCCTGTAAACCGAAGGGCGTCAACCCATGTATATAAGGGGACAACCCGGCGGCGGTTCAAGGACAACAGACAACAACTCAAGAGCTAGGCAAAGCGGATTCACTCCCTGGTCATCGAAACCTCAGCAATTCCACAACAACTGGATCGTAGGCTTTTACCTTCACTGCAAGGGGCCGAACCAGTATAAACTCTCTGCGTCCTTTGTCCGCTTTAACCCCTTTAAGCTAACCTGTCGCGATGGCTCCACCACTAAGTCCTTTCTCTAGGACATCTGCCGTGACAAAACCACAACACTACTCGATAGTTCAGTGTGCCATGCTTTACGGCTTAGAATCTGGACTTCAAAGACGTTTTGAACGTCATGGGGCATATGAGATGTTCCAAGAGTTGAAGTTAGTATTTCAAGCAAATGCTTAGTATGGTGGTAGAATTATAAGATGATCCCTTAACTAAATTTCAAGGTATAAGTGTTCTCCCTGAGTATGCACCGTTGCGACAGTTCTTCGTGTTCAGACACCACATGATGATTGGGTATGATAGACTCTACGTTCACATACAACGGGTGCAAGACAGTTTTGCACATGCGGAATACTCGGGTTAAACTTGACGAGCCTGGCATGTAAAGACATGGCCTGAGAACACTGGAGACCGAAAGGTCGAATGTGAATCATATAGTAGATATGATCAACATAGAGATGTTCACCATTGATGACTACTCCATCTCACATGATGATAGGACATTGTTTAGTTGATTTGGATCACGTATCATTTAGATGACTTGAGGGATGTCTATCTAAGTGGGAGTTCTTAAGTAATTTGATTAATTGAACTTAATTTATCATGAACTTAGTCCTGATAGTAGTTGCATATCTATGTTCTAGATCAATAGCTCGCGATATAGCTCCTATATATTTTGATATGTTCCTAGAGTAAAGTTGAAAGATGATAGGAGCAATGATGCAGACTGGGTCCATGATTTGAGGATTATCCTCATTGCTGCATAGAAGATTTATGTCCTTGATTCACCGCTAGGTGACAAACCTATTGCAGGAGAAGATGCAGACGCTATGAATGTTTGACAAGCTCGGTATGATGACTACTTGATAGTTTAGTACGCCATGCTTTACGGCTTAGAACTGGGACTTCAAAAACGTTTTGAACGCCACGGAGCATATGAGATGTTCCAAGAGTTGAAATTGGTATTTCAGACTCGTGCCTATGTCGAGAGGTATGAGACCTCTCACAAGTACTTTGCCTACAAGAAGGAGGAGAATAGCTCAACCAGTGAGCATGTGCTCAGAATTTCTGGGTACTACAGTCGCTTGAATCAAGTGGGAGTTAATCTTCCAGATAAGATAGTGATTGAAAAAGTTCTCTAGTCACTATTACCAAGCTACTAGAACTTCGTGATGAACTATAATATGCAAGGGATTACAAAAATGATTCTCGATCTCTTCGCGATGCTGAAACCGGCGATGGTAGAAATCAAGAAATAGCATCAAGTGTTGATGGTTAACAAGGCCACTAGTTTCAAGAAAAAGGGCAAGGGAAAGAGAGGAAACTTTAGTAAGAATGGCAAGCAAATTGACACTCCCGGGAAGAAGCCCAAAGCTAGACCCAAGCCTGAGACTGAGTGCTTCTACTGCAATGGGACTGGTCACTGGAAGCGGAACTACCCCGAATACTTGGCGGATAATAAGGATGGCAAAGTGAACAAAGGTATATTTGATATACATGTTATTGATGTGTACTTTACTAGTGTTCATAGTAGCCCCTGGGTATTTGATACCGGTTCAACTGCTAAGATTAGTAACTGGAAATAGGAGTTGCAGAATGAACAGAGACTAGCTAAGGGCAAGGTGACGATGTGTGTTGGAAGTGATTCCAAGGTTGATAAGATCACCATCGCACACTCCCTCTACCTTCGGGATTAGTGTTGAAACCTAAATAAATGTTATTTGGTGTTTGCGTTGAGCATGAATATGATTGGATCATGTTTATTGCAATACGCTTATTCATTTAAGTCAGAGAATAATTGTTGTTCTGTTTACATGAATAAAGCCTTCTATGGTCTTACGCCCAATGTGAATGGTTTATTGAATCTCGATCATAGTGATACACATATTCATAATATTGATGCCAAAAGATGCAAAGTTAATAATGACAGTGTGCATACTTGTGGCACTGCCGTTTATGTCATATTGGTGTAAAGCGCATGAACAAACTCCATGCAGATGGGATTTTGGAATCACTTGACTATGAATCATTTGATACTTGCGAACCATGCCTCATGGGCAAGATGAATAAAACTCTGTTCTCCGGAACAATGGAGTGAGCAAATGACTTATTGGAAATAATATATACCGATGTATGCGGTCCGATGAGTATTGAGGCACGCGGCGGGTCTCGTTATTTTCTCACCTTCACAGATGATTTGAGAAGATATGGGTATATCTACTTAATGAAACACAAGTCTAAAACATTTGAAAAGTTCAAAGAATCTCAGAATGAAGTGGAGAATCATCATAACAAGAAAATAAAGTTTCTACGATTTGATCGTGGAGGCGAATATTTGAGTTACGAGTTTGGCCTTCATTTAAAAAATGTGGAATAGTTTGACAACTCACGCCACCTGGAAAACCACAGTGTAATGCTGTGTCCGAACGTTGTAACCATACTTTATTAGATATGGTGCGATATATGATGTCGTGGGTTTGTCACGGCAGATGTCCTAGCGAAAGGACTTAGTCGTGGAGCCATCGCAACGGGTTAACTAGAAGGGGTTAAAGCGTACAAAGGGACACAGGGAGTTTATACTAGTTCGGCCCCTTTGATGAAGGTAAAAGCCTACATCTAGTTTGTGATGGAATTGATGGGGTTTCGATGACTAGGGAGCAAACAAGCTTCGCCTAGGCCTCGAGTTGTGGTTGTCTGTCCTTGAACCGCTATCGGGTCGTCCCCTTATATACACGGGTGACGCCCATCGGTTCATAGAGTCCCAATCTCCGGTTCATACTCGTATCCAGGTTGGTCTCTCCCTATTCCTATCTTACAATAAAGTTCGTATACACGTCGGTTTACGGCTATGCGTGCTGAACCGACTATGGCCTTGGGCCTTTATCTAGCTTTTGGGCTTTAACACCTTTGGACTACTGATGAAGTTAACCCGGCCCAGGTAGGTCGGTTTACGCCCAGTAGTAATATCCCCAACATTAGGCCCCAGATTGATTTGAATGGTTCATGTCAATCCTTAGCAGAAATCGTCACCTTCAACATCTTCTCGTAATTGTTGAACCGTCGTGTCGTCATCTTCTCTGGTCGCTGTAAACCGGAATGACATCATATGCCATTATGAAGTGATACCTTCTTATTTAATAGATCTGCGACAATCGAGGCGTCAGCTCCG
This sequence comes from Aegilops umbellulata, assembly GCA_032464435.1. Lineage (NCBI taxonomy): Eukaryota > Viridiplantae > Streptophyta > Magnoliopsida > Poales > Poaceae > Aegilops > Aegilops umbellulata. The sequence continues at coordinate 315,769,847 of CP136055.1, read as the reverse complement.
CTTCGTGGCTCCTTGATTTTCGCGCCTGACACATATCCCTTTTCCTTATAAATAGGGCCGAAGGGCCATTTCCTTTTTCCCTTGCGTGCCCTTCTGCTTCATCTTCCTCAAGCCATCCTGCTCCGGAGCTCCGCCGCCGTCGTCGACTTCTGCATCGACCTAGGCCGCTGCATCATCCTGAACGTACCAGAGCACCGCGGCGATCTCCCGCACTTCCCATAGCTCCGGTAAGTCTTCTGCTCCTTTCTGCTCAGATCTGTTCTTAGGGTTCCATGTTCTTCTAGTGTTCTTCGTCTCCTTCGAGCTTAACTGAAATAGATCTCCAGATGAACCTATGAATCTTTGCTCCGTACCGCGGTGGATTTTAGCATCTGCTTTTACTGTAATACTTGTGGACCGTAGATCTGATCCATGACTGCCCAACTCCAATATAGGTTTTGAATATTTATCCCTTTTACGAACACGCTTCAGATCCAATGCTATAATAGAATTTTTGTGAAATCTGTTTCTGCACACTTGTTCATCTGCAATCCCAACTGTTTCATCAATTAGATCCAGCGGTTTAACTTTATAGAATAGAAATACCAAAACGGTATACACCATTAGTCCCCTTGTTGAACCGCCAGAATTCCTCAACCAATTATGCCACTTTGCAAACTCCGATTTATAATTAGCTTCCTCCGGTTTAATATTAATCATATTAGCATATAACCTGTACTCAACACAACCTTGAACCGGAATCGCTTTGTTCTGTAGACTCCATCATGGCTAAACAAGTGTACGAGTGCAACTGGGCTCCTTCTCGAGTTACAGAAACGCAGCTGAACAACTTGGTCTTGACCGGCGCTTTAAGCAGTAAAAACACCATCCACTGGAGGGTTCCAGGCAAAGAGTGTCCTCCCACACCTCGATAAGGAGAGGTTGTAGTCTTTGCGGATCACCTAGCCCGAGGTTTTAATCCGCCCGGTTCAAAATTCTACCGGGATGTCTTAGCCAACTTCCAGCTTCATCCACAAGATATTGGCCCCAATTCTGTCACCAATATATGCCATTTCCAAGTGCTCTGCGAGGTGTTCTTTCAAGAGGAACCTACAGTGGAGTTGTTCCGAGATTGTTTCCATCTGAACCGCCGTACAGATTTCCTGACAGTTCCAATATGGAGCTGGGCGGCGTGGCGATTCAAAAAAGGAAAGAGGTCACTTATCCTCATGCGAAACTGCACAGTCATCCTCAGGAGTGGAATAACACCTGGTTCTATTGCAAAGATACCTCCCCTACTAATGAGAATCCCTTGCCTGGTTTTCGTCCGGAACGGCTTAGCAACACACACCCCTTTCCTTAGAGGCTGACTGGCAAAGAGAGGATGAAGTACGCTCCCCAACTCTCCAAGCTCAGAGCCTTTGTAGCCAACAGTTTAACAGGAGTTGATCTTGCCCGTTGCTGGATATCCTGGAGTATACTGCCCCTGAGCCAACGCTCCGGTTTGATGTGCGAATATACGGGCAGTGTTGACGATCTGCTGCGGCATGTAAACATCCAGCTTACTGATGAAGAAGTCACAGAAGCTGTGAAGAAAATTTTGAACGAACCGGAGCACGTCTGCGCCCGTACCGGCCTGCTTCGTTTCTGCGCCATCAACAAACCGCCAGCTGTAAGTCTGAATTTTCCCTTTCACTAGCTCTGATACTATTGCACTTGCTTATTTATTGAAACCAATATCGGTTTGGCGCAGGGCAATGATCCGTTTTGGAGCAAGAAGCTCCTACAAGAGAAGCCAGAAAAACCAACCCGGCCTAAGACAAAGGTCATTAAGAAGTCTGCCCACAAAAGGAAGACCACCGCATCTTCCGATCCGCCTGCTGATGACGATGTGGGTAATCCGGACCTTGAGGCAGAACTTGATTCCCTCGGTTTACTTTTTATGCACCTTATTGATGATAATATTTGTCAGGACGATGCCGAAGCTAGCCATGCTGATGATGCAGAGGTAATTACTCTTTCTTCCGATTCAAGTCCTCTGCCTTCACCAAAAATCCGTCAGGCAAACCGAAAAGTTAAATTTTCTCATCCTCTTGCTTACTTGGATCCCAACTTTCTTATGAAGACCCAACAGCATGAGGTGCGCCGCACAACTCGACACAGCGGCCAGGTAGTTACTTCCGCCGGTTTACCGAACAATCCGGTTCGGAGACGTCGTTCAGAGGTCTCTAATTTGCTTATCAGTATTCGTCCTAAAGCGGGCTGTCTTCGTCAACCGCTTAATCCATCTGACTCCGATTATCAGGTCACCTCCCACTCATCCTCTGGCGAGTCAACTGGCACCCAGCTGCCTCCACTAAAAACCGTGCTTGGGTAAATTTGCACTTATCATAATATTCCTGGTATTTTATCTTGTAACATAGACCGTTGTTAACTTTGCATATCCTTTCAGGGCTAAATTGAGGCCGAGCAAGAAAGCCCGCCCGGATAAAGCGGCTGGAGAAGAAACTGCCCCTGAACCGATTGCCACCCCAAATGTTGAAGCGGTCATCCAGGAAGATGTGGCCAATGACCCACTAGTGCAAGATGAAGTTGTTCCTACTGAAGAAGGTTTTGTTAACACCTCCGGCCCTGCTAACCAGCCTGCCAGCCCCATCCGGATTGAGAGATCCACCAGTTCCTCCAAACCTGCCGATAAATCGACTGCGCCAGTACAAACCGGCGAGTCTAAGGATGATGAGGTCGTAATCACTGGCATTGGCCGTTCAGAACCGGGGAATCCCGTCGCTTTAGCCAAGCATACTGCCAAAGAAGAATTTTCTGCCATGAGCAAAGGCAAGTGGGATGTTGACCTGGCGACATATACCGCTCTAAGCGCCCAAGATGTTCATTCTGGATATTTGAACCGGCTATATACTAGCCGTGATTATGAAGCTAATCTGGTAAAGATGATGAAGGAGAAACTTGAGGTAACTTCCATGAGTTTGTTCCTACTTATCACCATTGTAGCCCCCAAGGGCCGGTTCAACCTATTATAGTTGAATCAGGTCTTGACATAAAAACTCCATGCTCCAAAATTCATTGATATAGCCCCCAAGGGTCGGTTCAACATGATGTAGTGAAACCGAGACTTTAATCTTCATACCGTGGCATCAGAAAATTTATCAGAGCAAATAGCCATTAGCCCCCAAGTGCCAAGTTGAATACTTGTATTGAGCTTGGGACTTGACAATTAATTGATAGCTGTAGATCAAATAGGCATTAGCCCCCAAGTACAAAGTGCATAACTTGTTATGTGGTTGGTACTTCATTGTTCACATTATTTGTTAAACCGTATAACTGTCGGAATGCAGGCTGAACTAAGGGCCAAAGAAAACCAAGTCGCCGACCTTCAAGAGAACTTGAAAACCCAACAAGCTGAAACCTACAAGGCAAAGGAGGAGTTAACCAGCGCTTTAAGCAGCATGGAATAGCTGAAGGAGGGCTTCAAGAAGGAACGGGCTGATTGGGCCACAGAAAAAGCCGCTTTAACCAAGAAGATTGAAGACGCTGAGGCTGCCCTTAAACCGGTAACAGATGAATTGACCAGCGTAAAACGACAAGTGCATGCAATGACTGCCGCCATCTTTGGTAAGAATCCTGTAACTTCTATGATAATCTTGATCCTCTTATAATAAGTCCGGTTTGTTAACCGCTTTATCATGTTGCAGGCACCCGCATTAGCCACTTGGGGTCGGATGTGCGAATGAAGCTGAAAGCCGCCTACACCTTAATCGAGCAGCTGTACACTGGAGCGCAGCGGATTATCTCAACTACGTCACATAATAATCCAGCACCCACTTTGATCCAAGATACGCTGAAAAGATTGTCAATGCTTCCTGCTCGGATTCAAGAGCTAAAAAAGTCTGCTGCTCGAACCGGAGCCATCAATGCCTTAATCCGAGCCAAAGCATGGGTGCCCGATTTTGATCCTGTTGAGGCAGCTCAAGGCTATCCCAGCTTGAAAGAAGATGGTTCAGAATTCAATGAAGAAGATCTAAGAGCGATAAACTGGGCGGTGCGCCCTCTGGCCTGTCAATTGGCAGACGAAGCTGACTTGTCACATTATCAAGCTCAGTATAATGATCAGAACAAACGAGTGGTTGCACCAATCCCCGAAGCGGAGAACCTGATTCCTCCAATCCGTAAGCATACTTACGCTCCTGATATTGAACTGTCTTCACTGATCCATGAAGAGGCTGTCTTTCAAGCATTAATGGGAATCGACTGGAGCACTGTTGACTTCCAGCCACTGGGTAGGGATGAGGAAGCTGAAGCGGCGCAGGATGACCCACAACAGCCAAACCGGGGCGGCGAGAAGGCGTGAACCGGAAGCAGGATTAATTAGCTGCCTTATTATATTCCGCCAAGAGAACAATGATCTTATTCGGGTACAATGCTGCCTTGTAATAGGATAGATAATACTTTTGCTTATTGAGATGCCTTCGTGCATCTGTGCTGATACTTTTATCTGGAAGACCGACATTGCCAATTTATATCTCCTACAATCATAAAATCTTGAACTGCCATTATTGGGCATGAAGTAGGCGTTAGCCAATCTTGAAACGGAGGTTTAATAACCTAAACCGTCATGGGAGAAAACAGCTCCTGATATATAACGTCGGATTACTGTGTAAACCGTGCTTTTGTCATAATAAATATTTTGTTACTCCAAAAAAGGATGTTAACAGAAAAAACCAAACCGGGTAAATAATCTCCGGTGTAAAAATGGACCGCGTTCCGCCAATTTGGCTGCTTGAACCGGTGTAAAACGATTTCGGTTTAAGAATGCAACCAAAAGAAAACGGTAATTTTATCAAGAAAAGATATGTGAAGCAAAAGGCAATGATAGAACCGTTTGTAAAAAAGAGGCTTTACTGAGCCGATCAGATGGTGTTACCGTGGTCGGACACGACCAAGCTCCCAATAGGCGTAGCTGTGGTTCAAGTCAGCCAGATCCCCAAATGAAACCGTGGCATTACGCCGATCAAGTGGCATGGCAATGGTTCGGGTTTGACCAAGCCCCCAAGTGACTCTAAGGCCTTTAGGCCGATCAAGAGGCGTGACCAGTTCAGACTTGACCGTGTCCCCAAGTGATCTGGTGGCTTTCGCCGTTCAAAAGGTGTTGCATCGGTTCGGACACGACCGAGCCCCCAAGTGATCTGGTGGCTTTCGCCTATCAAAAGGTATTGCATCGGTTCAGACATGACCGAGCCCCCAGGTGATATTTATAATTTTTGCAAGGGGTAAACTGGAGGTCGCTTTAAAACAGAACAACTCCATGTAACCACACATGATAGAAACGAACATATACCCCGCTTTAGCTGAGGATCCGGCTTATTGTATTGATAATATATACATTATCATAATATGTACATAAGCAGAGCCAATGGCTCAAGTATAGTAAGGCCGAAGATGAGCTATGTTCCACGGCCTGCTGGTCTCCTCCTCTGACTTACGTGAGTCCTTATGCTCTCGAATATCAATCAGATAGTATGACCCGTTGTGCAGATTTTTGCTGACCACGAAAGGTCCCTCCCAAGGAGAAGATAACTTATGCATATCGGTTTGATCTTGAATGAGTCGAAGCACCAAATCTCCTTCTTGAAAGGTTCTAGTTCTGACCCGACGACTGTGATAGCGACGAAGATCTTGTTGGTAAATCGCCGAGTGGGCAGCTGCTGTGTCACGCTCTTCATCCAACCGGTCCAAAGCGTCTTGTCGAGCCGTCTCGTTGTCCGCTTCAACATAAGCCGCAACCCGAGGTGAATCATGACGGATATCACTAGGGAGAACCGCCTCTGCCCCATAAACCATGAAGAACGGCGTGTATCCTGTCGATCTGTTGGGTGTAGTATTAATACTCCATAACACGGATGGTAATTCTTCAACCCAACAACCCGGCGTCCTCTGCAAAGGAACCATAAGACGGGGCTTGATGCCTCTCAAGATCTCCTGATTAGCTCTTTCTGCTTGACCATTGGACTGCGGGTGCGCCACTGAAGACACGTCAAGGCGGATGTGCTCTCGTTCGCAGAACTCTCTCATGGCACCCTTGGACAAATTGGTACCATTGTCTGTGATGATACTGTGTGGAAAGCCAAACCGGAAAATCACCTTTTTGATGAACTGAACTGCGGTGGCTGCGTCACACTTACTAACAGGCTCTGCTTCCACCCACTTTGTAAATTTATCAACCGCCACCAGGAGGTGGGTCTTCTTGTCCTTGGACCTTTTGAAAGGCCCAACCATATCCAGCCCCCAGGTTGCAAACAGCCAAGTAATTGGAATCATCCTCAATTCTTGAGCCGGAACATGAGCACGTCTTGAAAACTTTTGGCAACCATCACATCGTCGAACCAGATCTTCCGCATCAGCATGGGCAGTTAACCAATAGAAACCGTGGCGGAACGCTTTAGCCACCAGAGATTTTGAACCGGCGTGGTGACCACAATCCCCTTCATGGATCTCACGCAAAATTTCACAGCCTTCCTCAGGAGACACACAGTGTTGAAATGCTCCTGATACACTGCAATGATGCAACTCGCCATTGACGATTGTCATGGACTTGGACCACCGTATTATTTGTCTGGCCAGAGTCTCATCCTCTGGTAACTCGCCCCGGTTCATGTACGCCAGGTAGGGAAGTGTCCAATCCGGAATGACGTGGAGTGCTGCCACCAACTAAGCCTCCGGATCAGGAACAGCCAAATCTGCTTCTCCAGGTAGTTGAACCGATGGGTTGTGTAGTATATCGAGAAAGACATTGGGCGAAACCGGTTTATGCTGTGAGCCTAGCCGGCTCAAAGCGTCTGCCGCTTCGTTCTTCCGACGGTCCACATGGTCCACCTGATAACCCTTGAAATGACCGGCAATAGTATCAACCTCACGACGATATGCAGACATGAGTGGGTCCTTAGAATCCCAAGTACCAGACACCTGTTGAGACACCAGGTCTGAGTCACCGAAGCACTTAACCCGGCTTAAGTTCATCTCTTTAGCCATCCGGAAACCATGGAGCAAGGCTTCGTACTCAGCTGCATTGTTAGTACAAGGGAACATTAAGCGGAGAACATAACAAAACTTGTCACCTCGTGGGGAAGTTAATACGACTCCAGCCCCCGAGCCCTCCAATTGTCGTGATCCGTCAAAATGGATGGTCCAATATGTGTGATCCGGCTTCTCTTCAGGGGCCTGCAGCTCCGTCCAGTCATTGATGAAATCGACAAGTGCTTGGGACTTCACCGTCGTCCGAGGCACGTATTTCAAACCGTGTGGCCCAAGCTCTATAGCCCACTTGGCAATTCGACCTGTTGCTTCCCGGTTCTGGATGATATCGCCCAAAGGGGCAGAGCTGACCACTGTGATGGGATGCCCTTGGAAATACTGCTTTAGCTTCCGGCTTGCCAGAAAAACTCCGTATACCAGCTTCTGCCAATGCAGATATCTTTGTTTGGATTCAATAAGTACCTCGCTGATATAATAAACCGGACGCTGAACCGGGTACTCTTTGCCCGCCTCCTTCCGCTCCACCACTATAGCTACACTGACCGCCCGAGCATTAGCAGCAACATACAGCAACAATGGTTCCTTGTCAATGGGAGCGGCGAGTACAGGCGGATTGGCCAATTGTCGCTTTAAATCCTCCAACGCCTGATCAGCAGCAGAACTCCAGACAAACTGATTCGTCTTCTTCAACATCTGATACAACGGGATCGCTTTCTCACCAAGGCGGCTGATAAACCGGCTCGACGCAGCAATCCGGCCAGCCAAACGTTGAACATCATTAATACATTTCGGTTTAGCCAGAGAAGTGATAGCCGTGATCTTCTCCGGATTAGCCTCAATTCCCCTGTTGGACACCAGAAAACCCAATAACTTGCCTGCTGGTACACCAAAGACACATTTGGCCGGATTGAGCATCATCTTGTACGTCCTCAGGTTATCAAAGGTTTCCTTCAAGTCATCGACCAAAGTCTCCTTCTTCCTTGATTTAACAACAATATCATCCACATAAGCATGCACATTACGGCCAATCTGTTTGTGGAGACAATTTTGCACACATCGTTGATAGGTTGCCTGGGCACTTTTGAGCCCAAAAGGCATAGATACATAGCAGAAGGCTCCAAAGGGAGTTATGAACGTTGTCTTCTCCTGGTCCTTAACTGCCATTTTGATCTGATGATAGCCGGAATATGCATCCAGGAAACATAAACGCTCGCAACCCGCCGTAGCATCAATAATCTGATCAATACGGGGGAGGGCAAAAGGATCTGCAGGACAGGCTTTATTAAGATCAGTATAATCCACACACATGCGCCAGGTGCCGTTTTTCTTAAGGACCAGCACCGGATTAGCAAGCCATTCAGGGTGGAAAACTTCAACAATGAAGCCAGCTGCTAAGAGCCTGGCCACCTCTTCTCCAATAGCTTTTCGCCTCTCCTCATTGAACCGGCGGAGGAACTGTTTCACCGGTTTGTATTTAGGATCCACATTAAGAGTGTGCTCAGCGAGTTGCCTCGGTACACCTGGCATGTCAGAAGGCCTCCACGCAAAGATGTCCCGATTCTCACGGATGAACTCGATGAGCGTGCTTTCCTATTTCGGATCCAGATTGGCACTTATGCTGAACTGCTTGGACGAATCGCCAGGTACAAAGTCAACAAGCTTAGTCTCAGCGGCTGATGTAAACTTCAGGGCCGGATCATGCTCCGTAGTAGGCTTTTTTAAAGGAGTCATATCCGTCGGGTCAACATTGTCTTTATAATACTTGAGTTCCTCGGTGGTACAAACCGACTCTGTGTAAGCCGCATCTCCTTCTTCACATTCCAAACCGACCTTGCGGCTTCCGTGAACCGTGATGGTCCCCTTATGACCTGACATCTTGAGCTGTAGGTACACATAGCAGGGTCGTGCCATGAATTTCGCATAGGCCGGTCTACCGAACAGGGCGTGATACGGGCTTTGGATTTTCACCACCTCGAACGTCAGTGTCTCTGACCGGGAATCGTGATCATCTCCAAAGGCCACTTCCAACGCTATCTTCCCAACGGGGTATGCTGACTTGCTAGGTACCACACCATGAAAAACCGTATTCGAAGGCCGGAGTTCTTTATCTGTTAGCCCCATTCGACGGAAAGTCTCATAGTACAGGATGTTAATGCTGCTACCTCCATCCATGAGTACCTTGGTGAACTTATAACCTCCCACCTGAGGTGCCACCACTAAAGCCAGCTGACCCGGATTGTCAACCCGGGGAGGGTGATCCTCTCTACTCCATATGATTTGCTGCTCTGACCAGCGCAGATACCGGGGCACGGCCGGTTCAACAGAATTAACTGCCCGCTTCTGGACCTTCCGGTCCCGCTTGTCCAAGCTAGTGGTGAATACATGATACTGCCCACTATTTAGCTGCTTTGGATTGCTCTGGTAACCCGACTGCTGTTGTTGTTGATTGTGACCACCTTGGTTATTCTGATTATGCTGATTGTTATGCCCGCCCGGATTACCATTAAATCATGAACCGGAATTTCCTCCACCGTGACCTGGTCCAGATCCAGAACCACCACCAGAGCCGGGGTCATACCGGAAGGCACTGGAGCTCTTGAACTCCTGCATAATATAGCAATCTTTTCAAAGGTGGTTGGCTGGTTCCTCCCTTGTCCCATGCTTTGGACAGGGCTGGTTCAATAGATAATTTAGGCGTTCCGGATTAGGACTAGGCGCTCCACTGCGGTTTTTGCCCTTACGTCGTTGGTCCCTGTTCTGCACATTAGTATTAGCCACAAAATCCATGCTGCCATCCATGCTGCTAACCTTTGAAGTTGTCGTTCTTCTTTCCCTTCCCTGTCTTTTCATCATCAGACTCGGGATCCTTGGTACTATCAGAATCAACGTACTTTACCAAAGCTCCCATGAGGGTCCCCATGCCAGTACAATGGCGTTTCATCCGTCCTAACTTCAGCTTCAAGGGTCCAAACCGGCAATTGCCTTCCAAGGTTATAACTACGGTGTCTGCATTGACGCGGTCTGAGGAATGCAGAACTCGTGAGACCCTGCGCACCCAATGAGTCGTTGATTCTCCTTCCTCCTGGACACAGGCAGCTAAATCCACTATCGACATGGGCTGCTTACACGTGTCTTTGAAATTATTGATGAACTGGTCTCGCAACTGGGCCCATGAACCGATAGAATTGGGCGGCAGGCTTTTTAACCAAGTGCGGGCTGTCCCTTCAAGCATCATGGTGAAATATTTTGCACACGCCGCCTCATCCACATCAAGCATCTCCATGGCCATATCATAACTCTCCACCCACGTCTCTGGGAGTTGATCCGCCGTATAGTTTGGCACCTTGCGCGGGCCTTTAAAATCCTTAGGCAGGCGCACATTGCGTAAAGCGGGGACAAGGCAAGGCACTCCCAAAGCGCTAGAAGTGAGTCCCGGTTCAACCGAAGTGGTGGGACGAACCGGCGTGAACTGACGAGTCTGATACTGCGCTGCTAACTCGGCTTCCCTGCGCGCTCGGGCCCGGTCTACCACCTCCTGGGCATCGGGAGCCGGATTGTTGCCACGGGGCGCTTCACGCCGTGCGTTACTTGACATAGCTGGTTCCTCCATATGCCTGCTATAACTCTGGGCCGGACGTGGGGTAGAATGAATCTGGTCACGGCTGTATGAATATGCTTCCTGTTGGATCAAAGCCGTCCTAAGGAGTTCCTTAACCCGGCGCGTCTCTATCGCCTGTAATGAATCGCCTTCAACCGGAATAGCCTCCAGTCGTGCTGCAGCCGCAACGAGGTTATCCAGCGGATTGGAGTAGTGACCCAGAGGTGTAGGCACAGCTTGCGGTACACCAGTATTATGACGAGGTAGATCTATTAAACGGGGCTGAACCGGCGCTCCTGTCGCAGGTGCCTCCGCCCGGTTTACCACCGGCGGATTATTGATTCCCGCTCCAGGGGTGTTGAAAAGGTCCCTTCCTTCAAAAACTGAGGGCAAACAAGATCGGTACTTCCTCCTCATGACTTCCTGTGAGGCGCTCTGGTGCAGCATGATTTTATAGGCTTGTGCGTCCACAGCGGCCCGCTCCGCCGTCATCCTGACCTCTTCTGCTGCCAGATCCGCTTTGGCCTGGGTAATCTGCTCTCTCGCCTTTGCGATCTCTGCGTTATGAGCATCCTGATCCGCCGGATTAGCCTCCGCCATGAGTGCAGCCAATGCGTCGAATAGACCGGATAACACTTGAGCCGGCGGGCGCACAGAGCCTCCTGCTCCGGCAGCTGTTGCCGCTGTTGAACCGGAAATCAATGCCGCGGCCGTCGATGAGTGAAGTGCCGCTTGTGTACCGGCCATGAATATCCCAACCCGGTTGGGCAGATCAGAGGGGTCTGGAATACTGTCGCCATCGGAACAGCCCCCAATCCAGCCATCTTGTAGCTGATACAACGACTCAGTTTCTCCGGTCGATGACTCATCGCCAGAGTAAACGACGGTTTCACCACCAGATCCTGATCCGTCCTCATAGCTTCCTCCATGGATGACTCCCACGAAGGCACGTTTCACGGCCGGTTTAGCCCGGGCAGGTCGCGCGCGCTGAGCTGTCTCGACGAGGTCGGTGCAGGTGTCCAGCTCAGGGCCCGGTTCACCGATCTTGCCGATGAAGACGTGTATGCCACCAAAGGGGACCCGGTACCCGTACTCAATTGAGCCGGCCTCGGGGCCCCAGCCTGCGTCGTCGATGTAGATCTTGTCGCGACGACTCTTGGTCATCCGGCCCACGGCGTATCCCTTGAGTCCTTCAGAGCGGCCCTCCAAGAAGTTGAAACCATCATGCGATAGCCCCACGGTGGGCGCCAACTGTCGTGGGTTTGTCACGGCAGATGTCCTAGCGAAAGGACTTAGTCGTGGAGCCATCGCAACGGGTTAACTCGAAGGGGTTAAAGCGGACAAAGGGACACAGGGAGTTTATACTAGTTTGGCCCCTTCGATGAAGGTAAAAGCCTACATCTAGTTTGTGATGGAATTGATGGGGTTTCGATGACTAGGGAGCAAACAAGCTTCGCCTAGGCCTCGAGTTGTGGTTGTCTATCCTTGAACCGCTATCGGGTCGTCCCCTTATATACACGGGTGACGCCCATCGGTTCATAGAGTCCCAATCTCCGGTTCATACTCGTATCCGGGTTGGTATCTCCCTATTCCTATCTTACAATACAAGTTCGTATACACGTCGGTTTACGGCTATGCGTGCTGAACCGACTATGGCCTTGGGCCTTTATCTAGCTTCTGGGCTTTAACACCTTTGGACTACTGATGAAGTTAACCCGGCCCAGGTAGGCCGGTTTACGCCCAGTAGTAATATCCCCAACATATGATGTCTCTTACCGATTTACCACTATCGTTTTGGGGTTATGTATTAGATACAGTTGCATTCACATTAAATAGGGCACCGTCTAAATCCGTTGAGACGACACCGTATGAACTGTGGTTTGGCAAGAAACCTAAGCTGTCATTTCTTAAAGTTTGGGGTTGCGACACTTATGTCAAAAGGCTTCAGCCTGATAAGCTCGAACCCAAATCGGAGAAGTGCGTCTTCATAGATACCCAAAGGAAACAATTGGGTACACCTTCTACCATAGATCTGAAGGCAAGATCTTTGTTGACAAGAATGGAACCTTTCTAGAGAAGGAGTTTCTCTCGAAAGAAGTGAGTGGAAGGAAAGTAGAACTTGATGAGCTAATTGTACCTTCTCTCGAATTGGAAAGTAGCACATCAGAGAAACCCGTTCCCATGATGCCTACACCAACTAGAGAGGAAGCTAATCATGATGATCATGAAACTTCAGATCGAGTTACTACTGGACCTCGTAGGTCGAACAGAGCACGATCTGCACCGGAGTGGTACGGTAATCCTATCCTGGAAGTGAAAGTGCAACTATCCCTAGGTGGTTTTGGTAATTCATAACAACATATAGCTCATTGAGCTAATGCTATTACAAGATTATTTCAGGAAAGCTCAATGATTGGCATGGCATGGATGGTGAAAGTGGAACCCTCAAAATGCTAAGGACAAAGGATTGGCTCAAGCTCAAAAGCTCAAGACTCTTCATTTTACATTTCAGTGATCCAAGATCACATTGAGTCCATAGGAAAAAGCCAATACTATCAACGAGGGATGAGGTGTTGCTTAATGAGCTTTTTGCTTCATGTGCTTAATGATATGCTCCAAAATCCTTAGCTACTTTCCCATATCCACATATGACCTAAACCCTAAGCCAAACTCGGACCTACCGATTCTTTCTATCCGGCGCCACCGAGTTTCACATGTCATAAGCCACTGCCAAAACCCTAGCAAATCGGTTCTACCGATAGGGATCTCGGTCTCACCGAGATGGGATTGCAATTTCTCTGTTTCCTTTTACTAACTTTTCGGTCTCACCGAAAGAGCGGATCGGTCCCATCGAGATTGCAATGTAAACTCTCTGTTTCCCTTTTGTAACATTTCGGTCTCACCGAAAGAGCAAATCGGTCCCACCGAGTTTACCTGACCAACTCTCTGGTTAGCTAATTACCAAATCGGTCTCACCGAGTTTGTGTAATCGGTCTCACCGAGCTTACGTTATGCCCTAACCCTAACCATATCGGTCCTACCGAGTTGCATGTCAGTCCCACCGAAAATCTCTAACGGTCACTAGGTTTACTATTTCGGTCCGACCGAGTTTGTTGATTCGGTCCCACCGAGATTGGTAAATTGTGTGTAACCGTTGGATTTTGTGTGGAAGCTATATATACCCCTCCACCTCCTCTTCACTCGTGGAGAGAGCCATCAGAACACATCTACACTTCCAACTCATATGTTCTGAGAGAGAACCACCTACCCTTGTGTTGAGGCCAAGATATTCCATTCCTACCATATGAATCTTGATCTCTAGCCTTCCCCAAGTTGCTTTCCACTCAAATCTTCTTTCTACAAAATCCGAATCCTGTGAGAGAGAGTTGAGTGTTGGGGAGACTATCATTTGAAGCACAAGAGCAAGGAGTTCATCATCAACACCCCATTTGTTACTTCTTGGAGAGTGGTGTCTCCTAGATTGGCTAGGTGTCACTTGGGAGCCTCCGACAAGATTGTGGAGTTGAACCAAGGAGTTTGTAAGGGCAAGGAGATCGCCTACTTCGTGAAGATCTACCGCTAGTGAGGCAAGTCCTTCGTGGGCGATGGCCAAGGTGGGATAGACAAGGTTGCTTCTTCGTGGACCCTTCATGGGTGGAGCCTTCCGTGGACTCGCGCAACCATTACCCTTCGTGGGTTGAAGTCTCCATCAACATGGATGTAGGATAGCACCACCTATTCGAACCACGGGAAAAACATCCGTGTCTCCAATAGCGTTTGAATTCTCCAAACCCTTCCCTTTACATTCTTGCAAGTTGCATGCTTTACTTTCCGCTGCCTATATACTCTTTGCATGCTTGCTTGAATTGTGTGATGATTGCTTGACTTGTCCTAAAGTTGCTAAAATCTGCCAAGAACTAAAATTGGGAAAAGGTTAAGTTTTTATTTGGTCAAGTAGTCTAATCACCCCCCCCCCCTCTAGACATACTTCCGATCCTACAAGTGGTATCAGAGCTTTGGTCTCCATTTGCTTTGATTTCCATAGCTTTTGGTGGTCATAGCCTTGGTTTCACAACCTAGGAGAGTATGGCGTCTAGCGAGGGAAATTATCACCGTAGAGGTCCTTACTTTGATGGTACTATTTTGCTAGTTGGAAGCATAAAATGAAAATGCATATTCTCGGACATAACCCCGCCGTTTGGGCTATTGTGTGTGTTGGTTTGCAAGGTGACTTCTTCGATGGGAAAGAACCAAACCGAGAAGCTACGGCGGATGAGTTGAAGATGCTGCAATACAACGCTCAAGCTTGTGATATTCTTTTCAACGGATTGTGCCCCGAAGAATTCAACAAAATCAGCCGTCTTGAGAATGCAAAGGAAATTTTGGATACTTTGATTGATATGCACAAAGGTACCGACTTCGTCAAGGAATCCAAATTGGATGTGCTTGAAAGTCAACTTGACAAGTTCAAAATGAAGGATGGTGAAGGTGTCGCTGCAATGTACTCTAGGCTTGCTCTCATCACAAATGAGATTGCCGGCTTAGGGAGTGAAGAGATGACCGATAGATTCATCATCAAGAAGATCTTAAGAGCCTTGGATGGAAAATATGATACCATGTGCACATTGATCCAAATGATGCCCAATTACAAAGATCTCAAGCCAACGGAGGTCATTGGAAGAATTGTTGCTCATGAGATGTCACTCAAGGATAAAGAGGAACTTCACAACAAATCAAGTGGTGCTTACAAAGCCTCATGTGAAGCCCCCACATCATCAAGTGAGAAACAAAACTTCAAGGAAGAATTGAGCTTAATGGTGAAGAACTTCAACAAGTTCTACAAGAGTAGAAGCAAAGATAGAAGCTCCAAGTCAAGGTCCTACAATGACAAAAGATCTTCTAGTCGAGAGCGAAACTGCTACAATTGTGGAAGACCCGGACACTATTCCAATGAGTGTACGGCTCCCTACAAAAGAAGAGAAGATTCTCCAAAAAGAAGAAGCAAAAGAGAAGAATCGCCATCAAGAGAGAGAAGGAGTAGAGATGATCGTTATGAACGAAGATACTCACGGAGAAACAAGGATTCGGAAAGAAAGGAAAAGTCATCAAGGAGCTACACAAAACGAAGACATCAAGCTCATGTTGGTGAATGGGTATCCGGCTCCGACTCCGACAACCACTCCGAGAGAAGTTATCACTCCGACTCTGAATATACTCAAGATGAAGGTGTTGCCGGTCTAGCACTTGTGTCAACCAACTCCTACGACATATTTGACTCACCAAATGAAGGAATTGGAAGATGCTTCATGGCCAAAGGTCCTAAGGTAACACACCCTGAGTATGTTGATTTTAATAGTGATGAAGATGACTTGTTAGGTGATGATGATTTACTTGTTGACAACTCTAGTGATGAATACTATGATGAAACATCAATTAATCATGCTAATCAAGATAAAACGAATGACAATGATAAGGAGAAAATTGAGGCTCTAACTAAAGAACTAAACACTCTTAAGTTAGCTCATGAAACTATCTTCGAAGATCATCGAGAACTTTTAAGAGCTCATGAGAAGTTACGCTTTGAGAAGCTCAATCTTGAGCAAGAGCATGAGTTTTTAAAGGAAATCAATGATGATCTCCGCAAGAAAAGTTCTTCTTACATTGCCAAGCGTTTACTCTTATCCACTTTGTCGGGGCGGACGGCGTCCCCCGCGAGCACCTATGGGGCCGGAGCCCCTTTCGTTGTCCGGTGAGGGGGGCGGAGGGAGCACAGAGAGCAGATCGAGGCGAGCACACGGGCGGTTTACCCAGGTTCGGGCCGCGATGCACGCGTAAAACCCTACTCCTGCTTGGTTGTATTGAACTGGGGAGCTCGGGAGCTTGGAGGGCTAGCTGCACCGAGCGTATGGCTGTCTGGATCCCAAATCTCCGAACCTCGGAACCCCCCTCTCTACGTTGCACACGGGCCTCCTTTTATAGCGCAAAGGGGTCACCGACAGGTGTCAACGTAGGAGAAAGGGGTAAAAGTGTAAAAGGGGTGGTAGTTGTAACAGTGCGGGAACGGTGGCGCTACAGTGCGGCACAGTGTTATCATACCTACTTCTGACGGTAGGGGACAAGGGCATTAAATGCCCGTCACGGTCGCCCGGACAGCACCGAGGCGGACCGTTAGGTGCACCACCGTTCGCCACGATGGCGGCTGCATGCCATCGCATGCCCCAGGCTGCGCGGTGCCTCGCCACGTGCCCTTGGGGGAAGCCCCGGAGCGACGCGTGGGCGGGCGAGCTGGAGCGCAGTCCTGAGGGGGCGATTTGCCGCGGCAAGTGGCTTGCCGCGGGGGTCGTCTTCCTGTGCCTGATAGCTTGCCGGCTATCAGGCCTTGCCGGGGCGCATAGCGCGCCGTGGCGGGCTTCTCTTGTGGTGCCTGGGTTCGGCCTTCCCGACAAGCTCCTCTTGCCGGGGTCTCGATCTTCTGTCTCGTATACTTTGTTCTTGGATGGCATTACATGGGCTCAGTCGTCCCGGCAAGCTCCTCTTGCCGGGGTCTTGTCTTCTTGGCCCGGCAAGCTCCTCTTGCCGGGGGCCTTGTCTTCTTGGCCCGGCAAGCTCCTCTTGCCGGGGGCGTTGTCTTGAATGCTTGGTCTTCTCTTGGCGCTTCCTGGGCGGGCCTTGCCGCAGGGTGCTACAACTGCCCGTGCACAAGTCTGGGGTACTAAGGTACCCCTACTTTAGTACACCGACAGGAGCCCCCGGGCCTGGGCCACACACGGTGCCGAGCGTCGTTGGGCCAGGCCCTAACAGTGCACGGGCACGCGTGGCCTTGGTCGCGCTGCTCCTTAACTCCGCACCCGTCGCACCTTCCCCAGGCGGCGCGCGCTTATCGCGGCGTCGTGGGGGCGAAACGCCCGTTCCCTCTTTAAGTGGAGGGAGGCGCGGAGGCGCGGCTCGATAAATGAACGGGGGTGAGGCGTGGCTTTCGAGGCGTCCGTTCCCCATAATCACGGGATGGGGAGAGGTCGTCCCACCCGTCGCCTCGGTTCTGCGCGCCCACCACGCGGTCCTCATGCACTCGGAGTCGCGGCGGCGGAGGCAGGGAGTCGGGCCGGCGCGGGTCGATGCAGTGGGTCGGCCCCAGTCGCCTGCCCTTCCTCCGCTTCTATTGGAGGAGCGAGGCGGCCGCGGTCCCACTCCGCCCCTTTATAAGGAGCGAAAGGGGGCGACGGAAATCCGCACTCCATCTCCTTCCTCCTTCTGCTTCTGGTTTCCTTCCCCCATCCGTGATGGAGGGGGGAACCCTGGTTCTTCTTCGGTTGCCGCGAGGGTGTCTGCTAGGCAACGCGCCCCTCCTCCCCTTGCGCCCGCGGCGGCGGAGCCGGTCGTCGGGCGAAGAGGGAGAGGGCGAGGTCGCGGACGAGGTCGTGGACGGGGTCGAGGCGCTCGGGGCGGACGGATCGGTGCGCCGTCCTTGCCCCCGCCAGCGGCTCCGTTCCTTCCCGCGGTCCATCTCGGGGACGACCCCCGTGAGTTCATCATCAGGCTGCGCCGGGCGCCTCGTCGCCGCCTCCGGCTTCCCGCTCCATTCGCGAACGTGTTGGAGGCGGAGCAGCCTGAGACGCTAAACCTGCGCATGAGGGGCTGCGGGATCAGTGGGACGCGAGTCCACGTCGAGCCCCGAGCCCCCGGCGTGGTGTGTCTGGGCCGCGGGTGGAAGACGTTCGCCCGGATCCACAGCTTGACGGAGGGGTTCACCCTCCACTTTAAGCTAGTGGGGGAGGACCTCCTCTCCGTCAAGGCCTTCTGGGGCTTCGACATCCGGGCCCGGTGCTGCGAAGATAGCTCCTCCGACAGCGAAGGCTCCTCCTCGAGCGAGAGTGACGAGGAGGGGAGCGACAGCGACGACGAGGGGAGCAGCCGCCGGGATGACGGGTCCGACTAGGCGTCGGTCGCAGCTCCGTGTGGCACCGGCGGCCCCATCGTCCGCGCCGGGCTCCGTGAACTCCCCGGGGTCGTCTCCTTGGGCGGCTGGCGTAGGGGGGCTGCTGAGGAGGACGGAGGGCGGGCGTCGAAGGCCGCGAAGTCGGAGTACGGGCCGACTTCGACAGCTGGCTGACGCTCCGGTGCCTCGTGTTCTAGATGCGCCCCAGACGTCGTCATCACCCTTGCTCTCGGTGACGACCACCGGGGTCTTCTCTTCGGCCCGGCAAGCTCCTCTTGCCGGGGGCTTGATCTCCTCGGGCGGCCGGAGTGGCGAGGCTGGGGAAGAGGAAGAGGCTGGCGGCAAGGCCGCTGCCTCATCTTCCAGCTCTGCCTCTGGCGCCTCCGTCTTCTTCAGCCTCCGGAGACCCCCGGGCGGAGCCCCCGGATCTTCTCTTGGTGCCTTCTGCCACCCGTAGCTCATCTAGGTGCCCCTTTTGCCCTCTTCGCCTACTTGCGCTACCTCCTGAGGAGAGAGACAAGAAAGGGATTACGGGCACCTTATCTCTTTTCAGCTTGTAAGCCTTCGGGCCTTAGTTGCGTTTAAGCCTTGTAATCCCTCTTTTCATGTTTTTCATTCTCTCTGAACTGTACCTGAGTGGAATGTTTTTAATGAAAAGGGGATGTTTGCCGGATCATTTGTCTCGCGGGTGGAAACCGCGGTAAGGAACGAATCCTTTACATCGTTAAGATAGACGGTTTCTCGCCCGGCAACAGGCCCAGCCGCTCCCCCGCACTGCTCGACCTTTCTCACGCCCTTGGCGGAGGCGGGGAGCAGGCGGGTTCCGGCCCCTCGCTTCCCTCCCTCTTGCTGCCGCGGCTGCTATCGAAACGGGCCCCAGGAACGCGCTCTGGGGCTTGCCGCTAAGAGATCACGGTAGCTTTCCAGGAGGAAAGGAGGCTTTCAAATTCCACAGTCCATAAGAGAATGCATGATGAGGGATGCAAAAACTTATCTGAGGTTGCAGCCCCCGGCGACTCTGGCTCGCCGGGGCGTAGGTGTTGGCTCGTCCTTCTCCTCTTCCTTGTCCTCGAGCGGCCCGGCAAGGACATTCAATTCCTGCGAGCCAAAAGGGGAAGGACGGGAAAAAGACGCGGACTCGACCTCTAAGTTAGGGGTTAGCGACAGTTAGGAACTGACAACCCTAACCAAGGACGAGACTCTGACTCAGCATGCATGCTAAAATCTAGGGCGCCAGCGCTTCTTTATCCTCGGCCAGGGGCTTTGCCTGGCTTTGTACGAGGGCTTACATGCAACATCGGCAAGGCCTGCACAAACCGGTGGTTGCCGGAGCGGATCACGGCAACCGCGCCTTATGGGCGAAACTTGCGAAGATGCTCTATGTTCCCAGGAGTTGCTCACTTGTAGGCCCTCTTCGGTCTTGAGGCGGACAGCGCCGGGCCTCGCGACTCGTCTCACCCGATAAGGGCCTTCCTGCTTCGGCGTCGACTTGTTATAATTCTTGGCCGACTGAACGTGCCTAAGAACAAGGTCGCCTAACAGGGCAACTTTACCTGATGCCAGGGGCTTCGCCTGGCTTTGTACAAGGGGTTACATGCAGCAGCGGCAAGGCCTGTACAAACCGATGGTTGCCGGAGCGGATCACGGCAACCGCGCCTTATGGGTGAAACTTGCGAAGATGCTCTATATTCCCAGGAGTTGCTCACTGGTAGGCCCTCTTCGGTCTTGAGGCGGACAGCGCCGGGCCTCGCGACTCGTTTCACCCGACAAGGGCCTTCCTGCTTCGGCGTCGACTTGTTATAATTCTTGGCCGACTGAACATGCCTAAGAACAAGGTCGCCTAACAGGGCAACTTTATCTGGTGCCAGGGGCTTCGCCTGGCTTTGTACAAGGGGTTACATGCAACAGCGGCAAGGCCTGTACAAACCGATGGTTGCCGGAGCGGGTCACGGCAACCGCGCCTTATGGGTGAAACTTGCGAAGATGCTCTATGTTCCAGGAGTTGCTCACTGGTACGCCTTCTTCGGTCTCGAGGCGGACAGCGCCAGGCCTCGTGACTTGTCTCACCCGATAAGGTCCTTCCCACTTTGGCGTCAACTTGTTGGAATTCTTGGCCGACTGAGTGCGCCGAAGAACAAGGTCGCCCTCTTCGAGACTCCTGGCCTTGACCTTGCGGCTATGGTAGCGACGCAAGGCTTGCTGGTATCGAGCAGCTCGTACCGCAGCCTGGAGACGTCCTTCCTCAAGGAGCAGCGCGTCATCTTGGCGCAGCCGCTCTTGCTCGAGCTCGTCATAAGCGAGCACCCGAGGAGATCCGTATACGAGTTCCGTGGGGATAACTGCTTCTGCTCCATAGACTAGAGCAAAGGGTGTCTGTCCGGTGGCTCGACTCGGTGTCGTTCTGATTGACCAAAGAGCCGCCGGCAGCTCCTCAATCCAATTTCTTCCGCACTTGTGCAGCCTGTCGAAGGTCCTGGTCTTGAGTCCGCGCAGCACTTCAGCGTTGGCCCTTTCTTCTTGACCGTTGCTCCTGGGGTGAGCAACCGAAGCGAAACAGACCTTGGCGCCAAGATCCTGGGCGTATTGCATGAAGGCGCGACTTGTGAATTGTGTCCCGTTGTCGGTGATGATTCTGTTGGGGATTCCGAAACGGCAGACGATCGACCGGAAGAACTTGACTGCTGACTGCGCGGTCACCTTCCTCACTGGCTCCACTTCTGGCCACTTCGTGAACTTGTCGATTGCAACGTACAAGTACTCGAAGCCCCCGACGGCTCGGGGAAAAGGGCCGAGGATATCGAGCCCCCAGACCGAGAAGGGCCAGGATAAAGGGATTGTTTGGAGAGCTTGAGCTGGCTGATGAATCTGTTTTGCATGGAACTGGCACGCTTCACACTTGGTTACTAGTGCAGTTGCATCTTGGAGGGCTTCTTGCCAGAAGAACCCTTGCCGGAAGGCTTTCCCGACAAGTGCTCTTGCGCCAATGTGATGGCCGCATATGCCTCCGTGTATCTCTGCCAACAGCTTCTGTCCGTCTTCCCTGGAGATGCACTTCAATCTGACACCGTTGAGTCTCCTTCTGTACAGCTCGTTGTCCACGAACTGGTACATACTTGACTGCCTGGTGATCTTCTCCATCTCTTCTGGGTCGTCGGGAAGTTCTCCAGTTTGCAGAAAACGGACGATCTGTTGCGCCCATGCCGGAGCCCGGGGCTCGACGGCAAGGACTAAAGGCATGAAGGCCGCTGCGGGGACCCCGGCTTCTACGGCAAGAACCTCTGGTTCCGTCGGAGCCGGTGATCCCCCGGCAAGCTTGCCGGGGCAAAGCTTGTCGGGAACCCCCGCTTCAACTGGACAGATCCTCGGATCCGCTGGAGCGGACTGTTCCTCAGCGTTCAGACTGCTGATCCGTTTGCCGGAGCAAGGCTTATCGGGGACATCTGCTTCGACTGGACGGATCCTTGGATCCGCAGGAGCGGGCTGTCCCTCGGCGTTCTGGTTGTTGATCTTGGGGACCTTGGCGGCGGTCTCAGGAAGGTCCGCCTGCAAGTAGTCGTCGGAGACCAACTTCCTTTTCTTGGACTGCCCAACTGATGGTGTAACGGATGGTTGAGTCAGCTTGAGTAAGAAGGTCCCTGGTTCCACAGGTAACTTCAACGAAGCACACTTCGAAAGGCCGTCTGCTATCTCATTCTGAGCTCTCGGGACGTGCTCCATTTGCAGCCCTTCAAAGTGTCCTTCCAGCTTTCTCACTTCATCTACATAAGCTTCCATCAGAGGGCTCTGGTAGCTCTTGTTGACTTGCCGGACCACCAGTTGAGAATCTCCCCGCACAATCAGCTTTCTGATCCCAAGTTCGGCCGCAATCCTGAGGCCGGCGAGCAAGCCTTCATACTCAGCAGTATTGTTGGTTGCTTGCTCTCTTGGGAAGTGCATCTGGATAACATACTTGAGGTGCTCTCCGGTGGGCGCGATGAGTACCACGCCAGCACCGGCGCCTTGCAGCGAGAAGGCACCATCGAAGTACATTACCCACTCGCTTGTTGCTTCTTGTACGGGCGCGCTTGTTTCTTGGGCTTCTCCATCTGGCGTCGGGGTCCACTCAGCTATGAATTCTGCCAAAGCTCGGCTCTGTATGGTTGAAGTACTTTCAAACTTGAGCCCAAAGCTCGACAGCTCCAGTGCCCACTCGACGATCCTGCCTGTTGCCTCGGGATTGTGCAATATCCTCTTCAGCGGAAAGCGAGTGACTACTGTTATCTCATGTGCTTGGAAGTAATGGCGCAGCTTTCTCGAGGCCATGAGGAGGCCGAAAAGCAATTTCTGCACCCCGGAGTATCTTGATCTAGCCCCCTACCTGGCGCGCCAAAGATGTCGGGGCGGACGGCGTCCCCCGCGAGCACCTATGGGGCCGGAGCCCCTTTCGTTGTCCGGTGAGGAGGCGGAGGGAGCACAGAGAGCAGATCGAGGCGAGCACACGGGCGGTTTACCCAGGTTCGGGCCGCGATGGACGCGTAAAACCCTACTCCTGCTCGGTTGTATTGAACTGGGGAGCTCGGGAGCTTGGAGGGCTAGCTGCACCGAGCGTATGGCTGTCTGGATCCCAAATCTCCGAACCTCGGAACCCCCCTCTCTACGTTGCACACGGGCCTCCTTTTATAGCGCAAAGGGGTCACCGACAGGTGTCAACGTAGGAGAAAGGGGTAAAAGTGTAAAAGGGGTGGTAGTTGTAACAGTGCGGGAACGGTGGCGCTACAGTGCGGCACAGTGTTATCATACCTACTTCTGACGGTAGGGGACAAGGGCATTAAATGCCCGTCACGGTCGCCCGGACAGCACCGAGGCGGACCGTTAGGTGCGCCACCGTTCGCCACGATGGCGGCTGCATGCCATCGCATGCCCCAGGCTGCGCGGTGCCTCGCCACGTGCCCTTGGGGGAAGCCCCGGAGCGACGCGTGGGCGGGCGAGCTGGAGCGCAGTCCTGAGGGGGCGATTTGCCGCGGCAAGTGGCTTGCCGCGGGGGTCGTCTTCCTGTGCCTGATAGCTTGCCGGCTATCAGGCCTTGCCGGGGCGCATAGCGCGCCGTGGCGGGCTTCTCTTGTGGTGCCTGGGTTCGGCCTTCCCGACAAGCTCCTCTTGCCGGGGTCTCGATCTTCTGTCTCGTATACTTTGTTCTTGGATGGCATTACATGGGCTCAGTCGTCCCGGCAAGCTCCTCTTGCCGGGGTCTTGTCTTCTTGGCCCGGCAAGCTCCTCTTGCCGGGGGCCTTGTCTTCTTGGCCCGGCAAGCTCCTCTTGCCGGGGGCGTTGTCTTGAATGCTTGGTCTTCTCTTGGCGCTTCCTGGGCGGGCCTTGCCGCAGGGTGCTACAACTGCCCGTGCACAAGTCTGGGGTACTAAGGTACCCCTACTTTAGTACACCGACACACTTACATGCCTCAAGTCAAGTCCAGTAACAAGAACAAGAAAGATTCTTCCTCTAGTAGTAACAATGATCATGTTAAATCCAATGTTGTTGCTTCTAGTATTTCTCTTGATTCCACTAATGATTCTCTTAGCCAAGTTACACTTGAGCAAGAAAATAGCTTATTGAAGGGAATCATAGAGAAAGGAGTGTACAAAAGCCTTGCCGGGAGTAAGCAATTCGAGGAAATTGTACGCAAGCAAGGAAGGCACCGGAAGAATCAAGGTGTTGGTTTTGAACGAAAGTTCAATGCCAATGGAGTTGAGTGGGAATAAGATCAATACCCCAAGACAGAGTTTGTTGCACAACAAGAGAAGTATGACCCTACTTCTTTCAAGGGGACACAAGCTCAAGATGATCTTCCACCACAAGACTACAAGCAAAAAGGCAAGGACAAGCTTCAAGAGGAAATTGATACATTTGAAGAAGCTCCTAAGACCTTAGTCAAGTGGATTCCCAAGACTACTTCAAATTCCACTTCATCAAGTATGACTACAACTCCAAGGATTCCCATCAAGATGGTGTGGATCCAAAAGAAGAAGAACTAGAGAGTTCTTGAGGGTGACTCCGCCAACATACTTCACTCTTATTATTTTGGCGAGAACAAGTGCAATCAACTTCCACATCTTGCACTAGTTCAAGGAGTCACAAACCCTCTTGTTGGTAAGTCAAGGGACAAGGTAACCTAAAAGTTTTCATGGACATCATCTTGTGTGTGCATCACTCTATGTCTATGGATATCCTTGTTTGTTCCTTGTGGGACTAACCCATGTAGGTATTGAAAGTGCAATTCACTCAAAAGGATAGCTTCAAGTGATCTACATCAACATTGAGCATCCACATCTTCAACATCTACATGAAGTCATCATCGACAAAACCCAAGGTTAGTTCATCCCTCTTAGGGGGGATATCACATCTAGGGGGAGCTTTACTCTAAGACTTGAGCTAAAGAAACTCTAAAGATGTGAACACAACAATGCTTTATGTAAAAGTGGTAACCCCACTTGAGCTTAAACGATGAGTATGACCTATGATCAAGTGTTCTCATTTGACTCCTAAGTCAATATACTCATATATAGATGACCTAGTCATCGCCAATTGCTTGATAGATGCTAGAATTGGTTGTGCATGCTTTGTCACATATTTCAATTGCCATTTTATTGTGTGAGCATGTTGGTTGCATATTTTACTCATTCGAGGACATCCACTTGTTGTTTTGATTGTTTGGCTTTATTTCTCTTTTGCCAAGTGGATGGACAAGAATGCCTAAGAACCTCCTCTAGCTATCTATGCTTTTCTCGTCTCAAACTCTATTCATGCTACATCACAAAATTGATCAAGTCAGATTCGAACCACTCTGTGTGAGGAGCACTCGGAGTCCCCGATTCGTCATAGACTTAAACTTCCAAAACCTCTTTGTGATTCTCGGTCTGACCGATACCCCACTTTCGGTCCTACCGAGATCATTAAGTTGATCTATGTTTTCGATCTCGGTGCAACCGATTTGAACCATTCGGTCACACCGAGTTGCAATAACTGTATACAGTTTTGCATCTCGATGCCACCGAGTTGTTCCACTCGGTCACACCGACAGGGTCGGGCTATATATAGACACGGGCAAAAATTTGGAAATTTCTCCGAACCCCTTTGCCCGCGCGATAGCTCGCTCTGCCAACGTGGTCTCCAGATCATCTCCTCTCCGCCAGCCGCCTCCAGTCACTGGTCTCCGTCGCCGTCAACGGAATTCAACCCCGCCATTGCCGCCGTAGCGAGTCTCGGCCGAACTAGGGTATGGACTCGATCTTTGTGCTATTCCCAATCCGATTCCTAGCACATTGTGATCATATTGATTCTAGCCACGTTTGAAACACTCCAATCCAGTCAATGCGATCCGTAGAATAGGTTTGATTCGAAATTTTAGGGTTAGGTTTCCGCCGAAACCATCTCGGACCCACCCAGTTGAAAAACTCGGTCCCACCGATTTGGCTCATGCCATTGCACAAGTGAGACTCGGTCTGACCGAGTATTGCTAATCGGTGTGACCGATTTTGGAACTTTGTGAAACCCTAGCAGTCTCGGTGCCACCGAACTGTGACTCGGTTTGACCGAGTTCACTAGTTTAGGTTCCAAAACTGCTTCGGTATCACCGAGTTTAAAAATCGGTAGATCCAAAATGATTTCTGTGGGAAACTAAAACTAAGACTTTGAATCATTCTTTTGCAAAAATCTCTGCATTTTGTGATGCTTATCCACTCTACCTCATCTATAAACTATTCACAGGGTCAGCAGTCAGCTTGTTCATCATGTTAGATCAGAGTGACAGCCAGAACATGTCAGAACAGCCAGTGCACATGAGTGAGGGCACTAGTCCCTCCAGTTCTTCAGATGAAGGCAGCAGGAGCACTCCCAGTAATTTGCCAAAAGCTACCACCAGACAAAGAAAGAAAAGAACCTCAGAATCAAAGGATGAGGACTATGTGGCAGAAGAAGAAGCTACTTCCAAGAAAGTTGTGCTTAAGAAAGAGTATGGCTCAGCTGCAGCCATCAAGCCAGGGATGAAAATCAAAAGGTCAGCAGGCAGGCAGCCTATGCCAAAGGCCAGAGCCTCAACAAAGATTCCTGAGAAGCCTGCACCCAAAGAGCCAGTTGCTTCTGAAGGGAAGAAGGAAAGGAAAAGACGCAGATGGTGCAAGAAAGTTGATCCCATGGCTGAATTTGAACAACATTCTTCTGATGAGGAAGAAGAAGAAGAGGTTGCTGCACCAGCACCTAAGGCACCCAAGCTAATGGGTGATGCAATCAAATCAGGGGCTACGGCATCCAAGCCCAAGGAAGCACCCAAGACTGCATCAAAGGCCAAGACAGCTCCAAAGAGGAATACAAGGAGCATCCCAGCTGCTGAGAAGAACAAGGCCCCAGTGCCTGACACTGCAGAAGAAGAGGAAGGCCAAGTTCTCAGAAAGTTGAAGCCCAAGATCCCAGACCACAATGATGCTCATCCTGTGGCTGAGGATATGAAGATCAGAAGAGACTCAGGGCTGAGAAAGTGGAGAGCAGAAGATCCTTATGCTACCAGGAGGAGAACTGTTGTTGACTACAGGTTCCACACTAAGGAATAGCAGGACTTCTATGAGACAGTCTTATTGGATAAGAAGCCCATTGTTTGTGACATGAGATGGGTCGACTGGTAATACATCAAGGACAATGAAGAGCACTATCCTGGAGTGCAAGACAGCTTCAAGGCATGTGGAGTAGCTGACTTTGTTGGGCAGAAGCTCACAAAGTGGAATGAAGAGTTGATCATGCAGTTCTGCTCCACAGCACACTTTTATCCAGATGGCGGAATTGTATGGATGCCTGAAGGTACGAGGTACCAATCAACAGTTGTTGAGTGGGCACAGCTCATCAATGCCCCAGAGGAGCATGAGGATGGCCTAGATATTTATGCCAAGAAGAAGATGGACCACAACTCTATGTCCAACATGTACAAGGAGATCCCAAACAAGGCACTTGACACTTTCATGTTTGGAATAGTACATTATCTTCTGTCAGGATTGCCAACCATCAATTGGATACTGAGGCACACCTTGTTGCCCAAGTCAGGTGATCACAAGATGATCAGAGGCCATGCAATCAACTTACTTCATATCTTTGATGTACCACAAAAATTCAAAGTCATGAGCCTCATGGTAGAAACAATCAAGAGGACTGCAGCAGACCAGAAGAGGAGCTGTGGATATGCCCCTCAGATCCAGGAGCTAATTAACTCCAAGCTGGGCACAGGCATATACCTCTTGGACAAGGAACATTTGCCTATTCATCCAGATTTTGAAGATAATGAAGTTGTGATGAACAAGGATGAACCATCTTCAGCCCATGCACAAGCACAAAAGGAGAAGGCAAGGAAGGAGAAAGCTGCAAGGATGCCAATCTCAAGAGGAGGCATCTGAATATTTCTTGAAAACCAAGCAAGAGCGGCTCAGTTACTTGATTGCATCCACCCTGAGGATAGAGAAAGGACTGGCCACCCTCACTCAGAATCAGGAGAGCTTAGAGAGGATCGTAGAACAAAAGTTCTATGACTTGGATGTCAAAGTGACAGAGATTCAGTCTGCAGTGGAGCAACTTCAAGATGACATGCAGGAGAG
Source organism: Aegilops umbellulata (assembly GCA_032464435.1). NCBI lineage: Eukaryota > Viridiplantae > Streptophyta > Magnoliopsida > Poales > Poaceae > Aegilops > Aegilops umbellulata. Next base: position 315,741,676 of record CP136055.1, on the reverse strand, counting down.
GAAAGGGAAGACTACCACTAATGCATTTGCCAGAGTGCCACGAGCCCAGAGGTCGTCTGCAGTGCCAGTTCCTGACACAAGAGCCACCACCTCAGCTCCAGCCACAGCACCAGCCCAACCAGCTCCAGCATCTACTTCAGCTCCAGCTCCAACCACGTCTACAGAAGCCTTCGTCCTTGGAGTGATCTAGACTCCACCACCACCAGAAGATCTAGCATGAGTGTCGATCTAGCACTATGCATTTTCTAGGAACTTTTTGGTAACTTGTTGCCAAAGGGGGAGAAAAATGTATAGATCATAGGCTTAGAGAGACAGAGTGTTGCTTTTATTCTCTCTTGCTTTATTTGGTGGTTTTTCAAACATTGTTTGCTTTTGGTCGAGATACTTTGATATGCTTGTGAGACATTGATGATCATGTGTTTGATCATAAGCTACACTTATGCACGCTTGATATATCTTATCTATCTTATGTGATCATTCACTTTTCTTGGTGATGAGTGCATGTATTTCATTCTTATCATTTTGAGCGCTCCACCAAGATGTATGTGACATGGAAGAGTAACCCATGATTCTAACTCTTTGTGCATTTGCAGTCCAAAGCAAATTTTAAATATGCACAAATTTAGGGGGAGCTCTTACTTATCACATACTTCTCAAAGCGACGATATAATTCATTCTTATTATCATTTGTCGAAGCTTTGATCTATATGTTGTCATCAATTACCAAAAAGTGGGATATTGAAAGTGCAACTATCCCTAGGTGGTTTTGGTAATTCATAACAACATATAGCTCATTGAGCTAATGCTATTACAAGATTATTTCAGGAAAGCTCAATGATTGGCATGGCATGGATGGTGAAAGTGGAACCCTCAAAATGCTAAGGACAAAGGATTGTCTCAAGCTCAAAAGCTCAAGACTCTTCATTTTACATTTCAGTGATCCAAGATCACATTGAGTCCATAGGAAAAAGCCAATACTATCAAGGAGGGATGAGGTGTTGCTTAATGAGCTTTTTGCTTCATGTGCTTAATGATATGCTCCAAAATCCTCAGCTACTTTCCCATATCCACATATGACCTAAACCCTAAGCCAAACTCGGACCTACCAATTCTTTCTATCCGGCGCCACCGAGTTTCACATGTCATAAGCCACTGCCAAAACCCTAGCAAATCGGTTCTACCGATAGGGATCTCGGTCTCACCGAGATGGGATTGCAATTTCTCTGTTTCCTTTTCATAACTTTTCGGTCTCACCGAAAGAGCGGATCCGTCCCACCGAGATTGCAATGTAAACTCTCCGTTTCCCTTTTGTAACATTTCGGTCTCACCGAAAGAGCAAATCGGTCCCACCGAGTTTACCTGGCCAACTCTCTGGTTAGCTAATTACCAAATCGGTCTCACCGAGTTTGTGTAATCGGTCTCACCGAGATTACGTTATGCCCTAACCCTAACCATATCGGTCCTACCGAGTTGCATGTCAGTCCCACCGAAAATCTCTAACGGTCATTAGGTTTACTATTTCGGTCCGACCGAGTTTGTTGATTCGGTCCCACCGAGATTGGTAAATTGTGTGTAACGGTTGGATTTTGTGTGGAAGCTATATATACCCCTCCACCTCCTCTTCACTCGTGGAGAGAGCCATCAGAACGCATCTACACTTCCAACTCATATGTTCTGAGAGAGAACCACCTACCCTTGTGTTGAGGCCAAGATATTCCATTCCTACCATATGAATCTTGATCTCTAGCCTTCCCCAAGTTGCTTTCCACTCAAATCTTCTTTCTACAAAATCCGAATCCTGTGAGAGAGAGTTGAGTGTTGGGGAGACTATCATTTGAAGCACAAGAGCAAGGAGTTCATCATCAACACACCATTTGTTACTTCTTGGAGAGTGGTGTCTCCTAGATTGGCTAGGTGTCACTTGGGAGCCTCTGACAAGATTGTGGAGTTGAACCAAGGAGTTTGTAAGGGCAAGGAGATCGCCTACTTCGTGAAGATCTACCGCTAGTGAGGCAAGTCCTTCGTGGGCGATGGCCAAGGTGGGATAGACAAGGTTGCTTCTTCGTGGACCCTTCATGGGTGGAGCCTTCCGTGGACTCGCGCAACCGTTACCCTTCGTGGGTTGAAGTCCCCATCAACATGGATGTAGGATAGCACCACCTATCCGAACCACGGGAAAAACATCCGTGTCTCCAATAGCGTTTGAATTCTCCAAACCCTTTCCTTTACATTCTTGCAAGTTGCATGCTTTACTTTCCGCTGCCTATATACTCTTTGCATGCTTGCTTGAATTGTGTGATGATTGCTTGACTTGTCCTAAAGTTGCTAAAATCTGCCAAGAACTAAAATTGGGAAAAGGTTAAGTTGTTATTTGGTCAAGTAGTCTAATCACCCCCCCCCCCCTCTAGACATACTTCCGATCCTACCGGAAGTCATGTTACTAGACCATGGCGAACCTACGAACTATGAAGAAGCTATGATGAGCCCAGATTCCGTCAGATGGCTTGAGGCCATGAAATATGAGATAGGATCCATGTATGAGAACAAAGTGTGGACTTTGGTGGACTTGCCTGATGATAGGCAAGCCATTGAGAATAAATGGATCTTCAAGAGGAAGACAGACACTGATGGTAGTGTTATTATCTAAAAATCTCGACTTGTCGCAAAAGGTTTTCGACAAGTTCAAGGTGTTGACAACAATGAGATTTTCTCACTCGTAGTGATGCTTAAGTCTGTCCGAATCATGTTAGGAATTGCCGCATTTTATGAAATCTGGCAAATGGATGTCAAAACTGCTGACTGCATTCCTTAATGGATTTATTAAAGAAGAGTTGTATACGATGCAACCAAAAAGGTTTTTTTCGATCCTAAAGGTGCTAACAAAGTGTGCAAACTCCAGCGCTCCATGTATGGATTGGTGCAAGCACCTTGGAGTTGGAATATACGCTTTGATAAGGTGATCAAAAGCATATGGTTTTATACAGACTTATGGTGAAGCCTGTATTTACAAGAAAGTGAGTGGGAGCTTTGTAGCATTTCTGATATTATATGTGGATGACTGATACGTCTCCAACGTATCTATAATTTTTTATTGTTCCATGCTATTATATTATCTATCTTGGATGTTTGATATGCATTTATATGCTATTTTATATGATTTTTGGGACTAACCAATTAACCTAGAGCCCAGTGCCAGTTTTTGTTTTTTCCTTGTTTTTGAGTTTCGCAGAAAAGGGATATCAAACGGAGTCCAGATGAGCTGAAAATTTACGGTGATTTTTATGGACCAGAAGAAGCCCCCGAAGCAAAAGAGTTGGGCCAGAAGAGCCACGAGGCCTCCACAAGGGTGGAGGGCACGCCCTACCCCCCCCCCCCCCCCCCCCGGGAGCGCCCTCCGACCTTGTGGGCTCCTTGTGGACCCCCTGACTTGAAACCGACGCCAAAAATTCTTATAAATATAGAAACCCCCGAAAAGAAACCTAGATCGGGAGTTCTACCGCTGCAAGCCTCTGTAGCCAAGAAAAACCAATCAGGACCCTGTTCCGGTATCCTGTCGGAGGGGGAAACCATCACCGGTGGCCATATTCATCATCCCGGCGCTCTCCATGACGAGGAGGGAGTAGTTCACCCTCGGGGTTGAGGGTATGTACTAGTAGCTATGTGTTTGATCTCTCTCTCTCTCTCTCTCTCTCTCTCTCGTGTTCTTGATTTGGCACGATCTTGATGTACTGCGAGCTTTGCTATTATAGTTGGATCTTATGATGTTTCTCCCCCTCTACCTTCTTGTAATGGATTGAGCTTTCCCTTTGAAGTTATCTTATCGGATTGACTCTTTAAGGATTTGAGAACACTTGATGTATGTCTTGCATGTGCTTATCTGTGGTGACAATGGGATATTCACGTGATTCACTTGATGTATGTTTTGGTGATCAACTTGCGGGTTCTATGACCTTGTGAACTTATGCATAGGGGTTGGCACATGTTTTCGTCTTGACTCTCCGGTAGAAACTTTGGGGCACTCTTTGAAGTTCTTTGTATTCGTTTGAATAGATGAATATGAGATTGTGTGATGCATATCGTATAATCAAACCCGTGGATACTTGTGGTGACATTGGAGTATCTAGGTGACATTAGAGTTTTGGTTGATGTATGTCTTAAGGTGTTATTTTAGTATGAACTCTAGGGCTGTTTGTGACACTTATAGGAATAGCCCAATAGATCGATCAGAAAGAATAACTTTGAGGTGGTTTCGTACCCTACAATAATCTTCTCTGTTTGTTCTCCGCTATTAGTGACTTTGGAGTGACTCTTTGTTGCATGTTGAGGGATTGTTATATGATCTAATTATGTTATCATTGTTGAGAGAACTTGCACTAGCGAAAGTATGAACATTAGGCCTTGTTTCCAAGCATTGCAATACCGTTTTCGCTCACTTTTACCACTTGCTACCTTGCTGTTTTTATATTTTCAGATTACAAAAACATATATCTACCTTCCATATTGCACTTATATCACCATCTCTTCGCCGAACTAGTGCACCTATACAATTTACCATTGTATTGGGTGTGTTGGGGACACAAGAGACTCTTTGTTATTTGGTTGCAGGGTTGTTTGAGAGAGAGACTATCTTCATCCTACGCCTCCCATGGATTGATAAACCCTAGGTCATCCACTTGAGGGAAATTTGCTACTGTCCTACAAAACTCCGCGCTTGGAAGCCCAACACGAGTCTACAAGAAGATGGTTGCATAGTAGACATCAATGAAATATTGTTGATTGGAAATGATGTAGAATTTCTGGATAGCATAAAAGGATATTTGAATAAGAATTTTTCAATGAAAGACCTCGGTGAAGCTGCTTACATATTGGGCATCAAGATCTATAGAGATAGATTAAGACACTTGATAAGACTTCCAATGAATACATACCTTGACAAGATTTTGAAGGAGTTCAAAATGGATCAGTCAAAGAAGGAGTTCTTGCCTATATTGTAAGGTGTGAAGTTGAGTCAGACTCAATGCCCGACCACTGCAGAAGATAGAGAGAAAATGAAAGTCATTCCCTATTCTTCAGCCATAGGTTCTATCATGTATGCTATGTTGTGTACCAGACCTGATGTGTGTCTTGCTATAAGTTTAGTAGGGAGGTAACCAAAGTAATCTAGGAGTGGATCACTAGAAAGTGGTCAAGAACATCCTGAAGTACCTTAAAAGGACTAAGAAAATGTTTCTCGGTTATGGATGTGATAAAGAGTTCGTCGTAAAGAGTTAGGTCGATACAAGCTTTGACACTGATTAGATAACTCTAAGTCTCAATCTAGATACGTATTGAAAGTAGGATCAATTAGCTAGAGTAGCTCCATGCAGAGCATTGTAGACATAGAAATTTGCAAAATACACACGGATCTGAATGTGGCAGACCCGTTGACTAAACTTCTTTCACAAGCAAAACATGATTACACCTTAGTACTATTTGGGTGTTAATCACATAGCGATTTGAACTAGATTATTGACTCTAGTAAACCCTTTGGGTGTTGGTCACATGCGATGTGAACTATGGGTGTTAATCACATAAAGATGTGAACTATTGGTCTTAAATCACATGGCTATGTGAACTATATTATTGACTAGTGCAAGTGGGATACTGAATGAAATATGCCCTAGAGGCAATAATAAAGTTGCTATTTTATATTTCCTTATATCATGATAAATGTTTATTATTCATGCTAGAATTGTATTAACCGGAAACTTGATACATGTGTGGATACATAGACAAAACACCGTGTCCCTAGTAAGCCTCTACTAGACTAGCTCGTTAATCAAAGATGGTTAAGTTTCCTAACAATAGACATGTGTTGTCATTTGATGAACGGGATCACATCATTAGGAGAATGATGTGATGAACAAGACCCATCTGTTAACTTAGCATATTGATCGTTCAGTTTTATTGCTATTGCTTTCTTCATGTTAAAAATATATTCCTTCGACTATGAGATTATGCAACTCCCGGATACCGGAGGAATACCTTGTGTGCTATCAAACGTCACAACGTAACTGGGTGATTATAAAGATGCACTACAGGTATCTCCGAAGGTGTTTGTTGGGTTGGCATAGATCGAGATTAGGATTTGTCACTCCGAGTATCGGAGAGGTATCTCTAGGCCCTCTCTGTAATGCACATCATAAGAAGCCTTGCAAGCAAAGTGACTAATGAGTTAGTTACAAGATGTTGTATTACCAAATGAGTAAAGAGACTTGCCGGTAACGAGATTGAACTAGGTATGTGGATACCGATGATCGAATCTTGGGCAAGTAACATACCGATGGACAAAGGGAATAACGTATATTGTCATAACGGTTCGACCGATAAAGATCTTCGTAGAATATGTAGGAGCCAATATGAGCATGCAGGTTCCGCTATTGGTTATTGACCGGAGAGGTGTCTCGGTCATGTCTACATAATTCTCGAACCCGTAGCGTCCGCACGCTTAACGAGTATCCGTATGGCTTCAGATGTTTGGGCTCAGTACCTTCGGGGGTATATAGTGATCATGGATTCTTTTTTTTTTGTAAGGACTTAGGTTCTTGAAACACCTACTCTTAAGAGTTCAGTAGGGTTGAAATTGGATCAGAGATCAGAGATGTTAGGTTTACTCAGTTGACCATGCACCATTGAGCCATCATGCAGAACTAAGCTTGTTCTGATTTAGTAGCAATCAGCTCTTCTCCTTCCACCTGGTACAGCTTTCCTCCTCCCCTCTTGATTCCTTCTAGCACCACTTCGATGACGATCTAATATTATATGAGTTATGTGATTTGGTGACCGAATGTTGTTCGGAGTCCCGGATGAGATCACGGACATGACGAGGAGTCTTGAAATGGTCGACAGGTAAAGATTGATATATAGGACAATGGTATTCGGACACCAAAAGTGTTCCAGAGGCTACCGGGTACATATAGGGTCACCGAAAAGGGTTCCGGGCACCCCCGGCATATGGGCTTAATGGGCCAAGAGAGGGACAGGCCAGCCCACAAGGGGCTGGTGCGCCCCTCCACCAGGCCGGCCAACCCTAGGGAAACGAAAGGGGGGAGGGTAAGTCCCTCCTTCCTTCCCCTCCTCAAGGGAGAAAGGAAAAGGGGGCGCCACCTCCCCCTTCCTTCCCCTGGCGCATATACAAGGAAGGGGGCGAACCAGGGCAGGAGCCCAAGTGGGATTCGTCCCCACATGGGGCGCCCCTTGGCTTGTTCCCTCTCCCTCCCACCTATATATATGAGGAGGGGGTGCCTAGAACACACAACATCAATTGTTAGCCGTGTGCGGCGCCCCCTCCACAGTTTACACCCTCGGTCATATTCTCGCGGTGCTTAGGCGAAGCCCTGCGTGGACCACTTCACCATCACCGTCACCACGCCTCCATGTTGACGGAACTCATCTACTTCGTCGACACCTTGCTGGATCAAGAAGGCGAGGGACGTCATTGCGTTGAACATGTGCAGAACTCGGAGGTGCCGTACATTCGGTGCTTGATCGGTCGGAGCTAGAAGAAGTTCGACTACATCAACCGCGCTGACAAATAATTCCGCTTTCGGTCTATGAGGGTACGTAGACACACTCTTCCCCTCATTGCTATGCATCTCCTAGATAGATCTTGCGTGAGCGTAGGAAACTTTTTGAAATTGCATGCTACGTTTCCCAACACATCGAAGCATGCCAAAACTTACGAAAATTGCCCACCAGGGTTTAGAATGGCAGTCTACACCATAGAGAAGTGACACTAGAAAATATGATAGAGATGTTGAGTCATACCTCGAACAACACCTTCCACAAACGTCATCTCCTCTTTGACCAATCGGTTGTGCGCTAAGTAGCTCATGTCCACCCATCAAAATGGCCACATATTGCTATCAAGATAACTAATGTTAATCTCTTCGGAACCTTTGCCAGTAACTACTTTTGAAGGATGAGGGCCCATGTGTGTGGTCCAAGTCGCATGCCATCATATCAGGGTTTGACCCATGTAGCGGCTTGGGGTTAAGTGAACTACACCGCAAAGTTTAGGGGATCGATTTAACCATTTTAAATGGACTCACTAGCAACTTGAAGGACTCTCCATGCATTGTTCATGGATTAATAATTGACCTATCATTCTTTCTTGTATCGGTTGTAGGGGTGTTTGATTAGGGATTACTTTGGCTTTGTGATGTTGGGTTCTAGACCCCAAAAAAACCTATTTACGTATTAAAAGCCAAAGTTAAGCGTAACCAAATACCCCCAAGAGTGGTGGCCTCCAAAGTTCCAATGTTACCCACTTAAACTTCTTAATTGAAATTTTGGGTCTGCTAGGTCATTTCTGTGGTTTCATGTATGCGAGTGATGTGTCAGCAGTTTTCATTTATTTCTTACATTTCTAGCGACTGATTCTGACTCTATGGGTGGTGGAGACCATGAATGTACATTTTGGGTGTGTAGTTATAGTCCAAATTTGTACTTTTTGTATCCAGTTGCAAACTGCAGTGTCATCAAGATTGTGCGGCGGTGCAAGAGAACCGGGTCTCTTGACTCTCTTTTTAACAAACACACAAACTTATTAAAATGAAATAACAATTACATCATTTACGGGAAGGGTACAATTTCATTCAGAGGTTCCTCAAACCAATCAAAATTCAAACAAAATCTAGACAACCTAACAAGAGCTCATGAGCAACTTTATTTTCTTCTCTATTATAATGTTCAAACATAGAGATAGAAAATCGCAAGCAAAATGGTAACAATTGTCGAATATTGTTGCCGCTGCAGCCGCAGAGTGTCCTCCATTCTTCATAGTGTCCGTGACCTCCAGATTATCAGAATTAATAATGGGTCGATTGCATCACACCCTTTACACAAGGGAAATATTGAATCTAAGCACCAAAGCTTCAGCCGTCAGGGCATCGTCACACCAGATATTTCTTTTAGTATCCCTCAAGACTGCCCCAACCGTACCCCTAAGTATGTCCCATTAAGTTTAACAAAACCCACATGGGGCGGATCCAACCCTCTCTTTTAAGGGTAGCATTTGGAGAGGAAGCGAAACGTAGTTTGTTATTAGAGCATGAATCCCCATAGTAATATGATAAGCATCTGGAACTTTGTCTTCATGAACCAATTTACACCTTACCCACCACAAATTCCAGGCAGGAATGGCGATCATCTCACGAGCATTCTGAAGAACCATAAGAGACAAATCCTGGTCTGTCAAATGGGTCTCTCAACTTTATCTCCCTCCATGAAGTGATTTGTCCAACACGGTCTTAATGGTTTAGAAAAACAGATGCTCAAGGGGTAACTAGCAACGCACCATAGATTCCATTGGTTATTGCAAGAGTCTTTTCTTTTTTGTTGGGGTTGAAAGAGTCTCAATGGTGGAGCATGGTGAATTTCTTTTCCTTTGTATGGATCGGTAAAAAATTAATCACATTGTTGTGTTCCTCAAAAGAGGTGCTGTGAGCAATCTTCAAATCATTCAAAAAAAATTTGTGTTATGTGTCCAGTTTGTTTTACGGTTCAAATCAATATCTTTAAATCTATGAAGAAAAATGTTTTTTAAGAAAAAGTTTAGAGTTGTGGCTAATTGGCCATCATAATCAAACATATACAGGCCATGGAGCATTTGGCTTTCCTCCTCCATGAGCAACTCCTCCTAGGACGAGGGTTACCCTTCTCCCGTCACCATCACCGCTGCCAGTCTGCCTCGTCTCTAGTGGCCTTAGGGCCATGGATGGGGGGAGGGGTCCTGTCCCTTGCCGGTGGGAGGGCTCCTACTTCATTTTAAGGTGTTTTTTGAGCTTTTTTAGAGTTTGTGTCCTGCTCGGGAAGGTGAGGTAGTGGTGGCTCCCTGAAGAAGGAATAAGGTTCTCCCTGCTTCGCCTCCGTCTTGATGGTGCGTCTAGCGTTGTCGGAGGGCGTGTGGATGTGTGTCTCCGGCGTATCTTGCAGGATTTGGTCGGTGTTTTTCTTCGATGGATTTGTTTGGACCCAATCTACATTCATATGTTAACATGTTAGATCCTTCCGATCTATACTTCTCTTCATCATTGACGATTATTGTTCTGATGTGTTGGTCCTTTGGAATTTTAACACGACGACTTCCTGATTGTTTGTTACAACAAAGTTTGCCCGACCCTCTGATGAGGGAGGCGCGATGATGACGACGCAATTTTGGCTCGCTCCAGTGCTTGTATTCGTCACTAGGTGGTTTATGAACATGAATGTAATTTGTATTATTTGTGTCCTTTGTAGTGCCATGATGTATGATGAATAGATCGGAAGTTTTTCCGCAAAAAGTATAGGCCATTGTGACAAAATATTGTTGTGGTAGTAGTAGCAGTTGTTGTTGTTGTTGAATAGTTTTTGTGCTTAGCATGGAAGAGGTAATTAAGAAACAGCAATCACACGGCTTGCAAGCCACACGCATGCACAAAACCAAAAGGCGTGACAGATTTTACATTGAACACGCATGCGCAGAAGCAGCCCTTGAGCAGCCCAAGGACGACGCACATGCATGAACCAAAGCTAGTTAATTCGCTACTTCTGGAAGTAGTCCTCGGTCCTGCCCTTGAACCCGATCTGGCCGAAGGTGAGCGCGATGAACAGACCCAGGTGCCACGTCACCAACCACAGCCTGCAATGTCAATTATATTTAACCAGAATCAAACCCCAAGTTGAAACACAAGCATATATAGGAGCACTGATGTAACTAGTGCGTGAATGTGTGACGAGTGGTTTGGGTTTATCCTGACCAGAACTGCGACTGGAGAGCCGGGGGAGAGGGGAAGTGGGCGAGCTCCTCGCCGATGCTGGAGAAGAAGAGCCCCGTCAAGCTGTTGCCGTTGATCAGCGGGATGCTCGACGGCGCCAGCCACCCGATCAGCCCGAACCCGATCACGTTCAGGTCCCTCCGCAGCCAGTCCCGCGGGAACCTGATCGCCCAACAACGCAGAACAAACAATCCGTCAGTGACACAGCAATTAACACGCCGATGCTTGTATGAACAGAGTCGTCTTCCTACGTCATGCAGGTGATCCGGCCGTTCCTCTCCAGGTTCCTCGTCATCAGCGGGTTCCTCGCCGACACCCGGCCGCCACTCGTGAAGCCTACACAACATCAACGTCAAATCTCAAATGGGTGCCAGAAAAAGGCTAGGCGCTTATAAGAGATCGACGCTGGCACGTACTGGTAGAGAAGGCTGGCCGGCGGGCGAGCGCGGCGCCGGCGAGGCCGGAGACGGTGGAGGTGGCGGCGGCGGCCATGTCTAAGCTGGTGTGCTGCGATGCGAATGGTCGTACGTCTCCGTGTGGAGCACCGGCCGGCTAGCTCTTATTTCCTGGTGGGTGCTACCTGCTACGAGCACGGATGGAGACGCGCGGTGGCGAGAGCAAACGAGAGGGGGAGATTGTTGTGGGGTCGTTCCTGATGTGGATCACTTGCAGTGGATGAAATAGATCTGTGGCCGGAGGAGCGGCCTATGGGGATGCTCCACTTGGATATGTGTGGATAAGGCCTGGTATATCGATGGTGACCTTTATCCTAGCTACCCTCGGAGCTGGCCTGTTTCAGTACTGCGGTGCTGAAATCACAAATTCATCTTTCGGTTTAGCAATTGATCTTCATGTGTGGTGGTGGTGGCTGCACACATTTGTGAGTGACTGTGTAACTCAAAAAAGGCCTACCCAATTTAACTCAATCTTTTAAACGATGAACTCACTTTATCGAAAGAAAAATATCACTTTATTAATTATAATTCAATAAAGTTAGTAGAAGGAAGAAGAGAGCACGGATGAAGAAACTTCAAGACCGAATGATTGTATCCTGTCTAGCAAATTTTCCGAATTGACATAGATATAGCCTGCCTACATATACAAGGCTCACATGGCTGATGACTAACCCATAAAGGCACTGATTCTAGTTTTTCTCTCTAAGCCGTGGCTGTTGGGGAAATGCCCTTTGGTTCTTACACTGTATGGGAAAAACATTAACAGAAAAGTCAAGAAATTCTGCAACTTGGAATAAACTTGACTTTCTTTTGCACTAGTTAAATTTTCACGAAGGAAAAATCCCGGTGACTTCAGGGATTTTTTTTTTTGGCTATACACAAGGTACTTTTCACACCTATTTGGCCTTAATTTTTTTCTTCTGTAGTCAACAGGGGTTTCACTCCGCAGAAATATTTTTACAAGTACAATAGAAGGTCAACTTTATTTAAGAAAATCAGATTTTTTGACTTTTTTAATTACTATTTCCTCCTTGAACCAAACGTCTGTATCCGCGGTTACTGCTTCTATCACTTACTCTTGTTGTTGATAGTACACTACACCTTTGATATTTGCTGCAATAATCAGTTCGTCACTAAGCTAAACAACATTCTAAGTGAAATGAGGATTGAGAAGCGGACCGACCGATTTGAGGCAATGGTTTAGGTTAAACCAAGCAAGCTACATGCGTTCCCCTCTGTCAAGTCAGAAAACACCTAACAACAATACGCCTCCATATATCATTCTAGTAAGCTGCCAGTGAGCCTCAGAAGCAAGTGCAAAGGAACTTTAAGCAGTGCAATTTGGTATTATTATTTTTGTGAAGTGGATTACATTATTGGCAATTCTATTCTAAATTACGCTACATTCATGGCATAATCTTATAGTGTGTATTCTCTAACATTGTGTTATTGTTATACCTATATGTGTATATGCTGTGGGTGCACACATGTGTGAGTGATGGTGTATTCGAAAGAAGCATGTCCAATATAATCATTCGATAAAGTTAGTACAACTTAGTTTAACTGACTCAAGACATCAGAACGAAGAGAGTATGGATGATAGAGAATACCCTATGTAGGATTTATATCACCAATGTACCAACTTAGAGACTAAATTAGTGTATCTTGTTCAGCAATTTTTTCGGAATGGACATAAATGGCCCACCTACAATGGCCACACATCCGATGACTAACCCATAGAGGCATCGATGCTAGTCTTTTTCTTTCTAGTCCTATAGAGCAAATAAATCAATCTATCACAACTGGTTCAATCACATACGCTCTCTTCACTGCTAGTAAATTATACCTTTGATCATCGCCAAAATCATCAGTTCATCACTAAACTAACCAACATGCTAAGTGAAAATGTGGACCAAACGACTTGACCCAATGATTGGGCTAAACCAAATGAGCTACCCGCACCCCTTGCCATACCAAAAGGTATTGAACAACAATATGTCTCTATATAACATTCTAATTAGTTGCCATGTAAGCATGCCAAGTGGGTGCCATGGAACTTTAAGCAGTATAAATTAGGAAAATATTAGTTAAGAAGTGTTAGGTGTTGGTAATTTGGTCTCTAAGTTAACCTACATTCATGGCATTATGTTTTAATTCGATATTATGTGAAGTTCTGCGTCAGTCTTTATGTCTTTATGGGTATACATAGTGGGTGCATACATGTGTGAGTGATGGTGTAATTTAAAAGAGGCATGTCCAATTTAACCTGATCTTTCAAATGACGAAGCTACTTTATTGATTCAACAAACTTAGTGCAACAAACTCAAGGCATCAAAACAAAGAGATCACTGGTGATAGAGAATACCCTATTTAAGGATTTTTGTCACAAATGTAGCAACTTAAAGATTGAATTATTGTGGTATGTCTACAAAATTTCCCTAATGGCCCGCCTAACAGGCTCACACGGCCGATGAATAATCCATAGAGGCATTAACGATGCAGGGTGTTTTTTTCTTTCACTGCCCATAGAGCACAGAAACCAAGCTATATTGTTACTTCACCTAGGTTCACATTGTTGCTAGTAAACTATACCTCTGATCGTTGTTTCAATCATCAGTTCATCACTACCCTAATCAACATGCTAGGTGAAATAGGGATCGGGAAGGGGACCAACTGACTTGACGCAATGGTCGGGCTAAACCAAGTGAGCTACCGATACACCCTTTTGTCATGTTAGAAAATGTAATAGCCCCAAATTTGTAGTTGTAGTCTTCATTGTGCACCATAATAATCTCATAAGCGTCATGTTTAATTAATATTAATTTGGAAAAGAGGATAATTCCAATTTGAAGTTTTCCTACAAGGCAAAACTCTAATTAAACTCCAAAATTTAAATAAACAATAGATCTTTGATCTATTTAAATTGAGTAATTTCACATGGTGACTTCTCTTGAAAACTTGTACATAGCCTTCAATAATATTAGGAAGCTACCAAAATTATTCGATCAATTTCGGAATTACCCACAACACACTTTTAGATTGAATTTTAATTTTAATCAAATTGGGTTTATACTTTTAGGAATGAAAAATAATAAGAACAAGAACAATAATGCCTGCCTCTTTGTGTCTTTTGTTAGGCCACCGCAGTAGTCAACACATCACAAAAGCAGCAACTGAGCAACAAGCAGCCTAGTTAGGAG